>CM068827.1:70033808-72433808 GCA_028554795.2 Sinohyriopsis cumingii | reverse complement strand
TCGCATTTTTGAAATGTTCCATTACTCGCTCGGCTACACAATTTAGCTTTGAGAATCTCATTGGGGCAAGTTTATTGATTTTTGATGATTTTATCGGATAGATTCCATAAATGACCGCGGTCACAGGATACGCTCGAGCGTAGTATGGTTTATCAATCCCAGTCAACATTCCTGGTTTGAAATCTGTACTTAACAGAACGGTGTTTCCATTAGCAAGGACAGGGTCATTTTTATCACGGATAATCCATGTATCGGAATCATCTTGCACAATAAACTTTATTCTGAAAAAATATTTCTGATTAAGGTAATCGATAATTGTTTTCGCTCGTGCATCATTCATTGTAGCGTCCTTGACTTCGTCAACATTGACAGAGTCAACATTGACAGAGTCGGTGTCGCGTATTATTTTAAATGTAGACCTAACGTGAGCTGCTCCATCATTACGAAATTCACTTTTGGCGTTCCTGATAATATCAAACAGATCAGTCAGGGCTCGTCTCCGCGAGTGAGGGGTTAGTCTGTCAAGATCGAATCTAGAAGCTTTCTAGGGCTTGATTGCAGATAATCTTTCAAGCTCTTCCATATTATATTTAAGACAAACATTTAAATAAGATATATGTATATATATATATATATATATATATATATATATATATATATATATATATATATATATATATATATATATATATATATATATATATATATATATATATATATATATATATATATATATATATATATATATATATATATATATATATATATATATATATATATATATATATATATATATAATGAATCAGTGCAAGTGGTCTAAAGTTGGGTCTGTAACTGATTGTAACAAATCCTGCAGAAAAGAATTCTGCGGGGAACATTCCCAAAGCATCCGAAGGGGGAGTTTAGGACCAATACCGTGTTTGCGATGTGGTGTTGGGGTCAGGGGCAAAAAACACTTATGTGCAAGTGGCGGGATAAGAGATACCGTGAACTTAAAAGATATTATAACAAAAAAATAACGATGTTGCGCTAAAATGTGAGCGCGATTATATAACTAAGTTTTCAGACAAATTATAAATTAGACAAATATATTATTATATAAATGAGCCAAGAATTTGTCCCACATCCTATCATTAAGAATTACGAAGCGAATCGTGAGGGAATAGTCAGAAATTGTAGGCTGAATAAAACAGTTGGTGCTGTTAATAATTCTGGTTATCTAAGATTCAACACTGGGAATAAAAACTATTATAATCACAGGTTTGTATTTGAATGTTTCTTTGGGAAGATCGAAGACGGCCTTGTGATTGATCACATTGATGGACAAAAACTTAATAATAAATTATCTAACCTACAATCTATCACGCAGAGTGAGAATTCTGCACGAGGTAGTACTGGTAAATTTAAGAGCGTTGGAAAGAAAGTTGTCAGATCTTTCAATATAAGTAACCGTGAAGAGACAATATTTCACTCAATGAACGCGGCTGGCAAGTATTTCCGTATTAACTAGCGTTCGGTCCAACATGTTGCAGAAAATATAAATAAATCGTCGTTTTCATACAAGTTTGATAGCTGGATTTTATTTTGTTATGTAGATGGAGATAACTCTACAGCGACTGTGTAAAAGTCAATGATACAATTATCTCCCCCTTGTCAAGGTGATTTCATCAGGGAGATTGCGCAACACTCCTTGAGATGTCATTACAGGTAAATTTATCCAGCGCGGCAGAGCGGTATACAATTATTTATTTTTTTTTACAGCCAATTGCGTCACAGTCTATAACACTTCCGCGTTTGTCAGTACAGGTAAGTGTTATTTTTCATAAGCAATATGAATTCTGTGTTAAAATTTAGATCCAACTTAAATTCAGAATTTAAAATCCAGTTCAGAATTTAAATTCAGTGTTTAAAATCCAGTTCAGAACGTGTTAACTGTCTGTCAATAGTTACCTATATGATAATTTTTAAACCCTGTATTATCAGATGAGACCGTGGTACAGTGGTAAAGCGTTTGACTCTCGTCCCGACTTTATCAAATGCCAGCGTTTCGAATCTCGTCACGGACACACTGTCGACGGTGCCCATTCGGGGTTTTATAATAAAATGGGGGCTCCAGCAGGGGCCTTGTGTACATATCTCCTCCACGTCGAATCATGGTGGTGTGTTTTTCACCCCTGGGAATTTGATCTTGGGGGTGTGGGTATGTACACAGAACGCTTTGGAGCCCCAAAAATAAACAGTAGCCTTGGATGCAGAAGGCTGTACGTCACATGGGTCTCACAAAAACAAAACATTTGGCCAAAAGAACCAATCACGAGGATTGCCGAGAAGCCATCAGAAAGGCTCTGTAAGACTAAGATTAAAAAAAAACTCCAAGATTTCATCTTGGGACAAAAGTCTGAAAGGACCTCGAGGCCAGTGCAAGACCCGTGATTGATAACCGATCATCATGGTTGCTGTTTATTTTTTTCTTTTATTACGAAAATATCAATGATGTGATTGTTGCAATTAAAAAATTAGACGAGTATGGATTTAATATATCCGATGAACTAAATCCTGAAACAATCATGTCTGATTTTGAAACACTACATGAAGCTAAATATGCAGGGCGTTATATTTTACCTGCTCAGTACAGATTTATAAAAAAATCCAGGCGAATTTATATAAATCGCTGGCTACAGTAGAAGAAGCACAAATAAATTAATTTGTTTCGTTGTCTCGTGCAATTGAAAAAATTAGGTTGGAATTAGCCCAAGAATTTGAAACAAGGAAGATAATAAATACTCGTGTAAGAAAGCTAAAAAAGTGTATGTCCCTTCCTTGACTTTGTCAAGGGGAAGTAAATACCTAGAATGAAATCAAGTACTTGGAAATGAAATTGAAAGTAAAAAAAAATATATATCACTTTTTTTTACTTCCTTGATTTTATCAAGGCGACTTGTATCAGTCTGAGTTAGATAATATTTCCCTTAGTCGATCGGATTTAATGCAAGAGTGAGCATAATTGAGAATTTGATCTCAGTCACATACAATTGAAATAATATGCTCGCGTCTGAGACTATCTAACTGTTGCTGTGTTAGTAAGAAATCTTCGTCTCCGTATTCGTCAATAATGAATTTAACGTTAATTTCTTCTTGGGTAAATGCGGCCTTAACTGCTTGCTCGAGCGCTTGTTTGTCATACACGAAAACATTTATGTGGTGGTACATATTCATAAATCTAAGATCTAAATACGCGTATATACTCTAAAATTTGAGGTATACTGCAATGCGCGATCATAATATGATTTTTTAAAAATACTTCCAGTTGCGTATCAGTCAGTATAAAATCGTCAGTGCCGTATTCGTCAACAATTATTTTTTCCGGGGTAACTTTTCCGGTTTCGACAGCTTCATCAAGAAGTTCTCTGTTATGTATGAAACATTTTACGCGGTGGTACATTATATAATACTCGCTTGATTAATTGTCAGTCAATTTTTCTGCAGATTTCAATAAATATATATATTTTTTTGCTTTTTACTAAATTCGCATAATTTTTACTAGTAAACACCCTATCAAATGTAGCAAATCGGACGATTTCTATGATTTTTACTAGTAAACACCCTATCAAAATTAGCAAATCGGACGATTTCTATGATTTTTACTAGTAAACACCCTATCAAAATTGAGAAATTGGTCGATGTGTATAAATAAAATATTTTTACTGAGCTGAAAGTCTTTGAAAATCGTTTTACGATTTCACAAGTAAATTAATATGTAGTTTTTCATTTCGCAAATCAAGAATGCGGCCAGACTGGTCTGTTAGTTTGAAATTTATTCTGGTCAGCTACAGATTATGACATCGTAGATAGACTGGATTGATCGGCTCTTGCACGATTAGAAATCCAGGTGGTTCTTTCGGGGTGAATGAATAAAGAATAAATCCTTGCTGGACTTGATTTGGTACTGTCGTGTCTGTGCCGTAGCTACCGTCGATTACATCACACACAAGATTGACCGCGACCACTTCAGTTATATTTACGATACCCGGAGATAACATGTCGTCCGTCACCCGAAATACTATTGTTGTGTCTGAGGATAGTTGGCGGTGTTAGTGATCGCCGATGTTGTGCAAGTATGTCATCGAAGAACTCATTGATTAGATCTGTGACGGATTTTCTTAACTCGGTTGCATTATACCCGGGAAGTTTAAAATTTGGCAGAGTGGCTTCTGTTAGCGAGTATGCAGTTATAAATCGTTGTTTATTGATAAGAGTTTTATCGTTAATTGTTGCCTGGATTACTCGCCGGTTAATATATTCCATGTCGGATACAAGCTGATTTAATATTTCTATTCCCGTGATGACTTCACTTCGTAGCGATGTATCAAAAAGATATTCCTGGAAGAGCTGCCGTAGTTTTTCCTGTTGTGTTTTGTGTTCTTCATTAATGATTGTAAAATATTCAATAATTTGACTTAAATTAATTTCATAACCACTTTCGTGGGGGGGGGGATATCTCAGTAGTAAAATACCATAATGTATCATCCTTGTCGGTAAATCTAAAATTACTACCCAACTTTGATCCTTATATATTATCCAAATGTCGTTTATACGATGGACTAATTTCATGATATGATTGTTTGTCAGTGACATAATCAGACTTTTTAGGTTCTGGTGGTATTGGTGGTGCCGGTGGCGGAGTTTGAGGCCATCCTAACACTGTTCTGATCGAACTATTATATATATATCCACGGCGTAGTCTGGGGTGCTTATTTCGATGGCAGAAGACAGCATTGGCTCATGAACAGTTATTGTTATTTTGGATTCTTTTCCGGTGATATTTTTTATTCGACGTTGTAATTCTTCATCGATTTCTTCGATTTGATAAGACCCGGTTGGTAACCCAATGACATTCCAGTCGGGAGTGCCTGTAGCGCCATCGGCACCAGGTTTATTTTTATGTGCAAACACAAACGAATTATTCGCTGGCAATCCACCAAACGATTTTGATCTAATATTGGGCCAGCTGTGATATACTCGTAATTGTGCTAACGCGATCTCGTTTACTGGAATCGCAGTTGGAAAATTAATACTGAATTCTGGTTCAGTCGAAATTATTGTTATCATTGAAGTTCGTTTTTGGCTTGTATTTTCGACTATATCGAGCAGAGCTCGATGAAGTAATTCTGACATTATTATTTATCTTTTGTCGCTTCAAATGGCCGGTGTAGTCTTCATACATCTTTGCCATTAGCGTAAATTCGGAATCTGATATTACTGTATCGTCGAGACTTGATGATATCAGCGACGATAATTTCGAGTAGGGGCTCGTGGCCGTGTTGTTTAACTTTTCATATTCGTGCAATTTTGTTAGCGCGCATGAAGATATTTTTTCGCGATAATATTAGCAACGCCTGCAATTGTCGTTGATGTTGAAACTGTAATTGTGACCGCGATTGCAGTTGTCACTGGTGTTAGCGGTGATAATAACACTCCCGTAGATGCAACTATCGCGGATACTGAATACACTATTGTATCGAGGATAATTACACGCTGCTTGTATTTTTTTACTTTTATTGTGCATTCGTTAATGGTATTTTTTTAACTCTGACTGCCATTCGCGTACTTGATCGTACCTATATTGCTGAGCATTTAATGACTCTGTCATTAGAGTTGTCGTTGATGCTGACGCCATTTTATTATTTTACGCAGTAACCAATTGAGGCGTTTCAGCTACAAATTCCAAACACCACCAGTAAGATGTTGCGGTTAATTTCTTGTCGGCGGATTCCAGTATAAATGTTTCTTCAGTCCCCTTGTTTAATATGATAGTCACAACCCTGGAATACGTGTCGGTGGAATGTCTCCAGGGATACGTTATGAAAATTTCAAATTTAGCGGCACTGAACAGACAGTCTATACACTCCAGTGACTGTTGCTGTATATTTGATAGTATTATTTTGTTTAGACCATGTTGCAAATCCAGATGATACTGTGTATGCTATGTTGGTAATATGCCCGGCAGTTACTCCAGATGGGATTTTAATCAAACCGGTTTTGTTAACGACCTCAGGAATCCCACTTACGATATCTTGCTGTGTTTGTTTGATCGTGTCAGTGTTGGTCTTGATATCAGAAAGTTTCATATCGATGACGGGAGGAGTTCCAAAGAACTTATCCGTGGTCTCATCGGTTTTTCTAAAGTTTCTACGGAGATTTGTAAACGCGTTTACATGAACATCATACTCGACCCGCAACGTGGATAATTTACCGTCAACGGTGTCAACATAATTTTTTGTCGCGGCATCTTCCGGGGATGTTGGATCTCTTAAAACCACTATTTTCTTACCGTTCATGCTGAGTTCACCTGTCATTGTGTCGCCGGTCTTTTTTACGCGTTCCCCTGCAGCTTTCTGCGTATCATCTCTTAACGCCGCAATTGATATCAGCGAATCTTTGATTTTTCCGCTGTCAGTGAACACAGGGATGTTACCCGGTTTGGCTCCAATAACTCTACGAATTATTTCATGCCATTTGATATCGCTGGTTTTTAGTTTTCCGTGTCGGTCCTGAAAAATAACAACTTCTTCTGGTTCTACTCCAGCCAGCGATAAAATATTGCTGACGTCATCCTTGGTTGCATATTTTGACAAATCCACGTCGGTGCGCTTCACTTTTCTGTTGAGAATAGATCTTCCGTAAATATCAACCATTATTCTTTAACGATTGTTTAAATCGAACCGCGGTATACTCATGAACGACTTTGTGAGGTGGTTTGGTTGATTTTGATATCGCATCGAGGACATTCAATACTTGTTGACCACATATCAGAGGATCGGTCAGTGTTTGTGTTGGTAGCGTTGAGTACCAAACTTTTGTCCCTGTCTTTGACAGGGGGATGTCTTTTGTATATTTGAGGAATTCAACTGGCGGTGCTAACCCATACGAATCAAAATAGATAATTCCACGTGGATCGATCGCGTAAGCAACCCAGTGAGTTCCTGGACCGTTACTGTTATCGAGATTAATAATTCCGGTTTCTGGGTTATTCGGTTGTGCTGGTAGCTGATCTCGCATAAAGACGCCTCTGAAATTTTTTTATATTTAATTGTTTAACAGCATCGAGTAAATCAAAATTTGACATTCGAGTGATGCCTAAAACCGTTTTGGGTACCATGAGGGCGGAGTTCCTGGAAGTCTTAACCCGCGTCCTTTTTTTTTGTATCCTTTTCCAGTTGCTTTCTTCAGTGCCATTCCAGCAGCTGTTCCAACAGCTCCTAACGCGGCGGCCTTAGCGACAGCTGGGGCAGCAGCAGCTATCAGTGCTGGTATCGCGGCGAGAAGAGGAAATATTTCATCGGTTTTAACCATATCTTTGACGGCTTTTGGAGCGAAATCAAGTCGAGCTCCAGTTTTTGCTTGTTTTGCTTTATTGAAATGATTAAGTTGTGTTTTAGTCAGCGATAACTTGTTTGGGCCACCATTAGCGATTTGATCTTGTTTTAGTGTTATTGTTGCCCCACATGTGCTCGCGTTTTTCGATTGTAATTTCTTAGCCTGACCAGAAGTCAGAGTGACATTGACGTGACTGTATGACATTTTATTTAATACGAGATTGATCTAATTGTCTACACATTGTTTTAACAATGTTACATGTTTTCTACTGGTACATCAATGATTCTCATTCGACCACTAATACCTTCGAGTAACATCGCTTTGTCACTGAGGATGACCGCGACTTCTCTATAGGGGCCATAAACAATTGGTGGACCATCTGCAATTTTAGGTAGGGTGCCGACACGAGCTCGGAAGTGGATATCAACAACAGACTGCTTGGATAAATCAAGATGCTCCAGCGAAAAGTAATAAATCGGGTACAAATTTGTAAAATCAAACTGTGATATTTGCGTTCCAGTATCTATATTTGTGTTACGCGACAAGAATGTCAGCAAACGCTGATATGAGTAGTAAATAGGGATACTAGGGCGACAATGGAAATTAGCATTACAGACCCCCCTGGGAACATATAGCGACAAGGGAAATTTAACATGGAGAAAAATCGTGGGAACATATAGCGACAAGGGAAATTAACATGGAGAAAAATCGTGGGACTGTTGAGCGACAAGGGAAATGAACATGGAGAAAAATCGTGGGACTGTTGAGCGACAAGGGAAATGAACATGGAGAAAAATCGTGGGACTGTTGAGTGACAAAGGAATTTAAACAGGGTGGGACTGTATAGCGTCAAGGGAGATTGAACATGGGATTTTTTTTTTTAATTTTTTAAAAAACAATTTTTTAAAAAAAGGGGTAGGCAATCGAAAGTCATTCTCTTTTCGAGAAATGTGGGTGGCCCTGAAAAGGGCCTTTGGGTTTCTTTTGCTTTCTTCTGCTTCTAATTTCTTCTTTTTCTCCACCAACTTCTTATTTTCTCTCCTACACTCTTTCTCTTCTTTTTTTTTTCTCCTCCTCTTCTTTCTTCTCCTCCTCTTCTTTCTTCCTTTTCTCATTTTCTTCTTCTTTTTCAATTTTTTCATTCCATTCTCTTATCCTTATCCTTTCCTCTTCATCCTCCTTCTCCTCCTTTATTTCTTTCATGACACCACTTATTATGTCTTTTACTTTTCTTAAGTTATTAATTTCCATCTTTACTCGATGGGGACTATAAGAATAATGGTCTTCATTGAGTCTTACTAACATCTGCTCCATTATTCCTAAATTGTCCAAAACGTCTTGCAATTTTTTCATTTTGTCAAGGTGGTTCGAAGCCATCTTCTTTTTTTATTCTTTGTAGAATGGTGTGAACGACGAACCTTGTGGGTTCTTATATAAAAAGCGCGGACGTGAAGGAAAACATCCCCTAAGACATAAAATTGATATTACCTAGATCATGACCAAACAACGCGCGGACGTGAAGGAAAACATCCCCTACTTTCTCATTTCGTATAATAAAACCCAAACTATACTCTCCACATACGCTAAGAAACAATAAACAAACACATAATCTACTATTTACACAAACGTACGTGAGCGCTTACAAACACAAACACAAACACAAACACATACCCTCACACTAAAAAAAAAAAGAGTCAGTGTTTATATTCACACTACTCTACCTACACACATTGGCAAATGGATAGTTATTTCTTTTCTAGAGTATTGGGTAGCCCTGAAAAGGGCTGTTTTTTTTTTAACTTCATAGACACCTGGTTAATGGTCGCACCTTCCAGGCCTGGCGCCACATACACATCTTGTTCCCCAGTTACTTTTTACTTTTTTTGGGGAGAGAGCAGAGGGAGGATAAATAGCTTCAGAATCCCAATTTTCTGTCTCTGGGATTCTGAAATTTCTTCTTCTTCTTCTCTCCTTTTCCTCCTCTTCTTTGTTTCTTCTCTCCTCCGCCTCTTCTTTGCATCTTCTCTCCGCCTCTTCTTTGTATCTTCTCTCCTCCTCTTCTTTGTTTCTTCTCTCCTCCTCTTTCATCCTTCCCTCTTCCACAATGGCTTCTGCGGCCAGTTCGTTTAACAGGCGCCTGGCATAATCCAGATGCACATGAAGTTCCAACAGTTTCGCTAGTCTCGTGTTCATTCTGGTGTTGATCAATCAACAAGGGTAGCTGGACTGCCCAACGAGTTTCAATTTATACTAAAAGTGCGGACGTGAAGGAAAACATCCCCCTAAAAACATAAAATTGATCTTACCTAGATCATGACCAAACAACGCGCGGACCTAAAAGAAACACTCACTCACTTTTTTATACTACCCATTCCTATTCTAAATTTTTTTTTCATTAATCACTTCAATAGACTATCCACATACGCAAAGCAATCCAACCCCAAATCTACTCTCCCCACACCTCAAACACCAAAAAAAACCCCATCATCTTAATCTACTATCCTCACAAACGTACGTTAGCACTTACAAACACACAATCTTATACACAAATACATACCCTCACATTTTTAAAAAAAAGAGTTACTGTTTATATTCACACTACTCTACCTACACACATTGGCAAATCGATGGTTATTTCTTTTCTAGAGTATTGGGTAGCCCTGAAAAGGGCTGTTTTTTGTTTGCTATGGCAATCTTTTAGTTTCTAAGAATGCGATATCCTCTGAGGATAGACTTTCTGGCGATAGGTCTGCTTCTTTGGAAAAAGAAGAAGAACTCTTTGGTGTCGATACAACAATCGACAAAGCCTCTGTCAGGTTCAGGTTGCTGCTGCTGCTGCTGCTGTTGTTGTTGTTGCTGTTGCTGTTGCTGCTGTCTCTGAAGTCTGTACTTCTCTGTCCATTCTTCTTTCTCCCTGTTCATTTCTTCTCTGAAGAGCTCTTCTATCAGGTCTTCAGTGACTTTTAGCATTCTCACATTCTCTATCTCTTCTGGCTTCGGTATCAGACTGTGTCTGACCCTATGCAAATTCACGTAGGCTTCGTTTAGCTTAGCTAGTTTTGAGCACATCTTCGTAGGAGGATGAGTCGACAATGGATGGTTAGACTGGAAACTGCCCCGGTTCTTAAAGTCAAAACGCGGACGTGAAGGAAAACATCCCTCTACGGTTTTCGAGCCGCAACGTTCAATGAGTGTCATGAAAAGAATAGTAAGAAGTCAAAGAGCATGAATCAAACATTCTTATAGCCAAACAAAAGACAAAGGCATTTTTTCAAAACACAACATTTTTTATTCAAAATTACTTAACACTAACCAACAACTCTAACATTTTTTTAACAATAATCCAACACTATAAAATCAAACATTTTTTTCTAATCACAAACATTTTTTTCAATTCACACTCTACTTTAAACAGGGCTGACAATGTTGTGAATGAAATTGTGATTTCCACTGTTGGAAGTCATTAGGCCATTGATGGACACTACGTTTCCTAGCTTGAGACAAAAGATAAGCATAATGGTCACAAAACCATCGATCTACTTTCACATCGTTTCTAGAAGAAGAACGAGGATCAAAATGAGTCACTAAATGTTCTAAGGAATAACCCAGGCTGCGATGATGCAGAAAATACACACAGTACTGTCCACACACCAAGGAATCTGTGCCTTGTAATTTCACATTATTGAATCGGGTGGTTTGAGAATTTCTTCTCATAAAGTCGATGATATCGTCTTCCAAAGGGGGCAATCCGTATGAATCGAAATATACCACACATCCTTCTTGAGGAAAGTAAACGGCTACCCAGTGGGTTCCTGGGAGATGACTGTCGTCCGTGTTGATCACGTAAGCTAGATGGTCTTGAGGTTTGCGATGAGGGAGTTCATCTTTAGCACAGACGACAGGATTCCAAGAAGACGTATACGAACTGTGGTTCAAAAGGTAATAAAGTTTCCAGGTATCCATTTGTGTGTTGTTTTTTTTCTTCTTCACAGGTAATAATACGTTGTCAGTTCGATCCTGACTTTTTGCTTGAAAATGTCTGACGAATAACCGTTTCTTCGTTTCGTCTCCTCACTCTGATTCAGGAGAGCTTCGATACGATGGATCTCTTGAGTGGTTAATGGTGGACAAGAATGTTCACGCAAGTCTTTATACCACTGGTGCAACACGTCTTCGTCCGAGATGAGACTCCAAGCTTCGTCCAGATACTCGTCCAATTTTTCTTCTTGACTCAACATCAGGCATTTATCGTGTTGAATTTGACTGGGATGATCGTTTTGACATCCATAGCAATTTTTCTTGATCAATTCCGTGTTTGGCAAAACAGGAGACTAAATGGGCTTCTTGTTCTGGCCATCTTGACTTCATCATGATCACTTCTTCTTCTTTCACAGTCTCCTCACATTCCATGTCTAAAGTTACTCCACTAGGTAAAGAGGGATAACAGTCTTCCATGGCTTCTAGTAATCTAGAATGACTTCTCTCAAACTGTTGATTTCTATCGTATTATCGAATTCTGCATAGAGGATGACGTTCACCGTTTCATCAGGGTCTATGTTTGCAAACTGAATTTCCACACGAATCTGGCCGGATTTTATAGGGTGGAAATGTCCCTCGTCGCTGCCTTGGTCTGGAGTGAAATCAAAAGCCCACAAAGCATAGCCTCCTGCACAATCCTTGTACGTAATACCGTGACTGGTGTTGGTTCCTAACTGACCAGTGGCTTCGTACAGGGACAAGTACGATCTCAAGTAATTCTTCTTGGTAAAGTCAGGTTCGAAAGGTCGGGTACACAAGGTCTTGCCATCGCGACTGACTTCGATTTTGGACACGCCAAAGTGTTGAAAGTAGAAAGGATTTTTTCGGCAGCTCCGTTGAAGGCTGTATTCTCGACGATACCAACGATCAAACGTTTGGGTAACTGTCCTTGGAACAGATGATCTTCGATCATGGATCGCTGTCCCTTGGGAATGGTGAAGGTTTTCACTTCCACGCGTCGTATGGGATACTTGGCAGTCGTTCTGCTCAACGTCTGACTGATGTCGTTTCCCACTTTAGGTAACACTTCCACACGGCGTACGTAGAGTCTGGCTTCTTGGATTTTGGTTTTGTAACCGTCACTATCAGCCATTAAATGGAAAGCGCTACTGCTACGATTCAGTCTCAGGCGGACATCCACCCCGTTCAGCAAATACTTTTCTTGCAACCACATGTCCAAATGCAAACGATCCATCAGTTCTAAACTCTGTCCATCTTTGATTTTGTTTCTTCGTTCTACAAATCCCTCATTGTATTCTTTCTTTTTATCAGTTGTATCAGTTTCCAATAATTCAAACTGGCCTGCTTCGTCAGCTTCCCATACCACACAGGCATTGAGATGAGTGTTCTTGGCGTCTATTCCGTACGTCAAGAGATTTTCCAGGTAGGCACGGTAAGGGTAAGTATCCATGCTGCTACTGACTAGTTTGTTATTCAAGTACAAGTCCACTCCACTGAACAAGGAATGCATGAAATTGTTGACGGGAGCTACTGCTTCAGTGTCTATATCACCTGCTGTCTTATCTAGAACTTTGACTTTCAGGTACAAGTAACTGCTATTCAGATCGATGTAATCTTCGGGCTGTCCTTTGATTTCAAACTCGATGGAAGCGGAATCGGTCAATGAGGAGACGGGATGAAATTCCACCCATTGGGATTCTTGCATCGTCATAATGGTGGGTGGCATGGCAAACAGATCCAGTTCCGACTTGGAACAGGCGCAAGACTCTCGGTGCATCATTTTTTCTCTTTCTCAATAATCGAAAACGTCTAAGTCTCGAACGGTTCTTCTTTTCTTGGCCTTTCTAGTTTTAGACGTGTGAAGTCTGGTGAAAGGGTGTTTTCTTCCTCGTCTCTTTCTGCCTTGTCCTTGCTGAATGCCTGACTCGGTAGCATGCAGGGCATTTATAGGTGTGTCTCGTCGGCCCAAAAGGCCTTTGCCCGTTTGCAGCAAGACATTTTTGCCTGACCTCATGAAGGCTTCTTTAGGGTTTTGTTTGTCGATGATGACATTTTGGAGAAATTCTTTGCCTTGCGTCAGTGCTGCATCTTTCAAGGCGTGCAATCCGCGTGTCACCATCGGTTTCAACACTGGGGCCACCGAACGAAAGGCCGATTTTAACATATCTCCTAAACCGTGTCCCCGCTGTCAAGCAACCCCTCGGTACACTGGATACATGACTTACGAGTCGTGAGAGAACCGTTTTCGAAAATGGAGTTTCACCGTGACTTTTCCTTTGGTGAATGAAATATTTTGTCCTAGATCTCCTTTTATAGCAATGTTGACCGTGTCCAAATAAGACTTGCTGACAGGCAAATAGTGAGGATGTACAAATTCGCGGTGGACGTGATAAGTGTTTCCACCTTCCTGGTCACTGGTCGTGGTACTATCCACTTTGAAAGGAATGACACGCAGTAACGGCACAGAGGTGTGTCCCACCACGTTGTACTCCACCACATCGGAATACACGAACATCAAATTCAGTCCTTGGTTCAGTTCTACAGGGAATCGAAAAAACTTGTAAAATTCCGTATTGCTGTTGATCTTCGGTTTAAAATTTGGAGCCATTTTTGTGTCTCCACCTAAAATATCAAACAAGTCACGATTAAAACTGATGGACAACGTTTGGGTATCCTGAAATTTCATCAGTAAGCGACGAGCCACTTTATGGTATTCCAGGGTGACACTTTTTTTGATTCTGTTCAGGGCTTTGCCAAAGGCTAACTCGAACCTGGAAGCAATGGTGTCCACCAAATGTTGGCCACTAAAATAAAACCCTGACGGAATTTTCAAGGTGTAGATACTGAAGAGTGGATTGTTGGCTGGTTTTACGTCGCCTGAAAACCCGATGTCATTCATGGTTTGTTGCAATTGTTGTTTCAGGATTTCGACCTCAAAAGTGTTTTGCTTTACGGTGATGTTTTGGATTTGTGTAGGGTGAATCATTTCCACTAAAGCCACTTCCCAATGGGCTTCGTGATCTAACTGGATGGCCTGAGGTAATTTGGCCGTGTAACAGCACAACATGTTGTTGGGAAACACCTCCATGGAACTGTCACTGGGTAAGGTTAAGTAAAATTGGTTTTGGTGACTCATAATTCCAGAGTTCTGTGGCTGTCCGAGGGGTTACTGGACGTTAGAGGCGTGTCTCCGCTCAAAATGGGGTTCTGGTTGTTATTGGAGTGGTGACTGGCACAGGCACTGGACACAAGGTTCCCGTTCGAGGAGAATTTCAGGAAGGGATTGGGAAGCAGGTAACCGATGCAACTGCTCAATAAAATGGTCCACAAAATTGTTTGTCTCCTTGTTGCAAACTCAAATTGGCAATAGCTGCCCCGATGACACAATACACCACGAAGATTTGGCAGAAAAAGACGATTTGCGTTTTAGGCACACGTTCTCCGCACCACACCCACAAGGGTTGTTTTTCTAAATCTTGCACAGAAGAACTGGGTGAAGGAGTGGTCGACGTAGCTGCGTCTGTGTGAAAGGGCATGATGGTCACTTCTTTTTATAGTCGATGACTTGCGAAGCGTCGATCCAAGAATCAAAACTGGGTGGATATCCTTTCCAACGTACTTTGACTTCTTTGACATGTCGTTTGCCCACTTTACGGGTTCTGCGTTCGAGAATGCTTTCGATGTCGTACACGTCGTCTTCTTTTTTGGTGACACGTTGTAACTCGGGGAAATAAAACGTTCCTTTGAGCACTTCTCCGTTCATGTCTTCCAATTTATAGACGGCAGGATGACGGCCATGCACTCGTCCAGTGACACGAAACAATTCGGTCGTCCAGTTAGGTAAGTAACCTTTGTCGAAAGTGCGTTTGGTTTTGCCAATGCGCACCCAATCTCCTACGGCCAACACTCCACTTTTCTTGGGGACAGCCCTCGTCGGGGACGTACCAAACAGGCGCTCAAACACCAGCACTTCGTTGTCGGGAGTCACTTCTTGCGGGGCACGTCCGATGCTTCGATGGTAAGATTGGTTGTACGCTTGCACCAGGTGCGGTAAGATGTCGATGTACTTCAGAGTGTGGTGATACGTAAAATATTTCCACATGCGTTCTTTCAAAGTGCGTTGAAAACGTTCCACGATGCTGGCTTTGGTTTCGGGATTCTCGGTGGTAAAAAAAATGAATGTCACGTTTCTTTAATTCTTTTTGGAAAGCTTGGTTCAGAAAATCGGTGCCTTTGTCCGTTTGCCATCGAAGAGGGTGACGACCGCTTTGTTTCAACACCCGTTTCAGGGCTCGCACTAACTCGCTGCTCGATTTGGAAGTCAAGGGCACGACCCAGGCAAATTTGGAAAAGACGTCGATGACACAAAACAAATATTTGTAGCCACGATTGTAGGTGGCCAAATGAGAGACATCGGCTAAATCGGCTTGCCATTGATGATCGATGCCTTCCACTCGGGTGCGACTTCTGGCAAACTTGCGTCGAATGGGTTTGTGTAAAGTGTAGGTAGCTTGTTCTTGTAACCATCGTTGCACTTGAGGTGAACGGAGACTTTTCAGTCGCGTTTTGGCAGCACGATACAATTTTTGAACTCCTGCGTAACCTGCAGGATGGGAGGGATCGTAGTAAATGCTGGCTAAGACTTTTTCCATTTTTTGTGTTGGTTGGTGTGTTAATGAGACACCCACTCTTGGAGGATGCTACTCTTTTTCTCTTGGGGTATTTTCTTAGATTGCATTGCTTTCCGTGTGCGACCAGCAATAGGTGTTGAAGAGGAGGATGTCTGAGCGGGGGATATCGGTTCTTCTTTCACTTCTGTCTTCACTTCTGTCTTCACTTTCTTTTTCTCTTGTGATGAAGAAGGGGTGGCCATCATCTTTTTAATCCATCCAATTCTGGAGGTAGGTGGTGTTGTTAACTTGCGTACTTTTTCTGGTGGAGTTTGAAACCCTTCTTCTTCTTCTCCTTTTTCTGTCTTGGTCACTGGTACTGGTACTGGTGATGGTGCTGCACTTTTCATCAAGGTCTTAAAATCTTTCAGAGTGGGTAGAGCTGTTTCGTCTAAAGCTTTTTGGTGAAAGAGTTGCAGTCGTTGCAAGAGTTGACCGTACTTTTGCGATTTTTCTGTTTCGGACAAATCTTGGCGATCCATCAAGGACTGCAATTCGTGTTGTAACTGGGACATCTCGCTCAAATTGGGATTGGGAGGTAAATGCGGGGTGCGTTGTTCTTGCCACCGATGGTATTCCATCCATCGTTTGTAAGGCACTAAAGCTAGTTTTCGTCCTTCCATGGGGTTGTCAGGGGTCGATTCTGAGATTTTGGGACTTCCGATGGCCTTTTTATCTTGCTCCCACCAGTCCTCCCAACATGGTTCCCAAGACTCCTTTCAGCAAGGGACCTAACAAGAGGGGTAAAATGCCTCCACGTTGGACCAACATCTTTTTTTGACGAATGGGAATTTTCTTTTGAACCATTTGGCGAAGAACTTGACGATGTTTGCTTAAGCATTGTTTCTGGTGTTTGGACAAAGGGATCGTGCCTTTCAAGACGTTCAAACAACATTCGCACACGGTAACGATGACCTCTTTGGAGGCCGATTGAATGAGTTTTTTTCGTAGAGGTGGAGAAGCTTTGGACAGGACAGATAACATGTCTCTATGTTTGACTAAACGTGGTGGTAGTCCTTTCCTTTTCTTTCCTTGGGGTTTTCTGGAGGGTGACATCTTCAGGAGCACCAAAACACTGATACCCCGACTTAGTCACAAGCCTTTTTTATACTGGAACGCGTCGCCACTGATTGTCTTTACGTCGTATTAGTTTGAGGACAGGCATGACACGTCGTGCAGGGGTACGTAACGGACTAAATCGAGCCAGTTCTTGCTTGGACAAATCCAGTAAACTTTGTAACATGCCCGATCTTTCTTGAACTTTGATTTTGGGAGAAGGTACTTTGTGAGCAGCAGCCACTGCCACTAAATTGGAGGGTCCTGCCACTGGGGAAGTTCTTTTTGGGGTCATCAACGGAGAAGTTCTTGGTGTGATCAACGTCTCCAAGTACTCTTCAGTTCTTGGTGTCATCAACGGAGAAGTGGATGAACTTGAGGCTGCCGGAGACGCGGTCACCGCCGGTCGTGGTTTGCGAGTGTAAAGTTGCGTCCTGGCCGAAGTGCCTCTCTTGCGACTAGTTTTCTTCTGTGGACTTTTGTTTTTCTGGGGACTTTTCCTCTGTTTCTTTTTCGGGGGGCTTCTTTTCTTTTTCCGGGGTGGTGTCTGGTAAGAGGAGGGTCCCGCCACTGGAGAAGTTCTTCTTCTTGGGGACCTGGTCTTTTTCTTCTTCTTGGGGCTTTGTTGGACTTTTTTCTTGGGGAGAAGTTTGGGGGCATTAGGATCCCATCTTAAGAGAGAACGAATGATGACCCCTCCTAGAGTACCGCTCCCTCCAGGTTTCAAAATGATTTGTTTTTTGGTTTGAGTGTCGATGCGGGGATCGGCCAGTTGGGTCAAAGCGACTTTGTTTCGATCAAAAAAGCGTTTGGTTTGATGAGGAATCTGAATGATTCCTTGGAGTAATTGACGTGCCGTCACCGTGAACCATCGTAAGACTTCTTTGAGACTAGCTTCTAAGACACGAGCTCGTATTTGTGGATTTTTTTCTCGACTGATTCCATACAAGTCACGAATCAATTTGACGGGAAGATGCGACTGAAGGGACGTCATGTTCAAAATGTGTGTGAGACAGACGAAAAGGGTCTGAGGTTTTTATAGATTTTTTTTATGTGGAGTGAAATGAAGTCGAGGACGGAGACGTGTACAGGACAGGCCCTCCGTCTTGGCACCAGTGGTGAAACAAGTGGGTACGAAATCGCAAATCCTCGGGAGTCGTAGGTTTCAAATCGACGAGTAAATAGGCGTGTGGAGTTTGAGTGGCATCGTCGTACGCCTGAGTCAGCCAAGGCCTTCCTAACTGTTTGGCTAAGACTTGCACTTGCGATTTATCTCGAGGGCTTTTAAACAAGACCACGTAATGCGCATTGAGACTGATGGTGCGATGGGCTTTACTTTGTTGAAACAAATTTTGGGTGATGTAAACGACACTGGCATTACGGTGATGCCCTTTGCGCGTGAACCACAGTTTAATTTCTTCTTCGTCTTCTCCTAACATGTCGTCGAAAATGACCAAATGGGTTTGACCGGAGTCAGAGACGATGCCGTCGTCTTCTTTAGGAATGCCTTCCACAAACACGATGAAATCGCCTTGACTCTCTCGCAAGAGGCTGTACGCCGATTGCCACTCTTTGTAACACCACACGATCCGCTGAGGTGGCCGATCGATCAAATGATTTTTATGTTCGATCAAACGTTTGACGAATTCGGTTTTGCCTGAACCGCTAGGTCCAGCAATGAGCATGTTAAAGGGATGGCGAAGATACAAAGCCTCCCAACTGGCACGATCTAAGTGTTCGTCGATGACTTTGACAGTAGAGGAAGAGGGAGCAGAGACAGCAGAGGTAGCCATAGTGTCAGGAATGTCACTTGTGACACGAAAACAAACAAGACGAGAGTTTATATACTTTTTTCAGAACACGTTTATTGAATGTTTCAAACATGAATACGAAAGACAAAAATACATAAAAGCCAAAGGCTTAAGTACAAGGATAAAAGGCACATGATAACCATTAACGTGGAATGAACACAAGTGTCTGTACAACATGTTTTGGGTAATGTTCTAACCAGTTCTATAGTAGGGGGTAAGGTCACACAAGTGTCCTCCCGAAAGGGTCTTTCAGGCCTGTCCACGACAGTCCCGTCCTGGGTGACGGGTTCTTCTGGCACCGTCACTAACACGGGTTGAAAAGTAACTTTTTTCCTTGAACAACTCTCGTGCATACTGGGCCACTTCTTGGGTCCAAGCCTCAAAATCCCATTCTTTCCAGGCACGGACATCTGTCCAATGGGGATGTAAGTCACAAGCTACACACACATCGTCATACACGTCTTGGGTAGCTAAAAGTTGACGAATCTTTTTTTCCTGTTGAGGTCGAGAAGTATCCAGATGAAAACGCAAGGCTTTGAGCAAAAGGAGTTTTTCGTGACCATTTAAGGCCATGGGGGATGTGGTACGTACTGATCGTAAAGAGTCCACAAAGAATCGGCTGGTAAACGAAATCCCAGAAAACAAGTCACTAAGACACACACCCCTTGTCGACCCAAATTGAATGGATACAGTTCTTGTAATAATCGATGGTAATGATCCACGGTTTGAATATGGTCATTGAGTTCCTTCCACGGAATCTGTTCAATGACATGTGACATAAGTCGTGGCATGGCAGCCTGTTTTTATATTCTCTTTTTTTCGGATGCAATACACGTACTTTCTAGCCAGAAATCTTCGTTCTCCAGTAGGGAATTTAAATGTTACATACTGTAACCGAAACGTCAGAGTTCGTTTAGAAGTTTCGTCTTCCGCTAAGCAGATTCCACGTAACAAATGTTGGTAATCCTTTAACTCGTCTTCCTCAATGCGTTGCACTAGGTGAATCTCGAAGTAACCAAAATTATGAACATGTACATCATTGGCGACCTCAAAGTTTTGAACAATGTCTGACCATTGAAACAATTTCAGACGAATCAGTTTTCTTATACCATTCAGGTACCAGTGGTTAAAGATCTGGTGACGTAACGGATGCAATTGTTCTTTACGTTTGACTTGTATTTTTACCAGCTCTCGGTAAATCCTTTCTCTCAACTCCTCAGGCAAGCCCAAAATGTTCTCTTGTAAAGTATCCATAAGTATATACACTGTTTTTGGAATCCTTGGGTGGTGGCCAATAGCCTCGTTTACCTTTGTGCCTGATGTAATATCCACTCATAATCAGTCTTCTTATACTTTGGAACAGAGCATAATTTAAAAACGGTTCAATAACTTTGCGTTTGCGTTTCACTTGTATTTTGATCAGTTCTCGGTAAATACGTTCTCTCAACTCCACAGGCAAAGCACGAATGTTCTCTAGCAAAGTATCCATGAATAGGTCATACTAAATCCTCTTTTGTCTGACACAAGAAATGTATCATTTGCACAGACATGGTTTTACTTCAGTGTCGAATTTAAATCGTTTAGTTTCTAATTTACGCATTACAATTCGTTCAGAAGTTTCCTCTTTCACCAAGTTGACATTGTGAACAAGATGTTGGTAATTCGTTAACTCTTCCTCTGGAATTCGATGCAGTACGTTTACAATGTAGTAGATAGAATCATCCAGAGCAAACCAATCCTTTTTAAAACTAGAGGATCGTTGATCAATGTCTGTCCAATGGAACACTTTCAGCTGAATCAGTCCTTGTATAGCATTCAGGTACCAGTGGTTCAAACACCGGTGACGTAACGGATGCAATTGTTCTTTACGTTTCACTTGTATTTTGACCAGCTCTCGGTAAATGCGTTCTCTCAACTCCACAGGCAAAGCACGAATGTTCTCGTGTAAAGTATTCATGAACAGATTATTATGGTAAGTTACTTCAATGTCTCGGTCCCACTAAGGGTAAGTAATGACAATTCGGTGACCATCGAGCATGTTCGACGTAGGCCGAATCTTGCGGTTCCCAGTGGTGAAGTGACACACCGCAACTGAAGCACTTGACTTTATCTCCTTCGCCCAAGTAGAAAAATCCGGCTCTGGCTAATTCTTCGGGGGTCGGTCCTCCCAGATACTTAGGCCATTTTCCTTTAAACGATTGAAGACGATTTTCAAAGTCGCAGTATTCCGACAAACGCACAGGAAACGAATATTCGTCTTTCACAGGTTCATTTCGATGAGGGTTGGGTGACATGAACAGGAGTTTGCTCAGGGCTGGATGACATCCGTAGGGGGGTAGACGTGAAGGTGAACATTCCCCTTTAAAACGAAACCCAGTAAAATGTCCAAGAGGACGAGCGGCATCACTTTCGCATCCCTCAGGTTTGACACGCACAGCATCACTTTCCATGATAGGGGTAGTGACACTAAAGTTCCCATGATGCTTTACGGCATCGCTAAGGTCACAACGTACAGCATCGTACCCATCGCAAGGCTCACAATCGCATTCCACTTCAGAAGTCCCACACTTGAATTGTGCCTTTCTAAACAACTTGTTTTGTGTTTCTTTGAAAGTATTCATCTTGTTCGCTCGGTCTTGGTAGTCACAATGAACTATCGATCTTGCCTAGGGTTCCTTTTTATATACAGACCAATACCGACGTGTCCATACGGTAAGGTGAAATGACTGGGAAGTCGAACTCGCTTCTGGTACACGATTTGATAGACTTTTTCCAAGGGTCGACTGACGATGTGGTGAGTGGGTAAAAGTACAATCTTGTTCGGTTGATAGGTGGTCACTTTAAAGTTTGCATCCTCTCCCGATTACAAGGCTTCTTTCAATACCCCAAAGTTGACCACACGACTGGTACGATAATTCAGAGTCAGTCCTTTCACTTTGCACGTCGTGTGCACTTCTCCTTGTTTGTCCCGGTATTCGTAGCCGTAATTTTTGGGACCGCCACTGACGAAACTTAGAATCTTGTCGTCGGAATGCTCGTCTGTCCAGGCTCCTAAACGGTCTCCTTCGATGTCAGGGTGCTGTTGACTCGGGTGATGGATGTAAATGCAACTGTCCGTGTCAAAGTACAGGACGCGTTCCCCTAACAGTTCTAAAGCTTCGTACAATTTTAAGCGAGCATGGGCTGTCACGTAAGCCGCAATGATGACATTTCCAAAAGGGTCGTCTTGTACAAAGTCCAGATCTTCTTCGTAATTGACCAAGATCAAATCCTCTCGAACGACGTCCACGTGTTTCATGTATTTGGTTTTGTCGTGAATCATCTGGAAGTAGCGGGAAGGTTCTGTCAAATATTCCGTCTTGGGTAAACACGGTCGTTGTGCCATTTTACCCCACAAGCAATTTAACATCACTTTGGCAAACGATCGCCTGCCTTCGTTTTTCTCGATGTGGTCTAAAGAGATGCCTTCTTGTTCATAGTATTTCTCTTTGAATTGTATTTGGTCTTCGGGAGTGTGACACCAGGACGGATACCAGCTGGCTTCTTGCTTCAGTTTCAAAAAGGCATCCACGTAGTCGGCGAAAATGCCTTTCTGACTGGGGTCACCCTTGTGGTATTATTGTGTCTTGGGAAAGTGGCAAATTTCGTACACTTCTAACAGTTGGTATCCCATGTCCAGAGCTTTGAACAATTCCACGCTGACCCAGGTTCCCGTCAAGGCACGTTCTTCCTCGGTGTGCTGACAAGGTTGGTCTTGGTTGCACGTTTCGGCACAAGTACGGCACAATGGAAACATCAGTTTGCCTTGACAATGGTGAGGTAAGACGGGATGGTGTAGGTTCGTGGGAGGCAAAACTTTACACTTGATCAAGCCTTCGTATTGTCGAATGTTTTTCAGGTCGATGTGTTCTGTTAACAATTGCGGGTGCCCTACAGGAAAGCGACAATATTTGCACACGTAGGGATACAGCGAACACACGTCCAAGTATTTCATTTCTTCTCCTTTCTCTTCGTTGGCTTGGTACAGCGAACAGGTGGCATTGGTCCTTCCTCCGTACAAACTATCCCTCGGGTTCAGCGGGTCCATGAACTGGTAACTTTCCACGAGGCGTTTAAACTCGGGATCGGTTTTCATACGGTGATCGTACTCGTGTTACCACATTTCCACCACTTGGTATCCTTCCTGTTCCAACTTTAGGCGCCGCTGACAAGTGTCTTGGTACAAGTCTTCCATGGTTCGTTGTAAAAACTGATTTTTAGTGCTACGATCAGGGTAACAGACGGGACATCTGTGAAATAAGCAACCGTTAAACTCGTACACGATCTTTGGGTTTTCTAAGTCTCAGCCATCTACCGAATACGTTCCGATGGTCTTTTCACCCACTCCGTTGCGGGCATGCTGAATCCACTTGTCTTCCTTGTCGCACAAGTAATGTAACCAACGTAGGGCTTTGACCGAGTATTGACGTTTGACATAGTGGGTCGTTTGAGGGCTGATGACAGCTACGGTGTTTTCAGGCATGAATCGTTGTCGATACACTAAGGAACACGCTTTGGCAATGGTGCAAGCTTCTTTCAAAGGATCGACCCCTCCGTGTTCCATGAACAGTTCTCGAAATTTTCCACAGCAACGCCGTAAAATGTCCACGTCGGAACGACAATACTTTAGCATTTCTTCCTGAAAGTCGAAAGGGTCCGAGGCGTGAGCCTGGTACCAAGCGTAGAAAGCTTCTCGTTGTTCGGTACGCATGTTGTCGGGGTCGTAATAGTGAGCCTCAGGTAAATGGGGTAGAACGGCGTGTTGATTGGCTTCCGTATTGAAAAAGTGTGGAAAGTACCCTTTAGCCATTTCTGTCATTCCAAACGTTTTAGGCATTCGACTCAAAGGCATGGCCAAATAGCTCATCGAATCTTTAAACTGTACTTGTCCCACTTGCATGAAAATGATTTTGGCTCCGTTCAAATTCACTTTAGGACGTTCGGTGCCATGTTCCGTATAGTATCTGAGAAGAAACTGTCCATCGTATCCGGAGAAATTGTGAGCCATCACCGTGGCATGACGATGACAATCTCCGTAACGTTTGATGTCCTCTTGGCTCCACGTCTTGTCGATGGGGTCTAAAACCCATTGGGCAAAATCGGCTAACGTGTTCGGTCCCCGAAAGATTTGTTCACGCCCTCCGGGAATCTTGCTACAGTGAGGGCAATGACTGAAGATAGGTTCTTGAATGCACTTCTCGCACGCTCGATGAGCCACGCAGAAATTAGGAATGTGAATACCGGTCTCTTGCATGCATTCGAAATCGAAATAGATGAAATTGCCTTTCTTCTTGTGAGCGTCCTCTTTCTCTGGTGGAGGTTGGTATTTTTGCACGTAGCATTGGTGTTCCAAGTCCACGATGTGGTGACAAATGTGACATTTTTTCTTTCCTCGACATACGTGTGCCTTGGCAGTATTGGTACATATGCCTTGTCGACACGTAGGGCACAATCTCAGGAGTTGACAAGCACATTTCTGCTGTGAACCTTGCGTTTTCAGATGTTGTTGGTAACAGGTAGGGCTGACAAACGTGCGCAGACAAGTTAAACAAGGCACTGGTCCTTCGCTCAGACAGGGTGAAGAGGCCAAACATCCTGAACATTTCAATCCACAATGCTTGTGTTGCTCTCGATTATTATAACCATAGTCACATTTCTCACAGTAATAACCGTATCCCAGGAATGCAGTGATACTGGTAATGGTATCAAAATGGTCATCGTGATAATAGACATGAATATATTTTCCGTCCTTAAAGTCTTGGCCTCGAAACAACAGAGGTCCGCGCACTTCTTGAGGGTGCACTTTCAAGGTGTATCGTGGAGCTAGGGCATCTTGCAATTTTTGCATCTCAGGAATGCCACAGGGTGTGTCTTTGGACATTCCGGCTTGTTGCAACAGGAGTTTTGCTTCATTTCGTTGTTTGGCTCGGTCGGATTGTTGAATAGTTTTCCAGGTTTTTTTCCATTCTACCGTGTCGTTCTTGTTGGTATAGGTTCGTCCCACCACGATGGCACGGGCTAAACACATCTGGTCTTGAGGGTTGTGAATTTGGACGAGGCTCCGCTCAATGCTGCGAAGCTCGTTCACCAATAACATCTTTTTGCGTCCGGTCCCTTGAGGAGGAGAGACGTGGGTCATGTCCAGTGTGGCTTTACCATCGGTGATGTCAAACTGATCATTAGATTGTTGCACGTGTTGAATCTTGTCCATGACTTTTGAAGCGGTCAATTCTGCAGGGGTGCTAAACTCGATCCAAACAGGGGATTTCAAACCGTCGTGTTGTATGGAAAGTCTGAAGCGATCGTCTTCTTTGGGTTGACATTGTCGCTTGAGTGCGGTGAGCAAAGAATCCCACACCCCAGTGATGAACACTTCTGCTTTCTCTAACGGTACTTCAGCCTTGAAATCTTTAAACTTCACCGTGTATTTGTAAGCCGTGGTTCTAAATTTTCTAGAGGAGCGCTTTTCCGTCTCTCGAATGGAATAGTATTTTTCAGGGTTGACTAAGGGTGGCGAACTTGGTTTAGAGGGTTCAAATTCTGGTTCACTCATGTCCTCTTCAAAATCACTGGCATGAATTTGTGCCAAGACTTCAGCTCTGGTACGAGGCGATAGATCACGTTTCTGCCTCTTACTTTCTTCTACTTTCTTCTCGAATGAATAGGATCGTTTCATCTTGAGTGCAAAACGTCAAATGACTCAAGTTTAAACACCATAGACTAATGTATAGTCATGTCAGACCAGCGTATATAAAAGGGTGTGTGTCTTGTCCTTTCACTATTCATTTCACTCTCAAACCGAGCACAACGATGGAAGAGACTACCCAGATGGAACGTTTCGTCAGAGCTTTGCGAGGGGTCATTAGAAAATTCTCTTCAGACCAGCCGACGGACTACTCTCCTTCCTTTCGAGATAAAAGTCAAGATACTTGCTATATCTGTCAGAAGAAAGGGCATTGGTCTTCAGAGTGTCCAGACCGTCAAAAAAGAAAAAAAAACAGGGGCTAAAAAAGACAAAAGTCAAGATACCTGTTATTATTGTCAAGAAAAAGGACATTGGTCTCCAGATTGCCCAAAAGAGAAACAAGAGGAGTCAGAAGAAAAGAGGGATTCTTCAGAAGAAGAGAGGGATTCTTCAGAGGAAGAGAGGGGTTCTTCTGAGGAAGAAGAGGAAGAAAGAAGACAATTCTATTTACAAGAGGCAAAGAAAAAGAAACAGGAGAAGAAAAGAAGAAGGCAAGAAAGTGAAGAGGAAGAAGAGGAAAAGACGGTGAAGAAATTTAAAAAACAGAGACAGTAAACAAGGAGACAAAACAAGTTAATGAACTTTTTAAAGTGTTCTGTTGTGAATTGTGAATTGCATTGTAACTATGGATAAAAGAATAAATTAATTACATAAGGTAAGTGTCTTTGAGTTTTGATTTTAAAATAAGAAGCTACACTCACGCACTCATACACAGACACGTACTATAGGGGTAAAATGGGTTTGATTTTTTTTTTAGTTATTGGCAATTGAAATTGTATTTCTTTTCGAGAGACGTGGGTGGCCCTGAAAAGGGCCTTTTTGGTGTAGGGGTGAGTTTAAGCAATCAACTTTAACTGTCTTAAGCCTTTGCCACGGCCAAGGCCTACTTCTGGGCTGCGTAATGTTGATGGTGATTGGGTTGAAATCACTAAGGGTGGTACGGTAGGCTTAGTCACAGGGTTGGAGTGTTTAGCTCGGGAAGGTCGTATTCTCTTCGGTCGTAATAAAGAAGTCTGATACATTTGTTTCAGACTTCTTAACTCCGCTAAAATGTCCAACAGTACCGTAGCCGTTTGATTTTCACCCTCTTGTTTCTTTGCTGCTACTTCTTCTTGCTGTTGTTGCTGTTGTTTTTTTCTTACCTCTTCTTGTTGCTGTTGCTGTTGCTGTAGGAGAAAAGCTTGTTCCGCTTCCTTTTGTCGTTGCATAAATTTCTCCAATTCTTCTTTCTGTCTCTGTCTAAAATTCTCCACTTGCGGTAATGAAGAAGGTGACGAAGGTTCCGGAACAAATTCTTGCGAGGTAAGAAAATCCACAAAATCCCAATGTACCTCTTCTGAAAGTAAGTCCGGGTTCCCTTGGGTGGTCTCCCCTGCTGGTGCACCCCAATGAATCGTTTTCTGAGTTTCCGTCATGTTGAATCACTGTCGCATAGATTGACTGCACACAGGCGCTTGCGAATCTATATAGACCACGTGACGTCACAAACTGCTCTCTTCGGATTGGATGCGGGCTGACTGAATTTTGTAACGCGTGTTCGGATTGGTGAATGAACTCAATCCGTTTCAATCCTTCCTCTACCTATAAATAAGCGCAGTTCACTGCATTGATTCACCTGTTCTCGTCGCTTCAAGATGTTGACCACAGTCGAATCATCCACCCTTGTGTCTTCAATGATGTTTAGGACGGACATGCTCATGTATGTCCGGTCCAAGTGGACCGTTGTCGACAAGTCAGACACCAGTCTGTGGATACGAAGAGTGTACGTAGAAAGACAAAGTTGCCTCAAGAGGACACTGATTTATGGCCCTCGAGTAAGACGCAGCTTGAGGACAAGAAGATGCCGCAGATGCCTTTTATGTTAAGGGCATATTAACATAAACCCAAAGGCCATTTTCAGGGCCACCCACATTTCTCGAAACGAGAATGACTTTCGATTGCCTAACCCTTTTTTTAAAAATTGTTTTTAAAAAAAATTTAAAAAAAAAAAATCCCATGTTCAATTTCCCTTGACGCTATACAGTCCCACCCTGTTTAAATTCCTTTGTCGCTCAACAGTCCCACGATTTTTCTCCATGTTCATTTCCCTTGTCGCTCAACAGTCCCACGATTTTTCTCCATGTTAATTTCCCTTGTCGCTATATGTTCCCAGGGGGGTCTGTAATGCTAATTTCCATTGTCGCCCTAGTATCCCTATTTACTACTGATATGCGCGCGCCACATGATTATTTGTAAAACTTAATGATATATCTTCGGATGGTTCTTGTTGTCCGTTTATTCTCAACGAAACCTCAGTAACGTCAAGTTTGTCAAATATCATATGAGACCATTCCTGTTTACCCACCCGACGATAATCCTGCAGCGCAATAAAAATATGTCGTGGTGCAGAAACCCCTTGTTGTGATGCTATATGCCAAGTAAACACATCTCTGACGGAACTTCGAATGGCGTCTGTGGTTACTGTAAACCACGATAACAATGATTTACCGCCTTGATTCATAAAAGAGAGAAATCGCGGTTCTTCTGTGACCGATGGAGTTAATACCGGTATCCACAGTGAAAGTTTCGTTATATTTACCATACCAGCATCGACACCAGCTCCTCGCCAGATCGCATCATTGTCATCATTTTTTCTATGAAGCACAACTGTTTGTTTAGCTCCAAAGATAACCTTTCTAACATCTCTGCAAAATCCGAAGATGTGAAAGAGTGGAATCGCGCACGAAAAATTTCTTCGTGTTCCTGACAACATTGCTTGACGTTTTGCAAATCCTAAGTTGTGAGTCGCGCTACCACTTGTAACTACCGACTCCACATCTGCGTCTTGAGCAGCGTTTGAGGTTTTTTTTTTGGTATTCTCATAGTATACTGAATATGATCGGCGTTGTCGGTAATATCTTTGGTAAACATCATTGATGGCCCAGCTGATCTTATGTAATCGTCAGAATATCTTAGTAGTAAGGTGGGCCACTTTACCGTCAATGGGAATTAGCATTACAGAGACCCCTGGGTCAGATTAGCGTCAAGGGAAATTTAACATGGAAAAAAATCGTGGGTCAGATTAGCGTCAAGGGAAATTTAACATGGCGAAAAATCGTGGGACACTCTACGTACAAGGGGAATTTAACATGGAACTATAGTGTGGGTCTGTCTAGCGACAAGGGGAAATTAACATGGGGAATAGAGTTTGGGCTTTTGGGATTTTTTTTTTTTAAATTTTTTTAAATTTAAATTTAAATTTAAATTTAAATTTAAAAAAAGGGTAGGCAATGGAAAGGCTATCTCTTTTCGAGAAATATGGCTGATTCTGAAAAGGGCCTTTGGGTTTATGTTAATATTAATATTAACATAGATGGCATCTGTCACATCTTCTTCTTCTTCTTCTTAAACTCCTTCTAACTGCCGGTCCATACACAAGTACCCTCTTGAGACATCCTTGTCTTTCTATGTAAACTCTCCTCATCCATTGACTAGTATCTGTCCTATCAACAACAGTCCACTTGGACCTGACATACATGAGCATGTCCGTCCTAAACATCATGGAAGACACAAGGGTGGATGACTCAACTGTGGTCCACATCTTGAAGCGACGAGAATAGGTGAATCAATGCAGTGAACTGCGCTTATTTATAGGTACAGGAAGGATTGAAACGGATTGAATTCATTCACCAATCCGAACACGCGTTACAAAATTCAGTCAGCTCGCATCCAATCCGAAGAGAGCAGTCTGTGACGTCACGTGGTCTATATAGATTCGCTAGCGCTTGTGTGCAGTCAGTCTGTGCGACAGTGATTCAACATGACGGAAACTCAGAAAACGATCCATTGGGGTGCACCAGCAGGGGAGACCACCCAAGGGAACCCGGACTTACTTTCAGAAGAGGTACATTGGGATTTTGTGGATTTTCTTACCTCGCAAGAATTTGTTCCGGAACCTTCGTCACCTTCTTCATTACCGCAAGTGGAGAATTTTAGACAGAGACAGAAAGAAGAATTGGAGAAATTTATACAACGACAAAAGGAAGCGGAACAAGCTTTTCTACTACAGCAACAGCAACAGCAACAAGAAGAGGTAAGAAAAAAACAACAGCAACAACAGCAAGAAGAAGTAGCAGCAAAGAAACAAGAGGGTGAAAATCAAACGGCTACGGTACTGTTGGACATTTTAGCGGAGTTAAGAAGTCTGAAACAAATGTATCAGACTTCTTTATCACGACCGAAGAGAATACGACCTTCCCGAGCTAAACATGCCAACCCTGTGACTAAGCCTGTCCTACCACCCTTAGTGATTTCAACCCAATCATCAGAAGTAGGCCTTGGCCGTGGCAAAGGCTTAAGGCAGTTAAAGTTGATTGGTTAAACTCACTCCTACACCATAAAGAAAAAAGGCCCTTTTCAGGGCCACCCACATTTCTCGAAAAGAAATACAATTTTAATTTGCCAATAACTCAAAAATAAACCCCACCCATTTTACCCTTATAGTACGTGTCTGTGTATGAGTGCTTGAGTGTAGCTTCTTATTTTAAAATCAAAAGTCAAAGACACTTACCTTATATCATTCATGTATTCTTTTATCCATTTTTTACAATCCAATTCACAATTCACCACAGAACACTTTAAAAAGTTCGTACACTTCTTCTTTCTCATTATTTAGTCTCTCTGTTTTTTGAATTTCTTCACCGTTTTTTCCTCATTTTCTTCCCTTCTTCTTTTCTTCTCCTGTTTCTTTGCCTCTTTTAAATAGAATTGTCTTCTTTCTTCCTCTTCTTCCTCTGAAGAATCCCTCTCTTCTTTCGAAGAATCCCTCTCTTCTTCCGAAGAATCCCTCTCTTCTTCTGAAGAATCCTTCTTTTCTTCTGACTCCTCTTGTTTCTTTTTTGGGCAATCTGGAGACCAATGTCCTTTTTCTTTACAATAATAACAGGTATCTTGACTTTTGTCTTTTTTAGCCCCTGTTTTTTTTCTTTTTTGACGGTCTGGACACTCTGAAGACCAATGCCCTTTCTTCTGACAGATATAGCAAGTATCTTGACTTTTATCTCGAAAGGAAGGAGAGTAGTCCGTCGGCTGGTCTGAAGAGAATTTTCTAATGACCCCTCGCAAAGCTCTGACGAAACGTTCCATCTGGGTAGTCTCTTCCATCGTTGTGCTCGGCTTGAGAGTGAAATGAATAGTGAAAGGACAAGACACACACCCTTTTTATATACGCTGGTTTGCCAAGACTATAAATTAGTCTATGGTGTTTAAACTTGAGTCATTTGACGTTTTGCACTCAAGATGAAACGATCCTATTCATTCGAGAAGAAAGAAGAAGAAGAAGAAAGTAAGAGGCAGAAACGTGATCTATCGCCTCGTACCAGGGCTGAAATCTTGGCACAAATTCATGCCAGTGATTTTGAAGAGGACATGAGTGAACCAGAATCCGAACCCTCTAAACCAAGTTCGCCACCCTTAGTCAACCCTGAAAAGTACTATTCCATTCGAGAGACGGAAAAGCGTTCCTCTAGAAAATTTAGAACCACGGCTTACACCTACACGGTGAAGTTTAAAGATTTCAAGTCCGACGTACCCTTGGAGAAAGCAGAAGGGTTTATCACCGAGATGTGGGATTCTTTGCTCACCGCACTCAAGCGACAATGTCAACCCAAAGAAGACGATCGCTTGACACTATCCATAGATCACGACGGTTTGAAATCCCCTGTTTGGATCGAGTTTAGCAGACCCGCAGAACTGACCCCTTCCAAAGTCATGGACAAGATACAACACGTACAACAATCTAATGACCAGTTTGACATCACCGATGGTAAAGCCACACTGAAAATGGCCCACGTCTCTCCTCCTCAAGGGACAGGACGCAAAAAGATGTTATTGGTGGACGATCTTCGCAACACCAAAAAGAGTCTCGTCCGAATTAACAACCCTCAAGACCAGATGTGTTTAGCCAGGGCCATCGTGGTGGGACGAACCTATGCCAACAAGAACGACACGGTAGAATGGAAAAGAACCTGGAACACTATTCAACAATCCGACCGAGCCAAACAACGAAATGAAGCAGAACTCCTGTTGCAACAAGCCGGAATGTCCAAAGACACACCCTGTGGCATTCCTGAGATGCAAAAATTGCAAGATGCCCTAGCTCCACGCTACACCTTGAAAGTGCACCCTCAAGAAATGCGCGGGTCTCTGTTGTTTCGAGGCCAAGACTTTAAGGACGGAAAATACATTCATGTTTATCATCACGATGACCATTTCGATACCATTACCAGTATCACCGGATTCCTGGGATACAGATATTACTGTGAGAAATGTGACTATGGTTATAATAATCGAGAGCAACACAAGCATTGTGGATGGAAATGCCCAGGATGTTTGGCCTCTCCACCCTGTCTGAGCGAAGAACCAGTGCCTTGTTCGACTTGTCTGCGCACGTTTGTCAGCCCTACCTGTTACCAACAACATTTGAAAACACAAGGTTCACAGAAGAAATGTGCTTGTCAACTCCTGAGATTGTGCCCTACGTGTCGACAAGGCATACGTACCAACAATGCCAAGGCACATGTATGTCGAGGAAAGAAAAAATGTCACATTTGTCACCACATCGTGGACTTGGAACACCAATGCTACGTGCAAAAATACCAACCCCCACCAGAGAAAGAGGACGGTCACAAGAAGAAAGGAAATTTCATCTCTTTCGATTTCGAATGCATGCAAGAGACTGGCATTCACATTCCTAATTTCTGCGTGGCTCATCGAGCGTGCGAGAAGTGCATTCAAGAACCTATCTTCAGTCATTGCCCGCACTGCAGCAAGATTCCCGGAGGGCGTGAAAAAATCTTTCGGGGACCAAACACGTTAGCCGATTTTGCCCAATGGGTCTTAGACCCCATCGACAAGACGTGGAGCCAAGAGGACATCGAACGTTACGGAGATTGTCATCGTCATGCCACAGTGATGGCTCACAATTTCTCCGGATACGATGGACAGTTTCTTTTGAGGTACTATGCGGAACAAGGCACCGAACGTCCTAAAGTGAATTTGAACGGAGCCAAAATCATTTTCATGCAAGTGGGACAAGTACAGTTTAAAGATTCGATGAGTTACTTGGCCATGCCTTTGAGCCGAATGCCTAAAACGTTTGGAATGACAGAAATGGCTAAAGGGTACTTTCCACACTTTTTCAATACGGAAGCCAATCAACATGCTGTTCTACCCCATTTGCCTGAGGCTCACTATTACGACCCCGACAACATGCGTACCGAACAACGAGAAGCTTTCTACGCTTGGTACCAAGCTCACGCCTCGGACCCTTTCGACTTTCAGGAAGAAATGCTAAAGTATTGTCGTTCCGACGTGGACATTTTACGGCGTTGCTGTGGAAAATTTCGAGAACTGTTCATGGAACACGGAGGGGTCGATCCTTTGAAAGAAGCTTGCACCATTGCCAAAGCGTGTTCCTTAGTGTACCGCCAACGATTCATGCCTGAAAACACCGTGGCTGTCATCAGTCCTCAAACGACCGACTATGTCAAGCGTCAATACTCGGTCAAAGCCCTACGTTGGTTACATTACTTGTGCGACAAGGAAGACAAATGGATTCAGCATGCCCGAAACGGAGGGGGCGAAAAGACCATCGGAACGTATTCGGTAGATGGCTGAGACTTAGAAAACCCAAAGATCGTGTACGAGTTTAACGGTTGCTTATTTCACGGATGTCCCGTCTGCTACCCTGACCGTGACACTAAAAATCAGTTTTTACAACGGACCATGGAAGACCTGTACCAGGACACTTGTCAGCGACGCCTAAAGCTAGAACAGCAAGGATACCAAGTGGTGGAAATGTGGGAACACGAGTACGATCACCGTTTGAAAACCGATCCCGAGTTTAAACGCCTCGTGGAAAGTTACCAGTCATGGACCCGCTGAACCCGAGGGATAGTTTGTACGGAGGAAGGACCAATGCCACCTGTTTGCTGTACCAAGCCGACGAAGAGAAAGGAGAAGAAATGAAATACTTGGACGTGTGTTCGCTGTATCCCTACGTGTGCAAATATTGTCGCTTTCCTGTAAGGGACCCGCAATTGTTCACGGAACACATCGACCTGAAAAACATTCGACAATACGAAGGCTTGATCAAGTGTAAAGTTTTGCCTCCCACGAACCTATACCATCCCGTCTTACCTCACCATTGTCAAGGCAAACTGATGTTTCCCTTGTGCCGTACTTGTGCCGAAACGTGCAACCAGGACCAACCTTGCCATCACAGCCAGGAAGAACGTGCCTTGACGGGAACCTGGGTCAGCGTGGAATTGTTCAAAGCTCTGGACATGGGATACCAACTGTTAGAAGTGTACGAAATTTGCCACTTTCCCAAGACACAACAGTACCACAAGGGTGACCCTACTCAGAAAGGCATTTTCGCCGACTACGTGGATGCCTTTTTGAAACTGAAACAAGAAGCCAGCGGCTATCCTTCCTGGTGTCACACTCCCGAAGACCAAATACAATTCAAAGAGAAATACTACGCACAAGAAGGCATCTCTTTAGACCACATCGAAAAAAACGAAGGCAGGCGATCGTTTGCCAAAGTGATGTTAAATTGCTTGTGGGGTAAAATGGCACAACGACCGTGTTTACCCAAGACGGAATATTTGACAGAACCTTCCCGCTACTTCCAGATGATTCACGACGAAACCAAATACATGAAACACGTGGACGTCGTTCGAGAGGATTTGATCTTGGTCAATTACGAAGAAGATCTGGACTTTGTACAAGACGACCCTTTTGGAAATGTCATCATTGCGGCTTACGTGACAGCTCATGCTCGCTTAAAATTGTACGAAGCTTTAGAACTGTTAGAAGAACGCGTCCTGTACTTTGACACGGACAGTTGCATTTACATCCATCACCCGATTCAACAGCACCCTGACATCGAAGGAGACCGTTTAGGAGCCTGGACAGACGAGCATCCCGACGACAAGATTCTAAGTTTCGTCAGTGGTGGTCCCAAAAATTACGGCTACGAATACCGGGACAAACAAGGAGAAGTGCACACGACGTGCAAAGTGAAAGGACTGACTCTGAATCATCGTACCAGTCGAGTGGTCAACTTTGGGGTATTGAAAGAAGCCTTGCAATCGGGAGAGGATGGAAACTTTAAAGTGACCACCTATCAACAGAACAAGATTGTACGTTTACCCACTCACCACATCGTCAGTCGACCCTTGGAAAAAGTCTATCAAATTGTATACCAGAAGCGAGTGCGACTTCCCAATCACTTCACCTTACCGTACGGTCACGTCGGTATTGGTCTGTATATAAAAAGGAACCCTAGGCAAGATCGATAGTTCATTGTTCATTGAAGTAACTTACCATGTCGTTGACGAAGAAGAAACCAGATTGGTTAGGAGTCAAATGTTGGACATCACCGAGACCAGGGTTTTGAGGCTTGGACACAAGAGGTGGCCTAGTATGCACGAGAGTTATTCAAGGAAAAAAGTTACTTTTCAACCTGTGTTAGTGACGGTGCCAGAAGAACCCGTCACCCAGGACAGGACTGTCGTGGACAGGCCTGAAAGACCCTTTCGGGAGGACACTTGTGTGACTTTACCCCTACTATAGAACTGGTTAGAACTTTACCCAAAACATGTTGTACAGACACTTGTGTTTATTCCACGTTCATGGTTATCATGTGCCTTTTATTCTTGTACTTAAGCCTTTGGCTTTTATGTATTTTTTGTGTTTCGTATTCATGTTTGAAAAAAACATTCAATAAACGTGTTCTGAAAAAGTATATAAACTCTTGTCTTGTTTGTTTTTCGTGTCACAAGTGACATTTCTCACACCATGGCTACCTCTGCTGTCTCTGCTCCCTCTTCCTCTACTGTCAAAGTCATCGACGAACACTTAGATCGTGCCAGTTGGGAGGCTTTGTATCTTCGCCATCCCTTTAACATGCTCATTGCTGGACCTAGCGGTTCAGGCAAAACCGAATTCGTCAAACGTTTGATCGAACATAAACATCATTTGATCGATCGACCCCCTCAACGAATCGTGTGGTGTTACAAAGAGTGGCAATCGGCGTACAGCCTCTTGCGAGAAAGTCAAGGCGATTCCATCGTGTTTGTGGAAGGCATTCCTAAAGAAGACGACGGCATCGTCTCTGACTCCCGTCTAACCCATTTGGTCATTTTCGACGACATGTTAGGAGAAGACGAAGAAGAAATTAAACTGTGGTTCACGCGCAAAGGGCATCACCGTAATGCCAGTGTCGTTTACATCACCCAAAATTTGTTTCAACAAAGTAAAGCCCATCGCACCATCAGTCTCAATGCGCATTACGTGGTCTTGTTTAAAAGCCCTCGAGATAAATCGCAAGTGCAAGTCTTAGCCAAACAGTTAGGAACGCCTTGGCTGACTCAGGCGTACGACGATGCCACTCAGACTCCACACGCCTATTTACTCGTCGATTTGAAACCTACGACCCCCGAGGATTTGCGATTTCGTACCCACTTGTTTCACCACTGGTGCCAAGACGGAGGGCCTTTCCTGTACACGTCTCCGTCCTCGACTTCATTTCACTCCACATAAAAAAATCTATAAAAACCTCAGACACTTTTTCTTCTGTCTCACTCCAGTGCGAACATGACGTCCCTTCAGCCGCATCTTCCCGTCAAATTGATTCGTGCCTTGTATGGCATCAGTCGAGAAAAAGATCCACAAACACGAGCTCGTGTCTTAGAAGCTAGTCTCAAAGAAGTCTTACGATGGTTCACGGTGACGGCACGTCAATTACTCCAAGGAATCATTCAGATTCCTCATCAAACCAAACGCTTTTTCGATCGAAACAAAGTCGCTTTGGTCCAACTGGCCGATCCCCGCATCGACACTCAAACCAAAAAACAAATCATTTTGAAACCTGGAGGGAGCGGTACTCTAGGAGGGGTCATCATTCGCTCACTCTTAAGATGGGATCCTAATGCCCCCAAAGTTATACCCAAGACAAAAGTCCAACGAAGCTCCAAGAAGAAAAAGACCAGGTCCCCAAGGAGAACTTCTCCAGTGGCAGGACCCTCCTCTGACCAGACACCACCACCACCACCCCGGAAAAAGAAAAGAATCCCCCAGAAAAAGAAAAGTCCACAGAAAACTAGTCGCAAGAGAGGCACTTCGGCCAGGACGCAACCTTACACTCGCAAACCACGACCTGCCACGGCGGTGACTGCGTCTCCGGCAGCCTCACGTTTGTCCACTTCTCCGTTAATGACACCCAGAACTGAAGAGTACTTGGAGACGTTGATCACACCAAGAACTTCTCCGTTGATGACCCCCAAAAGAACTTCCCCAGTGGCAGGACCTTCCAATTTAGTGGCAGTGGCTGCTGCTCACAAAGTACCTTCTCCCAAAATCAAAGTTCAAGAAAGATCGGGCATGTTACAAAGTTTACTGGATTTGTCCAAGCAAGAACTGGCTCGATTTAGTCCGTTACGTACCCCTGCACGACGTGTCATGCCTGTCCTCAAACTGATACGACGTAAAGACAATCAGTGGCGACGCGTTCCAGTATAAAAAAGGCCTGTGACCAAGTCGGGTATCAGTGTTTTTTGGTGGTCCTGAAGACTCAAAGATGTCACCCTCCAGAAAACCCCAAGGAAAGAAAAGGAAAGGACTGCCACCACGTTTAGCCAAACATGGGGATATGTTATCTGTCCTGTCCAAAGCTTCTCCACCCCTACGAAAAAAACTCATTCAAACAGCCTCCAAAGAGGTCATCGATACCGTGTGTGAATGTTGTTTGAACGTTTTGAAAGGCACGATCCCTTTGTCCAAACACCAGAAACAATGCTTAGGCAAACATCGTCAAGTTCTTCGCCAAATGGTTCAAAAGAAAATTCCCATTCGTCAAAAAAAGAAGATGTTAGTGCAACGTGGAGGTATTTTACCTCTCTTGTTAGGCCCCATACTGAAAGGAGTCTTGGGAACCATGTTGGGAGGACTGGTGGGAGCAAGATAAAAAGGCCTCGGAAGTTCCAAGATCTCAGAATCGACCCCTGACAACCCCATGGAAGGACGAAAACTAGCTTTAGTGCCTTACAAACGATGGATGGAATACCATCGGTGGCAAGCACAACACACCCCGCATTTACCTCCCAATCCCCATTTGAGCGAGATGTCCCAGTTACAACACGAATTGCAGTCCTTGATGGATCGCCAAGATTTGTCCGAAACAGAAAAATCGCAAAAGTACGGTCAACTCTTGCAACGACTGCAACTCTTTCACCAGAAAGCTTTAGACGAAACAGCTCTACCCACTCTGAAAGATTTTAAGACCTTGATGAAAAGTCCAGCACCATCACCAGTACCAGTACCAGTACCACCAGTACCCGTGACCAAGACAGAAAAAGGAGAAGAAGAGGAAGGGTTTCAAACTCCACCAGAAAAAGTACGCAAGTTAACAACACCACCTACCTCCAGAATTGGATGGATTAAAAAGATGATGGCCACCCCTTCTTCCTCACAAGAGAAAAAGAAAGTGAAGACAGAAGTGAAACAAGAACCGATATCCCCGCTCAGACATCCTTCTCCTCTTCGACACCTATTGCTCGCCGCACACGCAAAGCATTGCAATCCAAGAAAATACCCCAAGAGAAAAAGAGTAGCATCCTCCAAGAGTGGGTGTCTTATTAACACACCAACCAACACAAAAAATGGAAAAAGTCTTAGCCAGCATTTACTACGATCCCTCCCATCCTGCAGGTTACGCAGGAGTTCAAAAATTGTATCGTGCTGCCAAAACGCGACTGAAAAGTCTCCGTTTACCTCAAGTGCAACGATGGTTACAAGAACAAGCTACCTACACTTTACACAAACCCATTCGACGCAAGTTTGCCAGAAGTCGCACCCGAGTGGAAGGCATCGATCATCAATGGCAAGCCGATTTAGCCGATGTCTCTCATTTGGCCACCTACAATCGTGGCTACAAATATTTGTTTTGTGTCATCGACGTCTTTTCCAAATTTGCCTGGGTCGTGCCCTTGACTTCCAAATCGAGCAGCGAGTTAGTGCGAGCCCTGAAACGGGTGTTGAAACAAAGCGGTCGTCACCCTCTTCGATGGCAAACGGACAAAGGCACCGAATTTCTGAACCAAGCTTTCCAAAAAGAATTAAAGAAACGTGACATTCATTTTTTTTACCACCGAGAATCCCGAAACCAAAGCCAGCATCGTGGAACGTTTTCAACGCACTTTGAAAGAACGCATGTGGAAATATTTTACGCATCACCACACTCTGAAGTACATCGACATCTTACCGCACCTGGTGCAAGCGTGCAACCAATCTTACCATCGAAGCATCGGACGTGCACCGCAAGACGTGACTCCCGACAACGAAGTGTTGGTGTTTGAGCGTCTGTTTGGTACGTCCCCGACGAGGGCTGTCCCCGAGAAAAGTGGAGTGTTGGCCGTAGGAGATTGGGTGCGCATTGGCAAAACCAAACGCACTTTCGACAAAGGTTACTTACCTAACTGGACGACCGAATTGTTTCGTGTCACTGGACGAGTGCATGGCCGTCATCCTGCCGTCTATAAATTGGAAGACATGAACGGAGAAGTGCTCAAAGGAACGTTTTATTTCCCCGAGTTACAACGTGTCACCAAAAAAGAAGACGACGTGTACGACATCGAAAGCATTCTCGAACGCAGAACCCGTAAAGTGGGCAAACGACGTGTCAAAGAAGTCAAAGTACGTTGGAAAGGATATCCACCCAGTTTCGATTCTTGGATCGACGCTTCGCAAGTCATCGACTATAAAAAGAAGTGACCATCATGCCCTTTCACACAGCAGACGCAGCTACGTCGACCACTCCTCCTTCACCTAGTTCTTCTGTGCAAGATTTACAAAAACAACCCTTGTGGGTGTGGTGTGGAGAACGTGTGCCTAAAACGCAAATCGTCTTTTTCTGCCAAATCTTCGTGGTGTATTGTGTCATCGGGGCAGCCATCGCCAATTTGAGTTTGCAACAAGGAGACAAACAATTGTGGACCATTTTATTGAGCAGTTGCTTCGGTTACCTGCTTCCTAATCCCTCCCTGAAATTCACCTCGAACGGGAACCCCGGGAACCTTGTGTCCAGTGCCAGTGCCAGTCACCACTTCAATCACAACCAGAACCCCATTTTGGGTGGAGACACGCCTCTGACGTCCAGTAACCCCTCGGACAGCCACAGAACTCTGGAATTATGAGTCACCAAAACCAATTTTACTTAACCTTACCCAGTGACAGTTCCATGGAGGTGTTTCCCAAGAACACGTTGTGCTGTTACACGGCCAAATTACCTCAAGCCATCCAGTTAGATCACGAAGCCCATTGGGAAGTGGCTTTAGTAGAAATGATTCACCCTACCCAAGTCCTCAATGTCCTTCCCAATCAAAATTTTTTTGATGTGGAAGTTCATGACGAGCAAATGCAACAGTGGATGGATAGCAATGTCAAATATGACAAGAAAACCCGTACACAAAAGTACACCACCTATCACTTGTTCATTCCCCCAGGCTATTATTTTAGTGGTCAACATTTGGTCAGCACCATAACCTCCAGGTTTAATGTCGTGTTTCTGAAAGCTTTGGAGCATGTCAACAAAAATGTCACCATGGAGTACCACAAAGCAGCTCGTCGCTTCTTGATGAAATTTGAACGGAGTAAAATCCTGTCCATTTTATTTTGTCCTGAATTGTTTGACATGTTGGGCGGAGACATGGACATGAGAAAGACCATGCTCAAGAAAAACGAATTACCCATCGTTTACGACAACGAGTCTTTTAGCAAGTTATTTCGTGCCCCGGTAGAACTGAACCAAGGACTGAATTTGATGTTCGTGTATTCCGATGTGGTGGAGTACAACGTGGTGGGACACACCTCCGTACCGTTACTGCGTGTCATTCCTTTCAAAGTGGATTCTGCCACGAACACTGACGAGGAAGGTGGAAACACTTACCACGTCCACCGCGAATTTGTCCATCCTCACTATTTGCCTGTCAGTAAGTCGTATTTGGACACGGTCAACATTGCTATAAAAGGAGATCTGGGACAAAATATTCCATTCACCAAAGGAAAAGTCACGGTGAAACTCCATTTTCGAAAACGGTTCTCTCACGACTCTTAAGTCATGTATCCAGTGTACCGAGGGGTTGCTCAACAGCGAGGACACGGCTTAGGAGATATGTTAAAATCGGCCTTTCGTTCGGTGGCCCCAGTGTTGAAACCGATGGTGACACGCGGATTGCACGCCTTGAAAGATGCGGCACTGACGCAAGGCAAAGAATTTCTCCAAAATGTCATCATCGACAAACAAAACCCTAAAGAAGCCTTCATGAGGGCAGGCAAAAATGTCTTGCTGCAAACGGGCAAAGACATTTTAGGCCAACGAGAAACACCTATAAATGCCCTGCACGCTACCGAGTCAGGCATTCAGCAAGGACAAGGCAGAAAGAGACGACGAAGAAAACACCCTTTCACCAGACTTCAAGCGAGAAAGGCCAAGAAAAGAAGAACCGTTCGAGACTTAGACGTTTTCGATTATTGAGAAAAAAGAGACAAAAATAAATGATGCACCGAGAATCTTGCGCTTGTTCCAAGACGGAACTGGATCTGTTTGCCATGCCCCCCACGATGATGACGATGCAAGAATCCCAGTGGGTGGAATTTCACCCCGTCTCCTCACTGACCGATTCCGCTCCCATCGAGTTTGAAATCAAAGGACAGCCCGAAGATTACATCGATCTGAATAGCAGTTACTTGTACCTGAAAGTCAAAATTCTACATAAGACTGGAGGTGCTATAGACGATGAAGCAGTAGCTCCCGTCAACAATTTCATGCATTCCTTGTTCAGTGGAGTGGACTTGTATTTGAATAACAAACTGGTCAGTATCAGCATGGATACTTACCCTTATCGTGCCTACCTGGAAAATCTCTTGACGTACGGAATAGATGCCAAGAACACTCATCTCAATGCCTGTGTGGTATGGGAAGCTGACGAACCTACCAAGTTTGAAATATTGGAAACTGATGAAAAGAAAGACAACAATGATGGATTTGTAGAACGAAGAAAGAGAATCACGGGAGCCGACACAAGTTTAGAACTGATGGATCGTTTGCATTTGGACATGTGGTTGCAAGAAAAGTATTTGCTGAACGGGGTGGATGTCCGCCTGAGACTGAATCGTAGCAGTGCCGCTTTCCATTTGATGGCTGATAGTGACGGTTACAAAACCAAAATCCTAGAAGCCAGACTCTATGTACGCCGTGTGGAAGTGTTACCTAAAGTGGGAAACGACATCAGTCAGACGTTGAGCAGAACGACTGCCAAGTATCCCATACGACGCGTGGAAGTGAAAACCTTCACCATTCCCAAGGGACAGCGATCCATGATCGAAGATCATCTGTTCCAAGGACAGTTACCCAAACGTTTGATCGTTGGTATCGTCGAGAATACAGCCTTCAACGGAGCTGCCGAAAAAAATCCTTTCTACTTTCAACACTTTGGCGTGTCCAAAATCGAAGTCAGTCGCGATGGCAAGACCTTGTTACCCGACCTTTCGAACCTGACTTTACCAAGAAGAATTACTTGAGATCGTACTTGTCCCTGTACGAAGCCACCGGACAGTTAGGAACCAATACCAGTCACGGTATTACGTACGAGGATTATGCAGGAGGCTACGCTTTGTGGGCTTTCGATTTCACTCCAGACCAAGGCAGCGACGAGGGACATTTCCACCCTATAAAATCCGGCCAGATTCGTGTGGAAATTCAGTTTAAAGACCGAGACCCTGATGAAACGGTGAACGTCATCCTGTATGCAGAATTCGATAATACGATAGAAATCAACAGTTTGAGAGAAGTCATCCTAGATTACTAGAAACCATGGAAGACTGTTATCCCTCTTTACCTAGTGGAGAAACTTTTAGTGTTGCATTGTTGTTAAAAAATGTTAGAGTTGTTGTTTAGTGTTAAGTGATTTTTGAATAAAAAATGTTGTGTTTTGAAAAAATTGTTTGATGTTATATTGTTGGATTATTGTTAAAAAATGTTAGAGTTGTTGTTTAGTGTTAAATGATTTTTGAATAAAAATTGTTGTGTTTTGAAAAAAATGCCTTTGTCTTTTGTTTAGCTATAAGAATGTTGGATTGATGCTCTTTCATTTCTTACTATCCCTCTCATGACACTCACTAAACGTTGCGACTCAAAAACCGTGTGGGGGATGTTTTCGTTCACGTCCGCGCTTTGACTTTAAGAACCGGGTTGTTTCCAGTCTAACCATCCATTGTCGACTCATCCTCCTAAGAAGATGTGCTCCAAACTAGCTAAACTCAACGAAGCCTACGTGAATTTGCATAGGGTCAGACATAGTCTGATACCGAAGCCAGAAGAAATAGAGAATGTGAGAATGTTAAAAATCACTGAAGACCTGATAGAAGAGCTCTTCAGAGAAGAAATGAACAGGGAAAAAGAAGAATGGACAGAGAAGTACAGACTTCAGAGACAGCAGCAACAACAACAACAAGAGCAGCAACAGCAACCTGAAGCTGACAGAGGCTTTGTCGATTGTCGTATCGACACCAAAGAGTTCTTCTTTTCTTTCCGAAGAAGCAGACCTATCGCCAGAAAGTCTATCCTCAGAGGACATCGCATTCTTAGAAACTAAAAAAGAATGCCATAGCAAAACAAAAAAACAGCCCTTTTCAGGGCTACCCAATACTCTAGAAAAGAAATAACCATCGATTTGCCAATGTGTGTAGGTAGAGTAGTGTGAAAATAAACACTAACTCTTTTTTAAAAAAATGTGAGGGTATGTGTTTGTGTGTTTGTGTTTGTAAGTGGTTAAGTAAGTTGGTATGGATAGTAGATTAACATGATGTCTTTTTTGGTGTTTGAGGTGTATATCTGGAGTTAGATTGGATTGCTTTGCGTATGTGGATAGTCTATTGAAGTGATTTATAAAAAAATTTTAAAATAGTGATGGGTAGCATAAAAATGCGAGTGAGTGTTTCTTTTAGGTCCGCGCGTTGTTGTTTTTTGGTTATGATCTAGGTAAGATCAATTTTATGTTTTTAGGGGATGTTTTCCATCACGTCCGCGCTTTCACTATAAATTGAAACTCGCTGGGCAGTCTAGCTACCCTTGTTGATTGATCAACACAAGAATGAATAGCAGAATAAGCAAACTTCTTGAACTCCAGATACATCTGGAATATGTCAGGCGCCTGTTAAATGAACTGGCCGCGGAGGCTATAGTAGAAGAGGAAAGAATGAAGAACGAAGAGGAGGAGAGAAGACAGAGGGAAGAGGAGGAAAAGAAACTAGAAGAGAGGATGTCGTACAATATTCCCGAGACAGAGGATTGGGGTGTTGAAGCGAATCATCCTCCCTCTGCGCTCCCCAGAAGAAAGGTGAAAGGAGACTGGGGAAGAAGATGCGTGTGTGGCGCCAGGCCAGGAAGGTGCAACCATTAGATAGGTGCATCTGGAGTTCAAAAAAACAGCCCTTTTAAGGGCTACCCAATACTCTAGAAAAGAAATAACTATCGATTTGCCAATGTGTAGGTAGAGTAGCGTGAATATAAACACTAACTCTTTTTTAAGATAGTGTGAGGGTATGTGTTTGTGTGTTGGTGCTTGTAAGAGCTAAGGTATGTTTGTGTGAATAGTAGATTATGGGTTTCTTTATTGTTTCTTAGCGTAGGTGGAGAGTATAGTTAGGGTTCTGTAAGCGCTCACGTACGATTGTGTGGATAGTAGATTATGGATTTTGTTTATTGTTTCTTAGCGTATGTGGAGAGTATAGTTTGGGTTTTGTAAGCGCTCACGTACGATTGTGTGGATAGTAGATTATGGATTTTGTTTTAATGATTTGCGTGTGTAAATAGTAGATTTGGGGTTTGTTTATTGTTGCTTCACTTATGTGGATAGTATATTATATGAAATGAGAAAAGTAGGGATGTTTTCTTTCACGTCTGCACGATGTTAGGTCATGATCTAGGTAATATCAATTTTATGTTTTAGGGGGATGTTTTCCTTCACGTCCGCGCTTTTCGTATAAGAACCAACAGTATTTGTCGTTCAAACCATTCTACGGAATAAGATACAAGGAAGATGGTAGCTGTAACAGAATTGTTTAACCAGTTGAAAGACATTTGGTACTGGATGGTGGATGGAGCTTATGCAGTGGAAAGGATTGAACGAGAATGGAAGTATGAAGTAACCAGGGAGTTTGTAAGAAGGCAAGTGACAAACCTAAAATTAGCCATGGATCTGGTGGCAGAGATGATAGAAGAAGAAGTAAAAAGACTAAGAGGCTTTACAGATCCAGAGTATGTAAAGACTGGTCACTTAAAGGAAGCCATGGATAATGTGATAGAAGTCAGGTGCTTTTTGGAAGACGTAATGGAATGGACAGAGTGGTCCTTTGTCAAAAAAGGCCTAGACCAGCTTAAGAAATCGGAACAACTTATGAGAAAAGTAATGGACGAAGAAGTGAAAAAGATCAAAGACAAGTGGAATAAAGAACGAAAGGAGAAAGAAAACTTAAAGAAAAAAGAGGCCTTTGACAAACTCAACAACAATTGGATCAAGATACAAGAGAAGTTCAGGGCTATGGGTCACCCAGACTGGTTACCAGAAAGAGAAAAAAGGAAGAACAAAGGAATTTTGGGAAAGATTAGGTGGTGGATGAGAAAATGGAGGAAATAGAAGAAGAAGCAGAAGAAAGCCAAAGGCCCTTTTCAGGGCCAGCCATATTTCTCGAAAAGAGATAGCCTTTCCATTGCCTACCCTTTTTTTAAATTTAAATTTAAATTTAAATTTTAAAAAATTTTAAAAAAAAAAATCCCAAAAGCCCAAACTCTATTCCCCATGTTAATTTCCCCTTGTCGCTAGACAGACCCACACTATAGTTCCATGTTAAATTCCCCTTGTACGTAGAGTGTCCCACGATTTTTCGCCATGTTAAATTTCCCTTGACGCTAATCTGACCCACGATTTTTCTCCATGTTAAATTTCCCTTGACGCTAATCTGACCCAGGGGTCTCTGTAATGCTAATTCCCACTGACGGTAAAGTGGCCCACCTTACCACTCATCTTGCTAGACCAATTATTGTTGTGGCAACATCGACATCATTTTGGATCGATTCGATATTTTTTCCATCAATCATGTATGTGGCGCTACTAAACAAGGCCATAATTCCGTTATTGACAAAACCAACTCGTATATTGGGATCGTATACAGTATTATCCGCCTTTACAAGTTCACCTTCTACTTCAATAAACGCCTCACAAGGCAGAAAATATCTACTTGTATCATGAACTTGAAGTTCGATACGCCCTCGTTGTTCCGGTTTAACTGCATCATAGGAATAAAATTGATAATCACGCACTGATTTATCTTTAGGGACCGGCGCATCTATATCAAATGCTGAGTCGGATATGCGTTTGAACATTTTATACTATTGCGTATTTTTTCAAATGGTGATTATCTTCGTCGCACACGAAGTCCACTTCCTGCTATCAAATTTGCTGTGATATTTCTTTGTGTGTCAGATTCCTGATCTATCAATGCTGCTAGTTTCTGATTTACAGCCTGATTTATAACCTTACTAACATCCGCGGGCATAATTTCGGTAATTGGTAATTTCACCGGTGAACCTCTTTGAGGTTTGCGCATAGTCGCGCTAGTCTTTCTTTGATTGCCGAGAGTGCCTTACAAGCAGCACCAACAATTGCACCAGGAGCTTTTTCACCAACAACATTAATGGCTTTAAACTGTTTTGCAAGAGGACCCACTTTTGGTGCTAACCCCGCAAATAAACCCTGAACCACATCGCTAAGTCCGTCTCCGTAAGTTGCTCTATAAACTGGTAATCGTGAGTTTACTGCTCTGACCTGCACAGGTGTATAGCGTCTGTTGTACATAACCAGATTATGTCATTTGTTATTATTTATCTAATCGCTGTGACTTTATTCACTATAATCGTCAACGAGTTCATCGACGAGTTCTTGGTATATGTTAGCATCCATAACACCATCTTGAAATAATCGCCGACAAATATCAGCGGCTTCATTAATTATTTCTGGTGAGTTGTTTCCAGCGCGTTTTCCTCCTATGAGAACTTCTAACCTTGACACGTCATTGAAAATATTATCAGGGCAAGTAAAACCACCTAAACCACTGCCAGTAGTTTGTCTTGTCTAAGGGCTTCCACATCCTCCTTAAATTTTATATACTCGGGATCCCTTTTAGTTAATTGTGATGGTAATAAGTTTTTGGAGGCAAGATATAATGCATTAACCCAAGAACCAGAACCTATGCGACCAACATATTCAGACTTTAGATATTTTTCTCTTGATTCATAACCATGTGCAGCTATCTTGACTAATTCGCCCCGGTCAGCAAAAAGTTCACGAGCTTCTTTAGTGAAGAGTTTTCTCGCAGAAATCTCGGCTTGTTTTTGTTGTTGTTGAGGCGAAGGAGGTTTCTCTTCTTGTTCTTGTTGTTGTTGTTCTATCTGTTGCAAAGGCGGAGGAAGTGAATAGGAGGGTTCTACGTGTGGCACTGTCATTGATGTTTCTTTTTTTTGGTTTTTTTCCTCGTCGTTTTTTCTCTTGCGGCGGCGGAGATTCCTCAACTTTTTGCAGCGGCGAAGGTTCTTCCTGTTTTTTCTTTCTTTGTTGTTTTTTTCATCCCTCTCTTGTCGTCGCTGTTCTCGTATTATTTTTTGTTGTTCTTGTTTTTTCCGCCAGTTGCTTTTGTCGTTGTGTTTTTATATCATTATTATATTGCTTTACCGCCCGCAAATATATTGGATAATCAAAACTTTTTTTGCCTATAGAATCAACATTTTTATTTATTTTATACAACCAATCGCTCCAAGTACTACTATTTATTTTTTTTAGAATATCCGGGCTTTAAAAATTGATCTTTGAAACGACGATAACTATCAGCAGCAAATGTACCAAAGGCAATTGCATCCGGGGCAGATTCCGTATTATATTTTTCAATTTCTCTTATACCCTCTTCAGTAAATCTTTCTCTGAGTTTTATTTTTGTAAAAGATTTTTTACCAACAGCGCCTCCAGGTTGTGCGGCAGCTATTTTTTCAGCGGTTTCTTTTAATACTTGAATAAGACTTTCTTCCTTTTCCCCTGGCTCTTTTTCAGGTCCCTTAAAGCAGTTAATACTTTTCCAGTAACCGTAGTGACCGGTCTAAATAATTGTTCCGCTTCAGTTGCGTACTCAACTTGTGCTTCCTGTTGTGATTGCACATCCTTTTTAAACTTTCCCTTTACAGGGATATATTTTTTAAGTGCTTCTTCTCGCTCTCTAGCTAGTCTAGCTGTGTAAGATTCCGCATGTACCATTATTTGGTTTAGTAATTTTTAATTTGCGACAACAGACGCGCGAATGTTTTTTTTTTCACACATCGGTTTTCGCAGGAAGCAGCAGTGAGGACAACAAAGGGCAGCAATGACGGCGACAATTGAGTTTACATAAAGCGTCATCGCGGTTTTATAAAGGGCTTATTTCGCCCTCCCTTTGCCTGAAAACTTGTAGGATTCGCCCTCCCTGCTGCTCTTTTATTTACCATCTTGTAAATCAAACACAAACAATTTGGAAGCCATCAAATAATAATATGCTGAACTCACAAAAATAAAATTCAAAGTTATTACAAATACAGTATAAACCATGATCATTGAAGAAAACTCAAAATAAAATTCAAAGTTATTACAAATACAGTATAAACCATGATCATTGAAGAAAACTCAAAGCATTGTTACAATCATATATACTCAATTACAAGTCAAATCTAACTGCAAACATGAATCCTGACCTGCCATCACATAATGTACAGACAGATCTGTGTCTGGGTAGTTTGCAATCGGACTCAACTTAAAAGCGAGTTTATGTGGTGTATATCAGTCATACAGTAGCAATAAAAATGCTCACATCAAGCAGGCACAATAATGACGTTTCTGAATTTAAAACTATGTTTTAATAAGATTAGCATATGAAATTACTTTCCTTTAAACAAAATGTACATCCAGTTGAAGTCTGTAAACATGTTAGGAATATGACATTATTGACAATTTAACTATGTAGCACCTATTTGCAAGCCTCATTTGGGAACTCTTAGCTTTTGCCAGTTATCCCCATTCGCTACGAACCCATAGATATAGCAGGACTCGCAGCCAAATGCTATCAAACACTAGCATTATTAAGTCCAGCACAGGTGATATGTATGTAGTGATTGGAACAAAACGTTACTCCCTAGTGGGTATTGTGAAAATGACTTTATAAATAACGACAAAACATCATACTCATATGTAACGTCCCCCTCTTATAAAGAGGGGTGGTTAATTGGGTTTGGCTGCGTTATCCAGAGGATGACCTCCCTTGATATTATTACCCGGCGGGAGTGAAAGAAGAATGGAATTTCAGCAGAGAACTGAGCGAGAATACTGGGAAGAAATAAACAATACGAGCGCCTTTGACAAGAAAATAACAAATTTAATCAGGACAAATTAAAACGGTAATTCAAATTCAGGTTAGATTATATAAGTAGAATTAAACAGGTTTGTCCAATTTGGATTTATTACATCATCATAACGAGAGGTGAAGAGAGCGCAATGTCCACGATTGATTGCATCGCCTTCATTCACTTTGACTGTATATCAACGTCTCCTAGTTCATCCTTCCTGAACTCTAGGTTCTCCCCTTCATGAACTTCCTGGTCCCTTTATCCTGACCTCGTCCTTCTTTCTTTCTTTTCCCCGTACTCCTGTCTTCGGACTATCTCGTCCTTCTCTCTGAAAGCTGTTCCTTAAAGGACAAATTTACCCCATAATACTGTATACCCTCTATAGACATGTATACAATTCACTTAATCGTTATTCAGAGCCTGTGGCTATCCACACACCGCGTAAATTGTGACTTAGTACGGTAGGACATTGGCCTCACTTTCGAACGGCAAGTCTTAAATTATCACGTGAACGACTACTAAGTATTACCGTATTAATTTGCATATGCTACTACATGTTCGATTACTAATACATGAAATTCGAAAGAAATGTACTCACGGCATTCCTTAACTACAAGATTATCCAAGCATTACAAAATCAGATATAATTAGGTAATTGTCGTTAACTCACGATGATCTGTATCGTCCTAACAACAAAGGAAGCTATTTCTTATAACAATATGAAATCCTACACATATGAACATTTGGATCGCATGCAATCAATCTACCAATGAACTAATATCTGTATAATTAAAAAGGTAAATTGCATAACAATTCTATCATCAACACTTTTAATGAAATTGAATAAAATATATCGCATAATAACTCTGGCATCAACATATTTTCATGAAATTGAATAAAGCAAGTTGTATAACAAGTCTAACATCAACACATTTCCATGAATTGAATAAACGATACATAGTATAGAAACATAGTCATAGCAAACACATTTGCATAAACCAAGCAAACAAATAATAGAATATTACGTGAAACTAAAATTGCGTACCTCGTCGCTGTATTTTCAGGACTTGCGCGTCCTAGCACTAAACATGCCTTTCCTTTTATACGACGACCAACTGGTCCCTTTCTTGTTTCATAAGGAAAGCACTAATCTTAGGTTCCACGGAGTCGAGACAAAGTTTCATCTACTAGGAAGTTTCCAGACTTAAGAATTTACACTAGGGTCGTCACTTTAAAGTCAGATTGCTCTAAAGTGCACGCTCTAATTTATTCTACCCAATCGTAGGCAAGGGTCCCCAATCTTTCCCAAAGAAATAATTTCTTTCATCAGATTTAGACAGCTCAGAATCTGTGTACTACAGTGCGTGACAATTTTCCCTTTGAAAATATGATAAGTGGACATAGGTTCCTACCAAGCGGTTAGGGCTGGTAGCTCAAATGTTTACTTCTAAAGACCGTTTTAAGATACCCCGGTCAATTTCACTGGGTCGGAAATATTGTTCCTTTGAAGTTTACACTGACATGGGAGGGGGGAGATGAACGACGAAAGTTCGTAGTGACCTTTCACAAAGACTTCTCTGGCTTAGCTGTGATAAGACTTTAATTGCTAAATGCATTCAACTTTAAAATTTCTGTAATTCAAAATTCGACACTTCACATCATATATACAATCCATTTATAAAATTCATGTCCGTCACAGATTCATCTTGGTGATACACTGCCATCACATTAAAACTGCATCAGAAACTTCTTGTTCCATAAACATGGCTCTATATTTTGCATAAATTCTCTATTCTAGCTCGTGTTACTAACAATGACAATCTTGAATGGTGAATAGGAGTGCATATTTATAACTGTTACACTGCCATTCTAACATTACTAACCAAATAAATAGTATGCATACATGCAATAGAAGCTAATGGCACTTCAGCACAATAGTGGCTATATGTTGCTAAGTAAAAAGACTGAAAAATGCACAGATGATACAACTTTATAAATATCAATTCTTCCAAATATATCGAAACATGAAGTACAAGGAGAAAAAATGTAAACATTTTCAAATTCTGTAAAAAGGACATGAATAAAAATAGATAATAATCATAACACATGTAATATCCTTAAAACGCATGGTTAAAAGTTGCTATATAAACTGCATTCCCTCAATAAATCCCAATAATTTTTCACGTGGTACTTCATCATACAGTTTCGTTATCGAGTTCATATCAAAATACATCTTGGACACAGATTGAAAGTCTACACAATTGACAAAAAATGTGATTCACTGTCAAGGTAAGGTATGCACCCTGGTCTAGGTTCACCCTTCCGGGTTCAATCCTTCAATCTGGATTCTCATCACTGATTTGTTCAATGCCACTCTTTGACAGAGGATTTGATGCTCCGAAGTATATTGTGGAGTTTCCATTCCACCTATTTTTGTCATGTATGAAGAACATGTTGATTTATCTAATATGTGAAGTCAGTGTATGAAATCTTATATTTGGGCATGGTTGACTGCAGGACAGCTTTGCTCACCTTATCTGCCTTTTCATTACCTTTCATGCCAATGTGATTCAACAAGCGACAGCACATAATACTTTCTCCAGACTGTATCAGCTAATCAGATTTAAGGTTTTGCAAGGTTTTGAATGTAAAGGGAATTTTAAAATTAGTTATTTGAGAGGTTTCAACGTTGTTTAAAGATTTAAGTGTGTGTGCGTGTGTGCATGCGTGTGTATGATTTTAAAAAAAATCAGTCATATCGCTACGACGTCTTCAGTGTGGCAGTTTATAGTGATGTCTAGCACTTCATTCCAACTTTTAACTGCTAATTATATCAAAGTCTCTGATCGCGTATCTCAGATGAGGGCCTCTCATTCCTGCAACTCTAGTAAAATTATGACTGTTCTCATTTAAACCGGGTGAACCTAAATTTTTATTTTTAATTCGAGCAATTATTTTTCTCCGTTCTTGCTTCCACAACACTTTCTGGGTCTAGCGAATTTAGATCTCTGTTTTCCTATTTAGTACAAAATTATAAAACTCTTTTGCGGCTCTGATCGATGGAGGATCAACAAACATTATAGATTACAATCACGTTAAATCACAGCTATCTAGCACGCCAGACCTATACTAGGTCATCGAGTATATATATCTGAAACAGTGGCAGCCCTGAATATAGACCTTCTTGTCTGAAAACATAAATATGGAAATACGAGTACTTGTTTACAGTAATTGCAGGATCAAGTGTAAATTGCTGAGATGCATAAACATAAATATAAATATTTGATTCCTTATACAGCGCAGTCATTTCCGAATCATCACTCGAGCCTTCTAATTTCCAGTTATAAATTCATGCGAAACCAGAATTTAATCGACCTCGTAATTGAAATTTCCAAATCGCAACAGCTACTGGGCACAGTATTTTGATCCCAAATCTATATATTTGTACGTTTAAGATCAACTCTAACTCGTCAGACAGAGGGATGTTAAAAGCAAATGCATACTCTGGCTTATTCTCCGAATAATAACTTGACGCTACTGAAACAAAACCCCAACGATTATTTATAACATCTGCGAGATATGGAATGTGACCGACAGAATTTCAATTTTTAGCTCCTTTTGTACAACCACCGATCGCAAGTTATTGGGTAACACTATCCACGTACTATTTATTTACAAAATCAAATCCAGAAACAGCCACATACGTAGACGTTATCTTATTAGCAACCATATCGATCTCACCTGTGGGGCCCCGAGTGGCCGAGTGGTCTAAAGCGCTCTCCGTTACGGATCACTGCCATCTCACCTCTGTCTGCATGGGTTCGAGTCTCGGATTCGGCCAATGTGGATATGTGAGAAAGCTTGCCAGTAGCTTCTCGAGGGTCGGTGGTTCTTTCCGGGGATTTCCCGGGTTCTTCCTCCACCATTAATACTGGCCGCCATGTATAGCCTATCGTGTGCTGAAAAATGGCGTTAAACCCTACAACAACAACGATTTCACCTGTAACTGTGCCTCCGGATTTTTTTAAAAAGATAATTAGCATTTGCAGAAGTAATGGTACTGGCTGCTGCTGAACTTATTTCAGCGGGAAGATAAAATTTATTTGTAAGATGAAAAGTGGCGACTGGATTATAAGTCGTTATTTTATTCAAGCCCATGCTTAACATACCTGTCATCGTATCACCTGATTTCGCTACTCGCGATGCAATATTTCCTGCTATCATATTGTCGACGCAAATTTTATTTGTTAAATCTGATATTGCTTATGGAATTGCCGCAGCTGTTATCTTCTTCGATCCCATGTCTAGATTTCCCACGAATGTGTCGCCGGATCTTATTACAAAATTATCCTTGACAAACTTTACATTTGATAAAGAATCATTACTGGTCAAAGCTGTTTTATCAAGCTGAGTATTAAATATTAATTTACCATATATATATATATATATATATATATATATATATATATATATATATATATATATATATATATATATATATATATATATAGATAGATATAGATATATACATTGTTCATTTATTTACAATTTTTGAAACCCTCCTTTTGTTTTTACAAATTTTAAAATTCTGGTTTCCTTGTTATCAATTTGGTCATGATAAAATTTGTTGTTTTTTTTTAAGTACTGAATAACTATGTGCTTTTTGTTTAGTTCCACACTCATCAAAAATAAATGCTGCTGCATAATAATAACATAAGAATGTACATCAAATACATCACTCACAACAACAACAAGGGGACCAATAGCAACAACAGCAAACGAGACAAAATAACCAACAATGGGAACAACAGAAACAACAAAAGCACGAGCCCCCAAAACAACAACAACAACAGAGATTGAAACAGCAGGAAAATCTTTGAACCAACAAATGACAGAGAATGAGATATAGTACAACAAAAGCAACATACTAAGATGCGGAAAGACAATTATCAAAGAGAATGGTACAAGGCGAACAAAATAGGAAAGAGCAGCTACCCGAATTATCAACGGCAATTACAGAAACTTCAGACCAAAAAAGAGAAAAGGACAGAATTAGGAGGAAAGAGAAAAGAAGAAGGCAGAAAGAAGAAGATGCAAGGATGGCAGATTTTTTTCTTCTTCTAGAAAAAGATGAATGTTTAGATTGAAAAAAAAATTATATATAAAAAGATTGTTTAAAAAAAATTAATCTTTAAAACAAAAATAATATAAAAAAAATATACCACACAACCAAATATACAATATAGCAAACATTTACAAGTAGGGCAGGAGGGCCTCCCTAACTGGTCTGAGAAGATCAAACAGGTGAGAGCACCCTCCAAAAAAAAGAAGGAACTAGTTACTACAATCGAAGGCAAATTCCTTTTTTTTAAATGTACCTAGATAAAATACTTTGCTGAAATTTCAAATAAAACATTACCTTTGAAGCACCACCGTTATGAAAACGTACTAAGCAAATGGAAAAAAAAAAAACAGTCTCAAGAATACATTACAATTATTTGATGTTGCCGCCACAATAAGAAACGGACATTTGCTTCAACTTTGGTTCTCCAAAGCTGGCCTTTAGCGGTGACTTCAATAAGGCATGCACATTTCATCAAGGAAAGCCGACTACAGTCTTCAATAAAAACAAATAACTTTTCTTCAAAGAAGTCAGTACCAAACTTTAAAAAAAGCAACAGAACCTGATGGATATTTTCATTTTCCAACATGACTGAAACACGTTTACTGTGCCGTGGTAGTTTCCTTTTTGCAGGGAAAAAGTTTGTGCTTACGAATGTTACCAAAGGCGGCTTAAAACGCAAACTAACTTTTACCGACTTGGGATGTACTGAAAAGTAAATGTGCTTCATTATTCGTTATGTGATTGTGTTTATTCAATGAATTCAGACCTGTATGACCTGTGACAAAATTAATGAATATTTTAAATCTTTTTTTTTTTTTATGGAATTACTTGTATTGTGGATTCGATGTATGTGATGAGATTCGCGGGTGAGTACACGGTGTTGATACTCTATTCATGCTATACATAAGACATGTATATATAAACAGTATACACATATATGTACCAATCCATGGTTCTCTAAAGAAAGTAAAATATTATATATGCCTTATCTGTTTTCACTACAGGTGTATTTCCCCTTTAATATGCATCGCTTTAAGATAGTAACTGTGCCAATGAATCACGTATTTTACCGCCCGCATTTATTCCCCCCCCCCCGCAAATTTGTTGGGGCACATGCATCATTTTCTTCAGCTACCTGACCTGGTTGCTTATAACATGGTTCGGTCTATAACACGGTCGGGTTCTATGGCTCCCAACTACCGTGTTATAACGGGGTCACACTGTATGTATGTATGTGTGTATCATATATATATATATATATATATATATATATATATATATATATACCGCTCCCTCGATAACTCGCGCCCGGATAACACGCGATCCCGCTTATAACGCGGTGTCCGTCTTGGCTCCTGATTTTTTCCAGAGAAAATGTATTTAAAATATCTTTAAAATATGCTGAACATGAAAAAATTACGATAAGAATTGATAAATTAAACCTTGATACATTGCTCGTTTTATCATCGAAAATGGTGATTAATGCCCGTAAAAATATAATCCATATTTTGAAATTTGCAAGTTCTAATGAAGAATTAATTTCAGAGATCTCGAAAACGCTTAATTACGCGTATTTGGACGCCAATTTTTGATCTGGGACGCAGAAAATCACTGAGGCGGGAATCCTCCCTACGCATGTAATAGGTGCGCGGGAAAATTCAAAGTTTTGCTGGTCCTGTTTCAGCCACCTGCTTTGTGGGAAAATGTGTTGATCAGTTAACTGTGCTGATATTTACAATGACAGAATTCAGTGATTGAAAGACTCGTTGATGTACTGTTGCCATTTTATAAGAGTACATAAAAAAAAAGAACATGATGCAACAGCTAGGCAGCTAGTTCAAAGGCTTTGACTAGCGGCCGAGTGAGAAAATGTACTGATATTTAGTGATTGACTGCAGAGGCAGAAAGACCCAGTTTTAAAATCCTAGCAAGACCTCTGTTTAAAGATATCATATATTATGTAAGTTTTTATGATAAATAGTTGTCAGTATACTGTAAATAAACAGTCTGGTGAAATAGCGATCAATGAAAACTTCTGGTAAATGCTAACAGGTGGCAACAGAGAATGAAACAAACACCAATTAAACATCTTCCTATGTGAAAGTCACGTTCTAATCTTTTAATTCCGTTTCAGTGTAAACATTATAATCACAACATATTCTGTTCATTGAAAACATGAAAAGAGTCAATCGACCGTCACATCGAAACCTGTGAGTACTTCTGTGAGAACCTAATTACATACCAGCTTTGTTTTGATCAGTAACTTGGGGAAGTGTTTGTTGCATTAAAAAAAAAAAAAATTGATTACAGACTGGATGCTGGATTAAGGGTCTTGGAGCTGCCTTTGACGTAAAGCAAAACAGTAACAGAGACAACGATGATGATAGTGACTTTGAATGTTTCAGTGAAACTGATGTCATTAATGCCGAGGCTGTTTGGGAGAAATTCGTACAGACTCATGGTCCTGAGATGGGCGTTTCTCTTGATGATATGGAGGAGTGGATTTGTGCTGACAATGATTGCCCCACAGCCGAATACATGTCAGATGAAACTATAATTATTTCTATAGCGAACAAATTTGCAGCAGAAGACGATTCTAACTGGAGTAACACAAGTGTTGAAAGTGATGCAGACGCAGATGTTGCACCCCCCCACCCCTCTGCACAGGAAGCAATCCAATATTTTGATATTGCCATAAGGTGGCTGGAGACCCAAAATGTTGACTATGTAAAGCTCATGCAGTTGAGAAATCTGAGGGATTTTGCTCGGCGGCAGAGAAACCAAGGAGTAACACAAACACACAAAAAATAACTGATTTTTTCAAAAAAGTGAATTGATATTTGTCAAGCGTGGCACCAACTGCAAGTATTAACTTGTTCTAATTTACGTTGTTTTAAATTTGTAGACCAATTAAATACGTCTGTACTGATTAACCCTTGTTTTTTTTTGTTTTCCATTTTACTTCTATCACATTAAAAAATATGTATCTATCTATCGTTCGATCGACACTGTTTCTCGAAAAGAGTCGATCTTTTGTATATAAAAAAATGTCTAATTTGGATCAAACAATAAAACTAGAATGTATCCAATTCAACATAAAAATTAGTGACGTAGTACACAATGTGTGAAGTGGTACACATGTTAAGCAAACGAAAACCACGTGGAATAATGTTTTCGATGATCATCTCAATATACTGTAAATTGTCCTGAAATTAATGTTGTCCTATGAGGAAATAATAAAGTACACCGTTATGAAGAGATATGTATTAACATTTAATCTCAGAACGATTATAAAGTGAGTATTCAACAGTATAATCTGCCTAAACCCCCCCCCCCTTATTTCTCCGTTATGTCGTCAATCACTTTATTGGTTTTGGGCTTATTTTATAGGTCCCTCGATAACTCGTGCCTCACTTATAGTGCGGTCGATGTTTCTGGACCCCGATGTGCATGAGTTATCCAGGGAGTGGTGTGTGTGTATATATATATATATATATATATATATATATATATATATATATATATATATATATAAGACAAATGATTCCTGCAAACAATAATTATATCATGGGTTTCATTATCCATCAATTTAATATGAGCAGTGAAAAAGTGATGTGTAATACTAGAAAGATGTTCTCTGGTACAAAATAATAAGTGACTAGGATCTTATCATTATCAGTTTACTTATTTTAATACTAGTCTTGTATATACCATGTACGTTCTACATGCTGGTACTCATATGACTGTCAAAAATATACCACATATTTTGTAAACAAAACTTGTTACATTATTATTTAAAGAAAGGCCATGTTCCGAACAGGTCTCAACGTTTATTATATCATGCACCAAAAATATACACATTTTTATTTGTGCAAATGGAGTCTAACCCATAGACCTTCTGTAAAAGGCTTTCACTTTATCGTCAATATTTTCAAAATACTTTAGTCTTATCAAAGTTGCTTTTGCCTGCTGAATGTCTCCTTTGTTAAAACTCTCATTCAATTCTGCCACACATTTTTTCAGCTCCACATTATTCTCTTCTTCTATCTTGTCAACCTGCTTTGTATCTGTAGCTTCACTTAATTTTTCATTTATTTCCATTATGCGAAGTAGAAATTCCTGGTCAACATGTACAGTCTCTTCATCAATTTTCTCCCCCGAAATTTCTAGCAGGTATAGACCCCTTGAGAAAGGTTTGAGTAATGTAAAATAGGCCTTGTTGATGAAAGATGACTGCTCAGCTGCCAGCTCAAGTTCCTAAAGAAAACAGAGAATCATATATGAGTGATCATTATACATAACATGTACAACACAGACTGCTTGCAGCAAGAGCCATGTTATTCAGCAAGTTTCATACAGATTCCTATCACTAACTACTGACATGCAGTCCTGTAACTAAAACTTTGTTATGCTATTTATACCGACGGTGAGTGTGTAGTCCTATAACTAAAACTTTGTAATGCTTTTTATACTGACGGTGAGTGTACAGTCCTACAACTAAAACTTTGTACTGCTATTTATACTGACAGTGAGTGTGTAGTCCTATAACTAAAACTTTGTACTGCTATTTATACTGACAGTGAGTGTGTAGTCCTATAACTAAAACTTTGTACTGCTTTTTAACTGACGGTGAGTGTGTAGTCCTATAACTAAAACATTGTACTGCTATTTAACTGACAGTGAGTGTGTAGTCCTATAACTAAAACTTTGTACTGCTATTTATACTGACAGTGAGTGTGTAGTCCTATAACTAAAACTTTGTACTGCTACTTATACTGACAGTGAGTGTGTAGTCCTATAACTAAAACTTTGTAATGCTATTTAACTGACGGTGAGTGTGTAGTCCTATAACTAAAACATTGTACTGCTTTTTAACTGATGGTGTGTAGTCCTATAACTAAAACTTTGTACTGCTATTTATACTGATAGTGAGTGTGTAGTCCTATAGCTAAAACTCTGTAATGTTATTTATACTGACAGTGAGTGTGTATTCCTGTAACTAAGACTTTGTACTCCTATTTATAAAGACAGGGTTTGTGTAGTCCTATAACTAAGACTTTGTACTCCTATTTATAATGACGGGGTTTGTATGGTCCTATATTTAAGACTTTGTACTCCTATTTATAATGACAGGGTTTGTATGGTCCTATATCTAAGACTTTGTACTCCTATTTATAATGACATGGTTTGTATAAACATATATCTAAGACTCTGTACTCCTATTTATAATGACAGGGTTTGCATGGTCCTATATCTAAGACTTTGTACTCCTATTTATAATGACAGGGTTTGTGTAGTCCTGGGTTCCAAGGGTTGTCATCGCCGGGGGCGGATGTGGGAGATAAGCACCCACTTCCCTTGGAAATCTCCCAATGGCTTGCGTCTGATCGAGCCTCTGACAACCAAATCCAGCTCAAGGCCTTCACGAGTGGCAGAACCTGTTTAAATTGACTGGAGAAGGGATGACAGGCAAGTTTCTGGCATCTCAAACCCAGAGGCTTTGGGCAGATGGGGCTCGTTAACCTTGGGTGGTCGCCCATCTAGGAGAAGGTAAACTCCAATTTCAAACCTTCGCTGCTTTGCGACTATACCCTCTCATGGGAATGGCTAAGGGAGTAAACCCCAACAGAAAATTCGGAGACAGAGTCCGTAAGGCAACTTGGCATTGCTTTCAGTGTCATCTTGGCAACTCCTGCGACGCAGCTGATGCCATGACGTATTGGCTTGCCCTTTCCCTTGGATTCATCAGCTGTGTGGAGAGGGGGCATCAGCTGCATGGGCAACAGCTTATTCTCCATATCACCCTGCCCAGGCTTGCGCCCTGGAGAGTACACTCCAGCTTTGCTCCACAGCATCGCCACAACACGGGAAGAAGCAGTTTACCGGTTATAAGTCACCGCTCGATTGGCGTAGAGCCAGACGCCAGGGATTGCTTCTGATGGTGGGAGAGACCAACAGGTTTCACTGGACAGCTAACGCTCACCTCAAGCTGGGCAGCCCCCAGCCAATAAGGTGCCATCCCGCCAGTTTGCCTGCCTTGCTGGGTGCGTAAGGCTTAAGGTACGTGAGTACCTGACAAGCGGACTGCAACTACTGCACCAAGAAATAACAAAAGAAAACCAATAAGGAAACCTCAAATCCTCAAGCTAGGTACCTGGAATGTCCGGACCACGCTGACTGGGCTTTCAGATGATCTCCAGACAATCAGCAATGTTCGAAAGACTTCAGTCATCAACGATGAACTTGCAAGACTCCAGGTCGACATTGCCTCGCTACAGGAGACACGACTACCAGATTCCAGGTCCCTTAGAGAAAAGAACTACACATTCTTCTGGCAAGGAAAGAGCACCAACGAAGCCAGAGAGTTTGGTGTCAGATTTGCTGTCAGGAACACTCTACTGGGATGACAGAACCCTGCCAACAAGGAAATGGAAGACTGCTATCCCTCCGCCTCCACACCAGAAACAAGCCTGTCAACCTGATCAGCGTTTACGCTCCCACATTAAGCGCCTCCACAGATACCAAGGATGAGTTTTACGGTGAGATAAACTCGCTCATCGACAAAATTCCCAAGGAAGAGAACTTGATTTTGCTGGGCGACTTCAATGCTAGGGTGGGTGCCGACTATGACTCTTGGCCCTCCTGTCTTGGCAAGTTTGGCATTGGGAAGATAAATGAGAATGGGCAGCGCCTTCTAGAGATGTGCTCATACCACAACCTCAGCATCACCTATTCAATCTTTCAGACAAAGCCACATTATAAAGTGTCTTGGAGGCATTTCCGGTCTAAACACTGGCACCAACTGAACTTGATCATTACAAGACGGTCAGCCATGAAGGGTGTGCTTCTTACCTGTACCTTCTACAGTGCTGACTGCGACACCGACCACTCGCTGGTGTGCTGCAAAATGAAGCTTCAGCCGAAGAAGATCCACCACTCTAGACAAGAGGGTAAACCACACATTGATGTGAGCAAAATGTCATATCCAGACAAGGCTGAGGAATTCACCTATGCTCTTTCCAAGACGTTTGATTCAGAACCCCCCAACGGCAGTGCCAAAGAAAGATGGGATCACATCAGAGAGACTGTGTACAGCACAGCCACATGGATCTTTGGTAAGAAGCAATCAAAGAACAATGACTGGTTTGAGGCTAACTCCACCATACTCATGCCAGCCACAGAAGAGAGTCGCAGTGCTCACCTGCAATACAAGCGATCCCCCTGCCAGAAGACACTACAGACATACAGGTCTACCAGAAGCAAAGTGCAGAGATTAGCACGGCAGTGTGCCAGTGAATACTGGCTTCAGCTCTGTCAGAGCATCCAGTCAGCAGCAGATAACGGAAACATCAGAGGCATGTATGATGGCATAAAGAAAGCAATGGGTCCCACCAAGAAAGTGACAACACCACTGAAGTCTGCCACAGGCGATACCATCCACAAGGGCAAGCAGATGGAGTGTTGGGTGGAATACTACTCTGAACTGTACTCCTGAGAGAACCACGTGACCAATGGTGCCCTCAAAGCCATTGAAAACCTCCCTCTCAAGGCCAAACTGGACGAGAAACCTACTGTAGCCGAACTAAAGAAGGCCTTAGAGAAATTGTCCTTAGGTAAAGCCCCAGGGAAGGATGGCATACCAGCAGAAGTCATGAAGTGCAGCTGTAGCGTGCTGCTCACACACCTGCATGACCTCCTCTGCCAGTGCTGGGATGAGGGTACATTGCCTCAGGACATGAGAGACGCCAACATCATAACCCTGTACGAGAGCAAGGGTGACAGAAGCGAATGCAACAACTACAGTGGCATATAAATTCTCAGCGTCGTGGGTAAAATTTGCACACATGTCATCCTGAACAGACTGCAGGCGCTTGCTGACAGAGTGTATCCAGAGTCGCAGTGCGGGTTCTGTACAGAGTGGTCCACAAGTGACATGATCTTCTCTGTCAGGCAACTGCAGGAAAAATGCAGAGAACAACACAGACCCCTCTTCTTGGCCTTTATAGACCTCACCAAGGCGTTCGATCTGGTCAGCAGAGACAGACTCTTCACAATCCTGGCGAAAATTGGATGCCTTCCAAAAGCTGCTAAGCATGATCCAGTCCTTCCACGATGACATGAAAGGCACAGTGCAGTACGATGGCTCAACATCCGACCCCTTTTACATCTGCAGTGGAGTGAAACAGGGCTGAGTCCTTGCCCCCACACTCTTCAGCATCTTCAAATATAATCTTGACAAAAATTAGCTATTTAACAGTTGTTTTCACAAAAAAGAAAAGGTCAAAAACTCAAGCCAAATATACGCAACAAGTATTTTAACATGATCAAGATGACAAATAATAATAAAGAAACTAATCAGAATGCTCAATGAAATATGTCACATACATCTGGTGCTCCTATTTTGATGAACGTCATACACTAAAGAATGACTTAATATGTTGATGTGTTGTTTGTAATATGCGCAAAAAATTAAAAGCCCAACCCTTTTCACTGTGCTTCACAAAACAAAAATCCATCAAGTTGGTGTTATGAAATGCATTTTTGCTCCACTTTTCTGATAGGTGATCACTTCCCGACTCACCCTCAAAAATGAATCACACTTGAACACTATTCTGACAATTGAAATATTCATGCCTTGTACTTCATATGCAGATATGCTTTTGACTGGGAAAAAAGGCGTGGGATTATTACTGTGAAGCTGACCTGTTCTTTCATTCATTAATTATGCTTGTTTTAAAAATATGTTTCATTATATTTTGGTACAACAAACATTTTCACATCTCCCATAGAAAAACACTCCATACACATAATAGCTGGTGAGGAAGCTGGGCCGGCTGGTGCAGGACAACACTTTTAGGCCAGAGAGTTTGGGCCCAAACCTGGAGAAGAATGGGGCTGGGCCAAAACAATCATTTCAAGATAAGATTTATCTAACGTCTACATGATTTAAAACAATAATTCAACATAAGCTCAAATGAGCTTTTTTCTGGCATTACAATAGCACTTGATAGTACATAAGGACAGATAAGCAAAAAATGCTGACAAAAACATCACCTGTTGGGAAGGATATTATTTACATACCATACATTTACAGTCTTTACAATTCCAGGATAGAATTAAAGATCTCAAGGGGTTAAAATCTGAATGCCCTCTGAAATGATTTGGTAGCACATTCCATAAAACTGCAGCTACATATTTAAAGAATATTTTGCCAAATGTTGTGGTTTTAATTCTTGGGACATATAAAACATTTGAATATCTAAAATTATATTGTGTTTAAAACATATTAATCATCCAAATATTTGGAAGCACATTTATACAGAATCTAGAAAGACTCTAGAGCTATAAGATGTCTACACACCTTTTGGGCTGGCAAGTTATGGTAGCTCATCTTTTTCAAGTTTAGTAGTATTCATGCCAGTGCAGAAATGCCAGGTTAAGGGAAAGAAATTGAAGTTAGAGGAATAAATGTATGTAAGATTGTTAGTTTGTTAAAGCTAGTTAGCTTCTGACCAATATGTTCAAAATAGACAACTGCCTTGAAGCTTTCCTAATGAGATTTTTTCATGTTAATCAAATTGCAGTCGTTAGGCAATGTTAGTTCCAAACATTTTAACAATTTCTTTACAGTTTATGACATCACTACCTGTGTTTAGTACATTCTTCATAATGAATGCTAACAAAATGCAAGGGTTGGGTCAATCAGAATGTTGGACTCTGCTTCAAGTGCCTTAATCAGGGTCCAAACCCTGTACTAAACATAAGGGAAACATCAATTGGGGTTGGTCACTTTAAACTCAAATTTTACGTCTGCTTATAATACCTCACTTCGCTGGCTGTATTTATCAGGATGAATGTTTCTCTGAAGCTCTTTATATGACTTCGAAAGAGCCTCTGTATCTAGGTTGAAGTCTGGCGTAAATCCTAAGGCCTGAAAGTAGGATATATCTGAAGGAATTGACTGGATGACCCCACAATTGCAGAAGAAAAGTTCAGACACATCATTAGTTTCAGAACCGCACTTCCAACACTTTCTCTCCTTGAGGAGTCCCGAGTGGCACCTTATAAGCTGAATTCGTGCAGTGAATTGACACTTATTAGGCTTGAATCTAGCGTCACTTCCCGAAACCATTCCATTCACATCACATTTAATGTTATAATTTGTTCCTGCAACCGAAAGACGATGTCTGTTTCGTGACAAATATGTAAAAGTCTGAAATCTGTATGTAATTAATCTTGGAGCAAGAGTTAATGTAACAACCTTCATGGGCGCTGCCATCTTGATTTCTTCTTAGACTGTGTGTCAAATCGTGTAAAATATCCTTGGTGTTAATTGTTCTAACGTGACGTAGCTATAATAAAGCTTTTAGTTCATTGTCGTTTAAACGCATTTTGTTTTTGTTTTCTTGTAAACAAAGCTTTTTATTTATTGTCATCACATGCACTTGATGTACACTCACCAATAACACCAAATGTTATTGGTGAATGTACACATTAGTTTACCCCGGAATCAAGTGCCTGTGATTGTCATGTAAAGGTTTGTTTGGGTTGTTTTTTTGGTGCTTGATATTTATGAACGCCGTAACCCAAATATTTGATTTAATAATCAAATTAGGGATAGCAGACGAGACAAAAACGTTATTAAAAACATGTCTACAACATAATCACTCTGCGTCATAGCTGCTAAATAATCGACTCTAGAATCCGGCGATTTACTATCCAATTTAAGATTGTATCCCTGCGCCGGACAACCCTTAGGTCACGTCGGTATGTTAAGATGAACAAAATAGTTCCAAACACTTAGCTTCATATTTGTTGATTGTTATTTAAGCTTATTTCATTTCTTCGTAAACAAAAAGATGTGCTACCGTGTCCTTTTATATAACATAAAATTAACTGTTTTTAGAACATTTGTTTTGTCACGTTTTCAATTTCTGTAGAACACAGTTTTGCACGTTGCTCATCTTCAATTTTGGAGTTAATTATATTTTGCATATAGTTCTCAATCCCATGATGCCTAAAGAGAAGTGATCGGGTTTCAAAGAACACCGGAGCTTAAAGAGGTTTGTAGCATAGTGTGCGAGGTACGTGAAAGAGAACGGCGTTAGCACTTATCAGATTCACGCCGTAAACCAGTGCTGTCCATCCCGCGGCCAGCTGATTTTAAATGGCCCGCCAGAGCTCGAGCAGCTATATAGTTGTTGCTTTTTATTTTTAAGCTGCGGCCCTCGGCTTCAAGAAAAACATTTTTCAGTGGCCTATGGTGTCAAAAAGGTTGGACAGCACTGCCATAAGCTATAGTGCAATCATTCGTTTGTACTGCAAACATTGTGGAATGTACATTAGTCCTAGTTTACAACTGTATATTTTAGCTGTACAAAAGCATATTTAGAAAATGTTCAAATCTCGCGACCTTACCTAATTTCGAAGATTGTGTAAAAAGGCCTTCGTCCATCTCCCCAATCCTTAGTCTTAGACCATGACGCTGATATTTATGTTTTGGGCGTTTGCACTAAAACAAAACCAACATGTGCTATTACATTGTAGGACTACCCAATCCCTATTCCTACATGTAAGACGACGCTGATATTATGTCTAGTCCTACAATCTAAGACATAGCACATGTTTTTGTTTTAGTGCTATGTCTTACTATCCAAATAACGGCCTTGTATAGCGTGTTCCTATGTCGTCGACATCGGACACTCTTCTACTAATTTATGTGTAATTAATATACTTACTGTGCTGTTTTTATCCTGGCGTAATTGTTGCAATGCGACGGTATTCGAGGTATGCCGAAGTAAGTTCAAGTAGGTTTATGTTGGGGATATGTTTCTTGAACCAAACGAAACGTTGCTTGAAGTTCCAATATGCATAATATATTTTTATTCGTTTTGTTAAAGAATAATATTTCAACTTAACCTGATTTCTGCATTCTCGGCTTTCCAGCCAACTGAAATGTAGGCCAACGAAACTTGAAAACAGGTTCATTTCTTTTGTGAGAATTTGAATTTATTAGAGAAAAGGAATCAGAGTAAGTAAAGTCTGACTAAAACATTATAACTTTGTAGAAAAGCGTCATTATTTTACTTGTCAGTTGTGTGAAATATTCCTGAAAATTTGACTTTCTTAACGATGTTAGTCGACATCAAAACACGCTACACAGCGCCGTTAGTTAGGCTGTAAGACCGTGACAACCGCAACATAAATATCAGCGTCGATGTCTTACATGTAGGACTAATACCATGTCTTACATTGTAGGACTACCCAATCCCCACTGAAGGGTTTGGATTTTAAAAGATGCAGTTTTAAAGACGACCACAATCTATGCAAAATATTTTCATTGTAGTGTTTCGTGATGCCATGAGCAACAAAACTGGATTTTTCCAACATAATTTCTAGTGATGAGTTGAAGGTTACGCTGTATATTAGTCCTACATTGTAAACCCTTGACCCTGATATTTTTGTTTTGGACGTCAAGGTCTTACTGTCCAAATCACAGCACTGTGTTTCAATGTCGATAACATTGGAAAGTCAAGTCAGATTTTCATGAATATCTCGCACACTTGGCAGCCTATATCGGCACTTTTCTACCAGTTAAAGCTATGTTTTAGTCAGATTTTTCTTACTCTGGTGTCTTTTTCCTTCAAATTTCCACACAATCAAATGGACCTGTTTTCAGGTTATGTTTGGCCTACATTTCAGTTGGCTGGAATGTGATGGAAGCGGGGAATACCGAAATTGGTTAAAAGACTGATAAGAATCTTGAACAAAACAAAGCTATCTAAACACTTTCTTCAATATTAATATATTTTTTCATTTTGTTAAAGAAATATAATTCAGCTGTACCCAATTTTGGCATTCCCAGCTTCCATTGCTTTCCTGCCATCTGAAATGTAGGCCAATGAAACTTGTAAAGAGGCCCATTTGCTTGTGTGAAAATTTTGAATTTATTAGAAAAAATACATCAGGGTAAGTAAAGTCTGACTAAAGCATTATAACTTTAATTTGTAGAAAAGTGTCATTATGGGCTGCCAAGTATGTGGGATAGTCCTGAAAATTTGACTTTTGTTACTATACCAGTAGACATCAAAACACACTACACAGTGCCGTTATTTAAGCAGTAAGACCTTTATGCCCAGAACATAAATATTAGAGTCGAGAACTTACAACGTAGGATTAATGTACCTTGTAACTTTCAACTCATTACTAAAAATTATGTTGGAAAAATCCAGTTTGAGACAAAATAAAAAAGCTTAACTTCTCTAAGATAAGGAAATTGTACAGTGATAAATCTTTGCTGATTTTATGGTTGTTCACACCTTGAACTAGGTATCGAACATTATCAGTAGTAACCTTCAGCACCACCCCCACCCCCAAGTCACCTTTGTAGTGAACTTTACTTTTAGACTTTGCTTAAAATGTAAAAATCTATTGACTGCAGAGGAAATTTTCACAGTAGAATACCATGCTTTTTGTGTACTTGACAAAAAGTTTGAAAATCCATGCTTGTCCCCCAACCACCAGCCTTAAAAAGGCAGTTGCCCAGCCAATTTCTCTACTGCCCAGTATATTACAGCATCTGACCCAGATATTGAAGTAAACAAAATTTTTCAATAACTTCTGTCATTCATATATATATATATATATATATATATATATATATATATATATATATATATATATTACCCTATTTGCACACAGTACTTTCTGAATTTCACAAACTTTCCTATTCAAGGGTAATGTACTGTACACAGAGTCTAGGTGAGTCTGTGGCATGTTGTGTAAAAAAATGTCTTATAATACAAAATCATTGTATCAAATTAGAAACTCAGTTTTAAGAAACATTGGACAAGTTTCTAACATCGGAATATAAATTTCCCATGATAAAAAATGTGAATCAGTGCCTAATAGTAAGTAATGATTTTCAGATAGTAAGATGGCAACCAGTAATATATACAATTTTGAAATGAAAACAATGGGTTCTTCATGCTGATTCATTTGATCACATGTTTAACTACCTTTGCAGGAAATAACAAAATAGAACCAAGTGACCATGAGCCGAAAACAGACTCCCAGTGAGTTCTTGAAGCAGATCATTGGCAGACCTGTGGTGGTAAAACTCAACTCTGGTGTGGACTATAGAGGTCAGTTACGACAACATTTTATAGAAAATTTCATTATCATCCCACCAGCTTTTATTTCATGTCTAACAGCAGAATCGGTTTACTACACGGTAAGACTGCTATCCAGACCCAAGAGAAAAGACAGGAAAATCAGTCTTCTTGGGGTTAAGAGATTTTCAGTCAGTTGGGAATTTTTATTTTTTGGCAGTATGATAGAAGACGGTACAAGATAACACTTCGGATAATTTACTTTGTAGTAATATCAACGGCTAAATAACTACCGAGGGTAATGAGATGTGCCAGTAGTCAGATTCACTTCAATGTTATAATGAATTAGTCTTGAAAGAGCAATCATCTTGAACAAAAGTCACCAAAATATTGATTGAAAACTATGTAATGAAGCATTGTTAAAGACTAAGTGCATGCATCTTGAATAGCTGACCACTCTGTCTTCATGAGGAATAATAGTCTCTCATTCGTAGAGTGTTGGACTTGTAGACCAAGGATTGCAAGTTCATTACTTACTTACTTGTCAGCTGCCTTTGTTTATGCTTGGGAAAGGCATTTAAATCATATTGCAACCTCACGACATAGCTATAATGTGTTTAAAGTGAAGTTAAAAACCATCTTTAAAAAGCATCTTTATGAGCTTTGTGTTAGTTTGTTTTACAGCAGTTGTCCTGCTAACATTTGGCTTGGCCATCAACCTCCTCCTTGTTAATAACAAGGTTATGAAGTTAGATAATCAACTTTAACTCCGTCATCCATAAGGTCTAATGAGCTTATTTTATGTCCATTTACCCAGTGTCAGTCTGTCAACATTTTGCTTGTTATCTCTCTAGAGGCCATGTTTTGGATCTGATTTTGATGAAACTTGGAATATAGGTTTATGTCATCAATATGGCATAAGTTTTCAAATATGAGTGAGATCTATGCATATTAATAGGTGATCTTGCTTTTGATTGGCTGAGCTATTTACCACTCGGGTCATATTTCTGATCTGATGTCGATTACTTCGAATATATACTGATATCAAGATTGATAATGAGCTTGAACTACTAATGAGGCTATCTTGAATCTAATTGGCTGAGATCACAAATTAAAGCTTGATTTGTAAACTTTTCTTGTAATGATCTTGGATGAGTTGGATTATGGACAATTGTAATTATACCTTTATCTCTGGATAAACTATATTAAAATAGGTAAAATCAACATGATGTAAACTTTAAGTTTGGTTGTGTTGTTACAATACTACCTAAGTTTGAAATGGTAATTTGTTAGGTTGTGTAAGCTAGGTGAGTGATTGAAAAAACAAGAGAGAGAGATAGACTGTAGATGTCAGGAAAGTAGATATTTTAGATTTGATAATGCATTTATTTCAGGTGACAACAGTTAGACCTATGCACTAACTATGATGCAGGATGCAAAGACCATGGAAGTAGTGCAAAACATTCATGTAATGATTTTTTTGGTAACATTATGGCTGTATTACTTGTTGTCAGTAAAGTAATAACTATCCCATCTTTTTAAATTTTCATTGCCTATTACATTAATAGACTTGGAAAAATGTTCACTACTTGTTCTGGTGCAATTTTTTGCAAATTGGTGACAAAATATTGAGGTAGCAATTTTTTCGGCATCAACATTTTAAAAGCCAGGACCATCCCTTCTAGGTGAGTGATATCAGGTCCTCTTGTACCACTTGTTTTGAAAATGCATAATTAGTTTATCTCAGAACAACAAAACCTTGAACATGACACTCAGCATGCTCCACCACTTTCTGCTCGTCACTCATACTTTAGAGGTGCTGTGAGTTTTCGGCCCCAAAACAATGTGTAAGAACCAGGTTTTTATTTATTAGGGAGAATTTTCACAAGAACAATGTTGACTTTTTAAGAACTGTTTGCCTAATGATCCCTATAGTGTTCTTTTTTAATTTTTTTTTACAAATTATTACTAATGTATTGACAGGTGTACTTGCCACTTTGGATGGCTACATGAACATAGCACTGGAACAGACTGAGGAGTATGTGAATGGACAATTGAAGAACAAATATGGAGATGCATTTATTAGAGGAAATAATGGTAAGTGATTTCAATCAAAAATAGAACAAAGATGGGCTTGGAGTTCCCTTCCTGGTATCTAGTTTTAGCTTTTCCCGTCTTAGTTGTATGTTTTTTTGTGTTGAGTTTATTTTTTTGGTAGCTAGTATGCATACTGTGTTTTGCCTGGAATCATGAAAATAAATAAAGTGTGCATCTATATGAGTACTGCAACCACATCACAAAATAGGTCACTGTAATCCACATTTCTCACTTCAATGATTTAGGTAAAATATTGTTTCAACTTTGTTTCTGAAAGTGCTTGAATACTCATAGGTAACAAATGATGTCTTATCAATCATATCAGTGTGTAATGATCATGTCGTTTTAAGTTCCACTGTAAGGATTTACTAAACCTTGCATCCTGATAATATAAAGAACAGAAATAAAAAAAATTGTTGTGAATGAAGCAATAAATCCAGATAATTGGTTTGCACATGCATGTAATCAATATTGTTTTCCTGCATGGTGAAAAATCAAGTTAGACAAATTAACAAACAAAATGAAATAATGATGTCCCCATTTTGAGCAATTCTTAGTTATACCAGTGCCCCCTAGTACTTAAAAATTCACTTCCAGTGTATTTGTATTGGAAGATCTAGCAATATGTCTACCCAGGAAGATTCCAACCAGGTCAAATCTTGTCAAGCAGCCTTGGACCTATGTGTTCCATCCTTGCCTGGAACACCTCCTTCATACATGGCTCTTCTCAGGACATCCTTGCATCAAAAACAATTTAATCCTTCAGTTGTGGAAAGAATTGCATGAGCTGTAAGGCTCTCCACGTTAAAGGCCTATGAAGGGAAGTGGTGCATTTTTAGGGACTGGCGCAATATCAAAACATTGTCCTTTGAGTGATTCTGTCCCACAAGTATGTATTTTTTTCTTTGCTGTTTAAGGCGAAAAAGTTTCTCCGATTACTGCTAAGGGCACCTGTTCAAAGATATTGGACATGTTTTGTCATATAGGCTGGGAGGTCAAAATAGAAAACTGTTTCTACTCCTTTAGGTCTTCCAACTCCAAACAAGGATATTGACTCTACTGCCCCCTGGCAACCCTCAAGTGGGTGCCAGACTCCTTCTGTTCCATAACTTTTTGCATGTAATATATAGATTGCTCTTCCTATGTTCAGATTATGCTTTTCTTCCACTTATATTAGTAATAAATTATGCTTCTACCACTCTTTGCGGTTGGCACATGTGAACTTACAACAAAGTTTAGGTTCACCTTTAATACAATTTCCCTTAGATAGGGTATCAGGATAACCAATAGTTATGATTGACAGGTACCTGGTAGAAATTTTGTCAAATTTTTACATCTCTATTAACAGCCTCGTTCCCTTGGTAGCTGGTCAACATGTTAGCTGTTTTCAGCTGACCACAATCTAGGCTGTGTACATGTGGCATGTAAACAACTATGAAGCCACATTCTACTGGCAACAATGAATATCTCATTGAATTATTTAGTGACCTGTTTGTTGACAGTATAATAGACTGAACAAGGACTACCATTTTCTTTTCTCTTTTGACATACAAATTATTTGTTCTTTCTAGTGTGATGTGAATGGTATTTAAATTTTCTAACATGTGATCCATACTAGAATTTATAGATTTTTCATATACATATACAGTACTTTATACATTATGGGTTCTTCTACACAATTGTAAGTTGTCAAAAACACGTGTATTTCAGATTAGTTTTGTCTTCAGTTAATCAAAATATCAATTGTTTCTTTTCTCTCAGTGTAAATCATACTCTTGGATGTCAGGCCACCTCTTACAAATTTCACTTGTATGCATAATTTGATTTGTGTAGCCCTTCCCCACTTATCTATATGCCTACTTAAGTTGACAATATTATCTTGTAAAAGGGATATTAAGGTAAACGGGTAGTACTGTCTTTTGAAAATGGTAACATTGTTTTAAACTTGGTAACAAAATATTGAGGCTGGCAATTATTTGGCGACAACTTTATTAATGCCAGCGCCATCCCTGTATTTCTATGAGCCTTGCCTGTTAATGCAATGTCTCAATTAAAGATGTACAGTAAAACCTGTCATGAGCGACCTCTGCTATGAGCGACCACCTGTCATGTCCGACCACAATCGTAATGCACGGATCGATTTTACTATATAAACGCTCTGTTATGAACGACCACCTGCTGAACGCGACCAGCGACCGCCATTTCTTGGCAAAATATGCATTTTGACACTGCTATGAACGACCGCATCGCCAAAAAATCAAAACAGATTGACACCACTGACCTTAACTTAATCCTTTGTAAACATTAGAGCTCGGGATAAATGTAGTATGCAAACAAAGTGCACATTAAATAACACTATAGTTGAACAACCATATATCGGGATAAACACCTCTAACCATCATTTAATCCTTTGTAACAAAGACGGCATAAATAGCAAAGATTGCTCTAATAAAGTATTTAAAAATAATTTGTCTTGCTACAGTACCAGTTTTGTGAAATTTACAACTCCAGCGTACAGTGTCATTTGTAAACTGCAGTAAACCAGACTAAAGTACATGTCACTAACCGCCATTGTAGTGCCGAAGTCATGTGAATAGCCAGTAAGAGTAACATCAAAGGGAGTAATGATGGATATACGCAGTCAATTTAGAGGTTTGTATTTTTTCTTTATCTGTATGAAAACTCACAAAACGCCGGTAGTCCTTATGTCCAAGTGAGAAATCGTTTGAAAGGGCTTCAGTGTTGGTTTGAGTACGTCGTTTGCTTTCCAGTTAATCCATAATGCCTGGAGGGTGAATGAGCTCATTGTCTTTAATACTAGTAAGTGAGAATCATTTCCGGATTTTTTAAAAATTATTTTTTATTTCTTTTGTTAGTGTTTCACCAAGCCACAGTCTGTTTACGTGGGTGCAGATGGTCGGAACATTTGTTTATCGAGCTATAACGCTGTTGATTTAAATAAATGTACAGTATTGTTTCCTGATGAGTTAATTATGTCTTTTGGTTTCATTCATTGGTACATAATATATATTTATTCCAGAATTCCCCAAAACCTGATCAAAACATATAGTCTTTATAACGTCAACACTAATAACAACGGCAGAATCTCCGCTGAAAAAAAGAAAAATTTTAACACTGGAAGAAAGGATTAATGTCATTGAAAGAAATGAAAAAGGTGAGACCACTCGCAAAATAGCAGTCAGCTTAAGCGTCGGTAAAACGCAAGTTCAAAATGTAATCAAAGACAGGAAGTCCATTGGAAACGAATGGCAGAAAGGTGCACAAGCACAGAGGAAATATGCCACGGCACGACGGACAGTTTACGGAGATCCGAACGAGCGAGTATGGGAGTGGTTTTGTGTTGCAAGGAGTAAAAACATACCAGTAAGTGGAAAGTTGATTCAGGAAAAGGCAATAATTGAGATACATCTTCAGACCAAATAGCTGAGTAAAACATGTCAACAAAGAAGTATAATGGATTTCTTTAAAAAAAAAACAGTGAATAAGTGTATAAAATAAGATATATACATCATATCTAACTGTTCATTTTTTGTACATATTAATGTGATGTTGAAATATAAATTTTATTCTCGTTGTTTGATAGATGTATATCTTTATTATATAAAGATATTTTGAGAGGAATGCATGCATTATTTAAAAAGATTCATGAATAAAGGATATGATACATGTACAGTGAGTATGGGTATTATTTATTTTTTAACAGTGCTAACTATTGACCCTGAAAACCAGTCCATTTTCACACACCTCTTATGAGAGACCACCTGTCTTGAGAGACCGCTTTTGGTTGGCAGAAGGGGCGGTCTCTCATAACAGGTTTTACTGTAATGTAATCAGTTGGTTAACATGCCCAGTCCACTTTTAATTGACACAACCTTTTCTCACAAAAAAACAGAGTTGACTCTAGTTGGTCCTGTGGCTGCTATCTAAACAGTAGCTAGACCACACCACTCTCGAGACAACCACATCCTCAAGTAGGACCTGTAAACTTTCACAGTATTTGTGCAAGAAAAAACATTTTTTGTAGTTATATATCAAGTACAGTAGTCCACAGGGTAGTTCCTTGCATATGTATATACACATGTTCAGTTGCATTTAGTATCATTAGAAAGTTTTACCCTTAAAGTAAGGTACTTATGACCCTACTGGGTGCATTTAGGTTGAAGCTGGATGCTCAGCATTTCATCATCCTTTTATCTATCCTCCTAATATTAATATGATTGTGTACAGTGGTCCCCTCATACACGGACACCCCTTCTGCACCAGGAAAGTGGCCTTATAAGACAGATGGCCTTTCCAGAGGGGGGCTATATTTGTGAGATGTGTATGTATAGTAGGAAAGCTACATACAACTTAAAGCAGATATTATCTTCATTTAAAAGAAGCATTAATTATTAAAATGATCTTGTCTTAAAAACATTTATTTCAATGCAATATAATTAATAGTTCGTATTCTTGGGCATGAAATGTGAATGAGGTATCGTTGGCATGAGCATTAGAAAACCATTCAGAAACGTTATTTGAGTCTTGGTACATACACTGTTTCATATTTAAAATAATTCTCTTTCCATTTACTCCATTTTCCCACTGCTACAGAATGTTCTCCTTATTTTTTATGCTCTTGTTTATTTGAGTCCTCCCAACATACATTTTTTGGTATGTGAACTCGCCCCATTGTCATCAAGTTGAATAACTTTTATTTTTCTAAAGTGTTATTTCTTCGTTTACGTGATGACATGTTAAATTTTTGTAATGATTTATTCATATGTGGCTAATCATACAATACTGCAATTAAATTTTGCCAACAAAACATTTGTAAAGGAAATGCCTTATTATAGAGGAAGTGATACATGGACTGTCACGATTTTTCGGTCTTTGTCTGGTACCCTGTTTTGTTTAATATTGTTCCTGTGTGTGTGTTAATCCACAAAATTTATTTTTAGCCTATCTGACCCACAGGGGCTCATATTGTTGCTTACAATTGACCTGTCATACATGTACTATATAATATCTACAAGAGAGGATACTTCTCTCCATCTCGCGCTACCAATTTAAGAATAAATGCTGTTATTGCAAGCTACATTTCACATAGCGTAATAAATTTGGTACAGATGTTTAGCTCAGGCATTTGACTTTGTATGCATATCCAAAGTTTGGCTTACTATCATACCTTTAAGGAATGCCAGACCATTTTCCCATGATACTGCTCTACATGGCCATGATTGCACCCGCCTTATATGCAAGAACAATGCACTGAATGGAATACTATCTTCTCATTGGCCAAATGAAAATAATTTATAAATAAATGCAGTACGTCATTTTCTTTTAACCAATGAGAGGACAGGATTCCATTCAGCAGGATAGTTATTATTTAGTACATGTATGACAGGTCAATTGTAAGCAACGACACGAGTGCCTTTCATCTGACCATGTCATGTTCTTCACAATTAAAAACATCTGGTCATAATCGTCAGTTTAAAACAAAATCCGCTATATGAAGCCCAGTGCTCTTTCAAAACACTGCTAACCCCATTGCCTGCAAACATCGGCATTTGTGATATAATAATAACCTTAATTGTGCATGTACTTTAGCCAACACTTAGTTCAGTAACGAAAACCTGGTGTCCGCAAACATACTTCAGGAAAGATAATTGGATTACTTACCTCACTGTAATTAAATATATATTCTGGACAAATTAATAATAAAATGTGGCCGCTTATAAGGGGTACATTTTACATTTGTGCACTAATATGGTGGCCGCTGGTTGCATTAGCAGGGTAGCCTTTCTTGAGGGGTACTTTTGAACACAAACTTATCGGTGCCAAGAGATTCTGGCTGTAACGAGTGGGTGGCTGCTGGTCAAGGGTGGGGGGGTCCATTCATGAGGGGGAACCCTGTAATGTATTTGATGGGGAAAGGAAATTTTAAAGTAAATTATGTTTCTCTGAAAATTCTTTCCCAATCACATTATTATAAATGTCTTCCCACATGTGAGTATCCTGTCTTACGCATTACTTAAGTTAAAACTGGCAATATCAGATATATGGATTCACCTGGCAGGATGCAGGGGTCATCTGTAAGAATTACTTCCCTTTTGTAAACAAAGTAAAGAAAGCGAGATTTTTCAAATGTATGGAAGGGCTGGATTCTGGAGGTAGCAGAAGTAATTTCTAAAATTAATGTGATTGGGTATGTATTTTTGGAGGAGTAATTTACTATTTTAAAAAACATGTAGTAAGAATGAAGATCACAGTCTTTCCACCCTCAAAAATTAAATGGTTGATATCTTGTCATTCTCATGCAGTAGGCCCTATTGCATTAGAATCCATTTAGCTCAGATATGTGTGTATTCAGCCTTGTGAACATGTGCTTTTGTTCAGTGTGTACTGCAAATACATGAGGTCTAATCATGTGGTTCGCATTTCATTGTAAATCCAGTATTGTCTGTTATTTTCTTTATTTTAAATAACAGTGGTTGTGATTTGGAATTACCTGATTCATATCTCAGAGGATTATTTTTCCTTTGTTACAGAAGGATAAATATGTAAGGGAAGTGAAATGTGTCCCTCTTGTTAGTTTGAGATTTCTTCTTGAATAATGTAAAAGTATAAAAATTCCTAGAAGCGTCGGTGATCTACGGTCCACTGATCATGATTCAAATTTCTAGGACAAAAGTATATTATACAGAAGCTGATCAACCTTTTCTAAAAACATGTATTGAATATAAAAGACTCTTGAAATGATTTTTTTATTGTCTACTATATAATCAACATGGAGATGAACCATTCTTCAAATGGTATCCATTTGTAATTCACTGATGTTTCAGTCTTTCATGAATTAGCAGTTAATATGTCAGTTGGTACCGTTGATCAGCCCCCTTTGTGGTGGAGAAGCACAAGATGCGCCTGTCGAGTTGCTAAGTCAGGGTGGTGATTTGTATGCATTTACCCCTCTGCCACAGAGGTTCATCTTAGAGCAACAGAGGGGATCGACTACCCCAACATGACACATGGAGAAAATTCATGCAAGCTGTAATATATATATATGTGTGTGTGTGTGCGTGTATGTATGTATGTATGTGTATGTATATGTATGTATGTATATATATATATATATATATATATATATATATATATATATATATATATATATATATATATATATATATATATATGTATGTATATTTGTGTGTGTGTGTATGTGTGTGTGTGTATATATATATATATATATATATATATATATATATATATATATATATATATATGGCAGTTCATCCAGATCTCAGCCTGCTTACTAAAGAGAGGAACTACAGTATCTCATGCTTGTGGAATAACACCTATATTCATTCTGGTATTTGTATATTTCAGTATTATATATCAGCACACAGAAGAGGAGAATATGATACAGTTAAAAATAAACCTTGTTGGAGAAGACCAAGCATAATATCAGTAAGTCTGTATGCAGTCTGAAAGTCAGTTCCTACCGTATGAAGCATGAGTGACCAAAATGATTTACCACTTGGGAAATGAGGATTTACAGGACAAATACAACATCTATGAGAATGAGTTGCTTTTATGTGCTATTTCTACGTTTTCCACATATAAATATCGAGTTGAAACATGTTTATATATATAATTTAGATATCAGAGGGAGAATTTTCCATTTGGACTATGTATTGTGTAAAACATTTGTACAAAGTTTTTAACATTTTCCCATACCAGCTTTCATGTAAACGATACTTTTCAGCAACAGAAGATAGGCTATTGTGAATACATACAACCATTAACCCTTTTTGTGACTGAAGGGACAGATGTACATCAATATAATATGCTTTAGGTTTGTAAAATATAATTTGCATATTATTCTTTCAGTAAAATTATGCATATATAAAATGACAACACAATGTTTATAGTGATTCATCAATTTAATAAGTGAATAAAAAATTGTTCAAAATTTTTTTGTTGTTCTTTGCTGAATTAATGAAATTGATGATTTACAGTATATATGCCAAAACCATTCTTGTGATCAAATTCTTTATTGTTATTGTTTGCAGTCCATCTGTATGAACATGCATTGAGCCTCTTTGACACAGAAATTTATATTTAACTGTTTGAAATGAAAACACAGGGGCTCGACATTATGAAATAATCAAAGCAAATTGTTTATATACTTTATGTAAAAAAATTCATCCTAGGGTAATATTATTAAATGGATAAATTGATGAAGAGATCAGCTTGTTACCAGGTTTGTTTAACTCTCTTGAATGATAAAAGCAGACAATTCGCAAATTAATTACTGTCATTAATTGTATTATATTGACTGTCCAATTTTCCAGACAATATTCTCAAGTCCATTAAAATTTTCAATAGTGTTTACAATTACTGGATACAATTATATTTTTCCAGCTTACAGACCAAATCCAAGTGGGAACCTAAACTAAGGAATGTTTTACCCCTATTCAATAACAGGTGATAGAATAGATGACTGTCAGACCATGCAACCATTTTAGCTACACTAATTATAGTAGGGCCTTACCGAGTAGGTAATTTTCACCGAGTACCGAATCAGAGTATTTGGATGTACTATTTGCCAGATCCAGGCACGAACCGAGTAGTAGGTGCAACTCCGGAGAGTATCGTTTCTTTCATTATCGTATGCGAAGCTTAAACTTTTCGTGTACCATATATATCGTCTATAAGACGAAAAATTTTAGTCTGAAACCATGGGGAAAGTCTGGGGGTTGCCTTATATACGAGGCAAATCCATTTAGAATTTTAGAAATCCATCAAGACCGACCTACAGTAAAGTTCGATCAACAACATGACTCATTATAAACGTAAGTAACACATTGCACAACAATGGCGTCATTTTCTCTATAAAGTAATCGAGGTTACCTTGCTTTGAGTGTTTCCTCTTTAAATCTTCTTCATCACCTCTCTTTCTTTTGTGGCTCTCTGTGGATCTGGTGTATTCGTCATACTCAGTGATGGAAGGATCGAAGGTGATTTATTAGAGCTGAAGTTCCATACGAACGAGCATTTTTGCCGCCTCGTGTTAGCCTTTCATTGCAGACATCACAATTTGCTTAGATTTGTCCACAGCATTTATAGTGAAAAAGTTCCAAATCTTGCTACTTAATTTCGGAGTAGACATTTTTCGATGAGTATTTTAATATATATATATATATTTATTATTTATAAATTTTATTTTGAATACGTAATAATTAAATTTTGTTAAGATTTTTTTACAAATAGCGTCTCTACACTCAAATATTTACCGGAGGCAGAAAAGTTACGCCACCTGGGGAATGCTAGTGAAAATACTAAAGGAAATTGAGTTAAATAAATTATCATCAATCATGATTCATTAAGTCCAATGGAATGTTAACTGTTTGTGTAATTAAAATTTATTTTTAACTAAATTATTATGTATTAAAAACTTTTTTTAAAGTTCGATATTTATTGAATTATTTTACTTGTAACCATTTGTGCGCGTATTATTTGCCGAGGCGAATAGTACCGAAAAACGGGATATTCATCTGAAGCGATTTCCAGTTAGGCCCTAAATTATAGCTCAGGTTCCTTGAGCCCTCCCTGATTTTTTTTTTTCATTTCACTTGTAATGCAGGCCACAGACTGGCAGGGAACGAGATCTGAAGCTTTTTATTTCTCCAAGGGACCAATGTATTCATGCCACTTTGTTGCCTTATCTAAACAATTTTACTTTCAGTACATAACTATATTATCTATACTTCTTTTCCTATAAAATTGGAATCAGATTGTCCATCTGGTCTGTTTAGAATCACCATTGTTTTTATTCCACAAGCACATATACCAGAAAGGTGATATCACTCTTGCCAAATATGATGACTCGGCTTTACTTTTTTCCCCTATTTAGCAGCCATAAAATTTTCAGGACTTAAGCCTGTTAGTTCTGTTTACTATCATCATCATTTCTGCTGTGCAGATGCATGTACAAAAAGGGATATATCACTCTCACTGAAAAATATTATTCAGTTGGAGAAGCACATTTAACACAATTATACCTTAGTGCATACTTATCTCCATTGTCAGAGTATCTTTATTAACAAGAAAAAAAACCCAACAAATGAATGAACTGTAAGTATTCTTAATTTGTAAATGTTTGGTGACCTTTAAATTAGCCAATGGAATGCAGCTTTTAAAAAATCCTGAAATGAACCAAATCATTTAGTACATATTCCTGCTCTTCATTCACACTGCTCAGTCTCCAAGCACAAAGATATGACTTTATCAGATTGGCTGATAAAATTAGTGCTTATGATAATAACATAGGTTACCAGAGCATGACCCCTAAGTTGTCACTGTCAGATCATGTAAAACATTGGAGATCTGCTTTTAATCAGATTGTGATGCAGCCTAGTTTGCCTGGCCCACTTCTGGCATTCATGTGCCAGGCACTTTAGTATACAATTGAGATACTAATTTTTTTCTTCAGATAGGATGTCCAGGAAAGATAATTTTCATCTGCACACATATCTGGACATTAAGATAAATAATTTTTAATGTTGCTAAAAATGAGACAAATGATGGTTAAAGAGTATTTTGCTCACATTGTGGGGGCGTAATAATCAAATCTGTATACCACAAATTCATTGCTATAGTCGTACATATCATTTTGATTCACTTTTGTGTGAAATGTCTCGGTAAATGATTCTTTAGCTGCACATGTAGAAATAAGAGGCCTATATCTCTCACCTGACTTTTATAGCCTAACAGTTGACAATTCCACTGAACAAACTATATGGAACTCACAGATGGGTGAGTCTCACACAAGCACTCATATTTATTTGTATGCTTCTTTTTATTTGAAGCATATTACCTTGTTGGTGTTTTTATTTTTTTTGTGCTATTCTTGTTTTCCAGTACAATAAATTTAGTATTGTTGATGTCATTGTGATTGAAACGCTAATTTTCTCATTAGTTCATATTAAATTGAAACACACCAGGCAGATAAAGTATTGCTATTTTTATTTTCATTGTTCCAAGCAATGTTTCATATATTATATATGTTGTGTACAATAATTATTCTTATTGTCGAGTTTTTCTTTTACAATCATTTTCTGCATGGAGAGAGTTGCAATTCAGTTGTTTAAGATCTGAGGAAAAGTCTTGCTACAGATCATCACCTGACTGGTCACAGTGACCTGGTACTAGTGACTGAGTGCAAGTTACCAGTCTATGGATCCCTCTTGTCAAGGATCCTCCTCCCCCTCTCCAACACTACCACTGAATCCTGGTAGGGACTGGGAGTCAAGAGTTCCAACATGCTTGGATTGTTCCTTCCTTTCTATAAAGAAATGGATTTCAGACTCTTGACCTCAAACAGGAGAGGTTGATGTTGTGGTCCATGGACCAGTATCACTCTTTTACATAGTAGAGATTGGAAGGAGTCGGGCCCTTTTTCAAACAACCCAGGAAGGTTAAGAAGCACACCCACCCTGAGAGTTGATTCCCAGGTCTTCATCAAAACAGAATTATACTGGTCCAGCAAGTCCTGCCTACCACAAGTGAGAACAAGATGACCTCTTGTTAGTCCTCATGATACAGAACAGGTGGAGGTGGCACCCCACTAAATGGGGTGCAGGTTTGAATCCTGCATCAGAAAGCCTGTGTCAGCTACCATGGCATGTCCTTGGGCAAGGCTCTAGTCTAAAATTGCCTTGGCATTAAATAACCTACTTGTGTTGCTATGCTGTAAAATGCAGACATGATTTTTCTCCGTTTTAAAGCGGAATTTCGCTTTTCTCCCGACTTGAATCCGATTTTTATTGATATAGTACGTTTTTTTTTTATAATATATATATTATGTCTGATCCGGTTTTATTAAGGTTTTTAAATAGTCTGTTTGGTCCCATTCCGCAACGCCCCTTGAAACGTATTCGCTCCATATATTAGTTAGCCTACGACTCTTGTAAAGAGTATTCTGATTGGTCAAAAGTCTAAATTCATCCAATGAATCTTCGTGTAAATGAAACTGATGGCAATGGAAAGAAGCAGCGTGCTTAAAAAAAATGGCGTCCCGAGTTGTTGAGAGAGACCATGACACGAGAAATTTAGATAAAGGTTTTAAAAATGTATGGAAATGGGCGAAAAGTAGACGGAAATTTAGTTGGTCAGTTTATAAGAAAACTGAACACGCGAGGACTGGCATTTTGTGACCTCTGCAATAAAGATATAAATTATGGAAGTCGTGGTTGGAAGAGTCTGGAACAGATGTAGCCCTTAGACCAACAAGTTGTTCTCCACCTTTTTTTTTTTGTTTGAACGGCCAGTCAAACAAAAGAAAAGGTGGAGAACAACTTGTTGGTCTAATGTAGCCCTCTGTCAGAATATGTGCACAGCATGTCGCCAATACAAGATGGAGCTTGAAACGAAAAAGGCTCTCATTGAGAAGGAAAAGAAATGACTGCAAATTAAGCCAACAAAATCACTGGTGACAAAAAGGAAGGCTAAAGAAATCTTTGATAAAGCCACAAAGAGAGCTCGACTGGCATATCAACAGGTTTTGTCCAATGGACAAAAAGACAAGTGAATATATGGGATTATTTGTATATAGGTGATGTACTTGGGTATTTATTTTACAGATTTATTATGAAAAGAGAGAAGTGTAATATGTTGGCAGCAAAAAAATGCCTAATTATTGATTTAATTACGATGTGAACACTGACATGCACGTGAAATAACTTGAGCACCAATATAATTGGAGAACAAATTCATTTGACAATAAATATTGTGAAATTATTTAAGTTGAAAATTTTTGGCAAGTTTGTTAGTTTTTCAGATGATTATTTTGTTATATATTATGATCATAAGTTGCACCAGGAGCAGCTTTTCATGAGTGTAAAATGATTGGGGGCACTGCCCCTCGAAACCCCGTTGGGGGAGGACCGCCAAAGCCCCACTTTCTGATTTTCAGTTTTTTTATGGAAGACCAAAATCGTGTCTGAAAATGCTAAATCAACCATTCAGGTCTCCTTCCTCCTTTCAACTGCCATCCCAAGCAGTGGAAAAGGATGAGAGTTGGTCTTTTGACAAATTGTTCAATGAAGTTTACTGTCTTCTACTCACAGATTTGAGCCCTTCAAGCTCAGAGGACACCAAAATATTCTCAAGTTTTGACACTTGCTGAGGCTGCCTCAAGCATATAACTTGTCTGCCCCCTCCCCCACTTGGCCATCACCAATGAGATCAAAGGTTTTTTTTAAGAGCCATGAGTCCAGAAAAGTCAGCAGAACTAAAGAACAGGGTTGACAGTGTGCTGACAACAAAAGGCAATCTCTTTGCTGTAAGGACAAAAAAAAACTATACCTATCAGAAGTTCCAGCTCCAGTTATCTCTGAACTGTACAATAAATACACATCTGGAGTTAATCTAGCAGACCAGAAAAGGTTGCACTACTCCACTTGCCAGAGAGTTACATAATAGTGGAAATCTCTCTTTTTGGTTCTGCTTTGATATAGCTTCTGTTATGTATTCATAACTATGCAGGAGTAGCCAAACCATTTACTTTTTACAAAACATTAATAAAGATAACGGATTGAGACAACTTGCCTTTTGAATTGCACTTGCACAGCAGATAATAGGAACATTCAGAGAATCAAGAAAAAGGAGGGCACCATCTGTAATTGATAAATGTGAGGAGGCACATTGGCCCAAACAAGCTGAAAAACCAAGGCAGTGCAAACAGTGTACAAAACAAAAAAGGTGACATGAGATGTCCAATGTTCAAGCAGTATGATGTAAGTCTGTGTGTAAAGCACAAATGCTTTCACAAATCCACCAAGCATTCTTTATGATATAGTAGAACATTGTGACCAGTTAAACATTACAAGTGTACATGTTTGACCTGTCTTTGTATAACAAAATTACAATATTTTTCTTCTTGTAGTTGTCAGAAAGATAAAACACACATAAATGATAGAACTTTTAAATCTGCAAGGTTTATGTTTTGTAAATAGGTCAGTTATAAGGAAAACACCACAAAACAAATGTGGCCTGTATCCCCCAAATCATAAGCTAAAAACTTAATATTTGACTCAATCAGCTTTAGGATCTGGTAGTTGGCACCAAAAGCAGCTGCATTAATGATCTCAACAGCTGGGCAGAGCAATGGGTCACTATTTGACACTGATGGTTAGAGTTAAATGTCCCACTTTGGATGCTGGAGCTTAGAGAGGCAGTTTTTTACACAGGGACCTGCACCTGTCTTCCAGTCAAGACTATGGAGGCCATCAAGTTAAATGTTAGGTCTCTGATCCCCAGTCTCTTGTACCAGTTTTTGCCTGCCTCCTACAGCCTACTGATGGACTAAGCCATTCCCTCTCTCCTGTAGTGTCAGAGGTCCTCTGAATCCTGTGTGCCAGACTAATCCTCTTTTCAGAGGCTTGGTCCAGCATAATTGGCAATGGGTGGGTCCTCACAGTTATATACAGCAGATACCTGCTTAAGTTTAATGAGTTCCTTCTCTGGTAAGGACAACCTGTAGTTCCACCAGTTAAATATGGTGCATTTAAAGGGAGAGGTACACTACCTTCTGCAAAAAGGTGCAGTAGAGAGGGTGTTCAGTGTCCAGTCCCCAGTTTTCTACTGATGGATTTTCTTCATGGCCAAGAAGTTTGGAAACACAACCTTGGTGACGAATGCCATGAGACCCAGTAACTGGGTGGTATCCATCAAGCTTCAGGATGCATACTTTCCCCTCTCCATCCTTCCTCCTGTCCAGTTAGAGCCCCCATGACAAGATCTGGCTCACTGTTGGTCCATTGTGACCAGACTGGGTCATTTACCCACCTAGCGAAATCAGTCTGCCAGGTTCATTCTCAAGATTTCATATACATGGAAATGGATTTCCTCATGAATAAAGGTTTAGTCTGAGACCCATAGGACAGGGTAGATGGAATCCCAGCCCTGTTGTAGGCACCGAGTGCCAACACCTCATCAGTACATCTATATCTATCCTTTCTGGGAAACTTAAACTCCACGGCAGACATAGTTCACCTAGGAGGATTGCATGTGTACTCCTTCCAGTTTCTTCTTCTGGTACCAGGTGGCTTTACAGATCACTCACTATCGCCTCTCTCCACATGAGTTCACCTTTAGGCTTGACCAGTGTGGGTGTGCAAGAAAGCTTGCCAGTAGCTTCCTCTAAGTAGTTCTTTCCAGGTTTTTCCTCCACCAAATATACTGGCTATCATGTGTGCTGAAAAAAGGAGTTAAACCCATAAACTCAAATAAAATAATCTGAAACCAGAAGCTAATTCTTCCAGGTACATGGTTATGGGAAGAATCTGCCCCAACATCAACAATTTCACAATGAGGCATTGTTTTTATCCCTTCAGGGGTGCAATTACTAAATAGAAGTTGCTACATGCTGGTCTCCAGCAACAATGTACCCCAGACAACAAGGAAGCACAAATGCTCTTCTCTCTGCATGGACATTTGTGGCAAAAAGAATATTTTTGTGAAGTCTGTCCAGAAGAGGCAAGATAGTCCTCATGAAATGGTCCCTGCAGTCCAGTCTGTAGCAGATTCCCTGCTCAGAATTTGGGGGAGACCCTTGGTGGACTTGTTTGCAACAATGGTAAACAATAAACTCCCCTTTTACCTTTCCCCAGTCCCACACTAGAGAGCCTGAGCAGTGAATACTTTTGCCTGAAGTGGGGTTGTCTGTTCACTTAAACCTTCATACTCTTCAGGAAGATCCCCAAAGTTTTTCAAAAAAGTAACGACCTCCAGTGCTCAGCTCATTTTGATTTACCCTCTGAGCAGCAGGGAAGTCGTACAGACCAGGTGGCTCAGATAAATTTAACCCTCCCACCAAACATTTCTCCGTAGAAGCCTCAGATTTCAAAAATAAACCTTCCTGCGCAAATTAATCCGCAAAATTCCGACCCAAAGTGCATTTTCAGACATAAAAAAAAAACAGCATTTTTTGGGGGGGATATTGTAAAATTTGTTTGTTATTGCAAATTTGGGCTGCGGATATTAATTTTATTTCACAATAAAACAATATCTTTGAAAATAAGATGAGCCGGAAAACTAGCACAGTTGGAGAACCTCATTCTGCCAGATTAGCGCGAGAGCAATTAGCGGCATTAAAGAAGTTTATTCCGACAAAACAATTATTTAAGAAAAATGTTCGTGGTTACGAAGATATGCAACATGGAATTTTAGAAACTTCGGCAAAATGGTTGAAGCCAGTTACTAAAACAATTGAACAAACTGTATATGGTGACGAAAAAGATAAGGAAGATGAGGAAGCCAGAAAACGTGGAATTTTTCGTGCGTTGAAAGGTATTGAGGAGCAATCACGAACATTACCCGATCGATTAGCAATAGCAGCAGCGGCAGCGCAACAGGGTGGACAACCTGCAATTGCCTTTAAAGTAGGTCGTAAAGGAAAAACTGAAGCAAGACCTAGAGGGAGAAAACCTGGAGTAAAAAAAAGGAAATTTGATATCGATGATTTAAGAGAAAATTTCACCGATGAGGGATGGAATATAATATCACAACCGCTATCTACGATATATAGTTTAGATCAATTTGGTCAACTTGCTGAAGATATGTTCAGTATTCGAAATGATTATTTGTCTGATATAGGAAGAGAAAGATATCCAACTCGTAAAAGTTGGTTTAGTATGTTATTTAGAATTTATGATGGAAAAACGCAAGCGAGTGAAAGGGATCCATCTTTTAGAAGATTTATGGCAGCAGCAGACGATAGATATGATCATAATAAACAAATGGCGGAAGAAAGAAAACAGCAAGAGAAAGAAAGAAAACAGCAAGAGAAAGAAAGAAAACAACAAGAAAGAAAAGAAAAAACTAAAACACGAGGAAGAAAAGCAGCACCACAGGAAGATATTCAACTACAGGAGCCAATATTTCAACCAGAGGAATTAGGAGCTAGACCAAAGGAAGATATTCCACCACAGAAAAAAGAAAGAAAATCAAGAAAGAAAAAAGATCAGAGTGATAAACCAATAATTGTTCCCGAATATGTACCATCACCGGCTAGTAGTTCGTTTGTTCTTAGTCCTATAATATCTGCTAAAAATTATTTGGATGAAAACATGTTGCATTTAACTCGCAACTATGATTCAACAGTTCAAATGGCTGCGGATAATTCTCCGGAAAATAAAAAATTACTTTTGCGAAAAGATATTGATGCTGATAAAATTGAGGAAATTGATTGGCTAGCAATGATGTATTTTGGTAGTATAGAAAAACCAGTAAAATATGATGATGAAAATTTTAGAAAATTTTCATCAGATGTTATTAAATACAGACTTGCGGGTGCGAGAAAGACAATTTCGCCACCTAAAAGTAAAAGTTCGTCACCTAAAGATAAAGGTTCACCACCTAAAAGTGATAGTCCTGAATCATTTTCCTTTGATCTTCATCACCCTCTTCTCTCTCCTACATTATATCCAAGGGAACCTTCTGCATTCCCCTCTTGGCGACCCCCACCTGTGGAACCAACAGCGTCAAACTACAGGGGTCCCACTGAAAAACCAACAAGATGGGGAATCGACCCCGGGGAGGGTAAAACACTTAGGGGCGGTTCACCTTCACCTCCACCAGAAATATATTTACCACTGACGTCGTCGTCTAGTTCGTCAGGAGAAGTATTTGAGGATCCAGAAAAAAAATCAGGAAAAGGATATGGAAGCGGATATTCAGTTTGCCCTGACAGTGTTGTCAATGATGTATCTCGCCTCGAAGTATTAATCGGAGGAAAACGAGCCGGAAATAACTCCCGTGAGATAGTCAACGAAGCATCAGATATTTGTCAGCGATTATTCCGTGGTGGTATCATTAATTCTCACATTTATAAAGAGTTTGTCGATGAACTCATCGATTAAATCAACACAATTGAAATAATATGATTGTTCATAAACATCAACGCAGACCTAATCAGGTCCGCATAGTAAACTCTCGATTGCCAGTATACAAATATATTCACGGTAATGGATTTGGCGATATCATTGGAAGTCTTGTCACGCGAGTAATACCTAAAATTGGACCAATGGTAAAACAACTAGGATTAAAAGCAATAGGAAAGATAGGTGAGACTGCTGTTTCTGGTATCGGTAATTTGGCCAGTAAAGGCTTCAACGCTATCAAAGATAAAATATTAAGTTTAGTACGTAAAAAGCAACCCGTCAAATTACCCATTACCAGCGAAATGCCACCCGAAGTCAGTAAGGCCATAAATGATGCGGCAAATAAAAAAATAAATGATCTAGCACAGGAAGCTGCTATAACAAATCTAGCACAGGAAGTTGCTAAGACAAATCTAGCGCAGGATGTTGCTAGGACAAATCTAGCAAATACAAGTTTTGTTTCAGGCGATGGTCTTCGTTTTAGACGATATTATTAATAATAAATGTTCTCACAAGTGTCAAATGAAGTATTTGACATGGATGAATCAGTAGGTAGGGATACATCAGTGCGAGATTTCCAGTATTTCTCGTACGACACAGTTACACCAAATACTGATAATCGCCTGGAAATTCAAGTTCACGATACAACAAGATATTTTCTTCCATCTGAGGCATATATCGAAGTTACCGGTGAAATTACTAGAGATGACGGCGTTACTCTCTATGGAGCAGATTTTAGAGTCGGATTTGTTAATAACGGTATTATGGCATTATTCAAGAGCGCCACTTACATGATTGATGGAAAAGAGATTGAGTCAATTACCAATGATGTTGATTTAGCAACAACGATAATAGGTCTAGCGAGATACTCGGATGATTTTACCAGATCAGCTGGTCCGGGTATGATGTTTGCCAAAGATAATTCTGATCGTCCCGATAGTAGACAGCTTGATATTAGACAACCCAACGATCGCACCGCTCCCAATCCAGGTCTCGCAGCTATTCAGGATATTCCAGTTGGCACTAATCCTGATTATAATCTTGGATTTGCCACGAGAAAATCCATGTTGTGGGATATACGTAGAAAATTCTCTTGTGCTATTCCGTTATCTCATATATTTGGATTTTGCAGGCATTTTAGAAAAGTTATTTACGGAGCAAAGCATACCGTAACATTTATTAGAAAAGCAGATAGTAATGATGCTATTTGGCGAGAAGGTGATATCAATTACCAAACGAACGTGGTAGGTGCAAATGATACCACGAATCATGGAGGTAGGGTAAGATTACTAAAATTTACCTTGTGGATGCCAGCGATGACTCCATCATTAATCGTGGAAGAAAAATTATTATCATTTATGAATCAAGGTGGTAAATCTATCATGTCATGGCTAACAACAACAACAGATTCCACAACTACTGATATTGATGGTGATTTTACTTGGCGCATTGCATCGCAGCAAGGTACCTCTGCGCCACGTCATATCTTTGTCGCTTTTTTGCATACACGAAGATATCATCAATTATATAGCCACATGATATTCGATAATATCAGCGCAACAAACGTGTCACTGAGAGTAAATGGCCAACAGGAGCCATCCGAGGAAATATCCATCAATTTTGAAAATTATTCGACAGCTCGCGCATATCATCGATTGTTAAGTTTCATGGGTCGCGATCAAAATATCGATACTGGATTGCAAATATCACAACTAGATTTTAATAAACTTTATCCTATTTATTACTTTTCCTTGGAACATCTCGATTTGATAAAGCAATCCGTCGTCGATATTCATTTCAAAGCTAGAATTCGAACAGGAAATAATTTATATAAGGTATTCGCAGTAATTCTCAGTGATAGAACAATGTTCCTGGAAGGCATCAGCGGTAGAATGAGAGTTATCGACGCTCCCGTAGAGAACATGTAATAAATTCCAAATTTAGATTAAGTGATTATTAATATGCCATACGATCACGTCAGCGTAACTCTGACCCCGGGTCAGGTGAAAAAACTTCATGCAGCAACAACAGCGCGACACGGTTTAAGTTTAACCTTAAAAAGTAATCAACTTCACGGTGGACCTAACAAACTATCGTTAACTAAAAATCAACACGGACATTTCACCAGAGCCAGATCAGCAAATACTGGTATTCGCCTGAATCTCTCAATAGGTGCAATCAGAGATATGATCAAAGTAGGTGGTATTTTTCCTTTATTCGCCGCTATTCCAGGATTAATAGCTGCGGCGGCCCCCATGATTGCAAAAACAATAGGATTAGGTGCACTCGGTGGGATAAGTACCGCATTAGGAAAAAAGATCGTCGGAGGAAGATATCGCAAAAAAAGGGAGGGATATTCCCTCTTCTCCCCCTTCTCACAAAATTATTGCAGCCGCAACAAGGATCAGGCCTTTACCTAAGACGACCCCCGTACGGATCCGGTCTAAGTCGAGCCTACCAGCTTCAAATTTAGATTTAATAAGTGAAGCAAAAAAAAAGAAAATAAAATTTTTCAGAGGCGTATTTATGCGAGATCAACTACCGGACAAACCAAATCCTACCGAGACAGGAATAATAAACCTCGATAAAAATTCCGGCCCTGGCACTCACTGGGTTGCTTACGCGATTAATCCTCGCGAAGTTATTTACTTCGACTCATACGGATTAGCACCGCCAAATGAATTTATCAAATATGTGTCAAAACTAAAACTTCCGGTTTGGTATTCAACACTTCCAACACAAACATTAGCAGATCCACCAATATGCGGCCGGGAGACAATTAATGTCCTTGATGCAATTTCAAAATCATCCAATCCTTATCGCAAAATTTTATTTGAATATACCGTAGATAAATATCATGGTTGACATTTACGGTAGATCTCTCTTCAGAAAAGAAAAAAAGGGAGCAGTCGACATCGATACATCAAAGTTTGCAACCAAGAGCGATATTAACAATCTTTTATCGCTGTCAGAGGTGGATCCTGGCGAAGTTGCTGTATTTCAAAATGCAGAAGGGCGATTACAAACTAGCAACGTCAAAATAACTGATATAATCAAGCGAGACGAATACCGCGATCACATTAATCAATTTACTCGTCAATCGGAGATGGTATTAAAATCTATTGCTGATATCGCCGATATTATAGCAAAGTTACCCCTGAAGGCCGATAAAACATTACACGACGATCTTCAGGATAGAATGACAAAAAGACTTAACAGGCTAAATAACGACCTTAAAAAACTTGACGATGCTTTAGATAAATTTAGCAAAAAATTTGACGAGAATATAAAAACATCCAGTGATACTTCCTCCGCATCAGATAAAAAAGCCGATCAAGCATCACATGACGATCTTAGCGAGAAAATAAAAAAAATCAACGAGGAAATTACTAATATTCTTGCCGAAATTAACGAAGTAAATATCTCGATGAGTCAGAAAATCGATAAAACATCAATCGACGATCTCAACAAAAAAATAAAAAAAATCAACGAGGAAATTACTAATATTCTTGCCAAAATTAACGAAGTAAATATCTCGATGGGTCAGAAACCATCCATCGACGAGCTCAACAAAAAAGTCAGCGAGGAAATTATTAAACTCGGTAATGTTGTTATTCCTGAATTTACCAAGGGGATTAACGTGATGCAAGGACAAATAAAATCCATCAACGATGAAATTAACGTGGTACGTGAATTAGCGCGTCAAAAAGTCGATACATCAACGTACGACGAAAAAATTCAAGATTTAAACACGAAACTTCTTGCTGCAACAACAAAAATTGATCAATCCGCCGATAAAACTGGTCACGCCACTGACGTAAAGCAATTAGGTAAAGAAATTGACGATATCAACACAAAAATATCGTCAATGAAACTTGGAAAATTATCGCGAATTTCGATACCGGATGGGGTAGAAACAAAAAATCTACAATGCCATGTACCATTTGTGGTAAAAATATATTATGATAAATGGACACCTGAGAATAACACATTTAAATTCACCGCGCCAATTACTGGCATATATCGAGGATATATTATCATATCGCAAAAATTCAATGTAATAATTGACGAAGATTATATGGATTTTCATGAATATAGTCCTGGTTTTTTTATTACTACTATATTTGAAAATCAAATAAAAATCTTTAGGCTAGAACCGCAAGCTAGAACTATTATGTTGGCTGATTATCAAGTAATTTTCGAATATTTATCTGGAATTGTCACAATTGATTAAATAAATAACTAATAATGACCGCATCTGATTACCGTTACAATCAGGCGCGATCATGGCAGGATTCGTTGCGAAAACAACTTGACGATTATCAGATAAAAATAAAGAAATACCAGCGCAAATTAGTTATCATTGATGTTGCAGTGTACGCGGTATCGGCCGTGGTCGTCGGCGCAGGAATAATTCTATCCGCGATAACAACAATTGCGCCAATCGTAGCAACAATAATAATATCGTCAACAACAGCAATCGCGGGTGTTCTTAATATCATCGCGAAAAAGATATCCTCTTGCACGAACGAGAAATTATCCCTGTACAAAAGTAAACTAACTAAAATCAATGACGCATACTCGAAATTATCATTGTTACTTTCTGAGAGCCTCAACGATGGTATTATATCCGATCTAGAATTTTCTTCAATGATTAGTATTTACTCGGAGATTGAACAAATGAATATTAATAATGTCCGAGTTAGCCAAGATCGTGACAAACACGACACCACCAACAACAACGTTAATATCGCTAAGTTCAACGAAACCCGAGTTTAGCATTAATTTCTCAACACCAATCAGCGTCAACGAAATTGCATTAACACAGTTGCGTGTCTACAACAGCTGGCCTAATGTTAGATCAAAATCATTCGGTAATTTGATGTCAAATAATTCACTAGTTTTTGCAAATAAGAATAAACCCGATGGAACACCGGATTGGATCGTTGTTGGTATACCAACGGGCAGTTATGAAATTGATCAGCTGAATAATGAGTTTACCACTAGAATATCAAATTTAACCGGCGATGCTACTCCGGGAATAAAGATATCTTCACATGATCCAACATTGTCATCGATCATCGAAGTAAAATCGCCGTATATTGTTGATATTTACCAATCGTCGATTAGAACCGTATTAGGTTGGCCCGAGGTTGCACCTCTAGCAGAACCAAAGAAATCGGATGTTATTATTCCAGGTTGGTATGATGAAACCCTTCCAGAAATACCGGAACCAAAAAAGGAAGATTTTACAACCGACGAAGGATGGTATGGAGATATCAAACACAAGCCTCTGATCCACAACGCCATCAATCTCATGAATAACCACAAAATTAACCTAGTAATATTCGCTTTCACTTTTATTAACGAAAGAATTCTCTCATGGCTGCCTCTTCCTAAAATCCCCCCAGATGTGAAAATCTTCGACGCTACCCACATTAACAGGATAATAGCCCCCATAGACGGTATCTTGGTAAGAAGAACCCTCGACGAGTTTATTCAAGAACACGAATTACAATTAAATTTATTGCGAGGATCATTTCATGAATGCATCCTAAATAAATCTGGTTCATGTAGCGAAATTATAAAGCACGTGAAGATTTTAAATCAACTCGCGAATGATATTGAATATTATCATGATATGTTTATTCGGGCGATAGTCGACGATATATCAATTGCCGACTATGTTCTTCCTATTAGCAAATTCGAGTTGATCAAGAACTCGGGTGAGAAACAAAAATTCATGAGAGTATTTGAATTAACCGAGGAAACACTGCCAAATTTCAAATTTCCCAATTCTGATTTTGATGCGATGAGAAAATCCGTCACTGATACCATTGATGATTTATTTCCGAAATTACATGCCTCATGGACCAAAAAAATATATTCAGAATTGATTCTTAAACACAATAATGATCCTTCCAAACTTGGACGACATATATCGCCGGGTATCGTTAATATAACGGAAGTTATCGCGATTTATCTTCACGCGGATGTTGTCGAGGGTAGCTATAATGTTGATTCGTCAATGTCGAATCAAGCGAATCAGGGATTTGTATTGTATTCATTTTCACCTAGCGCATCTCCCGGTTATTTGATAATCAAGGAGCCAATGAATCCGTTTTACCTGCGATGTCATAATCGATTATTGACAAGAATAAATTTCAAACTAACGGATCAGAAAGGAAATTTACTTGATATACGAGGAGAAACTGTAAGTATCAATCTTTTGGTGAAATCGTGAGAATCTCTGATTCTTGATTTTTAAATCGCAAGTGAGATTTTTCAAATCTGTATCCGTGGGAAAAATAGGCGAAAAAAATAAATAAAAACCAGGGGAATATTCAAAATTAATCTTTTTTTTTTGTTTTGCAGAAATTATTCAGGATATAGATGATTCCCTAATTTTACTTTCATCGACAAGTTTTTTCAGTTGCCTGACACGCGAACTTGTAATTTTTCGTGATTCATAAGCGTCTGATAAAATCAATCTAGCATTTTCTACTAGCATCGATAATTTAACAAAATCCTCGATACGATCATCGCTGACTGTCGCAAGTGATTGATATATCGCGATTTGGATTTTCTTTATTAATTTATATTCCGACGGCAGCGTATATTTATATTCAAGTTTTCCTTGAACAATCATTTCAAATTCAGATCGAATTTTATTTGTGTCTAACTCCGATGGAAGATTTATCTTTTTCTTCAGATCATCAATCGCTGCAATGATGTCGTTTATTATTTCTTCGTCCATTATATTAATTTTGTAGTATTTAATTATTCTTCGTCGTCGTCATCATCATGATCTTCGTCATCATTGAATATTATTGGTACATAAGAGAATCTGATCCACTCGCCGAGATTGTAGGAAAATGTTCTGTGAATTATTCCCTCCGCTGCTCGCCACACCGATATTACATTAATTTCATAATACTTTGCAGCAGTATTTATCGACTCAAATATAATTTTTTCATTTGTTTCTAGATTTATCGACTCAACTGATTTGGCATATTTCGGATGCCTTCCAGAATTACCTGAGGAACAATTTTCACTTTGAGTCACAGCTCGAAGATTGGAAAGTTTGTTGTTGAGTTTATTTCCATCGATATGATCTATAACCAAATTATCATTGATGAGTCCATGAAAACATTCGAATGTAAATCGATGAACGAAGTAATGTGTGCTTCTTCGTATATTATTTTTATTGATTGTAAATCTGAGATATCCATTCATATCAACAAAACCAACAAGATTCTTTGTTCTGATGTGTCTGACATTTCCATCCTTGGATGCTTCGTAACCATCAATGATGGGATGTGATTTATATTCACTCATGGGAATCGTTGATTTCATTTCCATATATAATATTTTATAAGTCTAAATCATAATTTGCTTTGAAACGATTAATATAATCTTCTTCACAAGAAATTACTGATAAAGATTTCTTTTCATAATATCTTCGTAACTCACGATATTTCTTTCCACCACAAGAAAAACACAATCGAGTCTTTCCTCGAATGCCAACTTGGCAAACTAAGCATCGCTGTGGTCCTTTGTTACCTCGTCGAATTTCGTATATGTGAGCGCCGCAATATTCACCTCTGCAGGATTTGTCACATGACTTTGTTGATCCGACTATTATCCATTTGCATTGCATATTATAATTTAAACATTTGTCTAAAATATAATAATGGATTTATTTGATCTTGATGAGGCAGAATATATCATTCCTGAAGTAGATCGTGCAAAGAAAGAATTTTTCGATGATGGAGCGATTCATACCTGGTCGACATGGAAAACTAATTTTGTTGATGCTACGATGAATCTGGAGCGAGCAAAGAAGATAATCGAACATATAAAATCTGAACACAAAGAGGAGCGATTTATCTTTGGAATAAAATTTATCGCACAAATGCCCGATGACACTTGGATTATTCGCGATAAAAGAGATCCAGTACGCGGCGGTAAGAAAAATGTTGTTCTTGATAAAAATTCGAATCCGGGATTGTTACTGGGGATTGATGGTCCTTATTACGTTAGAGCTTATCCTTCTAGTGCTGTAGTGTATGGAATTTATCGGCTGAATAATAATCCTGATGCGAAAAATTTACCTGCGATGAAAGAATCTCCGATGATAAATTGCGTGGCTGAACGCGTTATCGAGCATATGAAAAACGCTCGTCGTGGATCTGGTCTGACTCAATTAAGACTGGATAAAATTAATTTATGGGCAAGGACGGTTACTGATGGCGCATCAATTGACGATGTTGCTGCGCTGAGCAAGAAACTTAAATTTCCTATCACAGTAAAAACGTTATCGGGTGAAATATTATATTCGTCGCCGTATAATTCTCGAGGAACACCAATCGAAATTGTTGATCATAATTCACATGCGTGGACTCAGTCAGTGATGATATTTCCACGAGATCGTGTTGTTAAATTTTATCCCGTGGAAGAATCCAAAGACAATTCTGATGCAATGTTCAGGTATATCAAATTATTAACCAAGTCCGATCCAATATCGGTTTGGTTATTTTCTAGCGAAGAAAGATATGATCAATTTATATTGCCACGCGGAGATATTTACCGAGATGAAATATTACACGAATCGATGAAAAATATCGCGGAGAAATATTCGTCAGATCCAGATCGATTATTAACAAACTGCTTTACTGTTCCGTCTGTTGCGGCTCACGCTGCTAGAGAAAGAAATTCGTGGAAACCTACGAGGAATGAGTTTCTTAATGATATTCAACTTAGTTGTATCGAATATGGCCATGGAGGATTGTGGAATACCAAATATTATTTCGAAGATATGATTTCTGTTGATATGAGCGCTTGCTATCCTGGAAGTTTTCTTGGGTATGGTGATTGTGCAGATTACTTTGCTAAATTCGGCCATCCTACCAACGAGATGACGAGAGTTGCAATCAACGGACCATTACCCGATTTTGTTATGACCGGATTCGCTCATGTTACTTCATTCGAACTTGCTGAGAATTTACATAAGATTTGCTATATTTGGTTTGGTCGGCATTTATCTCAGCGAAGATGGGTCCCTACGGTATTGTTGAGATATATGTTGGATTCGTCGATGTTAATATCATTGACGGTAAGTGAAGCAATTATATCGTATAGGAAACAAACTGAAGTGTGGTTACCCACGGACTGTGAAAACGCGAAAGATATTGGAAGAAAAATAATTGGTAAATTTACTCAAGGAGGATCAGTTGATCATAAACATCGCCATGCTAGGTTATTTATCAATGATGCCGAGGTGGATTTTATTATTGCCGATACAGTATCGCGCGGAATATTCTGCAACAGAGAAAATATTATTATTGATGGAACGAAGTTAGGTACCGTGATTAGTTATCTTGATGGAGAGTCAGCACAATATACGCATTTGAGATCGTCAATGCTAGCTTATGTCAGTATTAATTTACTGTCGATGATAAATAAATTTGCTGATATCGCGGTAAGGGTTGCAACGGATTCGTTTTATATCGATAAAAAATTCCAATGTAGGTTGGAGAATTTAATCGCCGATGGTTCATGGGGAACCTGGAGAATAAAGAATGAGGATATTCTGGATTATTGTGAAGACGCTGATGTGGAAGATTGCAATAAGTTTCATAAAAACCAATATGATGAAATATCAACAGCAGCATCCGCATTCGATCCGATTTCACGAAATAAATTTGTTTACATGAATGGTCCTGGCGGTAGTGGTAAAACTACACGAGCAATAAACTTATTTTCAAATTCTGATATGATCGTGTTAACTCCAACTCACAGACTAGCAAGAGAAATAAAGCAGCGTGGTGTTAATTCTTGTACTTATCACAGTTATTTCAAATATAGTGGTGGATTGTGGGATCCAGCTCGAATGGGAAACAAATATATCAACAAGATTATAATATTTGATGAAATTTGCACAGTAAATTTAGTTTTGTTAAAATCATTCCTGAGTTGGCTGGAAGAAAAAAACACCGCAGTAATAATGTGCGGCGATCATGGACAGCCTGATCCTATTGATGGTGAATCTCCACACGGGTGGCTTAGAAACTTTGTAGATTATTATGAAGAGATTGACGCTGATTATAGATCTAATGATAATTTACTAACTGAGTTTAAAAAAATGATTCGGTTGCAACCTAATAAGTTTCAATGTTATGTGATGAGAAAAATAATAGACGAGACTTCGATGGATAATTTTCTAAATTTGTGGCGTCCGGATCATTTGATCGTTGCTAGCAGAAAAATTATTCGCGATGCTATTCAGGAAATACTATTTAAGCTTCACTGTGAGAAATTTCCAACGTTGAAGGTTCCGTTATGCTACAGGCCAGCTGATACTAGGAAACAAAATATTAATGTTACTTTGCCATGTGGAGAAGAAAAAATAATGGTTTTAAATGATATTATTTTCGTTGATATTAATCTTGTCAATGATGCGATAAATGCCGAAAAATCACCATGGAAACTCGGATACGCAGCAACGATACATTCATCACAAGGATTAACAGTAGATGGTCAAATCTGGATTGTCGATGATAGAATTTCCTGGTCAAATTTAGTTTATCTAGCTGTTTCTCGAGTAAGAAAATTATCTCAGTTAGGTAGGATTAAATTTCACATTAACGAAGATGGCGGTAATTGAGTATCTTTTGGAATTACTTGTAATTCTTCTTTAGTAAATCCGCGTTGTGGTGCTAATGAATCTAGAAAATAAATTGCTGGTCTTCCTGATGATCTTGTTACGGCCGATATTTTATGCGTTGTAACGCTCCAATTTGGATCAGTTGCTCTTTTTCTGCCACCTTCGGCTTCTCCTTCTTTATATAAATACCTTACAATAACGCTACCTAGCACAGATGGAATAGTAGAATCTCGCTTTAGTGGTATTTTTGTTTTTGTAATTGCAATTGCGGGTTTCATTGATATCGTTCGTGTTACTTCATTATTTAGTGCGTTAATCACGTGAGGTAATCTTGTTACCCAATCGTGAGATCGTTTATCTTGGATAAATTCTCTCGCGTACTGATATCCGAATAATCGTTCTGCAAGAGTTTTATTGAATCTCTCAACGATAGCTTGATTGTGATGAACACCTACAATACCGCGACGGATTTTAACATTATTCTTTTTCATCAGTGAAGTAACCGCACCGAGGAATTCTCGTCCTGGATCAACCTGGAGAAGCTTCGGCCATGTTAATGGAGATCGTGAATAAATTTCGCTAAACGCCTTAGCAATATCTGTTGCTGTTTTATTCGATAACGGTTCCGCTTCCTTGTATCTGCTAGCAATATCAACAACCGTCAACACGTATTTATATGTAACTCCGTCAACGGTATCGTAAGGAAGAAACATAAGATCAGCCTGATGGACTTCATTAGGGACACTGACAGAGAAACTCGCATATGATATTTTCTTAGGCGGAGGAAGATAAATTTGCCAAACTGCTTGCCTCGATAGCCACGATTCAGCGACAGATTGCTTTACTTTTGCTGCCTTAGCAAGTTTGTCTATTGCTGATTTTCCTCGCCAAAATCCTCGCGGAGAATAATATATTTGCTCCATTATAAATTACCAGCACCTAGTACTAATTTACCTTTCATTGCTCCTTTTATCAACCAAGTTGCCAATTTCTCTTTGAAATTTTTATCAGGAATAGCATCTATTGCGTGAATTAATTTAATATCAGCGAGATGTCTTTGTTGTAAATCTCCGCTGCGATATGCAAGATCGTGATAGTAGCATGCGTTATCGATAGCGTTTACTGGATCCTCGCCAGGATTTGGTTGATTATTATCGTTAAGTCTTATATCTAGCCTTGTACCAGGTCCGCAGTAATTATATCCTGGTAAATGTTTCTCTCCGGGATATTTCGCCCAAGGAGCTCCAGGCAGATTTGTTAAGGAGGCAGCGATGTCTCCTCCGGTTCTACTTTTTTTTTTACAAATCTAAACTTAATTGTCTTACAAACTTCACATTCACCTTTGATTGCATTCCTGTTGTTGCGCGTAACGACTTCGATTGGATTTAGCGTAGCAGTTCGAGTGCGACACTTAACACAATATGAATCCATAATATTCTAATAACATGAATGTAATTGATTTTTCAGCCACAAAGAAACGCGAGCAAGTAAAACACACCGAGGCATTACCAAATTCGATTAGAATGATAATCATTGGACCATCTGGTTCTGGAAAAACGCAATTGTTGCTAAATTTGATTATGCGATGGTTGAAATGGGATAAATTGTATTTGGTTGCGCCGTCTGTTGATGATCAGCGATGTTATCAGGTATTAAAAGAATTTAGTGATAATATTGAGGATGGCACAATAGAATTTATAACGGATATCAATGAGGCTCCATCAGTGGAAAGTTTAGACGGTGATGCTAATAATCTTGTTGTTTTCGATGATGTAATGCTAGATAAACAAACTAACCCAGCTAGGATATTCTCGCGTGGCCGACACAAGAACACCGATGTGATTTACGTGACGCAGCGATATACGCAAATTCCGAAGGTTATTAGAGACAATTGTAATATTTTATCGGTATTTAATGGCGTTGATACTCACACGCTGAGAAATATTCATCAAACTTGGTGCAACGGCGACATGGATATAAATAAGTTTAAAAATTTCTTCAGTAACGCTCAGGCAACACCACACGGTTTTATCACGATTAATCTTCATGATCCACGTAGTAGGTATCGAATCGGTCTTGATCAAATTTACTCATAAAATTGCAGTCGGAATTTGCAATAACAAACAAATTTTACAATATCCCCCCCAAAAAATGCTGTTTTTTTTTTATGTCTGAAAATGCACTTTGGGTCGGAATTTTGCGGATTAATTTGCGCAGGAAGGTTTATTTTTGAAATCTGAGGCTTCTACGGAGAAATGTTTGGTGGGAGGGTTAAATTTATCTGAGCCACCTGGTCTGTACGACTTCCCTGCTGCTCCCTCTGTGGCTCCAGTGATTGCTGTTCAATGATCTTCTTGACCTACTGAACAGTTTAGGACAATGCCCCAAAGGAGGAACCTTTTGTCACAATACAAGGGATGTCTCCTACACAATAGCCCACAAATCTTTCACCTTCATGCTTGGCTAATTTTAAAGTCTATCCACTGTGAAGTTTTTGAGCAAAGTTGGTATGTGGATGCAGTAGGAACATGTTAATCCTAGCTGCCCCTCTATGAACACAGTGACTGATGTTCTCTTCCTTTATGAAGATAAACAATGCTCAGTTTCTACTATTGGGACTATAGGGCATCCCTTTCCAACACAAATTCACAAAAGTCCCAGCAATCTGTTCAGATTCTCAATGCTGATCCGATCAGGTATTTTCAAGCTGCAGAAGACTGCCATCTTGCTCTAATGCCTAGACAGAATCTTTTTTGCCTCCTGTGGTTCTTGACAAAAAAAAACCTTTCGAGTCTTGGGGTGATGCTTCTTTCAAGAATCTTACTCTCAAGACCTTTTTTGCTGTCCTTAGCAGCTACGGGGCAGATGCAAGCTTCATGCCCTATCCATACAAACAGGCCATCTTTAGTTCAATGACAGTTATGAACTGGTTTTTCTCCCTTGCCAACTAGGTTTTTGGCCAACATTCAACTTTAGTCAGGATGCCCATTCCCTATACAGATCACCCATCTCAGCCATATCTGAGCCAGAGATAATTAGCTTTTATGTCAAGTGGAGGCTTTACATTTCTGTTTGTCAGCCTCTGAATGGAGAAGAAATGGTAGGGAGAGTCTTTTCCTTTCCTGAAAGACTTGGATGATATTTCAGCTTTCACTATTTTGAAGTGGGTTGTTATGACAATCAATAGCAACCTTTCATTCATGAAGATTAAAGCCAATGAGGTTCGAGCCTGTTCCTACCTCATGGGCTTATCTAACTACACTGAACATGTAATTTGTCTTTGGAGGATGTGTTGAAATTGATCTCTTGCTACCTTATCCTCCTATATCTGCTTTTTGGCACACCAAAGCAAAGAAATTGTTTTCTCTACAGTCCATTGTCATGGCCCAAGAAGATACCATCTTACAGTATTGGACACTTCTCCACTTTTCCAAGTTTGTTAAGTCAGATAAAAATAATAGCTTCCAGAATGATATATAGCTCAGCCATCAAATAAAGATCACCTCACAAGTATCACAGGTCCCACTAATTTCTGAACTTGTCCGAGATCTTGATGATGTAAGCATACATTTCAAATGATTATAAATTTGGCCTCCAGAGTTGCAACAGGTTCAGCCGGTCAGACAGATCTTGACAGTAACATGAACAGATCTTGCTCATATTCGAACTTGTCAGAGATACTTAAGATATAAACCTATTGTCCAGTTCTCATTTAAATCTGATGAAAAACATCTGGTCAGTGTTGTAGGAAGCAAATGTTGACAGACACTTGGTCATAAGTTTACTTTCTGGCATTCTAGCCATGTGAGGAGGGATGCATGATACAGCAAGTAAATACCTTGTCAGTGATGAATTGCAATCAATTCTAACACTGCCTGTAATATGTACATAGGAACAATAACTGGTAAGTACATGCTTTCAGGATGCCACTAACATGCTGGCTTGGCAAATTTTGACTCATTTCAGGAGTTATTGGCAGAGATGTGTTCTGTTTCTATGTATCTTAAACTATTTAAAGTGCTTCAAAAAACTATGATAAACTGTTCAATAACCATCAATAACTGTTTAGACCATGTGACTGATGATAAAAAAAAAATGAAAAGATACCTTGTGTCACTCGTGATGCTGCCAGGTTTATTATTTAAGGAAAAGAGCAAAACAAAATTCAGTAACTGAATAAATTATTTCATCGGTTTCAATTAATAAAACAAAATTTTAAAACACTACAGAACATTTCAGTAAAATGTTTCTCATAATCTACAGGATGACCAAAGTGATCTGCCAGTTTAACATTAAAAAAAAAGATATCGATGTGCATGTATCAAATATGCATAGTGCACAAGAATTATCTTGTTCATATAAAGCATGTACATTGTATGCATGGGACCTATTTCTGCAGTGAACTAGGCCCTAATAAATATTATGATGGGATGTCTAATTGCCATGTCACTTTGGCAGAGCTATGGAAACTATTCTTTTGGTGGACATGTTGAGTACTGATATGTGACTTGGCTCTGAAGCAAATAAATACACAGTCAATAATAAAGTTAAATACACATCTAACAATTTACTCATTCTAACCTTGACCAGCAGCAACTATCAATGACAGTATTTTTAACATAAAGTACTAAAACAATGCAAATACATAAAAATTATCAAATGTAGTATAAAAAAGTAAATAATGTTCAAGTATCTGGGCACTAAAGCTTTTCAGGATACTTGGGTACAAGCAAATGCGTGTTATCAAATATTTAAGTTAATGACTGAAAAACATGAAATTATGGTTAAGTGTGAAAGATTCTACTTAAATGCTGCATCTATCCAAGGTGAAGACTTGAATAAAATAGTTCATTTTGTGCATTAGCACATACACAAAGTTTACTTAAGGTATTATTACATGAGAACATATTTGGCCATAAATGAGTATATATATATATACATATATACATATATACAGTGGAATCTCAAGACAACAAATACCAGGAGACCAAGTAAAAGTTTTGGTTTTGAAGGATTTTCTGTGGAATGAGGTTTTAAAATTTCGCCTTCAGTGAGATACAATCAATTATATAGTGCAGTTATAACAACGTGCATATTGATTTGTGCCTATCTGACAAATTGATTAATATAATCTTGCTTCTGTTGCTATTTATACTGTTAGGTGTTTACAGTAATTTTGCTTCAACACATGCACTGGTGATTTTATGTACATTTACATACTCTGATAAAATGTACAAGTTCAAAAGCCAGTTGACTGAGGATCATTTAGGTGCATCAAAATGTTGAACAAAGATGAATGGCAAGACCATATCTTCATTATTGAACCACTTGTCATCGAAGACCACAAAATCTGATTCTATATTTATGCTTAAAAAAACCTGCATTAAAGGACCAACTGTCTTCAGGGGCCTTTTGGGGGTTCCCACAGGTGATCTATTAAACTCATGTGAAATATATAAGCATGGTAAGAAAATCTGCTGTCATTATTCTGACTATGAAACCTTGCCAACATTCAACCCAGCAAAGTATTACTGGTCATGCAGAGTTGCAAGAAACAGTGGTATCTAAACAAATCTTTCAAATTCAATCAGTAGTTCATTCATACATGCAAATAGACTATGAATGTCCTTTGTAATGACCTGAAAGAATACAGAGAGGGAATGAATAATTGAAGATTAGTGGTTGTTAATATTGATTTGTTTAATGATAGCTTTGTGGAACTTTTAAATATGACCGATTTACATAGATAACTGCATTTATAAAGAAAACTATAAATCAGACCACATAACAAAGGCATTATATATTATGTAAAACAACATATAAGAATTGCACAATTTCTTATCTACACTGAAAAGTGTGCCATAAATATTATATACCCACCCGTTTAATAATTCTGTATGCAGCACTAGCAGAGCATGCCTGACTTGTGAAAGCATTGTCAAATTGATTAGTAGCCCTAATCATATATTTTTTACCCTAACAGCAACATTTTTCTCCTTGTCCAAAAGGAAAACCATTTTTTCCTTATAATAATAAGCCATCCCCAAATATGGACCTATTATGTTCTTTGAGGTTACTATACAGAGATTTTTGTCACAATGCCTTGAACATTTAGACTTCTTTCTTCCCACAAAGTTTGGAATGGTGTGTAGTCTAAAACCAAAATTATCATGCATTTTCTTGAGTCACTGTAACTTATACCACTGATCCTCTGACCCAAATACCTATAGGTTTCCTTATTCAAGTACAAGTCATTCAAAAACTTTGGTCAAGCTATATGGTCTAAATGTAAAATTGTTATGTAGAAACCTTTTTTGTTTTTGTTCCAGTTACTGTTTACTTGTTCTTTGATCTTTCAACCCAAAATAAATAGGTTCTTTTCTTTATACCCAAGCACAAGCTATTCACAAAGTTCTGTCCAAATTCACTGGTCTTGAACTAAGGCATTTATTTGTAAGAAACCAAAAATGGACAGATGGATTGACATACCAATATCAAAGAACGGCCAGCTTCACTTTATGGCAGCATACAATAACAGACACATTGGTAACAATTAGAATTTCATACAGTAACATATACATCTGATTTTAAAATTTCCAGGTTTCTTCCTGAATGAAACTGATTTTTTTTCAAGGTAAACTTATGACTCTTACTGAATGGAATTGAAAACATTTAGGCTTAGAAAATGTACACTGTTTCTATTTTGCAGCTCGACCGTAACATCTGAATCAGTTATATGATCATGTACTAAACCACACAATTTATCACTACAAATATTATAACTATTCAAAAATTCAGATAAATTTCCATGTACTACATTTAAATGTACAGAATAAAAATGTCAACTTTGCTGTTTTTCTGCATGTGTTTGTGAAGAATTTTTTTTCTTTCAGAAAGGGGTCATTTTAGATTTTGACAAGAAACCCTTAAAAATTGTTAACTTCTGTATAAAACAGTTAGACTGATTTTTTTTAATCACCTGATGTCTGGTAGGTGCCCTAAAACCTACTTTCAATGTAATCAAATTATGATCCAAATAGCGAATGCAGTTGATGCCAAGGGCACCCAGAGCATGGGATTCTGCTGTGAAAATTACCCCAGCAGTCCAGATTTCATTGTATTTAGTAAGGTTTGATAGTAAAATTCACTACAAAAACATGCTGGGGGTAACAAAGATGCCAAATAATAAGCAAAGATTTATAATGATCCATTTTTTAAAAACGTTTACAGTATAGGATACTGATATGGAACTACAGGCTAACTAGGATATGTGACCAATCCAATCGCCAGAAGCTTGTACTGACTATGCAAATATATTTAGGGCAAGCACCCAAATGATCAATACAGCAATTGAAACCAGTGAATGAAAAGTATGAAACATCCAGAGAAAAATATTAAACTTGTAACCAGCTGTAATTCAATCACATTTTCTGTGATCACGTAGTGGCTCAAAATTTGATAATGTTTCACAGCACTGACCAATATTTGTAAAGAGAAAGGTCTTTCACATAGGGAACAAACCTATTTTCTTCCAACCTTTTCCAAATTTTTGGGTAGTGTCGGAATTCTGTATCATATTAGATGACAAAATATTTTACACAGCTTTTTATTTAGCTAAGACAGACATGTAAACATGCTTCAAGTACCATTACGTTTACAAGCAATGTTTGATGATCAGATCTGATATATGAAAATAGAAAACAGGAGTGCCTCAAAAGGACAGACACTATACTGGCCAAAAAGCATTTCCAGGAATTAAAGACGTAACAATTTCAACCTTTTTAACTGTGGAGTGTTGAAACCATCTCTGATATTCTTCAGCAATAATGAGCTTCTCAATTCAACTACTGTAATGAACATATTGGATACGAGATTGGCACCATTTTCATGAGAAATCTTCAGGTGAAACCTCCGTGCTGATATGGCTTTCCATTTTGGAAAAGTAACGATATTAAGATTTTGAAGATGGCTACCATGGTGGCCATAATGAAATTAGATTGGCACATTTTCATTTTGGACAAACCAGACATGATAAATCTTTTGCTGAAAGCATCTATCAATATGACCAGCCATCTAGAAGAAGTAAAAATAATTTCAAGATGGCTGTTGTGGTGGCCATATTGGAAGTCAGACTGGCACTATTTTAATTTACATCAAACTAGACATAATAATTTGTTAGTAAATAAAACCATGTGGATATGACCATTCACTCAGGAGAAGTAGATTTTCAAGATGGCCATACTGGATGTGAAAGCAGCACCATTTTCATTTAGAAACAACCGACAGGTAGACATGATAATTCTCCTGGTGAAAACCCCATGGCAATATTACTTTTTGTTTATTTGAATAGTGATAACAAAATTTTCAAGATGGCCATCTTGGATGCCAAACTGGCACCATTTTCATAGAGGACAAACTAAACATCACATCTTTACATGGAAATCCTAGCTGATATGACCATCTATTAGTAGTGACAAGATTCTTAAGAAAGCCAGTGGCAGCCATATGGGACAAAAGACCAGTTTAATTTCATTTTGACCAACTAGAAAAAAACCATTTTAATACTGGACCAACTATACCATGTAATGAATGCATTTGTAATGTTTCATGCCAATCCTCCCAAGAAGTTTAGAAATAGTAGTGATAACAAATATGCACTAATAAAAAGATGGACAAAGGACAACAGACCATTCCATAAACTCTCCTGGTCTATGACCACCAGACTTTTAACTATAACACTTCATCAACAACATAACAAATATGACTGGAATATAAATCCCACTTGAGAAATATACTTTGCTGAAATTTTATTTTTTCTGTAGACCCAAAATACTGTCCTATATTATGATCATGTTTATTTTACAAAGCTTATGCACTTGGGTAATTTGCAAAGAATTTTTACAAATATGTGATTCTGTTTTTTGATAAAGTTCTGTAATGGGACACAATCACAAGTTCAAATGATACAAAAGTGTGCAAATTTTTAAGGTTTGGAAACTGAACTAAAACAGCAAGTAATTCTTTGAACACAAGCACAAACGATAATTAATTCTAGAAGTCCTTAAATCACCCATTGCTGCATTTGACAACAAGTCTCATAAACACACAATTTTAAAATTTGCTTAATCTGGTTTCCTCTCCTTGCTTGTTAAGTATCACTGGCAGAAACTGAAGTCAAATATCGTATCTAACTTGGTGATAACAAGCACGAGTTTTAGGTTAGTACTGAAATAGTTTCAAAAATATATATATCCTTACCACAGAATTGGGTTAATAAGTTATGCTGCATTTTCCAAGCTTCGGACAGAATGTATTTTAATAAGTATGTTTGCCTAAAGAATGAATTCTGAAATATCCAGATAGAGAATGAATATATTGTTCTGTAATATTATTCTACACAAAGTTGCTGCAGTCTAGTCCAGCTCCTTAACTTTTCTGCAGATTTCCTGGGTAAACTCTGAACACTTTGCTTTTCCACCTAAATCTCCAGTTAGAACCTGGAAAAAAAGTAAAAATCTAAAACACTGTAATAACCAAACTATATAATGATATATTCTATGTATTGTCTCTGTTGAGCTGCTTGTAAGTTGTTGTAGGTTTAATGCCATTTTTTAGCACGATAGGCTGTACATGTTGGTCAGCATTAAAATAGTGGAGGAAGAATCTGGGAAAAACCCCGGAAAGAAACACAGACCCATGAGAAGCTACCGGCAAGCTTTCTCATATTGGCCGAATCTGAGACTATAACCAACACAAACAGATGTGAGATGGCAGTGATCCATAATGGTGAGCGCTTTAGGCCACTCGGGGCCCCCAAGAGCTGCTTGTAAGTACTTATACACTGTCTTGTTATGATTCAACTACTGTAGAAAACACTTGCATATTCTGATGCTAGATTAGCTGTTGCAACTTCGTTTTCTTGCTCTAAATTACAGCCAAAAAAGTAATCACACACAAAGAGTGTGATTCCTATTGTGGTATGTGACAATGTAATCTAACAGAAGCAAATGGATGGTCAATCAAAACACTGATTGCAGGGGCATGAGTCTGAAAAAATTGGCATTAGGACCCCAAAATTCAGCATATGCAACATGGTATATTAGGAGGTAAACTTAACATCAGTGACATGGACTTTGACATGAAATAAACTTTGTATGACACTAGATCACACTCGACTGATTCACTCTCCTGGACAAGACTTTTTGTCCACCATGATAATACACGTCAAAGAGAACTAGCATGGATTTGTTTTTGAAAGCAAATATGTCTTCCCCCTATCCCCATTACTGTCGTTCTATAACATGGTACCTGACAGAAGGACCAAAAAAAACTGATCAAGGTGAATGAACTTACAACAAACGATTCATCTTTTTATGTCGATAAATGTCATCAGAAGTGATATTATTAACAGTGAAACTGGTTTACAAAGGATGCACAAGGAAGCACTCTTTGTCCTAGATAAACATTTTAGCTTAAAAGATCACAGATAAAAGGAGAAATGTCCTTAAACATTAGCTGCCTTTTATATGGATGTGTCTGCATAGGCTGGTTCACTGTAATTAGGTGTGAAAATCTAAATATCTTGTTTAAATGATAAGTAGACCATGCCAACTCAAAATTCATAGTCACCAATGAATACAGAATCTTAGAAAGAAAAAAAACTCTACATTTGTGTCTGTGAAATATGCATTTTCCCACTGCAAACCCAAAGAGCAAGTCAAATCAAGAGGATGATGAATGGTTCATTATACACCCAGCCTGTGTGTAATAGTATTCTATGTTGGCACTAGTAGCATATGATGAACTGGATATTATTGACCCATGAGTCTCAATTACCTCAATCTTCGGTAATGGTTTGCAGTCATGACCTAAACTTAATGTGTGAAACCATTATTTTCAGTTTGATTAACTATGATAATTGTGACTTCCGACCTTAAGACCCCAGAATCTATAAGTTCTTTATTACTCTTAATTAAAGCCATCTAGAGCACAAGTTATTCAGCAAAACCCATTTCTCTGAGCCACAATGATGATGACCTTTCACCTTTTGAGCCCAAAAACAAATAGACCTCATCCATACCTCAAGTGCAAGCTCTCCACAAGCCTATTTTCTTCTTTCAGTCACAGAGACCTTGAAACCATAGTTAATGGGCTCCTTTCTTACACAAAGCCACAAACTTTGGTGAAGGTTTATGATTAAGAACTTAAATTTTTATGCAGAAACCGCTTTGTTTCTTCTTTCTTTTAGAAACAGTTGCCTCGATTTTTGACCTTTTGATTCCCAAACAGATAGGTTTCTTCCTTACCCCACATGCAAGTCATCAAAAAGGTTTGATGTCTATGTGATTTGGAACTAGTGTTATTGACCATGAACCATTTTTTTTCCTTTCTTCCAGTCCATGAATCTTGTCCTCTGACCTTGAAATGTATATGCTTCTTCCTTTGCCCAAGTGCAACCTATACAAAGAGTCCAGGCATGTAATTCAGAACTAATTTTATTGTGTTGAAACCATTAACCTACTTTCCAACAGAGACCTTGACCTTTGGCCTTTTGAACCCCAAAATGGATTGGCTTTTTCCTTACCACGTATGCCTCTCTATGTGTGTGCATGTGTGAGTGATCTCGATTTTTAACGTAGCTTTAACAAATTTTCAGTCATATTGCTACAGTGTCTGTAGTGTGGCAGTTTATAGTGAGTCTAGCACTGGGGCATCATACTGCAGACACATAGCATGATGTTCCACCCAGTCACATTATCCTGACACCAGTCCGACCAGTCCTAACACTAACCTCTTAATGTTGAGCACCAAGCGAGGTAGCTGTTGGTACCATTTTTTAAGTCTTTGGTATGACTCAGCCGGGGTTCAAACCCACGACCTCCCGCATCTGAAGCAGTCTCACCACATATGCAAGTTATACAAAGAGCTTAATCAAAGAAAATGACACAGAATTTGTGTTATCCTGGAGAAACCATTTTGCTGTTTACTGTCAATGACTTTGATCTCTGACCTTTTGACCCCAAAAGTGATTCTTCCTTACTCCAAGTGGAAGTCATCCACAATGTTTAGTAACCCTCAAATGATGAAGAACTTAAGCTGAGTTGAAAGGAATAGTTAATGGACTGACAGAGAGTATACATTCTGCCAAATTCCAGGCATATATAAACTGTGACATAAGACTGAGCATGAACAGAAGGATGGATGGATGTAATGATTTCTATGGACCAGGCATCAATAACATTGTCTCATAAATATTATAAGAAAATATAGTATACCCGAGATTAATTACAAAAGGTGTATGTTTGTTTCTAACACTACCTTTCCTTCCTTAATAGTCTGCAAGGCAGCTGTCTCTATTCTCCTTGCATGGTCCCCAAGGCCCATGTATCTTAACATCATCACAGCACTCAGTAACAGGGCTGTAGGATTAGCCTTGTCTAGGCCAGCTATGTCTGGGGCAGTACCATGAACCTAAGAATTAGGTGTAAATAAGAATCAGATGTAAATACACACAGATGACGTGATCCCCTGATCTCTAATACAGCAGAACATTTCTTAAAATATATTTTTATGTAAAGGACATGTACTCCTAAGATGTGTATCCATATAAACTGAGTAATGAAAATCCTCAAATAAATGTCCTCCATATAAAGGAGTTCTTTCTAATATTGTTTCCAGCAGAAGACACAGCTTCTTGTCTCAGGTGTCCACTTCTTGAATATAAAAAACATCTGACCTTACTACAAAATGATAATGTGAATCTTTTCAAATCATATTTTTATAACATACCTTTTCAGTTCTTTTATATAAGTTTTGTGTCATTGAATAAATGTAAATTAATGTAGTATCATATATTTTTAATGTGCACCAACTCTCATGTTTTTCTTGTTGCCCCGAACAACAAATTTAAAGACCCAATGAAAAATTAGTCACAAATGATGATGAGATGACCCCCTGCAAAATGTCTTATTGTGTTTTGTTCATACAGATTAACAAAGCAACTAGTATTTAATAAATTTCAATACTGTAATCTGGTAATTAAATATTAGCTATTACACAAGTTCTTTTACTTTAACCCATCGAAAAAAAGAGAATTATAAAGTATATGGATTGTTTCAATGCACATATAAGGTATCCTGTAATTGTAATTTCCACTCACTGCCTTAAATCCATATATGAGGTAAGTAAGATTAGAGAGAATGAGAAAAAGCATATAAGCTATCCAAACACTATTAATACTGAAAATGAACGAAAGAATACAAAATACTAGTATATGGAACTTAAATTTAATACTTATTCAAATCTATTCTTTACTCGAGTACAACTCTTGTTTAAAAATTGTAAATCCTCCTGAAACCACATATCATTTTATTCCAAGATTTTTATTCCATATGAACAAGTCTGTAATATACTAGAACTATTGCTTGAAGCACTATTGTAAATAAAACACTATTTATACACTCCAATTACAGCAGAGCATTAAAGCTCACACTTCACTGACAAAGCCTGAATTTCAACATTTTGTCATTCAAATCTCATAATTCACACAACTGCTTGTCAGGTAAATAATTCCCAAAATACATAAACAATTCCAGCTTTCACTCCTTGTCATGCGAGCTGCAATTATCCATTCAGCATGAATTGGCTTAATCAACAAGGCTGCAAGGTTCACTAATAATGTGCACTTGTCCTTACCAGTTTCTTTTACATGATGGCCTCCATAACCTTTTTAGCATACCAGTTGCAGAAGCATGATTTTAATTCTTCTTTGTCCTTTTTATTTATTATCAAGTCTAGTGGTTGAAGGTGGTCTGTACATGAGGCAGGCACAACGGAGTGATTCCGATATCTTTTAATTTAGTTAGCATCCTTCCATTTTAGTGTCAGCTTCCTCTGATGTTGAGCTTAAGTGATTCATCTTGACAGGTGTTTTTTTGTGCTCATAGAAGTGATAGTATTGTTGTAGTGTCTGGTGGCTGCATCAACTTCCAAATGATGTTATTCATTCAGATAAAAGTAAGTACTGAACTTGACAAGTCTTTGATTTGTGTTCATACATGTGTTAGTATGTGTTAAACATTCAAGTGACTGTCATTTTCCATCAGCATAGTTTTGTTCTTTTGTATTCTTTATTTTGGGTATTTGTAAAGGTTAAACCATGAAATTAAATACCAACTAATATACATACTTTGACAGGCAAAACCAGAAATTTAAGTACCCAAGAAAATGTCTCTTTTTTAAAATTATACCCAGGCCATCAAAATTAAGTCACATAAATAACACTACAGTATAAGTTTTGGGACACTGACTGCAAAAAAAGCTATCAGTGATGGGTGCATCACAACGGGCATTTAAAAATAAAAATATGAACATAAAAATAGGATACTTTATTTACGGTGAAATTTAAATGAAATGTGTTCTCTAATCTTTTTTCCTACAATCTGCCACATTGAGTACATGTGTTCCCTAGCCTTTTTTCTGACAATTTGCCATACTTAGTACATTAGCTAAAGAATTTGAAGACATCCTATTAAACCAGTAATAATCCAGTGTGTATACAATTTTGAATTTTTGAAGGACAAATTTTTTAATCAAGGTACAATCCTTACTGCTGAACTTGTGTTTCATGATCTTTCTCAAATCTGACAGGTGAATCAGTGCACTAAGCGATGTGATTTTCCACTGGTCAGTATTCAGTTTGCTTTATATAGGTAGCTAGGATCAATTTAAAAATTAATTACAATCACACATTACAAGCATTTCTGAGATGCAGATATGCTAGTTTTTAAGCTGCAGTTTATCTATGTAGAAGTTAATTTGACCAGAAAATTTTAATCTAATAGAAATTACTGTAATAGTGCAAGTTGATGACAAAAATAGGAACGGTTCTGCTAAAATCAAAATACACCACTCCCTCGATAACTCACACACAACGGGGTCCACAAACATAGACCGCACTATACGCGAGGTGCGAGTTACTGAGAGACCTTTAAAATATTTTAAAAATCGCGCTGACATTGAGAAAACTGGAGGGGGGGAAGCATTAGGGAATTGGGCTGTTTATTGACTAGATCCTCGTTTTACAATCACGTCGATAACAATTTTTAATAACACGCTTTCTCTAATGAAGTTGTTATTATTCTGTTTAAATAACATTTATTGTCAAAATGTCCAACATACGAAAGATCGTTCCAACTGGTTTCAACAACCATCACATGTACACGAAAAAAATCTGTGTATTATGTCACACTGCTTTTTTGTTGTCTTTATGAGTCTGGTTCCCATAGTGGTATTTAATATTATCCTGCCAAATCAGGAGTCCACAGAGCAGGGAACTAGACTAACTGTTGATACAGTCTTGCATATTCTCATGCATATGTGATAATGTGATTATTTACAATTCAAAGCAAGTTTTGAAAGATAAGGAATAAATATTTATTTGTAACATATTAGTTACATTTTAATCTTTTTTTCTGTACATATCTGGAATTCACAGACTTTCATGCCCATAAATGAAGGTTAACTTCAGGCAGTTTAAGAAGCTTACCGGTTCTAAACAATCAGCTTTCAAAGATTGTTTTGATGCATGTTGCCGATTTCTTTAACAGGTGTGTTTGGAAATAAAAGACACCTATCTCTAATGACTAAAGATGGGAGAATTCGTTCAAAGCATGTTTGCCGTTATGAAAATGTAGCATCCATAAACAGTGTTTATGAGGTGTTGTTTACATGATAATTACAGGGAACCAATGCATAATTACTACTTGGCAAACAATGAAATGGATAGAAATGTGTTTTCAAATCATTCTCAAAAGTCTGCTGGTCAAATATTTTGATACGTGTCACCAATTTCAAGATGACTAGATGCTAATTGGTAATGTGGAAGCAGAAGCAGATGTGAGGGGACACAACACACCCTAGATAAAAAGCAGTGTGAAATCATCGATACTTATGGAATAATTTAGTTATGGATACATTTTTATCTTGTTTTGCTTTCTGGATGGATACTTAAATCTGTATGATCATTTGATCTTAAGTGGAAAGGTTGATAAAAGGAAATGTTAGGTACTAAAGCATGATTAAAATTATATTAACAGTTCTGTTATTATTTAATTTTTCAATTCAGGGTCTCTCTAGCTTAAAAATCTGGCTCTTTCCAAACCCTTTTCTACGAACCCATTTCTCTGTCTATAAATAGGTACATGTTTTTGCACTTCAAATTATATATGCATTTCAACTCTTTCTAATCTACATATTTATCTACATGTATTATATATATATATATATATATATATATATATATATATATATAATTATCTGCATATAGTTTTAATGTGCCAAGAAAGATAAAAAGAAAACAAAAATTAAAATAAATATAACATGATTTCCTTAAAACATGACATACTTTATATCATTCTTTTTTAGTCATGATGGGATATAGGGTTTCTGGTAACCGTTTAACAGTAACAGTAAAACAGCTGTTTTTTGTCCAAAATCAAAAAACAGTAAACAGCTGTTTTTTTTCTAACTGTTTTACTGTTTCTAACAGACATTGAGACATTGGATTTTGACGCTCTCAAAACTCTTCTGAAGGCAATGGAACCTGTGAAACTTGCTGTTGAGAATCTAAGTCGAGAAGACGCGACGTTGATGAGTGCTGACACAATTTTAGAATTCATGTTCAACAAGCTCTCTAATCTGAATAATGACATTAGTACCAAGCTCATGGAAAATTTGAAGTGTCGCGTTGAAGAGCGATTGAACAATGTCATGAACCTCCTGCACAGTCTCAAAGATCCATCTGTCGCCCTGTCAAAAACTACGCTAAATTTCGCAGGAAACCTAGCGTCTCATCTATTTGAAGTCAACGATGTAAAAGATGTCGTCGAACAGTCGTCAGATGATGCTGAAAGTGTGAACTTGTCTCTTCAAGATGAATTGAATTTGTTGCTTCAAAAAGATGGATCATCAATTGCAGTCGGAGGGCAAGACAGTTTCAAATGGCTCAAGTCCGAATTCACGCTCTTCAGGAACTCTGGCCAGCGCACTGAAAATCTCCAGAAATTGTACAACGCAATTCTATCCATTAAACCAACATCAACGGACAATGAAAGAGTTTTTTCGGTCTGTACAAATTTCTGTACAAAATTAAGATCGCGTCTCGCTTAATGCACTTGTATTCTTGAAATATTATTATAAGAAGTAAAAATGTATTGATTTAGAACTTATCACGAAAGATATATAATAAAACGGTGTTCATCACAAAAATAAGCTATTGACTGTAAAATTAGTGAAAATATGGAAAAAACAGTAAAAACAGCTGTTAACAGCTGATTTTTTAAAATTGAAAACAGTAAACAGCTGTTTTTAAAAAATGACTGTTTTTCAGAAACCCTAATGGGATATCATGTTTAGGGCAAGCTCATATTTTCCAAGTGCAAGTTCAATTTTGCAGTCAGCTTGCCCTGAGAGGTTGACTTTCATAAAATTTGTAAATCTCTGTGACATAAATGTGCATGAAGATTAATTCCTTAACCTCTAACAGCTCTAAAGTTATTGACCTAAATGGGAAGTGTGACAGAGAACATAAAATACTAAGTCACGACTTTCTCCTCGAAGCCAAGATCTCCAATGTAGTATGCAGCACACCTTCCCAGGATGATGTACAAGTATAATAATCTCAAAGAGCAAAAAACTGTAGACAGGAAAGTGTAATGGAAAATTTGAAATACTGAACCATGACCCTGACTCTGAAAAAAAGACACCCCCCCCAATGTGGTATGCATCACACACTTCTAATGATGCATAAGCATATCAAGTTTCATCCCTTAATCTAAAATGGCTTGAAAATTGTAATGTGGTAAGGAGAGTAATAGAAAATATTTGGCTATGATGACATTGACAACAGAACCCTCATTTTGTGATACACAACACACCTTTGAATGATGATGTACAATTATATCAAGTTACATCCCTGAATCTTAAACAATTGTACAGTTAGAGTGGAAGAAAAGCACGATGGATGGAAGGAAACAAATTTCACTGAGAATCACTAGTTTTTCATGTTAATAACTGATTCATTTTTCATGCACTTTGAATTTTGCAGTCAATAATTAGGTAAAACTTACAGACTCAAAGATTGCACCATCCTCTCCAATGTTACCACTTGGAGTCACACCAAGACCTCCAACAAGTCCTGCACACAAATCACTAGAGAAAGAAAAGCAATAATAATAATAATAATAATAATAATAATAATAATAATTATAATAATGTTGAACATGTCTTAAGAGATCATCCCTTCCTGCAACCAAAATTGCTCACTTAAGTGGTCCCCCATTAGTCATCACATTACGAAACTCAATGGAGCCAGAATGTGATCTTTTATGACAGGTGGTATGTCATGTAAGGTTGTGTAGCAATAAATAGAACTGTAAAAACAATCTCGCTCCTCCTACTCCCCACTCCACCATACAGTAGCTATTGATAATCCTGCATAAACAGAGGCTGTGAAATCTCAAGTTCCTGAAAATAATTAGTAATACTCAAATTGTTTCAAGCAAAACACCATGTAAACTGACACAACTATTAACGACACTGTAATATAGAACAGTTTATCAAGATGTGCTCTTTTATTGAAATCATCTCATTATCTTACACAATTGATCAATGCATGTAAAATATGGTCTTTCATGATAGGTAGTCTTTCAAAATTGGGGTCTTTCAAAGCAGGTTTTGCTCTAATGGCAGCAACAACAATATTCTTTCTCCGACTTCTAATACAATCAAGCTATTTTAGTTAAAGATTTAAGAATATCAGTACACAATTTACATCATATGATCAAACTTGATTCTACCAAACATCATCTTGAACCTGTTGAATGAATTTCATTAAAACCATTTATATTTCAACTGTGCATGCAGCTCCTTGCTACTATTGTTATAAATAATTGCAGCTATAATGTGCATTTAAATGTCATACACCATCTATGATACAAAAAAAATTGTTACTTCCAACACAGAAGTGAAGAGCATTGTATATGTTCTTGTCTTTTACATTTTTTCTTTAAAAACACTGCAGGAAAATAAGTAAAATGGATCACTCCATGGACAGGGGAAAATGCAGGTACATTCATGATCGCTATCTAATGTACTCAAAACAAATTATCCTCAATCCAACATCCAGAGAGTTGTTTAAACTTGAAATCTCTCATGTATCAATGGACATGGATAGAAACTGATAATCCTGCATAAACAGAGGCTGTGAAATCTCAGGTTCCTGAAAATCATTAGTAATACTCAAATTGTTTCCACAAGTATTTCAAGCAAAACACCATGTAAACTGACACAATGCACCAATTTTAAATTATTTAAACTACTCTCCATCCTTATATGACAAACAAATTCCATATCCATATGGTTGTTTACACAGACCACCATGGTGAGAAAGCAGACATACCAATCAATCAGTCTGCCAATCAAGAAAAAAACCATGTACTTTCAATTATGCTTGGCTATTCTAAATAGCTATCATATAGATGTCATAAAATAAAAAAGCCTGAAGATGACAATGTCATTTTTTTTCCAACTGCTACTATTATCTCAACAGATTTCAAGACCCAACATTATGACATGAACTGACTCACCAAATTTTTATAAACTGTGCCAGAAATTCTATTGGTGTTTCTTTGTATGACATGTATCATCAATCAGGTCAGCAAAGGTCAAGACCAAACACAGCTGGAACTTACAAAATTAACATTACATTATCTGATTAAGGGATGTAACACTTATGACATGAACAATTACAACCCATACATGGTGAAAAACTAATTTGATATTATTTGTTTGATTCTGAAGATCTCAGCATGATTTTAAATGTTTATTGTTTTGCTTTCTCAGTAACATGAACACTAATGATCACTCTCTTGATGAAAAACTGGGCATTATTATGGCAATTAATCAAGAAAACCTCATTTTTGGCATGATAAAATTTTGGAATGTCCATAAAATTCTGCTTGACAATTTAGTTTTTAAATTTAATATACATATGAACAAGTAAAAAGATAATATTATCTCTGTTAATTGTAAATGACTGAAGCACAACACTTAAAAGTTTTGTTTATTGCTTAAGTATTAACATTTTCTACACATATAAATCCTATTTCAAGACATCAAATTTTGTACCTTATTTAACAATGCCTGTTGAACAGCAATTCAACTTAATATTTTATCCATTATAGCATAACAAGATAAATGTAGGTACAAACTTTGGTCACAATTATATCAATTTTATCTCAGTGTAAAGACTATTACTGTGAAGGGAATATTTAGATTTCCACAATGCTTCTGAGGATATTTATAGCACCATTGTGATCAACAACTTAAGGCTTTCCTAAACAACATAAGGAATATTGTGCTACAATCTGCTTTATCTGTTATATTATTTCTTTATGATGTTTTACATATTCATTTAGTAACAACTTGCAAGTGGGAAATTATTTTCAGCTCCACCTCACCCCACTGCTCTCAAGAGCATCTAGGACAAGGTTCAAATGTCCAATGGACCAAATTTAAAATTTATGTGACATTTGTAAATATATTGTAAATATATTTTAATGAAACTTTTAATATGCAATCACAGTAGGAAATATGTTTCTGATTTTAGATTGACTCCATGGTCACTTCCTGGCTGAGTGTGGCAGGAGGATTAATTTTATTTTAATATATTATGGTTGCAAATCAGGCAAAATGTAACAGTATAGGAACTTACAATAGTGAGCCAATCAAGTACTATTCCTGGCAACTCTCATGCAAGCAAAATATCTATGTTACGTCTTTAGCATTAAAAAATGTGTACATCATACCTAAGAATGTCACCATACAAGTTGGGCATTACCAGCACATCAAATTCTGTTGGATCTAACACCATCTGAAAAACATGATTTGAGCATAGGAGTGAAATGATACACCTGTGCCACATATCAATATGATTCATGATACACAGCCTATGATATGACACATTATTGAGATACATATTTACTTGGTCTTTCCATCTTTAGAAGGTTTGTCAGTGGTAAGAGGTACCCTTTTACACGATTTATTGGTGTATTTATAGTATGCAGATTACAGACCGACACATACTTAGTACCTATTTACCTGCCATTCTAATCCATGACAACAAAAATATTTTCACAAACTATCTGTTGTCAGAGATTTGTATTCAGGGTGTTATGCCATACAAGGCTGTTCCATCTGATCAGATGCAGGACTCACTATTGCCACCAGAGAGATGTATTTTGTTCAAAATATCTTTACTTCTCAATTTCATTTTTTCATTCTTATTATTCAGTTTATCTTAACATCAAAAGGGAAATGTAGTTTGTAGCACTAAGGCTAAATTGTTTGAGAAAATAAGCGAAACTTGCATTCTACTTTTAAATTGAATTTATTTTAATTTGGTTTGGTATTTGGCCGTTTCTAATTTGATGTAAGGGTGACTGACTGGCATAGCATCTATTTTTGTTCATCCAGCATGTACACACTAGACTGGATAAATAACACCATTTTCGGGCCAAAAAACACCACTGGTACCTCCATTAACATTTTTCCCAGCTCCATTAATCTGATATACTTTATAACTTTAAAAATTACTGGCATCCTAACTATCATCAGCCAATATTTGCCAAACAATGTCCTCATCTAAAGATGAACCATGCTGGGAATCAACCATTTTGGGTTTTCTAGGTAGCCCATATCTCAAACACACATTTGTAAAACTTCCTTGATGTAAGTTCAAGTTACAACATAAAGCTTGTTCCAGGGCAAAATGTGCCAATCAAATGTAGTTTAACAACCATTTATGTCATGTGACATAAATGGCAAGTTCAAGGTCAAATCTCATCAACACTAGTTTTGCCCTGTCTGTCAACAGACTGAAGACATACAGAATGTTATACATGCAATTTCTGAAAAAATAAATCAAATAATATTGATTTCATGCAGGTATGTAAGGGAGTTCAAGTTTGCTAATCCAGCTAGCATGAAGCTACCTATGCTGACAGTGCATGGTGTTGGTGAATTCCAACTTTTGATTTGCAATTGGTTATGATGTGCACCCCAACATAAATGTCCAAATATCAAAATTGGGGTGGGAAGGGTCATAGGACTATTTTATGCTGAACAAGCTGTTGTAATAAAATATTTACCATGGAACTGGGAGTCGTGGCAATATTACAGATGTCACTTGTTAATTTGTAGATGCTAAGTGAGTGCTGTCACATCCTTTCATTTTAATTAACAAAAATGGGTCCATGTGCCAGCTGTCTCAGATGAATTCTCAATTTAAAGAATAATAAGGCAACAAGGCAAATGACTAATACAATTTCTGACAACTGCTAAATTTTAATCTAACCTGCATTTGGTAAGTATAGTGTTGTATCAATTTTTTGCCACTTGTATTGGTATGTGTATCATTAAAACAAAAGTACTGACGAATCATTTCACCCCTATTTGCAGGTCACATCTAACACATAATACAGTAATATAAGATTATCTGTTTTAGAGAAAATTCTAACGTGTAAAATGTGGGAAATGAAATTATAAAAAAAATCAATTGTAAGTTTTGCAAATTGTAGAGTAAAACTTAAAATGGGAGGTTTTAATACCTAAAGAATGATACCATATACAACAGCTGTATAGTCCAACTGCAAACTTCACAGACCCAGATCTGCAATTGCATATTGCCCTTGCAGATCTGGGTTTATGCAGTTTGTAAGGAGCAATTAGAAGAACAGACAACAGAGACCCTGATCTATGTGATGCCAGATCAGAATCTACACTTTTTGCAGCAGGACTCTACTCTTAAGCAAATAAAGATGGTATATTTCACAAATCTTGAACCTTCTGGTACTCAGGTTCTGTTCTAGCATGCACAATTGTGGGTTTCACTAAACATGCAATTTGCCATATTCGCTGCAAACACTTTTCTTTCCCCATTCTGAGCTGAAAATAGCTTAGCTGGTAAAAATATCACTTATAATCCAGCCTGTGTTGGTTGCTTTGGTTGTCCTTGGGGGAAGGGCACTTAGCATCCATTTCCTTGGCATGATAAAGCCAATAACATGTTACTAATACTGTTAAACTAATCAATCAACCATTCTTATTTATAGGAATAATTGATAATGCGTAAGTGTTCTCTTACATTCAAGCAGAGTGTATCTAAATACATTTCCCTGAATCGGATGTCTTTGTTTTTCTCAGCAACTTGTCGACAGCATTTCAAAAACAATCCATCGGACATCCTCCTGAAAAATATCAACATTATTTCACATCTGCATTTCTAACCATGACAAGAGTCATTTAGAGATGATATTTTCCCCAGTCAGTTGCTTATGACAAGACTTTGACTGAGAGTACCATACGATTCAGCACTATCTCAACTTATATACCACTTTTCATATACTGTATCCATGGTAACAAAACCATACTGAATGTGGAAAATTCTAAGACTCAAAAGATACTGCAGAAATGAAAGTGTGGAAAATTGATGCATAGACAGACCAAACTTTGAAGAACAAGAGGTCCAAATGGGCCCAATGCCATTCACCTGGGTAACTGATTTTAACATAAGCTAGTGAAAGCAAACTTCGTAAGTTATTAAAACTAAAACATAAGGTACTAAAAAAATGGAAATAAAGTTTGGAACACTTAGTTGCCACACTGTCAACTAGGCAAAAATAATATACATGTTTCCAATTTCATCATGAAGAAAAAAAAATGGGGTTGGTCAGTTGAATGACCTAATGTTATTTCTTTGCAATAGGAACTTATCATTAAATTAATCAGCACCATAATCTGGTATGATATATATATGCAATCAAATTCATTATTTTCTAACCTGCTCTAATTTTATCTGAACATAATGAGCAAAATGTATTCAAAAGTAGCCATTACTTTCTACTCCAGTTGACACTAAAAGATACTCGAAGAAATAGTACAATTATTAATGCGTGTGAGGTCTTATGGTGTGACTTTTTAAACAAACTAAATTTGGTCATGACATTAAGAAAATCTGAAATTCAATATTTTGTTCTTGTTTTTCATTCAATTCCTTTTTTTTAGATGGATGAAATTTGTATCACATGAGGATAAGGAAAATTGCAGGGACCACATATTTTGATTAAAAATAATGGTCAAATTTAAGTGTTTCAAGCAAAATGCATAATGCATATTTTACAAAATATTTAAAATTCAAAAGAAAAATTTAAAATAGTTTGTGGTTAATGGCATTTAATACAGAAATGCCATAAAATGCAAACTACATGTTATAACATAAAAACAACAAATAATAAAGGCATTTTAATATGGCAGTACCATTTGTAGGTATTTACAGCCTTTGTTTAGTTTTTGTTGAGGTCTTGCAAAAGGATACAATATACAGTGTGACCCTGCTATAGCACGCTCCATTATAACACGAATTCGGATATAGCACAGTCATGGTGTGGCTCCCGAAAATTCATATTCATGTATTTTTCTCATACACAAAAAAATCTTTCTTAAAAGTACGGGGAAAAAAAGTAAAAAGTTTATTATCATTTTGGGGAACAGACAGCGTATGAATAATACAAGACAATCATGGCGTGGCTCCTGAAATTTTATATGCATTTTTCTCATACATGAAAAAGTTGTTTTTTCTTCATAAAAAATAAGAAAATAATGTGTAAAAAGTTTATTCTGGGATTGCGTAGGGCTTCACCAATATCGCAAACATGGATTTTTTTTCCTTATTTGCGGCAAAATATACCATCTGGTAATTTTTTTTCTTGGTGACATTGTTGGCTGTTAAAACTTGTTTATACAACCATTGGTTTGGAGTGGAGAAATTCAGAGGCCCCATGAAAGGAAGCTGCAAACTGGATATAAAATGCACTGAAATTTGTCTATTGTTACATAATCAAATTCTTTGTCCATATTGACAAACGATCCAAATAGTGCAGTGTTATATCATAATCTTGACATTTAGCATGAGTACTGTATGTTGTGAGATATCTGCTAATTTTTTGTTGACATTTCTGGTAACGGAGATCAACTGGATGAGGCAATTTTTTTGGGGAGGGGTACATGTATACTTTTTTCAGCTAACTGACCTGGTTGCTTATAACATGGTTTGGTCTATAACACGGTTGGGTTCTATGGCTCCCAACTACCATATTATAGCAGGGTCACACTGTAGCACATTCATTCCAAAGATTACTTGTTGAACTTTTTGTTTTTCTTTTCGGCTTCAAATTACATATTTTTTAATTTAATCCTTAAGCTCTTATTAGTGTCCTCATGGAAACAATTTATTACTTTATTAGCTTATATATACATGTAGTGTATTATAAAATTATCTTTTTTAAATCTGTTAACAATTTTTCCCACAAAGGGAGAACTGAGCACAACTGCAAATGTGATTCTTAAGAGTTCTCATTACAGGTAAATTCCATTGCTTTCATTGGCAAAGTGGCAAGTACAGGATTTTTAGCAATGGTGGCCATTTATAACAGTAGATCAGCATCATTTGTACAAATCTCAAAGCCTGCAATGCCAAGACACTTTCTGTCAAATTTGGTTCAATAATGCCCAGCAGTATTTGAGAAGTCACTTATAGATTTTCTATTTTTAGCAGTAATGGCCATATTTAAATATGGATTGGCATCATTTGTATATGTTCGAAAGGTCTTCATACTAGGATGCATTTGGTCAAGTTTGGTCAAATTCATACATGCCAACCCCTGGCGAGGAAAAAGTGTAATCCAAGTGGACAAAAAGAGTAATCCGAGCAGAAAAAGTGCAATCCACATATAACATGATAAAAATTCAATGAGCATATGTACAAAATGATTTATTTAACCCTCTGGACTGTTAACATCAATTACTGCTTCAAGCTTTCGCTATGTTTTGCACACCAGTAGAGTTACAGAGCCTGGATCTGAATTCAGTTTTACTTTTGTTAACAATACTGAACAATCTCTCACAGTCAGCATTAGAATGGTAAAGAACCAATATTCCTTTCATAACCTTGCAAAAAAGAAATTTATATCTTACAGTTATTGGGTCTTTTAGCTGGCAAATAAGATGAAAAAAAATCAACTCTGTCCACATGAAGTACATTGTCAGGTAGAGTGCTAACTTGATACTTCAAGAGTTCTCCTTCTAATTTATCAGCAGCCTTTCCTGCAGCATGGTGCATCATATGACAGAGACAACCTGATATGTACAATGATGGAGACTTTTTTCAAAATACAGAATGCAAATCCTTTATGAATTCCAGTCATCAATGATGTAGTATCAGCTGAAAACCCCATACAGTTCTGTCAACTTATGTTTATCCAAAGAATTATCAAGCAAATAAAAAAAAATTGTTTTCTCCAATGGAATCTACTGTTAATTCTGATGATGAAAGAAAAGCACTCTGGCTTTGCCCTTTTCGTTGTCAAAGTCTTTTACAGAGACTGGGTACAACTTTTTGTCATAATCACTACTCCTGGTTGTTGCAATACTAAACAGCCCAATTTTTATGGCTTATGCAATTTTAAGTGAAGTATCTTCGGCTAATCACCTAACAATATTAGATGATTTTGTTCTTGCACATGCATATTTTCTGCAATTCTGGAATCGGGAAACATCCATCTGAACAAAGGACCAATGTAATCTTCTACCGCTATGGGTAGTCCATGTTCTATTAAGAACTCAGTAGTTAACGCCTCTGCATTTATAAAATTCATGTCCACAATTAAGTTCTGCTGTGAAAAAGAAGTTACCTTGGTACTGGAGTTAGTAAAACGAGCTAATTCAAGGTTTCTTTGTTTTACCACCATGACCAATATTAAAATCCTTTCTAAGTAGCCTACAAGGGGCGTGAAGCTGCCCTAGAATGGAACTCTGTATTGTATAATTTATGTATTCATCTCTGAATCAGTTTTTTGTCTTTTCCTAATCCATCTGTGAAATTATTTTAAACATATTTTTGCTCTAACACACGCATCAACTAAAATAAATCTGACTTTACTTTTAGCACCAAATATCTACAGACTGGTTCTGTACCAGATATGAATTAGAACAAAGAGTCTGCGAGCAAAGATTAAAAGTTAGAAAACCAGTCTGTTCTCTCCTAACTAAACATACATCTGCTATAAATAGAAACAGAGGTCAAAAGTAGAATCCAGCATGTTTCTCGGAAATAGGGTAACTGCTATAAATAGAACACAATACTGTTAGGAAAGTGCATGCAAGTCTTCGGACAAGCATACTCTTATATCGTAGTTACATAGATGCCGTCTTTTCTAGAAAACAGTCTGTGGGATTAATGGGATGTTAATAAAAATGAGAATACAAATTATAAATTTTTTTGGAGGGGGATATATCGAAAACGCAAACCTGAATACAGTTACGCGTAAGGCATAATTTAGTGAGAGAAAATATAGTGTAATGATTACGCCAAAAGCATAATGGTTGGCATTTGTGCAAATTCCACCTAGTGTTTTTGGAAAAATGTCAGTAAAGGTTTCTTCATTAATCATAGTAGTCATATTTAAATACAGATCAGTATCATTTGTACAAACTAGAAAGGTCTTTATGCCAGGATACATTTTGTCAAGTTTGTTCAATTTTATTTTAAATGTTTTTCTATTATGCAACAACAGCTTTTCTATTATCAGCAGTGGTAATCATATTTGGCTCATCAGCATCATTTGCGGAGATGATGCCAAAGTTTGTATACTCCTTTTATATTATCATGTTCAAGCTTTCTTTTAAATTTGCTCATCCAAATATTTTTCCTTTATTTCCTCATCCTAAGATTGGCAATTAACTTACTACCTCAATATTTACTTAACACTCAAAAATCTGTCATTCTGCCTGCTCCTTTCTGTTAAAGCTCTATTTAAATCGAAATACTCAAAAACTGCCTCCTTGAGCTGTATAAACATTAGACTAATGATGGTTTCTGAGATTAATCTATTCATTATCTATACTGCCATGTTGGCCTATTCTGCACGTCGGGTAATTCTGCGCAACGATACGTCATTTCTGTAAATATTTGATCACGATCTATTTTGGGTCAAAAATCCATTTTGTATCCAGAAAGAAGAATCATACATTAAGAAAAGTGATATTCATAAAGTGTACAAAAATATCCCACATTTTGACTCAAAATGCACAAAAAATGTGATTTCTAAATGGCAACGTGAAGACCAACTTCATGACCTTCTTAAACCTGTAACCCAGAAAATCTGATTTACTATGCATCTTTTAGAATCATACAAATAAATACATTATATAAAAGATGGAAATGTGTACCTTAAAACAAAACTGTATTTTAATCCAAGTTTCCAATTTTGCAAGAAGTTGTCCCACATGTACAAAATCGTCTGCTACCCAGCGTGTCTACTTGCCGCTAGAACATAAATTCTCAACAACCTCCCTGGCGTATAGTCTGTTTCTAAATTCTTTAGTAATGTTTCCCCATCAACAAGATGTTGTAAACACATTACATCCTTCATTGTTGTTTCTCTTCCATGTAATAGCTTATTTTTCATAAAATGTTGAACTTTACTAACTTTTTTATAAGATTGGTTTAGTTTGCTTAATATCTCTTGCCATTTTGTGGCATTTTTACGTTGAATTTTGTAAAACTAGCTATAAACCTGACCTAATTACTCGACTGAACTGCTGACAGAAACAGTCCAAAGTAATATATTTCATTTCTATAACACGATGGATAAACATTACATCTTTTCAAAGCTATGCGCAGAATAGGCCGACATATTGCGAGTCAGGAAAACAGAGGGCTGGTATCCCACGTGTCCAAAATTAATATTATTTTGAACAAAAAATTCTGGTGACAATTGCATCTTTTCAAATGATAAGCATTGGTGTATTTTATTTTTGTCAATCGCTCGAATTCGGTATGCGTTTTGCTTCAATACTGGAAATGAAAACCTTAGATGCTCAGAAATGCCCGACACCAGTGTATATTAATACTTTTTCTGAGCCGAGAATCCCATTCACAGTCTGTTGTCTAAAGGGGCATAAGCATAGCCAGCTTAGCCAGCTTGAACAGTGTGTGTGTGAAGTGGATTTTTAATGTATTTTTAATAAGTTTCCAGTCATATCGCTTCAATGTCAGCACTTTGGCAGTTTATAGTGATGTCTAGCACTGGGGCATCATGCTGCTGACAAGTAGCATCAATTCCCTCCCAGTCACATTATCCTGACACCAGGCCGACCAGTCCTAACACTAACCTCTTAATGATGAGTGACAAGCGAGGCAGTTATTGTACCATTTTTACAGGCTTTTGGTATCACTCGGCCAGGGTTAGAACCCATGACCTTCCACAACTCATATATACTCTCTTCAATATCTCTGCTCCAAAGTAAGATTTTTTTTTTACTAACATAAGCATTGCCAAAGTTTCACTTTCATGAATTGCTGCTTTGATGACTACTATGCCAGATTTTTCATCTGTTTCATAATGCTGTGTTGGGGTTCTACAGCCATCATTGCCATAGTCTGCATGCTTAGACTGAGCTATTTTGATTAAATAAATATCCTTGCCTTTTAATCTCTCTTTACGATTCTTACATATTCAATTTAATTTATTTTAATTGAACTTAATATTTTACTCTTTCTACTTTTTTATTTCAAAAACACTGCCAAACAGAGGTTTGACTGGCACACCAATTGTTTTTGTCCATCAGACTAGCATTTTTAAACATCATTTTCAGGTTTAAAATCACTCACTGATAATTCTAATAACACTTTTCCAGCTCCAATAATGTGACATATTTTAACACTTCAAAAATCATTGTCTTCATTGCTGTCAGTGACAGTTATTCACGAATGAAATCATCTGAAGATCATCTCATGTTGGAGTCCGCCATTTGGGGTTTTCTAGGTAGCCCATATTGTAAGTTAAAACTATGACAGAATGCTTGTCCCAGGGCCCAATGTGCCAATCAGATATACTTTAACAGCCACTTATGTCAAGCCAAAGTACCCAGAAGTGTAAACATATGAAAAGTAAGACATATGTCACAACAAGCACTTTAGTTAAATAAAAATTGTACACTGTGCAAAGAACATTTTTATATGTGTGTGTGTGGTTTGGATTTTTAACGTAGCTTTAACAATTTTTTAGTCATATCGCTACAATGTCTGCAGTTTATAGTGATGTCTAGCACTGGGGCATCATGCCGCAGTCATGTAGCATGATATTCCACACAGTCACATTATCCTGACACCAGGCCGACCAGTCCTAACACTAACCTCTTAATGCTGAGAGCCATGCAAAGCAGCTGTTAGTACCATTTTTGTAAGTCTTTGGTATGACTCGGCCAGGGATCGAACCCACGACCTCTTGCATCCGAGGCAGACGCTCTAACCACTAGGCCACCAGAGTGATCTCATTTTTATGTGTGACTCGAAACTAATTTGCTATAGTTCTTGCACATCACTGCTCTTCATATGCATGAATTCATACACATTATTTTCACTCATGTGCCCTGACAGCATCTTTGCATTTGTATACATTTGAAAGCTCTTCATGTCAGAATGCTCTATGCAAATTTGGTCAAAACTGGTCCTGAAGTTTTCATCAAATATTTTAAAATATCAGTTGTTAATGGACACATGATGGATAATGTATGACATAGCAACAAACCATAAATTCCAGTGGCATTATGGCCAGGAAAGCTAGAACTAAAGAATTGTGAATAGCAAATAACTAACAGTCTAATATTAATATACCATGTTTCAGAGAAATTTTATGCAGTCCTGCAGTTCTGCACTGGAAACAAAAGTGGTTAATGGATGAGTTGATGAATAGATAGAAAAATGGAAAACAATAAACGAGAACTGTGAACAGAAAATAAAATATATGCCCAGAGTATATTAGCCCTCTATGTAGATAACTTAAATTTTTGTGCTGAGATCAATAACCTTGACCTTTTGACTGCAAAATAATAGACATCTTCCTTACCCTAAATGCAAGCCATTCACAAAATTGTCATTTTTCTTCCTTTATTAACAATGACCCTGACCTTTGTTCTTTAGACTCCAAGGTTAATAGGCTTCTTTTTAGCCCCAAGCCATCCACAGAATTTGGTCTAGGTAAATGAAATAGAACCAATGTCATTGTCTGGAAACCACTTTTCTTCTTTCAGTTACTATGACCATAACCTTTGATGTTTTGAGCCCAATACTGATAGGGTTTTCTTAACCCCATGTGCAAGCCATCCACAAGATTTGGTACATGACAAAGTTAAAATTCAGAAACTATTTTTTTCTTCTTTCTATCTATGACCTTGGCCTTTTGCTTTAAAATCTAGTTTTCTTGCTTACATCAATGTAAGCCATTCATAATGCAAGAGTTGTTCTTTGCCCTATCTGCAAGCCATCCACAATATTTGGTGTCTGAAGATGGCAGATAACTAAAGCTATTGTGCAGAAATCATTTAACTTCTTTCATTCAACTTGAACTTTTGACTTCCACCCACCCACCCCAATTAATAGGCTTGTCGTATCCTAAGTGCAAGCCATCACCAAAGTTTGGTAACTGTAGATGATGCACAAGTTTAGTAATGGTAAGGAACAAAATTGGTAAGAGACAGATAGATGAACAGGATCATAACATGATACCTTATGAACAGTGTACAGAAATATGTAAACAGATGAAATGTAAATGGCAAAATGCACATCTGGACTACTAGTCCAATATGTACATTAAGTTTCATAGTGATACTTAGAAATGTTCAATATTTGTGTTCTGGGATCAAAAAATGTTTACAGATGAACACTGACTGACAGGCAGATGGACATAATGACATCTATGTCCAAATGTATAACACAGCAGGCTAATAAATATATCAAGCAAAGTCATCCCGAAAATTTCATTTCCTGGTTTTAAAGAAAATAATGCTGAAATTACAATAAAGCTATGTTGCAACTTAAAATTAAATGCTATCACCCGTTATATAAGGGAGCAGCTATAAGATAATGCTGTGTTTTGGTACAGCACAAAAAAATTCTTGTTTTTAAAACCAGATGATCAAAAAAATTTAAACAGAAATATATTTTATTTCACATTTCTCATGTCCAGTGTCAATGTTTTACTAACACATTTTGTTGATTTTGTAAAAATTAAAATTTTCCACAATAACACTCAGATAAATAAATCAGGCACAACAAAAGAAATATAAATGTTATTTTGAGATGCACACAGAATTTATAAATGCCACAGTAAACCCAAACCTATCAATTTTTAAAATTAAAATAAAATATCTAAATTATCAGTATTACTAACATTATATTGGCCTTGTGGACTGCAGTAACAGTGCTTCTTTTATTATCCCTGGCATACTGAAAGGCATACTCTGCCACTCTCAATGATGCTGGCTCTGTGATCAGCTTAATGCTCTGCACAACACCATCTACAATCTGTCATGGAGAAAATCCATATTATACATAACAAGATGCACATGTAAAACAATAATTTTATACACTAATAACTAATTACCTACTTTAACTTCATTACTTAAATTTGAAGAGATACTTGAATGCAAAGCAATGTATGATGAAAATTTTATTTAATCTAATCCCCAAAATCAAAGACGATTGGAACTGTAACTCAAATTTTATTACTTTGAAACAGCCTAAAGTATCATTACTTCAAGATATTTTTCTCTCTTTCTAATGTTACTGATATGTACATTTAATATGTACTGTGTGATTGACTTTGTCCATAACTGAGGATAGAAGATTGGGCCTAACTGACTAATGAAATTGTTGGTAAACATATTTACTTGCATTGAGTTCAAGGCATTGGTGTTCCCCTGGGAAATTCCTGGTAAACCTTATCGTTGTCATATTCTTTACTAAAATTTAAGTAAAAGACCTGACCTTGTTTATATTTTAAAATGTTCTGGAAATGGGCTTTAGACTCTCATCCTGGTACTTTTATTGTGTCCTAGGGTTGATATAAAGGCAGTGACCAACAGACTAATTTAATCCTTTCTAAACATCTGTAGTGGAATTAGTGTTTTAGTTGTGTTCAGTTTCAGAGGATTTATTTGTTTAAATTATTCACTGAAATTATGAAGTTCTTTTCAGACCAAATCACTAATTTTGGATTCCTGTGAATTCACTTAAAGACATTTTGGATTATATCAGCATCATACATCAGGACTGCTGACACATCAATGGACTATTGTCACATCATTACATTCAAGATAGGAATTTTATTCAGATAACCACTGAAATTCATTCAGAACACTTTATATAGTTAGACTTGTGATATGACTTCATGGAATTAATTCACAATACAGTAAGTTCCTTTTAGATTTTCACTTTGTATTCTAGGAAAATAAATAAATTTGCTGAATCTTCCTCCTTGGTTTAGCTCCTTTCTGTTCCATAGTTTAAGACCACAGAGTTGTAGCATATATATATATATATATATATATATATATATATATATATATATATATATATATATATATATATATATATATATATATATATATATATTATGTGCTTAATTTTTGTCCATGATGAATGGTTGTGCCTGCCCGATTTTTGTCATGATTCTAAGAAGTAAAGATGATGTTTATTTAAATTAAGAGTTCAGAGCCTAACATTGTTTCAAACTAAGAAAGATATGGAAGCAAACTTATTTACTATCATGTGTAATTTTGTGTCACAGGTTAAGTGAAGTTTGAATATAATGAGGTTTGGTGAAGAATTATTCATTCCTGTTTTATGATCAGTCTGTGGAATCACTTATAGTTGTGTTAAGATATAATCTGAGAGGAATTATTTAAAATATTCATCAGAATAACAAAGTGCTGATATACTTTTTGGACACTACTTTGGGATTATTGAGAACTCGAAGGCATTCCAGATAATCATTGTGATACACCAATTCATTCAAGACAACTGGAAATCATTCTGAGCATTCTATACTTAAACAATTTATGATATGTCATTTAGGATCATTTTGAATTTAATTCCTATTTCTGTGTCTTATGAATTTTCACTTGTATTCTAGGAAAATAGATTATTTATTGCATTTAATAAATTTGTTGCATCTCCCTTTCTTTCTGTTACATAGCTTAAGACCTAGAGTATTAACACGATCTCCTCTGGTGTGTGTTGTATGTATATGCATCTTAAAACATAAGAAGTTACACATGTATTAGCTTTCCAAAACACCTGAAGACTGCTATGTTTATTTCACTGATGGGTTTGTTTACAAAGTCAAGAGGCAGTGGGCTGGAAAAGATGGCAAGGTACTCTAAAGCTGGATTATTCTTGTAACTGAGTAGCTGTGCAATACTGTTTTAACTTATACAAAAACTAAGCAACTAAATGGAAAAACCACCATTAAGAACTATGTAACTTTCAAGATGTTTAATAAATACTGGCAATATATTTTCAATAACTTGTAAATATATATTTGGCGACATTGTTTAGTAGACAAATTCAGGTCTCTGGAAAAAGTTTATCAGGTAAATCAAAAGCAAGCTAAATGTAAATTTCATTGTATTCTATCTAAAAGCAATATGTGGTTTTTGTATGATCCACTATGATGTTCTTACAGATAGAGACTTCAATAAATGTAATGTTATCAAGCATTTAAGTGACAGCCGCAGGTATGTAAATGACATTTCAACAGTTGTTAAAATAATGAAACATGCATATTCTGACGTTCATTTTTATGGAAATAAATATCAATTAAAACAGGCATTGTGACTGTGTTTATAGACTTAATTTCACACAAATCCAAGGCAGTTCTTTGGCAAGCACATCATTTACCCGTACAGTAGTCCCCCTCTTGAACGGCCCCCCTGACCAGCGGCCACCCACTCCTTACAGCCAGAATCCATTGGCACCGACGAGTTTGTGTTCAAAAGTACCCCTCGCGAAAGGCCACCTGCCTAACGCGACCAGCATATTAGTGCAAAATCATAAAATTTACCCCTCACAAGCGGCCGCATTTTATTTGAATATGTATCCAGAACCAGTATTGTATTCATAACGTGTGTTAAGTAATCCGATTTCTGTTTCCCGATGTCAGGTTTTCGTTACTGAAAGAAGTGTTGAGTAAAGTACATTTACCACTAAGGTTAATATTATATCATTTACGCCTCACGAGAAGCCAAATTTATTCCATAAAAACCGAGAAAGACTCAAATTTTAAGCCATACAAAAGGGTACGTACATGTAATCCAATTAGCCTTACTGCTGTGTTATCATAAGATGTCCGGTTTGGTCACTCTGATAATTGTTAAGAATACAATTATCGAACAGTAGTAGCTGTGAAGTGGCTGTATCGATGTACAATACCCAAGTCAGCAGGAAAATGGTTTAATAGCCTCTGTGGCTTCCCTTAGTAAGATGTTGAGCTTGTTCACTTTGGTAATCAGTGGCTATTACTACTGACAATAATTGTCAAAATTATGAATCCTAGCGGCCGCAAGGTCAAATCTGCGTGATGTTAATGGTACCTATCGAAGCCGTTTTGGCTTCTCTCACCTAGTTTCAAGAAATGTATAAAAACAATAGGGTACCAGACTGCGACTAACGAATCACGTGACAAGATCACTTCCTTTAAAAACACGGCAATTTGTTTAGATGCATACAAAATTGTTTTATCAGTATTGTAGTTGGCAACATGAATAACTTACTGCAAAAAGATCAATATGTCATCGAGGAAAATAAAAATTCTCAGTTTAGAGGAGAACGTGAAAGTAATTCAACTGACGGCGGGGGGGGGGGGGAGGGGAGTGTCGTCGAGGATTCTTGCAGAAAACTAACGTCGGGAAGACTCAGATAAACAATATCGTGAAAGATAATGAAACAATTCTGCAGAAGTGGAAAGGTGAAATGGATGGAGAAAGGAAGATTGTTGGAGCCAGGAGATGTTTGTATCCTGATTTGAAAGACAAAAAGAAGCAAAAATTTTGTCAGTTGAACTGGGATATGACGACTTAACCGCAAGTAACGGATGGTTGCACATATTTCAAGTACGACACAATATCAAGTGTTCTGTCATTGGCGGCGAATCAGCTGATGTTAATAATGAAGTTGTCGAAGATTGGAACAAAAGACTAAACGATATATGCAGGGGATATGACAGCAAGGATATTTTTAATGTGATGAGACTGGTTTGTTTTTTAGACTGTTACCAACAAAGTGACGTGATGTGAACTGTAACATACTTATAAAGACAGTTTTAAAACTGTATCAATGGTTATTCATAGCATTCTTTTGCAAATGATGACAAAGTTTGTTTTACATTTATTTCACATCATGCATGTGATTTTTTAATTAAAATATTAAATATTTTAAATTAAACGTACTTGTGACTTTTTTCATATGTATTTACTATTTGCATTTGTCATCCCCCTCTAGAAAGGCCACCCGCATTATAAGGCCACTTCCCTGCTGCATTAGGGGTGGCCTTATAAGAGGGGGACTACTGTACACCTATAAAGGTGTGAAAATCATTGCCAGAATTTTTGTAGTACATGTAGTGACAAAATATCACCCAATCTGGATCCAACAAGCCAAAACTTCTTACTTTAAGAAACAAAGTTTGTCACATCTCATAACCTCCAATAATGAATACCAAATGGCCATAAAATGTTTTATTTCAAAAATGTGACATCAGTCCAAACAAGTCTGTGTTGGCTTGGGTCAGTCTCTCACTTCAGATGTGCATTCATATTCATAATTCATTATAGTTCATAAAATATATTATCTCTATGAAATAACTGAAAATATTCCAGAGGTGTTCCAGATCCTAGGTTACTGTTGGACAAAATTCATGTTTCATGTTATCTAAAACTACAAGCTACTTATCATTATTGACATTGCCAACAATATTCCTCCATTCTTTATATAAACATTGCAACTCTTTTCAATTTATTTTTACAAGAACAAAACTGCAAATGTTTTCAATTATTTTGACCTCAGACTATTATGAATCATAATCATGAGAATCCAACATTGCGAATCTACTTCAGGTGGCCATAAAAATTTACACATAGAGATCAGAAAACACCCTTACTTCTTAATAATCAACCTTAAAGTCTTAATGTATTCAAATGCATCATACAACAACATAATTATTTACAAATGGAGTATCCCCCAAACTGACTAATCTGGGAATAAATCATAAGAACATGACATGAAAGGAGACCAGAATACCAGCCTGAAGCACTGAGCATTCGTTGTAGTATCTGGACCACTTCAGCAGTTTGTAGTGCTGAAAGCATTAAGACTACTTACTACCATCAACAAGAGGTGAATGTAACCTAAACTTCATGCTACATGCAATGACTGGACAGCTTAGTTGTATCACCTATTTGATTCAAGTAAATCTTAACTGCCTAATAAATATTTTCCCAATACCAATCACATGAATTTAATCCCTCCATGACTTATGCTAATCAATACATTTTAAAATTGTAAAGTGAAACACAGGCTGACATCATACAGACTCCAAAATATGCATCTAAGTAATATTATTTAGTGCTATGTGCAAAAAACATTTAATTTTGCACCAGACTGCAACTAGAACACTCTTAACCAAATGAAATTGCTGTAGACAAAGCTGCACTGACAGATGACAATAATTTGTAAGTATTTAACCATGTCAGTCTGGCAATTTGGCTAATCAGGTGTGCTGTCTTACATGGGATTAGGGTACATTTAAATAAAAAATGGCTGAAATAATTTCCAAAATTATATATAATTGTTACATTTAGGCTCTTACAAAATGCAACAAGAGTGAAGACAACAAGCTTAATAAATTTAACAAATAATTTATTTCTCCAGAAAAAAAAGATAAAAATGAGAAAAAGAACTTACAAGTCTATGAATCAAATCCAAAAATAATCCAAGAATAAATTATCCAAGAATAAAAAAATAGAAGTCCTAGTGAATGAAATGTCCTAATGAAACTGAGTTTGAATCCTGATGAAATCCAAAATTGAAGGTGATGACATATGCTGTGGCCAGTGTCGTACTGATGTGTCAACAGTTCTTTGTTGAATCACAGAAAATAATATTCCAGTGTTTGAATTCTGTGTAAATTTGGTAACTGTCCTTGTATAAGAATTAATTTAGCGCACAAGCATTTCCTGGGAAAAATAATCTCTTGGAATCCAAATAATCTAAATAAAAATTAAAAATTCAACTCAAACTGGTCACAACAAAACACCTTTAGGTGTCAATGTTAAAGTCCAACTGACTAAATTCTCTACAGAAAACAGTTATACACTAATTTAAGATGTAAAATAGATTCCCGTATGAGGGTCACAAGATCACGTTTCTAGAACATAGAAGCTTTGTACATGCCTAACATCATGTACTCCCAGTATGGCCTTGACTAAAACCAATGATTTTACTCTGAGAAAGAATTTAAATAATTTAAATAAAAGCTGTTTACTTCAACTTTTACTGATTTTGAATCGAGGTCAGGAACTAGGTCAGATATAGATGCTAAGTTACCATTAATAGGTGTTTACAAAAAAAGTGTCAGGTCAAACTGAATTTCTGGAAAATGTCAAATCCAGTTAATAAAGTTACATTATGATAGCATGTACAGGAATATAACAAAATTTAAACTAACAAACAGACAATTCAATAAAATCAAATATACATAACATAATCCATGCCTTGATGTGGAACAATAAGACTATATGTGGCAATTTATCCAAAGATGATAGACAGCACTTGTGCAATCTGCAGAAACGATATTTAAGATACGTACAAGATATAATGACCATCTGCAATAAAACATCTCAGAAATGTTTTGTATCAATTCACAACCCAACAATGTCAATTTATATTAAAATCAGCATACTTCGATAAAATAGGCAACATCAGTAAGCAGTTAACTGTTTTTCTCATGACAGCTGTTCCATCTGTCATGATACTCCTGCTTTTAGGATAAAACAATAAAAAGTAGATCAGGAAGCCTATGAATGGCTAAAAGAGGCTTCAACAAGACATTTTGTTTAAGTTTACTCCTACTCTTCTGTAGGGTTTGCAGATTAGTAATACTCTTCAAACCTGTCTGTTTCATCAGAGCTCCCGTCACCAAATTTATCAACTTGTTTCACCTCAGATGTGGGAAATCGCAGGTTCAAACCCCAGCAGAGTCTTACCAAAGATTTCAAAAAATGGTATGAACAGCTGCCTCACTAGGCACTCAGCATTAAGAGGTTAGTGTTAGGACTGGTTGGCTTGGTGACAGCATGTGACTGGGCGAGACATGATGCTACATGTCTGCGGCACGATGCCCCAGTGCTAGATATTACTATGAACTGCCACACTGCAGACATCATAGCAATATGACTGAAAAATTGTTAAAGCTACATTAGAAGTCCAAATCATACACACATGCAAACACACACAAACTTTGCTTTTAAGAAAAGTTGCACACTATGCATGAAATTCTGACTCTTCATAAGCTGAGACTCACCAAATGTTCAATACCACTGTATTCACCCTCTGTATTTTCTCTTATGGTAACTAGATCAACATTTGCATATGGTGTTTGATAACCCTCTATGGACTTGCATGGTCGAACATTTGCATACAAGTTGAAAGCTCTGAAAAATAAATAGTACTGTCCATGAAGTTTGAAAATTCACCATGATGGTTCAAGAACTGTTGTTGTTTTGGTTTTTAATGCCATTTTTCAACACATAATAGGCTATACAATCAGCCAATATATCTGGTGAAGGAAGAACCCAGAAAAATCCTGGGAATAACTACTAACACAAAGGAAGCTAATGGCAAGCTTTCTTGCATACACATACTGGATGAGCCCATGACTCAAACCCAGGCAGACAAATGTGAGATGTCATTGATCTGTAAAGCAAGCACCTTAAATCACTCACTCACCTGGGGCCCATCCATAACTTCTTTTTATAAATCTGTTAAAATAATTTATATTTCTGTATCTCCAGAATTTGTTTTTCTATGCCCAACTCTAATCAAAATAAAATTCAACAAGCCACCTCATCCAATCAAAACAACTTGTTCAAATATGAACACTGTTCCTACTTGATTGAGAGAAAGGGAGAAACAAATGGAATGGACTCATAAATAATCAATTTTTCACTGCTGGTCAGTGTTTGTACAAATAAATTCTTTCCCTCAAATACACCTGTAATGGCTTCTCTCTGGTATGTAGTCCTGCTTTTGATGTTAAACTTACAAAGAATCATTTTGAAGTCAATTGGCTCAAATATTTTGGCCATTGTACAAAGCACCACTGTTAAATACTATTGCTTAGTTGGCATGACATACTAAAGAAGGCAACTATGAAATCCAAAAGGTGTCACAATGACAAAGCAATGAAATATCTGATCGATCCACCAAAGTGTAGATAGGGTTAGCACATCAAAACCTTGGCAGACGAAGATGATTGGCCAAAAAGGTCATTTTTCTGCAGCGTCAGATTATGTACCTTATTAACTGGAACACTGCTTGCCAATTACCATCTATGGTGATGTGAGTGATGAAACTTTAATTCTTTCAAGCCATTGCCTTACAATTCTTACTTAAGCAATGCAATTTTTTCATTACTTATACATAATAACATCTAACTTAAATTACTCTACTTTATATATAATACTGACATATTTATTACCAAAGAAAAAAATTACAAGATTTATATTTTATGACCTTACTTTATTAATACACCATCTTAAATGGTTAATGATATAATTTATCTTCATTAACATGCTACTTCAACTATATACAGTATAGCAACAAAGCAGCATGTAACAATGAACAATAAAGACTGCTTGATCTTTTTATTCACCACCTAGCAGTACAACTTACAAAAATAGATATCATCACAATGGACATTGAAAAAGAAAACTATGTCAGACTAAATGTTACGCCTCTGACATTATATATACCCAATGAATCAAATTTAGTGCTAGAGATAATGCATGTGCATTAGTGGACTCTTGTTTCAATCGAAGCCTAATGACTGAAACAAAGACCACATAAAACACACCTAGCCATAGCTGCCAACCTTTCAGGCTCGCAATTAGTGAAAATAGGGATAAAAATTAGTGAATCTGGACATGAATTAGTGAAAAATACCATGACAATAACTCCATCCACTCTGACCGTCAATACTACACTATATCAAGATCGCAATATAAAACTAAAACACTACATATATGCAAAAATATATCTGCGTTTCTATTTATTACAGTATTCATAAACTTCACTTGTTCTTTTGGTTATTTATCAAGACAAGATACAGTGGCAGACTTGAACTTCCTCAACTGCTTGATAGTAAATTTGTTTTCTAAACAGTTCAGACTTCTTGCCTGCTGGTTGATCTTGGGGACTAAAATTGCTGACAAATTTTCTGCAGCTAAGTCTGTCTTATTTTTCCTCACTAGAGAAAATACTCTTACACTGTCACTGTTGCTGTGAGGAATGCACAGGAACTGCAGCACTTTTGGTTCTTCCACAGGAAAATTTGGAACCGATCTTCGAGTCCAGGAACATTTGTCAGAACAAATGTTTAGCATGGTCTCCAGCTGATAAATGTAGACTGTGTGTAACAAAACTCACAAATAATGCTTCAGCATTGGTAGCTTGCAGGTCTTCCGCTGATGGCTTAAAATATTCCAGAGGTGAAATCTGCAAATTCTTAATCTTCCCCAAGTTCTACGTGTTTTCTGCAACCGATGTGCTTCCTCACATCATCTCTGTCACCATGCCCAAAACTAAAATTTGTGGCACACTGTGTGAAAAAAGCATGATGTATATCAATGTTTAATGGCAGAATGCACGGCCAACTTTTGATATATTCCAAAATAAACTTCACTTTTTGAGCAATACATTTCTTTTTCCTTGGTGGTGAAGACATTTTCAAGATCTTACATGCGATGCAGAATGGTAACTCAAATCAGTGTTGGTGATGCATGCGCGGAGCAAAATTCCAGTTAGGCCCCAGTTTCTCTCAAAAGCATTTGAAAAACTACTCTTATACATATTGATTAAAATAGGCTAAAAAGCTTGCTACCGGTCCAACTGTACCAATCGGCTGTAGTTCTACTAATATCGCGACCAGCAGTACCGGACCGTTTCGGCAACTGCCAATATCACGACTAGTGCTTAACAGGGAATGGTTATTTTATTAAAGATTTAGAATAATTGAGAATTGGAGAATTCGAGAATTTTTGGCTTGCGGCGTGAATTGCTGAAAAAGTCATAAATTCACGCCAAATTCGTGAGGGTTGGCAGCTATGCCTAGCCCATATCTCTTGGTAGTGAAGCCAGGGCTAACATGTGGAGAAATTGCTTTGATTTTACCGAGATAAAATGAACCTATACATACATGAATAATGGTAGATCAATAATGGGACAACCTAGGCCATATGGTGTTAACAACTGCAAGGCCATATTATACACCAATCATTTCATGCGATTATTGATACATTATCAGAGACTATAATGCAAACAACACACAAACATTAAGTCTACCTTCCATAGGGTAAAACTAGATAGACTGTACTCACTTTCTCAGGGCAAGGTTCAGTGACTGATGACCTTTTCCAACAGGGGTTTCAAGGGGACCTTTCAGCCCAACTTTTGTTTTTTTCATAGAATCAAATATTTTCTGCGGCAATCTAAACTTTCCATCAGGTCCTTTCACAGGAGTCACATCCACAGGATCCCAATCTACTGGAGCCTTAAAATATACACAAAAATAGTCTTGTAGATTACTGCATATTAATTTTTAACATATGATTCTCTTAAAGATAATTCAATATTCATATAGTTTCAGATAACTTTTATAGAGAAAAATTCAACAAGCCTTTCTGATATCAGTACTTGGAGACAAAAGATTTTTTTAAACATTCCTAGCTTACTTGTGTGGTTCACGGTTTCTGCAGCTTATAAATACCTTGAAACCTCTTCACAACTAACATTTTTAGCATATTTCTATTTACAGCAAATTAATTTTGATATAACTATGAATATACTATAATGTAGTTTCGTCAGAAGCAAAAGTAATTTTAGATTGAAATAATGAAAACTGAGACTAAATTTAGGCAAAAATTCACAATTTGTCATTAGATCAATTATTTACTACAAAGAAAATTCTGTCAGAAATAATGGATATTTCTTATAGTAACTGCTGGTGGATAATGAATGAACACAAAAGTTGAGTGAGAGCGAGATCTCCCAAATTATCAACTAAAATGTTATCATTTGGCTGCAGCAACATAAGGCTTTGGTAGCCAGCCTCCAAACCAGCTGCACTAATGACCTCAGCAGCTAGACAGAGGGGTGAGTCACTAAAGCAGCAAGTAGTTAAAGAGTTAAAAGTGAACACTAGACATTCTCTTTCCACAAAAAGAATGAGAAGAAATCTACAACTGAGATCAATGGGGGGCAACTAGGATCAACATGTTTTCTATTGCAACAAACACAAAAGATTCTCTACTATGCATCTTAAACACTGAAGCAGATTGCCTCCTTGCCTGGATGATGCGGCCGACTATCTTGGTAAAAAAAACTGGTCCTGGCGGATTTACTGCTTAATATGAGTCTAGTGTGAAGGCATAGAATCTTCAGACTATTGTTGAAGAGAGATCCCCAGTGCTGCAACAGATCCTTTCTAAGTGTTGATTTGCTGGGTTCATCTATCAACAGGTCAAGTAGGTCATTAAACCATGACATATGGAGCCACCGGGGGTCTGCAAGGATGAGCTGAGCAGTGGAGAGCCCAACTTAGTGGAGCACCTGTGGAATTATTTTGAAAGGTGGAAGGTGTATACATTCAGATAGTCCCACATTAGACTGAAAGCATCCACTGGCCAAGTCCCCTGATCTTGTACTGGAAAGACATAAAAGGGGCGTTTGTTGTGCAGTCTTGTAGCAAACAAGTCCACCCAAAAGTTGGAATAGTGACTGGTACCTACTGAAGCAGAGATCATTAAATGAGAACCACACAACCCGCTCTAGAGAGACAGTCCACCATGAGATTCCACTTGCCTGGAATATGAAGGACTTCAAAAGTGATCTCCTCTGAGTTGCCTATCTAAGAAGGTTCCAGACTTGCACACAAAAAGAAGGAGCAAGTCTAACTCTCTGATGCCTAACGTACACTACTATTGCTGAGTTGTCAGAGGTGATCATGGTGCAATGATGTCAAAATGAGATTGACACACTACATAGCTACAAACAATGCCCACATTTCCAAGTTGTTTATGTAATGAGTTGCTTCTTCCTGGAACCAAAATCCCTGAAAGACTACACCCTCTGGCTTCAGGTGAGCATCCCATCCTGCATATGATGACTTGGTGTACAGAAAGGTGTGGGGTTTGGAGGAAGGGGTGAATTAACTCTTTACCTTCTGCAAGTACTTGCTGCCCTGCCCACTAAGCCTGATTAGCAGCCTGCCTTCTAGCAGCTGTTTGTAGGCTGAACCCCAGAGCATCATAATGGCTGCCTGAGTGAGAGCTTCTCGAGTTAGTGCACATGCTGTCTACATTTTCTATATCAACCTTGTCCCATGCAATCTATGTAATTTAATGAAGAAAAAAATATTTTAAACACTTACCAACGTTTTGTGCCACTCATTTCCACCAACAAATACATATAATCCACATAAATCAATGTTTATATTCACATATTTATAATAAAAAATATACCTCAATATAGCTGTTTGTGTTTATAATGTATATTAGATTACTTTTCTCACCACTATTTTGCATAACAATGTGTCCACTTTTTTTACTGCAGATTTGGTAAGTTTTTATGATACTGCTAAAATAAAAAAAAAGAAATCTATCTCCCTTGCATTTTCTTCTAAAAATAAATGTCGGCCCTGAAACTGCTGTAAAGTCATCTACGTTTACCAGTCTCACATGTTCTCACCAGATCTGATCGTCAAGCGTTTCATCCTCAGATTCAGATAAATCTGAAATGTCAGACTTTTGATCACTGAGCTAAATATGAAGTTTTATGAACCAGAAACATCATGTTAACCAATTCAAAGCAGAATTTCAGTCACTAAAACAAAAGTCTATAATTGTTTTATAACATGACTGAGTGCATATCTTTGAATGTAAACTTGTTTCAGAATATTTAATACCCTTTAGCTGCATGTGCTACAATAAAGCAGCTAAACTGTCACGTAAAAGTCAAAGTGCAATATTATGACCTTTTGGAAATCGTACTATGATGGCTCATCCAACATGAGTCCATTGTAGGCACTCCACAGATCAACAAGAATTTGCAGGAATTCACAATAAGACTGGTTCTTCCCTCATTTTAAACTGCTGAATACTTAAGTCATCACAACATTCCTGAGAAACTCCAACATACAAAATCTGCTTACATAAAAAAATGTTGTCTTGGCCTTGACCTTAAACCTGATATCATGTACCAGACAGGGGATCACTGAACTTGAAACAGACCATGTCAAGATACATCCACAAGTCAAGTCTGGTTAAATCGATAATTATTACTTTTTTAAACAAGTTTTATAAACAAGAGTACCATGAATGGCATATTATATGTTTGTGCTGTGTTTAATAATGCTCTGTGATGGCACTAGGTTGGTATGGTTGATTGGAGATTATTAACTAATGGGTCTCAATGACCTATACCTTTAATAAAAGTGTATGGTCTTGAAGTAAATTTAATGTGAAGGAATCCTTATTTCCTTATTTTACTTACAATAACTCATGATCTCTGATCTTAAGAACCAACTACAGGTTTTCTGTATTACCCTGAAAACCAACCAAAGCCTGGTCAAGGAACTTACTCTAGAATAAAAGTTACTTGTCTAGACCCATCTTTTCTTTGAGCTATGACCCTAATTTTTGACCTTTTGACTCAAAATCAATATACTTTCCATTCCTTCAATATAAACCTTTTGAAAATATTGGTCAAGGTATATGGTCTAAATCTAAAGTTGTTATGCAAATACTATTTGTAAAATTTCAGTCAACAACCAGTTAACATTTATGTTTTAACCCAAAATGCCATTTGTCCACTTTCAATTAGCAACCTTCAAGTCCAATGCAGCCATTTATCATAAATTTCATCATTCTATCAATCTAACTTGCATTTGGGAGGATAATAAACCATTCTTTGAAATAATCAAAATGTAAGTTTTAAATGGCGATCAAATATTTAATTTAGAATTAAGAGATGCAACCCCTTAATTCAGTCAATGAAGTCTCTTGTAATTTGGATCTTTTTGGGAGTGCTCGAAAAGTAGTGATGAGATACATTCAACAAATTCTGTTAGTTACTAATCTAATAACAATATCTGCATATGGTGCACAAACTGATTCAAGAGGGAAAGAAGAAAGATAAATCCACTTTTTTAAGTGAATCTGGGGATGACGAAGTGTGCATTAGATAAACATAATACTTGGGTGAATACTGGTATTCAGCAGGGGTGCTGGAATGCTTTGAAGAGCAAACTTGGGCTAAAGACAATCAGATAAAGCATGGTGTTGACTTATGTTCACAAATGTCATTAAATCTTATCTTGTGTTCCAGCTTTTGACTGAAATCAACTGATCCAAGGATGTCACTGATCAACATCGGACTAATTTGTAAAAAATTTAAAAAATGGTAGGGTTTCTCATTTCAAAGGACAAATTACATAGCTCATAATGCGACGACACCTTGATGTTATCTGGTTTTAATGGAACCCAATGATAACAGGACCAATATCTTTCAAGATTCAACATTATTCAAATGATTTGGCATATATGACTATTTGCTTGTAACAGCAGAATTGGGGCTTTAGCAAATTACCTTTTAACTCCAAAGTCAAATGGTTTCTTTCATATCCAATGCATATAGTCAAGAACTGAAATTTTTGTGCAACTGTGACCTTTGAACGTTTTATCCCAAAAATCAACAGGCTTTTTCCTCACTCATATGGGAAGCCATCCATAAATATAGGTCAAGTTCTCTAATGCACAAATAATGTTATTTGGCAGAATCCATTTTCTCGTAAGTTACCTTGTCTTTTCAATCCCACAGTGATAGGCATCTTCTTTGCTAACTAAATTTATTGTGCAAAAAAATATTTTCTTCTCTCTGTCAGTGACCCTGGCTTTCAAAATTTTCATCCTGAAAATCAATAAAGTACTTCCTTACCCTAAGTTCAAACCATCAACAAAATTGGCTTACTGTAGACAGTGAAGGACTTTAATTATTGTGCAGAAACCATTTTTCTTCTTTCAGTTAAAGTGACCTTTCCCACTAACCTTTAAACCCTGAATCAACAGGATTCTTCCTTACCCACTAAACTGAGTAACCATAGATGGGGAACTTGAGTTATTGTGCAGAAACCATTTTTCTTCTTTCAGTCAGTGACCCTGACCTTTAAACTTTTTTATCCTGAAATCATTAAGGTCTTCAATACCCCAAATGCAAGTCACCCACAAAGTTTGGTAACTGTAAAATGTGTACAACTTTGGTTATTATGCAGAAATGAAATTGCTAATAAACTGATGAACAGCATCTAATGCACCATTATCTTTTAGTGGATATATAAAACCCAGCTTTTTAAGTGACATCATTCAATGTATTTTTCATATACATCTACAAATTATATTCGATAAAATCTACTGAGACTGATTTGCTACACAAAGATAAAAACAAGAGGCCCAAGTAGGCCTGATATTGCAAACTTTGTTAACATAACTTCACTGGTGACCGTTTCACTAACCAAGCTTATGAGTAGTGTAAGAACATATCCTATGTAAACAATCTTCCAAACTTTATATCATACTGATTTGTTTTGCTATTCCACTATATCCTGAAAAAATATTTTTCTAAAGATAAAGGCATAAGGAATAGTAGTCTCATGTTCATAATACCTGGCTGCTTGTCCTGACAGGTATTTTGGTCAAATAAATATCCTTCCTTTTTAATTTTCTTTTTGATTCTTATTTATTCAATTGATCTTAGCCTCAGAGTGTTATTCAGTTTTGATGAAAAAGATATGTCAGAGCTAAATTGTTTGAGGAAAGAAACGAAAGTTGCACAACATTTTTAAATTGCCTGTATTTTAATTAGGCTTGGTATTCTGCCTTATCTACATTTAAATTTCAAAATACTGATGAAAAGCGTGTTGACTGGAATGCCATCTGTTTTTGTCTATGTAGCATGTACAGCAGACAAATATTTAGGTTCAAAATCACTTGCCTTGGCATTTCTAGTAACACTTTCCCCATTTCACTAAGCTGATATACTTCAAAACTTTAAAAATCATTGTCACCATCAGCCTGTAATTGCCAAATGAAATCCTCCATGTTGAGAGTCAGCCATTTTGGGTTTTCTAGGCAGCCCCATATTTCAAACAAGCATCTGTAAACTTCTTGCTAAATGCAAGGTTCAAACAATGAAAAAATGCTTGTTCCAGGGACTAATCTGCCAATCAAATATTGTTTTAAAACCATTTATGTCAAGCTGAAGTATCCTGATGTGTAAATAGTTGTTTACTCACAGTGCAACTTATGTCATGATGAGCACTTTAAGGGTTAACAGTAAAGAAAAGATTGTGTAATATGCCAATTATAATTTTTATATGCATGAATTTAAACTAATTTGCAGAAGTTCTTGTCCAACATTGCTTTTCAAGTGTGCAAATTCTTGCAATCTCTGTTTTGTTCACAATCCTGCACCCTGACAGCAATTCTGAAGCCACTAAAATGTTCAAAATCAAGTGCCAACATATGGATAAAAGACACATGTCCATACCAAAACTTCATTGGCAATTGGCTACACGTCATAGTGCAAATGTGTGAATGTACTACTCTTGAATTATTTCAGTAGTCATCAAGGTCAATTCTATAAATATAAATGTTCTCTCCAAACATTTTGTATAACAACCAAACACTGTAAGGAACTTCTTACCCCAGCTGCATCACAAATCTTTTGAACAGCAGCAGAAATTTCTGGCCCAATTCCATCTCCTGGTATCAGGGTTACAAGTTGTCTCTACAAAACAAGACTTTTAATTATTGTTATAATCAATATCATTGTTTATAACACATTTAATTACAGTATGGCTCATGAGAGAAAGAGGATTAAGAAAAAAATTCCACTTTATCTCATGGGAATAGCTCTGCACAATTTTTTTTATAGAGACATAAGCCACAAAAACCTCAATGTGGACATAGTCATGATAAAATAGGTGTGGTTTACTATTTATGAATTTTGCAAGCATGCTCTAAAAAGGTTGAGCAAGAGTGAGGCATTGTTTTATTCATATCATTACCTCTTTCTGGAGCAATTTGTTTACTGTTTGATATTCAATTAATAATAAACATTTCCTAGTTCTAAAATGCACGATGGCTTCTGACATCCAATGACAGCATTATAGAGGCATAATTAACTGGAGAAAGCATAGTTCTGGTGGTTGCTGCATGAACATAACAAAGTCAAAATTACTGGTACAAGCTGCAGTACAGTTCATGCAATTTTTTAAAACCCTATGCATCACAGTTGGGTTTGAGAAAGAGTGGAAAAGATAAGGAATAAACCCTCTACCAATTCTCAGCACATCTGACAAAGTTGCCATAGCAACTCTTGTGGAGATTATCTCTGCACATCACGCTTTCTTGCAAAGACAATCCAATGTTGAAATAATGTGATCTTGATAATATTGGCATAGTTTACTGTTTATGACCCCTGCCAGAATGCTGTAAAGAGGTTGAGAGAGAGAGAGAGAGAGAGAGAGGCACTAATTTATCTACATTTTTCTCTCTTTTGGGAGCAATTCAATCACTTTTTCATACTGAAAAAATATGACCATTCAGTTAATCAGGCCAAGAGAAAAAATATGTATATTACAAACTGTTTTTACAAATAGGGAAGGCAGGTCATTTTTTTAAAAAACATTATATATATTTCATGTGATTATTTTGCTTTTTACCATGGGGAAAAATGTGCTAGGGTCAGCTATAAGAAACAAATATGGTCAGCTGACCAGAAACACATTTTTTCTTGCCCTTATAAACATCTCCTAACTGTAACACCTTGTAAACATTTCTTAACTGTAACAAAGATAACGTATGATAGTTTTTTTAAATCACAAATGCTTGCAAAAAGTTTTCCAAGAATTTATGTAGCTTGACATACATTATTTGAAGATAAATGCTCACATACAAATAATCTAGCAAAACAGAAGCCATCAACACGGCTTGTTTTCTTTGCTATTAACATGTTAATTTCTTGTGCGAACTGATAACCCAAAAGCACAAAAGCAGCTCCTCTGCAGGTTTGTTTTCTCTGCCATTATGTTGACAATAAACAATGTACTCATGGTTAAGTGAATCATACTGCATAATCATAGGCTATTCCATTATTTGATTCTTGTAAAAGAAAAATCAGTGATAGAAAAATGCGAACTAATCAATTCAGTTAATCTTCAAATTCCTTGCGTTGCCAAAATTAGTTATTTAAAACAAGACAATGGTATTGGTCTGCACTTCTTACAAAGATATAATTCGATCAAATGACATTATTCCATTCCTTATTTTTCTTGAAATAAAAGGTATCTTATGATGAAAGTAAAAATATCCTAGTTGGAAAAAACATTCTAATCCAATAAATAAAATGGTCAGTTCCTTATATTACACATGCAGACAGAATTGAACTAGTTAAAAGTTGTGTCTATTCAGCCTTGTGACTGTGCCACTACCACATAAGAATAAGGGATGAGCAGGGATCATCCTGGGCTTAAAAAATGTCGCAAATTGAGATTTTTTTCCCCTTATTGGCAACAAAATATACCATGTGGCAATTTTTTTGGGTGACAGCCATTTTAGCCATTTAATTTTTACATGCAATCATGAATTTGGAGTGGTGAAATTCAAAGAGACCACGAAAGGAAGCCACAAACTTGTATACACAATGCACTGGAATCTATCTTATATAAACAAATCCTTTCTTTGTATTGACAAACCCATCTCTTCAGTGCATTGTTACATCATAATACGCTTATGTTGACATCTGGCCTGAGTACTGTATGTTGTGATATACTCAGTCATGCTACCGAACTATACCTACAATCGACCAACCTCTTAAGAAGCGAACAGAAACGGTTAAAAATTAATTGAACTGGCTAATCCTTATATTTTTTTAAAATATAAAATGTACCAATAAAATAGTTTGCTGAAACTTTAGAGAAAACTGATTATCTTTGAAGTACCGATTGCTGTGTATAAATACAAAGCAAATGGAAAAAATCTCAATCAGAATTATATACTGTCAAGAGTGCAACTTTATCATGGGTAAACGTAAGTTAGACATTGCGTATTCATCATCTCGCCCTAAGAGTAAGTTAACAAAATTAACAGCATTTTGATTTAGTGCAAATTCATCAGACAACACATCATCATCATAATTTAAATTATTGACGTTTTCGCCCATACGGGCAAGTACGTCTGGTTAATGTCCATAAGCAGACTATTTAATTGATCCTGGGGGAAGGAATTAGAGCTTCATCAGACAACACTGAACTTGATGTTATACCTGACAGTCCAACATCATCTACATGTAGTAATGGTAGTAATGCTTTAAGTGCATTATGAATGGGTCAAAAGTTCCCTGAAATTTCTCAACAGCTGGAAACTTAAGCATCTGTGGCTGAGATGTGATAAAAAGTTAAAGCATATGTTCCGTGATATATGTATATATGTGAGCAGATGTTCCATGACATATGTATCATGGCACAAGTCATCAACTGATTTACAACTGTTTGTGATAATTTGACGATGGTGTGACACCCAACATGAATCCAGGAGGGGTAAGTAATACATGTATATGTTAATTTTTTTCAGTGATCTTTTACTTTTGCCATCAATCCCGTTAGGACTCCAGGGACTTAAACTACAACAAGAAATAGCAAAACAAACAAGTTTTGCATAAATGAAAATAATTTAATTTTCAAAATACAGGAGTGAAAGAATTATATTAACTTACAGAATGGTGAATGAATTCCTATTTCCTAAAAGTCCTTTCAATTCCAATAGTTTCAAGAAATCACAATACATTCTAACGAAAAATGCCCCTTCTGTGCTTAAGTTTAAAATGTACAGAAACATTTCCAAAGAATTAAAATAGTCGTTGAATAAATTTACTTAATACTGTACAGTTATTCTAGCAAAAAACAAGCTGGGACATTGAATATGAAAACACGCAGATTGGGACCTACCATCGGGAAGTTTTTTGCAACATATTTAAGCATTGTTTTCACTAAATATTCACCGATTTTTGGGATCCAATACATGTGAAATTCTCAAAGGACACGCCATTTCTCCCTGGGGAGTGTGTTACCTCCCCCCCCCCCACTGTGCCCCCATTTCATATTCTGGTCAGCTATGCCCAAACTGCACAATAGCTGAAGGTTAGACTCAAGCCTCTTTGACATACTTCAAAGAAACCGCCTGTTCTACAGTGAGTGAAAGCACTAGCTATTGACTGACAAATAAACAATGCCCTTTTTTGTTATAACTACCAATGCCTTAAATGGGTGGGAAATTCTGTTAGCACTTCAAATTTAGTCTCAAGCTACATGTGATAACTATTTCCCACATTTTATATCCCACCTTAGTTCCTTATTGTTAACTTATATATGCATATAACACTGCTTACTAAATAACATTTATTCTGAATTAGTTTTTGGGGGGCACACATGCTCTGTGATATTCCTTCTTTTAATTTAATGATGGTAATTAATGCTTATATATATGGCACATTAATGGCAGGTGTTTAATCATTTAAGATTCATTTGTGGGAATTGAGATACTAGTTTGCTTGTCGAGAAAAAAATCTACAGCATTCAGTGATCATTTGTGGGATTTAGGAAGCAATTCACTACAAGCAAAGCATGTAAGGCGTGGCAAAAGTAAATGTCTAAACTCCTGGTTGCAGGGACATCATGGTGGGGGGAAAGGCAATTTCCTCCCACCAAATTTTCATGTGTTGTAAAATTGCTATAACCTATATACAAAAATTAACAAGCCTGTCAAGCCCCCCACCCCGAAAAAAGCTGAAATGACATCCCTGCCTTGTTGACAGAGATGTACTTTGTGAAGCTAGCCTTAAAATGGGGGGAGAAGGCATTTAATTCCTGAAGGCTTGAAATCAACGGTCACATTATACATCACTTATCTTATATTGCAAAGTACGATCATAGGGTTTTAGTATTAAAATGTCATTAACTAAAGTTCCTTACAAAACTATTATTTGGAAAATAATATACATAACATAGATTTGCTTAATACCTGATGTTTCTATTTAAAAAAATGACAGAGCGGGAGAGAGAGAGACTCTAGAGGTCAGGAAAGTACATATTTTACATTTGAGAATGCATATATTTCAGGTGACAACAATCATACATATCCACTAACAGCAGCGATTTGGGATGCAAAGATCATGGAAGTAGTGCAAAACAGTCATGTTATGATTTATTTTGTAATATTATGGCTGTATTGCTTGTTGTCAATAAAGTAATAACTGTCCCATCTTTTTCAATTTTCATTGCCTATTGCATTAATAGACTCGGACTCACCCAATGTGGGTATGCGAGAAAGCTTGCCAGTAGCTTCTCGTGGGTCGGTGGTTCTTTCTGGGGTTTTCCCCGGGTTCTTCCTCCACTATTAATACTGGCCACCATGTATAGACTATCTCTTGTGCTGAAAAATGGCGTTAAACCCTATAACAACAACAACATTAATAGACTTGGAAAAATATTCGTTACTTGTTCTGGCAACATTTTTTGAAAATTGGCGACAAAATATTAAGGTTGGCAATTTTTTGGGCGACAACTTTTTAGGAGCAGTTGTCAATTTGTAATATAATTGTCTATATCTCAGAGCATTACTTTTTCTTTGGAACAGTGTGATAAATTTATGCTGATCAAATGAAGCTCAACAATGTGTGCCTCTCATCAAGTTAGTACACAAGTTTGTTCACATTTCTCTGAATAAAGTAACAGCGTAAAATCATTGCAAAAGTGAATCAACCTTTTTCAGATATTCATGTACTGAGTACACAAGACTTTTGAAATTATTTTTTTATTCTCCAAATATATGACAGAAATAAGATGACCCATTCTTCAAATGGTATCTAGATGTAAATCACTCTTGATGTCTCAGTACATCCATGGGTGGTCTTCATTCACTGTATGTTCAAATGTCAATCAGCCCCTTCACAATGGAGTTCTCATTGGCATGCCTACCAAGGTGCATTGGTGAATTGTAGGTATTTATCACTCCCCACAGTGGAGTGAAAGTGAAGGAGATAAGTTCCCCATCACAAAGCATGAGGTTTTCAAAAATCATGTGAGTTGTACAGTAACTGACCATGTACTGTTCCAAAAATATAAAGATGAATGAAGACAAGTTCATTCTCATACTGAATTTCTCTCTGTCCTGAAGAAAAGATGAAGCCACAAATCTGTGTGCATGGGTAGTACTATATCTGTAAAATTATGCCTGAAAACAGTGAAGATCAAAACTGAACTCAGTCTTCCTAATGTAAATTTCTATAATAAATTTGGCTTCAGTCCATGAAACCCTTCAAAAATCGATTAGTGTTCATGAAATTCACAACAGACATCACATGCAAGACATGAGTAAGAATTACAGTACTATAAAAAACTGTATTTTGGACAGATGTCTTAAGACCTCCCCATAACATTCCTCTATTTAGTACAGTGTTACTGTCTTGAAAAAAGTCTATTTCACAACTAGTTTGTAAAAAAAGATTAGTTAACTTACACCGCCAGAATACTTTCTTGATGATGTATAACATTTACAATTCAACTGAAATGGAAAATAGAAAAATATTTAAAATTAAAAATAAATGAGTCAAAGTCAATTAACAGAAAGAATGAGTTAACGGTACACGCTATTAAATAAAATCAGTTTAGAAAGATGGTGTTGGAGGTCAGTACTATACTGACAAGAATTAAAATCTACTTGTACCACTGGTATTATTATCAGTTAATCAGTTAGTTTGGTACAGCACATTCTTTCAATCCACATTACAAATACTGCAAAACTGTTCTGGAATGTCAAGCAAATATTGTTCATCAGTTTAGTTACCAATCTGTTACAACTGGACTCAATTATCCTTTTCAAGAAGTTGATGTGAATACAAATAAAATATTTTGTCACCAAAGATCATGGAAAAAATGTAAATTTATACAGGGTTTAGTAATTAGGGCCAGCAATGTGAAATTACTGAAATTATGTCTGTAATCATCCAAATGGCAGTGAACCTTTGGGAACCAAACCAAAGCCTAAAGTCACAAGGACAAACTTGTTAAATACTTGAGGACATACATGCACACAACACAGAAAAAAGTGTGGGCCCGGTTAATAAGCGTGGAATGGGGGGTTGCTTCTATACTGCAGTATCAGTTAATATTTCCTGGATATCCATCTTTGCCTTTTGTAATTGAACCAAAATACCTACTATTATGCAAACTTAGTTATGAAATGAGTATATATGTAGACAATTGTATTTACTGAACAGTAAACAACCTCAAGTTCTGTATGTCAGTTTAGGTTGAGCTTTTTATAAGTGGAATTTCTTCTTGTTCATACTTTTTTCCTTATTTAACTTGTACTATATTATGCATATGCTGAACACATTAAAAATGATGTGACAATGCCTTGTATATTATCACCCGAAATTGCTAATCCACGTCTGCCTAGGGTATACAATCTATCTCTAATTGTACAGACTGCTATTAGCAGATGGCTTCATATTTTCAATGACTTTAAACATATATCCCTTGCTGAGTTTCTTTACCTACTCCAAGGTGGAGGTGGAAGAGGTTTCAGTTTCAAAGGTTATAAATCCCAATTATTTCCAGCTTATTGTGAACTTTTCACATTTATTCCAAAGTCCCCATGAATAATGCCACTGTGTTAAGTTTAATTACTGCAGTAATGATGGCTTATTCGATGTTCAATCTATTCAAATTTCAGAAGCTTTAAGCAAACATATAAATTAGGACAACAGTCAATTATAGAACCAAACAATAATAATAAAAAAATAAGAAAAGCACATGAACAGCAGGTTAATAACCCAATTATATAAATTTTTTTTAAATATAAACTTAATTGCAAACAGCAATTTACTTATTTAATTATTCTGAATAAAGAGTGGTCCCAAAATTTTATTTCTCTATTTTTTTTCAGTAGTTGAATTCTAAAATCAAGGCAAACTGCAGCAATTTCAAAAATGCATATTCTCCAATGATCAATGCCTGTTTCTGATCTGGCGATATAAGTTATGTATAATGCGGATCAATAGTTATGGCTCTCTATCATTTTTGCATATTTCTCTATCATTTTTGCATTTTGCTTCTTACATAGAAAGATGCCTGTAAGCATGTCCAAGCTTATAGCTATGTGATGCTGCGATATGCACTGCGCCAAAAGAATAATCGGGAGAATAAAATGTTATCAGGTTTGTTTTATTCACCGCTAGAAACCAATTTTGCATGAAACTGTCATAACGTCATTGTGTTTTCTCAATCCATATTTCAAGTCCATAATTTAACAAGGGTTTTGGAAATTTCTTACAAATTGTCAAGGAATGAATAATTTTGTAATTTATGTGAAATATTGATGCACAAATGATCAAATACGCAAGGAATATTCAAATTTGGTGACATCATCAAAATTCACCCATTAAATCATTAATCCCTGGAGATTTTTGTCATTTTCACCTGAAATGGGAGTAGGAAAAGCATTCTGGGAGTTGCTTCTGAATACATCCAAATACATCTGCTTCCAAGAGATGTTCATTTAACCTTAAGCCTAGTAGTGCTAGAAACATCTTTTTCATTGGCTTTTGCCTCACTCATGAGCAGAATGGTACTTTTTTTTTTTTTGCTTATTGGATCCATCATTTTTGTGTCATGGCCACATTTTACTCCAAATCCCCAAGTTACCCTACTTCTTGCAAAGGTTAAACTGTATGTGGGCAGTTCAGACTGGTCTGCCTTAGATCGCAGACCAAAAAGTCTAAAATCCAATTCTGACAATGGACAATTTTTTGGTGTAAAAAAAAAAATGGGTCTCAAAAAATGTTTGTCCCGCTGTATTTTGTAATGTGAGTAGAAAGTCCAAACTATCTGGCATCATTGTAGAGTTATGTTTCTTTACTTTTCCACAATTCCACCCATTTTGGTGTATCTTAAATGACCTAGATGCTATAAAGCTTGGAAGTAGGGTGCTACCTCCTGACACATAAACATGGCACCTTGGGTTAATGAGTTAATTTAACTTCTACTCAAATGCGCTACTGGAAAGGGTGTGTGATAGGAAATAGCTTTTCAAAAAATACACTTGTTGTGAATTTAATTAAATAAAACAATCAATTTAGATGTACATCATGACCATTTCAACTTGTTACATTTAAATGTTTGGTCCCTAATTGGGAAAATACATAATTATTAGATACGGTTTGCTTTATATATCACAATTAAAAAGTTTCTCAATAAAATCAGAACTGAACCGATATGCATTTCTCCAAATTTATTGTTCACAAACTAATATCTTTCATGTTTTATAGTTTGGTTTTGTTGACAAGAAGAAACATTTTCATTCCACAAGGTGTTTACTTTCAAACACTGAAACACAACACTGACCATTAGCTGCTAGAAACTGCCATAGTTAAGCTATTTAAGTCTTCTATTCTTATTATGCTACAGAATGGGGGGTTGGGGTGGACTGGGAGAGGATATGGCTTAAAACAAAAACCATTTTTTTATGGAAAAGAATGAATAAATTTAAACATGATACAGGACCAATGTACTATTTCTACATTTAATTGAAATAGTCAACCTCTAATTGGAAAAAATAAAAATTATTTTTAGTTTTTCATATATTGTATTAACATGAGAAACTTAACATCTTTCTGTCAAAATCTGTTCAAAAGTTAGTATCTTTTAGTTTTAAGGTGTGTGGTTTTGTTACATTTTCATTCAAAAGTGTTTTTGTACATTTTGAAACAATGAAGCAAGACACTGTACAGCAACTGGTAGGAACTGTCCTTACTGACTGTTGTTGACTCCAGTCAGGAAGGTTAAGTAGCAGGTGTAGCATCTGACTTCCAAGTAAAAGTGTCTCTCTTCATTCAGTACCTAGTGATGCATGTAGATTTGTGAAAAAGTGACAATGGAAAGTAAATTTTTTCACTAAAATCACTGTGTTGATGACTTCAATGGCCAGTGACAGAATGCATCAGTCAATATAGTGCACACAATTCCAAATTAAAAAATTTACAAATTTGTTGATAAAAAATGTTATTTTCTCATTTTAAGGCTCAAGGCAGCTACAGAAGAACCTTTCTGAAGCGTAACTTGTGCACCTCTTTTGGATTTAAATATATGATGCCACATTATTCTTGTCAAATAAACTCTGGAAAGAATTATGACATAAACAGTCTTTCCCTCGTCCCTAGTTTTTCCTACTTTTTATCAAAGTACCTAATTTTTCCAAAATGGCCCTACAATACCCTACTTTTTTTTCAATGTCATGTAGAGGTTTAACAATTGGTGGGATTTTTACTCACCAATGATTGAGAGGCTTCTGTTTTTCATCTCAGTATTTTTAGCAAAAGAAATAATTGCTCTCCAGTTTCACTGAGAATCCTGTCTTCCAAGCCCATATGACTATAAGTTCCATGTAATGTAATGCATACAGTTTTGTAGGAAGACTGGGTTCTCAAAAGATTTCAAATAGGAAGTCATTTAACTTTTACCCCAAAATCTCAAGAGTCATTTGTTTTTCTAATGTCATGAGCTCACAACTGGGATTGTTCACTGCTTGTGGAGAAAACTAATTTTTTTAGAGATACACTTGGCATGATAAGAGACAAACAAGATGGAGCCCTGAGTGGCCAAGTGGTATAAAGCGCTCACCGTTATGGATCATTGCCATTTCACCTGTCTGGGTTCAAGTCTCTCGTTCAGCAAATTTGGATATGTGAGAAAGCTTGCCAGTAGCTTCTCATGGGTCGGTGGTTCTTTACAGGGTTTTCCTGGGTTCATCCTCCACCATTTATATTGGCTGCCATATAAAGCCTATCTTGTGCTGAAAAATGGCATTAAACTATACAACAACAAGACAAACAAGACGACAATAAAACTGACATGGTTATTACTGATTTTTTCACAAGCCTTTTTCTTTCCTATTATGTATGACTGCAAAGATGCTGCCAGGATTTTATCTAAACAGAGGAGCTCCACCCTTGTCAACAAAATAAATGGGGAGTAGCCAAAACAGGAGGGGGAGAAGAAAATGTCCAAAGTTTAATATTTAACTAACACTTCCATATCTGTCTTTCTTTCTGCTATCCTCTGTTGATGCACTAATGAAATCAAAAGATGTTGCATTAGTTGTATAAGCATTTATCTGTTGATTGCTTATAAACTTAATCAGTTCCTTATCTGTGTGTAAATAATGCTCAGTGCTGAAATCCTGCCTGCCCTCCACTTCACAGTCTGCTGTCTGAAAGGGATACTTCTGCTCCAAAATAAAATGTTTCACTAATATAAGCTGTACAAAAGTTTCACTTTCTTGAATCAGTTCTTGACTACAATGCAGATTTCTTATCTGTTCCAAAATGCTGTATTAGCATTTCAAGTCCATAAATGCCAGAGTCTGCTTGTTCAGACAGATGTATTTTGCATATAGATATATTCACTTCTTAATTTCATTTTTTTATCCTTATTTATTCAGTTTATCTTAACCCTATTAGGACAATATAGCTTGTTAGCACAAGATCCCACATTGCTAAATTGTTTGAGCAAAGAAATGAAAATTACAGTCTACTTTTAAATAACCTGTATTTGATTAGGTTTGGTATTCTGCATTTTCTATCTTTAAATGCAAAATACTTCTAAAGGAGGGTGTGTGTGACTGCCATGCCATCTATTTATGTCCTTCCAGATTCTATATCACACTCATATTTTACACCATTTTCAGGATCAAAATCACTCACTATTATCTCCATTAACACTTTCCCATATAATTATTTTGGATATGCTTCATAACTTTAAAAATCTATGTCATCATCTCTATCATCAGCCATTTGGAGATTTCTATGTAGCCTTTGTTTTAAACACATATCTGTAAAACTTCTTTGATGCAAGGTTCAAATTACAAAAATAATGCTATTCCAAGGCCCAATGTGTTAATCATATTCTGTTGAACAATGACTGATGTCAAGCTGAAGAACCCAGATGTTTAAACAGATGCCTACCAGAAAAAAGACGGATGTCACAACAAGAGCTACGATGACTCAAGTAAAAGGACTTATGTAACGACAATCACTGTAAAGCTGAATGATTCAATAAAAATTACACACTGCACATAGTATATTTTCAAATGCATGATTTTGAACTTCTTTGCAAAAGTTCTTGCACAACAAACATGGCAACAACCCTTTCTGCCTCAAAGTTTAAAGCACTTTTTTGATGATTGGAATGGATCTCAGTTGCAAACAGGTTTGATTTTCCAGCATTCTTGTGTCATTCACACATCATCACTCCATTTCAAAATTTTAAAGCATTTTCGACCCACAGAAAAACTGACTTTTCCACCTGGCATACAATTTTCAAGCAACATTTGGAGATTTACTCTCCTTCTCAGAGCTGACATAAACTTTGCATTTCTTTGGAGTCTGTGAGTCAGACAATTCATCATTGGCAAGTTGTTTCTCAGAGTATGTTAATAACATTTTTGTTCATATCACATAACTATCACATTGACATGCACTCTCTGCTTGATGAATCTAGCTTTCTACAGGGTGCTACAGCAGCAACAGGTTTCTGGTCTTGTTCTCAGAGTAAGAATGTTAAGAATTATATATCATTTCATTTTTCTACCAACATTACATTACTTTCATTTAATATTTAAAATGTTTTCTACACAACATTGGAAATGGGATTATTGTTGATATCACACAAGTATTGAACCTCTAGCTACGGACATGTAGGTTGTAAAATTTAGGTTGTCATGTGACTAGCAACACAAATTGCGAGAATGAAGTCAAATTTCATCAACACTGTACTTTCAATGTTTCCTTTAAGGGTTGCAAGACTGCATGTCAAAAATACTTCCAGTGTCAGAACTGGGGGCCAATTTTTTTTAAAAATATGCATAAATGAGGGTAAAGGAAACAATGAGTTTCATCTCATCTGTCAGTGGATTAAACGCATAGTGAATATTGTACTTGTAATTTCTAATTAAATAAATAATCTTCCATTCAATTTCATGCTGGTATGGTTCACTGTAAGGTCATTCAAGCTTGCTAGACCCACAAGTAAGCAGCTACTCTATGGTGCCACTCTATGGTGGCAGCAAAATGTTCAAACTTTTCAATAGGCAATTGGCTCCAACCCCACACCCCAAATTGATTGTAAGTGACAATGACATTTGCTTTACTCGTCAGACCTGCCTCTGACCCTTCCCACTTCATTTCTGATATTTCGACATTTAAATATAGGCACTATTTAAATTTGTTATGGACAGCAAGCACAAAGATGATTATGCCAGAGACGCTGAAGTTCTTAACACTTTCCTAACTTTGGTCTTACATTCCTTTGAACATATACATACAAGAGTTACATCTTTACAGTTTGTTCATATTTTTTAATAAATATTAAAACTAGACTGTTCTAGAACTGGACAAGGACAGTAAGCAGTCTTGTCTCAGACTGGTTGTTTACATCGACAGCTTCCATTTGGTTTGAAACGCGAACAAGATAGCAATGTTAGGGGCCAGCTGGCGACAATCAAGTATGAAATTCTGAACTAATGAATTAAAAAACTACGTTTTGTTTATTTTCTATATCCTCGGTATTTTTCGTTCTTAAAATCGGTAGGGCGGTACAAACAAACGGGAGGGTAAGTTAGTATAGTCGGAGATCGGGCACGTGTGACCTTGTTATAAGTTGTTATAACTGAGGGTGAAGGTTGTTATCACGAACTAAAACCAAACAAAACTAAATTTAATTCATGCAGTAGAACTAAATATTATTTCTCTTTGAAATTAGAGTAATTTCTTGCAGTATAAACTTCAAAAAAGCAAATAACCTCCGATGAAATGCTTTGAAGCAGACGCCGCACTACACGGCCAGCCATTTTCTTCTTTCTCTGAAGGTTTTTCGTCAATACTATCAATTTTCGCAATGGAATAATACAGCTTTATTACCCGTCAGCTGGTAGTCGGGTTACCTTAAGGTCTTAAATGTAAGTTTTGCATAAATGAACTTAAGAAGCAGTCTGCTCAATGCACAAAATTAGTAGAAAGTATTTCATTGGCTTAAAATTAACAACATATGGATTTGGAGCCATTTTCAGCGGATGGCTTGAAAATCGGGGATTGAAAGATTAACACAATCGTATATTGTTCCATTACTTTGTTTTACAAGATGTCAAGAGAAGAAGATACACGACAAATATCTTCTGCACCAGATGAAGTAGAAACTGAAAGCGCGAAGATGGGTCCACCACCTCCTCCTAAGGTGATGATGTTGAATTGCAACATGTCTGCTTCAGATTGTAAACAAAATGGCCTTGAGTGTTATTAATTGTCAAATAAATTAATTTGATATTATGTCCTTTAATACAATTACATTATGACAGCCAAATCTTTAAATTTGATAAAAAGCATTGAAAATATATTTAGTGGTTTGACGACTAAACAAATAAAACAATGCGTACACTGCGTCGCAGATTATCCTTGTTTCAAAGTCGTCTCAAACGGTCAACATCAGTCGAATGCTTGAGTGAAATTGGGGAAATCGTGTGGGTTTATATATATATATATATATATATATATATATATATATATATATATATAATTGTATTGTTTGGAGGGTTTTTAACCAAAGCGAAACTGGTGCAATGCGTTTGCAGATTCGGACTTGCTTTGCGATCAAATGTAAAACTGTTCATAAATAGTTACAAATAGAATTTTGTGCAGTAGACTAGAGTAAAAGTCATTCAGGTCATTTATTTACTCATCTTAGATGAAACAAACGGTTGTTTTCCAATTTAAAACTAATTCTGTTTAACTAAAGACTTGGATTCTTATTTTTGCACCATAACTGCCAAAAAACTTCCAGATGAAAATTGTTGAGCAGTATGAACTTGTACAGTGATGACAAGCTACTAAACTGGGTCAAGAAAAGAGCATGTTCAGTCTGATTATTACAATATAGGGTAGTACAAATCTGTTTATCAATATGCGTAGCTTTCATTGTGACATTCAGTCTGAATTGTGCTTGATCACACCTTTATCTGATCTCATTCAATAATGTCCACATACCTTAACATTGATGTAGCTGTATGTACTATTTGGGGGCATGTAAATAATGACATTCCTAAGTATTGTTAGGATCTTCATAAAGGTATGTCGTCAAATTCTCCAAAATGACATGCATTACTAAAACAGTATTGAATGCCTACATGGCCTGTATGACTTTCAATATAGGTCATTCCAAGTCTACCTCTCTCTTAAATCACTTATATATATTATTAGTAGTTAAAAGCTGGGTGAAGTTACAACAAGGGGGTTGGAGTAGTGTGCTAAAGAGTGAGTTTAATATTCTAAGCTCTTTGATTCAGGCTTAATTTTGGTATACCTTAAGGCAATTTTCTTTTCCTGCGTAGATATTGGACATATTTCATCTTGTATCATAGCAATATGACTGAAAAGTTTTTAAAGCTATGTTAAAAATCCAATCACACACACACACACACATTTCATCTTGTAAAACAAATTAGATGCATTTAAATTGATGGCTTCCCCTCTCATTAAAATGTCACATCTGTTTGTACCACAGGATGAATTATAACCAGTATTAATGTATATGAAAATATCCTCTTTATATCTTAATTATCTCAGATGAGTTCCAATACATCAGGATCAATGCATAGTAATGAGGTCATCTGCATGTGATTGAGGTGGCACTCTACAGTTTTGTATTTTGCATTTGGCTAAATTTTTAAAGCTAAATAATTTCCAAGGTTGTCCTCAAAGGTTTTATCCTAGATTTTTTAAAAAGACCTTGTATATCATAGGTATTGTTAAAGGAACTTTGAATTCCTGTTATTTTGGTGTATGATTATAATTTTGATTATAGAGTATGCAGCTTGGCCTTCCATCATATATGCACCTGTCAAAAACTGCTTCTTCCACTTGGTCCTTTGCACTTCTTTGACTAAAGATAAATTGTTAAAAAAAGAGCCATTAACTTTCTTTTATTTTATAGAGTTTGTAGTTCATTCATTGCACTTTCAGAAACTGGTATTTTCTAGTATGGCAAAAATTTGTTTTCCATTTTAATAACTGCTAAAGATAGTGTGATTTATTCAAGCTGATTTATTTTTTAAATGCTTGGGGGTGTTCATGTTGGTTAGCTGTGTGTTGAGATTATGTACAATTTCAGTAAGTAAAATGAACGAAGAATTTTCAGCCACAGTACATGAAAGTAACAGATGTATGCTAACATTCTCTCAATTGTGCATGTTACAAATGCAGATAGATTCACCTTACACATCACTCTCTCAAAAGTACATAATAGAGTGCTCTGTGAACTTGTTCCCAAAACTGGAGACCATTTGATCAAATTTGGAATATATGATCAAAATCTTAGACAAATTTCACATACACTAATGAGGCAATCTTGCATTTGATCGGCTTAGCTTGTACCACACTGGATATTTCTAATATAATTTTTATCAAACTTGGAATTTATATTCATGATTGTTCAGGGGGCAGTCATTTTATTCCTGAAAAAAGTTCTGCTAAAAGAGTCTTACATTTTTTCCAGCTTTTTCACTTAACGTTGTTTAAGACCCTGAATCTGAAGTTTAAAGGTCAGAGGTCATGTCACGGTAGGTCTTATAGGAAAATAATACTTTCTGCAGAGTAAATTAAATTCAAGACCACATAGCTTTACCAAAGGTCCATATCATTGGAATTGGTCATTAATCTCCAGTCAACCTAGCCATACTAGGGCATAGATAGAATTCTATTGAAAGTGGGCAGGCATATGTGATCACTTGGTCCTCGTACTAATTTGCTGATTCCGCTTTCTCCTGCATTGTTTCATTAGAAACAGTTGACTTTAACAATCTTCTTTTACTTAGATAAAAAAAAATTTCTTGTGTGTGAATTTAAATTTTGATATTTTTCTTTGCAGGATGTTGAAAAGCAAGAAGAGGAAAAACTGAAAGCAAAATATCCTAATTTGAAAAAGATGGGTGGTGGATCTGCATTGTTAAACAAGCGGTTACAGAAAGGAGTATGTGTTTTTTGCCATGCGTTTTTCTATATGATATCAATCATCACCATCTAATATTATATGTTACATATTGTGTTTTGACCATTTTTCACCTTCTTTGGACTCGGGGATGAAAATTGACCCAGTGCACTTTACTGTATGTTGTAAATGATGACTAAGGGAGACGGGAGCTATGGTGGTACAGTGGTTGGCACACTAGACTCATACCTGAAAGGCTGCAGGTTCCATCCTACCACTGGACCAGCAGTTCTGGCACTAAATAAACCTCTTAGCACTGACCACACATATAGTTGGGTCATGCAACACTGTGCAGGGTCTGACAAGTTTAAACATTAGATGGTTTCCCACAGACTAGGAAAAAAGAATCGGGTGGACCAGGTTAATTTCAGTAACACATACAAGTCGCTGTTTGCTTTTATGAATTACATTATCATTTGTTAAGAGTCTCTAATAATTATTCTCCACTAGAAAACATGTTTTAATAATATTTTATAAGGAAATGTGAAAAACCAAATCATACTTCCGTGTAATATTCGATGGGATGACTAAAATTTATTCTGTGATAGCCCTTGGCATAATCGGTACGCTTTTTTCCACTAAATTATGCCTTATACGTAAATATATTCAGATTGCGCGTTTTTGATATATCTCCTTCCAAATAAATGAATAATTTGTTTTCTCATTTTTATTAACATCCCATTAATCCCACAGACCGTATTCTAGAAAAGACGGTTTCTATGCAACTACGACATAAGAGTATGCTTGTCCTTAGACTTACATGCACTTTCCTAACAGCATTATGTTCTATTTATAGTAGATGCCCTATTTTCAAGAAGTAGGCTGGTTCTACTTTCAGACTTGTGATCTCTGTTTCTATTTATAGCAGCTGTATGGCTTAGTTAGAAGAGAAAAGACTGGTTTTCTAAATTGTAATCTTTGCTCGCAGATTCTTTGGTCAAATTGATAACTGGTACAGAACAAGTCTGTAGGTATTTGGCACTAAAAGTCAAGTCAGATTTATTCTAATTGATGCATGTGTTAGAGCAAAATGTTTTTCAAATAATTTCACAGATGGGTTAGAAAAGATGCAAAATCGATTCAGAGATAATACATTAACTACATATTACAGCGTTCCATTCTAGGGCAGCTTAATGCCCATTGCAGGCTGTGTGGAAAGGATTTTAATATTGGTCTTGGTGGTAAAATAAAGAAACCTTGAATTAGCTCGTTTTACTAACTCCAGTACTAAAGTAACTTCTTTTACAGCAGAACTAAATTGCGGACACTAATTTTATAAATGCAGAGGCATTATGTACCGAGTTCTTAAAAGAACATGGACTACCCCTAGCAGTAGAAGACTACATTGGTCCTTTGTTCAAACGGATGTTTCCTGATTCCAAAGTTGCAGAAAATATGAATATACAATAACAAAATCATCTAATATTGTTAGGTGTTTAGCAGAAGATACTTCACTTAAAATTGCAGAAGCCATGAAAATTGGGCCATTTAGTATTGCAACAGACAGGAGTAGTGATTATGATAACAAAAAGTTGTACCCAGTCTGTGTAAAAGACTTTGACAACAAAAAGAGCAAAGTCGGAGTGCTCCTCTTTCATTACCAGAATCAACAGTAGATTCCACTGGAGAAAACAATTTTTTATTTGCTTGATAATGCTTTGAATAAATATAAGTTGGCAGAACTGTATGGGGTTTTCAGTTGATGCTACATCAGTGATGACTGGAATTCATAAAGGAGTTGCATTCTGTATTTTGAAAAATGCCTCCATCATTGTACATATCAGGTTGTCTCTGTCATATGATGCACCATGCTGCAGGAAAGGCTGCTGATAAATTAGAAGGAGAATTCCTGAAGTATCAAGTTGGCAGTCTACCTGACAATGTACTTAATGGGGACAGAGTTGATTTTTTCATTTTATTTGCCAGCTAAAAGACCCAATAACTGTAAGATATAAATTTTCTCTTCTTTGTCAGGTTATGAAATGAATTTTAGTTCTTTATGATTCTAATGCTGACTGTGAAAGATTGTTCGGCATTGTTAACAAAAGTAAAACTGAATTTAGATCCAGGCTCTGTGATAACCCAGCACTTAGTGCTCTGCTGGTGTGCAAAACATTTATGGTCTCAGCTGGTACAAAGTGTTTTGAAATGCAAGATGAGAGTCTGTTGCTTTTTAGAGCTCAAAGTGTTGTATACGAAAACTTGAAGCAGTAATTGATGTTAAAAGTTCAGAGGGATAAATAAATCATTTTTGTAAATATGCTCATTGAATTTTTATCGTGTTATACATGGATTACTCTTTTTCTGCACGGATTATTCTTTTTGTCCACTTGGATTACACTTTTTCCTCGCCAGGAGTTGGCATGTATGGGCTTAGGGTACAAAATTTATTGAACCATGCCATGCCGGGGGGTTGTAAGACTGGTTGAGATGTGCCTTTTGCAAAATGAGTGAATAAATGCACATGGTAGTCTACGACTTGGTCAGGTAGACCCCAATTAGTGTCCAACATAATGATTGCAATTTAGCCATATGCCGTTACAAGCCATATATAGTAGAAGAGTGCCAGAATAATGCCAGCATTCTTTTGAATTGCCTAAGTATAGCATGTCCAAAGAAAGGCACACCAGTGCTTAAGAGACGCGTTTTCACAGTGGTCCATGTACACCACGTCCTTGATAACTTGTGCACTGATAACTCGTGAACCCGCTTATAATGTAGGGTCAGGCATGGATTCCATTTTTCAAACCAGATAATACAAAAAAAATTATCCTTATTTGTTGAACTTGAAGAAAATCGTGATCAAAATTGGCAACGGAAACTTTTATGTCACCTTTTAATAAGAAGTCGTATAATTTGTTACATTTTCTTTTCAAACAACATTCTTCATATACTGCAATTAACAATATTCAAGGACATTTTGATCAATGAAAATATCACTTATGCCTAGTGGAGGCAGTACTTAAATAAATACCAATTAAATTTTAAAAAATTATCAGTTGATATTTGTGTTCTAGTTCTATCTTTTAGTTCCTTTGAAGTGTAATTGTGCATTCTGTCTTCTTATAATTAAACATAAAATATGTCAATTTACTGTAACAGCTATGTCTGCTAGCATTTCTCTGAGAACCTAATTAAGTGCCCACCTTGTTTTTATATCAGCTAGCGGAAGCATTTGTTGTATTGTTGCACTAATTAAAAACGGGCTTTCTTTTCTATTATCATGTTAGTTACATATTTTTCAGATGTTGGACATATTGAAAATAAATGTAATTTAAGGGAGAATAACATACGATATCATCAGAAAAAAACGCTTTATTTATAATTTTTCTCTACTCAATTATAAAACGAGAATTCGGCCATTAAACAGCCCAGCCCAGCCGCCGCTGCCTCCACCACCCCCTCCCCCCCACCTCCCCCACTCCGGTTTTATTGATGTCTAGCAAGTTTGTAACTCATGCCTTCACTTATAGTGCAGTCCATGCTTTTGCTTCCCAATGTGCACAAGTTATAAAGGGAAAGGTGTGCTGGGACACCATAGAATGTACCTACTTGGAAATTTTGGTCATTTCAAATTGTTGGTCATCAACCCCAGATAATTGGGGCACCATAGACATCAAGAGCAAAAGTCATTTGAGTAGGGAATTAATAGTAGAAAGTGACAAAAAATGAAAGTTTTAGTGAAGGCAAATTAAAGAGTAATTAATGAAAAAGCACAAGGTTGTTTTTAATAGTATATCTAGACCTGTTGGACAAAACTTGGCACTAATCCTTGGACCAGTCACTAAATTCATTATTTGGCAGACTCTAAACCATCTCTTTACATATTGCCTGATTCAAATTCACTAATAAAGGGCATTTACCTTCAAAACCATTATGCTGTATACATATCTGTACTTTAGAATATCAGCGAATTTTAGATTATCCTTGTTGCCATTGTTAAGTTTTTGGTTTGAAATTGTGTGTGTTGATTCGACTGACATGATTTTGGCTTGGTTTTAATCTATGTCATTACATTTGATCCATTCCTTACTGCGGTGATCCTAAACTGTGAAGTTTCTTAAAGTCATGACACAGAATTTTAGTTTAGGCCATAATGTTTATTATGAGGCCGCCTTACTATTTTTCTGTAGTATGCATTGGCAAAAGTTCTACATTGCAATCACTTTGGCATCCATGTACATGTTTGTACATTGCTCTTGTAGAAGTTTAATTGGCAACTCTTCATGGTTTGTTATATTTATAACCCCTTATTGACCCCTGTAGTTTTGAAGAAGAGCAAAGGACATCACTCTTTTCTCTTCCATTCCTTAAGGTTAAAGCTGTTTGAGATTACAGAATAAACCTTTGAATAAATATCCATCATCACTAGAAAAGGTACCTTATATACCACAGTGGGGGTCCCATTTTCAGGGTCAAGGTCACATCTCAATATTTTACATTTTCAACATACTTTTGCTTCTGCTCTGTAATTTTGAGATTGGGGCATGAAATCTGATGAACTTACATGTCATCACTAGAAGGTGTGTCACATACCACATTGGAAAGATTTTTCAAGGTCAGAATCACTGCTCAGTATTCAATATTTTATATTTCAGTCACTCTTTCCCTTCTGCTCACTAGCTTTGAAACCTTTTGAGATTAAGGGATGAAGCATGGTATACCCCTATATTGTTGCTAAAGTTGTTATATTGCATGTTTCAAGTCTTATCTGCAAGGTGAAGGTCATGGCTGAATATGTTAAGGTTTCTTTCATCTCATCTTTAAATTATCCAAGCCAGGTGAGGTACAGGGATGAATCATGGTACACTTGTGCTTTTCAACATGGTGGTATTTTGTGTATCGGTCAGTTTGATCTCTGAGGTAAAGGTCATTGCTCTAATTTCTACCACTTTTTTGCACTTTTATGTAATACTCTTTGAGATGGGGCATTGAAACTTTGTTACTTCTGATGTCTGCCCACATATTTTACAGCAGTGTTAAAGTTTGTAGTCCAATATCATGATCATGGACTTTGATGGTAGGTGTGGTTCAAAACTTCCTTGAATTTGAATGTTGTCCATTTACACCTAGGTTTTTGCTGATTTCAGTACATTATCAATTTCAACCAAATTTTCCATGTAGCTGTATACTCCAGTCCATTCTTGGTGACTTCGGTTTCCACAGCATAACTCAACCAAGCATTATCCAGCTGAAGCCCGATTCGGTACGCAGCCTTGTTTCATCACAATCTTGGATTCGTTTGGTTGTTAGCATTTTGGGTTGATTTTTGTCCCTGATTGTCCAGTACATTCATTTTCATTGTTACACTACAGTAATGATGTATTCAGCCCCACAGATCAGACTTTCCTAAGCAGAGCTTTTGTGGTGACTCCATTGCAAATAACTCAAACTGTGACTAGCAATTATAAAATAAAATAGTGACATTATTTAATTTCATCTAAATCATGTAAATAATTAATGTTCTGGTAAAACAAGACACAGCAGAGGACAGGAAACTTGATTAAAATTCTCTAACCAATTCATTTTGTTGCCATTTTTGGCCCTTTTATCAGTTGGATAATGGGAGTCATGGTGGCTCTGGTTAAAGCATGCAGGTTTGACTGCCACCATGATATCAGCCAGGATTAGTAATCTTGGTGTGTCATTGAGCAAGACACTTTACTTTCCATAGTGTGATATAACCTTCAGAGTTTTGCTTTGATATAAAACACACACCCCAAAAATAAACATTTGGGAAATAATTGTCATTGATTTTTAAAGTGAACCATTCGAAGAATAATTTCTACCATGCCACATTGCAACATTGCATTTTGTAGAAAACATTTATTATTGACATCTAAAACATTAATTATCAGTCATTTTTCAATTTCAGCAAAAATACTTTGATTCTGGTGACTACAACATGGCTAAAGCCAAGTTAAACAACCCCAAAAAGCCTCTTGCACCATCAGAAAAAATGCTGTTACAGGAGTCCATTGGAGATGCCATTCCTACGCCAGAAGTCTTACCACCACGGAAAGCATCAATCACCACTAGCAAGTTGGCAACGGACTCCACTAGCTGAAATTAATGCACAGTTCTGTTGCAGCCAAATCATACATTCATCACAATTGAATTGAGTCAAATCTGCAGTTCAAAGCACTCAGATATCTTGGTCCAAATTAAAATGATATTAATTAGGAAGATCATGTGTAGTTATGCATTTGTTTTTTTTTATGCAAAAGTGAGAGAACTTTGTCACATAAAAATTGGTATTTTCGATTCAAAATGCAGTTGCAGAATTTAAGGCAAACTGTTTAGCTCTAATGATTATATAGACCTGTGGAAATAACAAGATACGTAAGTACCCTTTCTGTTACACTAACTTGTGAGTTTGGGCAAACATAGTGTTTTGTAAATCAGACTTGTGTTAATCACTGGTTGCTTTTCTACAATATCATTTATATAAATGCTTTATTTAAAAGTTAGTTGAAATTAAAACTGAATCAATTAACTGCATTCATCTGATATTCTAATGGTTATTCTATTAAAATCTAACTGTAATGATTGAACACTCATTTATTTTTTAGGGGACCGAAAAGAATTATAAAAATGCATTCCCCCTATATCGGGTTGATTTAAGTAGAATAGCCATTATTAGGAAAGGTTTCTGTCAAATCAACAAGACAGCTTTGGATGTAAAACCTTGAAGAAATTATTCAGATGATCTATATGTACAGTTGGTATTTTGTCTTGCAATGTACATTTTACCACACAATTGATTGTATACACACAAAATACAAGATCGAGTTTAATTATACTTGTGGCTTGGTTGTTCTTTTATGTCTCTTCACTTCCTGTTCATTTAGTTCAAGTTCATGTTAACCAATTATTGTGTACTAACACTTCCTACTCCCCTTGCAGGATCCGTTGAATATCGTCTTCTAATCAATAGTTTATTATTGCAATACTTTTCTAGCACATCTTGTGAAGTTTGATTCTGAATTTGAGAATTAAACATTTTCAATAGTAATAAGAATGAAAAAAATAATAATGAAAGTCTTGATTTAAAACTCTTTTGAGTTAACTTTTGTTTAGCAAATTATACTTTTATTCCCCCACCACAACAGAGGTAGGGCATATAGTGTATGTTTGAGTGTATGTCTGTCATACCTTGTTGAAGTTTTGTGTTCAGGTCGTTTTTCAAATAGTTATGAAGTAGCTGTTGCAGGAACACATTTCTAGTTTGACCTGCATTCAGATTTTTAATCTATTTCATGACGGGACAATTACCTAAGGATCTTGTCCATTCATCCACCCATATACAATCTGGCCACTAAATCTCTACAACCCACACACATATTGTGTGCCATATGGTTAAGCTAGTAGCCCATTACAAGATGTGCCTTTTAAAACTTGAATCATTTCAGGTCCAATTTTGATGAGTTGGTGACTTCTTCCATCAGCCATCAGTTAAATATTTTCACTACAACAGATGATTTTATCCAGCATGGATTTGGTGTGTACATTTTCTCCCAAATTTGCAGTGCCTTTCATGTGTTTTGTCTTGTCAACTCCACTTTGGTTAGAGCTGATAATTCACTTCACATCATCACATGGAATGCTTCTTGTAACTAGCACGGCTCAATAACCATTCAGCATATTCTGATATATTCGGTTTGTACATTATCTCAAAGACCCGTATGCAATTTTGGATTATAGTCTCGTATATTCCATTTTGAGTTGTGCCGTTTATGGAGCAAATTCTAGTCCATGTGGAAATGAGGAATGTTACCTCAGTCAGCATAGCTCAAGAACCATTCAATATATTCTGATTAAATTTGGTAAGAGCATTGTCGCATAGATCAAAATGTACCTTTTAAGTGTTTTGTCTCCTCTACACCATTTTTAACTGAAACTTTTCAATATATTCTTATGTGAATATAGTTTGCCATATATTGATGTATTTTTTTATGGTTTTTGGTGGTTAAAACTATTTTTGACAGAGTTATTGTCCTTTGTGAATCAACTCAATATCTTAATAATCTTAATAGGTCAGTTAATTATTTAAACCTGAAACTAGCTTGGATAAAGGGGAGTTTTCTCTGAAGGCAGTGCTGGTACCCATTGGTTTTAAAACATTATTCCTTTTAAGGTACTTTGCTACTTAATGTTAGCAAGATGACCTTAGGTGAGTAAACATGTACTTATTTAATGGTCATCAAAGCAAACTACCACTACATTATTATTGCAGTCATTTTCAAAGCAATATTTCTTTGATGACTATTGTATTTTTGTGACATGAAAGTTTAGTGCAGTGATACAAATGGTTCAAAACTAAGATATGTACTTCATTCAGCACATGTTAGAATCTTCAATCTACATGCACTAAGGACTTGATGTAAACAAGTCAGCTGCAAGTTTGAGAGGGCAAAAACTTTAAAAAAATTTGGAAGCATAGTGATTTTGACAGTATGCAGTAACTAACTTTTAGAAACTTACATGGCAATCCATTAAAAAAAATTGCAGTTATATTAACAAGATTGTATGCCAGATGGATGGACATGAAGCTTTTTATATAAAATAGAGTTGGGGGAATATTGACAGTTTGTTAAGGATTTTGAAACTTTGGCAGCTTTTCTTCCAAACCTAATTTCAGACATCTGATCCTGATGCTATATCAGATGTTCTGAATTTTGAATTGGACTTTATGTTCGGTGTTTCCAAAATATGTATAAAACTGTCTGGTCTCCTAGGTTCATTTGATGCATTTTGTACTTTGTTAATGTATCTGCATTATGTTTTAACATAGATGTTTAGTACCTGGTCATATTAAAAGTAATTAGGAATATAAATGGCTTGCATATTTATCAGTATTAGTGTTTAGCTAAATAAGAAAATACCATGAAGCTGTTTAGTCCCAGCACAAGCTGCATAAACCCAAATCTGCTGCATATTGCACAGGTAGTCTAGGTCTATGCAGTTGCTTAGAAGAAATCAGTACAACAAGTGTCATAGACCCTGATACCTGATATGCAGTCACATGACTTCAAAGCAAGTGTGTGTGTGTATATATATATATATATATATATATATATATATATATATATATATATATATATTGTATTCTTTTTTTTATAAAAAGTTTTAGAAAACAAACAAGTCTTTATCCATGTATATTTGCAACTATTGCAACTAATGCCTTTATGTTCAGTGTGAAGACACCTGATAAATTAATTGCGTTGTAAAAGTTTTTAATAAGTCACTTAGGGCAGATGTTTTTTTTGTGTCTTCAAAACTAATTAGGAAGAGTTGAGGTGTGTTTTCAAGCAAGATTACTATTTAGTGAACCAGAACTATTGTACACTAAAATATATGTACCATACAAAATGTGCATTGTAAGAAACAATCAGAGAATATAGTGTTCCATCCACTGTGTTCGATAGTAGATGAGTTATCACAGCTGAGAAAAGGATGAAGATTGTTATATTGATGAAACAACTTGTACATAATATTAATAATAGGTTCTTGTTTGAATTGCTTGATTTATTGACATCAGCAGTATATGAAATAAAACTCAGAAGGTCATATATTTTTCTTATTTTTTACACTCTTGCAAGCATCATTTTTACATCACCTCTATAAAATAAGAGTTTTTGTGCTGTTGTCAGTGTATGGATAAACACCTTTGAAGGTAATACATATATAGACTTGATGTTTTCTTCCTCGTTAGTTTAGAATGAGTTTCATAGCACCTGCCTAATGGGAAGAGGGTGTAAATTTCAGATGTAGATTAGTTTTACTGTTGGTTAAGATTTTGCATTTTAGCTCCTTTTTTTTTTCCCTCTTTACATACTGTTAAAACTAGAATCATACGGGGATGCATCTTGACTAATACGGCATTCTCATTACAAAAGCTGATGACTTGTTTTTCATGGTTCACTGACATTGGTTAAATGTGTTTAATGTTTTTTCCTGGAGCAATGTTCATGCTTAAATCATCCAACTAGATGATTGTATGCATACACCCTTGGAACAAAAGGTCATATCTTGCAAACTTGAGTTTCTGTGTTAAGGTCATGACCAAATGTTTTTACACTCTGTGTATTGTGTTATTTAGAATTATGAAACTTGGTTAAGGGATGCATCTTGACGAAAACTACACACTCATCACAAAAGTATGTCACATTAGTCAATATTTCATTCTTCGCTGACTTGGGGTTCATAATGTGTTTTATTTCCCAATACCTGTTCATGTCAGGATCATTAACCAAAATGAATGATTGCATCTTGACACTACACCCTTACAGCAAAAGAGAGTAATACATTTCACACTCTGCATAAAACACATTATTACAACATTAACATTAGGAAAATAGACACCACAAACTTCTGAATCCAGCCTCCCAGAATGATGAAAAACGTCTTTTCTTTTAATATATCATATAAACAAATGAAGTAAACTCTTATGATGTTTACTCCATACTGTAAACAACTGTTCAGGATAGGTATGCTTCCTTGAAAATTTGAAATTTTGGCTTTGTAAATTCAATGCCCATGACACTTTAAAGTCCTTACAAATCCTTTTAGTGCCCTGTAAAATTATTTTCAACTATTTTTGATCACATGATTCCTGAAAATCAATAAGATTGCTTCATTGATCTTCCTTTGATCTGTTGCTGATCTCCAATGTTCAAGCTTTTTCAGTTCTACTGGTCAGAGATTACTAGATGGTCTGTGGTCCATCATCTGTCCATCCATTCGCATAGGTTTGTTTCTACTACTCGTAAACATCTTGGAGGATTGTCTTGAAACTTTACATACACATTCATCCCATGGTCTACTTGGTCCCTAAAATGTTGTTGCTCATGCATCCAATATGGCCACCACAGTGGCAATCTTCAAAATCTTGTTGCTACTCCTCCAGAATGGATCATCCCATCAATATGGGGGTTTTTTTTCCACTAAAAGACTGTATGATGTCTCTTGGTCCAAATTGAAAATGGTGCCACTGTGACATCCATTATGGCCACCATCTTGAAAATCTTGTCACTACACCTGAATGGATGGTCATATTAACAAGAGTTTTTCACTGAAAGACTTTATGATGTCTAGTTAGTCCTGAATTAAAATGATGCTGATCTGACATCCAGAATGATTGCCACAGTGACCATCTTGAAAATCATGTTATCGCTACTTCTACATGGATGGTTTTATCAAGATGGGGTTTTCACCACAATTCTTATGAAGTCTGCTTGGTCCTAAATAAAATGGTACCAATCTGATGTCCAATATGGTCACCACAGTGACCATCCTGAAACTTTTTGACTTCTCTCAACATGGGGTTTTCCCCAACCGACTTCTTAGGATGCCACTAATATCAGTGAGAGTTTTCTCATCTCCTTGGCCTTCTCATTTCAACAGCTAATTGAGATACTTGGAAAAATTTGGTCCACATAAGGGTGATCTTGATAATGTCCGAACTGTGCATTATGGTACTGGAGTCATTCCACTGGTTCACACACATGCTTAATGCCCTGTCCTATTGTCGAAGAGAGGCCAACTGCTACACTGTGTGGTCTCTTGACCTGTCTTTCACTGGGTTTTGAGCTATGTGGTACCACCTAATGATAGACTGTTTGCAACTTTCCTCTTCCCATTTGATCAACTGGTGATGGGGTGGGGGGATTTGGGCTTGTGCCCAAAGGTAGTTGACAAAAAGTTACAGCTGCAGAATAGGTCTGATGAGCCTTCTCGAGTGGGACAAATCCTGGGTCAACAATCTATCCAACCCCATAAAACAGGCATTCCTAGCATGATAACTGTGACTCTCCCCCATGTTGCTCAAGCATTTGAGGTCATAAGTATTCCATCTGTGTCTGGATATGCTCCTTCATACCTGTCTCTTGTCGGGAGTCTTTCACAGAAAAAAGTTTAGACATTCAATCATGGAGAGAATCTTGACAGCTAGAAGATCCTCTGCCATGAAAGCATATGATGGAAAGTGGCACATCTGGTAGACTGGTGTCAGGACTGCTGAAGGCTGCATGACCCATAACCTCTCAGTTACTGACCTCATGATTGATATGGGTCCAGATTATTCTCGTCTCATAATCAGGTATTCCTCTTGAAGATCCTCAATAATAAATTTGTCTCGCACCTCACTTTCAAACAATTTTTCAATCGGAGATAATATGGAGGCAGTTGGCTGGCATGAACATTTGACTTTCTCTTGTTTAAAATGTAATCTTGCTGCCCTGTGAAGGGCGAGTATAGTTGAGATTGTATACTCTTGCATTTTCTCATCTCTTCTCTGTTCTAATGTTAATTTGGTAGGTAGTATTTTTGACTGGAAAAGGAAACTTTTATAGAAAATTATGTTTCTCCAAGAATCTTTACCCATCACATTACTATTTAAATCCACCAACCCATCGCAGCAAATTGGAGCATCCCTGTTGTTTTGCTCAAAAATAAACTGGAGAACATTCAGTATTAGAACTGCCACCTAGTGGTAGCAGGGGAGGAAGTCTTGAGAGCTTTTTGTTTATCTACATTATATATACACATACTTAGACCAAGATAGGAAAGATGAAGCCAAGTCTTTTTAAGTGGGTTGTATTTTTGAGGTAGAAAAGTTTATTTTCATAATGCTTATATGATTGGGTAAGTATTCCTGGAGAAATAAAATTTACATTTAATTATGACCACATCGTTTACTTTGCATCCTGTATATACTGTTATAGCTGGAACCATGAGGCTTAGTGAGATGCATCTTGATAAGGTCTACATCTTTATCACAAAAGTAGGTTAATGACACCCATATTTCAGCAACTCACTGACTTGGGTTGCATATTGCTTTTTAACTGTTGCATGTTATGTGCATACTATCCTTCCTAACTTGAATCATGAAAATTGATGGGACACAACTTAAGAAGCACTAATTCCTCACTGAAGTAAAGTCATTATAGCCCATATTTTCCACTTCACTGACCTGGTTTAACAGTTGTATCTGATGTCATTTCTCAGACACTGTTCATCCTAGAATAAAGAAATTGATGATGATATGCATCTATGCTAGTAGCACACCCTTGAAAGAAAAGAAGCTTATTGTGACCTATATTTTATCGTGTATTGTTGTTGGTTATATTTTACATTAGCTCATGATGGCAAGTTGTTGGTAGGCTATATTAGAATATTATGCTTCCCAGAATCATGAAACTTGGTGGAATTATGCATCTTGATAAGTACTATGCATAAAGAAATCTCTGATCTATTTTTCAAACTTAACTTTCAAATGTTTGTTTATAGGTCATTAACTAGGTGCTGCTTAGTGTTCAAAACATTAAACTTGATAATTGGTTCCAACTCCATACTGCATCTTTACAACCAAAGAAGGCCACTGTAACCTACATTTATGCCTTACTAACACTGTTTAAGTATCTCAGTTTAGCTCATGACTACATAGGTTTTTCCATGCTTTATTTACATCTTCATGACCAATACAGTTGGAAGTAGGAATAAATGCTTTATTCCATACTGATGACTTGGTATGCATTGCATATTGTAATAGCAGTGTTCTAGCTCTAGGAATTCCTTCATAAGGGAGGAAGAGGAGTACTTTTGTTAGAAGAAAAGGGCATATTGGTTTAACAAATGACATTTTCTTGCACACACAAAACTGTATGTCAATAATGAAATATATTGTTTAATCATTTTAGAAGTAGAAACAGACAAAAATACTTTCATAAATTTATCCAACATTAAATTGATAGAAAAATAAAGCAGAATAAATAGAAAACAACACAGATCTCAGAAAATATTGTAGTGATCTGGAGCAAGGCACAAGGAGAATAGAAGTATGTTGATCTTACATCAACAGGGGCAATGATAACATCATCTAAAGCTGATTTGAAGAAAACATTATTGTTGGACAAAGATGGCAACAAAATTGATGTCTTCTAGTTCTACTGGTCAAGACAAGAAGAGCTTTTGCAACAACATTTTTGTCTGTCAGCCATCTGTTAGCACAAATTTGTTATTGATATTCTTAAACCTTGGAAAGATTGCCCTGAAATTTTATACACATTCATTCCAAAATCTCAAGGCACATATAACTTATTTTCACACAGGCAACCATTATTGAGATTTATGACAATCATAATTTGTTTGCATCTATAATTTTATTAAAAATCTGACCACATATATTATGTTGAAGATAAAATTTTCAAATGATTGACAAAGCATACACCATGTTGCACCATAGTCCTGACAGTAATTAATATTTTTTTGCAAATTCACTTTAGCACTTAATTTGTGAAATTTCAAGTTTGTGAAATTTTTTGACTTAGGGCATCAGTATATCAGGATATATTCCTCTCATCCAATCTGATGTCAATGAGGGTAGATTATCCTTAGTTATCTCCCCATTCTCCTGCCAACTGTTTATGTATACCAAGTTCACTAGCCAAGGTTCCAGTACGTTAACCCTATTTACCACATGGCAGATCAAGCAGATATTTCTGTGCTTCTGGTCGGTGAATTTCAGTTGTGAAATTAATTTGTTCAAATCTGAACACTCTTCCTATATGATCAAGACAAGGGGAGCACACAACTTGAAAATAGTCTCATCAATAAGCAATGTTCCATTGCCCGCCCATGTTTGTACAAATACCTTTCACTCAAATACACCTGTAATGGCTTCTCTCTGGTATGGAGTCATACTTTTGATGTGAAACTTAAAAAGTATCCTTTGATGCCTCCACCTGTTTTGGATGACATACAATGTACCACTGTTACAAGCTACTGGATAGTTGGCATTACATACTAATGGAGGTAACTCATGAAATCCAATAGATGTCTCTAGGACAAAGCATTAAAGTACCTGCCTGATTTGACAGGTATAGATAGGGTTAACATATTAAAACCATGGTTAACAAAGATGGCATGTATGTATGTTTGTATGACAGTACATCAGCACAACTCGAGTTATAAATAATAAAAATTTAGTAACAAGAAGGGCAAATTATACCTGGTTGCCTCATCCTTCTCCTGCCAAGTGTGTGTGTGTGTTTCAAAATATGGCTTTCCATTCAGGAGTAGTAATAACTTGATTTTCAAGATCTCTGCTGTAGACATCATAAAAAGACTTTTAGTGAAACCCTATGTTGATATGACCATCCAATCGGGAGGAGTAGCAATAACAATATTTTCAAGATGGTTGTAGGAGTGGCCATAATGGATGTGCTCAAGACCATTTTTATTTAGGACCAACTAGACCATGGGATGAATTTGTGTAAATTTTCATGTATGATAAGAATCTATCAAATTGTTTATGGAAGATAATCAAAACCTTAAGAAACTGTTGATACTGCCAATGCCAGAAAACTAACTGCTATGTCTTGCTGCCCACTAATAAGGGCTTGACAAAAATGGTAAAGTTATAATATAAAAAAGTTGACCATTCTGATCAAAAGCAAGTAGGTAAATGGTGAGGGGTATTAATAGAGCTATTAAAGGTCATGCTACCCTTTATCTTGGTTGCTTTGTTTGATAACTGATATAAATAAAACACAGAAAGTGGATGCACTTACATAATGAACACCAATATGTTCAAAAAGATGTAAATGAATCCCTTTTCTTAAATTTATGAACATAATTCACAAGTCTTGTTAACTCTCATCAGACTCTGTGATATCTCTGCCGCAAGTCTAGTAAAGTGCTTACTGATATCTGTAGTGCAAGCATAAAAGGTTATCGTTAAACATCATTTTTGAACAGACATTGGTGAATGAGGAGTACTGCAATCAGCCTGTGAAACTGTCAAAGCTGACACAAAACATAACTTCATCTCTTCCTCACCATAACATATTGTGTCACCTCATCAACCAACCAAATCACTTCTCCAAACTTTGTGTCACCTCATCAAACAACCAAATCACTTCTCCAAACTTTGTGTCACCTCATCAGCCAACCAAATCACTTCTCCAAACTTTGTCACCTCATCAGCCAACCAAATCACTTCTCCAAACTTTGTGTCACCTCATCAACCAATCAAATCACTTCTCCAAACTTTGTGTCACCTCATCAGCCAACCAAATCATTTCTCTAAACTTTGTGTCACCTCATCAGCCAACCAAATCACTTCTCCAAACTTTGTGTCACCTCATCAGCCAACCAAACCACTTCTCCAAACTTTGTGTCACCTCATCAACCAACCAAATCACTTCTCCAAACTTTGTTCACCTCATTAGCCAAACCAAATCACTTCTCCAAACTTTGTGAAAGTAAAATTCTAAAAAAACGTATTTTCCTTGATAACCCAGTACTTGTTTATTTCACCTATATATAAAGGAAATCTGTCCATAAGATATAAACTTTTAGTGTCCTTTAAGGCAGGTTTCTCTGTATACTGCATAACTGTATCACTTATAAAATTACATAATACATGAGCCATTGTGTAAAGTACAAAGAAATAAGAGACGCAAAGCATGTATTAAACATTATTAAGGATAAAATGTTGATGAAGTTTTACTTTAACAGTATGTTTTTTATATTTCATTCACGATAAATCAGTCATCTTGTTTGATTTTTTGTTGTTGTCGGTCTTCAGTAGTACTTTTAACACATTATTGGCACTATCATGCAGAAAAAATAGGAGCTAAGTGTTTTTCCCAAAGACACACTGAGGCAACTGACCCAGGATGGCCGGGGGGGGGGGGGATTATAAACCTCATGACTTGGATTACAGGTCTGATGCTCTACGAATGAAGCAACTGGTTACCATGAGTATCAAAAGTAAATGATATACTGTATGAACTCGCTTATGAGTCCAACTGCAAACTGCAGAGACCCAGATATGCCATTTCATAATATGCCAGTAGATCTGGGTCTGTGCAGTTTGTTAGGAGTAATCAGTAGAACATACAACATGGACTATTATCTGCAGGCACATCATGCTATGGCAGATCAGGATCTTTGTCATTTTGCAGTTAGAATCGTCTTATAAGCAAATATATATGTTATGTCAATATGTATAAAAAATATATGATTCATAATATTAATATAAGGAATATAAATGGATGGAAAATCCTTCAGACGATAAATATTCTTAATGCTGTTTATACCAAACAATTTTAATAATATCTTTCCTTTTACAAAAGTAATTATGATTGTATGGTCTATTAAAAATCAACTGCAAATAAGATGTTCAACATTCCTTGTTCGATGATGACACTGCCATACTACTGCAAGTTGCACAAAATTCCTATGTACTAGATTTAGACTCATTATCTATCCAAGCAGACTGTCACGAACCATCCTTAGAACCTGACCTTAATTCTTCCAGCTTTTTGTCAGCTGTTTCAACTAATGTACTACAGGAAGATAATAGATCTGAAAATAAACAAAAGATTCTTTAAGTACAAACATTTACAGTAGTCCTTACAATAATACACCTCAGTATACTGAATATAAGGACAAATGTGATCAGAATAACATTGTTCTATCACTGCATCTTGGTAAACTACCATCTATACTCATTCATAAATCAGATACAGCTGCAAATAATAGACCCAGATAGACATAATGTGCTGGAAAATATGGGTCCATGCAGTTTGTTAGATGTAATCAGTTAAACACACAATATAAACCTTGATCTACCAGGCATTGTGCAATGACAGATCAGGGTCTATGTTGTTTGTAGTTGGGCCTAACTTATATGTGAGTATGTACAGTACTTGGAGAGTAAATATAAGATGCTTTATATACAAACATATACAATCATCCCCTACACCTTGATATACTTGATGTATCTTTGTTGGGTTTAATGCCATTTTTCAGCACATGATAGGCTAGCATATCTGGGTCTGCAGTTTGTTAAGAATAATCAGTCTAACAATAATCAAACACTGACCTTGATCTGGTAGCATATGATATGATGGCAGATCAGGTTTATGTTGTTGCAGTTGAACCCAACTTGTACACAAGTACATATGGCACTTCACTCCATTTCTGATGGTCATTATAACTGGTTTAACTGTATTTGGATAGTCTGACCAAAAAGACACTGGTTTATTGAAAGATGCGACAACATTTTCAACAATCCTGCACCATGCTCTAGTCATGTCAACATCAAGCATGATTCAACTCTGGAAGATAAAAAAGCATTAAAATAAAACTTTGTGCCTTAACCTTCAGAAAGAAATAATACATGTAAGCAATCCTTACCCTTTAACTGTTGATATGCATCTCCCAGACTAGATTTTTCAAAATTATTGTTTTTTTCCCAAAAGTTTTCTGGCACCCACTGTTTGGGTTGCTGTGTTTCAGATCCACTGTAGTCTGAAGATGCTGGAGAAAAGAAAAAAAAGCAGGACAACAATTAGATGCATGGATCAGCATTTATGTTATTATGTCATAAAAACAGCATGGTCCAAGTTAAGAAAGGTGAATAATAACAATGCAGTGATTGGGTCTCTCACCATAATTGACTTCAGTATGAATTCTGTTTTCAAAATTTGTAAACTTTAATAAACTTGCACCTTAAACCTATAATAAACACACACATACATACATGTGTGTGCATATTCATACATATATATTATTACAAATGAACACTTCCTTTAAATGAATGACTCATGAAGACCCAAATATTTCAATATAGCAAGGACTAAAGGTATATGGAAATGGTTGCCAAAGGCAACAGCTAAAGAAAATGCCAGATTTAATTAGAATATGTAAAATAATGACTTAATGGGGAAAAATGGGACTTGATATTAAAGTTTCAATTGGCAATCCTACTTATTGCAATTTTTAAAACTGACAAGTTTTGCTACATCAAATAAAGAGAAATCAGTTTTCAAAAATGACTACAGTGCAAAACCATCTTGCCTGTAAATGCAGTAGCTAGTAAGCACTGGAGCAGACTGGTGCTGCAATGCATAACATTGAACAGGTACATGTGTAATCCACTGCTGTGGATAATGAAGCACATAAGACCTTTGTTTAATGTTAAGTTCCAAATATGATTTTGTTATTAGTTTTCCATGATCACTAAAGAAAAGGTCTACAAGTATGAGCCCAAATATATAGAGGAAAAACTGAGATTGAGAGATTTAAATGAACAAATTGTCTAGGAGTGGCCCAGTACTGCAGGAATAAAAATTATTTGAACTACAAGTTCTCAATCCTTCAATTATGGATTTATTATCTACTTATTCTGAAAATGTTATTGGATCAGAGATTGTTAATAAAGTCTTTTCCTATTCACATTTAATTTTAAAGTTCTAGCTTGATTCTTTTAGCATTGTCACAGATAATGCTGACATTATTACAATGCCAAGCGAATATACATGCATTCCTAACAATAATCATTAACTAGGAATAAAAGCCTATGGTATGTTTTGAGTGCAAATTTATACACATTCTCTCCCTCCAAATATGCCATATCATGAATATACAGTTTCTACCTTGATATATATATATAGTATACACAAGCCATGAAAAGACAGGTGCTGTAACTCTCTTATTTTTTATCGATGTATCTATAGCTGACTGTTGCAGATGAGAGCAATAAGTACAGTGATAATGTCACTTCTCATGAAACTTAATGCAACATGCCTTGCTGACCACTAGCTTCACATTTTTAAGATAAAAATACCTTCTGTATCTGACAGCTGATTGTGAAATAATCAGGAAAATCATATATCAAGGTATAATCTTTCATTTAACTGAACATTAGTAAACCCCAAATTTCTCCTTTAATACTGGTGATGTTTGGCTTTAATTCCTTAGCTTAAATTAGTTGATTATTTTATCCACAATGAAGGACACTTCAGAGATTTCAAAGGTTCTATTTTTTTTAATGCCATGTCAGTATTATGAACAGTAATCAATTGTATGCTATGTCTATATTATACCAGTAGTCAGTTTTATGTCTATATTATACTGGTAGTCAAATGTATGCCATGGCTATAGTATAACAGTAGTCAACTGTATGTCTATATTATACCAGTAGTCAATTATATGGCTATATTATACTGGTAGTCAAATGTATGTTATGTCTATATTATACCAATAGTTAGTTGTGTGCCATTTCTGTATTATATCAGTAATCAATTGTATGCTGTGTCCATATTAAACCAGTAGTCAATTGTGTGTCTATATTAATCCAGTAGTCAAGTAAATGCTATATATGTATTATTACAAGTAGTCAATTGTATGTCTTTATTATACCAGTAGTCAAGTTTGTGCTATGTCTGTATTATACCAGTAGTCAAATGTATGTTATGTTGATAATTACAGCAATAGTCATTTGTATGCCATTTCTATATTATACCAGTAATCAGTTTACTGGCACTAAATAATGAGTAATTCTGAAGACAAGTACTGTTTAAATTATGTGACAACTGTTGCATCTGGATTCTTTACAAAGTGATAATTCAGTGGAAGGGTTGGTGGAGGTTGGGGTATACACTATCTCTGAAATCCTCCTCCCCATCCCCTCCTCATCTAAATCTACTTCAGCTACAGCTATTAATATGCTAAGTGGAATTAGATTCCTTGCTCAGAGTGAACTATCCAAACGTAATCATTATTAACAGAAGAATCAAGCATTGGAGGTAATAACTGGTAATCAGTATGTCATTTAACTCTAAACTCTTAGAAATAACAAAGACCCTATGATACTCACCTTCTACAGCACAATCAATTTCTCTAAACATATTGTAAACTTCACTGCCTCTTCCAGCCATTCTCTCACCTGTAAAATATTAAAGAGAAGATTACAGTCATTATAGCACTGATTTTAAGTTAAGTAAGAAATATCTTGCTTAAAATTGCAGCAGTGGGTGGCTGAGTGGTCTAAGGTGTGGCCCTGGGTGGCTGAGTGGTCCAAGGCACTTGCCTTCACCAATCACTACCATCTCACCTCTGACCATGTGGGTTTGAGTCCTGTACTCGGCCAATGTGAGAATGTTTGCCAGTAGCTTCCATGGGTCGATGGTTCTTCCTGGGGGTTTTCCTAGGTTCTTCCTCTACCAGTTTTACTGGCCACTGTGTATAGCCTGGTGGCAGGGAAATAGCTTACCCCAAAACTGATAGGACAGTTAGGATGAAATACTTACATAAGGAATTTTAAATTTTCAAAATGTTTTTCATCTAATTTTCATTATGCAATTGGAACTTAACACAATAATAACTGGAAATGTTCCAAACAAAGAAAACAGCTGGTTTATATATATGCTGCCGAGTTGGTGAACCATTTTCCTTACTTTTTTGAGTTTATATAAAATAAAATAAACGAGCTTGATCATAGCATGGTCATGGTCAGGGTGGGAATTAGTTTACTACTTTTTACTTAAGTGGGACATTTCAAACTAGATGTAATCACAAAAGCCTTTAGCTTTTATTGCATTTATCATAGACTGAGTTCTGTATATACTGTTACTATTAGTTTTCTTTTACTCAATTTACATACTGGGTTAATGTTAATGGAGCCACTTTCTATTTCCATATCTGGGTAATGTAATTCTGTTGTTTTTTTTTTAAACCAAAAAAACTTAAAATCTACAGCAAAGCAGCAATTCCCTCTACATCTTTTTCCACTCACTGTCTTCCCCATCCCCTACAGTCAACACCTTGTGGGTCAGTGGTTCTTCCCGGGGTTTTCACGGGTTCTTCCTCCACCATTAATACTGGCCGCCATGCATAGCCTATCATGTGCTGAAAAGTGGCGTTAAACCCCACAACAACAACAACAACCAACCATTTTTTTCTAAAGGTGAAAATTTGAAAAGGCCTATACTAGCACCTGCACTGCCATGATAGACAAAAAGACATAAGCTAGCACCTGCAATGCCATGAGAGACAAAAAAAGACCTATACAAGCACCTGCACTGCCATGATAGGCAAAAAGGCCTATTCTAGCATCTGCACTGTCATGACAGATAAAAGGACCTATGCTAGCACTGGTCATGATAGACAAAAGGACCTATACTAGCACCTGCACTGCTAAGGCCATTTCTAGCACCTGCACTGCCATGATAGACAGAAAGGCCTATGCCAGCACCTGCACTGCCATGATAGACAAAAAGGCCTATTCAAGCCCCTGTCATGACAGACAAAAGGACTTGTACTAGCACCTGCACTGTCGTGATAGACAAGAAGACCTATGCTAGCACCTGCACTGCCATGATAGACAAAAAGGCCTATGCTAGCACCTGCACTGCCAGGATAGACAAAAAGGCATATACTAGCACCTGTACTGTCATGATAGACAAATAGAACTATGTCAGCACCTGCACTGCTAGGATAGACAAAAAGGACCATGCTAGCACTTACAATGCCAGGGTAGACATAAAGAAGAAATTTAATTGACTATCTGTTCTTATTTATCTTACCATCAAGAGAAGTGAGTTTTGGAAACATGGTCCTAACATCTTTCAGGTAACTCCTGTTCATACACATTGGATTAGATAAACCCAGGCTTTTGTCTTGAATCTGCAGAAATTTAAGTTTCTCTAGCCCAGTCAGGCAATGCAAACAGTCCACACTGAAACAAAGATTAAAAATAAAAGTTAGAAAATAAACTTAGTTCCAAATAAATAATACATTTAGTCAAAAAATGTATGCATAGAAAAGCAATACTAGTGTATAGCATACAAGATAAATAACTAAATAACTTTAGATGGTCAAAGTAAAACATCAAAGTCCATGTTCACAAAACTACTAAACTGAAATTATCCAAGTCTGTCCCTCATTGGAGTGTCCACTCGATTTATGATCCATGAACATTGTCTCCTCAAATTTGAGTGAACTCAGTTGAGGGTGATGTAATACTCAAATGATTAATTAAGATTAATTAATATTTTGAAAATTAGGACAGAATTATGATTTAGTCTACATACTTTCGTCAAATTCCAAGTGTTCATGTTCAAATTTTCAAAGTACAAAGCATATTTAAAATATGATTCTTACGATAGACTAATAAACAACTCAGACTTCAATCATTTGTTTCCTGTGTCTCATCAGAACCAAGGAACATTCTTCATGGCAAAAAGACAATAATAAAAGGCAAAATAAAGGAGCAATTTTATATTAGAAATGAACAGTGATCTTCCTTCCCCAAAGAACAAGCCATCCAAAAGGTCTAGTAACTGTAGATGGTGGAAAACTCAAGTTATTGTGCAGAAGCCATTTCTCTTTTGCACTCCCAGTGAGTGACCATGACCTTTGATCTTATGACCTCAAACTCAATAAGCTTCTTCCTTACTCCACCTAATGGTGGAGAACTTGATGTATTGTGCAGAAACAGATTCCTTCAGTCACAATGATCTAGACCTTTGACCTTTTAACCCCAAAGTCAATAATTTTTCCAATACCCAAAGTGCAAGGCTTGCACAAAGTTAGGTAACTGTAGATGGTGGAAAACTTAAGTTGTGATGCATAAACAAAATTGGTAACAGACATGCAATGGACATTATCAAAGCAATATACACTTGAAAAAATAATTATTCAGAAAAAGATCTACTTAAGATTAAACGGGCCCCGAGTGGCCGAGTGGTCTAAAGCGCTCTCCATTACGGATCACTGCCATCTCGCCTGTCTGCGTGGGTTCGAGTCTTGGATTCAACCAATGTGGGTATGTGAGAAAGCTTGCCAGTAGCTTCTCGTGGGTCGGTGGTTCTTTCCGGGGTTTTCCCGGGTTCTTCCTCCACCATTAATACTGGCCACCATGTATAGCCTATCATGTGCTGAAAAATGGCGTTAAACCCTACAAAAACAACAACAACTTAAGATTAAACACATGCCAATCAAATTTATCTTGTTTATATTAAATGTTTCTTGCATAAACATACTAACAAGGATTGAACTAAAAAAGTCAAACATGAGTGCCTCAAAGGGACTGATGCTCTACTGGTCTCATAGAATTTGCAAGAAACCAGTCATAAGACCATTTCTACTTTTTAACAGCTGAATGTTAAACCATGAAACTATCTCTGATATTCTTGAGTGATTTCAAGATATCAGATTCTGGACGTCAGATTGGCATTTTCGTATTGGATTAACTAGACATAATAAGAAGTCTTTTAGTGAAAATGCATGTTTATATGACCATCAATTCAGGAGTAGCAATAACTAGTAACACAGTTTAGTGAAAAACAGCCGCATAACGTTATTTGATAATTATTCTAGATTCGTATAACTAATTGTTATGGACTTCTCCAGTGGACTATGTGGTTAAGCATCTGCCTCGGATGAGGGAGGTTGCAGGTTCGAACCCTGGCCAAGTCATACCAAGACTTATAAAAATGGTACTAACAGCTGTCTCGCTTGGTGCATAGCATTAAGAGGTTAGTGTTAGGACTGGTCAGCCTGGTGTCAGGATAATGTTGACTGGATGGGACATGATGCTACATGTCTGCAGCATGATGCCCCTGTACTAGATATCATTATAAACTGCCACACTGTAGACATCATAGTAATATGACTGGAAAATTGCTAAAGCTATATTAAAAGTCCAGTCACACATACACACACACAGTTTTACAGAAGGCAAAAACAGAGATACGTCATGCATAACCATCCCGATATGCATCTTGAATAGTAACAATTATCTGTATACCTTCCAAGCAAATTGCCTGCCACATTGAGGTACTGAAGGCTAATAGTAACACTTATTTTGTATACCTTCCAAGCAAATTGCCTGCCACATTGAGGTACTGAAGACTAATAGTAACAATTATTTGTATACCTTCCAAGCATACTGCCTGCCACATTGAGGTACTGAAGGCTAATAGTAACTTATTTGTATACCTTCCAAGCATACTGCCTGCCACATTGAGGTACTGAAGGCTAATAATAACACTTATTTGTATACCTTCCAAGCATACTGCCTGCCACATTGAGGTATTGAAGGCTAATAGTAACAATTATCTGTATACCTTCCAAGCAAATTGCCTGCCACAATGAGGTACTGAAGGCTAATAGTAATACTTATTTGTATACCTTCCAAGCAAATTGCCTGCCACATTGAGGTACTGAAGACTAATAGTAACACTTATTTGTATACCTTCCAAGCATACTGCCTGCCACATTGAGGTACTGAAGGCTAATAGTAACACTTATTTGTATACCTTCCAAGCAAATTGCCTGCCACATTGAGATACTGAAGGCTAATAGTAACACTTATTTTGTATACCTTCCAAGCAAATTGCCTGCCACATTGAGGTACTGAAGACTAATAGTAACACTTATTTATATACCTTCCAAGCATACTGCCTGCCACATTGAGGTATTGAAGGCTAATAGTAACAATTATCTGTATACCTTCCAAGCATACTGCCTGCCACATTGAGGTACTGAAAGCTAAAAGTAACACTTATTTGTATACCTTCCAAGCAAATTGCCTGCCACATTGAGATACTGAAGGCTAATAGTAACAATTATTTTAATACCTTCCACGCAAATTGCCTGCCACATTGAGGTACTGAAGGCTAATAGTAATACTTATTTGTATACCTTCCAAGTAAATTGCCTGCCACATTGAGGTATTGAAGGCTAATAGTAATACTTATTTGTATACCTTCCAAGCAAACTGCCTGCCACATTGAGGTACTGAAGGCTAATAGTAACACTTATTTGTATACCTTCCAAGCAAATTGCCTGCCACATTGAGGTATTGAAGGCTAATAGTAATACTTATTTGTATACCTTCCAAGCAAACTGCCTGCCACATTGAGGTACTGAAGGCTAATAGTAACACTTATTTGTATACCTTCCAAGCAAATTGCCTGCCACATTGAGGTATTGAAGGCTAATAGTAATACTTATTTGTATACCTTCCAAGCAAACTGCCTGCCACATTGAGGTACTGAAGGCTAATAGTAACACTTATTTGTATACCTTCCAAGCAAACTGCCTGCCACATTGAGGTACTGAAGGCTAATAGTAACACTTATTTGTATACCTTCCAAGCAAATTGCCTGCCACATTGAGGTACTGAAGGCTATCTAGAGCTTGAAGCCCCTCTGAAATGAAAAAATAAACCATCGTATTTATTCAACTGAAACAGAAACAAATTACATGTTATCATGTTTACACAGACGATACATGCAGCATTTCCAAATAGTTATGTATTCTGCACAATCCTAAAAATCAGTACACGTTTTCATGCTCATACTGCTGATACCTGCAGCATTTCCAAATATTTATGTATGCTGTACAATTCTAAAAATCAGTACATGTTTTCGTGTTCATATTGCTGATACATGCATTTCCAAAATATTTATGTATGCTGTACAATTCTAAAAATCAGTACATGTTTTCATGTTCATATTGCTGATACATGCAGCATTTCCAAATATTTATGTATGCTGTACAATTCTAAAAATCAGTACATGTTTTCATGTTCATATTGCTGATACATGCGCATTTCCAAATATTTATGTATGCTGTACAATTCTAAAAATCAGTACATGTTTTCATGTTCATATTGCTGATACATGCAGCATTTCCAAATATTTATGTATGCTGTACAATTCTAAAAATCAGCACATGTTATGTTATGTTTATACTCCTCATGCATGCAGCATTTCCAAGTACTTAAATATGCATTACAATCCTAAAAAAGGTTTATATGATAAATGATAAATATATCATGAAAGTATGATAATATTATTATACCAGTGATTGCTACATTCCAGTCCTGTGAATCATCATGTACAACATAAAGCAGCCAGTGATTAATAACCAGTGTCCATATAATGTTACAGTGATGAAATTTTGGAAAAAAACGAATTTGTTAATGATGACAATGGCAAATGTCTTAAAAATGTTCCATCCTAATGAAAGCTAATGTAACATCGGCAATTAGATTTAAAAAAATTGCTCATCTGGACAATTTGGAAGAAAAAGTACCCAATCTAAAGAATCTTGAATACATGATTCTGATTGCATGTAAGAGGATGAAAGCATGAAAAATTAATTTTATTGTTCATTTCTAATTGTTTTTGTAAAATTAAAAGGCAAAATGTATATCAAGTACTCCAAGTTTTTGCTGTATCCATGGTTAATTGCAATAACAATGATATTTCTTACCCATCTTGTGTCACTCCATCTATTCCACTCTATAAAACTCTATCTGACTGCCTATTTTCTTTCTTTCTTTTTTTCTTTCTTTCTAAAGAAAGGTACAGCTATGGATAAGAAGTTTGCTCCATTTTATGCAAACATTTACGTGCCTGAATGGGACAATCCTCCAAATAGTTCAAGAGGAATAGCGGTAACAAACTTATGCTAATGAGTGGTTGAACAACAGATAATAGATGACAGACCATCCCATAAATTCTTATGGTCTATGTAGGTAGAGCTAAAAATGTTAATAACATACATGTGATGAACTGGGTGCCATAAATATTGGTAGCCATGGAATTTATACAAATAATTAAATACAAACCAAGGGAAGTAAGCAGGTTGGCTGACAGGTTGAGATAGGTCAGGTTTAAGAGACCAGCCAGCTTATACAGCTTGGAGATTTGATTTTTGGATAAATCCAGCCTCTCCAGCCCTGTACACTCTCCAAGGGCACCAAGATCTACAATTTCTGTAAGAAAAAAGAAAATCAATTACTTTTCAAGCTTCATATCAGTTTAACTTTGCAAATAATGTATTAACTGAGAATCACAATAATCTACATTCTTTTTAATTTTGGGATTAGTTATAGTTAATTTATACCTGTCCCTCATTAACTCATGCACATCAAGGTCCAAGAACATGGACCATACTGTAAGTGAGGGTATGAGTTACAGAGAAACCTTTAAAATGAAATAGGAAGGCGATGCTGGACATCAAGAAAACCCCACGAGGTGGTGATAATGGAGCTGTTTAACAGATGAATGTTCATTTTATAATTGTTTAGAGAATAATTGTCAATAAAGAATTTTTCTAATGAAGTTGTTAATTTTTTTTTAAACATTACCTTTATTTCCAGTATACCAAACCACTGCAAGATCATTAGCAATATTACTCCAAGACATTTTAACAAATATCACATGTACATGAAAACCATGTGTATTAACATCAGTGCTCTTTGTTATTGTTGATTCACAACAAACCAAGATTACTTTTTTTTTAAACTTCGGACATTTATTACATGAAACATATGTAAACATTGAAAATTGTTTTTTTAAAAATATATCACTTGTTGAGATGCTGGACATTGAGAAAACCCCATGAGGTGGTGGTTGTTGTTGTTGTTGTTATAGGGTTTAACGCCATTTTTCAGCACAAGATGGGCTATACATGGTGGCCAGTATTAATGGTGGAGGAAGAACCCAGGAAAACTCCGGAAAGAACCACCAACCCACGAGAAGCTACCGGCAAGCTTTCTCACATATCCACATTTGCAGAGTCCGAGACTCGAACCCACGCAGACAGAGGTGAGATGGCAGTGATCTGTGATGGAGAGTGCTTTAGACGACTTGGCCACTCAAGGCTCCCCCATGAGGTGGTAATAATGAGGCTGTTTAACAGATGAATGTTCATTGCACAGGGAATAATTGTCAATAAAGACCTTTCTTTCCTAATGAAGTTGTTCAATTGTTTTAAACATTACCTTTATTTCCAGTATACCCAACCACTGTAAGATCATTAGCAACATTACTCCAAGGCATTTTAGCAAATATCACATGTACATGAAAACCAGTGCTCTTTGTTACTGTTGATTCACAACAAATCAAGATTACTTTTTTTTTAAACTTCGGACATTTATTTCATGAAACATATGTAAACACTGAAAATTGTTTTTTAAAAATATATCACTTGTTCTAGTATTAAATTACTGATGCTGTTATGCCTTTTGAAAGTCATATTGAAACTTATCATTTTTGAGGGAATTTCTGAGTGCCAATTCAGGAATTTTAAGTTCACTGTAAATTCTGGAACTTACTTCTTCTACGAACCATATATGTTATGTGAACAAAGCTTTTTTATCACCAACTACTCATCACACTTTGTTGCCTTGCCATCTTTGATCATATCTGTGAATGAGTAGGCTAATTTAAGGTAGTTTAAACATGTAACTTTCTTAATTCAATAATATTTATAACAGCGTTAGACTTATCAAATGAAATGAGTGTTGCTGATACATGATCGTGACTGTTGGCTCTTATGCAGGTACGATTTTGATGCCTTTTAACCTTTTTATTCCTCTCCCTTTATTTGATTTTATACAAAACACTTTTTTTAGCATGATAAAACAAATTTGATCTGATTTTCATTTTATATGATAACACAACATATACTTCCCCAAGTCAAAGATCAAAATATGATCAGTACTGAATCAGGTTCTCATAGAAACACTTACAGGGCCCTGGGTGACCAAGTGATCAAACGCACTCGCCTTTACCAGTACTGCAATTTCACCTCTGTCCATGTGGGTTCAAGTCTCGGGCTGAGTCTAATGTGGATATGTGAAACAGCTGCAAGTAACTTCCCATGGAACGGTGGTGCTCATCAGGGTTTACCGGAGTTCTTCCTCCAACAATTATACTGACAACCATGTATAGCCTACACTGTGCTGAGAAATGGCATTAAATTCAAATCAACAACAACAGAAACACTCGCAGATGTAGCTGTGATAGCAGATTGACATTTTTCACATTTTTATACAAGATGGCATATTGCATTTATGATGATTACACTGAAACAGAATTAAATGATTTAACTAAAAAATGAATTTCACTTGACAAAACCTTTTGATTGGTATTTATTTATTAAAGTGTTACCAAAAGTGTTACCACTAATAGGCATCAGTGAAATTTTCATTTATGAAAATTTTGTTGAATATTGTTATTTACAGTGTCCTGAGAATGTTTAACAAAATGTACGTCTTATTAAAAGTTGAGAATTTTATTATGTTGATTCAAATTTCCAAGTATGAACCACTGTTTTCGACAATAAAATTAGCAATACACAGTATGAAGGTTTTATTTACCAATTTTATCATGATTTTATTTATGTTCAAAAAACAGGAGCCAAGTTAGATGTTATTTTCTAGTGGAAAAAAAAATAGGATCCCTGCCTGACCTTGCCTGTGACTTGGGGCTTAGTTATTTTTCTCTGCACTGTATTAAACTGAAATGAGAATAAAGCTTACCTGTTCATTTCTTCATTTACTGAGATCAGTTCAGATTTTCTTAGACCTTAGAGCTGTTTTCTTAACCAAATTTTATTCAGTCCAATTTGCTCTGGTTTCACTTTAATTACCATGAACAATAATATATTTTTTGAACATTATATTTTGCATTTTTTATTTCTCCCATATTTTGGAAACAATAGAAAATATATATCATGCATATCCTCATGCAGTCATTTTGTAACTAGAAGTCTATGTTTGTATGACATGTATCCCCATGCTTTTATGTTTTTACCTCCACCCAGAAGTTTGAACCTATTGGGTAAGTCCCCAAGGGTAAAAATTGCCCCAGTAATAATGCATTTGTTTCTTCATGTCAAGCAAGTATGTACATGGTTATGGGGTGGGGATCTCCATCATTTTCAAGCCATGATGCAGGGGTGAAGCTCCTTAGGGAGTAAGGATGGTCATGTCAGCTTCATGTATAAATTTATCTTTTCATGACAAGTAAATACTCAAAGACAACAATTTATTTTATGACCTACAGAACCAGCAGATGTATGGTGCAATGTTAGATACCATATTTAAAGGACTGAAGGTCGGTGACTAGCTGAAAAGAAATACCAAATAAAATTAACATAATGAATCCAGAAGAAGCCTAAGTATGGGTAAACTGTATGCAGTAGTCGATTTGTATGTACAATTAATTTCATTTTCATGTTGCCACACAGGTAATACAGTACAGAAACGGAGAGATTTCACATGGGACAGACTGTGAAACTGGGCACCTGAGAATTTTTTTCTAAAACGTATTATGGTTTTCATCAATTTAAAGCTTACTCTGATGCAGATCATACAAAGGATGTAAGCATTGTTTGTCAGACTTACAAAGAATGTATAATAAAACTAAAATTAACATTATGGTCAATAGGAATTGAATTAATTGTCTGTGCCCTATAGCAACAAATACACCCAGCAGAAAAAGACCCACATAAAATATACTCACCCCTTTTTTCACCTGTTCTAAAATCTGATTCAGATGAAATTGTTTCTAATGTTTAAGAATAACTTGTCCATCGTGTGAATTTTAGATACTTCTACTAACAGCACCAATTTTAGTCTCAATGTATTTTAAAACAAATATCCTAGGATGGCTTGTTGAAATGCTGTGTAATGTATAGGTTGTCAGTACTATTAATGACACTTGTCTGAAAAAAAAATCTTCCTCTGAAAAACCTATGCTGATGTGACTTTCCACTTAGGTGGAGAACAATAAAAAGATTTTCAAGGTAACTATAGTCTGACTATACCAACCTGTTTGTTTGTACCCCCTAACGATTTCAATAATGGAAACCTTTAATGTGATAAAAAGTGCAAGCAACTTAGTTTATTCAATGATTTATAATATCTAACTTGACTGTGAGTAGAGTGGCCCTAACACCATCATCATCTGTGTGTTTCATGCTTAACAGAAGTTTTAAATATAATAGATGTGCTCGAGATCCATTTCCAGTTCTTGGACAAGTCCACTTTCAGCAAAGGGTTGTGTGCATGGCTACAGATGTACATACATATGTCATCTGCTTCCGATATTTACAATGTCAAATCAAGCAAAGGAAAATAATGACAACAACAAATTTGCCTTTCACATGGATTTAATAAGCGGTTTAATTTCTATGTTCATGTGTGCAAAGGGATATACCGGGGTAATTCCAAACTTTCAACATTATGGCAATTTACAGAATTATCTGGCATTTACCAAATATGATGAACTATGTCATTATGTTGTCTGATGGAAATAAACTAACCCATAGTGTACGCAACATGGTGTCGTGTTAGTATGGAAAGTCCATCAAGCATGAAAGGTGCAGGGGATGCCAGTATTAGGCCATTCTTGTAACAGTCAGGTTAGAAATTATAAATCAATGATTCAATTGACTTAGTTCTGTGCACTTTTTATCAAATTAAACCTTTTTGTTATTGATCGGTGGGGGTGTGCAAACAAACGGGGATGTATAGTCAGACTATAACGTAGTGGCCATATTGGATGTCAGACTGGTACTTTCATTAAGGACCAACTAGTCATCATAAGTCTTTAGATGACCGGCTGAAAATAATTACATAAGAGAATTAATGTATTTTGTTTTCAGAAGAAGCCTACAATATAGATAAATGAATGTAAAAACAGGCATGATCCTAAACCAATTAATTTATCAATATGACTGCACTGATCCTACCAGATTAAAGCAGAGAGATAACTCAAATGGATTTTAATAGTGCAAAGTTTTCATTTTATAAAAAGCCATGCTGCATATCATTTTCAAATCATACATAGGAGAGGACAGTGTATGCATGCATGCATTCAATGAAAAGAAAATAGAGTTTTAGAAACCATCATCACATACATTTGACCTACAACATTATTATCCACATATTCCAAAAAGTGGTTTGGTTTGGTGTTCTGCAGCACAGCAAAACAAGCAGGTTATTTAGTGCCTAGACAACTTAAGGAAAGTGCCCCATCTAACAACAAACCACAGTAGCCAGTCTGGACTAATGTGACAGTAGAGTCTGAACCCATACCCTTTCAGTCAGGAATTCTGCATGTTAACCACTGATCCACTGGATCCAACAATAGGAACAATTTGCCTTAGCTCTGAACAATGCCATATGTATATTATTTTTCTTTTTACACAGACTCTTTACAGTGTTGATGATGTTGACAATAACACAATGACTAGCTATCTTCCATATACATGTATATTTGCTTATGAGTCCAACTGCAAACCACACAGACCCAGATCTACCACAGCATAATACGCTGGTAGATCTGGATCTGTGCAGTTTGTTGTGGGTAATCAGTAGAACAAACAACATAGAGCCTGGTCTGCAGTTGCATTATATTTATGTTAGAGCAGATCAGGATCTTTCTTGTTTACAGCTGGACTCAGCTTATAGGTGTGTACCGTACTGCATGTAATTTTTCATGCATGAAATGTTGGCAAAAAGATGGTTTGAACATGTATTAGTTATGCGTATAATTTACTGTTAAATTGTACACAATGATACGAGTCCACATTGCCAAGAAATTAAGTGCAACTTGTATTTTTACAGCAACAGAAATCTCATTATCAAATTGCATTAAAAAATAAAGAACCTGAAATCATGTTTTAGTAAATGCGCGTGAGCAATTGTGCATGCATGTGTGTGTGTGTGAAAGAGAGAGAGAAAGAGATGAAACAAAATTTTGTCAGCGGACAAGACCGTATTCACTCAGGGTGATTTTTATTTATAGCTTTTGCAAAGAGAAAAAAAGATTATTTTCAGTTACCTGACAATTGTGATAATCCTCATGCATTACGACCCTACTATATTCCATTATCTATAAACATCGCTAAATCAACAATCATTCTTGTATTAATTATGATGTACATTGTCACAACAACCACATGGCTATGCAGTGTTATTTACATGGTAATTAAACATGCTTAGCGCTTTGGTTATCCAGTTGAAACCAGATTGAGGGCAAGAATGGACAGAAGAGGTCAAATCAGCAAGGCTGCCAATAGGGAAATGAGGCTCTCTTTAGGGAAATGAAAATCTGTCAATGTGCTATTGAAACCGCTGTCTATACAGCAGATGTTATAAGGACAAGCATTCATATGCATTACTTGTTATTCGAACTCGCCAATAAAGATAATAGTAGGGTATATTGTAGAATGTGTCTGCAATAAAATGTTAATTATATCCAAGTCAAAACAGAACAAGCACTTAAAAGATAGTATATGTATATATACGAATCCATTTAACGGAGTCCGTGTCTTTCAAATTTACGATGGAAAATGACATGGATTTTATGTTTTATATTTATATGACTATAATGAACAATAAGACTAGTTAACCAATGGTCTGTGGTCTTCACTTAAGCATGTACTGAGATGTAATTTTTGTTGGATAAAAAAACATCAAAGGGCTTCCAAACTCGTTTTAAAATGTATGTGGTGTTTTGTTATGGTGACGAACTTAATAAGGAGAACTAATTAATGATAATACTTAAAGGTATGGTCTGTGAAGTCCTTTGTTCATTTGTTAATAAACACTAGTAGATACTGTAATGACAATCAGAGAGCCTATGCACATAGTCACCTGCAGGATTTTTTGCAAAGGGGGGGGGGGGGCAGTCAGTCACAGCCAGGAGAGTTAGTATAGTAAGCAGTCTGAAACTAAAGCTGATATTTACAAAGCATTTTGAACTGAATCCTGTGAGAGATTTTCAGCTTTATTTGCATGATTAAACTTGTTGGAATATATATATAGTATGATTTTGGAAGGAGGGTCATGTGACCCTCCCTTGACCTATGCTGTGAGTGCCCATGCTAACTGGTATGCATCAATCATTGTATTTTCTCACCAACAATAATTATTAATTTTTGTAAAAACAAAATTACAATACAGTATTTTCTATATTTTTTAAAAAACATAAATCTTCTTAGTAGAAATTTTAGGTCCAATAATTTAATGGAGTTTTTCGAAAAATACAAAGTGACATACATGAAAAATTATGATACATTTAAATTGTTATTAGTTTGATAACTGGACTGTGTAAAAAGAATTAAAGGATACAAAAAATACATGAAATACGGTATGTAAAGTTCTAAATCACAAGAAAAACAACAATCCCATAAATAACATTATTTGTTTGAGTATCAGCCCTTTTCTAACCTAGGCCTGATAACTTGATCGAGTGAATGCTCTCCAGATCGAACTCTCCACTCTTGCTTTTTAGAAGTACTCTACTAACAACAGATTGATCTGAAAAAAGAAAAAGAAAGAAATTTGAGTTTCTTATGCAGAGGATATTTTCACAATCATGATTTTTCAGTACACACACTCTCGTTGTGGTTGAAGTGTTTTTAACTATCTTTGAATACAATTAATAGTTAGAATCAAGTTTGAAAATTATACATTTCACTTGCAGTGCCAGATAAGCATGATATCTGAGTGATGGAGAGGAAGGAGCCTTTCTCAAATTGTTTTTGTTAAAACCTTTTCTTCTTCAATTAATATTCTATTTCTTTAAAAAGAATTCTGGTGCTTTGCAGGGACTGACATTTAACAGGCTCAAAAGAAATTTATTGAAATCCATAAGTGCATTTATTTTGTCCTTCTTATTTTTTTGACCTGCTGAATACTGAAACCATCTCATATATTCTTGAAAAACACCGCGATACAATTTTTTTAGCAAAAGTATTTTTTATATGTTTCAGCTAACACATTCACAAAGTAGCTGTAAGTGCAGTGAAAAAACTCTTTATCTTGGCATTTGACCTTAAACCTGGTTTCATGGATACGAGAGACCGCTGAACTTGTTTCAAAACCAGTACAGCTAAAAACCTTTGACCGCAAAAAAAAATATTAGCATGCAATATTAGATGAAAATTTGTTCTGAAGAAATCTATTAGTAAAATTTCCATGTGAATATGATCATCTGATCAGACAAAAAGCAATAACACGATTTTCGAGGGGCGCATCAAGGCAGCGATGTAAGATATAAAATAAGCACAATTTTTATTTGGTCTTTCCATTTGGGTGAAGTTAGTCCCGGTTGCAGTCCAGTTAGTTTTCTAACAGTTTTTGATTGATGATACTGCCACAATCTCAGTAGAGTACTATTAATTAATGGTAATCTATTTTTGATGGATTATCAGCAGAGGAATAAAGGGAAATGAATACAATGGCAAAGCAAGCATACACTGACAACTAAGGTTAAGTAGCATTAACAATATATTCAATTTGGCTTCCATGACAAGTTGGAAGTCATAATGGCACCAATTTCATTTACTTTGATGACTGAAAATATATTTTTTAAAAACTCTATTATTATTATTATTATTATTATTATTATTGTAATAAAGTTGGAGAATGCACATTTGGTTATAGCACCCCATTTTAAGGAATTCTTAGATTTGTGTGATTACTTGTGTGATTACTGGAATTTGGTGCAATGGAAATATCCTTAGCCCGAAATAATTAGCCAATTACTTGGAGCAAACATCACAGAGTGAAGTGTTAGTGAGTTTCCATGATGCAATGGTTCACTAGCAGTGAATTCAGGCCAATAATGAATGAATGTCCCTGGAGTAAGATAGTCCATATTAAGATCTAGTGGTGTACATTGGTGGTGACTGCAGTGGCAGTATTTACAGTAGGAAACTGGTAAATTACACAAAGGAATAAATAAGAAGGGACTCGGCATATACCAATTTTGTCGCCATGGTGGCCAATGTCGTGCAGTTATATTGGCGAAATGTACCTGGAAAGCATACATTGACTGGCCTAAGGTGGCAGAGTTAAAATAGTTCCCAGTGTTAGGGGATACACGTATGGTTTCTTCGGTGTGAGCGACTGGCGGTACAGAAACCTGATGAAGAGAAACCATGCATATGTGCGGTTGATAGATATTTGGCAGGTTGTTTTATCTGTGGTCTTGCATTAATCAGAGTAAAATTTATGCATAAAATGGACCCGTTGGGCTTTCTAATTTACAACTGAAGTTGTATAGAAGTCTTTGCAAATTTGGGGTAAATTATAATTTCTAGCAGGAATCGCGGCAGGTTTGACAACCGCTCAGCCAAGTAAAGACCCCTTGCTTGTAACATTATTATTATGCTACTATTTTAATATTTCTGGACCACTTTCATCTTCTTCTGGAATATTCTAATAACACTTTGATTGAATTTGCCTGGAAATAACAAAACATATTCATGGAGGATTTAATACCTTTTTTGTAAGCAACAAATATCAATGAAATTCAATCCAGCATGACACAAAAATACCATCAATGGTACATTACATACCCATCCCATGTTTAATAGTCCTCTATGCATATCACTGAAATATGTGTTCAGAAACCATTTTTTTTCAGTCACAATTTTGACCATTTGACCCCAAAACTAATTAGATTTTACCTTTACCCCAAGAGAAAGTGAAACCATTTTTCTTCATTTAGTCACAATGATCTTGATCTTTCATCTATTGATCATTGAAATTCACAGTAGTCTTGTTTCCCCCAAGTACAAACCTTCCACAAAGTTTGGCAACTGTAGGTGCTGGAGATTTCAAATTAATGTGCAGTAACCTTGACCTTTAACCTTTAGACTTATAATGGCAATTTAAATGGAATAATACACAGTATTTCAATTTAAATATCCAGTCTAATACTAAAAGGATTGAAAGGTAAGTTAATTACAATGTTTCTTTAATGTGTTCCTGAATCCTGTCTTGAAATTCCCTTAATATTTGTATTCATATTTGGATTGTCCCTTAATATATCAATTCTAAATGATAAACAGTGCAGTCTATATGTATTTACTGATCTATAAATTTAATTGTTGAAAATAAAATAAAAACTTTTTTGCTTATTTTGATGTATTGATTTAAACTTGGTCACAAGTAAATAGCAAAGCCAGATAATTCAGTTTGCAAGTATCATATCACAGATATTTACTGCTGCAAATAAAATGCAGCAGAGTTAGGAAACTTGATCTTTAATTTGGAAATGGAATCAACTTAAACTGTGTCAAATGTTGGATTTATTGGAGAACTTTGGAACTACTGACCTTACAGTCATGCTGTGATGGCAAACGGATGATTAGCATTCATTCTTATAGGCAAGGTATTCTTTGCACAAATATTTTGAATGACATTAACAAAATTAATGAATTTTTATACTGCACCACTACCCACAAAGAGACAGCATTGCTAACCTTGCATATATATATATATATATATATATATATATATATATATATATATATATATATATATATATATATTGTTACAACTCTATAGTTGTAAACTTAGTGATGCAAATAGCAAAACCAACAAGTTTTATAAAACTTAACAAATAATGTAATTATCAAAGTTGTAAAATGAAAATGTAAGAGGAACTTACAGTATTATGAAGTGAGTCCAAATTAATCCTACAAGGCTCTATTCAAGTCCAAAAGAATCAAATGTTCTGAATGAATTTCAGAACAGTAAATGTACATATCACAATGGCATTGTCTAGAACTCCTCTGAATAATACACAATAGTGTCAGAATAATGTTCTTGTCCAATAATCACTTTGTAACTCCAATGAATAATCCTAAGAAAAGTATCCTCTCAAAATTATCTAAACACAACATTACACACATCTGTAGACTGATTTTAACATGTGAAAAAAGAATCCCAAATAGGAATGAATTAATTGCTTAGTTCTCTACTTATATACACCTTCATGAGTCTATTATGAGTACCGTGTATGTCGCAATATACCCGACATGACAGATCTTACAACTCAATCTAATATTCCTGTGCAATCTAAACTTATATCTTAAAAGTGAACTTTACATCCAATATTAAAAAATCACCTAATAATATCAAGAATACTGTATACAAACAGTCATTGCAATTCATAGTCATGAATAAAAACTACACATAATATAGACACAATCATGTACCAAGAGTTATAAAATATATAGATATACATAACAATATATATGTATATATTGGATCCCCCCACACATTTTCTACAATTTTCTTACACAGTCAATGAATTTCAAAAGGCCTGTTGATGATTAGACCCAACATGCTCTTTTCTTGTCCCAGTTTAGTACAAGGCCAAGACTGCAAAAGTCCATAGCAAAGTTTCATCTGGAAGTCTCTTCATAACAATTAAGGTGCAGAGATTTCAATAATCAGGACTGAATAGACTTGGTTAAACTATAATATAGTTCATTCCACACGGCATCAAAAATGATATAAGCATCTGCAGCTCAGTGAACTTTCAAGTTAGCACCTTTAAATGTAGATAAAGGTAACTAATTCATTTCATGCATGAAGTATTTCAACACTGTTCAAATCAAAACAGAGTGTAACACATCTCATGAAATCCATGCTAAAACAGGGTGGTATATTTACATCAAATTTTTTTTATGCTGCCATGACCTGTGGAAGAGTCAATTTGTTTATTAAGGAGTAATCAACTTTCCTATTTGCCTATATTTGGGCAAAATGTAGTTGTCTCCTTTTCATTTCTTTGCAGGAATCAAATCACAATTAATAGTTCCAATTCAGTACCCACGAATGCAGTCCCAGTCTATTTTAGAGCATTTTTTCCTGTCAACTTTTGGTTGTGATATAAGAGTTAGATTTCGGCATTCTTGGTATAGATATAAAGATAATTGCTTATTCTTCAGAATATGAGCTTATGGTGTGGTGTCTGTGTTTGTTCCGGCCAGGCCTTGGTGATGATCCAGATGTAAAATCTGTGTTCCATTGCACATGGTGTGGTTGACTTTGTCTTGGCAACAGAGTACAGTGACTAATAAGGTCTTGGTGATGTTCCTGGAGTGAAATCTGTGTTCCAATGAACGTTGGTTTGTTTGCAGTCCAGCCTCTCAGAGAAATGCCAGTGAACCTATGATAAGAACTTCACTGCAAAGTCATCATTGAAGGTATTTTAGATTAACATATAATTTGTATTGACTGTCATACAGTGGCAAGTTCAGTATTGAGAAACAAATGGGGAGAATATAAAGTAAAATTAATTGTGTTCTGGGTCCTGCAGTATCAGATGTGAACTCTTCCAGAACTGAGGTCGAACATGGCGGATTACAGACAGAACGGTATTTTTCAGCATGTATCAAATGGTGTTGCACTGTATTTCAATTAATTAATTCGTGCAGGAACCGAATTCGGTATTTTTAGCTACATTTCGAGACACTAGCATGGAAATTAAATGAGAAACAGATGCTGGTATCATTCGCGATAATGTGTGGAAAGTTAAGAGGAACAGTTAATATTTCATATGAATGAATGCTCCTTCCTACATGACCACATTGACATACAGTATAGAAAGTACGTGTAATCAGCATCAGATTTGTCAACAACAGGTAATCAGCATCCTTCACACTTCAACAACACTGTTTTCTTGTAATGCTGTTTAACACAAATGACAAAATACATATTTTTGACTAATGCATGCATTGAAGAGGATGTTTGTTTACATTCGCAACAGCTGAGCAGCAACAGAGAGAATAGATACCTTCTGTCATTATGCTTGTTTTTTTATAAACCAGGTGCTACAGTTCATCTGCAAATTAATATCATCATATACTGACCACTCTTAACAACTAGACATGCTTGTGTTTTTGTTTTGTTTTGTGTGACTGTGCGGTGTGTTTGTGTCAGGTGTGTTTCTTTTTTGTTCTAGACTGGTCCCCTATTTTACTGCTATATATTGCAACATTACATGCGATGGAGGTTTAGGGGCCGGGAACCAGACCATCTTTCGTACCACGGCCTCGTCAGGACGTAGCCTGGTTCCCGGCCTGTTTTTAGTACCCTACATAAGTTGGACAGGTACCTGCCTGGTACCCTAGATCTTCTCAAGTCGTGGCTCCTACCACGGACAATGTCATGGGTCGTGTTTTAAGGACGATCCCCGCATATCCCGGTACGAGCAAATCCACTGGAGGACAGACTTGTCTTCACTTCGTTTTCTCTTGCTGAAATGTGAGTGCACAGACAAGAGAACGAATGCGATATGGTGGTCTTTATTACTCGAAAAGATGTTTTAAGCGCACGGTCGAGCGCACATTTTCAAGAAAACTTAATTTTGATTGCACATTCTGCAAATATGAACTATGAAAAATAAACATTAATGTAATACACAGAATGCTCATATTGGACAATTGCTTTAAAATGGGCAGCATTTTGTATGACAACTTTGCATTTCGTGCTAACGAGCTTTATTTGTCACATAATAATCTGGTTTCATTGGTTCCGACGTACTTGAACACTTATGTCCAGAAACATCCTATCTCTTATTCCTTTTCAGATAACTATATTTAGCAATATAAGCAGAACAAATGTCAATCAGATACTCCCGACAGTATTCGCACGCCCTCCTGTGTATTTGTACCCCTTTACCGATTTTAAAAATAAAAGACATCAAGGATTTAAAACAAATGGACAAAACTTGGTCATTTCATTCAACATTTTATGATTTCTAGTCTGATTGTCGCCATTGGATCTCATACACCGTATCTTGTTTGGTGTTTCGAATCAAATGAGTCTTTGTTTTCAAGCAACAGATATTAATGAGTTCACGGTCTTGATAATCTCAGGAATTGCATAAATTTTGGAGTTACATCTCTTTGAACACGTGTTTACAAAAGTTCCTGCTTTGTATTTGTGCAAGTTTTTGTTTGTTTGGAAATACTGCAATTAGACATTGCAAATATTGGATGCAGACGACACAGTTTGTACTGACACGGACGGTTCCAGCATGGAGGGGACTTATCGCCATATTTATGTGTGTGTATTTTCTATTAGTAAATGATGTATATTTTTTCTGCATTATTCTATATTTCCTTTTTCTAATTATGTAAGATGAACATTCAACATGGCATTTTTATATTTGCCAATAGTTCTTTCTAAATTTGACATGCATGATATTAGAATACTGCCATTTCATATCTTCATATTCCGTGTTCATATTTTCAATATTAGATACCTCAACATTCTACGTTGCATTATTTCAATTTTAAGTCTCCTCGTTGTGGCAGTTTTATTTGATAACATATTGGTCACCATAAAGGTAAAGATACATAACACTGTAAAAGTAACAATGCATGTCAGCGAAAGTGAGAACTGAGATGTAAGATAATGCAAGTTGGAATATTGTAATTGCTGTAATGACCCATCATGACAACAGATGGACCTGTCGGATTAATTACTCGAGTGGCCCAGTAACATACAGAATCTAAGCATGGAAGACATAGACTCAGAGTTTGTTCAGTTGCTGAATCTATCAATAACATTATATTTAATCCATTTCTTGTACATAATGGGTACTTTGTTTACTCTTATCAATGTGTTCATCCACAAGTTCGTGGTCATAAGACATTCATCTATTTGAGGTATATATCTTTGTATTAATAGTTTAGAAGCCCATAAAACATGACGCCAAAACATATTTTTTGTCTGTTTTGATAAAAAAAATTTTTGCATATTCATCTCCTAATATGGCAATGTTTTTTATGTCGCATGTTTCATAGTCAAACAAGTGAACAAATTTCCTTTTTGTTGTAAGAAGTCTTAGATTACTGGTTATTTTTAGAGCTAATATGAATGTTTTAATATCTTTCATCCCTAAACCGTTTAATACCTTTAATATTCTTATTATCTATTAATAGTATCGATAAAATGTCTGCACATATTAAAAAAAATATGGAGTTAGTGGGTCGCCCTGTTTACATCTTCTGAAAATATTGAATTTTTTATATGAAACCATTCTGACTCACTCACGAAGAGATAGTACAAAAACAAGTTTCTACCCACTGTCCTATTATCGGTCCAAAATTACAATAGGTTAGGACATTATGGATGAATTTCCGTGAATGGAATCAAAAGATTTTTTCATAATCAGTTAGTAGTATGATACCAAACAGATGCAATTCTTCAGTGATACGCATTACATCCTTGTATTTTCACCAATATATCTTCCTTTTATAAAACCAGTTTGGTCCTCAGATACGTATAGTACTGACCTATTCTGTTGGCAATACATCATGATGCTAATTTGTAGACCACATTTAGTAATGATATGGGGAGTCAGTTTTGTAGATATTGTTTTGATTTATCGTCCTTATTTATACAGGTTATAATTCTCTGTAGCAAAACTGTTGAAAAAGATTCAGTGTCTTCTGTTTCGTTAATTGCTTTGACTGCAAATTCTCCAATATCAATGCAGAACTTTTGTAATATTATGCCGTGAAAGCATCCGATCCAGGACTTTTGTTACTGTTCATATTTCTTAAATAATCTAACGCTTCTTTTGGGGTAAGTTTCCCCTCTAATTTTGAAGACTAATCTTGATCTAAATTAGGAAAGTTATTATTTTTGAAAAAGATCATTTAAATTTCTGTTCTTTATTTCAATGTCCTCATTATTTTTCATAAAAGTTCTCCACTTCGTTAAGAATATCAAATTCATAAGTGATAATTTCATTTTCATTCTTAATTACTTTTGTCATAGTTTTTGTCACATAATTTCTATTTTCTAAGTGACAAGTGTCTTGTTGGTTTCCCCCCTTCTGCATTCATTTTCGTGTCTTATTTTTTCCAATTCATTCTTTTTAACTCTAATAGTTCTAAAACATTATTTGCAACATATGAAATGGTTTTACTTATAATTTCCATCAAAAAACTATCCACACACGGGAAGGAGAAACAACAAACCCAAAATATACTATCAAAACCACAATATCTACTATCCACACAAACGTACGCGAACTCTTACAAACCCCAGAATATACTACCCACAAAAACCTATGCACACTTATAAAGCACACACTTAACTACACAAACGTAAGCGAGCTCATACAAACACGTGGCTTCACTATCCCAGTCATCCGTTTGAGAGATATTGAAAACTTGTTCTTGTCTCCTTCGTCTATTATACATCCGTGGATGTTGTGGTCGTTGAGGCTCCAACTTTTATATTTACCTCTCCAATTCCACATCACAGTTTTCTATCTGGGGAACCACGGGTCTTGGTGGTGGTAGTGGCTGTGGTGCTTGTCGCAGGAGCGGTGTCCTCACCATAGGCTTGATTTCGCTGGTCTGTGTCATGATGAGGTGAGGTAAGATCAGTCTTTTCTTTTCCTCCGCTTCTTTCTTTTTCTTCTCCTCCTCTTCTTTTTCAACTCTGACACTTTCTTCTATGGCCTCCATGGCCAGCTCATCCAGCAGGCTCCGCGCGTACTCCAGATGCATCTGAAGTTCCAGAAGCTTTGTTAGTCTGCTGCTCATTCTTCTTAGTTCACTAATCAACAAGAGGTAGCCAGACTGACGAGTGCTCCATTTATATTTGTCAAACGCGGACGTGAAGGAAAACACCCTCGACACCAAAACCTACAAGGTCCATATCATTTCCCCAAAACATGGAAGGCGCGGACCTAAAAAAAAAACGCTCGCTCCCTTTTTCACTTACAAACACTAATACAATCACAAACCTACCGACTATTTTGACAAGCTACGGGAACGAAGTGCTTATAGACACACTTCTAACAAAGTTAAAGAAACGAAGTGCTTATAGGCACACTTCTATTTTTTTTAACTTACTAACATAACATTGGCAATTTAATTAGTACATTTTTTCTAGAGTATTGGGTAGCCCTGAAAAGGGCTGTGTTTTGTGGACGAGGAGTTATGGCAATCTTTAATCGTCTAAGATCGCGTCCCTGTCTGATGACAGGCTTTCCCACAGGATATGGTCTGCTTCTTCGGAAAGTGAAGGAGAACTTATTCGTGTCTACATGGCAGTCGACTAAACCTCTGTCTGGTTCCTGCTGCTGCTGTTGCTGCTGTTCTGTCCGCTCTCTCTGCTTCTGAAGTCTGTAATTCTCCGTCAATTCTTCCATTTAATTTTTGATTTACTCTCTGAAGAGATCTTCTATCAGGTCTTCAGTCACTTTCAACATTCTGACATTCCTTATCTCTGCAGGCTTCGGTATCAGACTTTGCCTTATACGATGTAAATTGAAGTAAGCTTCATTCAGCATGGCTAGTCTTGAGCACATCTTCATAGGAGGATGAGTCAACAGTGGATGGTCAGACTGACTGACTGACTGAGTTAAATTTACGTCGATTTCGCCCGTCAGGGCATGTTCGACGATTTGTAAGCCGAATCTTTCTGCACCCACTAGTGAAGTGACACACCGCAACTGAAGCACTTGGCTTTATCCCCTTCGCCCAAGTAGAAAAATCCGGCTCTGGATAATTCTTTGGGGGTAGGTCCTTCCAGATATTTAGGCCATTTTCCTTGGAACATTTGAAAACGAATTTCAAAGTCGCAGTATTCAGGCAAACGTACAGGGAACGAATATTCATCTTTCACATGTTCATTTCAATGAGAGCAGGGTGAAATCGACAAGAGATTGCTCAGTTTTGGATGACAGAGTCAACGATAACGAGTGTCATCGCTTTCGCATCCGTCAGGTTTGACACGCACAGCATCACATTCCATTGTAGGTGTAGTGGTAGTAGTAGTAGTTATAGCAAAGTTCTCATGATGCGTGACTGCATCGCTGACGTCACAGCGTACGGCATCATTCTCATCGCAAGGCACAGCATCGCAATCCACTTGAGAATCACAGAACTTGAATGATGTCTGTTTAAAAGGATTCATCTTTCTCGTTTGGTTTTGATAGTTACAATGAACTACTGGTCTTGGACGTTGTTCCTTTTTTATATTCTGACCAATATCGACGTGACCGTACGGTAAATTGAAGTGGTTGGGAAGCCGCACTCGCTTCTGGTACGCGATTTGATACAGTTTTTCCAAAGGTCGACTGACAATTTGGTGAATGGGTAAACGTACAATCTTATGTGGTTCGTAGGTAGTCACTCTAATATATCCATCCTGTTCAGACTGCAAGGCTTCTTTCAATACGCTAAAGTTCACCACTCGACTGTTGCGATAATTGAGAATCAATCCCTTCATTTTACACTCCGTGTGCATTTCTCCTTGTGGGTCCCGATATTCGTAGCCGTAATTTTTAGGACCGCCACTAGCAAAACTTAAAATCTTCTCGTCTGTGTGTTCGTCTTACCAGGCTCCTAAACGGTCTCCTTCGATGTCAGGGTGACCTTGACCCGGGCGATCGATGTAGATGCAACAGTCCGTGTCAAAGTACAGGACGCGATCAGCTAACAGATCTAAAGCTTCGTACAATTTTAAGCGAGCATGGGCTGTCAAGTAAGCCGCAATGATGACATTTCCAAATGCGTCAGCTTGTACAAAGTCCAGGTCTTCTTCGTAATTGACTAAGATCAAGTTCTCACCAACGAGGTCCACGTGTTTCATGTATTTGGTTTTGTAGTGAATCATCTGGAAGTACCGGGAAGATTCTAATACTCTGTCTTGGGGAAACATGGTTGTTGTGCCATTTACCCCACAAGCAATTTAACATCGCATTGGCAAACGATCGCCTTCCTTTGATTTTCTCGATATGGTCTAAAGTGATGCCTTCATGCTCCCAGTATTTCTCTTTGAATTTCAATTAGTCTTCTGGAGTGTGACACCACGAAGGATAGCCACTGGTGCATTGTTTCAGTTTCAAAATGGCATCCACGTAGTCTGCAAAATTGCCTTTCTGAATCTCGTCGCCCTTGTGGTATTTTTGTGTCTTGGGAAAGTGGTACATTTCGTACATTTCTTACAGTTGGTATCACAGGTCCAGAGCTTTAAACAATTCCACGCTGACCCACGTTCCCGTCAAGGCGCGTTCTTCCTGGCTGTGCTGACAAGGCTGATATTGATTACACGTTTCGGCACAAGTACGGCACAAGGGAAACGTCAGTTTTCCTTAGAAATGGTGAGGTAAAACGTGATGGTACAAGTCCGTAGGAGGTAAGACTTTGCACTTGATCAATCCTTCGTAATGTTGAATGTCCAGTTCAGTGTGTTCCGTCAGCAATTGCGGGTGCCCTGCATAAAAGCGACAATATTTGTACACCTAAATATATAGCAAACACACGTCCAAGTATTTGATTTCTTCTCTATTCTCCTCATCGGTTTGGTACAACAAACAGGTGGCATTCGTCCGTCCTCCGTACCATCTCACGGGTTCAGTGGGTCCATCAACTTGTAACTTTCCACGATGCGTTTAAACTCGGGATCGGTTTTCAAAGGGTGATCGTACTCCTGTTCCCACATTTCCACCACTTGGTATCCTTGCTATTTTAACTTCAAGCGCCGCTGAATTGTGGCCTGGCACAAGTCTTTCATGGTCTGTTGTAAAAACTGTAGCAGAGGCGACATCCGAGAAATAAGCAGCCGATAAACTCGTACACGATCTTGGGGTTTTATAAGTCGCAACAATCCACCGAATACGTTCCAATGGTCTTTTCACCTCCTCCGTTGTGGGCATGCTGGATCCATTTTTCATCCTTGTCGCACAAGTAATGTAGCCAACGTCGGTCTTTGACCGCGTACTGAGGTTTGACAAAATTGGTTGTCTGAGGGCTGATTACTGCCAGTGTGTTGTAGGGCAGCAATCGTTCGCGGCACACTAAGGAACACGCTTTGGCAATGGTGCAGGCTTCTTTCAAAGGATCAATCCCTCCGTGTTCCATGAACACTTCTCGAAATTTTCCACAGCAGGGAGGTAAAATGTCCACGTCGGAACGACAATACTTTAAAATTTCTTCCTGAAAGTCGAAGGGGTCTGAGGCGCGAGCCTGGTACCAAGCGTAAAAAGCTTCTCGTTGTTCGGTACGCATGTTGTCGAGGTCGTAGTAGTGAGCCTCAGGCAAATGGGGTAAAACGGCGTGTTGATTGGCTTCGGTATTGAAAAAGTGAGGAAAAATAACCTTTGGCCATTTCTGCAATTCCAAACGTTTTAGGCATTCGACTCAAAGGCATGACCAAGTAACTTATTGAATCTTTAAACTGCACTTGTCCCAGTTTCAAGGAAATGATTCCGGCTCCGTTAAAAGTCACTTTAGGACGTTCGGTGCCTTGTTCCGTATAATATCTCAAAAGAAACTGCCCATCGTATTCGAGAAATTGTGAGCCATCACCGTGGCATGGCGATGACAATCTCCAGAACGGTCGAAATCGGCTAGCATGTTCAGTCCCCGAAAGATATTTTCACGTCCTCCAGGAATCTTGCTGCATTGAGGGCAATGACTAAAGATAGGCTCTTGGATACACTTCTCGCACGCTCGATGAGCCACACAGAAATTAGGAATGTGAATGCCAGTCTCTTGCATTCATTCTAAATCGAAATAGATGAAATTGCCTTTCTTCTGGTCATCTTCCTCCTCTTGTTTGGAATTGTATTTTTGAATGTATCATTCGTGTTCCAAGTCCTTGATTTGGCAACAAATGTGACATCGTTTCTTTCCTTGACAATCGTGTAACTTGGCACTATTGGTATGTATGCCTTGTGCACAAGTAGGACACAATCTCAGCAGTTGACAGGCACTTTTCTGCTGTGAACCTTGCGTCTTTAGATATTGTTGGTAACAGGTAGGGCTGAAAAAAGTGCGCTGGCAAACTGGGCAATGCACTCGTTCATTTTCTTCGTCCAGACAGGCTTGAAAGGCCAAAGATTCTAAGCATTTCGATCCACAATGTTTGTGTTGCGCTCGATTGCTATTGCGATAGTCACATTTCTCACAGTAATAACTGTATCCCAGGAATGGGGCAATACTGGTAATGACATCGAAATGTTCGTCGTGATGATACAGTGCATGTATTTTCCGTCTTTGAAATCTTGGCCAAGAAAAAAAAGAGGTCCGCGCACTTCTTGAGGATGCACTTTCAATGTGTAGCGTGGAGCTAGGACATCTTACAATTTTTACATTTCAGGAATACCACAGGGTGTGTCTTTGTATAGCCCTGCTTGCTGTAACAGGAGTTCTGCTTCACTTCGTTCTTTGGCTCGGTTCGATTTTTGAATGTTCTCCCAGGCTCTTTTCGATTCTACCGTATTGTTCTTGTCGTCATACGTTCGTCCCACCACGATGGCCGTGGCTTAACACATTTTGTTTTGAGGGTTGTTAATTCGAACGAGACTCGTTTTGGTGCTACGAAGGCCGTCGATCTATAACACCTTTGTGCGGCCGGTCCCTTGGGGAAGAGACACGTGGGTCATAAACAGTGTCGCTTTTGCATCGGTGATGTAAAACTTGTCGTTTGATTGTTGCACGTGTTGAATCTTGTCGATGACTTTGGAAGGTACTAATTCTTCTGTGCTGCTAAACTCGATCCAAACAGGGAATGTTAAATTGTCGTGATGAATGGAAAGTCTCAAGCAATCGTCTTCTTTGGTTTGACATTGTCGTTTCAGTGTGGTTAAGAAAGGTTCCCACACCTCGGTGATGAAGCCTTCTGCTTTCTCCAACGGCACGTCGGACTTGAAATCTTTAAACTTCACCGTGTAAGTGTAAGCCGTCGTTCTAAATTTTCTAGAAGAGCTCTTTTCCGTCTCTCAAATGTTGTAGTACTTTTCAGGGTTTATTAATGGTGGTGAACTTTGACTGGGTGTATACTCTCTGGGTCTGGATTCTGAATTTGTGCCAAGACTTCCAGCTACTGTGAGAGGCAATAAATCACGTTCTGCCTCTTACTTTCTTCTTCTTTCTCCACGACGTGATGCAGTCGTTTCATCTTGACTGAGAAAAGTCAAATGACTACATTTTAAACTCCATGGGTCGCTGTATACCCATGTCAGACCGGCGTATTTATAAAGATGTATGTGTGTTTTCCCTTCCAATATTCATTTCACTCTCAAACTGAGCAGAACGATGGAAGAGCCAACACAGAAGGAATTTCAGATCAGAGCTTTGCGAGCTGTCATAAAAAAACTTTTCTTCAGAAAAGCTGGCGAACTACTCCCCCTCCGTTCGAGATAAAAGTCAAAATACTTGCTATATCTGTAAGAAGAAAGGACATTGGTCTTCAGAGTGTCCAGACCGTCAAAAAAGCAAAACAGGTGTCAGGAGAGACAAATGTCAAGATACCTGTTATCATTGTCAAGAAAAAGGACATTGGTCTTCGGAATGCCCTAAGGAACAACAGGAGCAAGAGGAAGAGAGGGGTTCGGAACAGGGAGAAGAAGAGGTACCCTCCCCAATGGAATTCTTCATACACGTGCAGAAAGAAACAAAAGAGAAGAAAAGAAGACGAGGAGAAAGTGAGAACGAAGAGGAAACAACTGTTAAAGTACAGAAATTAAAAAAACAGAGAGAGTGAACAAAGACACAGAAGAAGTCTATGAACTTTTTAAAGTGTTGTGTTGTGAATTGGATTATAAAATTTATACACGAATAGACCAGGCAGAAAACTAAGTGTCTATTGGTTTTGATTTTTAAGAATATGGACCTACACTCACGCACTCACACACGTACATCATGGGTGAAAAAAAGAAGAGCTTTTGAGTTTTAATTGATTTTGGCAATTGAAATACTATCTCTTTTCGAGAGAAGTGTGTGGCCATGAAAAGGACCGTTGGGTATTTGTTTTTATATTTATAAAAAAAAAAACTCAGGAACGGGACGTAATCATCTTTAACTGCCTTAAGTCTTTGCCACGGCCAAGGCCTACTTCTTGACTGGATCCTGTCGATGATTTGGTAGAAATCACTAGGGGTGGTATCGCAGGCATAGTAACAAGGCTGGGTTGTTTGGCTCGGGGAGGTCTTTTCCTCTTGGGTCGTAATAAAGAAGACTGATACATTTGTTCTAGACTCCTTAACTGTGCTAAATGTCTAAGAGTACTGTTACCGTTTTTCTTTCAATATTCTCCTTCTCTCCTAGACCTTGTTTCTTCTCTGCCGGTTCTTCCTGTCGTTTCCTTCTTGCATCTTCTTCTTCTCGCTGTTCCTGTTGAAGGAAAAAAGCTTGTTCTGTTTCTTTCTGCTGTTGTAAAAATTTCTCAAATTCTTCTTTCTGTCTCTGTTTAAAATCCTCCACGTGTGGTAAAGAAGGAGGACGTTGCGAAGGTACTGGTATCGGAACAAATTCTTGCGAAGAAGAAAGAAATTCGACTAAATCTCACTGATCTACCATCGCTTCTCGTCTCCACGGCCGGTGCACCCCAATTCATTGTCTTTGTAGTTTCCGTTATGTTTGAAAACTGTGTCCCATGGATTGACTGCGCACAGACGCCAGCGCATCTATATAGGGAATGTGACGTCACAGTCCGCTCTCTTCCGATTGGAAGACCGATTCCGTGTTGTGACTCAATTTTGTAACGTGGTAACACTGTTATGTATATTTAATTTGCATAGTTTGTTATTTTGTTATTTATTATATGCTATGAGTCATTGTATTTTGGACTTGACCTTGTCCAAAATGAAGAACATTTTCTACCTGACCTGAATAATTGATTTTGTTTTTTTAAGGAACGTGTTTATCGCAATCTGAGTTCAGAACATTGGAAATTCCCCATGAAATGCCGGGTCTACCTGTTTGCTGACCACATTTTATGTTATAATTTTAGTAACGTACCTTCAAATTATAAATAAGATCTTGTCTTGTAAACATTTAGAACCTTCCATAATCAAATATTCCATTAGGCAATAGTTTATATATATATATATATATATATATATATATATATATATATATATATATATATATATATATATATATATATATATATATATATATTGAAAATGCTATTTGTGACCAGAGGTCAAGCAGAGGATTATATTTTCTTATTTATCTAGAAATTATTCATTCGTGCTGCAGGATCTGAGCAGAATCTGTTGTATTATTATTGTGTCCAGTATTTCATTTGGGCTGGAGTTTAGTTACTCAAATTATTTTATTCAAAATATTCTTCTCTGGAAATGCAAAGTGTTCAAATTAGCATTTATGGAAATAGAGACCTGGATTTATAATGAAATTCAAATAATGATATATTTTTGGATTGTATTATTGTGATTCAGCAATAGACTGTTGGGACATCACTACGAATTGGGTCATTACAGGTACATCAACACTTCCAGCGTTGGATTTAATCTGGAATACCACTGAAGTTTATTCAGAATTTTAATCATTATGACTGGTGTTAGAAATTCTGTGATTATTTGGAATTTATTTCGCAACACTTTGAGTTTCTTTTCATATTTTTCACTTTGTATTCTATGGAAATAAATTAATTGTTCAATTTTACAAAACTTGTTGGGTTTCACTCTTTTCTATTACTTAGATTAAGACCATAAGAGTATGTGTACTTGAGTGTATACTGATGTGCAGAATATTACCACCTACACTGTGTCTAATTTCGTTGAAAACTGTCAAGACATTGGCTTTTGTTTCTGGATTTTCAGTGGGATAAAAATGAATATGTTTTGTTTTCAATTCTTTCTGTAGAGACTGATTAGGCAATTCGATTCCATTGTCTGTTTACCACTGTAGCGGATGTCGACTACTTTGTTTTAGGACCAGTGTCAGAGCTCGCAATAACTCTGAACGTGTAATCGAAGTCTACCCAACATGATTTTGAAAACACGTCGATTGTTAAAACAAATATTTGTAACCTCGAGTGTACGAAACTAAATGAGAAACATTAGCTAGATATGCTTTCCACTGGTGATCGAGTCTTGTTAATTTATTTTGACTTGTGGAAAATTGTCGTGAAATTTATTTGTTTAACGTGTACATATAGGATCTCTCAGAGAAATTATGCCAGTCCCAGACAAGCCTTTTGAAAGCAACATTCTACTTGATACTACTCTGTTTAAGATATCACAATACAGATACAAATTTCATAATAGGTTAATCTTACAGAAATAGTATATCCTACTTGCTGTATTTTGAGTGATGCATCTAAAGTTGTCAACACTTTCATCGTTATCGAACCGGTCATTCACGATTCTCAAACACAGGTTTGATTTACATAAAATCAATAACTTGTGGCCATTATCATTAATATTCCTGTTCCTTTAATTACTTATATCGGACAAAGGCACATCATGGATGTAGTCCAAATTATTAAGTAAATCAAATGATTCATCGAAATTAAATAAACCTGGTTTATAACTTTTATTTTGCTCTGAGATTTCCACCGTAATTAAACTAAAGTATTTTAACTTAAAGTGACCTATTTCATTTCCAGCAGTATAACCAGTGACCTCTTCCAAATGCACGGGCGAAAAATTAGATAAAGGTCAAGATCTATATTTGATATTTTAAAAAATGTAACCATAAAATATTTCTGTAACTACTCTCTATGCCAACATATACAACATGTGAGTGTGTGTGATTTGGATTTTTAACGTAGCTTTAAACGTTTTTTCAGTCATATCGCTACGATGTATCAGTGTGGCAGTTTATAGTGATGTCTAGCACTGAGGTATCATGCCGCAGACATGTAGCATGGTGTCCCACCCAGTCACATTATCCTAACACTAGGCCGACCAGTCCAAACACTAACCTCTTAATGCTGAGCGCCAAGCAAGGCAGCTGTTAGTACCATTTTTGTAAGTCTTTGGTATGACTCGGCCGGGGATCGAACCCAACGACCTCTCGCATCCGAGGCGGACGCTCTAATCCAGGGGTGTCAAACTCAGTCGCTCAGCGGGCCAAAACTCAAATCACACGTAAGGTTGCGGGCCGAGCAGGATAAACATTCAATAAGCGGAAAATTAAACCTTTTTTAAACATTAATATAAATTAAAACAGAAAAAAGTTTTAATAATAAAAAATCATTGGCATACCCATTTTCGCTCTTATGCCAATTTGTCAGAGCTGGATGTTTGGCATCTTTTCTTGGCTACAAGTTCGTTTATGTTGGGAGTAATGTTCTGTGTCATTGAGATTCTCATGATGGACTGCAAGTGTTCATCAGTGAGACGACTCCTGTGTGATGTTTTGTTAATCTTCATCACAGAAAACAGCTGCTCACACAGATATGTGCTACCAAACATGCTCAAGGTTTGAGCCGCATGTAGACGAAGCTGGGGCATCTCGTCAGGAATGAAACGAGTGAACTGTGCAGGCCCCACAGTGTCGTACTTTGCCTTTAGTGTCCCATTACACTGCAGCTGTATTAGCTCCATCTGCAAATTTACAGGTGCAGTTTCCACGTCTATGGCAAATGGGTTACGAAACAGCTCGAAATTACTTTTCTGTGCTTCAAAGTCACTAAAGCGCCGTGCGAACTCGGCGCGAAGTAAGCTAAGTTTTTCAGCAAAGTGTGCATTGGGAAACACCATAGCGTTGACTTGGTTCAACATTGCTTGGCAACAAGAAAAGTGAGACAAGTTGCATTGGTGCATTTGTGTCTCCCATAGCTAGCTTTGATTTAAAAAACAAGATTGTGCATCTACCGACAGACGCTTGATTGATATCACGTTAGCCGTAGCGGGAAAAGGTGATGTAATATCCGGGCACTACACTACTTTCATTTCTTATGCGCCAATCCAAAACGAGCAACTGAACGTTGCTAGGTTACTGTAACGACGAACATCCACTCACTACACAACTTTTATTTTCGCTTATTCTGATCGAAGCGAGAACGCTCTCAGGTAGCCTATCGTTCGGCAAGGCTGCTAATTAGGGAATTTGATTTGCACTTTATATCGCAGGGCCATTAAAAAATATTTTTGCCTAAAATTCTCTCTCGGGCCGGATATAATTGTACGCCGGTCAAGACCTCTCGGGCCTGATATAATTGTACGTCGGGCCTGATGTGGCCCGCGGGCCTTGAGTTTGACACATATGCTCTAATCACTAGGCCACCGGAGCGTTTATATATACAACATGTAGTAAAACGGTCAATCTTTTTCGTACAAAAATAATTAGACCCATGGAATTTCATATTACATTAACTACAGCAAAATGTTTATAACCATCTATGACAAATTATGTTTTATTATAAGTCACATGTTTTTGCAAAAAGGATGACGTCATACTTACCTCTGATTTGATAAAAATCCTCTTTGTCAAAACGGTCTGAACATCCATGAAACTTTGAAACAATTAAAAAATAGTCTATAAATGATTATCGTCCGTTATTTTTGTCTGCAATTAGCTTAGTATATCCCTGACATATGTGATCCCTTGCGGGATCCAGTTCCCTGGGAAAGATTCATAGTCGCCATATATAAATCATTTCTTAATAAACATGGCCTTTCTGCACGCTTGTAGCAATTAAACTGAATGGTTTCTTGTCTAAACTTTCAAATGTATTCATTTCTGTAATGTATCATGAATGTTCATGTTTGTTTGGTGTTTTTATTATTTTTCTGGTTTTTTTTTTAATTAATATTTTTCTTGCTTTATTGTTTTTATAAATATACTTTAGCATGTTGCCGACTGTTATCTTGTCTTTAAAAGCGCCGTTACTGTTGACATTATACTGTTTCGTTGTTAAAATGGACTAACTCTGTAACGGTCTGCTGATATACGAAGTATTTGTTTTATAAAATAGCTAGCTATTGTTTTCTATTACGCAGACTACTGACGTTAAACAAAACATATTGTATTTCGTATCTTTCCCAACTTTAGAGCAAACATTCAACACCGGAAGTTATAGGAATAGACACACATTAAACGGTTAGCTCAAAATAGCGGCTCACAAGAGTCTGCGTTCAGAATCAACATACGGTAACATAAGATAAAGTAAGGTAGCTTTGTTCGGGCAGCCCTCCTTTGCTTTATATAAATCCTCCCGTTACACTTTTTTTCTTTCTCTACGGCAAATAATTTTTCGCCGATATTTTTTCTTGCAGAGTTTGGTCTAAAAGAATGTATTTCCTGAAAAAATCGAGAGCAATAAAAAAACAAACAAACAAAGCACCATCCCGCCCCCCCCCCCCGCCCCTTTATTAATCATTAGGACTTGTGTTCGTAATTCTAGGATTATTTGGGATTTAAATCTCAATACAGTAAGTTCCTTTGTTTTTATATTTTCATTTTACTTTCTATACAAAAAAATATTTGTTAAATTTTACAAAGCTAGGTTCTTTTGTATTACTTTTTTTAAGATCATAGAGTCGTAATAAAAGTGATAGACTTAATCGTATACAATGGGACCTCATTAATACGGACACCATTGTTCACAGTGAATATGTCCGAATTAATGATTTTTCTGGATAACTGACTTGTGTTTGTTTCCCTTTATTATTACATGCACTTGTACATAAATAGAAGTTTATCAAGCATATCACAATATGTATGTACATAGTACGCAAATTTCCTGAAGAAATCTGTGACTTTGTTTGCCTGGATTCTTTGGCGGATCGACCTACAGCGACTCTTGTCCATAGATTCTTTATTGTGTCTTATGTGATCTTCTTTGTGCTGGCAAATCTTCTACTTTAAGCTACTTGGTATCTCTAAGCTTGCTTGATTGTGTCGTGATTATAAAGCAAAAAGTACAACGAATGCAAACTAAGATATCTCGCAGTTAAGTGCGTTATGGTAAATAAATGAAATGCAGTCATTTTTTGAAGTCGTATTTTATAACTGTCATAGCTGCTAATGAGCCGTTAATTGACGTCGCTTTTTATTCTGAAATGAATCCCTATACTGTCTAAAGCTTAAATCAATCAACTTTATTTGTACAGCCATCAACAAACTGTGATTTTTTTTACATACAATTGGTAAAAAACAAAGAGATTTAAAGACAGATTAATTTATTAAACATATGTTGTTAAAAGTGTGGACGATTTTTTCCCCAGTGTATTTGTTTAATTATTAACACACCGTCGACGAGTAGCAAACGCTACTGCAATCGCTGGTTACACTATGGTCACGCTACGTTGTTCCACATACATGATCAGGTAATAAATTGATAACTTCAACGTGCCACTAGAACTTGACCAATCAGAGATTGATGAAATGACACACCTTCAGATTTGCATAGGTGAATCTGCGTTATCGACTGACTGTATTTTCATATACGATTCTTCGTATTTTCTTATTTTTGGACAGATTTTATTTCCGGATTATCGAGGCATATTTGATAGTAATTTACACTTTGGTCCCCGAATTTGATTTTCGGTTCAGGAACGCAGATTTCTGGATTAAAGGATCATATTAATGTTTAGGAATTGTGTTCCCGTTGAACTATGTCAAATCTCCGGATAAACTGAGGTTCCCCTGTATCTAAAGCTGAATGTTTCTTTCCAGATCTTGTCTACAGGTTCTGAGCTAAACCAGCAATTTACTAATGAGCGTGTCCATATATATGTTTGAACAACTTTTTATTTTATATCAAGTTGAAATCCCCCCCCCCCGTACTTTTAACATGTAGAAGTCAACACTTTTTGTTACATGCTGATGAATCTAATCTGTATATTTCCTAACGAAGAACTTTTTTATCTCGATACATTTGGATTCCGTTTTGAATTCGGCCCGTTATCAATTTACATGCGTGTGTGTGTGCGTGTGTGTGTGTGTGTGTGTGTGTGTGTGTGTGTATATATATATATATAGGGACGTCCATTAATTATGTCAACAATTTTTAGGCAATTTTTACCCCCCCCCCCTTGTCAACAACTGTCAAACTTTCAGTGATCCCCCCCAATACAATTTTACCCCCCCCCCCCAACTAACAATATTTTATACGGCTGGCTTTTATGCTAAAAATAGAATTATGGAAATTAAAAGGTCTACAAATAAATTTTAATACATTTTTTTTTACTTGTTTAACAGATTTCAAATTGACTATAACACTTTGAATTCACGAAAAAATTGAGAGATTATATTCTAGCTTCTATCATCTTCCCATGGGGAAGACAAATGTTCCTCAATTGTTATAATGGGCATAGTGGCTGATTCATTCATTTCTTGTGGAACCGATACACCCGACGATTTAGTAACAGCTTTCCTTAAAAGTCTGTCTGCAGTCTACAATCTACATTGAATAAAAACAAAATATGATGATGCAAGACTATGAATGCCTTGGCAAGAACTCAACCGGTTTAGGATTAAACTGGTGGGCTGTTGACGGGCGAGCGAGTGTGTGCCATACCAACGCACCGACTAATTTCCTATTTTTTGATTTATTAAATTTATTGTAAAAAAATAACATTGTTGACGTCAATTTATCTTGAACTCCCCCCCCCCATATGTCAACAATTGTCAAACTTCTTCAAACCCCCTCCCCCCATTTTGTTGACATAATTAATGGACGACCCCTATGATACAAATCATATGGTGAATAACAGTCCTTTCAAGTGCATTGGATCCAGTAAGAGTGTTGTATGTATGTATATATGTATATGTATGTATGTATATTTCCTAACAAAGATATATATTCTTGTCTGTATCCAAAGTACAACAAACTTCCACAAGATAATTATGCAATGCTAAAAATATTATCAACAAATATTGTTGTAGCACTTGTCCAGGCAGCCTTAAAACTAATGTCAACTATGATTAAAACAAATAATTGCAAGTAACTTAACAAAAACCTTGGTATTTTGGGTTTGAGATTACGACAACCCCCATGATAGAAACAGGTAGAATTTTCGCGGGTACTTAATTCCGGTGATTTGTACCCAATCAAACACCAAAGATACGTCATATCCTGTCTCAACACGACACGCCCACCCCACGCGGTTGCAAAACAACGTACAATAATCGACACATGAAGTTGGCAAGGAGCGAATATAACGGGCGAGGACTGTTTGGAATGCTTATGGAACTGTAAAAGGACTCTGCATGTACCATTCCATGTGCAGATCAATCATTATACAGAATGAAATCGGCGATCAGTATGATAGCACATAGTGAAAAAACACGTTCTGAAGAATCAGCTGAACAAAGAAATTAGAAATACACAAACCGTGTACTACTGGTCGTCATACGAAATCGTAGGAAGAAGCCTTCTGTATCCTGTACATATTTTTTCCTCATCTGGATTTGTATTCATTACATGTAATCAGAATGACATTACAGGAGACAGAAAAAGGAGATTTAGAGGTAAACTTCGCGGCAGAATGTCTTGTTGCTATGTCCCACTCATTCAACGATCCTACCAAAACTGGGTCAACAGCTGATCGTGTAATGGAGGGAAACTACGTAACCAAAACAGAAAGCGAGTCTTTGTTTATGCTTGCTCGCATTTTGGCAGATCTAAAAAAATTTAAGCAGAAATCGGTGGTGAATAATTACGAAAAAGACACGATATTTTCTAGTAATTATCATGACTATGAAAGACAATACGGACTTGCATCAGAAAACGAACCACCACAGACAAAGCGGGGCCAGAAGCGAGCGAATCCGACCACGCCCACCCACACATACAGTAGCGACGAAGATAAGGCTAGCCCTAACGGTACTTCGAAAAAACTACACAGATGTCACTATAGCGGTTGCGAGAAGGTGTATGGTAAAAGTTCACATCTGAAAGCACATTTGCGAACTCATACGGGTAAGTAGTCTTTTAGCTAAAAGTGATAAATAACGCTAACAAATCTTTGACCTACAAACGTAAACAAAGAATTTTCTCAGAGCACGTGGTCTCGCTGACAATGCGCGGAGGTTCTACAATGCTCACATAAAAGGGACGAAGAAGAAGAAGAGACTGTCAGACTGGCTATAATCAGTAGACAGACGGATGCAGTTGCCATCTTGATGCATTAAAATCTGTTGTGACTGTTTAAAGTTTGCCTTGAATGATCTATTATCCTTAGAGGCTGAAGACTTGAGTGTGCTCAGGGCGTTGTCCATGCTAATTTATTTTATTTTACCAATAACTCTTTAAGTAGAGTGTTGTTTAAATATCATAATCGTGCAACGGTTGCTATTTTAAATAATGATGTTTTTTTAAATCTGTTGTATCTGCACAATTTATGACAATAAATTTATTGCTGTAAATTATCACTTTATCTTTGCAATTTCAGCAAGGTTTGCATTAACTTACCGTTGACAAAGTTGTATCATCCATTTGATATTAATAAATTTGATTTGTTTTTGTTTTAAAAAATATATTTAGATAATGCACTGTATGTGTGCATTTTAATAATGTTATATACATGTATTATCTTGTTTATTTACTTATTTGCCAACCCAACCCCCCGCCCCCCCCCCCCCCCCCCGCTCTAGTGGCCTAGTGATTAGAACCATCACCCGTGAATTCAGTCTGGGTCAGTAATGTATCAAATTTTGTGAGGCCCACATTAATAGTGAGACATATTAGTGACATTTTCTGCTAGTGGTAGTGTAAAATTTTGGTCACATTTTTTATCTGCATACAGTGAAACCCCTGAATACCAAACCCATAATTTGCTACAGATTAAAATTTTTATTTGGTCCTTAATTTTTTCTTGTTTAATACTATCATCTTTTATTACTGAGTAGAACTGAAGCTTGATACTATGAACTGAAAACAAAAGTTTTGGGTCTCAGATTTTAGTTATACTTTTTTTTTTAAACACCACACATAACACAGAAGTCTAACGCACCTGGCACATGCTGGGCCATATTATTTACACTTAGCAGATGTTGTTGTTTGCTTATTTGCAAGTCAGTCACCTGGAAATTTCTCAGTGTCATGCAAGAAAGAAAACAATATACAAATAGAGATTAAGACAGAGATTAGGCTAATCCAGAAACTTTGCACCTTTTAGAATGGCCATTTTTTAAGGTAAATTCTTAATACATGTAACCCAAATGCATATTAGCCAGTTAAGAATGTTTATCTGTTTATTGTCTTTTGGTGTTTGATAGAAGTTTATTTTAAATAAAAAAATTGAAATGCCTTATGGTTGCTTTTAATAGTTTGCTGATGGAGACTGACGAGAGTATGGGGTAGGAACAAACTTTCTTCTCGCAATTTGTAATACTTTCACTATATTTCTTAAACCTTTTGATAGGTCTCATCATACTTGCCATGAGTGATTATGAAGCCAACTTAATCCATTCTGTAACATGAACACATCGCCATTCACTTTTTCATCACTGTCCAAGTCTATAGACAAATTGCATTATCATGATTCTCAATAGATGCATACCCTTGGGTTTTGATACTTGGAATTTAAATCTGATCCGTTCGAACTCATGAAAATTTCAACCTTTGCATTTTTATCACACACATTCATTTGGACTGGAGCATGTCTTAATTACCTTTGATTCACCTCTGGGTAATTTCCTACTGAGTGAGCATTGTCCTAAAAAAAAATGTACTGTATATGCCATTAATCAACAGTTGCTAGACTATGTAGGTCAGTATTGTTGCACCTATGTAAAGTCATTATGAACTGGGCGGAGCTGACAGGCCACTGATGTCACACATAGAGGTGCTTAATTTAATCAAGGTTTGATTGTTTTGAGATTATATTTGATGTTTATGATAGAGGAAGAGAGAACCAGCAATAATTTTATTGGGTTAACTTTTGATTGGATGCCCATCAGATTATAATCAATTAGACAAAACGGGAAAACTCATGAAGCCAGATGCCAAAGGTAAGTGGGCAAACTTTAATGGGCCCCTTTCACAATACATGTCTCATATGAGTTGCCATTCTTGAAATCGATTGCTAAAATTCAAAATGAGGTTATCACTGCTGGGTGAATGTTATTTATGTTGACTTGGAAGTGGAGATCAGCATTGGAAAGTCTGAAAAATATCATGTACATGTACTTGTAGTGTTAATAAAACCAGATTAGCATTCAAAATATAAAGATCTATAATACTACTACTACTGCTACAACTAATAATAATCATCCCATTCCCCAATATATTTATAAAAGAAATAAATAACACGGCCAAGCAATGAAAAATATCTCATAGAAATTGTTTTATACTAAAAGTTTTAGAATGTGTTTTTATCTTCTTTTGCACCAAACTAATTAGCTATCAATGCATGTTTAGAGGTATGTAGTTTTAATAACCTTTAACTAAAATAAGTGGAAAAACAATCACTATCCTTTCAGATTCTAAAGGCAGCAGTCCTCGCCCCATCTTACCCTTTATGTTGAACTTAAATTTAAATAAAATTTCCCTTTGACCCATTAGACTAATACTAATTTTAGTCTATAGTGAAAACTACTAGTCTGTGATGGACCAGTGTTATTTTCAAACCCTGAAAACATCTACAAAGACCGATTTTCAGAATCTTGGATCAAAGTCTGACAATTGTCTAAGCAATTTAAATAACATTATTCTATTGTTTTGGTGTTTTAATTTAATAAAAACATTGTATAGCTTTGGTATTTTAATTTAAAATAAGAAAATTCTGTAGTTTTGGAAGTTTAATTAAATAAAAACATTCTATTGTTTTATTATTTTAATTAAAATATTCTATTGTTTTTATATTGCGAGGCATACTTTTTCATGCAAATCAGGGCGTATGTATGTGACACTAGCTATTGGTCTGCTGACGCTAATCAGATTTAATTTTTTAATTGTCTGATGGTTAAACACTGTAAATCCTCTAAAATAATCGATATACGTCTCACATTCTGACATTTTGATTATTTGTAATTCTCTCAACATCAGTGCTTCATTTTGGAATTTTGAGATTTTGCTAGATAACCAGAGAGCATTATTTTCAAGTATTATGAAACATGTCAGTTGTTTATTGGTGATTTATTTGTTTCAGTTGGTGAAACATTACAAATTTGGGCGTTTTAATTATTGTATGGTTCAGTAAGAATTTACTGGTCATCATGCTGAGCGGTATATTTTATGCTCTGGAATTACTCAATATTGAATAATGACATGGCATAATTTTGTTATATTAGATGCATTTGTGAACTCCGAAATCACAATGGATCAGTGAAGTACATCTTTTTTGTCTCAGTTTCAGAAATACCTGCCAGTCATACATAATTAGAAAAAGAAACACTTGTACAGAAAATCAGTAATGACCATGTTAGTCACACTGTCTGCTTCAGTGTTTCACCTGTTCAAGTGTTTCTCTTTATTCAACATGAGAAAGTCCAGCTATGAGCTTATGACTGTCAAAAGCAAATAACTCTTCCATTTCCATTTTGACTCTCAAGATTCGAATGGCTCTTCAGTTTTCAGATCTATTGAGTACACTGATTATGGTTTCATATAAAGTGTTTTAGGTGCAAAAATGTTTATTTTCTTAACCCTGAGTGGATTTTGCTCAAACTTGGGATGAATCATTTTGATGCCAAGAAACACATTCTGCATATGCTTGCTTTCCCCTTTGACCGTGGAGTCCTGCAGCATTCAAACTTTGCATTAATCTATCGGTTTCAGTTTTATTTAGTTGCTCATCATTCTGTGAAACTATCACCTGCTCTTTAGACATCGAGTCAAAATAATGGAAAATTTGGATCCAGGTTTTGATGAATTTTGCAAATGTTTCCTAAAGCACTAACAGATTTAGTTCAATCTGTGGACGAATCATTACAAAGCTAAGATAATTTATATTGTGACATGCTTACTTAGCCTTTCTGTCTTGGGGTCAAGGTCACACATATCATTTCCACGCTTTCATTTTGGGCACGATATGCAAGACTGGCCTTCTTACTTGGGACTTTTTGACATGTGAAGTATTGAAAGTTTTACATTGCCATGCAAATGTATAAATATTTTCTTGAATTTTTATGATATAAAACATTTTTAAGAAAACATCTCAGTCAGGAATTTTCACACTTGAGAGTATGAATCCAATTATAGTGCTGTTGTGTTTTTATGCTCTGTGATGAATAATAGAAAGGCAAAAATGTTGTAAGATCATGACAATATTATGCAGGCCATCTGCCATGAAAATAAAAAGGTTTCATTCATAATAGACTTGAAATAGTTTGATGTTAACAGCTTCTGTCTTTTTATAGAGGATAAGCAAAAAAATGTCTATTAATTTGTTCATATTTATTATGTGTTTCAGGGGAACGTCCATTTCCTTGTACATGGGCTGGCTGTGGTAAAAGGTTTGCACGATCTGATGAATTAGCTCGTCATATACGTACACATACAGGTTAGTCTCTTCCTAATACATAAATTTAGTTCATGAAAATCAAAAGTCAGCCCTGGAAGTGGATTGCTACAAATTGTACATGGCATAAACTATGCCCTTCAGCCAATCCTATGGGACAAGTACCCTAAATTTTAAATGTTTTATTCTTGCATCAAATTAGTTATGGATCAGTGTTCTAGTATACTATCTTCAATAAAATAACAGTTGGAAGATAACTATCAGTTTTCCATTTAAAATGTTGATTGTCAGGCAACTGCAGTCATTTGCATGGAACTAACGTAACGGGATGGACAAATAAGATATTTAACTGACAATTTCTTTTATTACCTGGATAATAATCAACATAAATTTGTTACAAGCAGCATTGGCAGCAGCATCTGTGTGGTTAAAATGTATATAAAACATGTCATATACCCATAATCCATCAAGTAGCAACTTGAAACATTGTGTTAGGAATTTACAAATATTCTCATGTAAAACATTTTCTTAGTATTTTTATAAGATGTTATTGATCATTTTGCAATTAGCACAAAACAACAAAAGACAGATCATTGTTTCATGTTCCTCATGTTCCATTACATTGGTATTAAAACTTTATTGGGGTAGAAAATATAATTTGTGTAGCAAGGATGGACAACATTTTATTTCTGTATTTAAAATTCATAAAATATTTGGCAGCCAGCAGTTGACAGGTTTGGTGCTGGAAGTAGCTGCACCACATCTGTTGATACTATTTTGTATTCAGCTTCTTCACTGCCAACATTCTTTAAAGATTTGGTCACCAATGGTAATTCTGATGTAATCTAAAAAATGTATTAATTATTTAGTATGTTGGGTCTGTAATGTATCTGTACATGTATATACTTTCAAATATTGGTATAGTCCTATATTTATATTCTGTTTCACCGTTCCAGTGGCCTCATAGGTAGAGCATCTGTCTCGGATACTGAAGGTCGTGGGTTTGAACCACAGCTGAGTCATACCAAAGACATATAAAAATGGTACTTACAGTTGCCTCGCTAGGGGCTCAGCATTAAGAGGTTAGTGTTAGGACAGGCCGGCCTGGTGTCAGTGGGCCCCAGTACTAGACATCACTATAAACTGCAGACATTGTAGCGATATGATTTAATTTTTTTTAAAGCTACATTAAAAATCCAAATCACACATATTCTGTTTCATTATTTTCATTTACTCATTACATGTACTTTGGGGGTGTGATACAATTTTGTGATTTTTTTTGTTATGAAGGTTGCTGTAATAAAAATCACACAGAAATCTCTCCATATTCAATATTTAAAACCAGGATATGACCAGTGAGCGTAAAAAGTGACATAAAAATCTCTATAATTTAATAACTGTATAATAAATTAATAAATGGACAGTATTTCAGTTTTAGTGTAAATTAAATTATCTGCTATGACTATGTTTGGGAAAGTATACATTGTCAGATTCAATGAGCAGCCCTATTCTTTTGTGCTGGTAAATCATTTATTGAGTTTTCACTCCATACAGTTATTTTTGTATTCTATAATTAACTTCTTACCATCCTGGACTTTCTAAAAAATAAAAAATTTTCATTCCATATTCACTATCAAAATGCATAATTTTTCTGAAATTCTTTCATTTATTTAGTTCATGTCATTGAGTACTGTCATGGAAATTTGAACGAACAGAGCAGTTTTGCATCTTTTTTCTCTCACTTGAACTAGGCACACCAGCCATTGGTGTGGCGGTTTATATTTTTATTATCTTCGGCAGCAGAGAGCAAGTAAATGGTTGCAATTTCAAGATGCACTTACCAAACTGGGCCACCGATATATATTTCTTGAATGACTTTGTGATATCAGCAAAATATTGTACATTTCAGGAGAAAAGAAGTTTTGTTGTCCATATTGTGACAAGAAGTTCATGCGAAGTGATCATCTCAACAAACATGCTAGACGGCATCCAGGTTTTGTTCCAGGTTCCCTTAGCAAAAGATCTCGCACTTCAAGTCCTCAGTTTGATCTCCAGAGTGATGGCACCTCTGATCTCTCAAGTCCTCCCATAGATCTGCAATACAAAATGTAGTGATACCATACATAGCATTTGGTAACAAACAGGGTATAATAGTAAGTCTTGTAGGTTGTGTCAGCGGACCACTTAGATATTTTTTCATTAGTTTTAATGGCAGTTTCAACACATTGGCTATATCATGCAGTTGACGTTGGAGCTAAGTACCTTTCCCTTGGAGACAGCAAGTTCATTTGTAGGGTTGATGAACCCATGATACTTGTATTACGAGTCTAGCACTCTCGAAACTGAGTTACTGCCCTTGATCCACTCAACACCATAAAATGAACTGTGGAGACATTGATCTACCTGCACTTTATTAACTACAAAATATGGTGCAATCATTTCTAATTAAAATGACCAAGTTCATTTTCAGTGATTTTGTCATAATAATGAATCCAACATTGAAGAGATCATGCATTTGAGTTAGATGTGTTATCTTACTTGTCTCATTATTGTCATATGTTTAATTTATTTGGAACATCTTGTCTCTTTCTGATGTCAGCTAAACAAATTCATCTCCCTGAAAGAGACTAAGAGGTAATTTTAGGGATGCTTCCATAATTGAAGTTATTTGGCAGATTAATGTCCAGGAAAATATACGAAGAACAGATTATTATGAAGTGATATGCATTGAGAAAAACTCTCAAAGATATTTGAACACTCAATGAATTACCTGTAATTTTAATTATAATGTTATGCCTGCACCTTTGTAACGAAAGAATTTAAGAAATTATTAAGAAGCCTGCACTGATTGGTTAAGTTGCTTTTAGGGATGACATGTCATCTAGTTATTATCACATCAGTTAGTGTTGACCTTATGACAACCACAGTCATGAGGGCTATTCAAAATGGCTAATGCTTACATCAAAGGTTTTTTCTAGTATGCACTGGAAAAGGCAGATGATGTTCCAGTTGGCATTTAATTTAAATGTTCTATCACTCTTGTCTAATCATTGTCTAACCGACATACATATTGTTAAAATCAAAAATATTTTCTCATTTTTAAAACTGAATCGCCTGTGATCATTAAAATTCATGAATGATAAGGCCATCATAAAAAACCATATGTAAAGTTCCAATGCTTGTTTCCATGAAATTTTTGTCCAGATTGGACGCAGAATATTTTATTATAAAGATCCAAATTACTTTTTGCCATATTTGCTCCCAACTTATTTGCTCCCAACTTTTTCTTTGTGACTTTAAAGTTGCAGTGACTATTGGTGCAATGAGAGCTGTATGTACTATATCCAACCCATATCTGGACTAATGAATGAAACATAGCCCTCTTAATGAGGAAGCCAGGAGTTTTTCATTCAGTTACTGAGAAATTCTAATTTAGAACTTCTCAGAAAAGATTTCCATTATTATTCCATCAAACAGTTTGTTAGTCTGAATAATTTGCTGATCTTTACAAAAATAGTGATAGAAAAACTGCCTGGATGAAGAGTTTCACTGTAATTTGTTTAATGAAATAACAACATGACCTTTCTCACCAATTTCCTGCCCATTTATTGCTGGCTTGAAGTGTATTTGGAATTGACTGGTTTTACTTCTTTGTTTTGTTTGTTCAACAAAAGAATTAGCCTACTGTTTCAACTGTATGGGGGTCATTGTCAGAAGCATCAGTAATCAAAGTATTATTTAAGTCCAAGTGACTTTAATGATGCAGGTTTGAAAATTAATTCAGAATCTCAGGTCCTCATGTTATTGCAATATACGAACTTTCCAGATTTTTGTGTGTACCAGTTTTGATTAGTCAAGGTGTGTTTCTCAGGACAAGCACTGTCCAAAGTTTGCCAAGGGCGACTCCCCTAGTAATAGTATGGTTCCATGGCAGCTAAGTGGAATACCCATTTTGTATTTCGTTTCTAGAATAGATGAGCAAATTTTGATAAAACTAGGTAAGAGTGTTTCTTTGGAAATGACCACAATTTTATTCAGGAGGCTTCCATAGCAACTAGGTGGAAAACCTGATTTTAACCATTTCTCCAATTTTGATCAGACTTCATAAAAATGTTTGTTAGAACATGCTTTATCATCGCACCCCATCCATTGTGGCTCTCCAAGTGGTATGGTGACTTCCTTTTAACAACCAAGTAGGAAATCAATTATTTATTAACTTCTCCAGAAAAGCTGAACAAATTTTGATCGTATTTCCTGTGCATTTAAAGTAGCTTGCTCCCATGGCAACAATATAACCTTTTAGCAACCACATGGAAAACCTGTTTCAGCATATGTAGCACCTTGATCCAGTTCTGATGTATGTTAGGATATGCTTTATCAAATTTTTTCTGGGTGATTCCCCTATCAATGGTTTAGCTTCTATAGCAAGCAAATGAAAAGCCTATTTTCATCTTCTTCACCGGAATGTCTGAGCCATTTTTGGATCACATTTGACAGGAGTATTTTATAGGATTTGCTGTTTCAAAAGTGTGCCTTGTGTGGTTCTGCTAATCAACCAGGTGGAATAGAATAATGTATACCAGTTTAGCAGTACTAAGTCCAGTGTGGACCTGTCATTTTCTTTGTTGAGTTAAAATTTATTTTTGCAAATTAGTTGTCCTGGTTTAAATTCTCTTTCCCTGCATCCTGTTGCTCAAGTCAAATTTTTTATGCTTTTATCTATTCAGTGCAAAATAGGTTTTAGTATTGTAAGTAATACAGTTCCAGAATTGACTTATTTTGTTTGGTTTCCATGTTTGTTATGGCCAGGTTTGTCAGGAGTGTAATTGTTTACCACATCTGATACTTAAGTACTACATTTAGTAGACTGGTTACCTACACTTTTAATGCAAATGTTGAGAGAGAGATGTAATGGCTGTAGTAATCATCTAGTCACATATCATTATGGCAGTTTCAAAGCATTACTTCGACATTGACTCATATATTATTTGATAATTCAATTATGCACATTTTATTTATTAGCAGTGTATGTCGTTAATCTAGTAGATAAAAATGGAACTGTTTGTATGTTTTTTTAGATGGCAAATTACACTCAGTTTTTTGTTTGTTTGGCAGTGGGCAAGCAGTGTTATAAACAGCAGATGTAAACACGTAACATAGTTGAACTTTAGATTATTGTCCATAGTTCTTTCATCATTGTATGGGTCTTTTTTGTGTTAGTCTTATTTCTTTAATCTGCTCTTCTGTTGATATTTTTTGGTCTATTTTGATATTTTTCATTTATTTCCATACATGTTAGGAGAATGTTTACTGCATGAAAATATGTGTAGTACACAAATTTCATGAATGAATACACAGGTTACCAGTGTATCAAGAACCATGTTTCTAAACAATATTATTAAGGAAATGTTATCTAATTTTACTTTTGCACTGTATCCATTTCTTTTGATAGTGTACATCAGTTTTCTGACTTAAAACATTTGCATTGCTTGAAGGTTAAGACACCAAATGTTGCAGCAACATTTCTGAAATTGCATTATATACGGGAAATATGATGTTTTTTGTGTTCATTTGATACAAGTTGAATAACATATGCTGTATTATTCAACAGGTTTCATTAATTTCAGATAAAATGAACATGAGTGTAACATTCTATTTATTATATAATGTTAACATTATTCAGTTGCTGTGTGATGTTACACTGCAGTGTTGTGAATAATTTTTTATGAATTGCTATGATAACAAAGGTGATTATTATGTGATAAATATCGATACTTGCTGAGACCAGATGATTATATTAGAAAATACTATTTTCTGTATACCTGTCAGATTTGTTCATTTATAACCCTATCAGGTATGTGCCATACTTTCACCCAAAACACAGTGTTGCGTGTTTAACGATACATACAACAGGTTACAGTACATTTATAATTTTTGTGGATATATTAAAATGCGTGTATATGGATTTTTATCTCATTAAGAGAAGATTAGACCTTTTATTTCAATTACTGAATACATGCATTTAGTTTTCTAAAAAAAACCAGTAAATGTATATACCCATTTATAAGTCCAGTCCAACTGCAAACATCACAGACTCTGATATGCTGTCACATAATGCACTGGTAGATCAGGGTCTGTGTTGCTTATTCTCTTGATTACTCCTAACAAACTGCACAAACCCAATTCTTCCAGTGCATTATGCAATGGCAGATCTGGGTCAGTGCAGTTGGATTCGACTTTAAATGAGTGTGTGTATATGTATATGAAACTTCCATGCCATTGTTTATGAATGATCACACCGATTATATCACAGAATATAATTTACAGGGAATTGTGTGTGTATCATATTGCTTGTATCATCAGCCTTTAACTTACTTGTACATATCTTTGTTGTATATGGTTTTAAATTATTTAAGTAATCCAAAATACATTAAAACCTGTATTGAAAGACCAGTTACAAGAGAACAGATTCTGAACACAGTGATTTATTGATTATATAGTGTTATGATGTGTCTTCAGAATATGTTATTTGGTGGCAGAATGGTTCGTCTTTCATGACAGGTTCTACTGTAAGTCATCTGTTCAAAGGAGTGTGTAGTGCAAGCATTTTTACAGTAGTATAGTGCTCATATGATGTATGTCCCAACATTTATACAGTAATATAGTGCTCATAAGATAATGTCCCGTACACTTACATTTTTTTCTTTTTTTTATTCATGGATTAATTGGTGGTATATTTTGACAATTTCTTTGAATTTTGTGAAAATGGCAAAATAATTTTTTTTCTTATATTTACATGTAAGATTTATTACATACCCATTTAAGCTGACATGATTGATCTTGCTTTCAATGTAGTACAGCTCTTCAGTCAGAATACTCAGCTGGAAATATTTAGGTGTTTCAATGTCCGCATCAGGATACACAGAATCGAATTGTTAAATCCCAGTATGCTTCAAGTTTCATTCATATTGTTTACAGAAATATATTGAACACATACAGAAGAATCTAATAAATACAAATCTACATTCATGTTTTCTTCTAAGCCCAGGGAAGAACTTGTTTGATATTATACAAAATACATGTTGGGCTGACTTGTTTTATTTGCCATACAAATACATGTTGGCATGACTTGTTTCATATGCCATACAAATACTTGTTGGCCTGACTTGTTTGATATGCCAGATAAATACATGTTGGCATGACTTGTTTCATATGCCATACAGGTACATGCTGGCATGACTTGTTTGATATGCCATACAAATACATGTTAGTCTGACATGTTTGATATGCTGTACAAATACATGTTGGCCTGACTGTCATATGGAACTCATTAACTCCTATGACAGAGACAGAAGTGAACATGCAAGTAGTTTTGTGTCACTCATATGTTTACAGCATAAACCCATATTTGATGTCAGTTAATGCATCTGCAGATCAGTGTCTATGCTGATTGCCTCAGCTCATTGAACAAGAGTAGGCCCTGATCTGCAGGTACATTATGTGATAGTAGGTATATATTGTTTACCGAAGAGTGTTTTATATGAAAAAGCAATACAGTTAATGGCCTTAGATGCTGTGCACTGACTGACTTCAAGCTCTACCTAACTCTTCATGTTAAAGGTTCCAAACTCATGCGATTTAATCATAGTGTTGTGAATTAGAATTTGCATACATTCAGATTATATCACATTGTTGATTGCCATATTTAAAACTGTACCCAGCTGCAGACATCATAATGCCAGATCTGTTCCATTATGACCTGGTACAGGTAGGTCATTGGTTGGTTGGTTTTTCATGGCACTTTATTTGGGTATATTATTTTAATACAGTTGACCTTGACCCACAACCAGCTGAGCTACTGCAACTTCTGGCAAGTTGGGATTGGTACTGTTTGCTTTAACTTCTAAGCAAAAGAAACAATATACATCCTGACTGCTTTTGTGTTAAACCATTAATTGACATCTTGAGTATTACATATTTCTCCACACGTTGTAATTTTACTATGAATTCATGGATACATTCTTTCGATTGGTTAGATTATTTTGAGTTAGACTTAAGAGTCAATTATACTTTGATGACAGAGGAGCCTAATCTATTACGTTTGCAAAACCATGAGAATTGATACTAACTATAATATACTGTATATATTCACTATAATGTGCCATATATAATCACCATAACATACCATAGATACTTGCTTATAAGTTTAATCTAAGTGCAAACAATATAGACCCTAATTGGCATTGCATAATGCCCTGGTAGATATAGGTCTATGCTTTGCTACTGATTATTCCCAACAAAATGTGATGGCAGATTGGGATCAGTGCAGATTGTGCAGTTTGACTCAATGTTTAGGCAACATTTTATGGTAGTTCTAAATCAAAATATAGCAATATACCTATATTTCAACAATTGTTATGATTAATTGCAATATACCTGTATTTTAACGATTATCATGAGTAATTGCATGAAAGTTGATCAACTGAACACAAGTACATTTCAGCAAGACATAACAGAGACGTTTCTTTACTAAGCTATGAAGATTAATACTTGAATTAGTGTTTCCACTGGTCTACTTATTTGCCTTCTTGCCTTTGTATATACTTTACTATGTAGACCCTATAAAACATAGAAACATTACCACAAATTGCTAAAACCATTTCCCATTTCAGCAATTAAGAAGATTCTCTGTTGTTGTAAATAAAAATAATGCAGATCCATTATATAAGCAATGTACATCTTAACACATTTCATTTGTTCATCCTAATTACCAGCAGTTTTTCTTCTGTACTTCTGATGATAATATTGATACCAGTAGCATTTAGTTTGATATCAAAGTGAGAGAAAAAAATACCAGTACTTAAAATTTCACATTCCTGTTTTTATGATAAAGTTTACTAAATTGCTATACAGTGTTATATCTGCAAACCCCTTGTAATATTTTCGAGATTCAGAACTGAGTTCTGGAGAAACTGATCCATAGCGAACAAAAGTTCTTATATGAATTCGTTTTTCCTGTTCAAGCTTGTTTGATATTGGCACATATTAATAACTATATTGTGACTATGTACTGAACCATAAATCATTAACAGTAACTCATTGTGTCACCATTTCTTGGCATGGTCAACTGGCTTGGACTTGTATCCTCATCAGTGTCACTGAAAAGTATAGCATCTGTTGGTCATTTTAATGGCCTAACGATGGTTATTTGGCTATTATGATAATGTACATTAGTTTATTTGGCTATTATGATAATGTACATTAGTTTATTTGGCTATTATGATAATGTACATTACATTATTTGGCTATTATGATAATGTACATTAGTTTATTTGGCTATAATGACAATGTACATTAGTTAATTTGGCTGTTGTGATAATGTTCAGTAGTTAATTTAGGTTAAGAAACCAAAGATTCTGCAGGAAAATAGAAGTTTTAGAATAGATTAGTAATATTTCTTTTTTGAAAGAAATGCAAAGGTGCTTGTCTGTTTTCCAGTACATATCTTTTCACTGTTTTTCTGTCTCCATATATATGAATATTTGTGCATATGTACTTTTATGGTTCTGTTAATATGTTTTTAAGATAATTCTTCAGACAGTGCCTTCTCTTGTAATCTTATCATGAGAGTCTTATATATTTTAGTATGAACCATCATAATAACATGACATTTGAGTGTAAAGATAATATTTTAGCACTCACTCATATTAAGTTGATAGTTAATTAGTATTCCCGTGCTAATGAATCTCAATACAAAAATATTTTAAATGAGGGTGACTCAATCAAAATCTTGCAATGGTTATTTTGCAATGTTCTTTGAGAGTGTTATTGAACTACTGTGCATTTTGCATGGTAATTTAATAGAAATATCACAAATGTGGTTATCTTCAAAAGACGTCTTGCCATGCTTTAATTCATTACCAGTTTAAATTATAATTCTAAATATGTCCATGTTGTCCCATGTTATATAGATATACGTATTACATATGTTGTAGAATGTAAGGATTAACTTGATTGGTTGATTCTAATAACACTGGTGCAACATTGCTTCATGTGAGTTTGAAGCAAAAACACCAATTTTAAACTCAACTAAGTACTGTCTATAATTGCTTATAAGTCGTGTCCAACTGCAAACATAAACCCTGATCTGCCATCACATAATGTACCAGCAGATCAGAATCTATGTTGTTTGTGTTTGTTCTACAAATTACTCCTAACAAACTGCATAGACCCAGATCTGTCGTGGTATTATGCAACACTAGACCTAAAATCTGTGCAGTTTGCAGTTGGACCAACTTTTAGCTGAGTAAATACAGTACAAGGAGCATACATGTATGTTGTGTGTTGTATTCTTTGTTTTATTGCAATCTGTACACATGATAAACTTCTGTCTATAATATGTATATATTATGAGTTTAATGGCATGTGAACACAATAGTGGCTACATGGTGGTGATTAAAGGTATAGTTCTAAAAATGTTAATATAAAGAATTGCAGAAAATATGTTAGGAAAATAAACCCTTCCAAATAAATGTAAACATGAAGTGCAAAATGAACAAAGAATATCTATGAATATAGTTTGCATTTTGTACATTTATCTCTAGAACAGATCATGATTATTGAAAAATATTAAATATGTGACATAAAGAGTGTCTTACTAAGTTAAAACATAATACACACACACATACTATTAATTGTTTTTATGACAAGGTTTGTTCTCTGTTTACCCATGGCCCATGGTAACCTAGACAACAGTAATGTTACACTAGTGATGTGAATGTTAACCAATCAAGTTGCAAACCAGTCGTAAGATTCAAATGTTTGTCCATATTACTTTCTAATAGTAATGTTGCATGATTGTTGAGGGATTGTGGTTTACATCTGAATCAATGTACTGATTTTTTCCATATTTATAATGATGGCCAGATTCTTACATTCAGTTTGTTATCCATTTGCTTGTACATGACATGTCATGATGTAACTCATTTTTTTGATACCATTCATTTTTTTAAGAAAAAAATCACAGAAAATTTTAGGTGGCAAAATTTTAGCCAGACATCAAACAGTCAGTTGGTCATTTACCTTATTGACCAAGTAACCAGTAATTATAATGTTAATTACTGTAAGTCGAGGGAATATTGTTGCATTGAGTTAATTACCTTTCTCATAGCTAACATTCGAAATTGACAACAGTCTTTCACCTGCCTCATTAACTATATGATAAAGGGATACTGTCCCAATCAATAGTTCTCTCTGTCCATGACAAAAATTTAATTACTTGTTAAGGTTGTATGGAGCATTCATTGCACCAAATTGCATCTTTCCTTCACACTAGATTTCATGTTCAGGAAGATTAACATACAATTTTACTTGTTCACCAAAGGTATGTTTTTAAAAATCAGTTTAAAGTCATGGAATTACAACATTAGTGTCACAATAATTAGTCAAATTGAATTGTACAGTACTCCATCACTGTTTCAATATATATTCAATTTGAACTGCAGTACTTCTTTATGATTGCAATACATAATTAAATTGAAGTGTACTGTACTCCATTGCTAACTCAGTACATAATCAGATTGAACCATACAGTACTCCATCACTATTTCAAATCATATTCAAATTGAACTGTACAGTATTTCATCTATTACAGTACATATTAAAATTGAACTGTACAGTGCTCCATCACTATTTCATTACATAATCAAATCGAATTGTACAGCACTCCATCACTGTAACAACACATAATCAAACTGAATTGTACAGTACTCCATCATTATAATGCTGTTCATGGGAATCATAACTGTTGATTACCACATGTAGGCAAAGTTGTATTTTATATATGATTTTAATCTTAATTAATAAAATGGGAACTCCAACCATACCTGCTTGTAAAAGATACTCCCATATAATAAGGTGCCTTATGCTGAGGGAGTACTGTATACTAAATTGTTAATTGGTGGAAAGAAAATAAAGTAGCATTCCATTTAATATTAATGGTTTAAGTTTTATTTGTACTAGTCTCAGAGTTTTGTCATTATTGTTATGTTATCATCAACAATATATTTGTATATACTATAATATATACTTGCATACATGTGCTTACTGTATTAATCCATATACACAGGATATACTTGCTTATAAAATTAGCCCAACTGCAAACAATACTGAACCTGATCTGCTGTTGCATAATGTGCCAGGAGATTAGGGTCATGTTTGTTTGTTCCACTGATTACTTCTAATAAATTGCATGGAACCAAATCTGCTGGTGCTGTTATGATGGAAGATCTGGGTTGGTGCAGTTTGGAGTTTGACTCGGCTTGTAAGCAAGTATATATGGCAAATGCACTTAGCTGTGAACAATGCAGAACCAGAATCACCTAGACTTTTAATTTGCAGGCAGATGAAGGTCTATGTTGTTTGCTTAAAATCACAAGTAGAAATAATAATGTAGACCCTGATCTACACTTTCTATATTGTTGCTGTTCAGTTTGGAGCATTTTATACATGGACAAATACAGTACATAATTTGTCTTATTGTCCTACTGTATGTACTTGCTTATAAGTCGAGTCCAAATGAAAACTGCACAGAACCAGATCTGCTGTCTCATAATGCACTGGCAGATCTGGATCTGTGCAGTTTGTTAGAGTAACCAGTAGAAAAAACAAAGACCTTGATCTGCAGGCACATTTAGCTTTGGCATATCAGGATTTTAGTTGTTTACAAGGTGACTCGGCTCATAAGCAAGTGTAGAAGATATATACATGTATTTGGTTGGATTCAATACAACTTCAATACCCAACTGAATAAGTTTTCAATATAAACTTGCCCTACATTTTCCAATTCCATAATCTTGAATTGTGACTAAATTTCAGTCATTTAAAAAAAAAGCAAATTGGAGCATGTTATCATTGTGTTGAGGCTGTGTAATCATTTTCTACTGTGCCGTTGAATCTTGTCTGGTAAAATAATACTTTATTGAGCACATTGTCCCGTATTTTCCATAGTTTATCAAATTCTATATTGTAATTTCATTGACTTTTTCATATTTTAATTCTATCACTGTTATATACCATATGCTATCACGCATAATGCACACACAGCTGCAGATATCATAAGTCCAGATCTGACAGTATATATGATGTTGACTTGACAAGTACTATGAACAGTGCCCGATATTAGCCAGCACATTATGGGATGGCATTTTTGGATTTGTACAATCTTTAGTTTTGTGTATGTTATAATCTTATGAGTTGACATGATACTAGATTAGACTCGTGCATTTGTGTGATAAGAGATTCCAGTGTTCATGTGATCATAATTCATCTGTAGATATTATCATTGTTGAATGTCTCATTATTTTAATAAAGGTTGTATTGTAATCAAATTAAGATTTCTTTTGTAGTCATTTATTCACTGCACTGCCTATATCAGGTACTCTCCATGACACATGTTGGCAGGATGTGAAATTTGTATTTAAGTTAACTAGAAGATACCATCAAATTTTAATGCACATAATCATTGACTTTAACACATGCACAAATTTAATATAAATATCCAGCTATCCATATTTTAACATGGGGGATATTATGTACATCCATCTGTTAACATATCTCCTTCTAATCCACTGAGAAGTTAACTAAACTTGGTATTTACATAAATTTCCAAATTGTATAACTATGCCTGAGGGTAACTGCAGGTGTTTGTGTGTGTGTTCCTACTCATGTGTCCCTTGAAGGGAGTTAAACACATAAAAAATATCCAATGTTCTTGGGGACACAGGTGGCAGAGTGGTCTAATGCGCTCGCCTTTACTAATCACTATCTGTATGGGTTCGAGACTTGGGTATGGCCAATGCAGGTATGTGAGAAAGCTTGACAGTAGCCTTCCAATGGGCCAGTGGTTCTTTCAGGGTTCTTCCTCCACCAGTTATACTGGTTGCCATGTTTAGGCTATCATGCGCTGAGAAAGCAGACTTTCTAGTAAATCGTGTTCTTCTAGAATATTCACCAGTCACATTAACATTAGGAATACCTCACAAACAACCACATCTGGATGTGACCATGTGTACAGAGAAACACCTCTGGTTTATTAACCCATATTTTATTGGACTTGGACACTGTTAACGACTGAAGCCTTTTTTTTTGGAGTGACCATTTTCAAAACAAGATGGAGCTAATCATATCCAACAACTTGATGATGCCAAACCACCCAACTCTACAATGACCAGTGGGGTCCAGAGGACACAGTGCTCCAAATCAGTCTCCTGGCGATGAAAGCTATTATTAAATACTTTCATCCTACAACATCTCGAATCCAGCCCTCCCAATGACGAGAATTCGTCTTTTCTGTCTATACTATATAGACAAAGGGCAATAACTCTTGCTCATACCGCCCCTTGCACGCTACGTGTGGCGCTAGTTGAGCAGAACATCATGCAAAGAATGCTCACATTGTGGCGCGGATGGACAATATTTATCTCGTGAGTAGAGAACTTCATGAGGCGACTCTGTTCTAGTGATATATCATATTACCCACTAAAACACGAGACGGCTTGAGAGGTTATATTCCGTTTCCAATGAATAACTGGCAGAAATAGGTAGCTTTGAACTCCCAAAACGGGTCCAGGTCCTGTTTGTAAGCCTCTTCGGATATGTCGAAACAGGAAAGTGGTTGTACGATGACTTTTTTAATGCCCACTGATGGCAGCTAATTCCTGGCGAAAAAATCGAGTTGCTTCATAAAGACCGCCGATCCATCAGATCGAAACTTAAGGCAGGATGGAGCAACAGAGAGGGCATGGAATTCACTGACTCTGCATGCCGAAGAGAACAATATCAGAAAACAGGTTTTATAGGAAAGGAACATCAACGAGGTCCTGGTTGAATAATCGGGCTTGTTTGAATTTAGTTAAGTTAGAACCGAGAAAAATTCTACTTAGGAAACAAAGTGAGTGATTTAGGCAATTTAAGTCCAAGATGGACAAAAATCAAAGAGGACTTTGTTATGACCAAGATCATCTCTGCCATGCTGACGTTAAGTGTCCGAGATCATAGAACGGTAGCTATTAATAGTTATCGAATCCATCTTTTTCTCCTCGAACAGCCCAAGGAAAAGAGCAAGCTACATCTGGGACTGAGGCACTCAAAGGAATGAATGTTTGTGACTTTGCACTTGTCCCTGAATAAATGCCACTTTCCTCTGCATGCCTTTAATGTGAAGGGCCTTCTAAATCGTGCAATTCTTTCGACGCCTGAAGGGATGAGTTGATTTTTGCTGCAAGTCTGTCCTCACAAGAGCCACGTGTGAAGAAGGCGAAGCTACGGGCAAGAAAGGAACACATGGGGGCCAGGTTGTGTGAGAAGATTCGATCTGGACGGGACATTGGGTAGATATATCGCTAGATCGAGAAAATCGTTCATCCAGGATTTGTGGCAATGGAAAGGGCAATCAGAACTAATTTGCACTTCAGGCCCCACAATTTCCGCATAAGCTTTGGAACTTCTATTGTTTGGGGGGGGGGGTAGGCACAGGTCCACTGATCTCCTCAACTTAGAGAACGAGCGTCGTCGGAAGTCTGCTACTGGGGAAACAAAGGTGGAAATATTGTGATTCCACCTGGCTGGCAACTGATGATAGACCAATGGATAGAGGGACAACTCTGTATGGATAATCTGTTTCCCCCTTGACAGAGAATTGGCCACGACGCTTAGTCTGCTAAGAATATCATGATCTGACTGTCGATGTTCCGTCGTGCGCACCAACGAGGAAATGGTCAGGCCAAGTTGTAAAGTTCGGCTGATTTGGTACCGCCCAGTTTGAACATGTACGTCACCATCGCAGAGTTTTCTGACCTTATGAGCTCCATCTCGTTATGAAGATGTTCGCTCCAAGAAATGAAATTATTTAAAAATAGCTTTCATCTCCAGGAGATTGATTTGGAGCGCTGTGTTCTCCGGATCCCATTGGTCGTTGTAGAGTTGAGTGGTTTGGCACCGCCAAGTTCTTGGATATGATGAGCTCTATCTCGTTTTGAAAATGGTCACTCCCAAAAAAAAAAACGGCTTCGGTCGTTAACAATGTCGAAGTCCGATAAAAGATGGGTTAATAAACCAGAGGTGTTTCTTTGTACACACGGTAACATCCGGGTGTGGTTGTTCGAGAGGTATTCCTGTCATGAGCCAACCATGGTTGCGTCACTGATCAAGGAATGATACTATCTCACTCGTTATACTGATCCTGTTGTTGTTGTTGTTGTTGTTGTTGTAGAGTTTAACGCCATTTCTCAGGACACGATAGGCTATACATGGCGGCCAGTATTAATGGTGGAGGAAGAACCCGGGAAAACACAGGAAAGAACCACCGACCCACGAGAAGGTACTGGCAAGCTTTCTCACATATCCACATTAGCCGAATCCGAGACTCGAACCCACTCAGACAGAGGTGAGATGGCAATGATCCGTAACGAAGAGCGCTTTAGACCACTCGGCCACTCGGGGCCCCTACTGATCCTACTGATCCTGTAATCAAGTCGAATGAACACCCATGAGGTAGCAAGGTCATCTGCACAGGGCGCGTGTGTAGGTACAAGATCCGATGTTCCCAAAAAATATGAGGAGTGGCTTTAATCCATTTCGTGTTGGAAACGGATTCTGCGACGATGATGATTTGGATCACCCCAAAACAGGGAAAACGCACGAGGTTGCGGTGGTGAGAAAGTCTATTCCCAGATGGAGGAACTGATGGGATGGACAAAGATGGGACTTCCCCATTGATCAGAAAACATAGACCATGTAAAAAGGGAAATGAGATCGTTCTTTCCTTTGACTAGAACGGAAATGATCATACGTTTCTCGAGGATGTCGTCGAAACACGCCTCCGTGGATATAGGTGAAGTTGTATGGAACAGGTACGATACAGTGGAGCGATTTCATATCGGCTCAAGAATTTATGTTCAAGCCGGGAGAGAGAGCTTCCAACTGATTGCAATTTCCTCGATATCTAAACCGCAGAATTTTCCGTAAGGCTGGTGGCGGGAAACGTGAAAATATGCGTCTGTAAGATCGAGACAAATGGCGAAATCGTTCGGATGAATGGAGAGGTAGACTGATTTTGCTATCTCCATCTTGAATGCCATCGGCCGTCCTGAACATGAAAGGCTTGGAGGAAAATCTAGATATTGTTGATTCCGAATAATCTCCACCACCTGCTTCTCGATGAGCGTCTGGATTTCTTTCTACAAAGTGTGAACTGTACTGAGTCAGATGGTAATTTCGTCAGTAATGGAGAGGACGAAAGGTGAGGAGGCTGGTAAAACGAGAAGCGTCCAAGAGGTTAAACCGGGAGTAAAATCTACTCGTATCCGCAAGAAATAGTCGTTGTATGGGTACAGACTGCTTTTCGAAAACTAAAACAGCTAGTACGGGCGTCGAGATCCCAGGTAATGTTAACGTTCCATGGCTCCAACATGATGAGGGACATGATGATATGTAACGAAAGACCTACAGTCACTGAATGGTATGGATCGAAAGCTGCACGGATATACGATATGGTCAGCATCGGCATCAAAAATAAGGTGCGACCAGACGGTACGGAGCAAGAGCCGAAACTCTGGGCAGTATGGTCGGCAGCCTATTTAAACTCGGGTGCGGTTATACGGTTCATTCAAGTCATGAGCTCGGACTTAATAGCTCAAAAACCATGCTCAGACATGCGGGGGGGGGGTACTTCACTTGGGCTGTCTTGAATTGGACTAAACGCCCATAAAGTGTCGAAATTGTCGCCCACAATAGAGGAAGAGGACGTAGAAATGGTCGCTCAAGACACTGATAAACCCCATGGCATACTTCTGGCCTTACAGACCCGACTGACATGAGGGGGTGGAGTGGGACTTACGCCACTTGGAATGCCTTGAATTGAGAGGAAACACCATAAGTATAGAAATTCTGCTTATGTAACAGAGTTCCAGACAAAACTAGGTCAAGACAATTAGTACTCTCGGTCCTTTGATTTCCTATGTTCGAAACATTAGTTCTCTCAATCATTTGATTTCCCACGTCACTACATTTTCGTGCGGTTTAATTCAGAACTGTCGACCATGTATTTTCCGACCAAATGGCACACATAATGTACGTACCCGACGACGTACACTTTATATATGCGTGACAGGAGTCACGAGATTTCTCGCTGGCTTGCTTTCTTACATTTAGGTTTGGCTTTTTATCGTAGCTTTAGCAATTTTGCAGTCATATAGCTGCGATGAGTGTAGTGTGGCAATTCATTGTGATGTCTAGCACTGGGGTATCATGCCGCAGACCTGTAGCATCATGTCCCACCCAGTCACATTATCCTGACACCAGGTCGACCAGTCCTAACACAATCCTTTTAAAACTGAGCGGCAAGCGAGGCATCTGTTAGTACATTTTATATAAGTCTTTTGTATGACTTGGTCCGGGTTCGAACCCGCGAACACCTGCATCTACGTTTATAAAATGTTACAAATACCCGCTGTGCTAGGGGTGATTAATAAGTTTGATAGTGCGTGCTAACAACTTCAGCACATTCTAATACAATGTAGCCGTGTAGCCATGCGGTCAGAGAACGCAGAAACTAAGTCTGCATATTTGAAGAAAACAAATCTCATAATTATGGTCAAAATTTAACAAATAATGTATACCACCCGTAGGATAACCCTTAAACAGATCCAAAAATAACAAAATCTTCAGTGGGTGGAATGAAAACAATACCAATATCCACTTTGCTTCGGGAAGTGACGTGAAACACATCTAAACTTTTCACAAGTGAAAGCTTAAACTGGCGCCACCTGTAGGTGGTAAGGGGGAAGTAGCGAGCAAGAGTTATTACCTTTTGTTTTCATAGAATAGACAGAAAATACGAATTTTTGTCTTTGGGACGGATGAATTCGGAAGGTAGTAGGGCTTATATTTCTAACGTTAATGTCATCGGGGAAAATATTCGAAAGATAAATGGTGTTAAACACAAACAACAATTTTTTAAATAAAAATTTGATGATCCTTGGTATCTCTGTCAGAGCATGACATTAAGGACGGGCTGTACGTTGTGAGCCGCGATCCAGAGGGGTGGGGTAGGGGTGTAAGCAGCTGAATTGTAAGAACATTATTTTGTTTGTTTGTTTTTTAAAAATCCCTTGGATCTGTGGTGGCGCTCCATTGGAGTTATTCAAGTCCAAGATTGTAGATAAATGAGACGTGCATTATTTTACCGCTTCAAAATGTTTCTTTTCATTAAGAAAGTATTAAAGTATCGAGTCGTATTTTGCGAGAAACCTTCTTATATATATATATATATATATATATATATATATATATATATATATATATATATATATATATATATATATATATATATACACATTCTTTTCCCTGGCTATATTTCTTCTATCCATTTTGAACCCATAAGGGGAGTAACTCATGCTGGAATAAATGGATTAGGCCAGGGCTGATAAAATCCCATTACCCGTTTATACGTTTTCGATGTCTGACAAGTAAAATTTTCCAAGGCGCTAGCCTGCGACAATGTCTTTTTCCCTTATTTGAAAGAAAGTTGGTCAAGAGCTAAATTTCATACTTTATTCACGTTATTTACCTTCATCAGGACATCCATGCTCTCTGGGCATACCGAATGCTTGAATCCACTTTGTTCATTCACATCCTATGATACTACAGTGGTCTTTGATAAGTGTCGCACGTGCTCGAATTACATCACGGCTTGACTGTATAATGGTCTAAGCTACGAAATTATCAGCCAATCAAAACACTTCAAACCCCACCCCACTCCAAAACCGATTAATTGGCCGTGCTGTGAACGACCTGGTTGTATTGTATATGGAATGGAGTGACTATTATTACTCCAGTTCAGTACTACGAATGTAGTTCTAGTCTATTTTCAGAAGAAAAAAATTCCTCTCTCATTTTGGTAGTGATAGAAGAGTTTTATTTATGCATGTTTGGTAGGGATATAAAGGTAATTTTTTTATTCTTGAGAATATGAGCTCATGGTGTGGTTGTCTGTGTTTATTTCGGCGACAGTGCACATTTACTAATAAGGCCTTGTTGATGATCAGGAGGTGAAAGCTGTGTTCCATTGCATGCTGTTTTGTTTACAGTCCAGCCTCTCAAAAAAAAAAATGCATGTGAACCTTTGACAAGAACTTCACAGTGAAATCATATTTAATGTATTTTAGATTAACATATGATTTGTATTGATTGCCACACAGTGTAAAGGTCAGTATTGAGAAACAAATGTAGAGCACATATAGTAAAATTAATTGTGTTCTGTGTCCAAATATTGAATGGAGATACTCATTAGCGGATAACTTTTTGAGTTCAATCCTGCCGAGTCAATACAACGAATAAATGAAATGCACTTTATCAAAATATGTGTCCGTTTCCTTTAAGAACTGATTAAATGACATTAATTAGTCTTTTGTATTGATCATAGAGGGGATCACCTAAAACGTACGATACTGAGTTTCAAGCGAAACAATTACGCTACAACAAGCAGCCTGTGGTTTGCATTTAAAACACAAAATGTATGTTGTGATCAATTTAGTAGAAGTAATTGTCAAAAATCGGTAATCTTTGACATTAACATAAAACTGAGTTTTACTCAAGTATTTTAGCAAGATTCAGAGAAGACAAAATAACCTGAAAGTGGAAGGATAAAACGTAAGGCTCCCAATGAGTCTGAAGAGACACAAGTCAGACTCTGTGACAGCAAACACTGTTAAGACACACCTAAGAGTCAAAAAAATATTCAGCTACATTGGATTGATAAATATTCATGGCTTGAATTCATCGAATTTTTTTCTTATAGTTCTTGTGAACAAAATCCTATAGTGGCAATATAAATTCAGCCAGTGAATTTGTCAATGAAACTGAGAAATTCAGGATTTAATCATGTGACAGTTCTTGACCTCATAACACCTAGCAACATAATACATACATGATACTAACTAGCATGTGCAGAAAATCCCTGAAGTTAAAGTTGCTAATACTCTACTATGAAGGCAATTTTAAAAATAAATGAGAGTGAAATGAAAAACAAATAAAATGAGAGCTATCTATTACGCAGCGCACGCCCTTGCCCAATATGACAACCCGTTTTCTGATATGGAAATGTTGTGTGCTCTCCAGAAGAACAGTCTTGCACTTGGTACAAATAATAAAACCAGGGCAGGAGACTTTGTTTTGTTGTTTTGTCAACTGATCAAGTCTTGAGAGAAGAAGCTTTCGAAGTTCTGAATTCCAGAAAGTTTCTTCATATTCTTGCTGATAGAAGTAATGATGTCACTAAATAGTGTATTTACGACATGTTGTCAAAAAAATAAACAATCCATGATGACAGCGATCTCGACAAAATGACAACGTATACAACGAGGATATTGAAAATGACGATGACGATGATATTAAGATAATGATGTCATTGTTGGAGCGTGATTCTGAAGATGTTTAGGTTGTTTGTTTGGCTTGGATGGCGATAATGAAGTATAATGACAAACATGACGATGATGATTAAAAGGAAGACATTGAGAGTCCAATTATGTAAATATGTACATCGCTAATTTTTGTCTTGTTAGGATCAAAGTTGGTAAAAGATACAAAATTAACTAATGATGATGACAATCCCCTGGACGTTTTTGATATTTATGCAAATAAAACTCAGAACTTGTTTTGCTTTTTCAGTAGTGAGTAAATTGCCAATTCTGGAGTAAGCCTTGAAAACAATCATTTTACTCGTCATTGAGAATTGGTTTATAAATAATATTTTATAGGATTGCCTTGGGATATTACTTTTTTTTATTGCAGTATTTTACTGAATTGCTTTGTGATATGACGACGTTTTTGATATTTATGCAAATAAAACTCAGAACTTGTTTTGCTTTTTCAGTAGTGGGTAAATTGCCAATTCTGGAGTAAGCCTTGAAAACAATCATTTTACTCGTCATTAAGAATTGGTTTATACATAATATTTTATAGGATTGCCTTGGGATATTACTTTTTTTTATTGCAGTATTTTACTGGATTGCTTTGTGATATGACTTTTTATTGCACTATGTTATTGGATTGCCATGGGATATGACTTTTTATTGCAGTATTTTATTGGACTGCCTTGGGCTATGACTTTTCATTGCAGTGTTTTATTGGATTGCCTTGGGCTATGACTTTTCATTGCAGTATTTTATTGGATTGCCTTGGGCTATGACTTTTTTATGGCAGCGTTTTAATGGATTACCTTGAGATATGACTTTTTATGGCAGGTCATTATGAAATTATATATTTTTCATGTTATAATGACCAAATGAAATACAACAGTATACTTTTATCTTTTCATGAGATTAAACTGGTTTGATTTATCCTATAAACATCCAAATTATATTATTTATATCTTTTTAAAATGCAATTTATAAGTTTCTTTCCCCCACTGAATGAAGTATTTTTATATAGCTCACATGGAATCATTGATTTTACTACACTATAAGTTACTCCCTTTGCTATAGTAATAATAATAATAATAATAATAATAATAATTATTATTATTATTATTATTATTATTATTATTATTATTATTATTAAATATAACTGAATACATTTAATTATTCAATATAACTGAATACATTGTTCCTACAAATTGAGAAATATTTATATATTTTGCCCATCATCAAATTTATTAGACTTTAAAGCATTAATGTTCTTGTTACTCCTTAGAAAATGATCTTTTTATTCAGCTGTCTCATAAAGACCTACATCTTTGTCATATATTCGTGTACATAGGTGCAGATGTTTCCACCACTACTGAACCTGTATCAGTATGCATCAGTTGTCATTTTATCACCATGTTTAAATTTTAATTGATTATAACAAAAGGTTTACCTTAATAATTTTGATAGATCAATTTATAGAAAAAATTGATTCATTTTAGCGTTGTTTTTTTGTTTGATCATATTTTCACCAGAAAACTCTTCACTGACTTTGTTTTGAACTGAAAACGATGGTTGCTGAAAAGATTTCATATTCTATCCTTTTCATCTGTTTTGTATAACTACGCTTCTACTTTATTTTTTCATTCTCTTATTAAAACAGAATTATTAATTAGCTTATACAAATTAGATTTATAATCTCTAACTTGTTGTTTTGCTTCTCTTCTTAGCTTTATATTATGATAAATATATGATTTCGTCTATGAAAAAACGTATTCTTTAATTTAAAGGGATCATGACATATAAGTCTTTAAACGGTCTTTCTCCAGATTATATATCTAACCTATCTGAACTAAGATCATCGAATACTGAGCTTAATCTCCGATCGACGACTAACAACGATCTCCAGATTCCGTGGTCGAAAACCAATCATTACAAAAGCTCATTACTCGTCAGCACCTGCTCTATGGAATTCCTTACCACTGAGGATACGTAATTCAAATTCCCTTGCTTCTTTTCAAATATCATTAAAGAAATTCTTTCGCGACCAGCTGGAATGACACATTAAAGGCTCTGAATGGAAAACTTTATTATTATATCCATAATCTTATTCGATATATATAAGACGTACGACTTATGCTGAAATGTATGTACCTGTGTATATAATATTGCTCATATGTGTGCATGTTTCCCAGTATAGTCACACGTAGTCATTCATGTTAAATATGTATTATGAATGAGTGTGCGACGATACCTGAATATGTGCATGGTCTTGTATTTTTTAAATTATATTTTTTAATAAATATAGCCATTTACAAAACTGAAGACCACATGGCAGATGGGTCAGTCATGACCAAATGTGTGATCTTCGTTAAAGAATGTTTATTATTATTATTATTGGTTTGTTTAAATTTCTTTTTTCTGTGAACTGATATGATTTTTAGTCATACCTGCATTTATAAATTTAGTATTATATGATGCAGAACATATTTTTGTTTATTCATTAGATTAAGTACTAGTTTTGCTTTACACAACCACTTTTTAAAATATTATTACCTAAAGAACTCTACTGATAATCCGATTACCAACTATTCATCATTTTGATAACTTCCCGTAACTGATACTCGCCATGTGAATTATGTAAACAATATTTATATATTTAGAATCATTTTTCTAATGAGTATCATGTATGGTTTTCATCAGCAGCATTTTATTATTCATCCTTATTTTTGTTCACTTCGTTTGAATCTTTATATCGAGAGGCTGTGTCATTGACAGAAACATAATAGATTTGTATACGCGTATGAATATATGAAGATATTTTCTTCATACTCTGGTGTATACGTGTTTTTGCATACATTTTCTCAACCATCGTTATATTATATCAGTAAGAAGTTTAAAATTCGGTCATGTACCACGGTTCAACAAAGAAATAATGATGATACACTACCTATAAAATAACATAGATATAGCTTATATTTCTTTACCATAACTTTTCTAAAATGCTGGAACATGTAAGCAAGAAATATTACACCATTTTATAAACATAAATTATCATAATCTAAATTTTTGCAGCCATATTCATCTCAAACTAATTTATCATGCGCATTATCATTATCAGACATGTTTTCACTTCATGGGGTTGAATAACAGAAATTTGCTCAGGTAATGTTGTTTCCTTCATTTTCTTAAAGCTTAAATGCATTTGGGTAAAATAAAAACTTCTTTCCTAAAACAATCAGATTTTTTTGGTGTGTGTGTGTGTGTGTGTGTGTGTGTGCAAATATTTAGGTAATAATAAAAAATCATTACCTTTCAAAGCTATAATTATAATGTTTAATTCCGGCATACTCATAGATATAGCTTATAAGCTTACATGCCTGATAATGATAATTCTTATGATAAATTAATTAGTTTAAGTATTTTTTAGTTATATTTTGCTCTATATTCTTAGCTATGCATTTTTTTAAGCTTTTGCAATTTCATTGATTTGTTTTATGGAAAAAGTTAGAATTTAAAATTGCACTTTTTGTGTGCTGCTCCACAATATTTCCCACTTACATGGCAATGATATCTTACCTTACCACTTTTTAATTCTTTTTCACGCATCAAACAGTGTGTTTCAAACTGACATTTTTTTCTTCTCACTATTATTTCTGCTGGTTGTTCGAAAACAACATTGATAAATTTTGCTATATAATCTGCACATGTCATTGTTTAGCAGATTTGGTGTCACTGTAAATTAAAGTTCATAGTTTCTCTTGTTTCGTAATCATACCTTTCGATAATTTAGTTTTAGTAGGAATAATTGTATCAAATGAACCTATTATTTGGTTCGTATTTAATATTATTATTTGTTGATTTCTTAAAAAACGATTTTTAATATTTATTTTTATGGTTTGAGAATAGTACTGGAACTTTAGTTTAAATCATTGCAATATATTGTTATACATTAATGTTCATCTGACCATTATTTGCATTTAATGTTGGGTAACAGTTACTAGATAGATAGATAGATAGATAGATAGATAGATAGATAGATAGATAGATAGATAGATAAATAGATTGATAAATAGATAGATAGATAAATAGAAAGATAGATAGATAAATAGATATATAGATACATAGATAGACAGATAGATAGATAGATAAATAGATAGATAGATAAATAGATAGATAAATAGATAGATAGATAGACAGATAGATAAATAGAAGGATAGATAGATAGATAGATAGATAGACAAATAGATAGATATATAGATAAAAAGATAGATAGATAGATAAATATATAGATAAATAGATAGATAGATAGAGAAATAGACAGATAGATAGATAAATAGATAGATAGACAGACACATAGATAGATAAATAGATAGATAGATTTAGATAGATAGATAAATAGATAGATAGATAAATAGATAGATAGATACTGTAAATATATAGATAAATAGATAGATTGATAGACAAATAGATAAATAGATAGATAGATAGATTGATTTAGATACATAGATAGATAAATAGATAGATAGATAGATATATTGATAGATAGATAGATAAATAGATAGATAAATAGATAGATAGATAGATACACAACAATTTATAACGGTCTTTGAGATTTTTAGTTGTACGGTATGCATCCAACGAACCTTCACGAAATATACCCTTGAGACGTTCAGTCGATTCAATATGCTTGTTTATGATCTGTTGCAGGTATAGGGCATCGGAGTGGAACGTTAGCATGAAGGGGCCACGCTTGGTGGTTTTCTTAGATTTATATTACAGGAAGGTTCCTCTTTCGAAAAATCTAATTTTTATTAATAGCCTCCTCAGTGATAGCACCTTCTGTATCCCCTCTTTTTAAGATACCCATTGAATTCTCAGAGTCCCTTTTCCAAGGTGACAGGATCAGAGCATATGCGTTTGGCTCGAACCCATATACCGTAAGGAAGAATTTTCATTACGTGCTGGGGGATTGGGGGCAGCTGGTCGGGAGCATATCCTGGTAAGAATAAATAGGTTTAGAGGATATGTTAGTTTCTATGTTCCCCTCCAGAAGGATCGATTGAGTATCCCAAATATATGCTGGACCTGTTCAATGACTACAGTTTAAATTTAATCGTCAGGTTATGTTATTGGCAGAATACAAAATATTTTGAAATTGACGCCTGTTGCAGTCCATTTGATTATATGCAGTCAATAAATCTACACCAGCTTAGGTGTCTACAGGCTCAGCCCTAGGGCAAGACGAAGCAACCGCCTTGGGCCCCGCGTTTTCAGAAAATCAACTCTGCAGTGCAGTTTTTTGTGCCTGGAGCCCTGTGCTCATCGCTTGCTGCTTTGGGCCCCGCATGCTGCCTTGGGCCCCACACATCCTAGGGCCGGGCCGGGGCTATATTGTGCTTCGTTGAGAAGCTTTTGTTTTACTTTAGTCTTTCCTTGAAAATATTGGCATACGAAAGTACCATTTTAGTTCCAATCGCAGGAAGTGTTCGTTGTTGAATACAAATTTGTTTAACGTGAGAACCTTTGTTTAAAGTTTGACCAAATAGGTCGCTGGAAGGGATGGATTAGATTGACTATCCAATGCTTCCTTGCAGCCTGTGGTATCTTCAGCGGCAGAGAGGGTGAACAGATCGCTTGCTGGAAGGTCCATTTATGAAAAATAAAAATTCCTACGAAAAATTAAAGTATAAGGTAATTAACGTCAAACCGAAGCCTCTAGCCAAAACCGAGAGTTTCTCTAATTGGGTTAGTGTTTTTCTTTAACTTCATTTTTGTCGTCTGTGTTTTTCTAAATTCTATTGCGTGTTTTTGTTTATCCGTCGGACAATCATTTTTGGTCGCACCATCTCTGCTGCTGTAATGTGTGATTCAATCAATATTATATCAATAATGGAATCTCGCACAGCTAGATTAGCTCGAGGTCGATTAGAGTCAATTATGAAATATATCCCTGTTCGTGATGCTGTCAAGCAGCAACTACACACACGTCAGGAGTCTCAGGTGGAATTCGCAGAAGGTACAGAATAGTTATTCAAACCAATTATCGAACCAACCAAGAAAATTGTTACAGCAACTGAGGCGGCTCAAAAAGCACTTGAGACATCGCCTGTTGATAATGCTGGCCGTCTTCAAGCAGCTCAACCACCACCCCAGCAACCTCTTCGTCCACAACATGAAGTTCAACCACACCCTCTACCAAGAGTTAAAACTAACATTACAGATAAATTCACGCCCGAAGGTATAGCCGCTATCAAAGACCCAGACCAAATAATTGATATTGCTGCGTTTGGATATCATGATAAAGATAAATATGTAAAACCCTAATATGTTAAAACTTTTAAAGCTGCTGATTAGATTAAGGATGTATATCGCATCGCTGCTAATAAACCGCAAATCAGATCTAAGGAAGATATTTATAATTTTGACATCTTTAACCAGAAAATAAATGAGCATATTGAACGAGTAAATCAAGAAAGGAGACCAATAAAAAAGAAGAAATTAAGTTGTAACTTGAAAAAGCAAAAGAAGATTTAGAATTTGAAAACAATTAGACGATGGAAGAAATTACGTTCTTTACCAAGCAAGAAAGAAGCAGAAGAAACAACCGTAAGTGGTCTTGTTACTCAAGGAAGTGGTCTTGTTACCTCGTGCCCCAATAATGGTCTTGCCGATGTTGAACGATTATAAATTCTGATTGGCGGAAAACGAGCCGGTAATAATTCCCCAGAAATCATTAATGAAGTAGCTGATATTTGTTAACGAATATTTACAGGCGGTATCATGGACATAAATGTTTATCGGTCTCTCATAGATGAAATCGTTCATGATTGAGGGTATACAATTAGATCAGTGACAAGAAAATAAGATGATTATACATAATGCACAACGTGGACCTATAATGGCCAGGGTGATAAATTCGCGTTTACCAACATACAAAGTTACCTACAGAGATGGACTGGGTGATGTCTGTTTAGAAGGATAGCCCCAAAAACAATACCGATTGCAAAACAATTATCAATGAAAGCTATTGACCTTATTCGTGATAAAGGTATTGGTGCTGTTGGTGATGTTCCTAGTAAAGCATTCTCGGCAATCAAGGATAGACTAGCACAATTAATACGAAGAAAACATCAGCCAGTAAAATTAACCAGCACTGAAATTATGTCTGCAAATGTTAGTACAATAATAATCAAACTGCAAATAAAAAATTAGCAGAGTTGGATGGCGTACCCATGTCAGAAAAAGAACAAAATATAACGGCAAGTTTAACAGCAGGAAGTGGTCTTCGTGTTTGACGATAACGATTATAATAAAATGAGTAAACGTGTATCTGATCCCGCATTTGACTTGGACGCGCCAGTTCTCAAAGACGAGTCTGTGTGCAGTTATCAGTATTATTATTATGGCGCACGTGTACCTAACGCACGTGGACGAATCGAATTACAAGTTTAAGATACAAGTAGAAATTTGTTACCTGCTGAAGCGTTTATTGAAGTAGAAGGTAGACTTTGGAAAGCAGATGATACAGCATACGGACTTTTAGATCGACCTGGTTTTCTTAACAATGGTGTTATGGCATTATTTAACAGCGTCATATTCATGATTGACAGAAAAATATGGAATCGTGTCTCGAAAATGTTGACGTTGCTACGACGATACTGGGTCTGGCAAGATACAGCGATGATTACTCGAGGTCAGCTGGTCCAACAATGATGTTTGCAAAGGATACCACTGATCACCCCGAGAGAAGCAAAGTGAGACTAAATGCAGTTGGGGAAGGATTTATTTTGTATTGAGTTTAACGAGTGAATAAACTTCACATCTGCAATATTGTTGTTGTAAAACCTTATTTTTATACGCTACATCATGAACGTGACATGCTTGATCAACTGTATTTATTGGATACTCTCCCGGTCTTGGTTGATCTCGCTCGTCAAGTCGGATATCAAGTCGAGTTCCAGGACCACAATAATTATATCTGGGAAGATCATTTCCTCCTGGTAATTTTCCTAATGAAGCGGCTATATATCACCACCAGACATGTGTGTCCTGGCTGTGCCAGGGAGATAAATTTATATCTTTTATCCACATTTTACACATTTACCTGTGCACGTTTATTAATTATATTGTTGTTATTTTTGTTAATCCACTAGTGGAGGTAGATACTCTGCATCGAACACAATATAAATTCATATTATTTATTATAGTTGTATAACATGGATGTCATTGATTTCTCAGCGACACGAAAGCAAGAGCCAGTAAAACAAATTTCACCATTACCGAATTCCACCAGAATGATAATAATAGGTCCGTCCAGATCATGTAAAACACAATTATGGCTTAATTTCATAATGAGATGGCTCAAGTGGGATAACTTATATTTAGTGGCACCATCCGTAGATGATCAGAGATGCTACGATGTGCTTAAAGATTTTAATGAAATAACAATATTTAATATTTTATCATCGATATTGATGAAGCCCCATCTGTAGATGATCTCGATGGATTTATTAATAATGTCGTAAAATACGCTGATGTAATGCTGGGCAAACAATCAAATCCAGCTCGGATATTTCCTCGAGGCAGACACAAAAACACCGATGTTATATATGTTACTCAGCGAGATACATGCAATATTTAGTTGTGTTTAATCGAGCCGATACACATACTCTGCGAAATATTCATCAGACTTGGTGCAGTTGGGACATGGACATGATTAAGTTCCAAAACTTCTTTTTCAAAAGCACAGTCTATCCCACACGGATTTATCACGATACATTTACATGATCCTCGATCACAATATCGTATAGGTCTTGATAAAATCTTATGGTTGAGAGACTAATACGATAATGATTTAATTACTCACACATTACAGCAGCAGAGAGGGTGCGACCACAAATAAGTGTCACGGTGGGTAAACAAAAACTCGCATCAAAATTTAGAAATGAAGTAACAAAAAATCTAACCCAATTAGAGAAACTATCGGTTTTGGTTAGAGGTTTCGGTTTGACGTTATTGACCTTATATTTTCATTTTTTGCGTAGCACGTTTTATTTTTCTTAAATGGGCCTTCCAGCAAGTTGTCTGTTCACCATCTCTGATGCTTCTTCCTCGTGTTTAATGCTGGTGTAAAAGGAACCTGCATACATGGTAAGAAGGAAAGTGTTATTTGGAAGGTTAGATTTTTGTATTTTGTTGAGATAATACGTGGTATCTTGGATATATGAAGGCAGTTTTTCCACGAACGGCCGAATGTGAAAATCAACTAATTCAGATCTTTTTTTAGTGGGATTGAGTTTTTTATATATAAATTATCGTCCTTTAGTTGCCTGATAGCCTGGGCGATGTAGATTCACATCGTCAGAATGTATGCCATTTTCCACCCACATTGATGGCCAACAATAAAATGTGATAGCTGAAGTCAATACAGTAAGATATTTATCCATCTATTTTCAAAAATGCAAAAAAGCCGATTTCCTGGTTTGCTGCAGAATCTATAGTCTACTACTTATTCTCTAACACTTACATCGCAATTTTCTTAATTTGTATTTTTGTTCCAGACTTTTTATGTTTTCTTTGTTTATCTTTTCTTTTCTTTAATCTGTCGAAGAAATATTTGTAGTATTTTTTTATCAAGGTGTTAAAAAGCAAAATTAACTTTTATCTAGATATTATTGTTTTCATGCTGTGCACGAAATTTGATTATTGTTGACTCAATCTTTGGAAATTATATACATTTATGTAATCTGTGCTTACATAAATTTACATAAAATAATAGATGTCATTATGGCTCATCAATTTCTAGGTCAATGCAAATATGTTCCAGTATCAGCAACAACCTGAAATAAATTAGTTGACACATAATAGAGTTAAAAGGTTGAATTCATGTAGAAACAGTCATGTAAAATTTCGCAAACATAACAGCTTTTCTATTTTATGTGTTTGTCTTGTCTGTTTTGTATTTGCCTTTGAAAAAGAGCCATTAAAGGGTCAAATGCACTCAGGATTGCTATATAATAGTTTCGCACTTTTCATTGTCAGTTTATTTAATTTATCTTAATCAATCTCTGACACACGTGATCCCTTGCTGAATCCAGTGCACTTGAAAGGATTGTTATTCGCCATATGATTTGCATTCTTTCTTTATATATATATATATATATATATATATATATATATATATATATATATATATATATATATATATATATATATATATATATATATAAACGACTGTATTATTCTTGTTCAAATGGAAAGTATTAGTTCATTAATATATAGTGCATGAAATTAGCCCGTAACTATCATTCAGTTTTCTTGTAAGTATATTTGACTGTTGATTGTAGAGAAATCGCTCTCATGAACAATATTAGTACTTCAGTGCTATATCAAGATGCTCATCGATCATGTTGTGGTTCACGGTATATGCCATTCATGCAGCCTGTCAACAAACCTGCCAGTCCGTCTGTAATATATGAGTAAGTTGTCCATGTCCTGCATTTAGTTCCCATTTAGCTCAGTATTTATCGTTATTTTGTCTTAAGCTACATACCGTCTGTTCGTGTTAGTCCAACTAGGTTTGGTTTATTAATAAAAGTCGGAAAAATGATTAATATACCTTATCTCTACGAACATGTACATTCATGTTTATGTGGAGTTAAGTTTCTTTGTGTTGATGTTTTAACAGTAAACATGCATTACATTGTAGAAATGCATCATTGATAAAAACACCAATCAACAGGAAAAACGTCTGCTAAATGTATTCCTTCTATTCTTGAATACATAAAAATATAATTTGGTTTCTATCGCTAAACCAGTAGCTTCTCATAAGTTTGTAGACGACATATACATTTTAATCTTTAGAAAGTCAGGACCAAAAGGCAAAACACGAATCACGTAACAGTATTCTTCACGGGGTTTTCATTACAATACTATGAAATATGGTGCTTTTTTTCTCTCGTCATTTTCGTTTACGCGCAATTTTATAATTTGCTCTAACAATACATTAGTGAGCCTAAAGATGTTCCATAAATCTAGCAAAGTTATCAGAATTTCTTGCATATTATATAACTCAAAAGTCACTGAAATCTTATCTCTGTCCGTGTGGATTCAAATCTCGTTATCGTCCAGTGTGTGTATATGAGAACGCATGCCATTAGATTCCCGTGGGTCGGTGTTTCTTACCAGGAATTTTCCAGGTTCTTCCTCCACCAGTTATACTGGCCGTTATGTATATCATATCGTGTACTAAAAAAAAAATGGCGTTAATACCACCACCACAACAACCTCAAAATAATAAGAAATAGCCCCACAATGTCAATTAGGCAAGTAGGTTGAATATTGGAGTTCTAGACAACTAATTAAATTTATGTAGGAAAACCTTTAGTGGCGCAAGAAATAAAACAAAAAATATTTACTAATTTAAATACAAGCTATCCCATATTAGACCAACTCAATTTTGAACCACTTTGTTTACTCCTGACCATTTCCTGGACAACGGCATACAAGAAAACAGCAACCGTGATCTTGGACCTTTCAAGTGGAGCATTTTCATGACTATTGAATTTTCCGAGAATTGTCCCTGAACTCCCCGAAACCGTACTATTGGAATTCTAAAAAACTAACGTGAGATAAACTTTACTACTAAATTAATTGGATTGATAATTTGGGTCAATTGTAATAATTGAAATTTGCACATATATTTGAAATAGAGGAATCATCAGCAACAACGTTACAGAGACTACTTATTTAGGAGATAAACTCGATTACGATAGATAAAAGGCGTATTTTGCAGAGTTTGGTTGATAAATATCCATGTGAATATGTGATGAGACTATTAAAAAAACAGATATTTCGACCAGCATATTAAAGCAGATATACACGTATAATTTGTACAGTTAATTGTATTACAGATTAAAAACATGATATAAAGAATGATTTCCAGCAGGAGAGAAAACAATGTCCATCAGCCAAAACAAACGAGTAAGCTATGTGCTGAAAGTACATCTATAATAATGAATGATCTGATCAAACAAAGCGAATAACTAACCCATTAATTCAGATTGCATATATCCTCATTTACATAATAATATGTATATTTATCGCTCTATGTATATAAATTTCGGATAGCAACAAAGTTTTCACTGTAGGTGCAGAACATCTAAGTAAAATCAATGAGACGTTTTACTTTATACATAACAGTGGCTATTCACATATAGAATAAATGGACAATGTCACACTTCGGTACAAAAGTAACACTGATAGCTGATAAAATTAATTCAGATATAGTAAGATAATAAATTACGAAGAGACAGAAAGACATAGGATACACTGAGAGGTTATCAGCGATTGAACACCATGCACATACACGCTGACAAAAAGAAGACATAAAAAACAACACAAAAAACAAACAAACAAACGAACAATCATCATATACCCTAGAATTACAGCAAAAGTAGCAGAATGAATTACCTCATTTTGTATGTGACATGGATTTCTAAAGCAAACCTTGACAGACCAAGTCTCCCTTCTCCAAAACAGTTTTCTTATTATGACATAGCTCACATTATTACCTAATACTCGTCGCAGAAAAATCAGATAAAGAGAAATGAAAAACGAAAACAAAATACATTTGTGTTTGAAAAGCTTTAATATAACATGAACAAAATCATGTGGCTGATAAATAAATGACACAGAATATCGTGTATGCAACATATATTACATAACAACAACAAAAAATGCGCACAAAGTTTGATAGTGCATGAAAAAGATTTGAAACCTGAAATGTAGCTTCCCGCTATTAGTGGTTAGTGGTTTATTTCCAGTGTACTATCTCCAAAATTAAATTTTATGGCAAATGCTCGAATCTACCTCTTTTCACACACACTTAAAGAAGTAGAAGTAGTAGTAGTGGTAGTAAATATATTAACATTTAGTCAAATAAATAAAACTGAGTTGAAAACGTCTATGCTTGATCAAAAAATTACAAAATGTGTTAGAAAACATTTAAATGAGCCTTAATAAGAAGATGTGATCTGATGTGATTTTGATTTTTTACCTAGCTTTAACAATTTTTCAGTCATATCGCTACGATGTCTGCAATGTGGCAGTTTCTGGGGCATCATGCCGCAGACATGTAGCATGATGTCCCACCCAGTTACATTATCCTGACACCAGGCCGACCAGTCCTAACACTAAGCTCTTAATGCTGAGCGCCAAGCGAGGCAGCTGTTAGTACCATTTTTGTAAGTCTCTGGTATGACTCGGTCGGGGATAGAACCCACGACCTCCCGCATCCGAGGCGGACGCTCTAACCACTAGACCACCGGAGCGGTCTTAATACGAAGAATATGTTCGCTAAAGACTGAGAGGTAAAAATAGGTAAGCATGAATAGACTATCAGCTTAGGAAGAGAAAAACACCGGATGGAGAGATGGTTCGAAACAGAGAATTTTACCATACAACAAGATCTATGAACACATTGAAAAGAGATTACGCAACTCAGTGTCAGTTTTAAATTTTGCATACAAAATTGTGACAGTAAATAAGTGACAGCACGAGTTGAATGTTTGACACGACTGAACTTATCGATAAAGAAGTCCCAATAATAACTTTACTGGAACTGTAAAAAACAAAAAATATATAAAAAACACGAAGGACTGCATAAACATGAAATCTATTTTTACTTCTTCTTCATGTGGCTGATTCTATGCTAAATACACAGAGTGACACTACAGGTTGGCAATCAAATAGCTTGGTTATAAATAAATGTAATCATTGGTTTGATAGAAGTCCTAAACTATTGCATTTCCTTAAAAAGGTGAACATGAGTATGATGTCTTTGTAAATGTATTTAATTGCAGAAAAAATACATTTGGGCAGTTAAAAGTGATAGAAAATGATAACGATAAGCATGTCAATATGTTGATTCTGTATGATGTAATTCAAACATACCATTGTGTTGGCATACATTGATGTCATCACGAGTAAGCAAACAAGATTGGAAGAAATATATTTGCAATAAATGCTTGTATTTGTTTAAATACGCAAGAAACATTGTCCTACCAATAAAGTTCACGTTACAGTGTAAAAATCTTGATAGATATCATCCAAGAAAATCGATCTGCTGTCAAATTTATAAATTTTCATCATCATTATATAGGTATTGCGACTTAGAAATTACCCTATCTTCTTACCGTGTACTTGTTCGTGTTCATGATTATCGCCACAAAATTATAATGATACTGAAATGCAAACTAGTACATCTTGGTCTTCAGATCACTTTAGAGGCAAGTGCCATGGTCATACACTTATAAACTGTAATTTGCATTTTAGATGTCCAAGATTCATTCCAATAATCATTCATAATTTTTTCAGGTTATGATCTGTTCATCATGGTACGTGTGAAAAATGGTACTGATGCCAAATAATGTATTTCATTTAGCAAGGAATTCATAGTGGATAAGTTCATGAAGGATGGCAAGGAAATAACATGTATAAGAACGATTAGACTTTGTGGGTCCAAGGGAACTTAAGATATAGATCTACAAATATGCCCCGAAGGATGTCCTTAAACTGTTCTTTATATGTCTACAATTATGATAGACCTATATATTGTTTATTTAAACAGATGAAATTTTATCCACAACAACCAGCAAAAAGGGGAGGGGGGTAAGAGCAGGCGTTCCTGCCCACCCACCTTAATCCGGCAAGGGTCTCAAGGCAACAGGACACAAGCACGCACGCATCAAACTTTATCACATTGTCTTTTTCTTGTTTTGCCAGTGCATTTTTTTCTCTCAAGAAGAACGGATACATTATTATTGATTTAGGGGTCAAAATGGTAGAATACAAATTCATCAAGAAATCTAAAGCAAACAAAATACAAGTTTACAATACTATGCTTAAGTTTCCTTGCCGATTCGCATCTAATAAGAACAGCAACTTGTCGCTGCGAAACATTTGTCCATTGTTTTAAGTTCAGCTTCTTCCCATGTACAACGGGGATTTGGAACAAATTACCATCAATATTGCAGAAGTTCCTGATTGGGTATCTCACAAACAGAAACTTTCCAAAATTACATTCTAATGAACTAGTCAGCTACTAGTAAGACTTAGTGGTTCACAGGGCTTTGAAGTTCCTTATCTCGTCGCCGTTACGGTAGCCGGATAGGTCTGAGTGTGAAGGGACGAAAACGTACACTGACACTCTTTTACTTATTTCTGCCTTTCCTTATCATTATTACTCTTCTGACTGTCCTATCACTTCCGTCTTTACTTTATCTTTGACCACGCACCACCCGTTGCTTAATGGTCAAGTGTGACTGCGTCAGCGTATTTATAGATAGATAGATAGATAGATAGATAGATAGATAGATAGATAGATAGATAGATAGATAGATAGATAGAGAGATAGATAGATAGACTGTTGTTGTTGTTGTTGTTGTTGTTGTAGGGTTTAACGCCATTTTTCAGCACACGATAGGCTATACATGGCGGCCAGTATTAATGGTGGAGGAAGAATCCGGGAAAACCCCGGAAAGAACCACCGACCCACGAGAAGCTGCTGGCAAGCTTTCTCACATACACTGGTCAACAGTGAAATCATTACTGACTTGAAAAGGCCCTAATCTGTAGTATTTTGGTGTGCCGAACACGAATATAACCGTGAAAAATTTGTATTGGCTCTCGTTTTGAAGATATTCATATACCTCATTTTCTATGTTTCACTGTGTAAATTTCTCCAGTAGGACTGCAGCAACATCCGGAATAATGATGTAACATTGCATAATACCATCATGCTCACATCATCCACAGTTGATTGCATCATTTTCTGATGCAATGCAATACTAATGCCATGCGGCTGCTGAAGTAAGTTGACGTCAGCAGTGTACTATACATGTGTAGGCCTATTATACTAATGCCAGGCGGCTGCTGAAGCTGACGTAAGCAGTGTACTATATAAAGCCCAATCAGATAGGTTCAGCATTTAAAATATTTTAGACGTTGTGCGAGACAATTCAAGCTACTGTTACATAAAACTTATTATTTTATCCATTTACGTACAATAAAGAACAGTAATGCCTCGAAAGTGTGTTAATACCGCGGACAATTTTTGCTATATTTGTGGGGAAGTGACATTTGCCAACCAGAAGAAAAGTATCAATTCTCAAGTGAAGAAGGCATATCATCTTTACTTCGGATGCAAGGTTGGTGACCAAGACAAGCCTTGGGCTCCGCATATATGCTGTGCTACATGTACAACACAGCTTTCACAGTGGTTGAATTGCAAAAGGTCATCAATGCCGTTTGCAGTCCCAATGGTGTGGAGAGAGCCAAGCAACCACCTAAATGACTGTTACTTCTGCTTGGTTCCTCCTCTTTCCGGCGGAATAACGAAGCGAAAGAAGTCGAGAATAGTCTACCCAAACATTCCGTCTGCATTGAGACCAGTTCCACATGGTGAGGGACTTCCTATTCCAGAACCTCCAGCAGAATATTCTCTTGATTCATCTGACGAAGACAAAGGTGAGTCGACCTGTTCTTCTCCTGGTCCATCAGCATGCAGTGATCCAGATTTTCACTGTGGTGCATCATCAACCCCACAAAGAATAACACAGGAAGAACTAAATGACCTGATTCGTGATTTGGACTTATCAAAGAACAAGGCAGAATTGCTAGGATCAAGACTCCAACAATGGAATCTTCTAGAAGAAGATGTCACAATTACTGCATATCGAAAGCGCCACCAGCAATTGGAGCCTTTCTTCAGAAAGGAAAGTAATCTGATATTCTGTTCCGATATTGAGGGCCTCATGAATGCTTTAAAAATCACTCATGACCCACAAGAATGGAGACTATTTGTGGACTCTTCGAAACTGAGTCTCAAGGCTGTGCTTTTGCACAATGGAAACATTCTTCCATCTATTCCAGTAGCGTATGCTGTCCACATGAAAGAGACATACGATAACTTAAGGCAGCTACTGAATTCCATTGAGTATAACAAGTACAGCTGGCACCTCTGTGGTGATTTGAAGGTAGTTGCCCTTTTAATGGGACTGCAGCAAGGATATACAAAATACATGTGTTTCTTATGCGAGTGGGATAGCCGAGCAAGGGAAATGCACTACATGAGGAAGGAATGGACTCACAGGCAGAATGTAGCCACTGGAGAGAAGAATGTCCAACACCCAGCTCTGGTTGAGGCTCAGAAAATCTTGCTACCACCCCTTCACATCAAACTAGGTTTGATGAAGAACTTCGTGAAAGCCATTGACCGGACTTTGCCAGCATTCCGATACCTGCATGAAAAATTCCCTCGACTCAGCGAAGCAAAGATTAAAGAGGGAGTTTTTGTGGGTCCTCAGATTCGAGAGCTTTTCAAAGATGACCGGTTCAACAACTTGCTGGAAGGTGACGCGAAACAAGCATGGAATGCTTTTCGCCTAGTTTCTACAAACTTCCTCGGAAATGTTAGGGCAGAAAACTATAAGGAACTAGTAGAAGACATGTTGATGAAGTATAAGAAACTTGGCTGCAATATGTCTCTAAAGATTCACTTCCTTCATTCCCATTTGGATTTCTTTCCTAGCAACTGTGGTATTGTTAGTGATGAACACGGCGAACGTTTTCATCAAGATATCGCAACAATGGAACAAAGATACCAGGGAAAATGGTCCACTACAATGCTGGCTGACTACTGCTGGACACTCCTCAGAGATGCTCCCGAACAGCTGTACAAGAGACAGGCGAAGAAATCTAAGATGTAGTCAATGACTTGATTTTTTATAGGTAGGCTATTACAGTTGACCTTTTACTATTGGAATGCATTTCGTTATGTAAACATTAATTTCTTGCAGATTACAAAAAAACTAGAGCCAATTTTGCAATTTGACTGTCATATTCGTGTTCAGCACATAAAAATTGATAAGAATTGACTAATTTTATTTCAGTAACATGACTTTTGTAAAAATTTGTTGTCCAGTGATACCTACATTGGCTGAATCCGAGACTCGAGTCCACGCAGACAGAGGTGAGATGGCAGTGATCCGTAACGGAGAGCGCTTTAGACCACTCGGCCACTCGGGGCCCCCAGATAGATAGCTAGATAGATAGATAGAGAGAGAGAGAGAGCGAGAGAGAGAGATAGGTGGGTGGGTGGGCGGGTGGGTGGGTAGGTAGGTGTGTAGATAGATGAATAGATTTGGTGCTCGGCGATATCCATTTAGATATAATAACTAGTAATGGGGGGGTAGGAGTGTAACACGTTCTATTTGTTTGTTTTGTTTTGGTATTAACGCATTTATTGTGCGATTTGTACACTTAACTCCTCTTCTCTGGTTATTATGGGACTAAAACTGGTGTCAACCAAACATAATGATTTATTAGGATTTTCACTTGCAACCAGCAAAGAATTCACCTTGCAAAACGATGAAATGTTTAATGCGGTAATTGACCTAAAGGGCACGTGTAAACAATGAACAGCGCAGTAACAAGGTAAAACGTGTTGGAATCTTCGTTCAACAAAAGATACCAACCGAGTTACTTACCTAACTACAAAGAAGACGCAAACACCTTTGGCAGACTTTGCTGCAATAGAGAACAATGATTCCTAATAGTACTTATAAGTTTAACACAAACGTAATTTCCCCTTTGTTACATTGTTCTTTTATAGGTAATTCGTGTGTCTTGGTAATGTGAATCGAATTTACAATTTAATGCATAAAGAAACTTCAAAATGAAATAAAAGAGTAAACTATACAACCCAAATGTTCAAAATGAAGGTTATTGTTCCATAAGTTGACTGGTGACAAAATTTCCAAAGTTATTTACTTATTCTGTGACTTCATTTTCCTTTTCCTTTCTCGTCGTCATTCTTTTTAAGTGTTTTTCTTAAATGCTTAATTTGTTATTTTCTTTTCTATTATTCATATTATATGCATATAGTTATTTTGATGATTAAGTTTTTGTTTTATGTCTTTAGTGCTGACCGACCCTTGATTGTGTCTACTTTTTATATTTTGTATCGGTCCCTGTGTTCACATTATTTTGCATTTTCGTAGAAAATGAAATGCCTAAAACATTGGATTTTTGTCTCATTTTAAAGTTTCGTTTATACGTTGATACTTTCAAATCACACATATATTTATTCGAATATTATAGGTTTCTCACCTCTCCCTCCCCCGACAAAAATACAAAGTTACCTGACTTATTTTGAATTTACGTATTAATTGCCTTGAATGATCATCATTGTTTGTCTGTTTAGGAGTCTTTAGCCTCCTACAAAATATGTCACCTTCAAATCTGGAATCCGTAATCATTGTTGTCTGCCTCTTTCTTTTCTTTTGCCAGAAATTATAGTTAATTGTAATATTTTTTGTTACATATATAATTTATTTATATATTTATTTTTAAGTGTGGTGAGACTTGTATAGAATTCTAAGGATGGAAACTGCCCTCTAGCTTAACAAATATTTCCTCTCAAAATCTTTAACACAAATATAATGTCACGCATCCTGGAAAAAATCATTCACTCTAATCCCAAACAGGAGTGTAATTACCACTGTAGGAGAATTTCTTTTCTTCCCTTGAAGTTATTCTTTAGCAGTTGGAAATGAGAATGAACCATATCCAAAATAAACAAGTTTAGAATGTGTTAATCTTTTTTTAAATATATATAGTTTAAACTGGACTTAACTCGACACAATATACGTACAGGACAATCGGTACTAATGATATGGAAAAATTGGAACCAGCCTGGAAATGGGTGACACAAAAAATATTGTATATATGGGTTTGGATGACTAGGATTGGTTATTAATGTAAGTTTTGTTTAAGGAAAAAGAATCTTTTGAGAGCTTATCCTAGTTGTAAGTATAAAATAATAATAATAGAGACATTGTTTTATTGATGGAATTTCAGTCCTTTAACAGTGTTGAGTTTGGAACACTCGTTACTAAAATTAGCACCTGACTCTTTGGTGCGAAATTGAAAGAACATGTTTCAAACACATGCAGGAGCAGAAAATGCAGCGGCTCATATCCTTTCCTCCACACAGAAGCTGACATCCAGATTTCATCTATACTGATAAATATAGATTTGATCATGAGCACTCAAAAATTTTAAGTTATTTAATTTTTAATATCATGGTGTTTGCATTGGTTTACTATGGGAACTGAATTAGTACTGTGAGTCCTATAGATATCGATTTATGTCGGGGCTCAAGGTACGTAACTGTGTAAACTGTTTTCTCGCGAGAAAAGTCGTGGTTGGGCGACCTTTTGATCACAAGATGGCTGAAGGTGGTGTTTAGATATAATGAAATGGTAAAATATGAGAGACTGGAAGTAATTACAGAGCTTTTACCTGAGGATGAACAGACATCAGGTTTTGACTGGAGCCTGCAACAATGGAGATCAGTGCTATGCGGTCGGAAGTGTGGAAGGCATTCATTTTACAGTATGGTCATCATTTTTAATTAGGCTCACGGTGACAACAGATCTGTTGATATCTATAATAATGGGAGTCATCTTTAAATTAATTGTTTCATTGTCAGGGTCGGTCACAAGAACATTAACGCTCTCTGTATAAATATTAATCTTTAATGAAATAGTATCATTTTATGAAAAGTTTGAGAAGCGTATGTTGTTTTTCCCCCAATTTTTCACTGGTGTTGCATGATGTGTCTGTCGCAATATGGTATGTGTGCAGAGATGTTGGGCTATAACTAGAGGAATTGGTAGTGCATGGGCATTGTATCCCATAGGGGTGCAAGATTGGGGGTAAAAATTCCCCTTGGTGTCAAAAATGGGGGTCAGACTGAGTAAAAAACAAACTTTGATATCAAAACTGGGGGTGAAATAAAAAATCTGGGGGTCTCTAAAGCACAGATGAGGGTAAAGGGAAAGACTGGTGCAAGGGGCTCGAAATTCACTCAACCGCCTGAAATTTTCATGCACCATTTTGACCTGGGTGTGTGAAATTTCAACCCCTGGAGTCGAAGGTAGAGGGGGCTTGGGTCACATTCAATGTTAGTCCTACAACGTAAGACACATCACCTGATATTTTTGTTCTGGGTGGGGTGATGGGTCTTACGGCTTAGCTAACAGCACTGTGTAGCATGTTTTGATGTCGACTAACTGTAACGAAAGTAAAATTTACAGGAATATCACACAACTGGCAACCAATAACGACAGTTTTCAACAAAGTAAAGTTATAATGTTTTGTCAGACTTTACTTACCCTGATGTCTTTTCTCAAATAAATTCAGATTGTCACAGAAGAAATGGACCTGTTTTAAATTTTCATTGGCCTACATTTCATTGGCTGGAAAGTGATGAAAGCCTGAAATGCCAAAATTGGGTTAAGTTGAAATATTGTTCTTTAATGAAACAACAAAAAATATATTATGCCTATTGGAACTGTAAGCAACGTTTCGTTTCATTCAGTAAACATATCCTGTGGGCATGAACCTACTTAAACATACTTTGGCAGACCTCGACTACTGTCGCTTTGCAGCAGATTCAAATGTATGTCAATGTAACATGAAAATTCGTCCATTTGCTAGTGTTATATTTTCATTCTGCCTGAATAAAGACAGTACACTAAGTATATTAATTGCACATAAATTAGTGGAAGAGTGTCAATATAGGCTGCCAAGTGTGTGAGATATTCCTGAAACTTTGACTATTCATTCCGATGTCAACCGACATTGGAACATGCTATACAAGGCTGTTATTTGGATAGTAAGACATAGCACTTAAACAAAAACATGCTATGTCTTACATAGTGGGACTAGTACAACGTGGAATATGTTTAGAATTATAGACATGGTTCGTACTGGTCCCTACAAATTGGAAATGTGCTTACTTTTTATTAAACCTTAGTAAGGCTGGGAAATGCTTACTTTAAAAAAAAATCCCCAGAAAATTCATTAAAATGTCCTTTTTTTTCTCTTCATTTGTAATGTTATCTGACAGCTACCATAGTCTGACTAAATCTCTCCGTTTTTTTTACCCCCTACCAGTTTCAATAACGGTAATCTTTAATATAATAAAAAGTGCATGAAACTTTGTCAGTTTATTCACTGATTTATAATTTCTAACCTGACTGTGACCAGAGTGACCCTAACACTGGCATTCTCTGAGCCTTTCATGCTTAACAGACTTTCCATACTAACACGGTGCCATGTTGTATACACTATGGGCAAGTTGATTTCCATAGACAACATTGTGATGTAGTTCATCCTATTCTGTAACTGCTGGATAATTTCAAAAATTACCATAATGTTGAGAGTTCAGGGTTATATCCCTTGCACACATGTACATAGAGATTGCACCGCTTGTTAAATCCACGTGAAATGCAAATTGGTAATTGTCGTTCTTTTCATTTGCTTGCTTTTGACATTGTAAATATCAGAAGCAGACAATATTATCCTTCTATGTACATACATCTATAGTCGTGCATGTACCCCTTCACTGAAAATGGTCTTGTCCAGGAACTGGAAATGACTGGCGAACAGGTCGTCTTTAAACTGAAATCTTAAGTTTGGAATGAAATGCACAGACGATAATGATTTTAGGGTCCCACCTGGGCATAATAAGGTTTGAAATTATAAATCAGTAAATAAACTAAGTTTTGTGCATCTTTTATCTCCTTTGTGCTTTTTGTCTTTTAAATCGGTAGGGGGGTACAAACAAATAGGGAGGTACAGTGGAACCCCTCTGTAGCACGATAATTGAGGTAAAAAAAATTGGATCGCGTTAATAGTGGGGTCATGTTAATGCTGGGTTTTACAGTATTTTACTTTTGTCATTGAAGAACGCATTGGTACATATACATTTATTCATTTCTAATGTATATCATGAATAGGGTATCAACACCATTTATTATAGTGCCGTTGTGGCATGTAATTCATCCATAATGCATGTAATTCCATTGAAAAATTGCACAGAGATTTAAAATATTCAATAATTTTGTTACAGATCATTGTGTCTATATTCAGCGTCTAATATATAGCATGGACAGAGTATTAACACTGTTTACTTACCGTCTGATATCATACTGTCGTGGCATGCAGTTAATCCATAATACATGTAATTAAATTACAAAAATTGCATACATATTTAAACTATTCAGTAATTTTGTCACAGATCATTATGGGTCTGAAGTCAGTGGGAAAAAATAGCAGCAAAATTAGGTTAAGAAAGACAAAGCACATGTACGGTTTATTACGTTCCAGGATCTATGAACAGTGTCTGTACAAATTTCATACTGATAAAATTTTATCATATTTGTTTCTGTTTACCTTTATCTATTGTAAATTTTCCAGTAATTAACATGGGGCCCCGAGTGGCCGAGTGGTCTAAAGCGCTGTCCATTACAGATCACTGCCATCTCACCTCTGTCTGCGTGAGTTCGAGTCTCGGATTCGGCCAATGTGGGTATGTGAGAAAGCTTGCCAGTAGCTTCTCGAGGGTCGGTGGTTCTTTCCGGGCTTTTCCCGGATTCTTCCTCCACCATTAATACTGGCCGCCATGTATAGCCTATCGTGTGATGAAAAATGGCATTAAACCTTACAACAACAACCAGTAATTAACACTTGTACGCCTATTGATTTGAATGACTACAGAAAAAATAATTAACAAACAACACCTGCTTTCAGCTTGCATATAAATTTTACTTCAGATTTTCTAAATATTGAAAGAAACTTGTGAAAAATACTTTTATAAAGATTTTTAAGCTGAACTCGTGTACAATTTCATACCCTTTCAGTCGCCAGCTAATAAAGTGGGCATTATTTACTGGTCAACTGATTGCATCTAAAAACACAGCTAAGCCCAGCAAACATGTTGGCAGCTTTCGTTTTTTTATGTTTATTAAATTGTGAAAATCTTTTATCAACCACCGCATTGTCTGCTGCTTGGTTGTGTATGCAGTTAAAGAAGAAACACATGTCAGCTATTGTTTGAGCAACGATTGTATACAGAATTAATTGAAGACAATCACAAAGACAACTTATTGGCTTTACTCATGGATCAGTAATAAGTAACTTTTCCGATAATGTTTATTTTGGCATAACACTTCAAGAACCTGGTGAAATCATTAAATTTCAGAAGCAATGTCACGATTGTATTATACTTGAATTCCGGGTATGAGAAAAATACATGTACATGTATTTAAAATTTCAGGAACCATGCCACGATCACATTATATTAGAATTCACACATGATCTCTTCCCCAAAATGATAATAAATTTTGTATACACTATTTCACGACCTTTCGAAATAAAATATGAAATTTTGGGAGCCACGCCATGACCGTGTTATATCTGAATTCTCGTTATCGTGGGATGCGTTATAGAAGGGTTGCACTGTATATTCTAGGACTATAACAGATTGTTTTTGTTTATCGAATGATAAACGAATAACTCACTGGAAACAGGCAATGGAAATCAGTATACCAATTTGCACACCTTAACAAAATCCCTGGACTCTTTCATTATGGAGTTAAGAGTTTGGCCCTCACATTGAAGTTATTTTTCCTAATAAAGTCCTTACGAAGTTTTGGCCCAGTATTTTCATCATAAAATGATGTGAACCATGTATAATAGAATATTTGACAATGGAATGTTTTCTACACACAATGCAGCATGAACCATTTTTAATATTGTTACTTGAATGTTGGGTCACCTTTTTGCAAATTCTCGACCTCAAGATATTTCATGCAGCTGAATTTTGCACATATCTTACATATGGTTGTATAGAAATGTTTTGCCAACATTTAGCTCATGAAATAAATTGACTTTTTCTGTTTTCTAGGTGCTTTTGAAACATTTTTATCATGTGAATCCCCACCCAACATTTTTGCATGAAATGCCATGTGTATATGTCAGTTTTTTAGATACAGAAGCAGAGAAAGTATGATGTGTAATTAGACTGCAATTTTGAGAAATGTTAAACTTGATCGTCATGCGCTGTAGTGGTAGTGTCTGCTGTTGATGGAAATGACAAGTGAGGAAACTTTCCAAGACTGTTGCATACCATTGCTATATTAAAGCATCCATTTCAAATACAGAAAACTATGACTTAACATAGGTGAATTTATGAAACATATACCTATTTATCACTGTCGTTCATTAACTTAAGATTTATTAAACTAAGTTTAATTCTTGCTTGTTAATGACAAATTGACCTCTTATATAAGTTCTATTGAGTCCACACATAATCTCACCCACAGCTAATCTGATTTGTCAGTTATAATAAATATTTTGTCTTTTTTTTATATAGCAAACACTGCTTAGGAAAGACTGAAATTTTGAACAATTTTGATATACAGCTGTACATGTAATATACATTTGACAAATATTTGATTTTTGTGTCTCTCTTCTCTGCATACCTGCCATATACCCAGACAGTTGTTTTTGGTTTTTGTGACTGAAAATGTGTTTTGATATCCCAAGGGGGATAAGTGCATGTTACCCCCAGAAAAAGACATTGTCCAATTCAGAATAAGCTATCTTGTCATATAAGCACATAGAAAATGATTGGAAATTTAAATGTGAATTTTTAAAAAAACACTTTTTTTTCTCAAAGCATTTAATCAGGGCTTGTGTTGTGAGGAGCATGATTGCTCACGAACGCTTTCATGCTTCTTAATTTCCTTCAAGGAGAGCAGTCCATCACTCTCCACAATCTTATGGTTCAAAACAAGATGTTTTCTGATCAAACTTATCAATTTTTTAAAAAGATTTAATGGCAGTTGCCTTACATATACTGCTTTGTTAACAGGTTACATTATAGTGATATATGATGTCATATGCCATAAATGATGATGTCATAAATATTTAAGGAGAGCGAATAACTCTCCTCAACACTACCAGGAGATCTGTACAAAGCTCTTGATACTTACAACGAAAAATATAGTTGCTAGACTTAGCAACATACACATATGCTTTTGCAAACAATCACAAAATCAGAACCACAATGATATTAAATAAAAGCGAAGATCATGTTTCTCTCTATAAAGTCCATTGGCTGTCAGAATATATGCTTAATTTGATGGAGTCTTGGCTGGTTTCAGTAGTTCATTAAGGGGTTTGAAGGTAATGTCAGTGTCATTAGTGTTCATTTTTGCACTCACTATAGACTGAATGGTACTATTGTCAAAACTTACTTTCCAGATTCTCTGAGTGAATCCTTGTCAGGACATTTATGACTGACCATTTTATTGGGGGAAGGGGGAGAACATAATATTTTCAAGTTTGCTGGGAGCCTTATAGATGATACAGCAGTAATAAATGCCTCTGTTCATTATGGGTGTTAATGCTTTTCAACACAAATCAACTGTGCAAACACAAGTGTTTGTTAATTAGTTACAGTTAAATAAGACAAAAGTTTTAATAAATTATTTTTGCAGGGCTTTGCTGTTAGTGTATTGCTTCCTGAATCACATTCTTCAAAAATGAATCACAGTTGAACACTATTCCAACATCATGTATTGCATTTTATATATGGAGTAAAAATCCAGCTAGAAAGAAATGTTGCCATTGATAAAATGTTTATTAAACTTGGCTCTTTGTGTGCAGATTAGCTAAGTGGACCCTCCCACTGCAGAATTTGACACCAGGCTTCACCTTAGTCATTATCAGCCAATCAAGTAATCTCTGAAGGGTGGTTGTTTATCTTTGACCACCTTAACTTTTAATTGCTTTATGTTAACTATATGCTCCAGGATAGGTTTAGTTGAGCTCCGACCATAACTATTTACTGTTGATACACATAGTACAGATAAAGATTACCAGCATATATCTCAGTGCTCAAGACATAAGGTGTTTTTTTTAATTGTTGAAAAATCTTTGGGATAAGATTCCTGAAAATTGTTTGACACTCCATGCTATGGCAGGTATGTCTCTGTGATTTTTAGTATCAAGAAGAGCCAGTTGCATTATTTGATAAACTAAATGATCAGTTGGATTAACTTTGGGCAGAACTTTAACCTTTGATATTGCAGGTAACAATTCAATGTTGATAAAAAAGAAAGAAACATTGTAGATGAAAATTTGCGACAAACTTATCGGAAAGGTTTTGAACAGGATAACCCATTGGCAAATTGATTGATGCAGGTTATTTCTTTGCCTAACTTTTTATACTTTTTGGTGTGGATGCTTGAATACAACAATTACAAAACACTATTCTGACAAGTTTCTTCCCGCAATTATGTAACAGATGGAGCCCCTATTCTTCACTCATTTATCAGTCCCCTTACATGTCTCACATACCCACATTGGCTGAGCCCAAGACTCAGACCCATGCAGAAAAAGGTGAGATGGCAATGATCAGTAAGGGAAAGTGCTTCAGACTACTTGGCCACATAGGGCCCAAATTTAGTAACTTTAAAAATACTTAAGTATTCCTACTGAAATCATATTTTGGGCAGTCTTTCCTTTATATCTCAGCTCCACCAAAGGTTGGCTGAGTTTTAATTAGAGACTCAGAAACCATTATTGACCATTTTTGATACCCTTATTACTTATAATACCCAAATAAATATCTCACCTTTGGTTTTAAACTTGCCAAATCATATTAATAAGGTAATGAATGTACAGCTTGTTGAATACACAGAGTAGACATGTTGGCCATTGTGTAACTTCTTAATCGGATGCAATGGGCATTGCACTGGTGGAACTGTTCTGTCCTCCAGTAGACTAGATTTTACTGTTCTCTGTATTGTGTGGATGCAACACAAAAATATATTTTTCTTCAAATTTTATTATGAAATTTTTTAAATTTTGAGATGTGATAAGATTTCAGCTGTAATACAACATCTGTGGTAGTCACCCTTTGAATCTGTATTTTGGTCATACTGCCAAAAGAATCACCTGTACAAGTCTCTCCCATTATGGCTAAAATCGTTGTGTGTGTAATGGCATAATCTATTGAACACACCAAGATATAAAGATGAATGCTATTCCATATCAGAATGTCTACACTAGACCAACTCTAATGTCCAGGTGATTGTAGGGGCCCCAAGTGGCCGAGTGGTCTAAAGCGCTCTTCGTTATGGATCACTGCCATCTCACCTCTGTCTGCGTTGGTTCGAATCTCGGATTCGGCTAATGTGGGTATGTGAGAAAGCTTGCCAGTAGCTTCTCATGGGTCAGTGGTTCTTTCCGGGGTTTCACATGGTTCTTCCTCCACCATTCTTACTGGCCGCCATGCATAGCCTATCGTGTGCTGAAAAATGGCGTTAAACCCTACAACAACTACAACAACAACAGGTGATGGTACCTTTTTTCACAAAGGGATTTCTATTTTCATTGTTCAGTTTTATCATATTCCACAGCAACATTGGTCATCTAAATGCAGTATGAATGTGTATGTTTTTTTGCACATTGCTGCAGAATATTCAGTAGTATTGTGGTTAGGTTCTTCTAGCATCGAATTCTCTTCATGTTTGTCTGAAGCAGATGCTTTGATATAAAGTCCCTTTGTTGGTGAAAATATTCTTAGCTGCGTTCTTACTAATATATTTACATGGATATGAATAATGAAAAAATCAACTGTAGATTTAAAGTCACAACATATAGAGAGAGTAGGTTGTGATTGGTTGTTGAAAATTGAGCTGCAGGATGCAAAGTTAACAGTTATTGGTGAATTTCATTATTTAAATGAACCATGATTGGGAAAAGCTGTAAAATTAAACTGTGAGGATAACAGAGACAAGGAAGGAACAAATAGTGAAGGATTAAAGTGGGAGCTAAACAAGTGCGTGCATGCAGTCTCAAGATAATGAAAATAGGATATAATAAATTAATTATCAAACTTACACTGTTAATAATTGCTAAGTTACAGTTTGGGGCTGTTAAACACTGCGTTACAGAAGGCTTCATGCATTGATAAACAACTCTGCTGTGCATCATTCCTCCACTGACTCAGGTTCATGTGTATGTATTGGGCCTTTTACAAAAAGGTAGTCTATAGAGGTTGCATTTTGTTGGCAATTAAATGGTCATATCCTCTGACCCAGTTAATGAATGTACATCAGATTTTTGCAATGAAATGTCTAATTTAGTTATATTAGTTCTACCATCTGTAATCACATTTAAGTTGAGTAAAGCTGCAAGCAAGATAGACCGTCATCTGCAGAGCATGGCCTGCATTGTTTGTTCTACAGATTACTACTAACAGTCTGCATAGACCCAGATCTATTGGTGTGTTGTGTGATGGAAACTTTGGGCCTTTGCAATGGGCTTGGTTTATAAGTGGGTAGATATGATACACATGTCATTCAGGTTTTCTTTTAATTTCCAATTCTTAACCCAACTATTTCATACAAAAACACGATGGATGCAATAAATCACTTAATTTATTCAGAAACTAATAAATATAACAACATGGGTGTAAATTTCAGCCAGCAGGAAAAGTAAAACTTGATATAGAGAAGGATTCAGATTTTGCAATAAAATCATGAGAATGACATAATAATAATAATAATAATAATAATAATAAATGTATCAGTCTTTATATGAGTAGGAAAATGTAAAGAAAGAACAAACCTATTTTGCAACCTGAGGTGACATGTCTAGATGGTACATTATATTGTGTTTCAAGCACTGACACTATGTATAAGAAGCCCTTGTTGGATACAATGCTGGAAGAATGTAAAATGTGTTATTTGAACATCCACTGAAAAAAATGAAGATATACATTTATTTTGTGTACCTAGTGTACTCACAGATGTGCTGTAGGTTGCAGACTTGGCAAAGCTTTACTGGAACTTTTGGCATATTTGTCCCTGGTTGTTCTGGTGTGTGTATCCCTTGCATGCTACAGATTATTAACAAACAATGATGGATGATGATGCATTAAATGTGTTGCCAGATTTCTTGTACTATCTTTATGTTTGATTTTGATTTTATGGAGATAACAAACAGCGACAGTTTTGTCAATTTTATTGGTCCCTGATTACCATTTGTTGGGGGGGGTCCTGAGTGGTCTAAAGCTCTCACCGATATGGATCACTGCCATCTCACCTCTGTCTGTGTGGGTTCGAGTCTCTGGCTCGGCCAATGTGGGTATTTGAGAAAGCTTGCCAGTAGCTTCTCGTGTATCAGTGGTTCTTTCTGTGGTTTTGCCGGGTTCTTCCTCCACCATTTATACTGGCCACCATGTATAGCCTATCTTGTGCTGAAAAATGGTGTTAAACCCCACTACAACAACAACAACCATTTGACAAGAAGAGTCAGAATAGGAACTCTTTCCTTATGAGTTCTTCACAAGATCATACTCAGTGGCTGTTATGTTGTATATGATACTAAACCTGATGAAGATAGGAACACTTGAAATCAATTCCAAATTTTCAAAAATAGTTTACCCCCCCCCCCCAAGTATGCCAATATTACTATACTATTTTAATATACTGTATGGGTTTTTCTGCATTGCACTTTACCAGTAAATCAGTATTTCTTCAATGAATTCATTTTCAGTTGTTTAATGATATTTATTGGAGTTATTGGTCCTGATTACAGCATAACTTTATGAAGGATTACTGGATGTAATTCTGGGATTTGAATACAATTTTATGATCATGACTTTCTTCAAACCAATCCATAATCAATGTATAAACTTGTAATCTGTCCACATATTTTGTCTAAACATGATTTTTAGCTGAGGTGACCATAAAGTCCATAGAGCTTGTGGTATGGACATGATTTTATTGTACATTACTGGTGGTTCATCATCATTTGTGAATCCAGCAGTCAATGCTTGCTTATTTGTTACCACTCTGGTTTACATATTTCTGATATGATTTCAATCAAACTTGGTATATGGGTTGATCTTGTCAAAATCTTTGATAGGTTCAGTAATGAGTTATATTCACACATTCTAACAGCATGGTCATTCATCTGATCGGCTTAGCTGTTACAACACTGAAGATCACGTTTCTGATCTTCATTGGGTGATCTTGCATTTGATTGGCTGGGCATGTGTTACCCCTGGAAGCTGTATTTTAATGTGATTTTGATAAAACAGCCTCGATGGATTTGATAATAAGCAAGATCCACTCATCTTATTGAGGCTATCTTGTATTTGATTCACCTTGTTATCACCCTGGAGGTCAGAGTTCTGATTCAGTTTTGATCAGGCTTGGAATATGTGTGTATATCATTATCTAGCACAAATTTGATAATGAGTGAAGTGCATGTATACTGATTTTATCTTGCAGCAGATTTTCTGGGCTTATTGCCATTCTGGAATCCATATTTCTCATCTTAACAAATTAACCTCTGGTGCCGCATTTATGTGGCAGGAGGTAGTAGCCTACTGCCAAGCTCTGTAGTGTCAAGGTCATGTATGATACACTAAAGTGGGTGGTATTTTAAAAAGGTAGACAGATGTAGCTCTACAATGATACCAAATAATATATAAGTTCTAGTTGCACTATAAAATACAGAGGGAAAACCTCATTTTTTGGACCTGATTTTTTTACACCTAAATTTCATCTGTGGTCAGAATCCGATTTTGTGTCTGGATTTTAGACTTTTTGGTCTGAGATCTAAGGCAGACCAGTCTGAACTGCAAACAGATGAACCTTTGCAAAAAGTAGGATAAGATGGACATTTGGAATAAAGAGTGGTCTCTAGGCATTAGGTTAATGGAAAATCACTTGGAAGTCGATGTATTAGGATGTATTCAGAAATAGCTTTCAAAATGTGTTTCCTATTCACATTTCAAGTGAAAACGACAAAAACCTCCAGGGGTTAGTGAGTTAAATTGATCAGATCATGTAATATGGGTTTATATTATCAAGATCTTGAATGGGTGATAATAAGTGAGAACCATGCATACTAATTATGTAATTTTGGATCTGATTAGCTATATTTGCCACTCTTGAAGGCATTTTGGTGATTAAGTTTCAAACTTGAAATATAAGCTGTTATCATCAAGATCTTGGACTGTGTGGTAATGTGTGAGATCAGTGCATATTTATGAGGTGATCTTTCATCTGATTATCTGACCTTGCTATCAGTCTTGAAGCAATGGTTTTGATCCGTTATTATCATCAGGGTCTGGATTACTTTGTTTATAACCAAGAGGCAGTGGTGCATAGGATATGTACTTTAAATACTACATAATCTTGCTTAGTGAAATGTTTAGCTGTTAAGTTGTATAATCAAAGTGAGTGATATCAGGTGTACTTGGATTTTTGCACCTTCAAAGAAGAGAAGGGATATTATTATAAATCCTTCCCTTCAACTACATACGTAATGGTTTTGAACTGTTCCTACATTATCAGTTCTACACCTGTGAAATTTGGGTCGGTGATAGTCTTTAGGTCAAGCATATGCCAGTTCTTATGGAATTTGATCGTTCCGGTGGCCTAGTGGTTAGAGTGTCTGCCTCGGATGCGGGAGGTTGTGGGTTTGATCCTCCGCCGAGTCATACCAAAGACTTATAAAATTGGTACTAACAGCTACCTTGCTTGGCGCTCATACGTTAGTGTTAGGACTGGTCAGCCTGTTGTCAGGATAATATGACTGGGTGGGACATCATACTACATGTCTGCGGCATGATGCCCCAGTGCTGGACATCACTATAAACTGCAACACTGCAGACATCGTAGCGATATGACTGAAAAAATTATTAAAGCTATGCTAAAAATCCAAATTACACACACACACACACACACACAAGCTCTTTTGTAATTTTGATCTCACCCATGCGGGTGAATGAGAATTGAGGCTGGGAGTAGAAGTGATTTTACATAAGTTCAGAATTCTTTGCCCAGTATTTCTTAGGAATTGCTGGTGTGATCAATGACTCAAGTGTCAACATGTTAGACTGGATGGGAACTGGGTCATGCCCCAAGGTCATTCCCTATCCCCCTCCCTCTCATGGACATATCCAGTGGGTTCTAACAGAGAAACTTTTTAGAATACTTACTACCAACAATATCTCTATTTATAGGACATAAAAAGACAACTTTTTAAAATTCAGATGAGATTACCTATTTATCCGTCCCTGCCCCAGGGAATTGGTCCTTGTGGCCTAATTTTCAAAACTTTTGACATCTCCACCTTATGACCATATACTGTATATACTTGATGAGCATGAAAATACAGTTATGTGTTCAGCTGTATTGTTGCATTGTGACTAGAAATGTAGAATTGGTGAATGAAAATAGTCAAATGGTCTCCCTTTGGCAACCTTCAGTGTCATAGCATCAAGAAAATGATGTGTAACACTTTCTAATTATAGAGGGGCTATTCCATTTTTAAAGGTCCCCTTGCTCGATACTAAAATAGTATATTTGTACCATTTTGTCTCCTTTGAGACCGACTACTTTTACAAGGCCAACTTTGCACAACACAAGGGTTTGCCTTTAAAGATGGGTACCACTGGAATTTTATGCTAAAACATCAAGGAGAAGCACTTTGGCTTGACTGCTGGTTTGAACATATAGTTGGTCATCATTACATGTGACTAGTCTGAGTTTCTGCCTAGTTAATTTGACCAGTCTAATAATAAACTACTTGTGCAGTCACCATCGGTTAATGGCATGCATTCAGAAAAAGGTAGATATGGAGACATGCACAGAAAATTTTGTTGGCAGTAAAATTACTGTCTGTCTTATTTCCATTAGTGAAGAAAAGGCATGGGCTTTATTAATAGAAACTATCATCAGATGGTCCTGAAGCACTTTATCAGTGAATATGAGGGAAGACAATATGTAGAGAGGTGGTTTTAAAAACTCCAAAAAGCAAATTTTAATGGTTGCTTGTGGTTGGTCTTGAGAACTCCACAAATAGCAAATTTTAATGGTTGCTTGTGGTTGAAGCAGATAGTGACTTTTAACAGTTGTCTGACAGATTTAAGCATGTTATTTAAAATAAGTGTCTATTATATATTTATTCTTTGATTTGTTTTAACTAAAGATCTCATTTTTATGATCTTGCAACAAGTCCCCACTCGGTGGATTACTGGTTCTAAGGTAACCACTGTTAGGCTTTAGTGACCTAAAATTTTAAATTGCCATTGAAATTTTCAAGTAGGCTGTCCTTTGGTTACTGAAGATTAATAACGTTCTTGGAGCAGTGCTTACATTGGCTACAGGTCTATCCCAACCCCCACCCTCAGCCCCACCAAGGGACTTGGCTCTTAGTTGATACATAGCATGGAACTGCTGAGATCATTAGCATATGACCATGTACATAATTCTGAGGAATGAAAAGAAAGTCTAAACCCAGTTGACATTTGATTGTAACAAAGTTCTCTAGGATGCTCAAAATTCACTGTAGAAGTCCAAATTGGGAAGCATGGTGATATGTGTTTTACACACAGAAGATTCTAGTTCAAGTAGTTTCACATCTAGAATGGTACAGAACTAAATTTCACCATAATTAATTGTGGACTTTGTAAATCATTTTTAAGTGGCCATTTTACTTGAAGTGATCGATGCTTGACAATCTGGTAATCATGACAGCATTAGTTTCATTTCACCAAATTTAATTATGCAGTTTCTTATTTATAAAACCTTGGATGAGTTTGATTTCAAATTTTTGCACTTGTCTCCATTTAGAGGAGTTAATGGCTCTTGATTGCCCGTTCTGTTAGTTTTGATTTCATCGGCATGAATTTATTAGGGATTGTTTGATTTTAACTGAAGATACACTGTAGCATGCATTTTTTTTTAATACCCCATCACAGCAGTGGTAGGGCATATTATAGTGTTACCCTTGTCTGTCCGTCCATTACATCTTAGTTAAAAGCAAGGTATAACAAGCAGACAAGTGGGTATTGAGATAGGCGGAGTTTGCTGTTGCAGAGTTACTCCTTTGAAGTACTTCACAACCCAGGTAGTTTGAATCTTGGATTCGGCCAATGTGGGTATGTGAGAAAGCTTGCCAGTAACTTCTCGAGGGTCAGTGGTTCTTTCTGGGGATTTCCTGGGTTCTTCTTCCACCATTAATGCTGGCCGCCATGTATAGCTATCGTGTGCTGAAAAATGACGTTAAACCCTACAACAACAACAACAACAACAACAAAAACCCAGGTAAACTCCACATGAATGGGTATTTATTGTCTTAGGAGTGAATCTGTATGTGCACTGGGCAGTTGCTCACAAGCCTGTATTTTAGTTCATGGCATTTTTTTTATGGACATTGCATAATTAAAAGAAAACATCACCTGTCAGCATTATGCTAACCATAAGAAATTAGTTATACATGTAGGTTGTCTTAGTCATCTCAATATCTTCAGAGCATTGCAAAATAATAAAAATACTTCACCTGTCTAGATTGTTAACCATAACAAATTAGTTATAGTTTGTACTAGTCAACTCATTACCGGTATATTTTGTAGAATTTCACCATCATATATATTATTTATATTTTGTAGCATATGAAAACTCCTTCATATCCACTTTATACAACTGAAAACAAAGATCTGGGCCACAGACTGAAAGAATAAGAATGATTTCTGCATAATAACATACATATATATTCACTTAAAAGTTGAGTCAAACTGCAGACAACAAAGGTCCTGATCTGCCATAGCATGTTGCACCTGTAGATCAGGGTCTGTGTTGTTTGTTCTACTGATTATACCTAACAAACTGCACAGACCCAGATCTGCTGGTACAACATATGATGGCAGATCTGGGTTTGTGCAGTTTGTTTTTGGACTCATTTAATAAAGGAGCATATATGGTAGGTTCTACATAACATAAGGAAGGAGAAGTTTCTTTGCTTCTAACTATGAGCTCCATGTGTATCTCCTATCAACTTTACGTCCTCCAGGTAGCCTGTCCAGGTAGGGACGTAATTTGGTGTCACCATACAGGGCTGAGCAAATTTTGTTTTAACCACTAGACCAAGACAAGTGGTTTCAGAAAATTCACTAGTCCCTCCTTTCTGTTCACTAGTCCCACCTTACTCTTCACTAGTCCCACCTTACTTTTCACGGCTCCTAAAATGGTAATCACTTGCCGAGATTTGATGAGACGTATGTACTTATAATCCATAGAGAAAAAAAAACAAACGAAATAATATACAACATAATTATTTCTTAAAAGAATTTAATTTTTCAGAAACATTGGTTGTTATACATTTGGCTTCTTCAGGTTCATGTATATATGTTTTTAGCTGATGGATTTGAAAATATGTCCATGTATATGTCTGCCACATGCACCAGCACTAAGCCAGCAGTTGTCAGCTGTGTCTGGGTTAAAGTCCTTAAGCTCTGGTCCATTTGCAGAAATGTTCATTAGCATCTGTAAACTCTTTTGGTTTAAGAAATTCCTTAAAGAAGTCTTGATTAAGTTCATTAAGTTCACTAAGACTGTGCCAGTTTGGGATATTATTTGCAGTAAATGCAAATCATCTTTCCTTCCGAGTCAGTATATTCAAGCCAGGGATGACAATCATCCCAATGCGGCTGAAAATTTCTCTGTCTCTTAGTAGTGTCATATTTTATATTTTTTCCATCACGAATTGTTGCTTATGTCTCTTTGGAGAAATAGCTACCGCACACTGAGTAGCCGTCTTACGTTTTATCCCTCCATTTTCAAACAAATTTACCTTCTCTGAATCGCCGTTATTATCTTCCTTGTGAAAATAATTTAGCAAACTCATTTTATCCACAGAGTAACTATCAGCTTGCTTGACAACTACTTCTAAGTGATCCTAACATCAATTTTATATTTTAAATAAGAAATGAAACAGCTCATTAATTAGCGTAATTGTTTTGCTTCAAACACGATATCGCACGTGGAAGTTAATCATCTGTATAATCAATTATAAATTAAAGAATCATTACTGTCATTTAATCAGTTCATAAAGGAAACAAACACTGATGTTGGTAAAGTACCTTTCATTAATTTAATTACACTGACTCGCTGGATTAAAATCATAGAGAGCCACTCGTTATGATCTAGATTGAGTAAACTCATTGCAGCAAAATCGCTTACAACACTGCTAATTGATCATACTGGCTTTCTTTTGTTTGACGTGTTTTGATTTGCCGATAATTTGGTCGCGTAGCCCAATATGCAGTCAGGTTGTAACAGGATGTAAATGTATACATGAAGAGGGGTAGAATCAAGTATTCAGTATGCACAGAGGGCATGATTGGCCAAATAAAGATAGATATAGTGATTAAAGCACGAAAAAAAGGACTAGCCCGTCGGGCTATGGGATTTGCTCAGCTCTGCCATATGATGTGCATGTTCTGGTCATCTGTTTCTCCACTTGAAATGTCCACTACTTCCTACCTGGTATAGACCCCTAGTTACCACAGGCCTACAGCCTTTTTAGCTAATATGGTACACATCTTATGCCCTGTTATGTAATATTGTTTCTATATCATGGCAGATATTTGGAATACAGATCTAATTGCTCTGTAACCCTTTGATATAATATGCTTGTTTTTCCAGACGGTGCATATAAAAGAGGTGTGTGTGTGTCATAAATGTTGTTATGTGTAGGTGTATTTGTCTATCTCGGTCAGGTGGTGCTGATCTCAATGTAAATACATCTTTTTGTATTTCAGTGTATATGTAAAACATTATATGTAAATTTGACTTATATTTTAAGATGCAGATTTGTGTTTGACTTTGTCCAGCTTTCACTGTATTTGAATGACCTTGATTCAGATGTAGCATATTTAATCTTGATTTAATATTGAGTTAATGGGAAAACTGCACCAAAAAGGTCTAACCCCCATGCACTTGTATTCAAGTCCATGCATAATGTTCATATTGCTTCATATACACTGTTTAAGATGCGTAATTGTAGGACATACATATAGGTGTATGATCTAATCAGATCTGGGAAAAGTGTGCCAAGGTTCATGCCTTTGGGATATTGCTATTAGATGTATTGGAGGTGGATGCATAATTGTAAAAGTTGTAATGTTGTGCACTGTATCTTTGAGGGTAATACCATTAGAAAGTTGTTTGTGACCTTTGAGATGTGTGCATGCCTTAATGCAAAACTTAAATGACTTTTGTTTCAATAGATGTAATACATATGTTCATACACAGTATGGATGATGATATGAAATAATGTCATTTCCATGATAAACAATATCTCTGTAACATTTACAAGTATATGAAATAAACCTAAGAGTCACCTTTTATACAGTGGTCACATAGTATCAATGGATACTATGTGACCTTTGTCTTCCCCCCTCCCCTGGGAAATTTCCTTCATAGAAATAATTTATTAAATAGCCATTGCTTTCCATGGTCAGGGGCAAGTTGTTTCCTAATCAGATAGGTGTCTCGCTTCAGCATATTGACCTCATTTTGCTTTTATTCACTATACTCTGATCATTCACTTGATAGGAACAGCATTTCAGTGTAAAAGACATCACAAGTCTTTCAACAAAGGTGACCGGTCAATTATTGGGTTGACACTTCCTATATTAGGCCAAGATCTGTACTTCTGTGACAGAAATATACACACAAGATATATTAAAGCAACAAATGTGAATGAAAAATAGAACCTGAAGAAAACTGAATTAAAAACCCTTTTCCACAACTTTTTTGTGGATAAATTTATAATGTAAATTAATATATATTCATTTTTTTCCCCGTTAACTTTACATTGTCAGAATCATTCAGTATTTTATGATATTGCACACCTTCATATTGCTTTCACGTGTATAAAGGAACTACTTTGTATTGTAAACAAACAATGGATGCAGACGACAGCACTTTTGATTTGTAAACAAATCATGTACACTCGCATAGTATGTGCTTTACGTTTGGCTTGATTAAATTTGTTTCTGAATGAAGTAAAGCAGATGTTTTGTGGACTGCCACATACCAGCTGCGTTGGCACATTCCGCGTTAACTTTTTTGAAACAATGTTTCGGATTTAGGCTAGCTATACAGTAGACGCAAGAAAGGGTCCTTACATATAACATATAAGTGTCAAGGCATAAAATGTCTTCTTTAGCTGGTAATAGGAATGGCAAAAATATACTTAGTTTTACATCCTGAATTTCTTAGTTCTGCAAATCCGAATTACATGACCCATGTCATAGGTTCTTGATCTTGGTTACACATTTCGAAATTGTACTGTAATTTTGATGATAAGTGCAATTACATCCTCCTTACTGCACTCAAGGAAATAAGCATTAAATTCCATAGCGTCTTTTTGATAATTGCAATTGAAAGACTTCATATTTTTCCCACATTATCATTTCAAACATTCAGTGACAGAAACTGAAACACATTTGCAGATGTCAACACGCTTCTCCCTCGCTTCTTCAGTCCAATGTATTTCATGTGGAATTATCACATATAAATCCAGTCCATAATCATGAAATTTTATAGAATCGAAAAAAATACCAAAATATACACATTCCAGATCAAATGGAAAAGTTGTTGCAATGTGTATTCATTCACAATATGACTTCAAATTTCAATTTTAACTAGATGTGCCATTTTCTTTCGAAAGTATATATTATGTCCAGCGTGCAACTAACTTAAAATTTATCTGGGTGGAGTTATGTGCACATTAATAATGTTATTGTGTAATGATGGATCTGCACTTGTGTATTTAGTTTGGAATACAACATACATTCAGTTACTTTGTTTCTTGTAGTGTATTTTGTTAATATAATTAAGCTTTAGGTCGAATAAGAAAATGAGCATATAATAAAAAGGTTACTGCATTTGTATAGGAAAATATGAACTTGTTTTGTTGGATGGATATACTTCACTCCCAAGGTCGTACATTATTTACATCTGAAAAACTCATTCATATTTTCCCATACAAATACAGTAACCTATAGTTATTTGAATAGTACATTATTACTATTGCTTGAAATTATAAATTATGTCACTCTGTGTATGGTATTTTGTCAAGAAAATCATGTTTGAATGGTGAACTTCATTCATAGGTCACGTATGAACAGTTTGGCCTTTTCGCATAGGTGACTGCTTAAGAAAGGTTCGACTGTATACAGTATATACTCGCTTATAACATGAGTCCAGCTGCAAACTGCACAGAGCCAGATCTGCTGTTGCATAATGTGCTGGCAGATCTGAGTCTTTGCTGTTTGTTAGAAGTAGTCTGTAGAAAAACAACAAAAACCTTGATCTGGAGGTGTATTATGCTTTGACAGATCAGGATCTTTGTTATTTGCAGGTTTACTTGATTTGTGAGTATATACGGAATATTGAACCAGGAAAACTGAATATTTCTTTTTAATAGTTAAAACTTTGGAGACAGCAATTTTGTGCATTTATTTACTATATCTTGATGTTCCCTTGTAGGCATATGCTACTGGCTGTGACATTGTGATATTGGCGAGTGACTTCCAGAGAGTGCAGATAATTCCTGGGGTCACCCATGGCAACATTAAAGTCAGCTGTATTGACTGCTCCACTGATACTGGCAAGGTAATTAGCAGATTAATGGTTAATTAGTTAGTCCTACATCCATTGTGTATTGTCTGTCATTCAGGCAGCAACATTTAATATTTTAAACTTCACATAACCCACTGGAGCAATTCAGCCAAATTTATCATAGAATATATTGGCATAAAGCCCTTTAAGATTTTGCAAATGATGCCGATATACCATTTATTATGGCCATCAATACTAGAAATAGGAAACATTTAAACACAGGGTTTCCATGCTACTGAGAAATCAGAAAAAAGATGGGAGAAATGAAAAAAAAATTCCCCAACTGTGAATTTTGCAAATATTGATGAAAGTTGGGAAAAACCCAGGAATTTTCTGCCACCACTTGATGCCCGAAACAAGTACGTAATTGAGTCATAACTAAACTGATCGTGAGTTAAATTTATTGAGTTCTAACCAGAATATTCACAGGGTGTTGTATGGATCGTTTGGATGCTTGCAATAAACATATATGCTGAGTCAATCCAAACGCTTAATGGATTAGATTCATTTTATTTTCAAAGTCAGCTCGACATCTGTATCTTTCCTTACATAGAAGGTATGAAAACCAGTCTAGCTTCAAAACATGGTGGTGGCAAAGCGTAGCCACTTACCGGATGGCCTAGCAAACTTTAAACTTTGTTAGACCAAGTGATACATGCATAAAATTGATATGAAAATTACTTATTTACTCAGAAATTGTGAGTATTAACATTGTATTGTCTTTTTCTATATGCAGTTGCAATGACCTCACACCTAAATGTCCAAATTTAAAAAATGGGGTGGGAATAATTGGAGGAGTCTCGGATTAGAAAATGGAATGCTATTCGTTTTAAGCCAAATTTGTAGTCCAAATTGTTGAATGAAAAATTGTCGTCCCTTATATTATATATTAAAAATAATATGAGCCCCTGTATTAATACAGGTTTGGGTACTGGTTTAACGAATTACAAGAAGACAAGTTGATTTTACAGAAAATTTAGTTCTTTATACAACAGTATATAAGTTTGAAGGTCTTTTATCAAAATTTAAATCAACCCTTTTGAAATTGTTTTTAAATGAATGATTTTTAACCAGATTGTCTTAAGGAGATTTTGTTGTTTGACATCTTGTTTTGGGATTTTATTGGCATAGAAAAAATCAGGGTTATACTCCTTTTGCTACAAGACAAGATTTTAATTATTTGCTTTTATTGTTTTTTCTTGATACTGTAATAGGAAAATGTTACTTTGTATGAGATACACACACACACACACACACACAGACACACACACACACACACACATATATATATATATATATATATATATATATATATATATATATATATATATATATATATATATATATATATATATACATACATCTATGTATTGCTATAGAATTCTTTAGAATTAATGGTTTGAAAGGAAACAAAACATAATTTATGCTCATTGTGTTGTTCCCACTTAGCAACATTATGCAGGAATGCAGGTCAGCAAAATAAAGTTTATTCTGTACATTGAATTGATTTTACATGCCAATTTATATGAATATAATCAAACTTGTTTCATGTGTTACATTTTTGTGGTTTTTTTACATAATCGTCTTTTGTTACTTAGATGTTTTAGAGAGTCTTGAAAGAGAAACATCTTTAGATTTAGAAAATGCATGTTTATAATCTAAAATGTTCTTTGATTCCATTCAGTAATGGTCACATATGAACCTTGAAAATTAATTTCATCCTGGAAAAACCTTGGAAGTGACCTAGAAATTTATCTTTAGACAAGTGTATGGAACCATGTTAAACAGTTGCTTCTTAAGAAACTGCTTTATGGAATTAAAGTTTGTACAGATGATGCTGATCTGTTAACAGGTATCACAAATATGATTGCAACTGAAAGAAATATGTTTGCAAATAAAAGAAATATAAATCCATTCTTATGACTTATCAAAAATCGATGAACAGAATTTGTCCAAATTGGTCAGAAAACATTTAAGCTTGATTGCCTTTCAAAATTATGCAGAACATATCAATCTGTGTTAAAATATGACATCCATTGCAAAATAAAGAAAAACCTGTAAACTTTTAAACAATCTAATTTAATAAACAACTCAACAGAACTGAACTAAATTTTTTGAAATGCATCTTGGCATAAAGGTCTTTAAATATTGGTCAAATGATGCTAGTTTGTCATCAGAAATGAATGAAGATAAATAAGAAATAGGGAATCATTGAAACAATAGACCCTTTTCACAATTGTGTGTAAGAGGTGACTTCCTTGCAGTGTTGAAAACAAGGCTGATATAATGTAAAACCATTGCATGGTACTAGTGTACCACATTGAATATGGTGACACATTACAGGTTTTTGTATTTCAGATGCATTCAACTTTAAATGGTCATCCATTTGGATCATCAAGTTTATTTATATATATTGATCCAAATGGAATACCATTTAAAGCTGAATATACAAAATCAACCTGTAACTTGTTCTAGGTCAGAAGTGTTTTGCTATTGTCCCCCTCCCTTAATCCTCCAGCAAGTAATTGTATACTAATGAATTTATTAATTTATTCATTTGAAGTGAGATTTTATTTAAACTAAACAGGAAGTATATTATACAACATTTCATTTACTTTAGCCATTTTAAAGCAGTTTAGTTTATTTAGTGTTTTTTAATTTTAAAGCACATAATGACCTTGTGCAAACAGTTAATGAAGTGATGGTTCAGCCTCATATTTAGTGAAATTTTAGCTTGTTCCAGTGGGTTTTTTAAAAATACTTTTACTTATTAGCAATTACCATGATGTAACCAGTGTACTTCTAGAAGTTGGAATAAATTACAATGTGTGTTGTCTATTAGCAGTGGGAATAAATTACAATGTATAGTTTCTGTTGCACTCATTTGAAACCATATGGCCAAAAATACACTGCATAATGATCAAAGTGTGGCACTGAATCTTAAAGATTCTTTCCACCCATTCTTTAGCATTGGGGATAATCTATTGGATTCAGGTGTTGCAATTAGTTGCAACCTTTGGGTCGAAGTCTGAAAAGGTGTTAAGGTGTGGAATATGTCATAAAATGGATGGGCATTTGTTATCAAATTGTAATATTTTTTGGATTTGAACAGGAGAAAGTCCAAAATGTGTGAAAAAGCAGTTGAAAAAAAATGGTTATTGTTCATACAGTTTGAGTCACGAGCTGTAGAGGTTTTTATTAAATTATCCATCTTAGTTTGGATTTTTAAATTATTATTTTGAAGTTTATGTTGAGAGCTTTGACTCTTTACTATGTCTGATCTTTTCAGATTGCTGCCTCCTACCTAAGTCAAGTTTACATCTTTGAGCCAACACCGCTACTTCATCATGAGAGTTCACATGTGAGTGTCTACTTTTATTTATTAGGACCCCAAATTGAGATGCAGGAGCCATGTAGTAACCATCTTTTCCTTCTGTACATCAGTCCATCTGTCTATCCCTCCATTCACACTTCTTGTAACCAACAAAGATGTGCAATCCTTCTGCATAACTAGATGCCATTTGGTAGTTAAATTGCCTATTTCATGTAGACGTACCTTTTATAGGTTTCATCATTTTTGGTCTGAATTTGATGGGAGTTTTTTTTTTCTCCCATTTTCTATTAATTTTAAATCTCTACTACAGCAGATAATTGGAATCGGCAAAGCACAGGAACCATTCAACATATTCTGATATAATTTGGTTCCAGCATTGTCTCACAGACCTAGATGTGCATCTGTATGGGTTTGGTCTTATCAGCTCCATTTTGGATAGAAATATGACTATGACAGTATATATGATATCTTCATTCAAAGTGATATTTTCTCATAACTGGCAGAAGAACCATTCAACATATTCTTATGCAGTTTGGTAATGAGCATTGTCTCTTATTCTTAAAGTGCCTTTTATGGGTTTAAACTCATCAGTCCATTTTGGATACATTTATGTCACTTGTCATGCCCATTTTTTTTTTACAAGGAAACTTGGAATGTTAATTGAAGTCAGTATAGCTCAAGAACCATTCAACATATTGTGATGGAATTTGGTAATAGCTTCATGACATATACCTTTTGTGGTGTTTTACCATGTCTACACAATTTTTGAGTTATTGCCCATGTCAGTCAACTTCATACCTTTACATGTGATGTTACTTGTTATCAGCATAGCTCAATGGTCATTCAGCATATTGTAATGCAATTCAGTGTGAATATTTTTTTGTAGACCTAGATGTGGCTGTTAGATGCTGTTTGTATTGATGACTCCTTGAAGGAGTTAGATCTCATATATTCTGTGTCATCATTTAGAGGAGTCTTGGTCTCTGAATGTCAATCTTTTACTTGTAACTTTGGTTTCCCAATGCAAGTTTCTCACAGATAATGAGCATATTGTGTTGAGCAGGGTCCTCTATGATGCATCCATCACATATAGCTCTTGAGAGCCTTGGGCAATCTTTTCATGGTATGTTGCACCTTTTATCAGTTGGGATCTAATTCTAAGAGATTTGTTGCCCTTTTGTCATCAAATACTTCATCTCCACTACAGCAAGTTTTTGTGGCCAGCATAGCTCATGAACCATTCAACATATTCTGATGCAATGTAATATGTATGTTGTCTTACAGCTATATATATATATATATATATATATATATATATATATATATATATATATATATATATATTTTTTTTTTTTCTTGCAGGAGTTTTGTCGTGTTAACTCCATCTTAAATGAGTTTATAGCACTGGACAATTAACTGCTTATCTGCACATGGGATGTTGTTTGTAACCAGCATTACTGTGCAACCCATAGACATAATTGAATGTCATTTGGATTTCAAGGTTTCCTCTTTTCATTTCCAATTGTAATGGAGTTGTTGCCCTTTTTTCCTCACTCTGAAATCTCTGCTAAAGTAGATCCTTGGAACCCGCATAGCTCAGGAACCATTTAACATATTTTGATCTAATTTGGTGTGTACATTGTCTCAGGACCTAGATGTTTTTTTTAATGGGTTATGTTTTGTCACTTCCATGTTATGTAGAGTTAAGACCCTTGAAAATTAATTTCATGCCTTTACTTGGGTTGTAGATTTTGACTGGCATAGTTAAAGTATGATTCAACATATTCTGATGCAATTTGATATTAACATTGTCTCATAGACTTACATGTACCTTGTATTGGTTTGGTCTCATTGAGAACAGGTATGACTTACAGATTGCTTGATATCCAGCAGGATAACTTTACCAAAATGTTTTGGATTTCAACCAGATTTCCAAGTAACTTCAGATTGGTAAGACTTTTGTTTTGTTTGAAAAATTTCCAACATTCCATCATATCATGTACAGGTGTTGTGGCTGCTGATTGTCTGTCCTAATGAATTTGGTTTCCACAGCATAATGTTACGAAGGTGTGTTGGATTTCAGTCAGCTTTATTGTGTTTAGACCTTGATTGGATTTATTTTAAAAGTTGCTGCATTATCATTTGGAAGAGTTGTGGCTTCTGATTGCCCATCCTCCTTAACATTGTTTTTCTGCAGCATAACTTTATCAAGAAATATTGCATTTCAAATTATGCACTATTATATTCATGAGACCTTAAATGAGTTTATTTCCAGCATTCCATTACATTATTCAGACAATTTTTTTCTTAATTGTCGTCTTCATGGTACTTAGGTTATCTAAGGTCAGAGAAAAATTATGTGATTCTGGTAACTTGACCTACTATATTTTACTAGGCTGACTCAGTAACTCATTTCATGTATGCACATGCCAAAAATTGGAACCAGAAGGAGCACAGTTTTTGCATATGAATCCATAACTTTCCATTGTAAAACTGTAGCAAGAACTAACACAGTTTTGATAAAAGAGGTAGTATAAATGAAAAAATGTTGTGGACCATCATTACATTTATTTTTCTGGACAAGAACTGTTTTTTATTTTGATGTAACAGAAGTTATTTTTTTTAAGGCCCTACCAAGCAGATTGAAGAGAGTGGGACCCAAAATAATGCATACAAATCTTGAATACAGTTTGTGTTCACACCCAAAAGTTTTAAACATTCTTTTCTTCAGTTTTTTTCTCTCCATAGTGTTGGATCACTTTTTCTAAAGTAAGCCTGTACAATATTGAGTAATTGCATGCTGCTACTTGCAACATAGTGTCCATATTATACCCCCATTTCTCAACATTACAATGCTGTTATGAAAGATTGAGTGAAAACAGATCTGGGCCAAGGCATAAGTAGTATTAAAAATTCTCTTTTGCATATGATTTAATTTTTATTAACTTAAAATATTTGTAGTTGCATGTTGCTGTTTAAATAGAGTTCAGCAAACTTACCTGCAACAATTGTTTTAGTTATTTGATATGCCTGTTAATTCACTGTTTCAGAAATTGGACTACCATTGGTACCAGACTGCTAAATTTGAAGCAGAATGTGTCATCAACTGTTTGTGTTGGAACTTGGAGGGTAAGAAAATATGTATTATATAGTTATTTGAGTTTCATAAATTGATATTACTTAATGTGAACTTATTTTATGGTTTTATTTTTTTGGCCAAAAATTTAACTTTTTGTCAGTATTTGAATTTGTAGTATGGAGAATTGAGTATGATGATTTTTCTATAAGATCTTTGTTTGATCTGAAGATCGATGCTTTTTGCACCATTCGCCTGAATAATAAAATTGAATGTTTTGTAATTGATGTAAACATTCATGAGTGTGCTAAGCAGAATGTTAGTTCTCTGTAATTATCTTGTTTACAGGTAAAAAGGTATGCAGTTTATTTGTGAAGTTGAAACCTTATTTAGTATAAGTTAGTAAACTTCAATCCAGAACATGTCATTCTATGCTTGATCATTGCTACAGATTCAAATATTAACTTGCATAGTTAGTTTTAAATTAGTTTCAGTATATTTTGACTTGCTACCAGTGTTATGTCATTCACTTGACATCATATTTATACATTATTCTGTAATGTTTTCTTAGAAATAATACAGGTGGTGGGGGAAACAAAGAATTTACCCCATGTGTATGGATTTTACAATGAAATCAGTTAATAAGATTTGTAATGAGGACATGGTAAGCCTTGTGCATGACATGTCTTTTCTGCTTGGGTTAGATTAACCTGTGCCTACACATAAGGATGTATTGAACATGACATGCTGAGACCTGTGCATCTTTGCTAGCAAAGGTTCTGATACGTTAACCCTATCTACACCTTGACAGATCGGGCAGATATTTCTGTGCTTTGGGTCTGTGAATTTCATTGGATGTGGTGCATCCAATCAGTATTGTTTTAATTTGAACACCATACTTACATGATTGAGACAAGGGGAGCACACAACTTGAATGGACTCATAAATAAGCAACTTCCCACTGCCGGTCTGTGTTTGTACAAATATCTTTCACTCAAATACGCCTGTAATGGCTTCTCTCTGGTATATAGTCATGCTTTCAAAGTTAAACTTACAAGGTATCCTTTATCCATTTGAAGTCAGTTGCCTCCACCATTTTCGGCTGATGTACAATGCACTGCTGTTACACTCTTTTGGTTAGTTGGCATTACTTACTAAGGGTGGCAACTCGTGAAATCCTGTAGATGTTGCTAGGACAAAGCACGAAAATGTCTGCTCGATCTGCCATGGTGTAGATAGGGTTAACATATCAAACCTTGGCTATCGAAGATGAGACCTGTGTATGTGAATGTCACCATGCACACAGGAGAATACATGAATCTCCTTTTGTCACTTTGTACTTTCCCTTGCTGCAAGGCTATTTACAACTTCAAATGTGACAGATATATGCACATTTAACTTGTCATTAGTTATTTGGATACAGTTTAGAAAATGTGACAGATATATCCAAATTTACCTTGTCATTAGTTGTTTGAGACAAAATAGAAACCTGTGACATGTGCTTGTGTTCTTTCCTTGCTATAATAGAAGCATGGTGTATTTTGTTAAATTTCATTTTAATTTCTTTATACATTCCATGAATCTGGAATGGACACATAAATGTGACTCATCAGTATACTCCTTTTTTCTGTCCACTTGTTGATCCTTCATGCTTAAGATTTATTTTAAGGTCTGTTCATACATGTCAGCCATTTAGCTATTGGCATAATCATTACTCTGTTTTACACTAAACTGCATCTTATGTGTGCCTGTATATGGATTACACTTTTTAGGTATATACCCCTCTCATTTTTATTAACATCCCATTAATCCCACAGATCTTATTCTTGAAAAGACTGCTTCTACATATCTATGACATAAGAGTACGCTTGTCTGTAGACTTGCATGCACTTTCCTAACTGTATTAATATGTTCTGTTTATGACAGCAGTCCTATTTCCAAGAAACTTGCTGGTTTCTACTTTCAAACCTTTGACCTCAGGTAAATTATGATTCATGTTTGTTAGAGAACCAATTTGTAGTGTGCAATATGTCATGTCTATGGCTTTTGTACAAGAGTACAATAGACCTGCATGTACTTTCCTCACACTATCATAATATTCTATTCTGTTCTAGGGCAGCATCATGTGCATTGTAGGAAAAAATTGTGTGGAATTTTTAAAAATATTTTGTGCTAAAAGTCAAGTGGATTCTAGTTGATGTGTGTGTTAGAGTGAAATTGTTTTTCAAACAATTTCACAGATGGATGAGATGGAAAAAACCTGAATCCTTCAAAGACTCGAAGATGATTACGTGAATGACATAATATATAGTTCCATTCTAGAGCAGCTTCATGTCCATTGCTTGCTGTGTGGCTCAAAATGAAAGATTAAATCTTCGATCTAAGCAAAGATAGGAAGACAGTGTTCAAGTGTTTTGAAATGTGACATGACAGTCTGTTACTTTCTAAAACTAAGAGTCCATCATATGAAAACTTGAAGCAGTAATGATGTTAAGATACCAGAGGGGTAAATAGATCATTCTGTACATATGATCATTGAATTTTTATCATCTTATATGTGGATTACCCTTTTTCTGCATGGATTACTCTTTCTGTCGACTTGGATAAAAAAATTTCCTTGCCGTGGGTTGGCATGTATGTCAGTTTTTTGTATTATAATGGTGACAGTATCATGCACATGGATGCAGCTTGGCAGTACACCGCAAGGCATACCACCCTAACTTTTATTTTAGTCTTTAGTACCTTTTCAGTATATGGCATTCATCTTCCAATTATGTAACTTTTCTTGAACCATATTTATATTTGAAGCTTTTGCCAAAGGCAAGTACCAACATAAAATTGAAGGGATTCAGCAGAAAGCATTAGTTTTTTGGAACACTGTCTCCCTGTCTTCCTACCCATCCTTTTTTTCATTAGTCTTTTTAATACATGATTTGTACAACCTTGAAAAATCCTTAAATTTGAGGGTTGCCATGGATACTCCTGAAATTTTAAAATTTTAATTTTATCCTAAAAATTTGCTTGAATTTATTGAAAACATTGAATTTTGCCAAAATCTCCTTTATCGTAATAGAAACATAAAAAGTTTCGAACTGAATAAAATATAACTTTTTAAATGCAGAATACTTTTTAGCCATTACCAAAAGCAATTAATAAATAAGTAAAATTGGGTTGATTACAAGACACATTACTGGTAGTTAACATATGGAGCGGTGTCCCTTTGCTGTGGTGGTGAAGTTGTATTTTTCTTCACCTTCATTGCTTATTTATGTAGCAATATCAGAGTAATTTATTTTGAACATTCAGTTTCCATAGTAAAATATACTCTTTGAAAACTTTAGAGGTCTTTGAAACACTCTCCAGGGCTTTATGAGCCATGCAATAAATTGGACCATTTCTTTCTTATCTGATGTAGGTTCCCGGCTGCTGACAGCAGGGGAGATAATGCAAGCATGGCAGCTTGTTGAAGCAATGGATGAAGAACAAGAAGACAGGCTAAGCCAGAATGTTAAGTTTCAGCTTGGTGTTCATGATGATGAGTCACCAGATCACATAGCAAACTCTCTACCCCACATCAATGTCCATGATCCTGATTTTATCCTGTTATCTTCATGGCATGCAGTGTGGAGATGCAAGTAAGTACTTGTATGAGAGAATACAGTTCTAAGCTCTTAACTCTGGTACCATAATTTTGGGTGATTGAGTCAATCTGGAATACAGGTTGCATGAGTAATATTTTATAATATTTAAGATAAAAGAATAATAGCCATATTAGTAGTTATGCTGCATATTTGGACATGGACAACCTCAGAAGTAGGCTTAAGACTTCACAACAACACGGTGATGGAGCTACATAAAAAAAAGGGTTTGTATTTGGTGCAGCAATTAAAAGACCTGGATCTGTTTGTGCATGGTTTTGAAGTATAATCAATTAATTGCAGTTCATAATTAAATCACTGTGTATTTGCTTTTGTTCATTGACCTGGAGTTGATAAAATGGGAGGTTGCTGCTATTTGTAATTTGTTGTAATTTCATGAAGAGAGACAATTCAAGAGGGTATGCTTGATTGACTTGTCTCATTCTATAGTGTGTCATCAAAGATTAGTGATGTTTCACAAACAAGGATGCTGTGGGTATGAGAAAGCTTGCTGGTAGCTTCTCGTGGGTCAGTGGTTCTTTCCGGGGCTTTCCCAGGTTCTTCCTCCACCATGTATAGCCTATCCTGTTCTGATAAATGGCATTAAACCCTATTACAACAACAACAACAACAAACAGAAGGATGCAAATTTATTGCTAGACATTAGTCATTGGACATATTACATTAGTTCACAGACCAGTGCTCTGAAAATGCATGATATCCATGCTGCTATCAGGTGGCAAGTGAGGTGTCCTCATGAATAATGCCAATTTCCTGTAATGTATATTTTTTAGAATTTATTTGATATTATTTAAGTTATCTCACCCCTGTTTGATGAAAATGAATCATTTCTAAGAGGTTTTATTTAAATAAAATGACTGAAATGGAATTTTCATGACCAAGAGAAATACCTGTAGTTTCATTAAATGTACATACTTCTACTAGGGATGAAGGAAAAAGTTCATGTTGGCTACATCTGGTACATACACTGTACCCCTTCATCACATGGAAAATTAATATTTTTATACCAAAATTACATTATTTGATCCAGTTGTTCTATACTTTGTAGTTTGTTTGTCCATCCATTCTTTTGCCACTTATACATGGAGCATCATAATATAGTTATGTCAATCTTTTACATCTGTCTTGAGAATATATTTAGCAAGATTGCACAAAAAATTGTTCAGTATAGACAAATGAAATTCTGCTGTCATATTTTTTTCCATATGTAAACAAACTGGTTAGATTTCCAGGCCATTTGAGCAAATTTTTTTAATATGATTAGGCAAAATCTCTTAAGGTGCACACATGAAATTTGGTTGTTATATTTGTATTCATATGTAGCTACCACGCTGGTGGCCTAGTGGTTAGGGCATCTGCCTTGGATGTGAGGCTATAGGTTCAAAACCTGGCCAAGTCATACCAAGACTCATAAAAATGGTACCGACAGCTGCCTCGCTAGGTGTCCAGCATTAAGAGATTAGTGTTGGGACTGGTCGGCTTGTGCTGGACATCACTATAAACTGCCTCACTGTAGACATCATCACAATATGACTGAAAAATTGTTAAAGCTTTGTTAAAAATCCATCTCTCTCTCTGTCTTTCTTTCTCACTCTCTCTCTCTCTCTCACACACATTTGTAGCAATTTTTAAATTTTATATTTTAAAACTCATTTTTGAACTTTTGGACTTGAGTTTTTTTTATATAAAAAACAGCATTGTTAGCACAAGAAATCAGAAACCATTTGAGGTAGACAGATGAAATTTAACAGACTTATTTGTTTCTATATGGTTGATGTCTTGATTAAATTTTCATGCTCTTATAGCAATTTTTCTAAGTTGTTTATGCCTGCCATGATGTGGAGCATATTATGGTGCAGTGTTGTCCTTTGGTCTATTAGTCTGTTATCAGTTTTGTTTCTGCACAGTAACTATGGGACATTTGAACAGTGGTCATAGTGTCTGACATTTCAGTCAAGTGGCAAGCAAGGTGTCTTCATTCATCATGCAGTCATGGGCATAGAACTACCTGCAGGCTTAGACTACTGCCAATTTCCTGTACTGCATATTTTTTTAAAAATCTGTTATGAACTAAATCCATGTCACCTCTGTTTGATAAAAATGAATCATTATGAAACTTAGTGGATAGCTCACACCAGCAGTAAGAAAGGTAAAAAGACAAGGACACTATGACTCCAAAAAAAAAAGAGACATCAGTTTTACATCAGACCTAAACCAGTCTTTGTGGATGGCTTGCATATGGATTAAAGAAAGAAACTGTTGATTTTGGGGGTGACAAGATTAGAGGTCAGGGTTACTGTGACCGAAAGAAGAAAAATGGTTTCCACACAATAATATTAGTTCTACATCACTGACTTTGGAGATGCTGTAATTGTTATTCACGTTTTCAACCTCAGTCAGTTCACCAACCCATCCATAAACATGGACACATTTTAGATTATATTCTTCATAGACCGGATGGATGATAATATTCTATGGTCCTCTCTGGTATCCCACGAACTTGCATCAGATCACTTTGCATCATATGCCATCTTGACGTATCAGTCCTTAACCCTCCACCTTTATTTGCTACGAAGAGAAACCTCTGTATGATAAATTGAACCAAACTAATGCGTGACATCAAAGCAGACCTAACAACTTGCTTGCCTCATACAGCAGAACAACTCGATAACTGCCTGCGTTCATTACTTGACAAACATGCCCCAGCAACCAAGCACAGAGTATCAATTCAAAAGTATTCTCCATGGTATAGCAGTGTTAGGGACCAGCTTCGCACTGTTAAAAGAGACTGCCATAAAGCAGAGAGGCTTTGGCTTTCCATCAGACTCACTATTCATAAGCAAATCTATGAAGCCGCTAAGAAGAACATCACATAGTCCATGCAGCAAAATCAGCCCAATACAGTACTAAGATCACAGAAATTTGCAGCTGCAAAGCACTCAAAGCTAATGTCAAGGAACAAATGTAAATTTCCAGCTGCAAAGAGCTGTTTGAGATTACTTACTAGCTAATGTCAAAGAACAAATGTACACCACTTACAGCTACTTTCTCTCCAGTTGACCTTCCAGACCTATTTGCAGATTTCTTCCATGACAAAGTACAAACCATTAAGGATAAGCTTGACAACACAATTTCATTTGACTCGTCGTCACCATACAGTTGCAATACAGAATTTCAGCAGCAGCTGTTGGGAGCTTTTGAACCTTTCTCTGTGCATTTAGTGTGTACAATCGTGATGAAGAATGCAGCAAAGTCATGTGAACTTGATCCAATTCCAACATCACTGCTTCTTGAGTGCTTAGATCCAGTATTGCCTTCACCTACTGATGTTATTAATACCTCTCTCTCATCCGGGGAATTCCTATCATTTTTCAAAACTGCCATTGCAAAGCCTCTGCTAAAGAAACCAACACTTGACCATAATGATTTAACACATTAACTCTTAGCGACGACTTTACGGGCAGGAGGTAGTAGCCTACTGCTGAGCTCTGTAGCGTCATGGTCATGCATTATACACTAAAGTGGGTGGTATTATAGAAAGGTAATAGATGTAGCTCTACAATGATACCAAATAATCTGGAATATCTAGTTGCACTACAAAATACAGATAGAAAAACCTCATTTTTTGGACCCGACTTTTTTTAACGCAAAATTTGCCCGTGGTCGGAATCCCATTTTGTGTCTGGATTTGAGACTTTTTGGTCTCAGATCTAAGGCAAACTGGTTTGAACTGCAAGCAGACAGATAAGCCTTTGCAAAAAGTAGGATAAGATGGTCATTTGGAATAAAGAGTGGTCTCCATACAAAAATAATGGCTCCATTTAGCCAAAAAGTCCAACTTTTGCCCTTCTGCTCATGCGCGAGTCAAATAGCCAACGAAAAATGATGTTTCTAACACAGCTAGGCAGTATGTTATTGAAAGATGACCGGGATTTGGTGTTTTCGAGTCTATTCAGAAATAGCTTTCAAAATGTATTTCCTACTCGATTTTCAGGCAAAAATGGCAAAAAGCTCCAGGGGTTAATGTGTTAAAGAACAACTGCCCAGTTTCTAATCTCCCATTCATATAAAAAAATCTAAGAAAAGTTGTTCTATTCCAACTTGTAACTCATCTCAATTCAGACAGTGTTTTTAGCAACGCACAGTCTGCAGGTCGCCCTTGCCACAATATTGAAACTACTCTTCTAAAAGTAGTTAATGACCAGTTGATCTATGTTGTGGTGTTCCACAGGGGTCTGGTCTTGGACCTGTTCTCTTCATTCTGTACACTCAGCCGCTCTCAAGTGTCATAGATCATCATCCAGTGTCTCACCAGTTGTAAGCTGATGACACCCAAATATACAAATCTAGCCACACAACTGAAGTTGATGCTACCATCCAAGGTGTAGAGAGGTACATTTCTGATGTGAAATCATGGATGACATGTAACAAGCTGCAGATGAATGATGATAAAACTGAGGCCATTCTGATCACAACACAAAGACTTTCTCATTCACATCCTTTACTTCAAACAATAAATATCAGCAACAGCAACATTAAATTCACAGAGTCAGTACAAAACATAGGTGTTACTCTCGACAGTACTCTCACATTGCACCAACATGTCATGAACATATGCAAGGCTGCATATCTTGAGCTGAGATGCACCAGCTCCATTCGCAAATATCTTTCAGTTGATGTCACTAAAACTCTTGTGTGTTCATTAGTACTTTCAAGACTGGACTGTTGTAATTCAATTCTGTCTGGTTCGTCACAATATCTACTCTGGAAACTTCAAAAAGTTCAAAACACAGCTGCTTGGATCATCCTTAAGAGTACCATGATCAGAGCACACCTTCCCCTGTTCTGTACCCTACACTGGCTATCCATTCGATCCGGAATCAAACTTAAAATTTGTTCTCTGTGCTACGTTTCACTGATGGACTCCAGTCCAACATACCTATCCGACCTCACTCATGTGTACACACCAGCAAGATACTTATGCTCCTCTTCTGACAGTTGTATACTCATTATTCCCACTATGAAAATGAAGTCATATGGACAACATTGTTTTGAATACCATGGCCCAGCAGCGTGGAACAAATCGTCCACTGAACTTAGACGTAAAGACAGTGATATCATCCAAGAGAGCTCTTAAAACTCACCTATTTCGATTGCAAGAACAAACTTAAAAGACCTATTAATGTTTCCTACCTTAAATATTTTCAGCATGTTTTATGTTTTCTAATTTCATGGTGTGTTTTTTTGTAATCATATCATTATAGATGTTTTTTAAGTTTTAGGTGTTGTCTAATGTTGTGAAGTGCTTAGAGCTTCTAAAGATTAGGCACTATACAAAGTCCTCATTATTATTATTATTATTATAAGTGGGCTTTGATTTCAATAACACCAAACTCATATGTAAGAAATCATCATGTTCTTGTGAAAAAATGGCACTAACTGAATTATAATAATGGAGACAATTTCATCATTTTGTAAATAATTTCAAACTACATGACAATAAGTACTGTAAATAAACATCCAACAAATCGTGATCTTTATAAAGGATGCTGCCATGTTTTATTTTTATGGGATTGGAAAGAACAATAGCTGATGTTCAGATGTACAGAAAGTTATTTTAGTTATTCCAGTTTTACATACTGATTTTCATTATTGAAAATAAGTAGTATATTATTTACACACTGGCCTTGGAGTGAAAGTCTTAAATTAAGCATACATAAAAATGACAGGCAACAATTAGTGATGCCAAAAAAAATAGTTTTTCAGTAAAGATCTAATTTGGTTTTGCTATTTTTTAGAACATCAATTCTCAGACAGATTTTAGACATGATTTGTATGAACAGTTTTGGCACACAAAATAATTATGGCTTTTATGATTATCTGCATACCAAAAGATGAAAAGGCATGAGAAATGACATGAAATAGATTATCATTGTTGTCAGTTGTCACAACATTACGATCCAGTTGTGAAGTTTTAGAAAGTCATGTATCATCTGCATCTGTTACTATATTCATCTGATCATTTTGTTGTAATATAACTTTGTTTGAAGTTTGTACTTGGATAGACAAAGATTTCCTAACTTGCCTGAATAAGTAGAAAGTTGCTTTATCATTGCACTATTCACAGATTGTACCCTTCATTCTATGAAACACTTGCATACTTTTTTTTTACTTGTTTGTAGGAGTTTGTGTCACACATGTTTGTTTTCTCTTTTGCAGACCTTCATCAGCAGTATATCATCTCAAATACTCTTTTGATGGTCTGTTATTTGCATCTGCTGGGAAGGTAAGATATCCTTATTGCTTACTAAATGCTATTAATAGACACTGAGCACAGGAATAATACAAATATTAAGCAACATCTATTTCTCCTTTGATTGCCTTCCCCAGTCAAATTACGTTAGGAATATTAACCTGCTACCTGGCGAATCCAGCCCTACTAAAGACTATAAACGTCTAATCCTGTCTGTTTTTAGATAAAGGGCAGTAACTCTTGCCCATTACCTCACCTTGATACCACCAGACATTGTCAGTTTTTAGCTTTGCTGTGTGCTGAGACACTCACAGTGCAATTGCCTTCGATAATCTAGCCCATTTTTGTGTACTTATGACCCCTCCAGCATTCATTTTGCATTTATGGTACAGATTTATCAATCTACTGCAGGTTGTATGCTTCATTTGACAATTTTTGCCAATATTTTGAGAGATTTGTCACTTGTTGGGACTTTGTCATGTGGGACCACTGTCCCACCTCGCTATTGTTGAGCATACATTTGACTTTATTCACTTACTCTGTCCATTATGGAGCTCTTAATAGCGAAATTCTGTAGTGCTGCTTGATACTTATGCATGGTTTATTCATATTTCATGCTGTTTTTATAGAATTGTGGTATAAATATAAATTAAGCATGCAGCATAAGCTTAAAACAGAGCCATAGGTTTCTGATATGACATTTCTCTTATCTGTTATGACATTGTTTTTATCGACCTTGTAATTTCAACACATTACTAGTTTCTGCTTTAGTTTATATTTCTTGTGTTGTTTCAGTAAAAATTTGTGACCCCTGTTTAGTTTACATGATGTATACATTGTTATGCAGTGTCTGTTATATTTGGTTATGACAGTGTTTTGTTTTAGCGACTTATTAATTTCAGCATATTACTAATTTCTGCTTACTTTGTGTCTTTTGTGTTGTTTCCGCAGCATATTAATTTAAAATCAGTTTGAAAGCATGTTATACCGCCATTACTCCTGCTTTGTTATATTATATATACTTTGTTCCTGATATATAGTGTCTATAATATGTACTCATTGGTAGTCTGGGCTGCCGAGTTGGATAATTTATACTATTGGCTAGTTATTCACATGCTAATTTGCTAATCTGTGCTTTGTTTTCTCACTTCTTGTGTCGTTTCAGGAGGAATGTTTACTGCACGCATGACGTGCACGTGCAGTGATGGTCCTGTTTGGCATTGAAGGGAAAGAAAGATGTAATAAAGCAAGGGAGACAATCTACAGTTCAGGGTTGGCAAAACTGATGCATTGGGGAATATTCCCCCATTTTAGGCAGTCCAGGTGGCATAAGCCTGAACATGGCGTTTGGGCCTGAAAGTCTGGGTGCATGGGGTTAATGAGAGATCCATTAAATCCATAATAATAATGCTGCACGACATTACCAGCCATCCTGCTGACACTGATAATCCAGCTGGCACCAGCAGTCCAGCTGACACTGGCAGTCCAGCCAAATTGTTCATACGGGAATCTTTGTGATGTGTCCATCTTGCCAAGTTGTCGGTACCTTTATCATATGTTGGTGTCTTGTCATTAACGTACCAGAGATTTCAGTGAGAAATCTGTCCGTACAACCATGCCTTCAGTGCGGCCGGTACCGGCAATTGTTGGACCGTTTGTATACTGCCAGCGCCCAAGCTGACCATGCACCGTTCACACCAAATCCATTGGATCTAATACTTTTCAAAACCATCGAGCCAAGTCAATTCAGGCCGACCTCACACCATTTACACAGCCAGCAGTACATGAAAGGTTGACAGTGCTGGTGATGCTGGATATTAGATTACCCAAGGTTTATCCTCAAGGGAGAGCTCATGTCTTGGACAGATACGACCGAGCTTGAAGCCGAGCTGGATGAGGATCTAGCGCACAGTGAGGGTGATGAGTCACCAACAAACCTGTCTTTTACTGAGGATGGAATTCTTTTCATACCGCCTAGTATGTCGCATCTAGTGCTGCAAGTAGACCTGTTCAGGCCTCATCACACAGTGTGTGCATTGGAACTGCATCAAATTCCCCATGGAATGGACTGAAGTTGGCTCTCCAGCTGCCGTCAAGGACAATTTCTTTTTTCGGGTGTTGGCTATTTCTGAATGCCCCAAACCCTTACCACTGCTCTAAAGAATCAGTAGATCTCATTGAGGAGAAGAAATGGATTTACTGAACATCCACACTTTGGAGCCGATGTCCAGGTTTGCTAGTGTATTTTACCAGGGCTGCTTACCATACTATGGCCAACTCTTTGGCAGGTCTGGCCAGTCTGTTCTCGATACGTCATGTCGCATGTGGTCTATCCACGTTGCTCCTACCTTATCACACGCTCCCTTTCAGGGTGACCTTGTTCAGGCCCCACTTGCTCTGGAGGAAGACTAGAGGGAGATTGAAGGCAGGCATTTCAGATACTGCCCCTCCTCCTTGCCACTTCACCCATATGGGCATTTGGACCCACCCAGTCCCCATCAGTGTGAAGGAGTGTTCAGTGGCCTCAAGATGGGGGACTCTCCAATGTCATATGTACACCCACATCCATCCCTTTGATTCAATAGTACAGCAGTGGTATGAAAACGATTTTGAGCTCACTGGACCTCCCTGTTCTCTCAGAAAAGGGGGGAGCCTGATCCAGGTCAGTCAGAGGGGCTTCAGGTTTTGTTCATCAATGGGGATCATGACCCTCTACATGACTACACCGTCAGATTGGGAGATGGATGCCTTTCGTCAAAAGAGGTTATGGTCGCTCATAAAAGTTGTTGGAGCTTGTGCTAAGGCCACATTCCCCCGTTTTATTCAGGACTGTTGCTTTTCGGAATGCAAATAGCACTTGTAAGCCCATTATCGACTGGAATCTCCTCACCCTATTCAAGATCAGGACAGCGAGATCATTCTGCCTCTCCGTCAGACGGCGTGAGTATGCCGTTGGCCTTGATCTGACAGATGCCTACTTTCACATCCCTACCCACCCCATCTATCACTAGTTTTCCTATTATGCTTACCGCCACACCATTGTCAATTCATTACTGATCTCTTTGGCCACAACATTAGTCATGGCTTTCAGACTATGGATTGTGTCATCTCCCCTTTCTGGGCGATGTCATCTACATCAACGGCAGCGTACCTGGTCAGCATGCTACAGAAACACATAGAAAGTTCTTCCCTACTCCAAGGCGGGAACAATCTTCCTTCTCTTCTAGATCATCTAGGTCTTTCCATGAATTGGGAAAGTCAGACCTCCATCCATCCCAGAATTGCATCCATCTGGGTATGAACTTTTTAACCAACTGGAATCTGGCATGTTCCCTTGTGTTCACATTACCAGAATCATTGAACTTGTCAAAATCCGTTTCCAACAGGACTTGGATTTCATTGGGAGAGTTCTTGCAACACCTCGGTTTATTATAAGGCAGCAGACTTGATCCTGCTTGACCTTCTGTCGATGTGGGTCTTGCCAGCACATTGGCACCTCGTTTTATATCCTCCTAATCAATCAGTAATGATCACACCTGTCAACGACACCTGGGGAATGGCCTCTTCTCATCGACATCTTGGAAATGAAGGATGTCATCAGTATCTTTCGTTTCTGTAAAGATCGCCTCTGAGGTGATACCAGTCTTCTTTCAGTAGGACAACTCTGTGGTGGTGACCTCAAACAGGGAGGTACCAAACCACTCATCCAGTATGTTCTGACTTGGCTTTTTCTATTGGGGTGCAACAACCTCTATATCAACATACAAATCAGAACCTTCTGGCTGCATCAGTGGCTTGGCTAAGAATCAATCAAGAGGTGGTTATGTCCTTCAGATGGAATGGTGCCTCCATCGGATTTATGCACTGATGGGACATCCGATGATCAACCTTTTGGCAACAAGGTGGCACTAAAAGCTACCCACCTTTGTCTTCCCAGTTCCAGACATAGCAGCTTGGGATACACTGTCAGCAATTTGTGAGGGATTGTGGGACTCTGCTGCCCCTCCTACAATGCTAAAGTTACGGAGTCAGAAAGGCAAGATGATTCTGATAGCCCTGTATCACTGATCTACTTTTCCTAATGATAATACACCCAGCAAGATTCTGGCCAACCTGACTTGACTGTTCTCTTCTACATGCACGCCTCTTTCCAGTACAGCCTTGCAAGTCAGACAAATCAAACCTTCACTTGTGGAGAGAATCTTGAGAGTAACCATCTATATCACCCATCTGCATGCCTTTATCCTCAACTGGCTGACTTTCTCTGGCTCTTTTCTTGGAGAAGAAACAGTCAGACCCCAATTGCTACCAAAGGTTACTGCCTCATGATACTGGACATATTCCGGCATCATGGTAACATGTTTAGGCAGGTTAGAGACCTATCAGATCTTTTATACAATATTAATCTCATTGGCCAATATCCCTTATTTGCCTCCAAAGAGATCTGATCTGGGGTTCTAACATGGCTCGATTACAACCTCTTGGAACTTCTAATCTATACATCTCTAAAATCACTATCATGCAGACCATGTTTATTGATAGCTTTAGCTTCCACATACAGGGTAAGAGGGCTGTATCCCCCTTTACGCTCACTGAAATTCTCTTCAGTTCAGATTGGAGGGTTTGGTGGTTTTCATCTCACGATGCCATCGGGCTTTGTAGCCCAGAACATAACAGGTTACCATCTGTTGGTAGTCAGATAATCTTCCCTTCTCGCTGTCTTCCATAGCCAGGTTGAGCACAGCAGCGATGCAAGATCCTGTTCATGCTTTCAAGGATCAATGATCTCTGACACATTCTGACATGATGTCAAATGTGACACTTGGCATGATAAAGATCTCTCGTATCCATTAGACAGTTTTGATCTCCAATGACCACATGTATTTTCTTTTTCACATTTACTGATTTTGTAGATGTTTACAGGCAGTGAACTGAACTATGCTGTTCACATGTGCAAACCATAATGCATAAAACACTAATTTTGCTCACATGATGCTTTTCTATCTACACTTAAGTCTCGTTAATCTTACTTCTTTGTATCTGGCTTTTACATTAATATAATATGATTTATGGGATGACTTGCCAGGGTTTTTAAAATGTACAGTATATATTTAAAGTAATTGAAATGCAAAACACTGCAGATTTTATTTAGGGTCATTAGTAGATGGTAATTTTTTCCAGAATATTGGTCGTCTGGTTAAAATTAATCAAATGGGGATTTACATTTTCTAGGGATGTGATGGTTGTCTGTATATGCAAACAGTCCTGAGAATCAGCATCTTGATAATTGGCATTCTACTGTATTTAATAAAATAATGAATGTTACAGATTGGAGTTTGATTTATATGTCAGATAATACCATCAGCCTTAGTAAACCTCAGTTTTTATACAGCGTTGTTGTTAATGACTTTATGATGAGAATGATTCAGAGAACTAAATATGCTATTTCTTGTAAGAAAAAGGTCCAAACATTGTAAAGTCTTGATGTACAAGCCAGTACATATGGATTTTGAATTGTCGGAGTATCTATAAATATGCATGTAATTTGACTATAGATACTTTGGGAGGGGGGGGGCCTTTTATCTTGGTGGAATTACACCTTGACTATAAAAAGGGTCATAAGAAATTATCTTTCTCATGGACTTAAACAAGTGGCTTGACTTATTGGCATGTTAATTATAAATGAGTATAAGTGATAAACCAGTATATCCACCAGTCCAGGATATGGAAGTACTAAATGGCAAAATTTCTTATCAGATTAATGAGTCTTGACTTTGTCTTAATTCCCTCTTGTCAAGTAACTACTTTTGTGCCCTCTCAATTAAGATAATCAATGTTTTACTATATTTCTTATTTAGTATCACAGATGTGATTAAAAATTGGCATTTTCACATGCTTCTGTAGAGTCTTTCTTGCAATATTTCATCTCCACTAATAATTTTTCTTTGTTTTACAGAATGACAGACTTGTTAAGATTTGGTATGAGGACAGAAAGAGTAAGTTTATGACAAAGTTTATCTTTTTGTCCCAGTATATTTTTGCATTTGTTTTATTTACATAGTGACAGCTGTACCAGGTACATTCACGTATTAGATTCAGTTTGCAATATAAATACATAGCACTACTTTTTGAAATTACTACATTTTGTTCCAGTGTGGAACAATTCTAATATGACAATGCTTGTCTGGAATTAAATATTTTAAATAATATTACACAACAACTTCAGTTTTCCTACATATTCTGTATAAAATTATATGTTATACGCATGTGATGGAACATTTTACTTGTCCAAGAAATGTTTTTTTAGCTTTTCCAGAGCCACTGGATGTTTCCTTAATTGGTTTACAAAAGCTCATAAACAGTAGGCTTCAGATAAGCTACAGGCCTTCAGATTCTGTGAGAACATACAATTAAACAGTTCCTAATTATCTGGAGAGCATTGTCAAGGGACCCTAACTGCCCAATTGGCAGCACCTGGATCCAGGGCAGTCTAGTGCTCCTGATATATAATTTCTGATGCATAATAAATGATAAGATATACTTTTGTAAATGGATCATTATAAAATTGTGTATCTTTTATGTAAAACAGTCTACTCTTATTGTCTTGAACATCAGCAGGATAATATCTGTGCTGATTGTCAAGTTTGGCTTGTCAGAGAACTCGACAGATCATTTGAGATCTGTGTGCATATCTGTATGTGTAAATGTCCATGCGTACTCAAGATTAACCTCAGTGTTAAAGTTTTTCCTTTCCATTAGATCAGTACCATTTTATCTCACCCACTTCGGATTTGGAATATAGCTTTAGTATGCACTTACCTTTATTTTGTGTCATCCAGATTAATGGGTGGTCCCAAAGGAAAATGATATTTCCCTTTTCTTCAGTTTCTCAAGTACATTTGGATATGAGTAATATCTTTTAGTCTGACAGACTTAACTAACCCTTACAATTTGGCTTTAAGTCTAATGAAAATGACCCTTAAAATACAGACTAATGCAATAAAAGCAAAAACTACGGAAACATGATTGTTGAGGTAAGATCCAGATAACTGGTCTATCCATGTTTGATTATGATCCAAGTTTTATATTAGATTTAGTATAGTTAGTCAGGAAACCTTCTATCTTTACCTATAATGCTTTAAACTGCATATATTTTTTCATGCAAAGTGTCCTTATGATCAAATTGTTGATTATATTTTGCAAAAGAATGGCCCACTGCAAACGATACATGTTGAAGATGCAAGGGAAAATAAGCCTCTTAAAAAGTGTTAATAATCAGAACAGAAGAATAAAAATGAATATTCAAGATTCTTGTGAATAGAAGCAAGAAGGACACAATTACAGTTATTGGACATCTTAAATGAGTAAATATATTCGTGGGAGATATCATTCTGTCTAGTGCAATGGGAAAAATAATATAGAATTATGTCAAGTTGACACCTAGAAGCCATTGAGCTGCATAGGGTGTGCAACTGTACTAGAGGTAAATAAGGAAAAAATCAACTGTTAGTTTACGTTAGTTTTTACCAAATCCTGTCTTATCCTACTTATTCTTTGTAGATTTGTTAAACCTTATTTAGGTCTTATTTAATCCCTAATTTCTTTTTTACAGTCCAGCTACCACTTTCACATGCAGATAGCAGCATTAGCCCCAGAAGGGAGGATCTTAACTACTCTTTTGTTTACATTGCTCATCCACGTGCTGTTACCGGCTTCTCTTGGCGGAAAACCAGCAAGTACATGCCGAGGTAAACTAAGGTGGTGAAATTGATGCCAAGGAACATTTGATGGTGATATTTTACTGCAAATGTCCAAATTAGATGGCATGAATTAAACTTTGTGATTTCATGTCTGACATTGATACAGTATATACTCATTTCCAACTCCCCTTCAAATAACATTTTTACATTTTGTTAGCGTGAAAAAACATACCTGGTCTTACAAAGTCATATCTGTCTTTGAGACTCTATAACTGTTTGAAAAATCAAAACAACAAATATAACTGGTCTATTTTTAGACTGTTTTCTGCAGGATTTTTAGGACAATGGTACTAATGCTAAAAATACCCTAATAATCACCCCCCTCTCCTCGGAAATTGCACTGCAAAACCCCCCCCCCCCCACAAGTCTGTGCGAATAACTATGGTATTTGATCAATTTGTACATTCTTTGTATGCACTCGTTCCCTCTTTCTTTTTAATTTTTAATGTCAATCAGATGCAAGAAATGCAGACCAAGAAGTCTTGGACAACAACCATGAGACATGTCCAGCCTGCACAAAATGATTTTCCTCAACCCATGTAGCATGTGTGTAATATGAGCAGAAGATGTTTGGTCCAACGCTTTGAAAAGGCAGTTGAAATGCCACAAGAAAAATGCATGCTCTGAAGCTTGTGAAAACAAATTATTAAGCATTCATCCAAATTTGTAATTGTTCACCAGTTTTATGATGAAGTCAGGACACCACCCCCACCATTGGTGAAGATACCTAAAATAGTAATTACAGTGATGATCACTTCACATCCTGTTGAAGCCACACTAGGTGATTTTTCTCAAGCTATATTGGAATGCATATGATGTGCACACTGCAGCAAACTCTGCAATCTAGAATGTCAACATGCAAGTCGACCATTTTTAACCCAATTCGGCATCCATCTGGCCATAAGTCAGAAATGTCGTATCAGTTTTCTCCTTTCTCAACCAATAGTCTCTGGTGATCTTTTGCCTAGCCAAGAAGGCCAGAAGTGCCCATTCTTGGAAATGCGTATGCTCTATTGCCATGATAGTGAATAGGGCTACTCATCATATTATGGCAAATGCCATAACAGCCTCTTGTAACCTCAGCTTGATAAGAAGAGGTGCACTCCTACAATCTTCTCCTCTTAAACTCCATCATGTGGCCACCCTGCACTCCTTACCTTTTGGTTTCCCCTTCTGTTTGGGGGTTTCATTGAGGAGATGAGGAAACGGCAAAGAAATTAACTCTTTAGCTCTCCGTGTAATCTCCTATTTCTGAAGTAATGATCGGTGACAGAAAACAGGCAATTTCTCTCCTGCAAGCAAACATGGAGAGAGAAAAGGAAACAAGGTTTGTTCTGTTCTCAAATCTTGCATCAACCATCACTGAATTTGTAGTCCCTCCCGCCTGCTGGTGACCCTCCAGTGGGTGGCAGGCTCCTCCTGTTCCACCAGACTTGGATCACCCTATTTCTGACTAATGATTTGTCCATCCAAGTCTTTTCAGAGGAGCTCCAGACCTCATTCATCCAGCCCTCCTCCATTTTTGGCACCCTCCATCATGATGGAGATTCCATGTGATCCCACAAAGACAAAGGCAGACCACTGACAGAAGGAGATACAGCATTTACTCATAAAATATGGTGGAGGTGGTTCAAAAATGGGACTCCCAGATATTCAAATCCAGACCTTTTCTAGTTAAGAAAAACAACAAAAATTTGAGACTTTAGGATCATGATGGCAAAGCCTATCTATTTGTCTGTGACAGGATATGTACACGATCAGTCTTGACCTGCCTGACACAATTTCCATGTGCCAGTTCTTATGGTATTGCAAAGTACCATTGCTTTGGTTACAACTGTGTAGTATACCAATTCCATGCCCTTCCATTTGTTATCAGTTTCAATCCTTGGTCCTTCACCAAGACATTGGAATGTTCAAGATCCCACTTCTGGCTGTCCTTTTCGACAGAAGACTGATCTTGACTCTTTCCAACATTTTATTCATCTAGGTATTGAGTTTATAACTCATATCAGCTTCGTTTGTCTGCAGATATCCCTTCTGGCACCCATATCCCTTCTTGGACAGTGGTGCCTAATCTCTGGTTTTTATCACCAGATTACAATCTGGACCAAAATCGAACACTTCCTGCTTCACTGGCAAGACAGGGACTGGTTAGCAGTGGGAATACCTTTAGAAGACCACAACCAGAAATCACAATCTGTATGGACACCATCTTATTGGGTTTAGGGGCACACTTGCTACGTGACTTTGTGATGGTCCTTTGCAAGAGGATACTGCAAGATAAGACTCTTCAGATGTGGCCCGCAAGTTGCTCAAGCTGATGAACTCACCATTAGTCCTTTTGTTTCCAAAGAAACTCCTTCTTGTCTGGCTCTTGTTGGGGATGCCAGATGCACAGCGGAGTTCAGCACTTTATGGAGAGTATTTTGACAGCTAGGGGGTCCTCCACTTTGATGGCATATAAGGGGAAAGTGGAATGTTTTCAACGACCTGTCACATTACCATCACACCAGTCTCTGCCACTATCTCACAACTGGTCAGTTTCTTTCTTTTACCTCTTTTGAAGACAAGAAGCTAGCCTCTATGACAACCAAGAGAGAATATTTCATGATAATAGATACATTCAGACATCGTGGAAAAGACAATATTGGCTACTACAAAGACCTTTCTGACTTGTTGTTTAGTTTTGACATATCCAGGTCATGCTTATTGACCTTGTTCCCAAAATGGAACCTCTCCTGAGTCTTGATGTGGCTCAACTAATCTAAGTTCAAGCCCCTGTTTTCACCTTGCTGAAGCAGTTATCATACAATATTTGCTTCCTGATAGCACTAGCTTCAGCTTGCAGAGTGATCGATCTGCATTTAAGAAAGGGTATTGTAAATAAGGGAGGGAGACAATGGTTTTGTTCTGTCTGTTCATCTGATGTACTTTATTGTAAGCAAGGTAGCTTAAAAACATTTGAGCCAAACCAGACAAAATTATTTTTTCTTAGATCCTAATGCCTAAGGTTCTAGTGGCTGTGACTGGATTTTAATGTTGTTTATACATTTTTAAATACCATATAATCTTGATATAGTTAACAATTTCTTGAGACAGACAAGTGAAATTTTGTAGTTTTGTTTTCATTAATATGGAGATGACCCAATTAGTTTTTCAGTCCATTTAAAATTTTTAAAAAAAATCATTTTGACATTTAAAAACTTGTTGTACATATTTAACAAAAACCTTTCTAGCATGATTGTTAAAATATTTGTATTCTGTTATATTGATATATTCCGATAGATTCCATCACAGCAGTTGTTCATGTTGTTTTGCATATTTTTAAACTTGTTGGACATGGCTTGTTTGGTCTACATTATTTTTACAAACATTAATCTTTTGTGTACACCTGCCATAAGGAGGATCATGTTAATATTATATTGTCCATACATACATACAGACATACATACATACATACATACATACATATACATACATACATACATACATACATACATACATACATACAAACATATGTTACCAATAACTCAAGTACTCCACAGTGAATCATTACCAAACTGTAACTAACCTTCTGTTGAACAAGGAAGAAGCTTATTGATTTTGGACTCGAAAGATCCAAGGTCAAAAGAAGGAAAATTGTTTCTGTACAATAACTTGACTTTTGTACCAGATAGATTGGCCAAACTTTGTAAATTACGTGCATTTGAAATAAAAAGGATATTTATTGATTTGTGGGTCGAAAGGTCATAAGTCAGAGTTGCAGGGACTTAAGATGAAAAATGGTTTCTGCACACTATTTAGAGTTCTTTATTAGTTGCTTTGACCAAACTCTATGCACATCTTGCAATTCTGATGGGGAAGAAATGTAATCACTTTGGGTTAAAATGTCAAAAATCAAGGTCACAGGGCCTGAGAGAAGAAAATCTAATTTCCAGAAAACTACTTAAATTCTGTACCACATGCCTCAACTGAGTTTTGCATTGCTGACAGATATGACATCAGTTGATTTGGGGGTTTAAAGGTCATATGTCAAAATCATCCTTTCCCTCAAAATGGACCTATCATGGCTTCTTTCTAGTATGTAGTTAGACATATTATATTAAACTTATAAAGTATCCTTTTAAAGTCGGTTACCTCCACCATTTTCAGCTGATGTACTATGCACTGCTGATACCGTTGGATAGACAGATTTATATACTAAGGGAAGCAACTCCTGAAATTAAAGAGATGCAGCTTGTACAAAATCACCGAAGTATCTGATTGATCCACCAAGGTGGAGATTAGTTATCATATCAGATGGATGTGTCTTCAAATATTAATTTTTTTACTTTTCTGGATTTTTGTTTTCCCTTCAGATATGTATCACTTTAAATGTATCACAGTATTTGTAAAGGGGGTGGGGAAGGTGCCTTAAAAAAGAAATCCCTTTTGCTTCACCATTAATGGTACAGAATGTAGCACAGCTTTAGAGAGATAAGGTGAAATTCTTAGTTGAATTCAATTTCTGTACATAGACATCACAGGTCTTTGCTTATTGGTTTGCTTTAATTAGCAGAGAGACACAGGTATCATTTTTCCAGATACATCTGCTGCATCAAGAGTGTTAAGAGCTTGTGATAAAAAAAATTGACATTTAGAGGTACACTTTACATATAACTTTTTGACTTGGAATGAATTTGATGTGAAGCAATTAAGAAAAAAATATTTTATGCTTAAGTTTACGAAAGGCACATTTTATTGTGCTGTTCACAGGTGATACATAGTGATCTGAAGATTTCAGTATTGAATATTTGCTTCTTAAGACTTTTTAACCATTTTTTTTTTACAGGGGTTCAGTTGCCAATATGCTGGTGACATCTTGCAAAGATAATGTTTGTCGTATTTGGTGTGAAACCATCCTTCCTGATGATGGTTGTATTGACCTGGAACAGTTTCACCCAAATTCCTCCTTTCACCCAAAATTCCACACACAGCGGCACAAGAAGCGGTTCATGCAGCGACTTAGAACTATTAGGTATGGTTGATTGCTATCATAAACTAGAACTTCATTCATAAGTTTCCTGTTTCACTAAACATCTCAAATTTTCTTTCTTAAATTGAGATTTTTCAGGATCTATCTTATTGCTTGGTCTGAAAGTACAAGTTTTACACTGAACATTACATAGGCATTAGGAATTAAAATACAGTTGTAATATTGTATATTTTTCTTTTATTTGTTTTTGGAAAAATTGAGGATTTCCTCAAAGTTTACGAATTTCTTAACTAAATTTTCCAGAATTAAAGGACATCCAGGTGTACAGTTTTAAAACTAAAGAGTTATTTTTCATCCCATATATATATCTCTGTGACTAAAATCACAGCATTGACAGAAATATCATAAGATAGAGCAGAATCCATTTTTGAGGAAAGATTTTGAGACATTTACTGAAACTAGGGTTGGGTTTTGATGCATTTGTGTGCAACACAAGTATTTAACACATCTTAACACTTCAAAAGAACTTGTTATGCCCTTGCATGGAATGCTTGTTATAACAAAATTTATAAAAAATGATATGCAGGAAGGCCTCTTGTTACTTAAGATGAATGAAACAGACTTTAATGTTAGCTGAACTTTTTTTAAAAACAGTTTCCTTTCAAACATTATTATGATCATATTATTCTAGAATAACTACGGAGTTGGTGTTTAATTGTGTATTTCTAACCCTTGCTTATAGGACTTGTCATATTTGCATGGCTAGCCCTTGTTTACAACTTAGCCACTATACAATGTACATGTAGCATTGCCAGGCCCACCACATAGCCACTGGTCAAGTACCATTGCCAGACACAAACAGCCTTGTATACATGATTAACCCATTAAGTAAGGGTTAGAGATATACAAAACAAAAAAGTTAAAGTTTTCCATCTGATAATTATTGTGAATTAAATCGATTTCTTATTTATGATTCTACAGGGTCTATTCTAGAATTGAAAATTTAGGGGATATTACTACCTCTATTTCAAAAAGGGCAGAATTTTCTCGCTATAGGAGGGATTGAATGAAGAAATCAATAAAGAGCTTGAAAATATAATGCATGATTTTAGTGCATGTTGATTTTGTAGTACAGTTTTTGAGAAATCAGTTTGAAAACCATAATTCTGCCTTTTAGCACAAACCCTGGGTTCATATTGTGCATCCTAGAACAGACCCTTGATTCATATTAACTTGTCTTCTTATGAAATTCAATATTTACTGTAATTTCTGATATATAACAATGAGAAAACTTGCTTCATTGCTTTGACCTTTAATTAGTCTGTCCAGCAATGCCCAGGTCTACTAAACAAAATAATACTGCATATTTATCAGAATATAAAAGCTATGGCTTGATCACGGAATTATTAAGAAATATAGTGCACATAATGTTTATATTTTTCATTGGCTACAAATCTTTCATAACTTTCCTCATTATGATTCCTAATGCATTGTTCATTAATATTTTCCACATTTCTGTGATTATTCAGTAGGTAAAGGGACAAGTCACTTTGATGCATATGACATTCTTAGATCATATGTTAACTTTCTAATTATGAAATGGTGTTTTCCATAGCTAATATAATTTTTAGATTTTCTTTTTGTGGCAGTAGTGTGATATTTTTGTCCATGCATACTGATTGGTTAGTTTCAGTGCCTAAATGTGTTGCTGCAGAAACTTAAGGTTTAACTTCATGTCAGTGTTACATGTCTAAAGACACTGTGGTAAATGTCCTTAAAGAAGTCAAGTAAGTTTTGATATTAAAACTATAATATTATTAGGGCTGTTCCATTAAAACATGCATGGGACCCGGGGGGGCACTTTTAAAGTTGGGTACTCTCCCATGGATGCAATTTAGAATTGTCTTATTTACTATGAACTCTGTGAAATCAAAGTATCCTGGCATATATTTCTTAAAAACTGCCTTCCCTGGGTACCATGTTTGTTTATATGGAACAGCCCTTAGTGTTTCTTACACACAAACCTTTACAGATATTTGGACCAAAAAAATTAGATTTTTTTTCTGTAACCTAGCTGCCTTTGAAGACTTATCACTTACTTTAGTCCCAGTAAGAGGGTTCTAATACTTATCAAATTGTATTTATTCTGGTTGCCTTGTATCATGTGCTGAAAAATGGTTTTAAACCCCAAATGACAATTAACAACATTACTAACTGCCACTTTAATACTGCTCAAAATTATGGTTCTAGTTGAGAGGGTTTTCTGTATTTAACTTTGTCACTTCTTCTGATGCTCAGTTTATTTAGCTAAATATAAGGTAGCAATAGCCAATATTATTATTGAACTTAATCACTTTAATTAACATTAATTGCATCACATTTTCAGATGCATCATTCGTGTTGCTCTAGGTATTTTTTGAACTTTTCTTTCATTTTCTTTAATCTTCTATGCAGATATATTGAACTTTTTTGTGACTTTCTTAATAGATATTAATGCATACAGCTAAGAAGTGTGAATTTTGCTTACTGGTATACTAAAAGATATATTTTGTTGTTTAGACTTCATATGCATCAGTTTGAAAGGTAGGATGCCATTTCATGTGGAAATTTCTTCTTTTTCTCTTGCTTCAGCATAGTTTAGTAATGATACCATGATAACATCTGTGAGCTGCAACATGCACATTTGAATAACAGAGAATTTAGACAAAAAAATTTGCATACTAAATTATGCTGTTTTGTTACTGGTATGTTCATGTATACTGCAGAACTACATATTATGAAGAAGTTTGAACTTGTGTTTTTGTAGAATTCTAGCTGCTTGGAATGTGTTCAAACCCAGTGGATAGCCTGGGAATTTTAAAACTGTACTTACAAAATACACAAACAATTCCAGTGTTAAAAGATAATGCTATGTCTGAAATGTTTAATTTCCTACAAAATGTTTGTCAGATTAAGCTGACCTGGAAATATGTACTGTTACTTAATTTATCTTCATGGGCATCTGTTTTGTAGTTTAGTGAAAACTGTCATTTGATGGGTACTCAAAGTTGTGGATTAGGCTGTTTTCTTTCTTTTTACTTACCCCTTGGTGAGGGGTCTTAGGAGCAAAGTTTGTACTTGTACATTATACTTTCATTGTTATGTGTATACATTTAGTACAGTTTTCATGCACATGGTATACATGTTGTATTCTTAATCATGAAACTTAAAAGGGGATACATCTTTTTGAGAACTGCATCCTCATCACAAAGCGTGTCACTGATGCATATTTCATGCTTCACTGACTTGGATTAAATTTTGTGTTTATTGCTCTGTTAATAAGTGAATCATCAAATTATATGATTGTATACATATCTATTAGAACTAAATAGGTCACTGTGACCCACATTTCATGTTTTACTTGATTAATTCAAGTCTTTTTTAATAGCTTTCGATAAGATTTTTTGCAACCTTTATACCTACTGTATTATACATGGTTTTATGAAATTTGTTGAGGGGATGTATCATGAACAATACACATCACACAAGTAGGTCTCTGTTACCATATTTCATGCATCACTGACTTGGATAAATTTTGTGTTTCAGATTTATTTCTCAAGTTCTGTTCGTGTTAGAATCATCAAATTTATTCTCTAGATTGTTTCAGGGATTGACATTTTGTTGTCATTATGACTTGAGAATGAATTTATGTTCTGCATGATAACTGATATTTACAAATTTATAAAGAATTATGGGAACTACTAATAAGAGATTAGCTATGTAATTGTTGATTACATTCAGGATCTAGGTATGTATTAATAAGATCATGTACTTCATTTGAATTCAGATTTTTTATTTTGATCAATTGTATAAGTTCATCTGCTACACTGTTAAACTTAAAACATTCCGATGATTGCGAAGACACTCATAATATTTGTAACTTAAAACTGTCCAAAGTGATGATATAATTTTTCAACAACAGAATTAAAACAAACAGATTTAAATATGGTAATGAAATCTGCTATTTTTTCATATACTTTTAGAAAGGTGAAGAAAAAATAGGTACAGAAATGTATAAAGATGACATAAAATATTAATACTTTAATAATTGATTCACAGTTGTACATGCTAAGATAACTTGTATACGTTTTGAGTGAGGGATGGACAGGGGACTGAATAAGGGGTGGGCAAAATATGGACCAAAGGTCGAATCTGGCCAGTGACCTGGTTTTATCCATTAATTTACATTATAGTGTGTAGCTTTAAACGTCACTTATCCAGCTGGCCCCAGGAGTATGTTACCCATGCCTACTATAAGAAGATTCTTAAAATACATAAATGTAAATACCTGTTTTGTATTTTTCTCATTGAACAGTAGCAGTTCAAGCTTGTGCACCTGTGAAATCCTTTCCAGTAAAATCTTTGATTTGATAATATTTGCTGTTTCATGTTTGCAGTTGAAGTTGATGCATAGTTTATATATAAAGTGTTCATTAAAATTCCTGTTTTTAGGCAGAGAACAGATTGACACAGTTAAGTTGAATTTGAGTATGATGAAAATAAAAGTCATGCTAAGGTAGCTTAGAACTAGTTCAGTCGATAAAAACAGATAATATAATATTTATAAGCAGTGTCACTGCATTACATGTAGATGGCTACCTAATGTTTTATTTTTCTAAACACAATCTTCATTTCCAGGAGGATTTAAGCTCACCTGGCCTGCATCTGTTGTGTATTGATTATTGATCATTGTCCTTCTGATCAAACTTGGAACATATGCTTATATCATTAAGATCTCGGTTGAGTTCTGTAATGAGATGCAGAGTAAGAGTAGATTAAGTTTGGTCATAAGAGAAGATTGAATACATAAGATAATAAGATTAGATTGAATAAGTAGGATAATGAGTAGATTTAATAATGTCAGTGGACTAGATTGAATAAGTAGGATAATTAGTAGATTTAATCATGTAAAAAGAGTAGATTGAATAAGTTGGATAAGGAGTTGATTTAATATATAAACAGAGTAGATTGAATAAGAAGGAAAATGAGTAGATTTAATAATATAAAAAGAGTAGATTGAATAAGTAGGATAATGAGTAGATTTAATGTATAAAGAGTAGATTGAATAAATAATGTTATAAGAGTACATTGAATAAATAAGGTAACAAGATAACAAGAATAGATTTAATAATGTAAGGTAACGAGTAGATTAGGAACAGGCAGTTGGTTGAAAACCCAAGAAATTTCATTGGAAGGTAATTTGAATAATATGGATCATTCTCATATATACATTGGAAGTTGCAGTTCATTGGATGTTATCATGGTAAATCTTTTCTTTTTTTCATATTGCACTTGAGGGAATTGGCCACCCCTTGTTTATTTCAAAGTTTAAATTAAAGGTGTAATGTTTACATTTAAAAGAGTTTTTTGTTGGTTGCATGGAGTATATTTTTATTTACCAGTACAAAATAATTTAGATTTTCATCCAACTTTTTTTTAATTGCGGTTGAAATTTAAAACCCAACCTTTTTCTTAATAAACTAGTTGATGTGCCATATGTTACTCACAGTCTTAATGGACGTAACCCATACCTGTATATTTAGTCTAATTCACCAAGCTAATATTATATTTTGTAACATATGTTAACCTTATCAGATACTAAAGTAATCTTTGAATATGTCAGTAAATAGAAGAGTATAGTTTAAATGGTTGGTCAAGTTTATACACAGCACTTGGCCATATAGAGGTTTCCACTGTGTGTGAGAAAGCTTGCCAGTAGCTTCGCATGGGTCAGTGGTTCTTCGATCGGTTGTACTGGCTGCTATGTATAGCCTTATACGTGTTCAGAATGGTTATAAACAAATCAGTAATGACACTTTTTGAAACAGTGGTCATGGGACTTTATTTTGAAATGTGAATGCATTAATATTTATTTGGAGAGAAATTCAAGACTAACTTGAAAATTCAAAATTTGTATTGGATACTGTTAAACAGTTTGGAGAAGGCAATGAAAGATATGGACTTTGTCTGATCATTCTTAGCCATATATTGTGAAAAAACCTCAAAACCGAAAATGAGAGAATGTAATTAGTGAACATCTGTGTATGTATCTGTGTATGAGTGAACAAAATTCAGGAACTGTTGGATTTTTTAACATTTAATGAAACATTAGCTGAAGCTGAACATTGCATGTTGTTCCAAAAATCTCATCCATTTGTTCCAGACTAAAATACAGTCTCATGTATCAAGAAACATTTAAGGATTGAGACACTTGTATAACATTACTACATGTCCCATTAATATATGTCCATTAGAAATATGAATGTGTGTTTAAGTGCATTTATGCAATGATTTTTTGACAATCAGTTGAGTGAATTTTAGTTTTAGAACACTGTTTTGTCAGTCTTCTTTGATAAAGTATCAAAATTCTGGGAATTTATAAAAAAAAAAAAATGTTCATTTGTTTAGTTATTATTAATTTACATTAGAAGTGGCACTTTTATGGATGCTTGTTTTGATCTCTAGCTTTCAGAAGTGTTTGTTGTAGCGTAATACTCAATTAAAAGCACCAGCTACCAAAGGATAGGTGTATTGTTTCAACCTTGAATGTGATTGCAACAGTTTGGAAATGATAATCAGGTTTTCAGCATGTGTCAGTGAGTTTAGGTTTTATGTTGGGTTTATTTACCTGTAAAATTGAAATTTGGGATCCATATTGTTTTGTTTCTGGAGTAGAGGGATTTCACTTTACTTGGAAAGTAAAAATGATGTTAAAGCAGGAATAATTTGGACCCCCCCAACCAATTTCAGTTTAAGGAGATTCTTGTATACAGATGGTTCTGCTCTGAGGGGTTTACTTTTATTAGTGGTGAAAAGTTACCTCCATTAGCATGGCTGCTGGGGTCATGCAAATAAGGTAGGATAGTGATTTTTTTATGTTGGTATGTGCCAGTATTTATGGTTTTGATTTTAATTCTATCAAATAAAATATTTGTAAACTGGAGACACACTCATGCATAATGACAATTTTGGTGAAGATCTTCCATGGAAAGAAATATTGGCTTTTTAAAACACATGATCTTGATTGGAGAAATTGATGCACACAAGCAAGAAGTTTTCTCCTCACCTTCTCATTATTGACAGTTTTTAAGCTGCAAGCAGGGTTCCTACAGTCAGTGAAAATCTTGGAAAATTCATGGACATAAATGTCATGAAAATAATGGAAAAAATATAGAAAAAAATGTTATGGGAAGCAGTGGAAAATGGTACAAAATTTGAATTATTCCTTTGCCTGATTTTCAGTCTGTTGTTAGAGTGGGGGAATCAGACTACTGTTAGGGGAGCAGGAAGCCATCTTGACAAAAAAGTCAGATATTAGGTTTCCTATCATATTTACCAGTATTATCATTCATTCCTGTGTACAGATCTGACTTTCTTGACTTCTCATCATAAATATTAAAGAATTTAGTCATGGAAAATCAGAAAATTGTCATGAAGAAAAAAATACCACTTTTGCGTAGGGACCATGTTTATGTTACATCAGTATGACAGGACTTCAGCAGTCCCACTTGAACCATCTTGTGTCCGAGTAGGCTAAAATTGTTATCAAAATTGAAGCATAGCTGTCTGCATAGATGCAGATTCTTGAAACATATTGCACACAATAGATCAATTCAGTTTCAGTATCCATTTATTTAGGAAACTTCATGTATCTCTCTTGATAAAAATTCATTCTTTTCTATGGCCATTTCCTATTTGGATTAAAGTGTTTTTATGTAACATTCAGTTCATTTGCTTTCATTTATATGTTTTGTTGTCCAGTTGCATGTGTATTTGCCTTGAGTTTTTGGCCTCTTGTTTAGTTTGAGAAAAGTTTGTTTGCGCAGGCTAATTCACCAATGGAGATCCTTAGTTTTATCTAAAACGTATTGACATCAGACTGCATTAATTGAGGAAACTCTTTTTAACAAAGATTAATGTTTGTATTCCAGTTATTTTGATAATAAATTTCTGTAACTAGCTTGATTGTTTGAAAATAGGACAAGCTTACAAAGTCAACCAAATATTGATGTTGGCGTCTCCCTTGGTAAATTTTTGGGGCAGGTTGTAGTTCTGTAGTTTTTGTTGAACCCATTTTGGTAAAAACTCAACATTATGACCACTTCCAAATTTCTATATATCCATCAAATACAAGATTATGGTCATTGTTAAAGATTGTTAGATTAAGCTCAGTGTTAATTTTTTTCTTTATAGCTAAATAAAAATGCACACTTGACAAAAGGGAGTGTTTGTGCTGCCCTTACAGTGATCGAAGGTAAAGGGTAGCTCTGCACATGTAGCTTTTAAAGCTACTTACCCATGTAACTTACGGTTTGGGGGTGGGATTGAGATCAGGCATCAAACCTTGTCAGGGAAAGTAGATTTTTACGTGGCAGGTAATTCTTCTAAAACACTTGCCCTAGGCCTGTGAGAATGTTTTTTTTGGAGCATTGCTTATAAACTTTTCTTTTACCTTTTACAGGCATGATTTATGTAATTGAAGGTTTCTTTGTCTGAAAAAGGACATACAAAATTACATCAAAAATATGATAGTCATTTCAGTTATTCTTTCAATCACACCACTCAAGTGTTGTATACCTGCATTTTGCTGGAATATATTTTGCATTGACCCTGTCTGTCCATCTTTCCATTACTGTTTCCTTTTCCACATGATAACTTCAGTTCTTATATCTACAATTATGAAAATTTGAGGATGGCATGCACTTGGACTATTGAAGAACCCTATCAGTTTTGGTATTATAGGGTCAAAGGTTACTATGGCTGAAAGAGGAAAAATAGTTTCATACAATAATATCAGTTCTGCATCACATAACTGAACTAAGCATTGTGGATAACTTGCACTTTAGCATAGGAAAAGGCCTTTTTATCTTTTGGAAGGAAAGTACAAAGCCATTATGGCTCAAAGAAAAATAATGTATTTAACAGAATAACTTTTGTTCTACAATATGTTTCTTGACCAAACTTTGTAGAAAGCTTGCACTTAATGTAATAAATAAATCTGTTGATTCTGAAGTCAGATGTCATGGCCATGTTAAGTCTAATGAGAAAATGGTTTCTGCAAAATAACTTTGCTGCATACCTTGACCAAAGACTGATTCGTTAGAAATTTTATGAGTCAACTATTAAGAAATATTTTCAAACAGAAACTCACATTCTATACTACAATTCGTATTCCAAAAATAAATTATTGTTCAACTGGCTGGGGAAAATGTAACAAGCGTCAACATGACAGGATCTATTAACTTTTAGAAAGGGCAACACACTTTGTTTTAGATGCATCTATTGATTATTCATCAAATTCATTGTTTAAAGAACTAAAATGGTTTATAGCATATGAAATAATTGATTTTCACAAGGCAGTTCTAGTATATTAATATCTAATTGGAGCTGCACCAGAGTATCTTCAGAACTTATTCAACACATTTATCATTTGAGATCAACATCACATGGAACCTTTCATCCTCCAAACCAAGAACAGAACTATTTAAGAAACATATCTAATATACTGGTACAGTTCTTAGAACAAGCTTCCACTGCAGATAAAATCTGCATTAAATAATGCAGTATTTATAAGAAGAGATATCACGAGTATACACTAGTAGATTATAACATAATCTGGTATGTATAATACTAAAGACGTTAAAATGACTAGTAATTACTATTATCTTTGATATGATGCAGATTTTTTCTTAAGATGGTCCTATGGGAGAATAGTCCTTGACTAAATTAGCCACCCTCAAATGATTATGATTTTGATTATTATTATTATTATTATTATTCCTAAAGTACTATTCAGCATGGGGCAAATGTATACTGTACTTTCATGGTTCTTTTAGTTTTTATTGCAGAGTAGATTGTCATTTTTTTAAATGTCTTTTAATTGGATATATACTTAGCAGGTTCTTACCGATTAATATAATAAAAGGATTATATGCGTATATAATGATTAGCTCCAAAGGCAGTGTGCGGATGAAGGGATTAGTTGACCAGGCTTCCACAGCGCTTTTTCTGCCTCGCCAAATTTCGACTACATCTGCTGACTTGAGAGAAGAACAACTTTCTGTCAATGCAGATTCCAGTTCAATGACTGTAGCAATGACTGAGGTTGATGACTGGCTTGATCTGTCCACTTTAGATGATGACCCAACATCCCCAATAACTCCGTCATGGCCCATGACTCCATCATCACTGACAGCTCCTTCAGCACCAAGGAGTCCATTAACACTGACTTTTCCACGGAGACGATCAGCATCACCATTGACTTCTAGCAATTACTCCCCTTCACTGCCTCTGAGGTTTTGGAAACAGTATTTTGTTTCTTTTTATCTGGAATTTCCTAGCACCCATTCTTGGCTTGCTAAATCTGCCTCCACTTGCCTCAAGCTACACAGAACCCATCCTGAACCTCCCTTAAAAGTAGATTACAGTGATTATTATATCAGTTCTGGGTAATATTTAGTTTTGGTAACGATAAATCATTTCAAACTTTGGTGGTATTTGTATTGAAAATAATCTTTGCATGTATTTTTATTCAGTATCAGAACATGTGAGATTTCATCTTACTTCCATTAATCTGTAATCTTTGCTAGCCAGGGTTCTGATGTGATAACTCTTTTTACATCTTGGTGTATCCTTTCAGACATTTCTGTGCTTTATGTCAGTGAATTTCATTGGTTGTGGCGGCAAGTCACCGCATCTAAAGTTAAGTTGTTCAGATTTGAACACTGTTCCTACATAATTGTGACAAAGCAGAGCACACAACATGAATATACATAAATAAGCAATTTTCCAGTGCCAGTCCGTGTTTGCACAAATACCTTTCACTAAAATACACCTGTAACGCCTTCCCATTGGTATGTAGTCTTGCTTTGATGTTAAACTTCCAAAGTATCCATTTTATATCGATTGTCCTTTCCATTTTCGGCCAATGGACAATGCACCATGCTATTGGTTAGTTGGCATTATGTATTAAGGGAGGTAACTCATGAAATTTAATAGATGTCACTAAAACATAGCACTAATATATCTGTTCAGTCCGCCAAGGTGTAGATAGGGTTATCGTATCACAACCTTGGCTAGCTAAGATGTTAATATATTTGCCTGGGATGCATTATTTATCCTCTGCACAATCTTTTTTCATTTTGCTCTGTAAACAGACAGTGTTACATTGTATTGATTTTAATTAAGTCAGGCATCAGTGGAAATTAGACAACTCTGGTTTTGATAGTGTTGTTTATAAAGTGCTAGTATTTATTCTTTCCTGTTTCTGTTATCTTCATGCCTTGAAATGTGTGTGAAAAGTATGTGAATTCTTAAATTTTGTTCAGATTAATTAGCTTGCAGGTATAATTCATTCAATCAATAAGATTTCAGATATCCAGTGAATGTGAATGGAACATTATAAGCTTAAGGGTTTTTGGTTATTTTTACTTCTTTTTCAGCATTGTTTATTTTGTAAGACAAGAATAATATTAAAAAATCAAACATAGCATGATAGAATGGCTAATTTTCTATTTCTGAAATTTGTAGGACATTGTTTTTTTTCTTTTTCTTTTGGATACATTCTTTTTGGTAAAAAATACCCCCTGCCCATGCTTATGGCATTATGACTACCTTATCCTCCAGTGTGAGTTAAACAGATGATGTGAGGTGTTGTACTCTGCACTGTATTTAACATAATTATTTGGCACCATTTTTCAGTAGTACACAAATTTTCGACACAAGTATGTTTGTTGATAAAAATTAAACCATCAAGTTCGAATTTCAACTTGGCAGAATTTTACCTCTAATCTGGAACAGGTATTTCAATAGATAACCATCAGACTTTGAAACTGCTTTTGCTGCTATTGTTCTTGCATAGATTAACTGAAAGTAGTGTCAATAGGCAGCAATAACAACTGCTGACATGTTCCACAATTTGTGATTACAAATAATGGTGATCTGTAATTAAATTCCTGCATCAGTCTAAGTGATTTAGCTCATTTACATTTAGGGCAGTCATTACCATATTAGATCACTTCAGATTTTGAGAGGCAAGATGACGTTATTAAATGTATGTAATTTCAGTCATATGTTCTGTTGTCAACGACAGTCATTATGTTATAAAACAGTGTTGACAATTAGAACTGGTTCCATTCAGCAGTATGCATAAATTATTACGCTATGAATCACATTCAAGGACAAGTTTATGTGATACTTTACTCAAATGTATTAAGTGACATGACATTTTCCATGTTTTTTTTTTAACTTGCCCAGAGTGTACAGAAATTGAAGAACAGTAATTATATCATCTAGACCTGGCTCCCACTTATCTCCAGAGGTAGTACATACACATGATGAACAGACAAACAATAAAGATAATAATTTTCTGGACAAAATATTCAGGAAAATTGATAATTTACATTATCTGACAGGGGGAAAAATAATTATGGTTCAGATATTTAGATAAAATGATGGTATGTCCAGGGTTTAAATCCCAGTGAGTATTGGTATCTTTGTGCATTTCCTGCTATTCCCTTAGTGCTTTGCGCATATAACCAAGACACATTTTTCATGCATTGTGGTTATCCAGGTATATAAAATGGTACTTGTCTTTTTTTTTTTGAGCCCATGAAACAAGGGTATTTGGTGTATTTGTATGTGTGTCCAGTGACAGATTTTTAGTTATTTCAGGTGTTTTTGGCACAGTAACTCCTTAACTGATTCACTTTATATTTGTAATATAATATTAGCACATGCATCTTGCAATTCAAACCACTCATACTGCTTTGGTCTGCCCAAGAGGCTGTAGAATCAATAATTACCATTGGGACACACTTTTGTTAATAAACGTTTTGGATAAATTATTTTCATCATTTCGATAATCCCATTAGCAATTTACTTAATGTTTGAAATATAAATTGATCTCATAAACCCCTTCTCTCAATACCATTCCTGCCCCTGTGCTCCACCTTTGCATCCAGTTTGCGTCATATTTGGAATATGTAACATATACTTCCCTTACTCTCTGTTGGATTCCTGCCCTTTAGTCATGCCCACTAAGTGAAACACATGTAATTCATGTTCATTCATATTCAGTAATCCTACTGAGGGTACCAGCTATTATTGTATGCTCAGTTTTGTCTCTTTTAACTTAACATTGTCAGAATCATGCAGTATTTTACGATACTGAACACCTTCATATTGCATGCACATGCACGACACGAGTGCCTAAAGATAGTAAAGTGTATTAGGAACTACTTTGTAAATAAACCATGTACACTCGTGTAGTATATGCTTTAGGTTTTGGTGGATTAAATTTGTGAATGAACTAAAGCAGCTGTTTCATCCTTTTGAAAGTATAGATGATAAAGATAATGATGTGGACATGTTCACTGAATCAGAAAGAAAACTTTCAAAGTAGCAAATGAATGAATGTGATATTTGCAATGTCAATAACAAAAGTGAGAGACAAAGTAATTGAAAATCTGGTTCAGATCTTTGAAACAGCTATTTAGGAGAATATTCACATCTTTTTGCAAATAAAATGGGTAGACTGACAAGTGTTCTTTTGGGTCTAAAAAATTATAGCATAGAAAAGCATATTGAGGCCAAGGGCTATTGCATATCTATTATATACCTACAATTTTACAAGTTGGTCAAAATACTAGATTCAGGAAAAAAATGCAGCTGGAGGCTTTGCTACTAAACTAAGAGCCTCAGAGCCAATAATCCAAGATGACAAAAGAGTATTGTATCCGCTGGGTAAATGGAGTGTAACACAACAGCTGCTTTTCAATTTTCCCTGTGTAACTATTTTGATACAGTGTTAGGCTAATGATAGATGACACACTGTATGATGTGGGTCATTGTTGGGGTCCCTCCAACAGCAACATGAAAGTGACAGGATGTTTTCTTGAGCTGGCAATAATAATGGTAATAAATGTACTTACATTTATGCATCTTGAATTTCCTCAAATTATACTTTCTAAGTTCTTCAGATCTGACAAACATGTACTGCAAAACCTGATACACAGAAGCTGTACCAGAATTTTGAGTAGCCTACAATTCTAGCTAAAATCCATTCACCTTATTTCACTGAATTTACCCAAAAATCAAGCCCCTCATGATCAGAAAAGCTGAATTGAGTTGGATCAAGATAGAAACAAAATCCATGCACATTCATTTACAATATGACTCTAAATTTCAATTTTAAGTAGACCAAAAGGACAATTCTGATGTAGGGCACGCGACTAAGTTAAATGGTCACTGGGCAGAGTTATGTGAATTTGATACTTTTATTGTGTATTGATTAATCTGTGGTTGTGAATTTATTTTGGAATAAAGCATAAATTCAATTGCATTGTTTCTTGTAATGTCTTTTGTTGTTAAGCCTTAGGTAGTTAAACAAAATGAGTATATGATAAAAAAGTTACTGCATTTGTGTGGGAAAATATGAACATGTTTTTTCAGCAAAATACTGCACTCTGCAAGGTCATGCAGTATTGTACAGTAAATGCAGTAACCAATAATTACTTTGGCAATGTTTCTTTTTACATTTTTGTCAAGGCCTTGTATTAAAATGTAAGCAATCACCTTTCCTTGTTGTCCATCTAACTGTTGACACTTTTTTTGGCCACCATATTTTTACAACTCTTAAACATAATTGGATCTCATTTTGGTAGGTGTCTAGGTAGATGCTTGTAAAGGTTTCATCTTTTCAGGTCCAATTTTGACATAGTTATTTGCCAGGAAGCATTCAACATATTCCTATTGAGTTGGGTGTGTACATCTATATGCATCTTTTATGGACTTCATCTCATCAGTTCCATTTTGGTTTGTGGTGGCCTCCGATGATCAAATTTACATCTTCATTTGGGATGTTTCTTGTAATTGGCATAGCTGAAATTGTTTCATTACCAAATTTGTACATTTTTTTCAGTGTGGGGCTGTGTTACACAGTTACTCTTTCTAGTTATAATGAAAGTCTGAATCACAATGTTTTACATGTTTTTGATGTTGCACAGGTTTAACATGTATTTGGGTATTCTTCTTTAGTACATGTAGGTGGCAACTTTGGTGGTATAGGTAAGCATAAATGGTATCTTAAAAATATCCAGAAAAAGTATGATTGAAAAGAAAAAGTATGATTGAAAGCATATATTGTTTAATGCAGTAAATGAGTGACTTAGGATCCTAATATTTATGGTTGTGTGATAATCTTCACCAATTATGAAAGCATTTGAAACCAGGGAATGGATAAGATATGATTTTGATTATTATTATTATAGACAAGAAAATTCAGTACACAATATTTCTAAGCTGAGTAAAGTTGCTTATACTACAAAAATACCATACTCACTGTACATTGGAGCTATAGAGGTGAGTTCTTTCTATTGAAATGCCTTATAATGAAGTACATTATACATATAATTTCACTACATCTCAATGAAATGGCATCCATGCACACTGTCCTTAGGAAGGAGCAGTATTATAATGAAAGGTCTTATAGTGGGGGAGTTCTGTATTGTGGTCTAAGCAAGCATTGATCAGAGTTTTCTTTCAGCTACCTGCAAAAAACAGATTGCTTATCAGTTTTCATGTTGGTTTCAGTTACACAATGATTTCATGTTGGTTGCAATTACACTATGGATTTCATATTGGTTGCAGTTACACTATGGATTTCATGTCAGTTGCAGTTACACTTTGGATTTCATGTTGGTTGCAATTACACTAGATTTCAGATTGGTTGCAATTTCACTGGATTTCATGTTGGTTGCAGTTACACTGTAGATTTCATGTTGGTTGTAATTACACTATGGATTTCAAATTGGTTGCAATTACACTATGGATTTCATATTGGTTGAAATTACGATATGGATTTCATGTTGGTTGCAGTTACACTATGGAGTTGGGTGCCCCGAGTGGCCGAGTGGTCTAAAGCGCTCTCTGTCACGGATCACTGCCATCTCACCGCTGTCTGCATAGGTTCGAGTCTCGGGCTCGGCCAATGTGGATATGTGAGAAAGCTTGCTGGTAGCTTCTTGTGGGTTGGTGGTTCTTTCCGGGGGTTTCCTGGGTTCTTCCTCCACCATTAATACTGGCCGCCATGTATAGCCTGTCTTGTGCTGAAAAATGGCGTTAAACCCTAAAACAACAACAACTACACTATGGAGTTCATGTTTGTTGCAGTTAACCTTTTGAAGTGTGTATTTTCCTCAGTATTCTGTTGTTCAGGATTTTGTTAAAGTTGTATATTATGTTCACTAATTGTTAAGACTTGTATATTCTTGCACATTCTTTGGTTACTTTACAGGCAGGAATGAAACTCAGATGTTTACTTATGTTTGTAAGTTCTTGCCCTTAATAAACCATAACTAAATGCCATTGCCAGCAGGGAACATGTTAAAGTTTTGCCAGACAAGTAAAACACTCAGTGCATACATCTCGGATCATACTTAGAGTACCACGATCAGAGCACACCTCCTTGCTGCTCTGTACCCTAAACTGGCTATTCATTCGGTCCAGAATCAAGCACAAAATTTGTTCTGTGTGCTACGTTTCACTGTCGGACTCTAGTCCAGCATACCTATCTGACCTCACCCATGTGTACACACCAGCAAGATACTTCTTACGCTCCTCTTCTGACAATCGTATACTCATTATTCCCACTACGAAAACAAAGTCATATGGACAGCGTTCTTTTGCATACCAGGGCCCAGCAACGTGGAACGAATCATCCACTGAACTTAGACGTAAAGACACATTGATATCATCCAAGGGTGCTCTTAAAACTCATCTATTTCGATTGCAAAAACAAACTTAAAGACCTATTAATGTTTCCTACCTTAAATATTTTCAGCATGTTTTATGTTTTCTTATTTCATAGTGTTTGTTTTTTGTAATCATATCATTGTAGATGTTTTTTAAGTTTTAGGTGTTATCTAATGTTGTAAAGCGCTTAGAGCTTCTAAAGATTAGGTGCTATACAAAGTCCTCATTATTATTATTATTATTATTATTATTAGTTAATCAAGAATTTGATTTACAATAAACAAATGAAGACTTGCATTTTTAGTCATTTTGTCATAAAAATTGCATTTCTAGGCAGAATATTTTCAGATTTATTCAGCCATGTAATAATGTTAAGTTCTGGTCAAAATTGATGTAGATTCTTAGATACCTCTTAATTAACTTACTCTGCATTAATGTACATTTTAAATCAACACTTTTCAATACTATTTAGTTTGATCTTTTCACACTAGTTTATATCAAACACTTTACAATTTTGTTCTTGTTTTGTTCTATGAATTTGCAATGATGTATCATAGACTTCAAAATATTTCCAGACATGCAATTCACAAGAGAAAGAAACAATTGAAATTTGGACCAGAGACCGTGATGTCGATGGCAAATATTCCAAGTGTTCATGACTTTCATAAATTTGCCTTTCAACATAATGGGGTTGCGCCAGCCCTGCATTTTCATTTGGCTGCCAGTGTCAATCCTGAGACAGGTAATCTGCCGACATGTGTATCTGTAAAATATTTGTTCAGTAGTACACAAATTTTCGACACATGTGGAACATGTTATTTTCATGTTGTTATAGTTCATATCAATCCTTGTAGATTCAGGATTTCTTGCATTTGTTAGAAAATTTTGTCAGAATGTCAGATAAATTTTACATACCTTTAAGAATGTTTCCTGATTATGTTCAATAAGTAAAATATCAGAAATGTTAATAAATTGATAATAGCGGGACCAGGTGGCCAAGTGGTATAAAGCGCTTGCCGTTACCGATTATTGCCATCTCACCTCTGTCTGTGTGGGTTTGAGTCTTACACTCAGCCAATGTGGATGTGTGAGAAAGCTGCCCAGGGTTTTCCTGGTTTCTTCAAATTATAATCAACTGGTCAGAACTGCAGCATATCATTATATCATTATGGCCGCTTGTGAAGCCGGTTGTCATAGTAAGTGGACCAAGGTAATAACTTGAATTGTTTTATTGGCAATATGCTTCATTTGTCGAGACGTTTAAAAATTCTGAATCATTTATGACTTCACTGGATTCATTTCTGATAAGATATTGGCATTTGTTTCATTGAGCTTTAAATTATAATCAGTTCAGCTAAACACAAATGTATGGTTTCTTGCGAAGCCAGTTTTCAGTGTGGGATTGTGTTTTATTGGCGATTAATTTGCTTCAGTTAACAAAACGTTTAAAACCTCGAACATTTTAATTAATGGATCATTGAGAAAAATTGAACGGACATAACACTCAGTGCATACATCTGAACTTTAAAATCACAATGGCGCAAAGAAGTATATTTTTTGTAATGACTCAGTCTCGGAAACAACCTACTCGTGATTAATTTTCTGCCCCTCAGACTCCAAACAAACAGAATGATTAGTGTCAGCTCTGAGAAGGAGAAGACTCCATCTCCGAATTTTGTGAGAAAATTTAAGGATGAGTGGGAAAGTGAACTGACAGTTCTGTGATGTACATCCTTGATATCTGAATAATATATAACATTCATTGTTTTATGGGTATATTTTTGGCATATAAAATGATTTCAGCAGTTAATATTAGAATATGCTTAGAAGTTGAAAAGATCATGAAGTATAAAACAATCCTCTGTTTCATATACAAAATAAACACACAGTAACATATAGAAAGAGAAATACTTTAAAAAAAAAATGAAATTGTATGTTTCTTACAAAATACTGTTCAAGTATTTCTCATTATTCAGCATGAGACAAGAAATCTTAAGCATCATTTTTTTCCACCAATGATCAAGAATCAGTTATGGGCTATTGACTGTCCAAAATAATTGACTCTTGAGATTTTCATTTCGACTCTTGAGATTTTGGGATCAAGGGTCAACTGAATCTTCAGTTTGGAAATCTACTTAGAACCATGGCCTACAGCCATATTGACAAGAGGTTTTCACTGAAAGACCTTTTATGATGTCTAGTTGCTCTTAAATTAAGATTTTGGCAACCTGACACTTGTTATGGAGTATTTCTTGACTGGTACCCAGTACCCCTTTAGTCCAACAACCACGTCCTTCACCCTTCCACTTCCTCCACTTCCGTTCTCTCCTTTTCTGGTCTCCCAGAGACTCGGGACCAACTGTACTAGGGTATTTCCCTTCTCTGTCTCCTACAGCTCCTCCGGTCCCTAAAAGCTTCCTGTCCGAACACACACAAGGACATTAGTATTCCTCTAGGGGGCCCCGAGTGGCCGAGTGGTCTAAAGCGTTCTCCGTTACGAATCACTGCCATCTCACCTCTATCTTCGTGTGTTCGAGTCTCGGATTCAGCCAACATGGGTATGTGAGATAGCTTGCCAGTAGCTTCTCGTGGGTCGGTGGTTCTTTCTGGGGGTTTTCCCGGGTTCTTCCTCCACCATTAATACTGGCCGCCATGTATAGCCTATCGTGTGCTGAAAAATGGCGTTAAACCCTACAACGACAACAACAATATTCCTCTAACTATCTAGTCTCACACTAAACAACAAGCTGTCGTCAGATAAGCCATTACCTTCTTTGGTCACGCATTCGTGCACATCGAAATACCCATACTTTCTGGTATGGTATACACGTTATCAACTGCTTATCATGCATATATCACTAGATTTCATCACATCGGTATATATAGATTCTCAATCTTATTATACAGACCAGTATCACATAATCAGACACATTTCTGTATATTACACTTCTTCAAAGTGTACACAGATATCCACATATCCATGCGTGAATATATCCTTACACATTATACTCCTACAAAGTATGCAGATAGTCAAATACCCCCATTAACTAATGTTGCACACTGCAACCATTATACAAAGTTATAATTCAATTCAACATTTGCAAATCTAGAATATCACATGAATAAATGCACGAGGTTACTACGAATTAACCAAATAGCGAATTACAGTATTAGTTCTTCACATAAACATTGCACATATCTCAAAATATGCATGTAGATCTAACACTACAAATGAATCAAACCCTACAGATGGTAATTCTACGTACTAACGATTCTAGTAATGAAGTATACATACTGCACATAATTAAAGTACAATTATCTTGCCGTAATAGATTGTGACAATTGAGCAAATAAGTCACTGACCTGTCTGAAGCTCCTTTGTAATTCCCAGAATAACAGCATTTCCAGCCAATTTCAAATGATGTTGGAGTAGCTTATAACTTCCTTATATAATTCCCGCAAGATGGTTTAGTGACTACTGACTTTTAGTTTCAAGACACTAGATTTAAACTTGCGATTCCAATAGTGGCCACGCCTTGTTCAATTATGAGTGGATGTCGATTCACCCATGGTCTACATAATTAGCAGACATCGCCCCCTCCTGGCATTCTGTCAAGGGTGGATTTACGACCCCCACTTGATGTTCCTTTGAGCCCAACACTTTCAGTTCATGCCACTTACCTGTGAATCGCATGCAGCCAAATAAGGCGCCAGTAACAAGTTCCTATGGCCATATTATATACAACTGGCTTCCCACCTGTCTTTTTGATGTCGGTTTACACTCGCAACATTTATGAAGCGAATAATTAGCCTCAGGGTCTAGCATATACATGTTGCAATCTGGCTATTGTTCCTTACTTATAACATGACACAATTTGACCTCCAATGTGACTGCCTGGCAGCTGTTTTGAAAATTTTGTTATTGCTACTTCTGAACAGTCATAATGATTTTGTGTTCTCTCGTACAGACTTTTGTGTAATATGTAATTGGTCCTAAATAAAAATTGTGCTGTTTAGTCTTCTCATATAGCCATCATGTTAGCCATTTTGAAAATCTTGTCATAGCCACTTCTCTTTGACCAATGTTCATACAGACATGGAATTTCTACCCAAAGACCTTTTATGGTCTCTACTTTGTCCTGATTGAAAGAGCACAGATGAGACCACAGATTTAATGGCTGTGATGCCCATTTGGAAAAGTTTGTTATGTCTGCTTCTCCTGAATGGGGACATGGGGTTTTCACTAAAAGACTTTGTTATTTAGTTGGCTCTGATTAAAAATGGTTCCAACCAGACCTCCAGTATGGTTACCATTTTAGCTATCTTGAAAATCTTGTTTTATTTGCCTCTTCTGAACAGGTGATCATGTTAGCATGGGCTTTTTCTTTGAAGGCTTCTTTAAATATCTTGGTGGTGGTGGTGCTAATCAGACCTCCAACATCATGGCCATGGTCACCATCTTGAAAATCTTGTTACCATAATTTTTGATGGGATGGTCATATTCACATGGGATTACTACAACACGTTTTTCTTAACTGAAAATGTTGGAAATGTGATCTCTCAGCATTTGATAAATCTTTATTAGCAGCTTCTCCTGAACTGATGACCACACCAACAAATTTTTAATGTAAAAGACCACACTTCTTTATTGCAGTACTTGTGTAGTTTTTCCTATTTTAAAACAGTGCTGTTTCAGCTTGCAAAATAAATGACTGCCTTGATGGTCATCCTAATTTTTTTTAATGCTTTTTATCCTGAATGGATAGCTGTATTAAGATAGGGTTTTCACTCAGCAGCTGGTTCTGAATGAAAATAGTGTTCATCTGACATCCAACATGCCACTTTAGTGGCCATCTCATAAATCTTGTTATCACTACTCATTGTACATGAATGATTGCATTGACATTGTGAAATGACTCTCACAATTTTTAATTGGTTTAGAATGAAAATGGTACAGACGTGATGACCGACATATCCACACTTTATTGAAGGATTTTGAAAACCAGACCTACCTGACATAGGGAATTGAGTTAAATTTAATTGCTTCCATATATTTTCACTTGTTTTGTAAGGCCTGAACATAGTAACATGTACATATAGAAGTGAATTTTGATCAGATGTTATATTAAGTTGCATTCCAATGAACAAGTTGACAGCCGGCTAACCAACAAACCAAATTTGTGCACATTTTTAATTTTTTTATATATTCTTGGAGCAAAAAGCAAAATCTGGTTAGAAAGGTTAAGCAAAAACCAATTCAGGTGGATAGTGAAATTTAGCATAAATGTTTGTGTACAGATGTAGTTGGCCTGGTGAGATTTTCACCCCATTTTAGAAATTGTTCACATTTAAGATTTGTTTCTGGACATAAAGTTAGTTTTAATCTTATGGTGGTTGTTTTGGATACCTTTCAGAGTAAACTTAAATCTAGATGATTTTTCCTCTTTTATTCTCAGATATTCCTCTGCAGCCTGTTGTTGGGTCAAAGGAAGGTGAACATCAGTTTCAGTTGCATTGGCTGAACAACAAAGAACTCCAGTTTACCATGGAGTCAGAGAAGATACTTCAGGAGATCCACAAGGACAGTCTCCATCATGTGGACAGTCAGCAAAAAGACCAACCAAATGGGGACATTGATCGTCAACCTAATAACTGCAACCACATAGAAACAGAGAGTGATATGTATCAGCCGGAAGAGGACCTGGATGAAGGTAGTAGAGTATAAAACACTGATATTGTACTATAAAGTTCATGATGTTTTCTTTCTTCTTTTTTTTACTCGGAAATTATTAATTTTTCACTAAACACATTATGTCAGATAGGGTTTCAAGGAAAGTGGAGTAATATTGTTAATACATCATTTAATGGAATAATGTTCATAAAATTAGTAGCATATTAACATCTTTTAGTGTACCATGTCATCTCAAATATCATTTTAGTGAGAAAGGAATAGAGGCACTAGGGATTACTTTTGGCTTCCAAAATCCAGATTCTTTGATTTTACTGAAAATTTTCACAGGGTAATAGTTACCATACTTCCTAGAGATTCTTCATGTTTATTTGTGCAAACAGAAAAAGAAAGTGAAATGTTATTTGGTTCCAGGAGTTTTGTATTACAAACCTTGTTGCTTGTTTGTGATGTTATTTGACATTCAAACATTCAAGGCCTTTAATTTATGATCTCCATGCTTCAGCATGAGGGAAATATGTCAGTCCATTACCTCGGCTCCTTCTTAATCTCTAGTTAAAACTGCACAACTTGGAAGCTTTCTAGTCAGTATGGTGATTATGTGCAAGAGGATTATTATACTTTGCTCCATCCTATAATTAAAAGTAGCATGTTCATTTATGTTGTTAACATATGTAGTCATAGTGACACACAGGTTTATTCTCATGCCTGTTCATATCTGATCAGGATCTCAAAAGAAGAAAAAGAAAAGCAGATTCTTCAGGAAGAAAGGCAAACACAAAAAGCAAAAGGACGGTCAGATCTTGGGGAGTCATGAGGACAGTCAGTCCAGTATTGTTTCTGATGCATCTTCAGATTACACTATGTCGTTCTCAGATGGGATGACTCCCACCTCATCACCCGAGGTAGCAGTAAGTCCTATTAGCATGCGGTGGAGGGGCAGGGCTCCATGTGCATGATATTATTGCTGAATGGTAGGCAGTATTAACATAAAGCAGATGGAAGACAAGGAACATAGGCATATATATGATAGCAGGAGAGATACAATTTGTCTTGCCTATGAAGGGCATCACATAGGTATCACGTTTCTGTAGTTTTTGCATAAATCCCCGTTTGTTTGCACCCCCAACTGATTTCAGTAACAAAAATATTTGTCGTAATAATTGCACAAAACTTGGTCAGTTAATTCACTGAATTATAATTTCTAATCTGAATGTGACCAGAAAGACTGTAACACTGGCATTGTCTGCATGTTTCATGCTTAACAGAGTTTCCATACTTACATGGCGCCATATTGCGAGTGTATTTTCCTCTGACAACAGAGTGACATAGTTCATCCTGCTTGGTAAAAGCCAGATAATTCCATAAATTACTATCATGGTGGGATTTTAGAGTTATATCCCTTTGCACACATGTTCATAGAAATTATACTTCCTGTTAAATCAGCATGAATGGCAAATTTCTGATTGTTATTCTATTTATTTCCTTGATTTGTCATTGTAAATATTAGAAACAGACAAGTAGTGTTTTCCTTCTATGTACATACATGTGTAGTCATGTTTCCATCCATTCCCTGAAAATGGACTTGTCCAGGAACTGACTAAAATCTGTGCATATTTTATCTCATTTGTGCTTTTTGATTTTTAAATCGGTTGGGGGATACAAATAAACAGGAGGTATATTCAGACTATAGCATGATGGAGGTGTTATTGGTTTCAGCAGTAACATGGAAATTAGTTTAAGTTTTCAAAAGTCACATATCTTGTACATGAGTTGATGTATTGAAATGAAAGTTTGGGATTATATTGCTATAGGTGGAAAAACTGCTTCTGCATGCTTTTGTTTTAGGCTATCATAGAACATTTGTTGCTTGTTTGTTGTTAATGTACATGGATTCTGTATGGGGTGATAGAAATGGGCAGTACTCATTTATGAATTGCACTGAGGCAGCAAATAAAGTGCCTTAGTAACAAGGAAAATAGTTTTTAAAAAAGAACTCCTCTACCATATTCTACAGAGGGGGAGTAGAGTGGTATATAGTGTTATTAATATGTTTGCCCATACAATAGTTCCTATTCCATATGTTTACATCTCCATCAATACATCCAAATGCAACAATGTTTCGAGAAATTAAAGAATTTTATTGTTTAGGAACTGAAAAAAAAATTAAAATACCTTGATCAAGTTCAATTTTTAACATTTTCCTTAAAAATTTGATTGGCAGAACATTTGTGGTTACTGGATACATTTCTAATTATGTTTTAGGCTGATTACTAAAAGATTATGTTATGATTCAATGGTCTTAAAGTATGTAACAGAAAAGAGTGAAAAGCAATAAGTTTTGTAAAATTCAACAAATAATTTATTTTCCTAGAATGCAAAGTGAAAGTTTAAAAAGAACTTACTGTATTGTGAATCGAATCCCAAATAGTCCTAAAAGTTCTATAGTCCAAAAGTATAGAGTATTCTGAATGAATCCCAGTGGTGTTCCGAATGAATTCCAATCTTGAATGTGTTGATTTATCAATAGCCTGGAATAGTGTTATGGAAGAAATTTGCACTGAAATCTCAAATGTATACAAGGCAGGGCCAGTTACAGCAGAAATTTGCACTGGACGAGAGAGCCAACTAGAAAGTAGTATTGTTCAAGAGTTGTTCTGAAGCTCTCCACTGATTGGATGCACACAACAGTCACTCAGATGATTCCAGTCCACAGTTATTTTTTACGAAGAAATAATTTCTAAATTTTCTCTTCTACATTGCTCAACTACAAAATGTCGATTATTATTTTATACTAGTTTTTGTACAATGATTATACTTTCAAAATTTGGAAAAGATCAGGTTTTAATCTGGTGTTTTTGTCTTAATAGTTTTAAAAATATATTTAATGAGAGTCATCACTAACCCCTCGATTACTTTATAGAGATATGTCAAACAAATCCTACTATGCCTGTCTTGGAGTGTTGATAGAGCCAGGTCAGTTAACATTTTGCTGACACATCCTGCTTCTCTGGATTTGTCGTCGCCAGATATAAATCTTGATGCTTGGTGTTGAACCATCTCGATTCTCTCAACATCCTTGATTTATTACACATACCAGACAACACAACTATATTCTAACACAGATCTGAGGATTATCAGGAGAGGGGGCAGGGAGGGGGTTGTATAGCCTCAGGTATTTTGCAGTCATAGGGCATAAATTAAAATTATGATGAATTTTGGGATTAAAAACTATTAATTGAAGGTAATTTTGCAAGCATCTAATCTAGATCATGGAATTGGTCTTCTTTGCTTGCACAAATGTCAGGGCATATATTTGGCATATATATGCAGTTGTGGAAGGGAAATGTGATACATTTTGTGTAGCACATCATGGCATGTCAATCTCTTATCGAGTCTGAAAGAAAATCATGAATAATTAGCCATGATATAAAAATATAATTTTGACCACAACATAAAAGTTTCTTTGGCCAAAAATAAATGATGTATATATTTTTGACAGCTGAATGTAATCATGGTCATGAAATATCTTTGGTTTTATAATCACATCAATAAAACATTGTGTAAGATAAACTGTATAACATTCAGTTTTAGTTATTTGAAAAGTATTTAAAAGTAAGAGTTTCTGATAGCCAACCTGTGTATAATGGAACCTCCCTAATCTGGCCACTTAGTATGCTCTCTTTCATTGTGGTCACAGAATACACTCTTTGGAAACTTGTAATTAGTCGTGGCTATGATGTATAAGGTACAACTGAACAACTGATAGTGGTACCATTATAACTAGGTATAGCTATGTCATGTGAAGTAGGGATGATATATATATATATATATATATATATATATATAACATTGTAATTAGCTTAGGGTGATTCTCATAAGGTAGTGGTGAGAGTGGTAACATTGTAATCATCCATGGCTGAGTCATATAGGATAGTGGTGATAGTGGTAACATTGTAATTAGCTATGGCTGAGCCAATTAAGGTAATTGTGATAGTGGTAACATTGGCTGAGTCATGTAAGGTAATGATGATAGTGGTAACATTGTAATTATCTATGGCTGAGTCATGTAAGGTAGTGGTGATAGTGGTAACATTGTAATTATCTAAGGCTGAGTCATGTAAGGTAGTGGTGATAGTGGTAACATTGTAATTATCTAAGGCTGAGTCATGTAAGGTAGTGGTGATAGTGGTGACGTTGTAATTATCTAAGACTGAGTCATGTAAGGTAGGGATGATAGTGGTAACAAAATTTATGGCTGAGTTATGTAAGGTAGTAATGATAGTGGTAACATTGTAATTATCTATGGCTGAGTCATGTAAGGTAGTAGTGATAGTGGTGACGTTGTAATTATCTAAGGCTGAGTCATGTAAGGTAGTGTTGATAGTGGTAACATAATTATTTATGGCCGAGTTATGTAAGGTAGTAGTGATAGTGGTAACATTGTACTTATCTATGGCTGAGTCATGTAAGGTAGTGGTGATAGTGGTGACATTGTAATTATCTATGAGTCATTGAAGGTAGTGGCAGTAATGATTGCTTATGTTGGTATATTATGTATCACTGATTTGTCATTGAATGTAAGGTTATTTCAAAAAATGTGTTCAAAGATGTGATCCACGTTTTAATGAAATATTTGACTAGTAATTTCTCTTTTAAAGCCAGTATAGTAAGGGACACAGGTCCTTTTTTTAATGCTGTTATTGTGTACATGCATGTATATGACAAAAGGCAGATAAGGAAAAAGTTATTTTTAACTAGAAAATAAGCACAAAAGCATGCACACGCAAGCACACAAATGTAATGCTTGGGAGCAGTGGAGATCTGAAATGTAAAATTTGCTCTATGAAACGATGTTCTGTACCAGCTTAAATGCTTTGTGATGATCTCTTCCCGAGTCAGTGATAAGTGATTAGCACACTATTTATACCTTCCTAATTCATTACTAAATGATTAGTACACTATCTCTTCCTGATTGAAGGCTAAGTGATTAATACACTGTTTATACCTTCCTGATTCAGTACTAAGTGATTAGTACACTATCTCTTCCTGATTGAAGGCTAAGTGGTTAGTACACTGTTCATACCTTCCTGATTCAGTCCTAAGTGATTAGTACACTATCTCTTCCTGATTCAGTGTTAAGTGATTTGCACACTATTTATACCTTCCTGATTCGGTACTAAGTGATTAGTACACGATCTCATCCTGATTGAAGGCTAAATGATTAGTACACTGTTTATACCTTCCTGATTCAGTCCTAACTGATTAGTACACTATCTCTTCCTGATTCAGTGATAAGTGATTAGTACACTATTTATTCCTTCCTGATTCAGTACTAAGTGATTAGTATACTATCTCTTCCTGATTCAGTGCTAAGTGATTAGTACACTGTTTATACCTTCCTGATTCAGTACTAAGTGATTAGTACACTATCTCTTCCTGATTCAGTGCTAAGTGATTAGTACACTGTTTATACCTTCCTGATTCAGTACTAAGTGATTAGTACACTATCTCTTCCTGATTCAGTGCTAAGTGATTAGTACACTGTTTATACCTTCCTGATTCAGTACTAAGTGATTAGTACACTATCTCTTCCTGATTGAAGGCTAAGTGATTAGTACACTGTTTATACCTTCCTGATTCAGTACTAAGTGATTAGTACACTATCTCTTCCTGATTCAATGTTCAGTTATTAGTACAATGTTTATCTATTCCTCGTTCAGTGCTTAGTGATTAGTATGCTATTTATATCTTTAGTCTTTTCCTCTTTTTTTGCTTTTTTAAATACTACAATCTGTATTCATTATGTTGAATTTGATTGATAACCAAATAGTTGTATTGTTGTCTTTTCACTATTTATGGTAGCATGTTAAAAAAAAACATAAGTCTTCGGATCTTCACTTGCTTAAAAAAATATGCATGCTTAGGCCAAAGAAACAAAATATGTGTTTCTGGTTGGCTGACCATCCCTAGTTCTCATTGCTGACTCTAACACTTTTTCCCCCATGGTAAAAGAAACAATAAAACAAAGAAAGGAACAAAACTGACCTGCCTACCCTAACTTTAAGGCAGGCAGTAGGCAAGACATATTTTTATCTTGGCCTTGTTATGCAGGTTCTGCAATATTCAGTTAGCTTCTAAGCCTCTACAGAGCAAACAGACTTGTGATTAAGTTTTAAGAATGTTTTCAGTCTTTCGATTTTTTTTCTATTTCAGTACACAGTAAACATTAGATTGTACTAAGCCATTGCCCATACTTGCTTTTTCAGGTGGAAATAATGTACATCTTTTTAATTTGGATACAAGTTAAACATGTGGCTTTTTATGACAGGGTTCCTTAGTAGATGCTCTGGACAGAAAAATTGAGATATTATTAAGGGATTGGCATCAGAATCCAGACATGTTGTTCAGCATCCACCCAATAGATGGAAGCTTCATGGTTTGGTAAGATCTTTATTATATTTTTAGGATATATTGATCATGTTTGAGGGGTACAACTTTTTCTCTAGGGTCTGGATAATGTATTTTTAATTCTGACCCATGATATTTATATCTTCCAGTGGCATGGTTACATTTTTTGTCTCCATGCTCTGCAGAGCCTCGTGGATAGACAAATAATGTAACCCCTTAACTGGGATTTCCATGTCTTGGTACAAACCCCAACATAGATTCTCTTATTCTTCTAGTGCTTTTCTGACCGGTATGGCATACATTAATTGATACATTCACATGAGTGAACTTGCATACGAAGTTAAACAATTTTTTTCTTCTTCAAATCAACATTTTGAAACATCATTGTAATTTATAAAAGTTCATGTAAATATCATTATTATTATTAATACATGTAATTAGATTTTTTTGGGTTATTCCTTCTTAATGTATCAGCTTTGATACCCAGCAGATTATACATTATATAATAGTATTATTTCTTTGATATCCATTGGATCATCATGTTTGATCATCTTGTTAAAAGAGAGTAATATTTAGAGAAAATTGATTTGGGGGTGGGGGTGATTTTGAAGATTTAAACCAAACCAAGGACTTATGAAACTAAAGTTACTGCTGGGTTTCCATCCTTTTACTAAATTCTTCATACACAGACTAAAATAGCAGGGAATCAGTAATTAGTCACTGTTTTGAAGATATGCAGATGTGACCAGAATTTCATTAAGAGAACATAAGTCTAAACCTAAAACCAAGTTTTTAATCCAGTGATCTGATTGGCTGGAATTAAAGTTGGACATAAAATTAACCAATCAAGTGTCATAAGCCTTGATATAACTTAAGACTCATGTTGATGAAACTTTGGCCTGTCTGTTAAGAAAGACATGTAATATGGAAGTAACATTAATTCAGGAATCAAACATTTAAATTTTTTGCGGAACACAATGAAGGAATTGTTCAATCTTGTGGCACATCTTGAGAGTATTCTTGGTATGCAGAATGGGGTGGGGTGGAGATATTGCTATCCCTGTGTCAATTCCTCTGTTTGTTCATAAATATTTTTGTTTCCAGAGCATAACTCACAAACTATTCAAGGTATTTCAGTCAAACTTGGTACAAATATCAAGCAAGGTTCTTGGAGGTGCTTTTTTCTTACTTTTTTATGTTGGAAAGTGTAGCATGTATACTATACAAGATTATGGTTCTAGACAGTAGCATACTAAGATGAGTAGTATAAAATCTGAAAGTGCTGGTCATTGGGTATTTTTAGCACCAGTCTTTACATTTAGATACTGGGGTACATGTCATCTCTGGATGACTTTTATTCTTAGTGTTCTTAAAAAAGTTTGAGCGATGAAATTTTACATGATGATAATTCTTATATGATCAGTAACTGATATAATCCATTTGTTCATAAAATTCACACAATGGTGTGTTCACTACCTGATTACTTGGTTCTTGTTTCTGTATTTATGTCACTGTGACAGGGCATTTGTATTGAGGAAGATAGTTCTAGTTAAGCAAATTTTCAATTGGTATGTTAAATTCTTACATTTGGAACCAGTGTAGATTGCAAGATTGGAAGTAGAGTGGTCCCCCTTTTTATATGGCCACCGCTTTTGCACAGGGAATGTGGCCGTATCAGATGGGTGGTCTTTCCAGAGGGGGACTGTGATTGTGAGAAGTAATGTATGTGTATGTAGTAAGAAAGTTTAATGTAACTTCAAAGCAATTAATATACTCATTTAAAACTAATGTTTATTATTTATGTTTATTTTGAAATGGTTCTTTTTGTCTTAAGATTTATTTCAAGTAATTTACATTAATAGTTCTTGATTCTTAAGTGTGAAATGCAGGTGTGGTATTGTTAGAATGCACTTTGCAAAACCATGAAAAAATGTCATTTAAATCTTGGTGCAAACATTGCTTTGCATTTAGAATATTCTCTTTCCAATTTAAATCATTTTCCCATTGCTGCAGAATATTTTTCTTGTCTGTTATTATGTTGTTTATTTGAGACTTTCCAACATATAATTTTTTGCAAAGAAGCTGTTGAACTCTCCTCCATTGTCATTGAGTTGAATAACTTCTCTTTATTCTTCTAAAGTAATAATTTTCCATGTCGATACGTTTTGTGATGATTTATTCACATGTTGCTAATTGTACAGAACTGCAGTTTAATCATGTCAGTGTAACTTTTGTAGTGGAGATGGAATGCCTTGTTTAGAAAATAAGTGATACATTTCCTGACTTGATTTTTTGGGCTTTGTCTGGTACCCTGTTTTGTTCAAGGTTAATTTCTCTGTGTGTGAAAACACAAAAGCTGTATTTAGCCTATGTTGTCCATGTTATGATTTTGATAGTTACCTCTGGTCATTATTATCAAAGAGAAAAATTCAACAGCTCTTTGAAGCCCAAAACATTGTTGAGCCCAACCTGTTAATGTCTGAGTTTGTAGATAATGATATAATATCAACTGTAATGGTATATACCACTTTGGCCAACACTTCTTTTAGTAATGAAAACCTGTCATTGGGAAAGAGACATAGGTAGAGATAATCAGATTACTTACCATACTGCATGAATTACTTATTGAGGGGTTAGACCCATATTAGGACAAACAAAAAAGTGTGTTTCAGGTCAACCAACTGTCCCAGTTTGTCACTACACTTTTCCGCTATGTTTAAAAAAATCACATTAAACATATATAATGTTTTTAAAAAAAACTACGTGCCAATTTTAATTTTAAAACCAGTACAGCAGAAAACACATTTTATTCTTGGTCAATGATAAAATGTGGTTGATTGTGAGGGATAAATTTGAAATTTGTGGCTTTCAATACTGGCTACATGCCTCAACAGAAGTGTAGTTTTGTACATTAACTCGTTAATACAGAGAAAACTGCCCATTTAGAAGATATGGCCACTGGTGAGGGGGGCCATATAAACAGAGGACCAATGTATTAGCCAAGTGTAATTGGTCTGATTATGTCAAAATACTTTATTTTATTTTCCAGGCATGTAGATTGGTTGGATGAGTACACTCCTTACTCTTACCGTCAGGCACAGATCAGCTTTTCTTCCAGGCTTCCCCATGCCATTCCTATTCCAGATGCCAGAACTATGGCGAGCAATCTGCTTATGTACTGCAACTACAGTAAAATGGATATAAAGTCTGTCATGAAATTGTCAGAGAGTAAATTTTCCACGGACGCAAAAGTAGCACCTTCGTCTGCAGCTACAGGGAAGTGTTCTGCAGGCCAAAATGACAATATGCTGATTCCTAATGTGTTAATGATTTCCAAACATGCAAATGGGTCTCTGAATCAGTGGCAGATAAGTTTCACAGAAAATTCCAAATTTACCACTGTTGTCAGTGTTGCTCATGCATCACGTGCATGCGGCCATAGATTTCGGACCAATACTGCCACTTGTCACCCAGTGCTTCCACTTCTTCTTACAACATCTCATCACAACATTCCAGAAGAAGATTCATCCCAGAAAGATAGTGAGAAGCCCAAAAATGGGCTCCGCAATTCTTGGCTGGAAAACAAAGAAAATGAGAAGTGGTCACCTGATAAAATGGGTGTTCAGTTTTGTAGTGAATTGATATTGTGGAGAGTGGACCCAGTTGGACCTTTGTCAAAGTCAGGAGGAATTATAGAGCTGGCTAGAATAAATTCTCCCAATATATCAGCTTTCTCAAATGTGGCCTGGGTGCCAACTCTGCTGCCAAGGTAAGTTGCTATTAGTGACATGGTTTGTTGTATCAAAAGTGAATATACGTCAGTAGAAATTTTACGATTGATGTGCTTGGTCCATACCCAGGAAAGTTATAAACTGACTCTGCATAATTATATATTAGTGAAACAATAGTGTAGCAAATTTACCCCATCTTTTGACCTTAACTGTCCCTTTTTTGTACATTACTGTTGTACAGTTCTCACTTGGAGTCCTTGACAAGAAAAATGGGGCAACTTGGCACTAACATGATGACTTTAATTGGTTAATCAGATATATCTGTTTGTCTCGAGGTCATATTAGGTGATCCAAAATATCCACATGTCGCCGAAAAACAAATCAGGCTGTGAGCAGCTGGCAATAATTGAAGGAGGCACATGTCAGTTATAGTGAAACCAGTATGCAGAATGCAATACAATACTTGTCTGTTGGGAAACCACTGATTTCTAATGCTAGCCAATAAAGTTTTGGCTTTTCTTGTCTTCCTGTGATGCATCTTACAGTAGGGAGAGAAGTAGCTAGGGACATTGTCGGGAATACTCCTGTACTCATCTGAGTACAAATTGCTGCCAGTATTTACTTGGAAATTATGCTTCTTGATGCCTTCCTTACACCTCATTAATATGCCCTTCATACCCATTGTAAGGGCCCTAGCTTCACCACTGACACCAGTCACAAAGTCTGTTAATCTGTTTTCTTGTCCATCATTCCAGCTAGAATCAGCTTATATTTGGAGTTTTGAGAGTTGGGAATATATTCTAAAAGTGTGATTGTATTAGATAATTTGTCTTGCCATACAGGTTCAGATAGAAAGACATAAGATTCTTTGTTATATATGCCTTAAAGGTCAGATATCAGTGTCACAGAGATCAGTATTGGATGAACTACATTTGGTATGGTTAGAACTAAATTTACAAGCAACAGTCATTCCAGACACAGTTCTATCTTGTCTTGCATAAATATGGTGAGACATAGTTATAATGGCATCAGCAGTGTTACCATATATACTTGTATGTAAGTCAGATCCATATAATGGCATCAGCAGTGTTACCATATATACTTGTATATAAGCCAGATCCATATAATGGCATCACGCAGTGTTACCGTATATACTTGTATATAAGCCAGATCCATATAATGGCATCAGCAGTTTTACCATATATACCTGTATATATGTGAGTATGTATGTTACAATTCTATGTTGAAAGCTTTTTGTTGAGGTTTTTGTCTGCTGTGAGACAGCATATTGTGTTATAATGTCTACCCATCCATTTACATTACATTACGTATTTGCTTTCCACACAATAAAGCGAGTTCTCGACAATTTACAGTTTCCAAACTTTGGATGTGGCTTGCACTTTGGGTTAGGAAGAACCTTATCAATTTTGGGCTCAAAAACTAAAAACTCAAGGTCACCATGACTGAAAGAAGAAACATGGTTACTGCACAAATAACTAGAGTTCTCTCTCAGTTACTGTTACCAAACTTTGTAGATAGTTTTTGTACCTGAGGTAAAGAAGAACCCTGTCACTTTTTTGCTGAAAAACTTGACGGTCAATAACTCTGTCTTTGTCATCTATGATTACCACACTTAAACCCTATCAATTTCGGGCTTGAGAGGTCAAGGTCAGTGCTTTTATTTATTGGCTTGTGCATTTGACAAAGTCTGTATCACTTACTTGAATCAGACTGATGGAATCACATTGATTGTCACTCTTCAGGTCATCGTGATCAAGATCCTCAGTCCAAGATCTATTGCCCTCACATCAACCCTCATGTCTTCCCTTACACTAGTTGGACCACTCTGTTGGCCTTGTGGTTAGAACATCTGCCTCAGATGCAGGAGGTTGTTGGTTTGAACCCCGGCCAAATCATGCCAAAGACTTTTAAAAATGGTACTAACATTTGCCTTGCTAGGCTCTTGGCAATAAAAGGTTAGTGTTAGGATTGGTCGCCCCATTGTCAGGATGTCACTGGGTGGGACATGATGCTACATGTCTGCAACATGATACCCCAGTGCCAGACATCACTATAAACTGCCACACTGCAGACATCGTAGCAGTGTGACTGGAAATTGTTAAAGCTACATTAAAGTCCAAATCACACACTCACACATCCTTACACTAGTCGGAATATTATGAGGAAACAAGTGAGAGTGAAGTGAATGCAGTAGATCTTGGATGACAATAAAATAATGTAGAGTTGATTCATTGCTGTATTGATATATCATGATTTAAAATCTGCAGAGTCTGAACATTTTAATAATATTACCATAGATCCTGAGTTTTCTTGCTGATGTGCAAGGAGTGCTTGTCTTATTTGTCTTGCCTACTTGAGCAGTTAAACTTTTTACATCATAATCTACCATTTCAAGTTTTGTGTCAATGTTTATGAAAGTCAGATACCCAAGTTAAATTGACATGAAAACAGACAAAGGTGAGTAACCAAGCTCCACTCAATACTTTTTTTTTGTTTTTTTGTAGTACATCATTTGGTACATTCAGCAACTCCCCCAGTGCACTGTTTGTAGCGTCAGATGGAATGCAGTTACGTCTTTACCAGGCTGTTATAGATGCAAGAACACTTCTGATGGAGACCAGTGCAAAGAAAGAGGTATGCACATAGTATTTTTTTGCCATATGTCTTCATGTACAGGATTTGTACAGCCTTGAAAAATCCTTGAATCTGAGAGCTTACCTTCAAGACCTCTTAATTTTATCAAGGTTAGGTGTATCTTTGAAGAATATTTGAATCTGTTGAGAAAGAAAACTTGAATTTTTCCAAAAACTTAATTTATCTCAAGGAATACAGAATGTTAAAACTGAATAAAATATTTCTCTTTTTGAATTCAAGATTTTTGATATTTGCTTATTTTCCAAAAATGATGAATTGATAAATAAAGTAGGATAATATGGGGCACATCAATGACACATAATACTAGTTGTTACAAAATTGAATAGTATCCCTTGGCAGTAGTGGTGCACGTGTTGCATCTGCATCTGGACTACTAATCTAGTTAGGAATTTGATATAACTAGGAAAGATCTCTGTTTACAAATCAAAATGGGAGTGTGACCCACTTTATGTAAGACAAAATACTCGATGATAAGCTCTGTAATTCTTTGAAATTTAACTTATGAAAAAAAGGAAGCTCAAAACTTTTATTGCATCAAACATCGTTTATAAAGCATAACACAGATATTTAAATATAAATAGAGGTTGTTCGATAATGCATGGAAATGGAAGAAATATATTTATTTGTTAGTACCCACAGTATGCATCATTGGTGGAGACTTTATTTTGCATGGTTAATATTAAATTTACCATTAATATTTAAAATCCAAACAAATGCTAATACAAATAATGTGTAACGAATATCATCCTAAGTGGATAACGATAATTTGGACCATATACACATTTCTGAAATGGAATAGTGGTATAGAAACATAGATATTTGCATTCACGGCATTTTGGTGTGCTGCAGACATCTCTAGTTTCTAACATTACCCCAAGATCATCAATTTCTTTTGTGTATCACACAATAAAGATGACCCCTACTCTGCATGAATCAAATTTTCAGTAAAATAGTTTGACTTATAAAATGGTATATGGTACACCTCTCCCTCGAAAACTCGCTTGCCCACAATGGTCCGTATCTGTGAAAGCATGCTCTTTATTTTGCGAAGTATTCAGTTCGCTTGGCTGCCTTGTTGTCTTTGATCACAGTTATGAAAGAGTCAGATAATATAAGGTATTTATGTTACACAATAACATTTATAAGTGTTCGATTGATCAAATGAAGTGAGTTTGTAGGACTTTCTTGCCTTTTAACTTTTCTTTTATTCCACCTCCTTTATTTGATTCAGAAGACATAATTAATGTGATAATACAAAGGAGGTCAGCTTTTAATTCAGTGCAACAATACAACAAATACTTCTGGAAGTCAGTTATCAAAACGCGGTCGGCACTTAATTAGGTTCTTAGAGAAATGCTCGTGGACATAGCTGTTATGGTAGATTGATGCGTTTTACATTTAATTACAAGAGAACACATTGCATTTATGACGATTACACTTAAAAGGAACTAAAATATGGAACTAGAACACAAATTTCAATGGATAAATTTTTTAAATTTAATTTATATTTATTTATTTAAGTACTGCCTCCACTCTGTGTAAGTGACATTTTCATTGATCAAAATTTCCTTACATATTGTTAATTGCGGTGTACTAGGAATGTCGTTTGGAAAGAAAATGTAAAAAATTGTACTACCTGTTTTTAAATTTTATATTTTTTATAGTGTTGATTCAAATTTCCAGGTCCTATCTACTGTTTTCGAGAATAAAACGAAAGATACATCAAAGTTTCCATTGCTGATTTTGATCATGATTTTTTTCAAGTTCAAAGAATAGGGATCAATTTCTGGGGTATTTCCTGGTTTAAAAAATGGGATCCTGACCCCATATTATAAGCGGGTTTGCGAGTTATCAGGGTTCGAGTTATCGAGGGAGTGGTGTATCACACTCGAGACAAAACATCATTTTATTCACCTTTATAGATTTTCCCTTTCCTTTTGTCTAGTATCATGTCACCAGGAGATATTAATTATTATGTTTTAGCTTTAAGAAACAAATCCCTTCTGTTATATAACCGTCGTAAAGCAGAGCATCTCATTTTTATGATGTCCATCCATCCATCTATCCATCCATCCATTCATCATTATTGTACAGTAGCATGAAAAGAAGGATAACCTTTTGCACAATAAGTCGACTTGTATACCAATTACCATGATTAAACTTTAAATCACTTGCATTTGGGTACGAAAATGTCAGATAGCAAAGTAACCTTGATTTTAAGAAGAAAAATCACCAACATTGAATGAACTTTGTGGTTGGCTTGAAACAAGGCAGGCACATATCTGTTCATCTTGGTAAAAAGTAATAGGTCACAGGAATGAAAGAAGGAAAAACAAAACAATTTCGACAAAACATTTTCAAATTTCCTATTACATACCTTGACAAAACTTTGTAGATGGCTTGGATTGGGACAAAAAAGGAACCAATTGATTTTTGTGTCAAAAGGTCAAAGAATATGATCTGTAGTACTCCATGAAGGAAAACAGATTCCACCAAATATCTTAAATCCTATACCACAAACCATGACCAGACTATTTGGATGGCTTGCATTTGTGACAAGAAAGGCACCTATCAGCTTTGTGGTAAAATGTCCAAGTCCCAGTGACTGAAAGAAGATGACCGGTTTACAGTAGACAACTTGAGTTCAGTGTCTTTAACCATGCAAAAATTGTGTGGATGGCATGTGTAGAGTTTGGATTCCACAGTTCAAGTATACAACCAATGAAAGAAGGTTTTATTTAAAAGAAGCTTGATAAAAGGTACTACTATTTACCATACCGCAGTATAACCCCCAGGGGTGTAAAATTGAGGGTAAAAAAAACAACCTTGGTGTCAGAACTGGGGGTCAAATAAAAAATGTGGGGGTCAAAAATGTATTGACAAATTTTCATATGACTCGTACTTTTTCAGCTTGAAATAGGATATTGCAACTTGCACAACATTCTCTCTCTCTCTTTCTCTAAACATACAAATCAACATGCACAATTAACAAACAAATGCATTGTCCATTCAAAGAATAATTTTATTAGTTCATTTTTCTTTTAAAGTCGTACTTTTAACAGTCTCCTTATAATCAATATGAAGCAATATTATAGCCCAACACAGTACATACAAGCCAATACAAAAAGCCAAATAAATCTTTTTAACAAAATGGCAATCAGATTACTGCCTTTCATAAAATGTGTACTATCATCGGTTTCATTTTACTTCGTCCTAGAACATAATTGTCCAAATATCAAGGAGGATAATGATTCATCTTCTTTCTAAAAAGTTACACTTGAACTTTAAGATCTATCTTTTATTGCAGCAAAGTTAAAAACCAACAAAATTTGCGATCACCCGCTGACTTTGTAATCCAAATAACGCATTTGTCCCTGCAAGTTTACTGATTTCTTTGTTGAGAAAGAATGTCTTGGGTTATAATGTGTTCTCCAGATATCTTGTGGCAAACGAGGGCAGATTTTTAAAAATTCTAAAACCCTGTCAAGAAAGGATTATCCACTTTTGCAGTCTTCGCAATCACGTGATCATAAGTCACACCGGTAATCCTAATGTATGAATACCGTATTCCAGTCAAGGGCACTATTTTCTCCATTTTTCATCAAAGTTAGATCCACAGTTACTCTTTTGTGTTCTGCTTCTTTCACTTTCTTCGCTAATGATTTTTAGTGCACGACGTTTTAATCTGGAGATCACTTTCTAGTGGTGGGTTCGAGTCTCGGGCTCGGCAAATGTGGATACGTGAGAAAGCTTGCCGGTAGTTTCTCGTGGGTCGGTGGTTCTTTCTGGGGTTTTCCCGGGTTCTTCCTCCACCATTAATACTGGCCGCCATGTATAGCCTATCTTGTGCTGAAAAATGGCGTTAAACCCTATAACAACAACAACTTTCTAGTGGAACATGCATTGAGATTAAAGATCTAGATGACAGCCTGCTGAGCTCAATGGAAATCGCTTGAGAGCTCGCGATATTAGGGGAAGCTACTCCGTCATAACATTGCCTATGCTAGTCTGGTTCATTGTTTCGAATGTTCCATGCGTTGCACTCTGCTATATGAATAGAGGAGCGCAAGTCAAGGAACAAACAAAGCGGGGAACCAGTCAATGCATATGCTCGAAGTATGTATGATGAAGTCCATCATCCAATGCATTGGGTATTAAATAAATCCTGATCACATTATGAAAATCCTTTGCGTCAAAAAAACGCACGGCAACAACATGTGTGCGTCAATTTTCTCCAGTGTGCGTCCCTGACGCACAAATGTGCGTAAAGGGAAACACTGATACCGTGAGCATATAATATATCATACAGAGTATTTAGTTTAGTACTTGTTTTGTATTGTGTTTTATGACTGTGTCTATGTTCGATGCACTTCATGATTATGAAACTTGTATGGTCCCCGTCTGGTGACCATACTATATTCAGAACTAGTGTAACCTATTATTGCAAAGAGAATGTGGCTTATTATTAGAAAACAGTGAAACATGTAGGGATTTTGACTAAATTACAGATCTGTTCAGGTCCTGCTTTAATTTATGTAGGCTGTCCTTGTTATTGCAAGCTGCATAAATATAAAAAAAGCCAACAAACTAGAGAGGATAACATATTTTCAGTTTATTACAGGTTTTCAGAAGAAATGCCGCTTTAATATTCAGTTGTAACATCATGAATATTTAGTTTTCTTTTGTTGTTTTTTCATCAGCACCAGATGAGTTTTTCCAGCAATACCAGTTCTGGATATAGCGCCGAGCAACATCAAAATCCTGGAGATCTTTTTAACATTGTCAGTCTGCAGTCATCTAGTAGACCTGGCTGTATTATAGAACTGGAAGCCCTAACAGATGCAGAACATGACTGGCAGCAGAGCCAGCTTCTTCATGTATTCCAAGAACAGTTGGTGATAGAAAAGAATAGTAAGGGAGATAAATCTGCTATGGAACCAGTGGTAGACCTCAGAAATCTAAGCTCATTTGAGGAACATTTCTATCTTGTGGTCCTAGAGAAAGCTGTTTTTGGTGGGTCTATACTACACATGTGGAAAATCACAGTATCGTCTTCTGCAGATTCTTCAACAACTGAATGTGAGTTTATAAAGTTTGAATTTTTACCGTTGCTTTTGCCAATTCCTTTTTGGCCTTTTAGTCTTTTTAAAGTGTGAACATTTTATATTTACTAAACCCTTCAGTATCATTTTAGCTCACCTGACCATGAACTTCTGTCATCAATTTATCATCTTTCCCACTCTGGAAGTTATGTCTTTTTTATATCTGATTTTCATAAAACTTGGGACTATTGATTTATATTATCACTATCTCTGAATAGTTCAAATATGACTGAATTCTGTGCATATTAAATGAGGTGATCTTGCATCTAATTGGCTGTGCTTGCTATTGTGATAGAGACAATATTTCTGATATTATTTTGAATTGGAGCATATGCTTGTATCTCAGATAAGTTTGATGATGAGTGAGATCCATTTATATTATTGAAGTGTTCTTGTATCATTTCGGCTGAGATTGTTACATTCTGGTGTCCATATTTCTGATCCAAATTTGATCAGACTTGGAATATATATATATAGAGAGAGAGAGAGAGAGAGAGAGAGAGAGATAGACAGACAGTGTGAGGCCGCTATAACATGGTAGTTGGGAACCATAGAACCAGACCGCGTTATAGACCGAACCGTGTTATAAGCAACCTGGTCAGTTAGCTGAAGAAAATGTACCCCAAAAAAATTGTAGGGTGTGTTTGTAGGTAATATATGCGGGCGGTAAAATACGTGCTTCATTGGCACAGTTACCATGTTAAATTGGTGCATGTTAAATGAGAAATACACCTATAGTGAAAACAGACAAGACTTATATAATAGTTTATTTTATTTAGAGAACCATGAATTGGTACATATATGTAAATCCTGTTTATATATAAATGTCTGTGTATACCATGGATAGAGTATCAACACCGTATACTCACCTGTGAACCTCATCATATACATTGAATCGACAATACAAGTGATTCCATCGAAAATATGGACACTCACAGCTTTAAAATATACAATAATTTTGTAACAGGTCATATTGGTCTGAATTCAGTGGAAAAACATAGCACAATCACGTAATGAATGATGAAGCACATTTACTTTTTAGGACATTCCAAGTTGGTAAAAGTTAGTTTGCGTTTTAAGCTGCTGTTGGTAGCGTTTGTAAGCATAAACTTTTTCCCTACAAAAAGGAAACTTTCACAGCACATTTAATGTGTTCCAGTCACATTGGAAAATGCAAAAATCCATCAGATTCCATCACTTTTATTTAAGTTTGAAGAAAAGTTCTTTGGTGTTATTGAAAGATTGTAGTTGGCATACTTGATGACAGGGATTATTACAGAAAATGTGAGTGTTCTGAAGGATTTAATTCTGAGTGAAAAGAAGAGGAATTTTACTTATCATCCACATACAAATGTCAGTCTTTGTAAATATATTAATTACTAGCCAGCAGCCGAGACAATGCCCCGTCCGGTTGATCGCCGTTACCAGAAATGTCAACAACAAAAAAGTGGATATTTCACAACATACAGAACTCATGGTAGATGTCAAGATAAGCGTATTATGATATAACAATGCACTGTTTAGATGGTTTGTCAATGTGGATAAAGAATTTGTTTATGTAACAATAAATAAAGTTCAGTGCATTTTATATCCAGTTTCGGAAGCCACACCACGACCGTGTTATATCCGAATTTGTGTTATAACGGAGCACGCTATAGCTGTGTCACACTGTGTGTGTGTGTGTGTGTATATATATATACATATATTTTTGGCATCCGTCCGTCTACGAGAGACGATGGCATAGCTCCAAAGTACGCTTTTGCTTATCCTTCTTTTTAGCTCTCTTTTCAGCTTGCTTTATTCTTCTCTTTTCCTCTGCGTTTTGAACTCCCTGCCTGACAGCTAGACGCCAGCTGGAACGGTTGTTTGCACAGCTCTCCCAGTCGTTGACATTGATGTTTGCTGTCTTCATATCCTTCTTGCAAACATCTTTGTAGCGCAGATGTGGTCGTCCAGTTGGTCGTGCACCTTCTGCTAACTCCCCATATAACAGGTCCTTGGGAATGCGACCTGGGTCCATTCTCTTGACATGGCCGAGCCAGCGAAGGCGCCTCTCGCTGAGTATGGAGAACATGCTGTTCATGTTGGCGCGTTCTAGAACCTCTGTGTTGGGTACTTTGTCCTGCCACTGGATGTGCAGAATGCGCCGCAGACATCTCAGGTGGAAGCTGTTGAGTTTCCTCTCGTGTCTTGCATAGGTGGTCCATGTTTCGCTGCTGTAGAGAAGTGAGCTGAGCACGCACGCTTGGTAGACACGCAGTTTGGTCTTCTCTGTGAGGTTGGGGTTGTTCCAGACCCTCTGGTTAAGTCTGGCCATCACTGCTGCTGCCTTGGCAATCCTGCCGCCCACCTCAGAATCAATGGAGAGTGAGCTGGAGATGTTAGACCCGAGGTATGTGAAGTTCTCGACAACTTCCAAATTGTACCCATCGATGGAGACAGAGGGAGGGGAGTCTGTGTCCTGTGCCATGACATTTGTTTTCTTCAAACTGATGGTCAGTCCAAATTCCTTACATGCATGGGAGAGGCAGCATACCAGCTGCTGGAGTCCATCTTCCGTGTGTGATGTCAAGGCTGCATCGTCGGCAAAGAGTAATTCATGGATGAGTACCTCTGTGACTTTAGTCTTAGCACGGAGACGGGCGATGTTGAACAGCTTGCCGTCAGCCCTGGTATGGATGTACACTCCCTTGCTGCAGTCCTTGAATGCGTACTGGAGAAGCATGGAGAAGAAGATGGCAAAGAGCGTCGGTGCAAGGACACAGCCTTGTTTGACTCCGCTAACGACTGGGAATGCTTCAGATGTTGCGCCATTGAAGCACACTGTGCTGTGCATGTTCTCGTGGAACGACATAATGACAGCAAGCAGACGTGGGGGGCAGCCGATCTTCTGCAGGAGTCTGAAGAGTCCACTCCGACTAACCATGTCAAACGCCTTCGTCAGGTCTATGAAGGCAATGTAGAGGGGCATCCGCTGCTCGCGACACTTCTCCTGCAGCTGACGTAGTGAGAAGATCATGTCTACAGTTGACCTGCCGGCTCGAAATCCACACTGGGATTCTGGGTAGACGCGGGAGGCTAGGATCTGCAAGCGTGCCAAGGCAACACAGGCGAAGGCCTTTCCGACGATGCTGAGGAGGGATGATGCCCCGATAGTTGTTGCAGTCGCTACGGTCTCCTTTGTTTTTGTACAAAGTGACGATGTTGGCATCACGCATGTCCTGTGGGATGTATCCCTGTTCCCAGCAAAGGCAGAGGAGTGTGTGTAGGGGCTGGAGCAGTGCTGGTTTTCCGCTCTTGAGGACTTCAGGCGGAATGCCGTCGCTTCCAGGAGCCTTCCCACAGGCAAGGCAATCGATGGCTTTTCCGAGCTCTTCCAGGGTGGGCTGTGTGTCTAGCTCCTCCATGACAGGCAGGTCTGGAATGGCGTCCAGGGCAGTTCCAGTGACATTGTTTTGGGTTGCATATAGCTCAAGATAGTGCTCAACCCATCGCTGCAGTTGTTTCCCCTGGTCTGTGATGACTTCGCCCGTCTTGGACTTGAGGGGGGCGGTCTTGTAGCTGGGGGGGCCTGTCGCTTTTTTGATACCCTCATACATTCCTCTTGTATCCCCGGTGTCAGCAGCTGTCTGTATACTGTTGCAAAGATTCAGCCAGTAGGTGTTGGCACAACGGCGGGCGGTCTTCTGGGTGTTATTCCTTGCAATCCTGAGGGCTTGTAGTGTTCTGGGGCTAGGTGCAGCCTTGTATGCCAGAAGGGCTTTCCTCTTTGCCTCAGTCACGGGCTCCATCTCCTCCCAGTTTGCCTCATACCAGTCGACATTCTTTCGCTCCCTCTTCCCGTAAGCTGTGATGGCTGATTTGTACACAGAGTCACGGATATGGGACCACTTGGAATCAATGGTGTCATCAGGTGTCACTTTGGTGAGGGCTTCCTTCAGTTTGCTGATGAACTGCTGTGTTTTCTCTGGGTTGCTTGCACAGTAGGTGTTGATACGTGGGTGACCCTTCTTCTTGGCGTGGTGCAGCTTCTTGGGTAATATTCGCACCTTGCTGGCCACCAGGGAATGGTCCGTGTCACAATCGGCACTGTGGTAGCTGCGGGTAAGGAGGACACTGGCCAGTTCTGCACGCCTGGTGATGACGAGGTCTAGCTGGTGCCAGTGGCGTGAACGTGGGTGTCTCCACGACACCTGGTGGATCTCCTTGCATTTGAAGAAAGTGTTTGTCACACATAGGCTGTGGGAGCAGCACATCTCCAGCAGTCGCTGACCATTCTCGTTGATCTTGCCCCTTCCGTAAAAACCGAGACAGGTGGACCAGGCCTCATGGTCAGCTCCCACTCTAGCATTGAAGTCTCCTAGTAAGTAAAGGCTTTCATTGTTGGGGATACTGGATATTGCCTGATCCAGAGCCTCATAAAACTTGTCTTTCTCCTCGTAGGTGGAGTAGAGGGTTGGGGCGTACACACTGAAGATGTTGACCAGGCCTAAGGATGTTGACAGCCGGAGGGCAAGGATTCTCTCAGTACCTGATGATGGAGGTTCAATGAGGGCGATTAGCGTGTTCTTGACGGCAAAGCCTACACCATGCTGCCTAGGTTCATCCAAGGGCTTCCCCTGCCAAAAGAATGTGTAATTGGCTTCCCTGATGGTGCCGCTGTCAGCCAGTTGGGTCTCCTGGAGGCAGGCATTGTCGATGTTCAGTCGGGAGAGTTCTCTGTCAATGATGGCAGTCTTCTGTGCATCGTCGATCTGCTGTAGGTCAGTGGTCAATCCAGGACACATGGTCCTGATGTTCCAGGTTGCAAAACGAAGAGTTGGAGTCTGTTTATTTCTTCTTTTAGTCTTTCCTGGTGCAGAGTTTTGTGGCCCACTTGTCGAGATGGTTCTCTAAGCTCCACGCACCCAGTGAAGCAGGCAGGCCATGGCGGGCAGCACCTTACTGACTGGGGGCTGCCCAGCTTGAGGCGGGCGGTAGCTGTCCAGTGAGACCTGATGATCTCTCCCAACGTCAGAAGTAACCCCTGGCGCCAAGCTCTACGCCAATCGAGCTTTGACTTAGAACCGGTAAACTGCTACTTCTCGTGTTGTGCCGACGCCGTACGACGACGCTGGAGTGTCCTCTCCAGTGGAGCTATGAAGCCTGGGCAGGGTGGTATGGAGAATCAGCTGTTGCCCATGCAGCAGATCCCCCCTCTCCACGCAGCTGGTGTGCCCAAGGGAACGATGAATGCCGATACAGCTTGGCACCAACGGCGTCGCAGGAGTTGCCGGAATGACGTTGAAGTCAATGTCATACCGCCTTAGGGACTCCATCTCCGGATTTTCTGTCGGGGTTTACTCCCTTAGCCTTTCCCATGAGTGGGTATAGCCACAAGGCAGCAGAGGTTTGGAATCGGAGTTTTCCTTCTCCTAGATGAGCTACCATCCAAGGTTTACGAGTCCCATCTACCCGAAGCAACTGGTTTTAAGGCGCCAGTGGGCCGCCTTCACCCCTTCTCCTGTTAGTAGAAAACATGGTCTGCCGGGCTTCAAATCTAAGCCACTTGCGAAGGCCAGGAGCTGGATTTTAGTTGACAGAGGCAGTAGGAGACGCAGGCCGTATGGGGCATTTTGGAGGATTGGGGCGCTTGTCTCCCACTCCCACCCCGGGCAATGTCAACCTTAGACCAAATATATACATATATATATATATATATATATAACATTTTTGACAGGTTTGATAATGAGTAAGTATGATCTTGTGTCTCATTAGCTGCATTTCTAATCCAGTTTTGATGAAACTTGGAATATATGCATATGTGATTTAAGATCTCTGAAAAGTTTGATAATGAGTGAGATTCATACATACAATTAGGTGATCTTGCATTTGATTGGTTGAAATTGTTTCCCCACTGGAAGTCATATTTTTTATATAATTTTGATTAAACTTGAAATATGGGCTGGTATCATCAAGATCTTGGATGGGTTCAGCGAGATCCTTGTATAATAGTTACTTAATCTTGCATTTGATTGACTGACCTTGCTTGACCTGTAGAAATCAAAATAGTAGTTTGCATATTAAAGCAAAGGAGGTAACCTTTGATCAGACCTATTGAATCATAGATTTGGTTTTGTGAAGACTTCTTCTCCTGAGAAAGCATTTTTATGCTTTTAAAGATTAATTTTACCATGCAGAATTTTTTAATTTCAGTAGAACATATTGTTTAAATTAAGAAAATAATACAAAAAAAATTATAATAAAAGAAATAAAAAATAAAACTTTCAAGTATATAATTTATTTCATATATGACTGTGGAGTGAATTTATACCTTAACAGCCAAGTTAGGAGTGTTTTGGGGTTTCTGGTGTATGAATTTGGAAACTCTTTACCTATCATTTACTCAGGTGAGTAATATTAAGCCTACTTGAGCCCACTGATACCAGTGTGGAAGCCATATTTCTGATCTGAATTTGATTGTACTTTTTGAGTATAGACTTGTACGATAAAAGATATCAATTGAGTTCAGTAATAAGCAACATCCAAATACATTATTGATCTTTGATTTGCTGAATTTGGTAACACTTTAGAGGCTGTATTTCTCATCAGATTTTGATTCAACTTGGTAAATAAGACTTAAATCATTAAGATCTTTGATGTCTACAATGATGAGAAAGATATCTTTTGTGACTATTTCAGATCCGATTTTTACCAAACTCAGTGAATAGGCTTATATCAAGATATCCAATTAGTTTTGTTATGAGCAAGATCTGTGCACATGAATGAAATTCATTGCAATTAGAAATAGTTCTCAGTTGTACATTGTGTAATTAAATTCTTTTTAGTTTAACATGTGTGTCTTCTCTCTCTCAAGTAAGGGAAGTAACGTGATCTTGTTAGTTGACAATCACAGGTTTGGGGTTTACATCGAGTTCTTCCTATTGTGCACATGGCAAAACTGATTTTTTTAAAAAGTAGAATAAAATCCTTTCATTATTGGATAATTGAAACTGATGAAGATACAAAAATTAGAGAAATCTTGGAAACATTTTTTAAAAAAAATAACATATGCAATCAACAAGGTTGGAAGAAACTTATGCAGAAAGCATCCTACAGACCGGGACTCCAGGTGGCCGAGTGGTCTAAAGCGCTCACCATTCCAGATCACTGCCATCTCACCTCTGTCTGCGTGGGCTTGAATCTCAGGCTTGGCTAACTTCGATCTGTGAGAAAGCTTGCCAGTAGCTTCTCTTGGGTTGGTGGTTCTTCCCGGGGCTTTCCCAGGGTTCTTCCTCCACCAGTTATACTGGCTGCCATGTATAGCCTAACTTGTGCTGAAAAGTGGCATTAAACCCTACAACAACAACAACAGCAACATCCTACAGACCAGGTTTCTTGCATAACTGCTTTTGCATTGTGTTTTAGGTAGGTATTTTCATTTAAAATTGATATTGGTAGCTCATTATGACATACAAGAGATTTATGAATGATAGCACTGCTTGATTTTTCTTAAGAAGTGAACAACCCATTTAGGACTTTTGTGATGTTTTTCAGTAGAAGGAACCCTATTGAATTTACAGTAGGTGGACTTTTATTATGGATCATGTTAGGTACCTCAATTGGATAGAGACGTTTTTTGTGAGTGATGTTTTTTATATTGAAGATAATACATTCCTCCTCAGTGCTTTTGATGTGCATAGTATTTACAAAGATTTTACAGATTAATATTGTTAACCAATTTGTGACATGTAGAGCTTGGACCCATGCATGTCATTTCATAGTGTGCTAGCAGATCAAGTTGTATCCTGTTTGACAGGAACATTAGATAGAACAGTGCAGAACCTAATATACTAGCACCATTTGTGATGGTGGCTCTGGGTCTGTGCTGTTGACAGTTACACAATATCCTGTTATTACCTTTGAATATAGAGATCATGAATTTTTTGCCTGTTCTTCTTCAGTTGTGCAGGATAAGAACTATGTGATGGATTACACACTTGTGGAAGCAGATGACAGCTCCAGTACCTCATCACGGGCATGTTCTCCAGACTTATTTGCAGGTCGACCTGCAGTAACGCCAACACTTTCCTATTCCTCCACCAAGGTACAATATCTGTTGATAATATACTCAAGACTGACCTTTTTTTGCCCACCATGTCAGTGATAGGCGCATATAGTGTTGCCTTTGTCCATCTGTCTATCCATCAATCACACCGTGGTCAGATTTTGCCTTTAGGTCACTGGTTGGACAACCAGTTTTAGTTCCCTTTATTAATTGAAAATAACTTGAGTTGTGAAATTAACTGGATACATTTTTATTCTGAATATTTCTGATTACAATGATAAGTACAAGAAGACATATCTATTATTAGATTCTTTACATTCAGGGCAATGACAGTGGTTGCTATTGTGCTGTTTGATTCTGTAGAGATTTGTTGTCTAATTTTCCTCAGACTTTCTCATACAAAATCAGAACTGAGGCCCAGTTTGACAATCTTAATAGAACCAATCTATGGAGGATAACAGCACATTTGCAATCCATTGTTGTTTTTAACTTCCATCATAGCAGTCATAACTACAGGTATAAAGTCTCTGATTACGAATATGATCTCTTATACTGGGCATCAGTTGGTTGGATGTAGTACAGATTCTTCATCTAGTATCCAGGCCACCCTTGCTTAGCTAGGTAAAAAAATATTATCATCAACAAATAAATAACTGAACAATTCATGGTAAACACAGGTGATGAAATGCAGGGATCACTAAAAGTTATCATGCTAAAAGTTCAATTTCTTGTTGCAAAATGGCAGGTTACTTAAGTAGCTGTTGTATATACTGAATGTGGACATGGGTGTGCATGCTCAGTTGTGATCAGAAATACTCCAGATAGCATGTTACTCATGTAGCTGTTGTAATTACTGGGTGTGGACATGGGTGTGCATGCTAAGTTGTGATCAGAAATACTCCAGATAGCATGTTACTCAAGTAGGTGTTGTATATACTGAATGTGAACATGGGCGTGCGTGCTCAGTTGTGATCAGAAATACTCCAGATAGCATGTTACTCATGTAGCTGTTGTAATTACTGAATGTGGACATGGGTGTGCATGCTAAGTTGTGATCAGAAATACTCCAGATAGCATGTTACTCAAATAGCTGTTGTATATACTGAATGTGGACAGGGGTGTGCATGCTAAGTTGTGATCAGAAATACTCCAGATAGCATGTTACTCAAGTAGCTGTTGTATATACTGAATGTGGACAGGGGTGTGCATGCTCAGTTGTGATCAGAAATACTCCAGATAGCATGTTACTCAAATAGCTGTTGTATATACTGAATGTGGACAGGGGTGTGCATGCTCAGTTGTGATCAGAAATACTCCAGATAGCATGTTACTCAAATAGCTGTTGTATATACTGAATGTGGACATGAGTGTGCATGCTCAGTTGTGATCAGAAATACTCCAGATAGCATGTTACTCAAGTAGGTGTTGTATATACTGAATGTGGACATGGGTGTGCATGCTCAGTTGTGATCAGAAATACTCCAGATAGCATGTTACTCATGTAGCTGTTGTAATTACTGGGTGTGGACATGAGTGTGCATGCTCAGTTGTGATCAGAAATACTCCAGATAGCATGTTACTCAAATAGCTGTTGTATATACTGAATGTGGACATGGATGTGCATGCTAAGTTGTGATCAGAAATACACCAGATAGCATGTTACTCATGTAGCTGTTGTAATTACTGAATGTGGACATGGGTGTGCATGCTCAGTTGTGATCAGAAATACTCCAGATAGCATGTTACTCATGTAGCTGTTGTAATTACTGGGTGTGGACATGAGTGTGCATGCTCAGTTGTGATCAGAAATACTCCAGATAGCATGTTACTCAAGTAGCTGTTGTATATACTGAATGTGGACAAGGGTGTGCATGCTCAGTTGTGATCAGAAATACTCCAGATAGCATGTTACTCAAGTAGCTGTTGTATATACTGAATGTGGACATGGGTGTGCAAGCTCAGTTGTGATCAGAAATACTCCAGATAGCATGTTACTCATGTAGCTGTTGTAATTACTGGGTGTGGACTTGGGTGTGCATGCTCAGTTGTGATCAGAAATACTCCAGATAGCATGTTACTCATGTAGCTGTTGTAATTACTGGGTGTGGACATGGGTGTGCATGCTCAATTGTGATCAGAAATACTCCAGATAGCATGTTACTCAAATAGCTGTTGTATATACTGAATGTGGACATGGGTGTGCATGCTAAGCTGTGATCAGAAATACTCCAGATAGCATGTTACTCATGTAGCTGTTGTAATTACTGAATGTGGACATGGGTGTGCATGCTCAGTTGTGATCAGAAATACTCCAGATAGCATGTTACTCATGTAGCTGTTGTAATTACTGGGTGTGGACATGGGTGTGCATGCTCAATTGTGATCAGAAATACTCCAGATAGCATGTTACTCAAGTAGCTGTTGTATATACTGAATGTGGACAGGGGTGTGCATGCTCAGTTGTGATCAGAAATACTCCAGATAGCATGTTACTCATGTAGCTGTTGTAATTACTGGGTGTGGACTTGGGTGTGCATGCTCAGTTGTGATCAGAAATACTCCAGATAGCATGTTACTCATGTAGCTGTTGTAATTACTGGGTGTGGACATGGGTGTGCATGCTCAATTGTGATCAGAAATACTCCAGATAGCATGTTACTCAAATAGCTGTTGTATATACTGAATGTGGACATGGGTGTGCATGCTAAGTTGTGATCAGAAATACTCCAGATAGCATGTTACTCATGTAGCTGTTGTAATTACTGAATGTGGACATGGGTGTGCATGCTCAGTTGTGATCAGAAATACTCCAGATAGCATGTTACTCAAGTAGCTGTTGTATATACTGAATGTGGACAAGGGTGTGCATGCTCAGTTGTGATCAGAAATACTCCAGATAGCATGTTACTCAAGTAGCTGTTGTATATACTGAATGTGGACATGGGTGTGCAAGCTCAGTTGTGATCAGAAATACTCCAGATAGCATGTTACTCATGTAGCTGTTGTAATTACTGGGTGTGGACTTGGGTGTGCATGCTCAGTTGTGATCAGAAATACTCCAGATAGCATGTTACTCATGTAGCTGTTGTAATTACTGGGTGTGGACATGGGTGTGCATGCTCAATTGTGATCAGAAATACTCCAGATAGCATGTTACTCAAATAGCTGTTGTATATACTGAATGTGGACATGGGTGTGCATGCTAAGTTGTGATCAGAAATACTCCAGATAGCATGTTACTCATGTAGCTGTTGTAATTACTGAATGTGGACATGGGTGTGCATGCTCAGTTGTGATCAGAAATACTCCAGATAGCATGTTACTCAAGTAGCTGTTGTATATACTGAATGTGGACAAGGGTGTGCATGCTCAGTTGTGATCAGAAATACTCCAGATAGCATGTTACTCATGTAGCTGTTGTATATACTGAATGTGGACATGGGTGTGCATGCTCAGTTGTGATCAGAAATACTCCAGATAGCATGTTACTCAAATAGCTGTTGTATATACTGAATGTGGACATGGGTGTGTATGCTCAGTTGTGATCAGAAATGCTCAAAATAGCAGGCTACTCAACCAGCTGTTTAATACTATTGGTGAATAGTGATTTACATACACCAGTTTGATCAGAAATACTCAAGAGAAAGTTTGTACAGTTTTTTTCACAATTGATTCCATTCTGTTCTTTTTTGAAGAAAGGAAAATTGCTGTCTGTACTTGTCCTTTTCCTCCCAAATCAGCTTGATTTACTGTGTTATAAGAAAGAATCCATGAGGAATAAAATGGGGTTGGGGAGAGGGAGTGGTTGCTGGAAGATAGTAGAAACTTCTTGTCATACAGTATTATGTAAGATGAAAAGTTCTTTTATTCAAAGATAATTAAGATGGCAGCAGGCATCATAGGGTTGATTTTTCAGTTAGCTACTGGAAAGGCAGTATTTTCTGGTTGATAGTTATCAGAGGAAGGTTTATGGTTGTCTTAGTTGAATTTGTACTTAAATTTAGCTCATCAGTTAGAGATACTCAGAAGAAAATTTGCATAGTGTACTACTTAGATATAATCTTGCTAAACAGGGTTTTCCTGGTGTTAATTTTGTATGCACAGAATCCCATGAACCTTTAAACAACCCTTGCCTGTTGAAGTGTGATTTACTCTTTAAGTCTAGAAAATGTATCCCACAGGAGCTCAGTACAAATGAAATTACAAGTAACAGTCAGTGGATGGAGGGCTGGTGTTGCAAACCTGCTACATGTACACTACCCCATAACAAACATGGTTCAGATATTATCCACCAAGGAGTAAATTAATTCACCTCTTTTTAAGAAGAATTTTTACAAATGCCAATCTCCCAAGGGACAGAAAGTTATCAAATCAAAGTGTTCTTTCAGATCAAAATAATATAGATATCCAGTCACAGAAACATACATTAAGTTAATAACTACAACCAAGTAGATGCAAATCAGGACTGGCCAATCTCTCAGAACTTCTTAACCCATTAGTACTCTTTTCAGAGAAATGTCCAACAGCTGTAATGCATTTCCTTTTGCCAATCCAATATTGCATCTGTGGTAAATGCCCATTGCGGAAACATTTCAGCCATGGAAATGTTCTAATCAGCCACATACAGATTCATGTATATGGCACTTTAGTCCTTATCGCTGACTTAGCCATATGAACTATGTAACAACACATAGGAATTTCCAGCAGTGGTCCAATTTTGAAGAATTATACTGTTCATGACAGATGTTGTATTATTTAGAAAATTAGAAAGACAGTTGCTTTTTTAGTTCTTATTTATTAAGAGTTATACTTCTAAACCTTACTTGTTAACAGATTATTCAGTACTTCTTCGACTTGTGTCATGGATTATTTTTCACTAAAGAATTGAAGGATGCAGCACCTGAGCAAGAATCAAATGCCACAAAAGATGTGTTCTTTTTCTCTTTCTTTCCATGCTGAATTAAAGCTTTATGGTAAGCAGAATCTCAAATGTGTAATGATTTATGAAAGATAAATAATTTCTAGCGTTAGGTCACCAAAGCTTACAGAAGCTGGAGATTATTTAACTCATTTCATAAATTCAGTATAACTCATTTCATAAATTCAGTATTAAATCTTTACCCATTTGAGATCCTCTATATAGCAAACACTGGAACAAAATGTGAGAATGTGAAAAGTTTAAAGAACATCTGATAATACAAAAATGATTTAGAAAGTGTTGAATTCAAGACTTTCTTGATAATAGCAAGCCTAAGTTTACTTGCAGCTACATGTAGTTTCCTCTTGTCATTTGATTTTCAGCTGTTAAATTTCTTGCTTCTGCTAAACGTATTTTCAATATTATACAGCAAAAACATTCAGGGCTATTTAATTCAGCATAATGATTCTCTTTGAAAATTATAAAGAGCTTGATAACTTGGTATGTCACTCCAATACTGTTCCAGTGGCTTAAGTGGTTAGAGCATCTGCCTTGGTTGTGGGAGGCCACAGGTTTGAACCCTGGCTGAGTCATACCAAAGACTTACAAAAATGGTACTAACAGTTGCCTCTCTTGGCGCTCATCATTCAGAGGTTAGTGTTAGGACTGGTTGGCCTGGTGTCAGGATAATGTGACTGGGTGGGACATGATGCTACATATCTGCAGCACAATGTCCCAGTGCTAGACATCACTATAAACTGCCTTACTGCAGATGTCATAGCCATTTGACTAAAATGTTAAAGCTACGTTAAAAATATGAAGCACGCACGCACGCACACACACACACACACACTCTCTTGTCACTCCTTCTCCTACCCTCCATTACCCTGCTATTCCCTAGGCTCCCTGTGTCCTTTTCTATCAACCCATGACTTTTGTAGTAAAGAAAAAAGGTATAATTATAGATTCATCCTGCAAAAGAATAGGATAAGCATATAATTTGTATTGTATGGAAAACTTAATTTTCATATTATGGGTAGCAATAAGTCTCTGTAGCGCAGTTCTTCTCTTGGACTTTTTAAGTACATAAGGCAGACTGTATGATGTTACATTTAGGAAACTTTATCAAAGGAACCGTCTCAGTTAGTATACCACCCTAAGAGCCAATTGCATTTTCTTGAGACTTTCCACAGGACATAAAAAAATCCACTTGAGTCTATTACAAAAAGCAAAATATTGGAGCTATCAACAATCACTTGACAATAATATGGCAAAGCCCATGAAGGGCAAGATTCAGTCAGCTTCATTACAGGTAAGTTTAGTAATACTTAGATGAGTTTACTAAGTTGGGGCGTATCAATCAACAAAATATGTTTGCTTTTTATTTGATGTGGGAATAACATAAAAAAAAAATGAATGTGTAATTGCTTTTTACCCCAAAATACACATAACTTGTTGTTAAGGTATGCTTAATTTTTTTTCAGGTATCCACACAATTCTTGCCTCTACCTAAAGGTGTAGAAGTCATTTCTGCCAGTGTAGCAGCTGGCCATCTTAGCTCAGCATCCATCTACCCAGCATGCCTTGCACCATATCTCCTAGTTACAGCCTGCTCAGATGGGGAAGTTCGTTTCTGGCAGTGTAATGTTACCAGTCCTTTTGGCAATCCCATTAATATAGACCTAAGTAGTGGTCCCAGCTCTCTCAGTGCCACAAAAGTTATTCACGAATTTGGAATTGAGAATTATGGTGGGATCAAGAGACCGTCTCGGGTGTCTCACAGTAGTCTAGTCATACCAGAAGCCTCATTCACATGGAAAGAATGGAAAATGATGTACCAGGAGGACGAGTCAAGTGCAATACATGTTCCAGGTAATTGAACTTAACCTGCAAATTCCTTTTCTTCCTTGAAAAGCTTTGAGGATAGGATTGTTGTATAGTGTTTTGTGATATTATAACTGTATGATTAGATGCCATATTGTCGAAACTAACATTTCAGTCAAACTTGTTTCTAGCGGAACATTTTAGTATGGGCCCATTTCTCTAATTATAATCAATGAATCAATCAAATCAAGCAAATCAAATCAATTCAGTAAATCGGTCAGTCATTCAATCAACCAATCGGTGAATCAGAATATTTTTGACAGCTAGAATGTAATATGGAGAGATAGAGCTATTGTTATGGCTGGCTGTATTCCTTCTATATGCCTGTAAGTAAGTTTATTTTTAATGTATACAACTCCAATCATTCAAGGTATTTTGGCCAGTGATGGTATACTTGTCAAGCACAAATAAGTTGTGTAGAGGTGACTTTTTGAGGAATTTTCTGCATTCAATATTTTTTATGTTAACATTGAAACAAAGTGTAGCATAAGTATAATAATACTGGGTTTACATAATTAGTATATAAATTGAGTGTCCTTGCATAAATGGGAGACCCTCAAAGATATCATTATAAATGATTCTTGTTTGCATTATATGCATATATTTTTCTGTCAGATGCATTGTGTGGCCATAAAATGTTAGAATACTTATGTATCCATAAAACTTTGGAATATACGTTCCACTACCCAAAAAAACCAAGCTTTTCCAGGCTTGAAAGTGAAGTGAAAATCATCGGTTTCTCTGAGAATAATTATCTGATCATAGAGCCAAAATACCAAAATCTTAATCCCTTCTAACAAAATGTAAATAGTTGTTAGGAATGTTGCTCCAGTTTAAAACTGGAAAGAATGCTGCTGACTACAAAAAAATTATACTCATTTTGATAGATGTGTCCACACCCTAGAATAATCATGTTTACTTTCCTTTCTTTCTGTAACATTTTATCCTACCCTCTTCTAAACATAGTTTTATGTTGTTTGTTTTTAGGCAAGCCGATCACAGTTTCCTGTGCTTACACAGGGCGTGTAGCAATAGCCTATAGATTTGGAGGCATCAAGACTATATCCAACCAGCCAGAAAACAAGTTCTTCAATCTCTGTGTAGCAATCTATGAATGTGAATCCACAGGTGAGAAATTGGTCCAAACCAGGCAGTTATTAGTCCAGTAGTAATAACTTTGTCTTTCAGTCCAGCTGTCCTTTTGTTTACACTTCCTGTAACCAACAAATCATTGCCACCCGCACATAATTCCATGTCATTTATGTCTAAGTTATACACATGAGAAAAATGATCACTTTAGTTTTCAGTGATTTGCATTTTTGTATTACTGTTACATGCATGTATGTGTAAACCTTGGATTGCCAGGCTCCCCAACCTTAAAATTGTTTGTTGTCTGGTGGAATAAATACTTTAAACAACATAAAGACAACAAGAAATACCTTTTGAATTTTCGGCGATCTGTTTGTAACTTGAACTAACCTTTTCTTAATTTAAAGAAAAATTAACCATAAGTTGTTAGGATTTTACATGCAACCCTACATCACCACCTGACCAGGTTTATGGGGAATTATTTTCCATCCTGATCTTTACTTATGTGCATTTATTTAAATTCAACATAATGCATTAATACAAAGACACATACAATCACAAATATTGTACAAAAAGAACCAGTGTGTTTTAAATTGCCTGCTTGTTTGTTTCATGTGAATGTAAAGAAAAACAAAGAAATCAGACCAATAGTTGACAAAAGGGTTCACTTTTTCTTAAACTTATCACTTCTGTTAATCACTTTGGTGACATATTTTTCAGCCATTTGTATGATAAAACACAATATTTATAACCGGTGAAATGTGCTATTTTTGATAAGATTTCTAAGTTTTTATTTCCTATAAAGACACCTTTAATTTTAAATTTGGGTTGTATGTTTCAATCCATTCCACAAATAATTTCCAAAAATGTTCAGTAACTGAACAATCATAGAATAAGTGCTCAGTTTGTTCTGTTCCTGCCTTACGGAAGGGACGTTAATCATCAGCATTTAAATGAATGCTTTTCAAAAACTTTTGTGGCAATAGTTATAAAAAGAAAGCTGAAATTAAAGTTAATCAGTTTTGTGTTTATGTACAAAGGTTAACCAAAACAAAAGAGCTGGTCCATTCATTTACACCAATTGTAAACCCTAGGTGCCTAGACCAAGTATCATATTTACTTTTGTATGTTGGTTTTTATTAGATCTTTATAAATACATTTATTTTTTGCTCTTTCCCCAAAGAGGGAAGTTTTGTCATGGAAAGTATTTGCATATTTAAACAACTTTTAATTTTCTTTTTCAATTTCACTGATATATTTCAGAAGTTTTAGCAATCTGTTTGTAACTTGACCATGCCAAAACTAGGTTCAGAGAGAGAGAGAGAGAGACAGAGAAGGAGATAGAGAGAGATTTTTTGCATTGGGAAAGAGAGAGTTTTTTTGCATAGGGAACATAGAAAAACAAACATTTAGTTAAGACCACATATTTTTTTCCTGTGTAGCAAATGTAAAGAAAATGGTACAAAAATAGTGTCCTTTATGGATGGGTGGTCTATTTACAAGTGTATCTGCTAAGGCAGGATTTGCTATATTATAACATATGAAGTAAATAACTTTCTGCTATGACTGCCATTCCCCAGTTGTAGACAGTGTATGGCCTGTAGTGAATCCTCAGTGTTTTTATTTAGAAAAATGAAACTCTTCTTTTTTTTTCTCTTCAGGGGGATCTGAGTGGGTTAGAGAGGATACAATAGAACTGAAAAACATCAAGATGCCAGATCCTAAGGCAGAGATTGATTTAGATGTGATTTATGGCAGTTCAGAGAGTGTACTCAAGACCCCAGAATACCCCACATCAGAAAGTCCAAAGAGCCTGACCCCTTCTCAGTCTCTTGTGAACATTGTGAACATGAGTCGTACCAAATCTGTTCCAAGTATTAGTACGATATACAGTGTCAGGAGATCCATTTCAGTACCACATGCTCATTTGGAGGGTGTATTGCAACAGAAACATTTGGTACAGCTTGACTGGGTTTCGACAGAGGATGGTTCCCATGTGTTGACAGTTGGGGTTGGACCTAAGATTATGATGTATGGCCAAGTGTCAAATGAAATAGTACAAGCCTCACAGAAAGCAGGTGCAGAACAAAAAGGAAGCACTAAAATGACAGATCCTGGAAGAAAAGTTTCACTAAATGAATCAAACAGACGACGATCAATACTCCAAACAACCAAATCCATGCTTATTGATGATTATCAGGAACAGTTACAGTGGATGAAATTACGCTCCATTGAGCTCACTACTGCAGATGGTTTACCTCCCTTACCAATGCATATTTCATGGGTCCGTGGTGGTATTTTGGTAGTTGCGATGGACAATGAAATGCATGTTTACTCTCAATGGCAAAGTGGATCAAATCATGACCCCACTGTTACAGATGGGAAAGAAATGGATATCCGAGATTTTGGTAGTATGTCTTTCAATTTGGGAAAGCCAGGCCTGTTGCCACCAATCAAGTCCACTCCAAGTTTCAAACCCTCATACTCAGTGCCGAATTTCAAGAGAGTTGCCACTTCCTTAATGAAAAGAGACACACAGAAAACAGTGGCAAATTTGACAAATGAAACGTTAGAGCGGAGTGAAAGTGACCTTAGTCTAACAATTATTCATGAATTGGGCTTGTTTGAGGCATCCAGACAAGCTAATCCAGTGTTACCCCAGTATCACCCAAAGTCTCTCATGGAGTTGTTGAACTTCGGTAAAGTGAGGAGAGTGAAAGCCATATTAGCTCACTTAGTGCGATGTATAGCAGGAGGAGATGTGACACATGCAACATGCACTGAAGACAAAGATTGGGAGGATTCAAGGCATCATATCCGACAACGGGCTATGTCAGTATCTGCATTAAGCTCTGGTGAGCCAGTGCAAATTGAAGAGGAGGAAACTCTAGATTACATAGAAATCAGTTCTATTCCACCACTGCCACTATATGCCCTTCTTGCTGCTGATGGTGATCAAACTCAGATTAAGTCTGATGCATTAGAATGTGGGGCACCAAATGCTGACGAAGATCAAACTGACTACAATGAACTTTTCCAGACCAGTTTTGAAGATGAAGTTCTTGATACTAATGTATTGTCCACCTCCGCAGAAAATATGCCAAGCAAGGCAAACCTTTCTGCAAAAGGAAGTGCTTTGCCAACAGCAAACCCCAATTATTTTGGATCCGTACAGGCACATTTGCTAAGCAAGCATTTGACCCATGTACAACTTCCAGGACTATCCAGTTTGGATCAGATGTACCTTCTGGCATTGGCTGATACAGTAGCTCACATCAAAATGGATTTTGCTGACAGATTTGGAGAGAGTTCAAGTGAGTTTGTCCTATTTCCACTTATCATTATATATTGCTAGATAGCTGCAGATTTAAAAAAGTAAGCCAAACAAAAAGGTCCCATGTTTTGTGTTCTTTTATGAAACATAAAGTATGATATCGACAGATAAGGCAGCACTTTTAGACTAGGAAGCACTCTGAAAGTATGAGTAAATTTCTTCTATAATTTTGTCATGATCAGGATTAAGATAAACAAAACTCTTCTTATGTTAAGGTATTTTTCATGGCAGTTTAAAAAATTAGAAGAGCTGTTTGGCTGGCCTATATAGGACTGTTCCATTTAAATATACGTGGTACCCAGGGAAGGCAGTTTTAAAAAAATACATGTCAGGGTACTTTAACTGGACATAGTTCATATTAAAGTGAAAAGAAAATTCTAAATTGACTCTATAGTTGAGTATCCCAGATTAAAAGTGCCTTCTCTGGTTCCCAAAAATGTTTTACTAGAACAACCCTTATTGACCATCTGTCTATTATGTTTGTTATCACTGCCCCAAACCAAACTGCTTGGAGGATTGCCAAGACACTTTACACACATTCAACCCAAGGTCAGTTTGGTTCTGTATGAAAATGGTGCCGATTGAATAAGCAGTATGCTACCACAGTGGCCACCTAGAAAATCTTGTTATCTCTGCTTGGCTTGAATAGATTGTGTTTGTGTACAAACACAGACCTGCCAACTCTTACGATTTTGCCGTAAGATAATTGCCATTAAAATATGGACTTATGGCATAAAGGAAAAACTATGGAAAATAATAGTTGCTGAAACATCTGGATAATTTATTCATACATGCTTGATATAGATCAGGGTTTCATATTAGGATTAGTGAAATAAGTCAGGGAACCAGACTAATTTTACAGCAGTACCCCAGATGCTTTAAGCTATACCTATTTGTTAATGCAAAGCATCTGCATGATCAAACAAAAAAATTTAAAATGGCGTCCAGAAAGCAATGCATGTTTAAGACAAAAGGGAAAAAAAGCTTCTAAAAAAGTGTTAAAATCAAACACAGAAGAATAAAAAGGAGTATTCAAATTCTTGTGAATAAAACCTGGAAAGAACACAATTACATTTATTGGACATCATGTGCCAATTTGAGTTTGTCTTGTGGTGGGAGATATGATTGCCATCGTCATGTGAAATGGAAAAAGAATTTCCATGAATTATGTCAAGTTGAGAGATAGCAACAAGTCATTGAGTTGCATAGGGACCAGAACTAAAGTTTGTGCAACTGTACTAGTGGTAAATAAAGGCTATGCGTACTTTACAAACTTTTCAGTTGAACATAGTGTTTATTCTCTCTGCATCAAACTTTTTATTACGTTTTCCAGGTTTACAATAGTAGTTTTTGATATTTTGTTCTGCCTTACTGAGATGGACTTGTCAGGGTTGGCAGGTCTGCAAACACAAATCTAGTTGCACAAATTTGGTATGTTGGATCTATTGAATAATGTCTTACATAGTTTCATTAATTCAAGACTTTAAGCTTATAAAGTAGGAAAGAAACAGACATCTTCTTTTCCTACACTGTATTTACAGCAGAGAGCATCAATCCCTTTTGAGGGGCAATTATAGCATGAAAATCAGGTTGCCAACCCTTAAGACATTTGTTTTAATACCATATCTGTGCTTTGTTGTTGTTGTTGTGGGGTTTAACGCCATTTTTCAGCAAACAACAGGTTATGCATGTAGGCCAGTATTAATGGTGGAGGTAGAACCCGGGAAAACCCCGGGAAGAACCACCGACCTACGAGAAGCTACTGGCAAGCTTTCTCGCATACCCACATTGGCCGAATCCTAGACTCGAACCTACGCAGACAGAGGTGAGATGGCAGTGATCCATAATTGAGAGGGCCTTAGACCACTTGGCCACTCTGGGCCCCCTGTGCATTGTAAAGTGCATTGAATGAAGTAATTCAGTGTACTGTATTTAAAAAAGTTTACCATAACATGGGTATCTTGAATTTTTTTAAGTTGGCAGGCACATGGAGAAAGTGGATGAGGATTTGAAACATTGTGAAAACAATCAGCAGTTACCTTTAATGTAACTAATGTTGACAGCTAGACTTGCAAATTAAACTTCACAGGCCCAGTCTTTTTTAATGACATGTTTGCTGTAAAAAAATAATTAATTTAGTTTGAAATTTCAGATCCTCAGGCAGTAGAGAGACAGATCTCATACCATCCAACAGAGTCATTAGATGACTGTGGTCTCCGATTTCTTCTGGCTATAAGGCACCACAACTACCTCATGAGGATTCTACCCCCCACACAGAGGGTCTTGCTCAAAAAGCAAGGCCTCAAGACATTCAACATTGTCTGGGCCTTCCATTCAGAGGCAACTGAGGTAACATTTTTGCTCACCTGTAAGAGGTACAATAAAACTTTATAGTAAACTTTATGATATGATACTGATGTTATCAACTTTGATGTTGTGGTTGTCGACAGCTGGTTGAAGTTCATGTTTATGATTTAGATTATGGCTCTGACGTATGAATTTAGGAATTTGCATTTATATTTTACTGCTTTATGTTCATTTGTGTTATGATTATCAAGCACTGTTCATGCTAAAATCCACAAATTTGATGATTGTTTGCATCTCTGTTAGTACCTAACCCTTATCTCTTACGTCGCGTGTTTAGGCTCGAATAAACACAAGAAAGAGTGAAAACAACAAGCTTTGAAAAATACTATTTCCCTGGAAATATTCTGTAAAAATGAAAAAATAGAACTTACGATTTTATAGAATCAAATCCAAAAATAATCAAAGAATAATATATGAATAATTTTTTTTTTGTAGACCTAATAACAAAATGTTCAAATGATTTCTAGTTCGAATCCCGATGAAGAATCCAAGATGAAAGACGTATGGTGAAATCTGTAGTGTTAAATTCTACAGTTCCTTATAGAAACAAGAATGATCACTCTGATTTCTGATAGCCGAATGAATTTTTTATTAAAACAACTGTCCTTCAACTATTTTACATAAACACACTTAGTTTCCAGAAAAATAACAGAATTAGTACTTTTGAATCTAAGCAGTTTGAAATAATTCCAATCCAAGTAATTTGAAATAACTCCAAACAGCACAACATACAAATTCCAGTGTAACAGCCCAGCTTCTACTGAGAATAATTTTCCAAAACAGGGTGGTGGGATGAAAAGTTCAAGGGTAATATTACTGACCCCCCCCCCAAAAAAAAACATAGCGTCTGTACAAAAGCATTAATTGTACATAATATACCAGGACTGAACTGTGTGGCTATCTTGCACATGGAATAATGAAGGAGACTATTGATTGTGGGGTCAAATTATCAGATGTCAAGGGTCACTGTGACTGAAAAAAGAAAAATGGTTTCTTCACACACAAAAAAACATAGGTCAACCTCTTAGACCCAGACCAAACTGTGTGGGTATCTTGCATGTGGGATAAGGAAGAAGCCCGTTGGTTCTGCACAAATGTTCAGTTATGCAAGAACGGAGCCTATTAATTTTTGCATCAAAGGTGAAGATTACTGACTGGAAGAAAAAAAATTGTTCTTGAATAATAACATTAATTATAGACCACATGCCTTAACCAAAGTGTGTGGATGGCTTGCACTGAAGTATGGAAGAGGCATATTGGTTTTGGGATCAAACGTTCCAAAGTCACGATTGTTTTGGTCATGAAGAAAATGGGTTTTGCATTATAACTTGTCATAATGTAAGTTTCTTTCATGGAATAATGTTTTGTCAGAGCAATTTCCTTGTCAAAACTTTGTGGATGGCTTCCACTTAGGGTAGTCAAGGTCAGAGGTCACTGATGGCAAGTGTAAGATGAAAATAGTGGTTTCTGCTTATTAAGTATAGTTCATGACCACATACATTGACCAAAGGTTCACCCATTGGTTTATAATCTTTGAGTCAACTATACTATACTGGTGCCTACATTGGTGACTATTAAACTCAGGCTGGGTATAGTGTGCATTGCATGTACTTCTGTGTTTTTTGGCTTTCATATATAAGTAAGACTCAGTAAACTGATCATAAAACATGTGTTGTATTAGATTTTGGGCATTTATCTTTGTAAAAATTAACTGAGTCTAAATAAAATAGAAAATAGATTGGCATTGTTAGAGTCACATTCATAAAAAAACTAGCATGCCAAATTAGCTTCTTTGTTGCAACTTTTTTGTTATTATGTAAAGGCTAGATAGATATTTATTTGCAATTAAATAAAATAAATGATCTCAGTAAGGTTTTGAATAAGAAGGTCTTTAGATTTAATATAAATTTACAGTTATGAAATCCACCATCACATTCTAGAAAATTGGCAGATAAGTAAATGTTGCAAAATATTGCGGTAGTGGGGACTTGGTGATTTTGCCTTTCTGTTAATGTATGTGTTAGTGTATTTTTTATTGTCTTATTAGGAATGGCATATAAAAATAGAGCTTTAAATTGACTTTATCTTTCAGAAGCACATCACTTATTAAAATGATCATCAAATTTCATCTCCATGCAGGAACTGGTGTCAGCCATTCCCAGTGTGCAGAAAGGGGAACCTACCTGGGAAGAACTGAGAGAATTTGGGGCAGGATGGTTCATCACAAACATTAACATCTTGAAGAAAACAATAGAGAAGGTAAGCTGAGACTTGTAGACTTAGGAAAGTACAGTTAAGCTTATCTTAAGAGTCACCACAGGGATGTGTTAAGTCAGGTTGCTGCTTAATTTAGGGTAATTTCTTCTAACATTTTGGTTATAGGGATCTATAGAATAAGGCAGCTTAAGAAGGTGAGGCTTCATAAGGTGATCTCTAAAGCAGAGTCAATCATACTGACAAGTTGCAAAATGGCACCAGCTGTCAGTCAGTTGAAGTATGTTCAAAACTTCAAATAGACTGGTAACAGTCTTCAGGCAGGCTACGTATTAATTACTATGCAATCAGACCAGCACAGTTAAGTTTGTGAGAGTTTAGATTGCCATGGTTGCACAACTACTTAGTAGAAACTTCAGAAAGTAATATGCCATTCAGGCTGTCACGGAGTACTTATTATCATCCAGTCGATCTATCAACAACTGTCAGTCAGTAATTGCATATCAGCAAGTACTGGATATCTGACCAATAGATAATTTCTGAATTAATTTCCTCAGGTAACTCACCACAAACTCTTAAGCCTTTTGGGGGGGGGGGGCAACAGTAATCATATCTGTATCAGTTAAACTGCACACAAAAATTGGATAAGGTGCTTTCCTGTTGGGTCCGATAAATCTGTGTTCTTGGTTTGGGAGGGTTATTGTTCGTATTTATTGTCAAAAATGTTTATATTATCACTGGAAATAGTTCTTCCTAATTTTTTGTTAACATTATGAGTAGTATTCTTATTTAAGAGTTATCCTCATGCAGTATTCATGTATTTATTGATTAGTCTGTTGATTCAAAAAGTGTGTGGTTGCGGAGAAGGCTTAAAGACATTTGCCCAATTCAGACAAAAAAAACTTTTAAAAATATCCTCTGAAAACTGTATTGATTAAACAATAAATTTCAACAATCATAACCCAATCCTAGGAAGCAGATTATTAAGATGTACAGATTGCATGCTTATTGTACTGCCTGTTGGTATAGACACGTTCACAAGCATTGCTAAACATAATTTAGAAAATACAAACATTTATTACTAGTTTCATCGGGTGCTCTGTGCCCGATGCTTCCATAGAGCTAAAAAAATGACAAACTTTTGATCAAAACACAATTGTCAAGTCATGTTGACAACAAAATCACTCTCAGCTTTTCAAGCTGAAGAGTGATCCTTGTATAATTTAAACTTGTGATTTGTTAACCCTTTACCTCATAGAGCATAGATACCAAGTGCAGTGTGCTATAAATAGAACACCTGTTACCTATTCGACTCCATACGCATAGGCCTGCCTGTTAACTGTTAAGCAATGTAGTGTATGTTACGTTTAACAGCAATTTTAACCATTTTACATTTTTGGTACACATCTGTTATGTGTGGAAATATTAAAGAGTAAAGTCCGATTGTTATAGCTGTGTAATTATTTTTCACGGAAGAATTTTTTATGTGCTTTAAAATCTTGAGAGAACTCATTCACCATCAAGTCAGTGAGACCGTGTGACCAGCATTAGCTGCCATTTCTAATACTCAAAATTTACAAATTTTTTGTCTGCATCTACATCACTAAGTCATCTGAATTTGATAATTTATAAAAACTAATTGCTGCCCACATCAATATCAGAGCCTTTACCTAAATTATTGAATCTTTCATAGTTGTGATTCTAATTGTGAAAACTTCGTAAGTACTAAGTCAAATCTGCGACCTCCATTTTGGAGAGTGGAGATTACGAACCAGTTACTTTAAATAGCTGATATCGACCAGAGCATAAACAGTGACCACATGATCTGACGTAATTGTCGTTTGCAGAAATGAATGTAGTATTTAATAGGGGTTTTTCCCCAAAGGTGGCGCTACGAAAACTGGCTTAAAATGGCTAATGTTTATAGCAGACGTCAAAACGCGCTTCCATGTGAATGGAGTAGAGACGTCAAAAGGCGCTTCCATACGAATGGAGTAGAGGTGTCCAAAGGTGCTTGCATGAGGTAAAGGGTTAACAGAAAAGTCAAGTATGGAGGTCAGCTCTTGATATTTTGGAATTGTGTTGTAGAACTGACAGTTATTATGCAATTACCTCAACTACCTGGTTCTCAGAGTCTTCACTGTTTGAACTTGGACACATGGAGGAACTTTCTTCTGTTACACTAACAGTTTCATGGTTTGTAAATGTTCTGTCTTTTCACTCATTTTTAGTAAATTTTGAGCAGTTCCTTGAAAGTGCTGTGAAAGTATTTACGCAATTTATTTTACTGTAAAATTTCAATTTTTGAAAAGTTGATAAGTTAATGTAGTTATTTATTTGAAATATACAATTTCTCCTTTAATATATTCATCGATCACATTAATATTAGGAAAATAAATTCCATGACCTGAAACCAGCCCTCTCAGAAAGCTGCACATTAATCTTTTCCACATTATATATATATATATATATAGTCCAAGGGAAGAAAGTCATGACCGTTACCTTCCTTTTGCCACTGCTGGGTAGCACCAATTTTAAGTTTTCATTCAGTACTATCAACATAGTCCTGCAAGACTTTCTGAAATTCTCTGAATATCTTAGTGATTTCAACCCATCCATCCAGAAAGTCAGTACATTCGAGTGTAGTAAGGCTTTTAGTACATGTGATAATCATTATATTGAGCTCTTGAGCAATAATTATGTGAAGTTTTTTCATTGTGGACTTCATTCTGACCTTATGTTCCAACATGGTATTAATGGTGCATGTTATATGTACTCACTGGATATAAATTACCACTCATTTAAGTGAAGAGAGTTGTTATTTGTTATTTTTCAATTTTTTTTCCCTGTATCTTGTCATCTCAGTGAAACAATATTGACTAAAGGCAGTAAGTAGAAACTTCAGAAAGCTTTAGTCAAAGACAGCATTGATTACAAGCATAGTGGGCAGAAGTCATGATGGTCCCACCCTCCATAATTAGACATGCAGATTGCAATGATTACATCCAGCCAGTTGGATAAACAGGGGGTTGCAGAATTGTTGTCCTCATATTCTTTACATGCACTGGTAGAGCTGCAGGTGCATCAACCTGTACATGAAGCAAAAAGGCAGTTGCTGATTTTGAAACATTTTTTGCCAAATATTAGTTGGAGCTTATGGGAATGTCATGCTACCCCCCCTCCCAATCTAGACTGCTCAATGGGCGAAAGTCCTCCTGCATGTCATAACATGATCTTTAGGCCAGTAATTCCTGGTCTCTTCAAATCTTGATGATCCATTTCAACATTCTTTCATGCCATACACCACCACTCCAGCTGGCGATCATCTAGTCCATCCATCTGTATCTTTGGTGAGCTATGCCACATAGTGGCTGTGGATGGGAAACAAGTTCTCTCTTTCTAGAAACTTCTTCAAAACCACTGTTGACTTGCATCCTCAACCACCTGCAGACAGCCTACTGGTTGGTGCCAGACGTCTTCATTTCCATCAACATTGGATTTAATTATTTGCAAAACAAATGGGCAATCCAGCATGTTTCAGGGGGGCTGTGGATTTCATTTATCCAGCCATCTCTCCTTTGATCAAAACTATGTAGAAGGAGATCTGATAATTACTTCATAAGTGGGCAGTGGGAATTGTTCAGGAACCAGACACTCAAGGGTTTTATTCTAGGCTCTTTCTAGTGTCAAAAGCCAGCAGAAAGCTCAGGCTGATTATCGACTTCATTGGTCACATAGATACATTGCAGCAATCAATACATACAGTCAATCAAGTTTTTTGTCAAAAGGGATGAATGTATGGTCAGTCTGGACTAGACAGATGCATATTTACACATCCCTGTTTACCCAGCCTCATGCAGAGAGATGCCTCCAGGGCACATGATTGCATGAATTGCATAAGATTTGATCAAATTTGCACACTTGGAAACTAATGGTATGAGAAGCCCCACAATTTGTTTAAAGTCATGCATATGAAAATGTACTCTTCACAATGTGCAATTTGTATTCAGCTGGTCACCCTTAAAATGCTTGTTATGACATAAGTCCTGCTGTATTGTAGAGCTTGTTTTGACAGGTTTTTTTCATAACTGTTGACACATCTAGGGTCTTCGGCATGACATGAATGCTGATGGAAAAAAACAAGTGAGTTATTTTCAATCCAAAAATGGGTGTTAAATACAAGTCCAGTTTACATGCTTGATGGACAAAAGCAGACGGCATGTTAATAACCCCCTCCCTTTCTGTGATATTTCAAAATTAAATATTGAAAAGGCAGAATAACAAGCCAAATTAAAATAAAGACAATTTAAAAACAGGATGCAATTTTAATTTCCTTACTCAAACAATTTAGCTCAGCTGGATTTTGTGCTACATAACAATATAGCTCTGTAAGGATTAAGATAAATTTAATAAATAAGAATCACAATACCTCTGTCTGAACAAGCAGACTATGGAATTAATGGACTTAAAATCCTAATGTAGCATTATGGAACAGATAGGTAGAGCGTGTTTTCCGTCATACAAAATCCAATCATTCTGCTTTAGAATGGGGTTCCTCATAAAGATAAGATTCTCAGGATTCCCTCCTCCTATTACCAATTCTAACGTTAATGTTCCCAGGGAATGTATTCAAATGAGAAAGCAAATTTTGTGGTAAATTATATCTCTCTGAGAATACTTATCCATTAAAACCCTCCTAGTTGATGCATTGCTTAGCTTAAAACTAGTGCCACAGTTGTGGTAAAGGGTAATGGGTTTCCTTCGTTGGTTCATATGGTATATAGATGAACAAGATGGAATGTGGAGGTAGCCGAGTTTATTTTCCTAACAATAATTTCATTGGGTAAGTGTTCATTGTCAGAGATAATTTACTAAAATAAACTTGTTAAAAATTTTATATCCTTTCTAAACAATAATGTTTTTGATGTTTTTGTAATTGTTGATATTCTACATAAACAAACAAAAACATCTTTCAGTTTCCTATACAGGGTGATATTCCAAGAATAAGGGGCAATTATCTCAGTTCTGGTGATTTGTCTGGGGATATCATGTTTGTGTCATAGTGCCAGTTTAATTGTTGTTGTTGTAGGGTTTAACGCCATTTTTCAGCATACGATAGGCTATACATGGCGGCCAGTATTGATGGTGGAGGAAGAACCCGGGAAAACCCGGGAAAGAACCACTGACCCACGAGAAGCTACTGGCAGGCTTTCTCACATACCCACATAGGCTGAATCTGAGACTCGAACCCATGCAGACAGAGGTGAGATGGCAGTGAGCCGTAACGGCAAGCGCTTTAGACCACTTGGCCACTTGGGGTCCCGTCAATTTAATGATGACCAGTTATGTTTGTCTTGTACATGTACACGAAAAATTACCTTTCATGCTCCAACTACAAACAGCATACACCCAGATCCATTATCACATAATGCACTGGCAGATCTAAATCTATGAAATTGATTAAGAATAGTCAGTAGAACAAAACAAAATAAACTTTGGCCCATTATGCAACAGCAGATCAAGGTTTATATTGCTTTCATTTGGACTGGGCTTGTAAGCAGTTTAAGATACATGATCAGTGTATACTTATAGGGAGGTATGAGGAGATGGTGAATGTTTTCTTTTATGCAACATACCTTAGCAGACACCTCTATATAATGTACATCTGCTCATAAAGGCAAGCTTTGAGCATTAATTATCAATTGTATACTTTTACCACAGTAAAGGATTCCTATCCATGTTAAAGATAATTCTGTGAACTGTTGAACATCCTTTGTAAACAGGTTTTATGTTAATGTATGTACTTGCTTCTTCATCAAATCCAACTGCATGTTCTGCCAATGTGTAATTTGCCAGCAGGGCATGTTCTGTGTTTTTTGTTATGCTGATTAGCAAACTGCATAGGCCAAATCTTTTGACACATTATGCTATGGTAGACCTGGGTCATTGCAGTTTGTATATTGATTCAGCTTATATGGGAGTATACATGGTGCTCCACACTAGTAGTTTGAATTCAGTATTCTTCATTGGATATCAAGTTACACATATTTCCCGTGCCCATGAATATATGTGCCAGCAAAGATCTAATTTTTAGAAAATCCACACAAATTAATACCCATGAAAGTATACAATATCAGAGTATTTGATTATTGTTCTGCAATTTTTGTGCTGATTCACCCAAGATTTAAAATTTAACTGGTTTTCAAATAGTAGGCTGACATAAAGATAAAAAATGAAATCACTATATAATTTATTATTTACAGAAGAGGTGTAAAATATTCTCTCTACAAGGCTTACTTTAATTCTTGTTGCATCTTTTAGGTTGCAAAGTCAGCTTTCCAAGCCAAGAAAGACCCCATGGATTCTTGTGTTTTTTACATGGCTTTGAAGAAAAAGAATATACTCTGGGGACTCTTCAGGTAAACAAACCCTGTATAAAAAGGGAAAAGATTGATTTTAGATCTGCATTCTGTTTTAAAATGGCAAAACATAAGGATCACATTTCAGATGTAATTGCTGTCATCATTAGGATTCTGTGCCAAAATGTCATTGACTGTCATATTGTACATAAATTGTTGTAATCAGCTGAAACTTTGGTTTACTTATTCCTGTTTATGATGGTTTTATTGAAGCCATAAAAGTGACCAGCAGTGATAACCACAAAATACCTTACATGTGAACCTCCCATAAATTGGTTCTAATTAGGCAAGAAATAAAACTGAATTATATAATTCATTTAGCAATGATTTTTAAAATTAAACAATTTAAATGGGATCCATGATCATATCCACATTATAAGAGGGACAACAGTATATTGAGGGGTTTTTATAGTGAGAGACTACTGTATAATATAGTATGACTCAAGATGTGCCCTGAAATACATGGGTTTAAATTTTGTCCACATAAGCAGAAAACTAGACAATTATAATACAGTGATGTAAAAATCTACCAAACTATTTTTATGCTCCACTAGAGACAGAAGAAGTGCCCATTGTGTTATGCTTATCTGGCCCTCCATCCTTACATCAGTCAGTTCCATCTGGTTAAGTTATTTTCATGGCTGGGTTCACTTTCATGGCTAGGTCATACTTCTTTATGTGGATATCTTTTAGTGAGAGCAGCATCTTAGAAATAGAAAGCGGATCAGGTGAGCTTATGCCATGGTCCTATATAACTTTATGTTTCGTACACTGTGCATTTTATATTCTCTATTATGCATCCTTTAGCCATCAAAATTTGCTATTTTTGAGTTTTTTTAAGGAACTGCTTGACCAGTTTGCACCAAATTTTGCATGAATCATTTGTGCCATTAAATGCCTTAAAGTTTAAAAATTGAACATGGCTTGTCAAAAACCAGTGTTCACAGTCAGAACAAAGAAGACAAAATGCATGTTACGCAGAATTCATGGCCAACTGGTCTTGTATTAGGCTGTTAAGGATAGGTCATTCATTGAGTTCTTTGAAGCCTAATTAGGCATCTTATTCAATGAAGTCTGTTTACAATTGGCTTGAAGAATGCATCTTCATGTATGCATGTGTCTTTGCAAGTATAAGATTGTCTTATTCAAAATGTTGGTCATTGAGATTTATATTTTGATGCCCCAGAGTTTTCAAGTATTTATACAAGTCCTTTTGGCAGTGTGTGTGTGTGTCTGTGTGTGTGTGTGTGAGAGAGAGAGAAAGAGAGGGAGAGGGAGGGTCAAAGTAGGCCTTTGTGAACTATTTGTTGTAAAAGTATCATCTCTTGTCATGTTTGTTTGCATTGCTACAAGGGAAAGGTCATGGAGACTTTTCTTGTGGTTATAATGATCTCTGTTGTAGTCTCCATGCTTCAGTATCATGATGAGTCATGTCTGTCCATCTGTCTGTCTCAACAGATGTTTTTGTGTCCATCTGTTAATCACTGTTTTAATCACTATCTTCACAGATTGAGAGAGGTTAATCATATTTGGTATAGTATTTCATTAGGATGAGTCTGTGACAATTTCTAATCTTGGATGCAAAGGTCAGATTTACTTGGGTAATGTGAACTCTTCCTCTATCTTAGTTTTCATCTACAGCATTGGAGGGGCGGTGATAAATTTGGTGCATGAGTATATAACATTGTAGGTTTCAGATCCAGAATGTACACTTAATGGTGGTTGGAAATGAGGCTGGGGAAGGAGTTTGTGATGACTTCAACTTCTAGTTTAAGTACTGTTTCAAGACTGGCAATTTGTACAACAGGCTCAGGAAGCAAAACTTTAAATTTTTACAGAATCTTTAAAGGTTTATCAAATTGTAATATGTAGTTGTTTGCTTTTTTTTAAATGTTTTTTTACAAGCAGTCACACATTTCTATTACAACCAATGGTTGGGATTTTTGTTTATTGTTGTTGTGAATTGTAGAATTTGATTTTAAAATATGGTATTGGAAAAAAACCTCATCTCTGCTATTTAGGCTCACTTTATCATTGATGGTTACACTGCTATTTAGGCTCACTTTATCATTGATGGTTACACTGCTATTTAGACTAGACTCACTTTATCATTGATGGTTTGACTGCAATTTAGGCTCACTTTATCATTGATGGTTACACTTCTTGGTAAAATTTATGATCTGTTTATGAGGCTACATATGCTAATGTTTTTTATTTTTTACAACTCTCTCTGAGACAAAAAGAGGTATATCGAAGTTAAAACTTATCAAGATAAATAGGAATATCATGAAATATATTCCCTTAATGTGTTCTTTTAATACTAGAAAGAATTATCATACTTGAAAAGTTGACTAATATGACCTCCAAAATGGCCACCATGGTGGCCATTTTGAAAATCTTGCTATTGCTACTCTTGGTTGGATGTTCATATCAACATGAAGTTTTCACCTGAAGAATTCTTACAATGCCTAGTTGATCCTAAATGAAACTGGTGCTGAATTGACCTCCAATATGGCTATCATATCAGTCATCTTGAAATTTTTATCACTACTCATTGTTGGCTGTTCATATTGACATAGCATTTTTACTACATGACTTGTTATGATGTCTTCTTGGACTGGAATGAAAATGATGCTGATCAGACATCCACTCTGGCAATCATGGGTGCCATTTTTTAAAATTTTGTTATTGCTACTCAGCTTGGTCATTTCAGCATAATTACCTAAATGACAGTGATGTCAGATTTACATTCAATATTGTTTTTGGTGAAGAATATCAGAGATGGTTCAACATTCAGCATTTAACTTGAACAAACTGTCATATCTTAGATTCCTGGAAATTATTATTGTCCAGTGTGTGTCCATTCAAGGCACTCTTGTTTATGCAAACCTTTGTTTAAGATATATTCATGTATTATGACATATGTGATTTATTTTGTCAAATATCATTTGTTTATGATCATGCCATGGTCAGTGAAGTGAAGGCAACATCAGTATGACATATAGTTTATCATAACCTAGGTTTCACACTTTGTTATTATTAGTATGTCATGTTCAAAACCTTGGTGAGAAGCTGCATTTAAATGAGTACAAAATACTTCTATCATATAAATAGGTTACTATGATCAGACTTCAGCAGCTTTTGGTTGACTGTTTTATTAAATTTTGATTCAAAGGTACTGGATATTGTTGACTTGTGAAAGAAGAAAAAGCATCTCAGATTTTATACATAGTTTTCAAAAGTATGTCAGTAGGACCTATATTTCATTTGTCAGTGACTTGCCATGGTTTTTCACTGGCCATGCCTTAGTCATATACATTGATTTCCCATGGAGCAGCTACAGTGTGTTGGACTTTGAAGGTTCATGTGTGAATCCTGTCCAGACCAGGCTGTCTTTGTTAATTTGAAGCCAGATACATGTACTTTTTAAATTATTCCACTTTCCTCAACCCTATATATCCTCTGATTTGTTGTTGTACAGTCACTTTCCTTGCTATTACTTTACAGTTTGGGATAGATGGGTCTCCAAATACATGTGTATTCATCTTGAGATATATATGCATTAAATATTTAAATCTGCTGAATATTTTTATTTAATGTAATTTTTTTCTTTAATATAATATATAACAGGTCAGTTGAAGACAAAAAAATGGCTGACTTCTTCCGTAATGACTTCACTGAGGATAGATGGAGAAAAGCAGCCCTGAAGAATGCATTTGCTCTTTTGGGCCGTCAACGTTTTATGCATGCTGCTGGATTTTTCCTTCTGGGTGGATCATTAGAGGATGCTGTTGAGGTAATGTTCTAGTTCTCTAGGTTGCACTTTGCATTTCTTAGACACTATTGCACATAGAGTCCTGCAAGCTGGTAATAAGATGTCAGATGGAGTAATAAATCTTTCAGTGAAAATATGATCACTGACATATTTCACAATTCAACATTTTGTCTTAACCATTTTGTAGGTTTATATTTTCAGTCATTATTGATTATGGAGTTACAATACTTGGTATGTAATTATATCATGAGGAACACTTCAGTCTTAAGTGAAAACTAGTTCAAATGCATTACCCAATCATAGTACATTAGGAATAGATCACGTACCTTGCAAATTCAGCACCTCCGCAAAATAAGTTCCCATCTGTTGGCTTGCTTGTACAACAGAGGTTCCAGAAAGTTGTCTGCTTACCGTAGTGAAAGTCACACCAGGGTGGTTTCCCTTGGATGGTGGGATTGACACCAAATCCTGTCAGTTCATCACTTTCTACATATGCTCATGCTGGCAGGCATTCTCCTTGAGGCCTCACAAATATGGAACGGATTTGTGCCATTTCATCAGATGAGCAATTCTTTGGAGTTTACTCAATACAATGAAGCATTCTCCAGCTGTGTTTTTTGTCTATATCTTGCTCTACATGCATTGTAGATGAATATTTCACATTTCATTTGTCAAACTTTGTAATACATTAATTATGTTATTATCCTTTTCTTTTCCTGCTCTAGGGTCTATAGTACTCTATTCAACTCATAACCTGACCTTGTTACAAATTTGGTCAAGTAATTTATTCTGTTATTACATGCAACATCATGCCTGTAATTTACATGGGCATTTTTATTATTTCCATCCAGGTAGGATTAAGTCCATGTGGTGTGAATGAGTCAAACTAGTTAAAGACAATCATAATGCATGGTTGTATTGTATGGGGTGCAATTTAGGCCATACCTGTGCTGTTTGTTTCTGCAGGTCTGAGTATGTATGAGCAACTGTCTTTGCCAAACAACTGACTCAGGCAAAGGAACGAGCTAAAAAGCAACCAGTCAAAGATGCAGATGTCATAAGTATTGCTGCCACCACCACCTATGAGAATGACTTCTTTTTAGTTGAATCTCTTATAGTGGAAAGCTCACCCATTCAGAAGAAGATTCTGCAATCTTCTCACACAGCCCCAACCACATCATTGCCCTCATTGCCAAAAAAAATACCTGTCATTATGATTGGTCCAGTCCAGTCTTGGTATTGATGGCCCATGTAGACCATTAGTGGATATGCTGGCAGCACATGCACAGCCCAGTACTGTGAATTTTCCAGCACTGACAGAGCCTTGGCTTGTGCCCTCAGTTTCTTGACCTAGGTATTGAGATATTTTTTCACAGTATACACAGATCCAGCTTCAAGACATAGATAGTGCCCCAACATCTGGATGCACCCATCTCAATTCTGACTCTGACTTGGATACCCTTGTTGAAAGGAATCTGTGAATCATCTTGGGCTACTTACTGGCAAAAGTATCCTGGACTAGAACAGGGCAGGTTCATCACCAGATCCAGCACCTATTAAAAATTACAGTTGACACCTTATCATGAGACATACAGTACGAGTCCGAGACCATCTATTAAACACACATTGAACACATGGAAATAACCATGTCCAAACATTCCAGACCACTGTCCTTGTTTACATAGCCTTTAAATTTGTGTCCAACTCAGTTATCAAATGCACTACAGGAGGTGTCTCTTTCACCTCACTCTTCTGTGTTTGAAGATTCATCCTCATGATGTCTAGAGAAAAATCACCTTTCTATTCATTGATCAAAGATGTTTTCAGGTTTTGTCTGCTGCCACTTTTCACTGTTGGCCACATACAAAATTACTGAGGTGCCCTGAGTGGCTGAGTGGCCGAAAGTGCTCTCCGTTATGGATCACTGCCATCTCATCTCTGTCTGCATGGGTTCAAGTCTTGGATTCGGCCAATGTGGGTATGTGAGAAAGATTGCCAGTAGCTTCTCGTGGGTTGGTGGTTCTTTCTGTTTTTTTTCCCCCGAGTTCTTCCTCCACCATTAATACTGGCTGCCATGTATAGCCTATTGTGTGCTGAAAAATGGTGTTAAACCCTACAACAACAACGACAACAAAATTACTGCATCCATCAATCAGTCAAAAAGACCAGATCAAATAAAACTACAGCAGTTAGGTTGAGTTGGTGCCTTGCTATATTGTATTAAGAGGCAGCTACAAGATGCAAGTGCTGACAGGCCTTTATTTTCATATTGACACACATTAATTTCAACCCATATTTCTTCAAGACACACACATGCAATATGTTTTCATACAGATATCCAAGCTGTGAACAGAGATGTTTTGGGCCTGGGTATCTAATGATGGATTTTTTCCTCTGCACCAAGCAACTGGGTCTGAATGTGTTGTGATAGGATCCATGCTGGATGTAGTTTTATCTGAACACAGTCTAGACAATTCCATTGAGAACCCTGCAGATCACCCTTTGAAGTCAGTCTTGTATTTTGGCTTGCATAATTAATAAAGCAGCTCAGCACATACTTGCTAGTACATCAATTTACAGCTTGCAGAGAGAGATGACTTTCTTTTCATATCCTTCTTCCAGAAAGATCACCACACAGCCATTCTTGGGTCACAACCACTTTCTTCATTCTTTTTTTTCATTGCCAGATAGAAGAGGTCAGGGAAACAGGCCATTGTTGGCTCAAATCTGCATAGATATAGTACCCATGAATCCTGCTCTTCTTTCTGAGGAAAGATCAGAGTAACCCGAAGGAAATCGCAAAGAGGAAAACTGTTCTCCAAATCCTTTCCCATGATGAGAACTTGGTATCCAAGGGCCACAGATGACAAGATATTGGGAGACAAGGATTGCTTTTAAACCAGTTTTTTTCCCCAACAGGTTCCATTGTGGAGGAAATGATGCCATTTTCACACTGCCATTTTGTCAGACATCACACTGGGGGGAAGACACTTTACAGTTATGACCAGAAGATCGTGCAAATTGTCTTGAAGGTCCTCCAGACCACATTCAGCACCCCTCCTCCATTGTTAAGGACTGTATTCACTACAGACATCTCAGAAGACCCATTCTTCTCACAAAAATGGCAGTAAAGATTGTTCATTATAAACTTACTGGGATTTGCTCCAGACTGCTCATATTCGCCATGGATGATAGCAACCATCATTGGTTGTAGTTCAGAATTCTCTCAAACTGTTCATTCAGGCACTGTGAATTATAAATGAGACACCAAGATTCATTTTCAGTGCTGTGCAGTCTGTTGATTTTGCTGTCATCCGAAGCCTGCAAGATGTGTCTGTCCACATTCCCATTCACAAATTCACAAATCTTTCCTGAAATTCCTGTGGTTTGCATTGAGGAACATGGTATTCTAGTTTGAATATCAGTCTCTGGGTCATCAGAAGAATTTTATGGAAAGAGTTGTGTTGCACTTCTCAGCCACTTCTATGTTGGTGACTTACAGTAACTTGGACAACATTCCACAAAAGTTCTAGATAAATTATCTTTCATATTCAGATATGAAATCTTCATTTCACTTGCTTCTCTTTGGATTCCTTTTCAACAAGAGCAAATCCTTTCTCATCCTAACTCAGCATTTCACCCACATGAGTGCTGAGTTAAAAAAATTCTCTCTCAGGAACATGTCTTGATAATAATTTTGATAATCTTTGTTTACTCAGAGAAATTAATTTCAGGTTGGTAATTTCTTCACCTCTTGCATCTTCGCAGTGCTGAATCGTATCATATCCTATGAACCTGTTTACAAGACTGTTGCAGATGATTCTTCTATCACAGTGGTGGCTAAAATTTTGTTCACTGACCAAGCAATCCCAGTTTTCAGATGCATGAGGTGCTATCTCAGCAAATGGGGAATTTCACTTGGCTAATGGCAGGTATTCCACTACAGAATCGACTGCCAGAAATTATGATCAGCATAGATACTAGCTTGACATGGTGAATTGTTCACCTCCTTTTTCCCCCTTTTAAGAAGTTGGTATGGTTTGGCCTCTTCAAGAGTTTTCATTACACGTCAATCTCCTGAAGATGTATTGCCATTGTGAATACCTTTGAACTGTTGTGAGGAGGTTGTCTGGAGAGTGCATTCTCTGTCTGACAATGTGATTGTCATTAAATTGTGGTTTATGACTTTAGTTCTAGAACACATATATGTACTTTGAAAAAAATTGTGGAGAGCTTGTACTTGAGTTATGCAGAAGGTTTATTCATTTTGGAATCAATAGGTCCAAAGTCATTATTGCTCAGATAAAAATGGGTTTTGCAGAAGAACTCCAAGACCACATACCTTGACCAAAGGCTGAGGATTTTGAGACCTGATGGTCCTTAAGCTTCAGGTATACCATACTCTTCTAGTGCCTATATTGAAGACTATAAAACTTGATACTTTTGTATAATATGATGTTCGGGAGTATTCTTTTTAATGTTTTAAAAATTAAAAAAAGTCAAAAGTAACAGTTTATTAGTCATTACTTGATCCATCATAGCCATCATTTATCATGATGCTGGATCAGAATCAAGTGTTTGTCACAACATTTTGACTTACTCCACTATATGGAGTATGACTAAACCTAGGACCAATCAGAAATGCACACAGGAATTTACATGCAGTTCTTCCTGGCAGATTAGCTTGTGTCTTGCTGAAAATCTTGCTTCAAAAGAAATTATTTACAAAATCAGTATGCAGCCATAGGTGAAAATAATATTTTTGTTGGTTGAAGCCACAAGTCTAAAGCACATGTTTTTGTCACAGGATATACTGGTTTGTGCAGTTGTAAATCAGACCATGTAGAAGATGCATATTGTACATCTCCAGGTTAATGAATTATTGATTCATTTTCGGTGAGTCAGTGAATGTTACTTGGTAATAACGAAGGAAAATGTTAAATAAATGGTAATTATGGTTTTATGGTATTGCCATCATCCACTGTTTGTCATTTATAGTGTGTCTGTTAGCAGTTGCATGTTACCACTCAGGTGGCCATATTTTAAAAAAATTAAACTTGAAATATATGATTAAGATTTTGAACAAGTTCAATGATCCAGATATTCACATATTGATATGGATTTGCATCTGACAAGCTGAGCTCGTTATTACTTCTGAGACAATATTTCTGTTCATATTTAGATCACACTAGGAATATTATCATATCATCAGGATCATAGGCTGTTTTGATATGAGCAATAATTATGCATACTAATGAGGTTATCATTGTCTGGCTGAGACTTTTACCTCTATAGAGGTTGTATTTCTGAAACGATTTCGATCAAACATGGACATATCATCATCAAGATTTTGGATGAGTTAAGTCATGGCATGATCCATGGATAATAATGAGGTGATCCTGCTTCTGGTTGACTGAGCATGATACCACTCTGGATACCATATTTCTGATCTGATCTTGATCAGAATGGAATATGGGCCCTTATTAGATATTTTATAATGAAATATTGAAATATATCAGTGGGAGAAATTTTATTGCTACTGGGGATATCACTTTTTGAACTACCTTTTTTCCATTTAGAAAATATATATGTCCTTAAGTGTGTTCTTCAGACCTGTATTTCCATATTTATGCCTATTTTATATTTTTCTCATTTTCCTTCTCTCTCCCACCCTTCCTCTCTCTCTTCCCATGGGAATGAATAGATCATAAAATGTGTCAACACTGTTGACCCACTAATATACACTTATGTCCAATCAATCAGTAGGTGCCATGAAGAATGTATAACAATGAACCTCAAAGAACAGAAAGCAGGCTTTGGGTATAAACCTTTTTAAAATTAACTTTCCACATGAATCCTGTAGATTTTCAATGATGGAACTTACATGACCTGTTGCTATTCAGTAGGCCATGTTACCCATACTGCATGGTATGTAATACCTCTTACAATTAACTACAACATTTTTAGGAAAAACTCTTGCTTACAATGAACAATAAAATTATTTAATTAGCAGTTTTGACTTGAAATCACAATGTGACTAGTTTGATAATGTGAGATGTTCCAATCTGATTGGCTGAACTTGTTGGAAGATGTTCCAGTCTGATTGGCTGAGTTTGTTGGAATATTTTCCTATCAGATTGGCTGTGTTTGTTGGAAGTTGATACAATCTGACGGGCTGAGCTTGTTAACAGTCTGGAAGATGATCCAATCTGATTGGCTGAGCTTGTTGGAAGATGTTCCAATCTGATTGACTGAGCTTGTTGGAAGATGTTCCAATCTGATTGACTGAACTTGTTGGAAGATAAGGTTGTAAAAATTGACATGATATTTGTTTGGGAGATAGTTTAGGATAGGGTCGTGTTCTTACAACACGACATAAGCTTGCTTAGTGAAATATTCATCTGTTAAATTTATATAAGCAATGTGAGTGATTTCAGGACCACTTAGGCTTCTTGTTTTAAAGAGATACCTCTCTTGAAGTCATTATTTTGATTCTAACATGATGAATTAACCAAAATTAGGCTTGTTGACCGTAGTCACACTATAATTGACCCATGGTTATATAGCATGCAAGCATCAGACTGTGAAATGTTATGTGATACTGCCAAGTGCCTTTGGTGAGATGTGATGTCAGAATAGTTATCTTCTGTGTTAAGAAATTGATCAGTTTCTCTACATGGCTTGAATAGGTTGATGAAGGGTTTTCGTTTTAAAAGGAGATGCACATTTATAAGTACCATTCTATAGTGTTTTTACAGTGTTCTTGTCCTTTTTTGAGTACTGTACCTATTCTTTAGTGTCCTGTTTTTACAGAGTTGTTTTACATTTGCGAGTACTGTATTAGAGTGTAACAGTCTAGTAATACATGTACTGACTCATATTTTTCAGGTGTGCATTGATAAACTGGATGATATCCAGCTGGCCCTTGTGATCTGCAGACTCTATGATGGGGAAGACATCATGGCTTCAAGTGTCCAGCGGATCCTTAATATGCACATCCTTGGCAGAAATCCAGAGGGTGGGGATACTGACCCTAATAAGGCCCATCCAGACCCCTTCCTCAGAAGCATGGCACTATGGCTGTTGAAAGATTATAAAGGAGCTCTTCGAACCCTGTTGCATGAAAAAAAAAGCATTGGTGGAAATTTTGAAGATCAAATGGAATTTGACAGTTTTGTAACGACAAGTGTATTCAACTTTTATAACTACCTGAGGACTCATCCATTACTAGTGAGGCAGAGATTGGCCAAAGCGGCTCCCAGCATGAGAAGAAAGAGTGTCATTCCAGGTTTTACCCAGCAACAAAGCATCATGGCAGAAATTGAAGATGAGGCTTTTTCATGTGTGGATAAAATCACACCCATGGAGAGAAGGTTATTTTTCTCAACAGCTCATGCTCATTGTAAGAATGGTTGTCCGATTCTTGCACTGGAGGTTCTGTCAAAATTGCCTTATGTAGAGGTAAAGGAGATGCCAGATTTTGAGGCGAAAATATTGGAACCAATGCATGAGGAGAATGAAGGATGCATTTCTACAGGAATTCTTGGTGATTTCAGTGACAGCTCACAAAGGGCAGACTATGTTGATTGGAGTCAACCAGTGACAAGTATAAGATTGGAGACGGCAAGCAGTTTTGATTGGAGCAGTCCTGAAAGTAACATATGCAGTAGAGCTAATGATATTGACTGGGGAACACCTGTCAAAAAATTTGATGATGAAGAGTTGAAACTTGATTTTAGTATTGGCACATCTGATGCTGAAAGTGAGGCTGAAGGAGATCTTGATGTGAGGGAATCTTGTTCTATTCCATTTGCAAGAGAAGGCGTGCCTAGTATAATGATTAGGAATGCAAGTGAGGACACTTTGATTCAGAATGAGGTTCCAGATGAGTTCAGAGAGTTGAAATGTAAGATTGAGCAGCTCAGGCTGGAGCAGGAAATGAAGAAGAAAGTGACTCAACAGGACATTTTTGCTCAGCAGTACAAATTTATTGCATGCTTGAAGATTTTAATGGAAGAAATGCGGACCCTGGCCACGGGTTTTGAAGTGGATGGAGGCCAGTTGAGGTTCCAGCTATACATCTGGTTGGAGAAGGAGGTGGAGGCAATGAGGTCCTTATGTGGTTATGGAGATGAAGAGGAACAAGATGACATAAAGACAGTTATTAGTGACGGTGAGTTTTGAATGGCAGACTATGTGCAGTCCTATTTAGATAGGTTGGCCCAGTGGCCTAATGTGCTTGCCTTTAAAGATTTGTCACACATCTCACTTCTTCCTGTTTTAACCCACAAAATCAAACCAGATCCCATAAAAACAGATGACTGTAGTTATTGTGCTTTCTGCAAATGAACAACAAGATAAAGGTATTGGTATTTTAAACTCCAGAGACAGTAGCATTTTAATTGTCTACATGTAGGCATTGTAATATACTCTTACTGTGCAGCTCAAATTGATGTTATCATTACATGATAGTGTCATTGTTATGGCATCACTTTTTTCCCATGGTTTCTTATTGCACTGTAAACTCTTGGATACCATAGATGGGGTATTAAAATGGCATGGTTGCTTCTTCTGTCTCTTCATAAATAATAAAAAGATAAATGCTTTGTAAATTTAATATTTGCTGTTGTAGTCCTTTGAAGGCTGCTCCGGTGGCCTAGTGGTTAGAGCATCTGCCGTGGATGCGGGAGTGTGTGGGTTCGATCCCTGGCAGTGTCATACCTAAGATTTACAAAAATGGTACTAATAGCTGCCTCGCTTGGCGTTCAGCATTAAGAAGTTAGTGTTAGGACTGGTCAACCTGGTGTCAGGGTAATGTGACTGGGTGAGATATCATGCTACATGTATGCAGCTTGATGCCCCAGTGCTAGACATCACTATAAACTGCTACACTGCAGACATCATAGCAATATCACCAAAATTTTTTTAAAGCTACGTTAAAAATCCAAATCACACACACACACACACACACACACACTCTGTAGTCATGTGAAATAAAATGAGAAGGTAAATGTTTTAGTTGCCTCTTATAATTTGGTTTCATTGTAATCATTATAAAAGTGATATGGCTTTTGTATTTACACATGAAAAGTGACAATCAACCTTTTTAGCTATGTCTGCAAGTTTTTCTGAGTACCTAATTAAATGCAAAGTTTTGGTCTGTGATTTGCAGATGTGTTTGTTGTATTGTTTCAATCAATTGAAGTAGACCTGCTTTGTATTATTATGTTAATTATGTCTCTTCTATCAGATAAGATAAAGGGGGTGCAATAAAAATAAACATTTAAAAACCATGCAAATCCTACCTGTGTAGGAGCTAGCGGTCATGCTCTCAGGGCCATCTCATTTCAATTGACCAGTTGAACACTGTTTTAAATATTATTTATGTAGGTAAGATAATTAAAGTGTCTGACATTAATCAGCGCTTTATCATACTAATTCACAAATGTGCTCAAGGTTAGCAGGGGATGCAAGTAAAAGGAGTACAAGCTTTGTTTCACAGATATGCTTCATTATGGAGAAACAAGTTCCAAGTTGTAGTGAACTTAATACTCCTGAATTGGCACTCACAGGTTTGTGCAAGGATTACTTCCAAAGAAGTCATGGAATTTTACTAATGGAACAATGTGAGACAAAAGCAAGTTCCATAAATTAAATGTCCCTAGCTTTTAAAAAAAGGACACTTTGTTTTGTTGTGAATCAACCATAACACTTGAATATATCTGAATTCACATGCAAAAAGAAGTGACTTAATGCAGTTTTTTTTGCAGGTACAGGTGATGTGTTGAAACCTCACTGAGTAATATTTTTAATGATCATAAAATCTTGAAAATAAAATTGATAAAGAGAAACAAAATTGTAGAAAGCATTTTATTAGCAATTAGTCCTAATGAGATCATTCAGTGAGCATTAAACAATTAAACCTGATCCTCGTACTCATGTTCTCATTGTTGATGTCCAGTGAGGATAGCATCCCTGTAATTTTGTCAGAGGACCTCACTAACTTATTCCCCACTTACACTTTGATTTGTGTTTCTGGACCCTGTTGTTATTAAGTGAGAGTTGTAGTGTTTATTTTAATGCTATTTAACTTTCAGATCGAGTATTAAAAAAAATCAAATGTTGACGAACATAGTTTGTTATTACAATATGATATTTCCAATTCACTTCTCCCTATTTTTGCATTTACTTTGCCCTATTTAGACATGAAGGAGATGTCAGTTTACCTAAATTTTCAAGTCTAGCATGACCTCATAAGACAGGTAAAAAAGATTCCAATAATTGACATTGTGATAGTGTGACAGGGTGACATTATTAGTTTCAAACCATCTCACATTGGTCCAGCATTAGTATTTTTGGCATAATATTTGTAACCTGACAGTAAATGTTCAAAGTAGTGATTAAACATTGCAGTATATTGCTTAAAAATCATCTCACTAAATTTTTAAATAAAAAAAATTGTTGTGATAAATATCACTTTACAATGTGGCAGATACCTAAAATCAAGATATTGAGATAGAGTTTCTGAAAGTACATACATTTATTGCTTGTTTTAAAGTTTTATGTATTATCTTCCAATGCACTAGTATGGTATATCTGTTGATCTTTCTTGCAGTCCCAACAGAATCCAATATTGAAATAGATGAATCTTTGACATACCTAGATTCTCCTCGGAGTCTACAGCGGAGTATGTCCAATAGATCAGACTCCTCACTCAACAAAGCAAGCCTACATGAGGTCATACTTGCTGACAAAATGGACTTTGAAGCAAAACTGGAGCGAATGGCAAGGCGCAAACTGTGGCTAAAACAGCATCAACAAATGTTGAGAACATTAATTGCGTATTGTATGTTGCAAGGAGCTGGAGGAGGTGGTCTGGCTTCCGTCCAGATGGAACTTTTGTTGTTACTCCAGGAGCTTCAGCAAGAAAGGCCACAACAACAGTTATTATCTCCCTTGCCATTTCCAACAACACTACCTCTCTTGTCAGCCTGTATTGCAAGTTCCAAGACAGTAACTGCTGATCCAATACAGCACATTCAGTGTTTAACACAGGACCTTCTGCACACAATAATCGAGTTCACATCCCCACCTGGTTTATATGGTGCTCTGAATGTTATGTTAGTCATGCAGAATCTGAGCATCGCGCTATCATCATGTGTATATCAATGTCTCTGTGATAGTGACAGCTTTGTTGTTTCTCTGAATGAAAACCAGGATGTTGGGCTGGAGGGTTTTACTAGGTAAGTGTGGTCTTCATTTTTTATTTCACTGGGACACTGCTCATGCATGCTTTAGGTATCTCTGCTCTCTTGGGTTCAGTTCTATGTTCTGATATGTTCAAGGCTAAGTGGTCACTGATCCAATCACTTGTGCAGTTGAAGAGAAATAAATAAATAATAATAAATAAATGCACTGTATACAGAAAATATTTTATTGGCAACGTTCTTCTTTTATGTCTGTATTTGCAAAGTAATGAATGTGGTTAGTGTATATAGTGTTACCACTGTCCATTCATCCATTTGGCTACATCTCGTTTTTGTTGTGATAAGTCATGTCCATCTGGGCATCGTATCACTGACTTTCTATGGCCTGCCTTGATGGAAGCTGGACATATCAATCACTTTGGTGTTCATGTGCAAGTCCATCCATACTCTAGACTAACCTCAGTATTAAAGATATGGGTTGCAAATATCCTTATCTGTTTGCTGTCTAATCAAGAAATTCAAAGATATGCCATTATCATAGACATTTGTTTTGTGGTTTTATAAATTTCTACAATAATTATTCACTTTTCCAGTATTAAATGTTTTGAATCAGTTGTAGAGTCAGACTGCAGCACAGTTTTGCACAGTTTCGTTATCAAAGGCAGTTGTTTTATTTTACTCTCACTGGAAATTGGTAATGGGATATTCCAACCAGATATTGGTTGTAGTATATTCCAACTGGAAATTGGTAATGGGATATTCCAACCAGATATTGGTTGTAGGTTATTCCAACTGGAAAATTGGTAATAAATTATTCCAGAATTGTCTTTGATTTGTTTATCCATGGAACTATCAAGTAAACACCTTAATGAAGTAAAATTCAATGGTCACTGTATAGTTTACAGTTTGTGGGGAAATCCATAGCAAATCAAAGGAATAAACTCTGGTTTGCAGCTGCCACCTGATGAGACCTAAAGGTTGAAACAATTTTTGCAACATTTGTTTTTAAAAGAATATATATTACAGACAGTAGATTCATTGTCAATGCAGGATCTCTGATATGTCTTTGTGTATGTGTGCATTTGTGCTTGCATGTGCATATTTTTTTTGTTTTAATATATTTTTCCTATCCATCTCTCCATTCAGCATACTCAATTTTGTTTTGGGTGTACAAGTTTCAAAACTTCTCATGATTTCCTTATGAACTTTATACACAAATCATATTCATTGTCAAGATATGTCTTTTAATTTTTGGAATTCTTATGATTCATGATTCACATACTGAATTGTACTTTTGCTGTTACCATATATACTCACCTACATGTCGCATCCAACTGCAGACCTTACAGATACTCTGGCAGATCATGGTCTATGCAGTTTGAAAAGACTAATCAATAGAACAAACAAAAGAGATGGGTTGGTGTGATATCAGATATGGCACTGTGTTGTTTGCAGTTGGACCTGACTTGTCAAAGATTACCTACAGTACCCATACTTGTCACCAGAAGCTTTAAAGAACTAACCGATTTTAAACAAGTAAACTCACATTATGCCCATACATTTTTTTTTTAATATGGAACTTAAAATTCAATAAATCCTTCATTCTGATAATAGACATTTTGGCATGGCATGAGATATAAAAGACTCGTCTTTTTGTTTACTTAGTTACCACATTCCAGCCATAACACAGTCTAATATGAGCAGTTTCTGCATGAAAAATGTGTTGAATAGTCTTGTATCATGTCATTGATGATTTGATTGTAGTGAGAATTTGATTAAGGTTTGAATGTAATACCCATAATACTGTCTGCCTTTTTTTTCCAGTCATAATTTTGCAATTCATGCTAGTCATCTTATGGCTGGCGTTAGGAGACACCGGAGACGCTCCATAAGTGGTAGCGATGATGTGGTCAACACTTCACCTGCAAAATGGCCAGGTAAAATTTCAAGCTTAGTTTTAATAATATCATTATTTACATGCTTAAAAAAACGGGGGAGGGAGGTCATGTTATTCGGCTTGTTCAGACATGCAATCATACTTGCATATATAATGTAATGTTTCTACAGTATACAAATTTCGTCCAACTGCAAAATACATAGACCCTGATCTAATATCACATTATTCACCAACAGATCAGGGTCTGTGTTGTGTATGCTACTGATTACTCCTACCAAACTGCATAGACCCAGATCTGCAGTTGCAATATACTATGGCAGATCTGGGTCTACGCAGTTTGCAGTTGGACCCAGCTTATAAGTGAATACATACAGTACAATGGCTTTGTTTTATATGTAGATTGAACTGTGATTAGGGGTGGTCTGTAGATAACGCATAATGGTTATAGAATTTCGATCAATTATTCCCCAGATATGGAGCTTGTAAGAGTGAGGCCAGTTTTGCATGTATGGTTTAGACAAGCTTATAGGCTGAGTTCAACTCCAAACTGATCTGTTGTCATATAATGTGCCAGGAGATATGGGTCTGCAGTTTGTTACGAGTACTGTGGTCCCCATCCTGAATGGCCCTCTTACCAACAGCCACACACTTCTTATGGTCAGAATTCCTTGGCACCAACGAGTTTGTGTTCAGAAGTACCACTTAAGAATGGCCACCCCTCTAGCTTGACCAGCAGCCAGCATATTAGTACAAAAATGTGAAATTTTCCCCTCACAAGCGGCCACTTTTTTAATTTAAAATGTGTCCAGAACTGATAATTCATATCATAAGGTAAGTAATCTGATTATCTCTGATCGATATCTGTCTCCCAAAGTCAGGTTTACGTTACTGGAAGAAGTGTTGGCTAAAATAAGACATGATTTTTCTCCTTTTATAAAGGCAGTGATGCTTTTCTTCTGACTTGAATCAGATTTTTCTTGATATAATCTGTTTTTGTATATCATTTTTGATCCGGTTTTTAAAAAACGATCTGTCTGGTCACATTTCGTGATGACCCTTTTAAAATATTTATTCCATATATTAGCACATGACTCTCGTAAAGATTATTCTGATTGGTCAAAGGTTTTAATTCATCCAATGAATCTTCGTGTAATGGAAACTGATGGCAATGGAAAGAAGAAGCATGCTTGCAAAACATGGCGTCCTGAGTTGTTGAGAGAGAGAGAGAGAGAGAGAGAGAGAGAGAGCATGACACAAAAAGTTTAGATCAAGGTTTACAAAACGTATGGAAATGTGAATGGCTGGAGCAAAAAGTTGATTGAAATTTAGTTGGTCAGTTTATAAGAAAACTGAATGCTAGAGGACTGGCATTTTGTAACATCTGCAGAAAAGATCAGAATTACGGTAATCTCGGTTGGAAGAGTTTGGAACAGCACCTACAAAAGAAGCTGCATACGCAAAAATCGAAGCTCAGAAGGCATCGGGTAAAAGTGCAGTTAATTACTATAAGAAGAAAGATTTCTTGCATGAGAGAACAGATGTAGCCCTTTGTCAGAAAATGCGCACTGCATGTCGCCAATACAAGCAGCAGCTTGAAAGAAATAAGGCTCTCATTGAGAAGGAAAAGAAATGATTGCACATTGAGCCCAAAAAGTCAGTGGTGACAAAATGGGAGGGCTAAAGAAAACTTTGCCAAAGCTGCAAAAGAGCTCAACTGGCATATCAACAGGTTGTGTCCATTGGAGAAAAAGAATGTATGGGATTATTTGTATTTAGTTTATGTGCTTGGGTGTTTATTTTACAGATTTGTTATAAAAAGAGGGAAGTATAACATATTTGCTGCAAAAATTGGCAAATTATTGTGACTTAATTACAATGTGAACACTGACATGTGCATCAATAGTATTGGAGAACAAATTCATTTGACTATAAATATTGTGAAATTATTGATGTCGAGTTGAACATTTTTGGTAAGTTTTTTAGTTTTTCAGATGATTATTTTGGTTTATTTTATGATCATAAGTTGCACCAGGAGCAGTTTTTTATGAGTGTATAATACGTTTTTGGACCCCCAGATCAAGGGCACTGCCCCTTGAGGCCCTGTTGGGGGAGGACCCCAAAAACCCTTTACAATTTTTTCAGCTTTTTTTATGGAAGACCAAAGTCATGTCTGCTAAAGTACATGTAACACTAAGATTAATATATGTCATTATGTATAAAAGCTGATGTTTACATATACTTCTCACAAAAGGTTTAGACCCCTCTGGAAAGGCCACCTGTTTTATAAGGCCACTCCCACGGTGCAGAAGAGGTGGCCATATAAGACAGGGACCACTGTAATCAGTTGCACAAATAACATTCTCTGATGTGTGGGTATATTATGAAATGGTAGATCAGGGTTTGTGTTGTTTGCAGTTGGATGTATAAGTATGTATTTAAGGAATGTATAAGACGGGAGTAGGGATAACAAAAGGCATGCAGATTATGCTGCTGTCCTACAGACAAACTGTTGCAAATATTGTTACACTGATTTTCAGTTCAAAACCATTATGCTTTTAACATTGTCACAGCTCCTTCTTAAATATTTCAATTTCTTGGAAGAAACAAAAAACAGTTTCTTCATATTTATTTTATTTACATATATATGCAAAATTTTGTACTTTTTAGGAAACCAGAAATCTTTAGGTGGTGTATAAATTACAATGAAATTAAATATTTGTCTTCTCACTACTTCTTTGATAGATGATCCTTTCTTTTTCCAGGTACATTGCTTTCAGATATTTTGTCCTATTTTCAGTATGTACATCACCGTTCTGTTGCTAAGAAAGATAAATTGACTTCGTGTTTTTCTTGCAGGAGTTACTTCTCTTAGAGTACTCTTGGCTCGTGGGAAGGATGAGGATGCTCCAAAGCTGAACATCATGCTGTGTGAGACCTTGATTGCAGTGTATGTCAGTCTGCTGATTAATGCACTGTCTGCATATGATTGCCATCTCCTGTATCGCCTGATTGCCCATAAGTTTGATAGCAGATTGTGGTCAGCATTGTTTGGTGGAGGAGTTAAAACTGTTCTCTCAGTCTCCCAAAAAGGTGTTCTTCCTTCTAGCAGTAAGATTTCCTTGTTAGTCTGTTTGTTTTATTTAAGCTCTTCTGGTTATAGGCCAGAAGGGCTTATGTATCCTGTTGTCTGTCATATAATGTTTTGATTGCACAAGTTTTTGACAACTCATAAATTACCTGGAAAATTGCATTAAACTTCACACCTCCACATTCATCCCAAGGTCTAGTTGGACCTAATATGAAAATAGTGTTGCTCAGATATGCAATTATTGCTCGCCAAAAAGTCATATCAACATATGGTTTTCATCAGATGATTTCATCTTGTTGGTCCTGAATGACATAGTGCTGATTTGACGTCCAGTATGTTCACCATGGTTGAAAAATATTGTTATAGCTACACATACAAGATGGATGGTCAAATCGGCCTGGGTTTTTCACCATAAGACATCTTATGATGTATAGTTTGGTCCTAAATGAAAGTAGTGCCTATCTGAAATCCAAAATGATGTAGCAATTATTGCTATATAAGAGGGTCCATTTAAAGATGCTGGCTAGTGATATGTATTTAGAGTCTTGAAAAATGGATATTTTTAAATAGGGATAAGCAATCTATAAGCACAAAATGTTACTGGTTGTCAAGTTCAACAAATATCCTCCAGTATGGGAAAGCTTGGGGCCTTACAACTACTTGCTTCAATGGGAAAGATGCACTGTTTTTGAGATGGTTCAGTTTTTTTCAGATTAGCTTGCATATAGGCTACTCATGTCACCCATGAAAATTAAGTATAAACTTGTTGTTGGTTCACTCTTGGTAATGGGAAAATGTTCACATACTGTATAGGTTGAGTTAGCTTGTGTTTCCACTCATGCTGGATGTCTGGCATGTTTTAGGGATGTTAGAGAAGTCTGTTCTGGATTCCATCATAGGCATTTCTTATTCTTGCCCTGAAATGGAACAATTTCCATGCCCAAATGAAAATCCCATTAAGGCATGTAATGTGAATGATTTTGTTAAGCATAATAAACTTCCAGAAGATATCTGATACTATGGGTTGGTGATACACACCGTGATCAGATGTATAAATTGAGATGTGCCACAGGATGTACAGCTGTACATTTTTGTATGTGCCAGGCAGACCTATCAACCCTCACGCCAGGAGAAAAAACTCATATTTTTGGTCATTCAATACCTCACTCCCAATTTCCCAACTTTTACAGAGAGCTCCCAGTTATTATACTACATCTGTTTATTTTCATTTCTTCTAAAATAAACCTAACATAAATAGATCTACTGTAGTATAATTTATTTTTGTTGGGCTCAGTTTTCGTGGTTTTGTAAAAAAAAAAAAATGGCATTTTTGTGGGTAATTTAATTCATGGTTTTGCTGTCAAAGTTTGCCAGTTGGTAGGTATTTAATTTCGTGGTTTAACCTCTACAAATACCCAAAATAAAGAATACAAAAGGAATACAAAAGAATAAAACTATGCTGTTGCAAATGGCGGTCACTTTAATGTTTAAAACAATTACTACCACCTGTGTGAGCACAAATCAAAGACCTGGAAAGTTCAATTTTTACACAGAGTTTTCGACCATGTAAATAACATCAGTCAAAGCTGACGCAGCCAACAACACTAAAACAATACTTCCATCTCTACGAACACAAATAAAACACCTGTCAAGATTTATCACTTTCGCCATGTTTTTGTTTGAGTGCTCAACATCAAAGGATGCCTACTCAGCCAACAACACTAGGCCAATTGGTTATTAAAATACATATGAATGAACTCTTACTTAAACCACTGTCCATCAAGTTGCACCATCAGTACTTTCTGACAATCATGGTATTAACACAGTGGCTTAAGAGTGGTAAAATTCAATTTAGAGCCCACTCGGTTCCTGGACTTCCTAACCCGTCAGAAGCTGCGAACATGGCGCAGGCACGTGCTTACCAGGCAGCTAATGTTTGTGCTTGCCTCTTGTACAGACCGACTTCAACCACTGGACTTGACAGTAAATAGAGTTAAAAAAGAATTAAAGTCACACTTCCATGAGTGGTATGCTAACGGGTAATGGATGCTTTTATGGAAAAAGGTGATGATCAGTGCACAGTATTAGTAAACCTTGCAACCTCATTAATCAAGCCGATTCACAGTGAATGGATAATTGCAGCTCATGCGACAACGACTGAAAGATCGTACCTAATCATCAGTGGTTTTGAGAAAGTTGGACTTGTATAATTCAGCAATTTGGGGATTATTTACCTGAGAAGCATTTGTGAGTACCATGAGACTTGATTGACACGATGTTGATACAGTGGCTTTGTCCAAAAATCTGTGAAGTGTGACCTTTACTACTCTGCTGTAATTAGTGTATATACATGGTGTTTCATTAATAATAGAAATAGTTATAATATTTTACAGGATTGTTGTTCAGTTGGATTAAAAATGCATGGATAAAATTAAATGTGCTTTCAGAAGGATTTAAACGTTTTAATAACAGTTGTTCTTGATTGAAGGATCAGTTTGAATTAGTATTAAATTTAATTTTCATGAACTGTTATTTTGTAAAAAAAATTCTTTCATTTTCAGTATTACTATTGTTTGAATACCTTATGCTTTTTGTCTATTTTCTCTCTGTTCTTACTTACCTCACATAGTGATTTAAGGCAGTGAGTGTAAAATTACAGCTATCGGATACCTTATCGAATGTGTGCATTGAAACAATATAAAATGATTTATAATTCTTGTTTCAAAAGGTTAAAATAAAAAATAAAACAAACACATGTAAAAGCTAATATTTAATTATCAGATTACAGTATTGACCTTGATTTATCAAATGCTAGTAGCTGTGTTAATTTCTAGGAATGAAACACTGTAAGGAAAGGGGAGGAGTTCATCATCCTACGTGGTTCATTTTTCATTGGGGATTTAAATTCGTGTTTCAGGGCAACAACTAAAATCATGAAAATGGGTCCCCCACGGAAATTGATGGTACAACAGTATCTTATGCAATCTACAGAAGCCATGTTCTATTTTATGACTTTTGAACATTGTTGTGACAAAATAATTATTATCACACTTGTTTCTTCCGTAAATAGCATGTTAAGATTAAACATTTTTTAAGTCCATTTCTAAAAAGTTTTTACTCTACAACAATACTAAAATCAGAAAATAAACCACAACAAAAAATAAACCACAACAATGAAATTGTCAGAAATTAGTTGCAATTGCAAGAATGGTCACCAAAGAGAAGTGAACACCTGAGATTACTGTACTGCATCCACAAATGTTGATTACCGCTAGTTACAACAAAATGGCATAATTTATTTGCCAATCACTTGCTGGTACTTACATAACTCACACTTTAGAACATGGTTTCTTTGAATTATGTCAGAGGACCAGTCCTTTTTACAAGATAATTGCAATGATAAGGATTAACTGTTAATTAGTCACACTGACTTTCTTGCTTATTTACCTACGACTAACCTGTAGCTATTGTGCAGTTTGGCCACAGCTGACCAGAATATGAAAAGAGTGCATGTCATGGAGGGGGAGGGGAGTTTGTCAAAGAGAGAAACATCACATCCTTTGGGAATTTTAAAACTTTTGAAAGGTTGGAATGGTATGGACATGGTAGCATCAATATGTGCAAATGCCATTTTGTCTTCATAGTCATTTTTATTATGAAAATCATAGCAATCTATAAAATAATACCATAGCAAGTTAATAATAGTTCACCAAATTTTCATTACTTCAAATATAATAACCTTTAAGTAGCTTCATTTTGAGAATTTATACCAAATTTTACTTTTTCATCCAGCATGAAGTTCTGTGCCAATGAACCAGATCCTGATCTGCTCTTAAATATGGCCATTGATACTAGTCTGAGGGTTTTCAAAATCTTGTTTACAATTTTCCTTTTATGGAAAGCATGTCACAGAATTTGATTAACTTGGAAAGACATCATCAAATTAATGCAGATTAATTGCCAACTGCTGTTGCTTTGGCTGGTACACTTATGTCAGATGTGTGTGTAATCATGGGCCCACATGAGCCTCTTGTTACATTAGAAGGCAAACAAGTCCGTGACCATAAAACAGTTATATGCTGGACAGTGAAATCTTTAATAATAGATAATAAGGGCATTATGCTAGTCTTCCAACTTTGAGTGGAATCTGTAAATTCAAACTAAGATAATATGATAATACTGTTAATTTAAATTACTAGGAGAATTGATGAAAATATATATTTGACTCATACAGGAAGCTCTGATGAATTGTTACACAAACAGAGGATGAAGCTGCATATGAAGGTGATGGGAACAGAAGGAAAGCATGACATCAAGAAAACCTACCGGGAGAAGTATATTCCCCCAGAATTAAGCATGATCACATTCTTCATGACAAAAGTAAGACAATCAAAACAGCTGTAATAACAATTATAGCAGCAGCAACAATAATCAGTAAGATCAGTATTGTGACTTCATTCATTTGCAACATTCAAGATTTCCACCTTAATGACTTTTCCAGTCTTGGGGTAGTACCATACCACAGTTTGTCAGAGACCCATATGTCAGGAATCAGCAAAACTGAGCAAAAACTAAGATCTCCAGTTATTTAAGTTATGTCGATTTTCTGTATATTTGGAAAATTTCCAGCCAAGATAGAAAAAAAATGTGGACTGAAGTTTTCAGATTAATAACCATGATCGGATCTCAGCTCAAGAATTTAGACTTCCTTTTGTAAGACCTAAATCACTATAGTCAAAGTAACATCAAACATGTTAAACTGTGGAAAAATTAGGATGGGTTGGACACTTCTCCAAAGCCCCTACATGCACAAAAAGTAAAATTTTCACTCCCCCACCCCCCCGATTTCAAAATGAAAAAGAAAATTCCAAACAGCTTCCTTTAAACATGTAACTGGTAGTAATGTGAAATACAAACTTGGTCTTTTGTGTTTGCTTTGGTGAAATGAATAATTTTCCTCTACATCTATTTTAGTTGTAATCTCAAAACTTCTCATTAAAAAAGTAAATATGTTAATTCCGTGACCTTTTTAGCAGGGACAGTTTCTAAAATTGTTTTAGATGACTTTCTGAATGTTATCCTTTAACTTACAACATTGATGAATAGTTCATATATCATTAGATGGACCTCTATTATTGAATCTACACTTGCATTACATTGTAATATCATAAGAGTTCAAAGGGTAATGTTGTGCAATCAGACCATGCTACCTAACTTTTTCAAGTGACTTGTTGAACAAAACATGGGTGTTTTTTTAATTTGAAGAATATACAGTCAAACCTGCACTAACGGTCTCCTGAGCTCAGCAGTTACCTGATCACCAAGGCCATTCTACTCCCCCTATGGCAAATTTCCAATATTAATATCATGTAATCAGTGATCACCTATCATCCTTGGTCCATTGCCATGTGTTTCTTAACCATTGAGTGGTTTCACCCTGCCTTTGGCAGTCAATGGAGTATCAGCAGTGACAGGTCCATGTATGCAAATTAAACTTCTTTTGTTTCATGCACAAAGTATGAGATGTACAAAGGTATATTATGTGAATCAATAGATACATGGAGCTTCTTTTCATTCCCAAATCATCAGAGGTCTGATAAAAGCCGACTCTCTTCTGCTCTCGGTGAGTTTGAACAACTGCTTAATAAATCAATTTTTTTAAGTGTGAACACCTGTTTTCATGCTTCATTACTCCAGTTAGCTTAGCAAAAAGTCAGTCTTTCTGTTTCCCAATCATAGGTAAAGTTTGGATGAAAATTAAAGGAACAGTATTGCTAAAAATTGATCAAAACTTGTGACAACTATTGGAGAATCAGTGATGATGTAATTTACATGAGAGATTAGAGTGAGGATACAGTAATCTTGTGTGGAACTTATTATTTTATTATATTTTTTTACATTTGTTTTTTGCTAAATAGCTACATTGAATAACACGTATCTTCATAGCATAATACTACTACAAATAATAATAATAAACAAAATAATAAGGGGCCCTGTGTGGCTGAGTGGTCTAAATCACTCTATATCAGAGGTCTCAAACACGTGGCCATATTGTGCGGCCCGCGATACATTTTGGGATTTTAAAAAAATTGACCATTTATTTTTTCTCTCACAGCCTTTTGAATTTTAACATTAGCACCAGTTTAACCATAAGAAACTCTGACTTACTTTTCTATTCGTAGTCTTTCTATTAACTGTCGCCTTTAATGCAGACTTCCGGTTCTGGTTTTTTAGTAAAGTGATCGAGTTGATGTTGAATTATAAAGTTGATTTTGCTGCATTTTTATAAACATAAAAGCCAGTATAAATGTCTTCTGTTTCAAAAAAAAGAAAACTTGCGGACAAAAAGAGAGTTTTTCAGGTCAAATGGGAGGATTTATATTTTGTCACTAAGGTCAGCGATAAAATTCAATGTCTCATTTGTCAACAAACGATAGCTGTTCCGAAGGAGTATAACGTGCGTCGGCACTACAAAACAATGCACCGTGAGAAATATGATGCTTACGCAGGCAGAATTAGAGAGGATAAAGTTATGTAACTTAAATCAGCATTATGCAAACAAAGAAGTTTCTTTACCAATGTTAGTCAGTGCAATGAAGATTCAGTAAGAGCAAGTTTCGCTATAAGACTGTAGAGTAGGGATCTCAAACACGCGGCCCGCCAAGCTGTATCCTGTGGCCCGCAAAACGATTGGCGTCACAAGGTGTCATGAGAGATAACAAAGGCCATTGAAAATCCCCTCATGCGGCCCTCAGGGTGGTTTGAGTTTGAGAACCCTGCTCTATATTATGGATCGCTGCCATCTCACCACTGCTTGGGTTGAAGTCTCGTGTTCGGCCAATATGTGAGAAAGCTTGCTAGTAGCTTCTTGTGGGTTGGTGGTTCTTTCCAGGGTTTTCCCGGGTTCTTCCTCCACCATTTATCCTGGCCACCATGTATAGCCTATCTTGTGCTGAAAAATAGCATTAAACCCTACAACAACAACAACAACAACCAAATAATAATAATAATGAACAAAGTTTGATTCCTAAACCAGCCTTCAGAGGACTCTGTATGCAAAGGCCACTTTGACCTTTTCCAGTTGGTGGCCACTGAAAACAGATTTGGCTGTATCTTGCACTTAGTTTTTTTCAAACAAATTGTTACTAAGTTCATAAAATACTTCCAGTATTCTCCTTGTCAAGTCTCGCATAACTCAAGAATTATTATTGTCTTGTCATCAGTTACTTATGAAATGAGCAATGAGGACTGTCTTTTAATGCAAATCACTCTTCGGCTGCAAACGTTTTCTCAATCTAGACAACTCCAGATCACAAAACATTAGAGCTTGAAATTTAGTATTAACCAGTGACAAAAGACATAAATTATGTAAAGTAATTTCTGATAGGGAATGGAAAGTCAATCTGAAACTTGTGGTGCGAGATTGTTGGATCTCCAGAGCATTGGGATTTTGCACATGGAAATTAACTAGAGTTTTATACGCTTCTTTTTTCAGCCTTTCATCGTGACAACGGACTCAGAGGCATTTATGTATGATTCAGATGAGTCTCTGTCTGAAGAAGACGAAGAAGACGAGGATGAAGAAGAAGAAGAGAAAGATGAGAAAGAATCAAGAACAACAGACAGACCCAAAACTCCGTGAGAAGCTTTATGTATCTCATAAACATGTCAACCTTGCCATATTGCTAAAAGTATAAAACTTTGTTGTTTTTTTTGACTGATCACTGCCCATTGCAGACCATTAATCATCAACTGATAGTACTTTTGGTGTGATGAGAATATATTGTACAGGTTTTGTTTTAGCCATAACATTGTCACTTGGAGATGCTTTAATGGCAGATATTTGGCAGAAAATTGTAATGGTCATTGAAAACCAAAAGTGAAAGCATGTTTCTTTGTGACTTTCTTTGAAAATGGTATTCACGTTGCCCAGTTTTGTTAGGGAAGCCTGTAGAGAAGTTTCCATTCAATGCTTTGTGTTTTGTATGACTGATAATGATTGTGACAGCTGGGTTGAGATCTGTAGATGAAATTGAGTCTGCCACTGAAAAGGGCAGGTATTTAATACATATCCCAAGTAGTAATGGATCTAGTTTTGAGCCCTTTGGGACTCTATTTAATTGTTTCTGGTTCAGGCAGAAATTAGTTAATGCTGTATTCTTTCATTTAGGTATGAAGTACATTAAGTAAGTATAGTAACCATTGTGAAAATTTAAAAATGTGGCCCCTCTAATAAGTCTGATTACAATGATGCATTGAAATATGCATTAAATGAATGAATTGATTTTATTTTTCAGTTCCCTGCCATCATCACTTCAGCAGCATAATGATCCTAACTCCTACTCCTGGTGCCTGTTACGTTATGTGATTGTCAAATTGGTGGTACACAATCTTCGTGGCTTTCTGCCTCAAGTTGGGATTGAGCTGGCAGGTTAGCACATTGGTCCCTCTTTTTAAACACCATCAGTTTACAGCTGCCCTTCCTGTATTGTGAGTCTTCTCATGAATCACTTTATGTCGATTAAACTGTTATATTTATTGCAGTTATGTCACTCAGTTTTTGTTCTTGGCTAATGAGAACCATTTGTATTGTGTTTCATATAATTTATTGCCATATTTTTCATTTTATGCATAGTTATTCACAGTTTTAGAATCTCATTATAAAGTGGCTTCATTTATAATGGCTTTCATGAATAGTCTTATAAAGAGACCATTGTATTCCACCACCTTGGGGATCGGATAGTGTTAACATGCTCACTATGAACTTTATTTTCATGGATTTGATCATGGAACCCATACATGAACGGTTCATTGGATGGCAATCTAAACTGTTACCTCCAACATAAAAATGACTGAAAATGTTCTATCAGTCCATGGGATAATCCTGATATATTTTGGATGAGGATGTTTATGAATAGATGGTTTCATTTTTGTTTTTCATGTTTTATGGAACACAACATATTAGGTTATGTTGTGCCAAAAAGCAACTATAGTAAAGTGCCGTGCCTGGGGATGCACTGTGGTAGCTGACCTGGATTGAGCTGACAGTGGGATTTTTGAACTTATACCACTCTGGTCACTAGTTCAGTATGCCATCCACTATACCACTGAGGCTCTGAATAGATAGGACAACCTATCCAGAAAATTTGATCAAATGAATGATATTTGGACTGGAGGAAGGCAGATTTGTCCCATTGTAATCCTTGGAGTGTCAGTATTTTCATTTTGAAAACATTACCAGCTTTGTACAGTCCCAGGTCTTATCAGGGATGGTTGTTTACTGTCAGTATTTCGTCATTTTATGGGCAATATAATGGCTACAAGCAACAGCTTCTGCTTACAGACCTGTTAACCCTTATAATTTGACCTACTTGAATGTCTCTTTAAATTATGGACTTAATAATAGCAAAACTGACAAAAATACAATCACTGCTGTCAAATCAGGATACTAGGTTGACCGTGTTTGATCTTGATATTAAATTATAACTGATAAGTTCAGATATAGGATATTTGTTTACTGTTTGTAAAACCTGCTTTAAATAGTACATTCACATTAGTATGTCTGCATGAGAAAATTCAAGATTGACCCTGATATTGACTACAAGGAAATGTCAGTCTGTATGTTGGGTGAACTAAAAGATTAATAGATGAAAGAAACTGTAGGCAGTTATGTATTTAAAGAATGTGGAATAAAAAAAGACAAACTGTAGATGTTTATGTGTGTATTGAGCATTAACATTAGACAAACAGAACATGTTCTCTCCCTCTCCTGAAGAGAAGGTTCTTGACATAAGTCTTCTGGAAATAAAGGCCATTTCGTTTGGGTGGAAAGCATCCAAAAGAAAATGTTCTCCTCATCAGATAATTTTCTTGTGGTGAACTACTACTTCAGACCAGGGTAAGATAAAATTACTGGACCTATCCATTATTGCATGGGAGTGGTTTCATTGATGTGCCCATTATTATATAAGCATACCAGTCTGACACATTTTTTTTGGTAGGTTCATTGTCACATTATGAAGGAAAGGCATACTGATTCACATGGATAGGCCTCCATCCATCCATTTAACATTTGAGTTGTTAACATAGGTAGCCAACTGATGCAGCCAAAGTCCTGCCAATCAGCTGGGAGACAATATGGGCATCAGTCCAATTTGTTATAAAGTTTTGACATCCAATCCATGCTCATTCACCTTGTTCCCAAAATGGAACCTCTTCCGGGCCTGATGTGGCTCAATTTGTACATGTTTGAACCTTTGTCTTCCACCTCACTCAAGCAGTTATTATACAAGACTTGCTTCCTGTTTGCACTAGCTTCAGCTTGCAAGGGGAGTTAGCTGAATGCACTGTCTGTGGATCCAAACCACATATAGTTCCATTCCAACAGCTCAGTCATAATGATGACACAACCTGTTTTTGTTTATAAAAATAAGTTCGCATGAATACACAACCAAGTAATAACTATAAACTCTCTTTCTTTAATTGATCCGTGGAGATGAACTACAAGACCTGGTACATGCTCTCAGATGCTACATGAGGCCTGCAAAGAACACCTGCAATGGCCATGAAAGATCCTCTGTACTGGTTAAGGCATTAAAGCAAGACATAAACCCACAAGTGCTGGCCTCTTTGCAAAATTGGGTTATTAGATTGGTGTACTCTGGACTCTTGCATGATCAGGTTTGACTTGTTAAGAATTTGTTGGCTGGCTTGCCCAGTCTACTTCCTCCAGTTTTATTTGCAAGGCATGGCCTCACAAAGGAAATGGCTGAATCTTATCAGGCCGTTGGTAGCTGCCCAGAAAGTTACATGCCCTATTCATGATAGTACAACTTCAGCCAAGGGCATGACCTTGTAACTTTTGCTGGATTCACCCAGGCTATGTTTGAATGTAGGGCAATAACTAAGCTCAGTTTCCACAAGGTTTGCCTTCACATATGTATAGACACCATCTTTGCTTGTGTTATCCTAATGTTAGGAAAAGTACTTTCAGTTTAGCAGATAGTGTGTTATGCAGGATGATGTGAGTAGAGGCATTTCATCCTCCAACCTATTCTTCTAATGTTAATGTGATCTGGTAATGTTTTTGATGGAGATTTTGTAATAAATTATGGTTCTCCATATTTGATGGAGATTTTGTAATAAATTATGGTTCTCCAAAAATACTTACCCACTCATATTCCTGTCAGTCCCTCCCACACTTCCTTGCAAATACAAGTATCCTGATATAGGTGTTGCTCAAGTATAAACTGGTTACATTGAGGATATGGCTGACCATACAATGGGAACCAGGAGAGTTAATTCCCTTTGTGTGATATATTGCTGGAAAGACATTTTTTTTGTCTTTCAGGAAGGGCTGGATTCAGAAGTAGGAGAGTTTCATGTGATGTGATGTGATTTTGGATTTTTAATGTAGCTTTAACAATTTTTCAGTCATATCACTATGATGTCTGCAATGTGGCAGTTTATAGTGATGTCTAGCACTGGGGCATTATGCTGCAGACATGTAGCATGATGTCCCTTCCAGTCACATTATTTTGACACCAGGCTGACCAGTCCTAACACTAAAGAAGTAGGAGAGAGTAATTCCCTAGTGGTATTGTGATTGGGTAAGTACTTCTGGAGAAACATAATTTACTAAAAAAAACATTTTTTGCAGAGTTGCCAATTTGTTCTCCCCTAATGCATGCCACTCTGCGTGTCATAGAACAGTGGGAAGAGGTACTCCAGGGGAAACTGGAGCTATTTGCTGGCCCACCAGACAACTTCATTCCAGGGATAGAGCAGGATATAGTTCCTGGGATACCCTCAACCAAATATAAAGCCATACTTGTACCATCTAATAGTCCTTTCATGTGAGTAATATATTCAATTCGCTACCATATATTCTCATATCCAAGTGGATCAAATTGCAGATAGCATAGATCTGTTGGTACATAATACACAGGTAAATCAGAGTTTATGCATTTTCTTTGGACAGACTAACAACACAATAAAAATAGACCTGATCTGCAGGTGCATTATGCTCAATATATGTGTATTTCCCTCTTAAGGTGGAGTGTATCATGATGTCCGTTCATCTGTCCATATGTACGCAAGTCTCTGATTCCAGTTTTGTTTCTACACAATAATCTGATAACTTGAGCTATCCATCATCTTCTGTTATGAAACTATGGATGGCTTGCACTTTAGCAGGAAAGAACCTTGTTGAGTTTGTGGCCAGAAGGTCAAGGTCACTGACAAGAAGAAAAATAATTCTTTCACAACAATTGCTCAACTTCTTTATCATCTACAGTTTCCAAAATTTGTGGATGGCTTGAACTTGAGGTAGGGAAGAATCCTATTGATTTTCTGTCAAAGGTCAAAGGTCACTGACTGAAAGATGAACACTGGTTAAAATAATGTAACATTAGCTCTAGTTCACATACCTCGATCAGATTTTGTGCTTGGCATGCACTTGGGATAAGGAAAAAGTAATCTATTGATTTTGAAGTCAAATGTTAAAGTCTGGAAGAAGAAGAATGATTTTCACAAAATGTTCATTCTACATGACATGGACCACACTTTGTGGATGGCTTGCACTTGTGGTAGGGAAGAAGACTTTTGATTTTCAATTTGTTTTCTATGCCTGAAAGAAGAAAAATGGTTTCTGCACAATGATTCTACATGACAGACCAGGACCAAATTTTGTGAATGGCTTGCACTTGTGGTAAAGGAGCCTATTGATATGTTGGTCAAAAGGTCAAAGGTCCTGTGACCATACATATGTCACATAAGGTAGGTCAGCTTAGGAACAATAAGGAAATTTGAAAAATTTGGTTAGGAGTTTTTTTATATTTTTACTTAAAAGCATGAGGATTCTCATCTGCCTGATATTAGCATGCAAATGGACAAAACTGAGAACTACTGACAAATTTCCTTTTTCTGTATTAACATGTGCACATCATCTCATCCCATCATTCCTTTCACAGTAATGCATTGAGGTTCATACTTGCCTTATATGTAGCACAAACATTTTTAGTATTTCTTAGTAGATCAATGCCTGGTATAGTTGGCAGTCCTCATCATTGTTGATCTCAACACCAAGGGATGATACATTGTTACTGTATGCAAGTTTCCTTTGGAGTTGGCTTTAATTTTCCTCAGAAAAGAAATGTCCTTTCAATTTCTACACTAGACTGTTTCCTGCCTGTGGGTATATTCCACTTGCTGACTGCCTGCCAGAACTGTTCAAGAATGGTACTATCTGGGTTGTTTTGGGAAGTTTTTCTATAACTGACCTTGCAGAATTGGTGGAATGCACATGCAAGTTCCTTTGAACTTAATTCCAGCCACTAAAATTTCTATTCCATCTATTATTGAATTTTGTGTGATACTTCAGTTGTTTTGATTTTGGTGCTTTAGCATTGGAAGATAAAGCACGCTTAGATATCTTGGCAAGCATTAAATACAGAAGCCACAATGACGTGTTTTATGCCACTTGACTCTTTAGAAATGGCTAATTGACCCATAGTTCTTTAAGGTTTTTCATCCTTTCCAAATTGCTACTGATCATTTATAATGTAATCTATCTTGTCCAACATGAACACTATAGCCACACTGACCATGCCAACAGAATCCTAGTAATGTTAATCTTTTAAGCTTCTCAGTCTCTTTAGCAATCCAGCCATAATAAATTGACATGGTTGTGCCTTTTAGCAGTATTATCTCCACTTGATTCACAGAATTATTGGCAATCAGTATTTAAGCTTTTTGTATGCTTGATTGTGGGGCCATAGTGTCTGTCACACTTTGAAGTGACTATATTTCTGTTATTATTTTTACTATGATTATTATCATCATTATTATTATTATGATTATTATTATTATTATTATTATTGACAGTAACAGCCATGCAACTCTACCAATCAAAAGACTTTGGTTCCATCTAGTCAAACATGAAGAGCTAAAGGATTGTTTCTTGAGATACATTTTCAGGAAAAGGAAAATGGAACCAGATGACTCACAAGCAGAGGTAAGAGCATGTAATTCATCTTTTCTCATATGTGGTAACTTGAGTGAATTTTAATAGACTGAGGCTCATTATAGCTCATTTTTAATACATTTAATGTGCAATTTGTGGCCCAGGTTTTGAGCATTGCAGGAGCAGGTGGTATGTCTGAGTTGATTTTCTCCAAGCTCTTTGGTTTCTTCCTACTGGGAGACTACATTTTTCTAACAAAAAAGAGATTGCATAGTATTATTGTGTCTGACTGTTACATTTACATTTATAATTCTTAGCTTTAAAGCAAATTTTGATAATTGGAACTTTATGCAAATAACAACTACCAGGTATATCTTGTACGAGTCATATGTTTCATTCAGTCCTATAGATGTGTCTTTTTGAATTTTTAATGTGGAAATATTAGCACAATTATTGTTGCAGATGAAATTTGGTAGGCCTCATTTTTTACTTATATAATGACTTGATTGGATTTTTTTGAATTTAAGTGAATTTTGAAAGTTAACTTTATGGTTGGTGATTGGATTTTTTAATTTCAAATGATAAATTTCTTGGTGTTATGTGGGTGGATTGGGACATTAGGACCAAGATTTCACTGAGCTGAATTTGGGGCACACATGTTTTACAAACATGATTAATGTTTCTGTTTTTTGTTTCAAGGATTCCAGCATAGATGGTACGGAGATGCAAAGGCATAAACTACCAATGAAAATTATCCATAAAGAGCAAGACATCATCACGTCATTTGCACTAAATCAGGTAATTCAGTGAAGCTTAGTTTAAGCTTGGTCATAGTCATCAAACACTTGTCAGCATTTTCATTGTGAATTTCTTCATTCTTATTTAAAACTGATAAGTATATTATCTGCTCTTGAAAAGAAACAGTTGGCCCCAATCTCTATAAAAACTATTGCCCCATTGGTCCAGTGGCAGCAGAGACCTGCCAACTCTTACAATTTTGCTGTAAGTCTTATGAAAATTACCCTAAAAATATGGCATAGACGCAAAAAGTACGACAAAATGATCATTGCCAAAAGGTCCGGATAATTTTTTTCATCCATTTTTGATTTGGATCTGGATTTCATATTAGAATTAGTGAAATTAATCAGGGAACCAGATTACCTTTACAGCAGCACCTCAGATGCTTTAAACTGCACCTATTTGTTCATGCGAAGCATGTCAATGATCAAACTGTTGATTATAGAATTTTTTGAAAAATGGCGTCGAGCAAGCAATGCATGTTTAAAATGAAAGGGAAAATAATCCTCTTGAACAGTGTTAATAATCAACACAGAAGAATAAAAAAGGAATATTCAGATTCTTGTAATAAAAGCTGGAAGGGACACAATTACGTTTATTGGATATCACTTGCCAATTTGAGCATGTCTCTTTGTGGGGGATATGATTGCTGCCATCATGTGAAATGGAAAAGAATTGCATCAAGTTGAAGATGGTAACAAGCCATTGAGCTGCATAGGGATTGGAATTAAAGTTTGTGCTACTTTAATAGTGGTAAATAAAGTCTACGCGTACTTTACAGAATTTTCGGTTGAATGTATTGTTTATCTTCACTGCATGTTTTGAATAGTGTACTTTTAATTACATTTTCCAGCTTTGCAATAAGTTTATGATATTTTGTTTCACCTTACTGAAAACTGGTCACACTTCACGGAAAAAAATCAACTGCCTTACTGAGACAGACTCATTAGAGTTGGCAGGTCTACAACAGCACAGATGGTCACCAGACTTAACTAGATCAGTTGACACAGCCTGCTAGCTTCGCTGGTGAAATTTTGTTGTTGCTGTTGTGGGGCTTAACACCATTTTTCAGCACACGATAGGCTATACATGGCGGCCAGTATTAATGGTGGAGGAAGAACCCGGGAAAACCCCGGAAAGAACCACCGACCCACGAGAAGCAACTGGCAAGCTTTCTCACATAACCCACATTGGCTGAATCCGAGACTCGAAACCCACGCAGACAGAGGTGATAAGGCAGTGATCCGTAACGGAGAGTGCTTTAGACAACTCGGCCACTCGGGGCCCCCGTGAAATTTTGAAAGAAGATTTAAGTCTTCATCTTAACCATATGTTAGGGTCACAGGTCAAGTGAATTCAGTCTGTTGCTTATGTAATTAGGAGAATGGGTTATCATTCACATGTGGAATCCAGCTTTTCTTCCCTACAAGGATACCCAAGGTAGAGGTCGGATGCTCAGCATCCCATCATACTATTACTTATTCTACTAATGTAATGTGCCTGGGGAACATATTTGAAGGAGAAAGCAAATTTTTCAGTAAATTATGTTCCTCAGAGAAAACTTACCCAATCACATTACTTAGAAACCCTCCCAACCAGCCCGTCATGTGTGAGCATCCTCGTTGGTATCTTGCTAAAACTAGCGACACCTGGCGTTGCCAAGGGGAGGTAATGAGCAAGAGTTATTGCCTTATGCCTATTGAAATAGGCAGAAAAAGCCAGATTTTGTCTTTTAATACGACTGAATATGTGAGGTAGAAGGCTAATATTCCTAAGATAATGTGATTGGGTAAGTATTCTCAGAGAAACAATTTACTTAAAAATTTGTTTTTATTGATATGTTGTTTTTACAAAATGGCTTAATAGGGTGCCTTGTTTGGCTTAAATCTCAATCTGACATACATTCCCACCATGGGGGCCATCTTGAAAATCTTCTTATTGCTACTCCTGGCTGAAAGGTTACATTCATATAGAATTTTCACCACCAGATAACTTATAACAATGTCTGTTTGGTTCTAAATGAAAATGGTGCCAATCTTTCATCCAATATGATTGGCGCAGCTGCTAAATTAAAACTCTTATTACTTTCACCAAAAGACTTCTTAAGGTGTCTAGTTTGGCCTGAATCAGAATTAAGCCTGTAATTTTAGAATGGGTTGAAAAGTGGGAATTCATAAGCCATTTCATGTGATTAAGGCAAGGAACACTCTTCATGGTGTCAGTTTCATCCATATTCTTTCAATGTTTAGATGTGAAATATCTGGTTTGTGAGCTGAGACTGAATGTAAACTGGGTTTTAGACTTAAGAGTAAGTTTAGACTCAAGTTGTGTTGATGAAATCCATGCAAGTTCCCACATTTCATCAGCACATAAGTATTGAAGTGATGTCTGTTGATGTTTTACAGTTCAGAAGTCATTCAAATTGAAATTTTATTAAATCTGGTAAATTAGATTTTAATTCATGAAGCACCAGAATTCAGGTAATCTTGACAACTCATAACATTGAAACTGTGAAACAAGTTACTTTTGAAAATGTTGCCACTTTTAACACAAATTGGATGAAAAATGCTGACAGTGAAGTTATTTTGAGTTAAAGTTATGTTTATTTTATTGTGGAAACTGTCTTTGTGTCTAACCATTAGGTTGTATGAACCTTTGAAATCAGATAAGCTAGGAACAACAGATGTCATCATAATGGTTCACATTTTCCTGGGACAAACTTGGCTAATGACATATTGGAATGTAAAAGTGGAAGAAAAGAAAAATAGAATGAAGTGTCAGCTGGTGGAAGATAGATGGAATTTAGGGATTCAGTACTTTTTGTTTAGGTTTAAAAGGTTAATGTTGGTAAAATGTAAGCTTCTTTGGATAGGCCATCACTTTTTTTCCCAGTCTCACCTGTAAGAAATAAAAAAATAGTGCAGTAGTTTTGTTATCTCCCATATAACATTAAAATCTATAACTCACTATACTGTTCACTAAATAAATAGATCAATTCATTTTTTTCAGTGTTTCTTTATGGTATGTAGTGATAACAAATTCATACATGCTTTTCTTCTTTTGGTTTATCATCAGTATGAGGGTATTCATTTTTTTCACTAACACATTTTGGAATTACAATGCAACAGGCTTTAATAGGAAAGGTAAGTGGCATCAGTGACACACATTCTGGTTTTTCAAACCAATTTTACACCCTTACCCACCTTATTACTATTGCTTGATTAGCCCTAAGACAGATAGTTTTATTGCTGTTTTGAGAATCTAAGCTATTTTCTATTTTGCCTTTCAACAGAGAATGTTAAAAACATAGAGACATAAAAATCATAATGCTATCCATATGTTTGTCCTTCTGTGCATCCATTGTCAGTATTCCAAGCTATCATAAGTCTTGATATTTCTTCTTCAAATTTTCAAAATCTTAATTCTTTACGAGTACATCTGCTAGTTCACAAATCTAGTTCTTCCAAGCTTTAAAAAAAGTTCACATAAATATCTGTGTTAGCAACCCAAATGTGTATGGTTGTCAGGTTGCAATATCAGAAGTCAGACTATATTGTCTTCGGGGCTAGCACAGAATTCCATCAGTTGCCATTTATTACTTATGCTTGTGCAACTGTTGATTTGTTTTGTGTTCTTGAGCAATTCCTTGGAGTTTTCTCACCTCAGGGAATTATAATCCATCTGTTGTTCTGCTCTAAACTTGCTCTGTGTTTTGCACTTCAGTTATCTACCACTGACGTGTGATAAGCTAATAAGCACAGTCTTAACTGCCTGCCTATTGGTCCCTCATTGCTTACAGTTCAACTCAGTACTAGACTCTTTTGTAAGTTAGATTAATGAATGTCAAGTAAATGATCATATATATTCAATGTAACAAGGCTGTTTCAATAGCTGGCACTGCTCCCGTGGCCTAGTGGTTAGAGTGACTGCCTCGGATGTGGGAGGTTGTAGGTTTGATCCCTGGCAGAGCCATACCAAAGACATACAAAAATGGTACTAACATCTGCCTCGCTTGGCACTCAGCATTAAGAGGTGAGTGTTAGGACTGGTCGACCTGGTGTCAGGATAATGTGACTGGGTGGGACATCATGCTACATCTCTGCGGCATGATGCCCCAATGCTAGACATAACTATAAACTGCTACACTGCAGACATCATAGCAATATGACTGAATTTTTTTAAAAGCTACATTAAAAATCCAAATCACACACACACACACACACACACACACAGACACACACACACACACACACACACACAATAGCTGGCACTAGACTTAACACCAGAATTCTTCTGGCCCAGACCACAACCCTAGCCCTGGTACACATTCAACCTACACCTTCTACTATCAGGATGCACACAGTTATGCCCAGTCCCAGACCCAAAACAGCATCCATGACCTGGTCATGCAAGGTCTTACCCTGGACCTGTTATGGAAACCTGGCATAACTGGGACCAGATGTAAACAGTTATCCTGTACTGTCCAGTGCCAGATCTATGGAAAGTTTGTGCACAGGCTTCAGAAAAGTCCATCATGAGTCGTGGTTCCATCATGAACCATTACAGCTACGGTAACTCCCCAATTCTGGAAATGTGATACCCTCTTCAGACCTTTGTGACATTCAGTGTGGATCATTCGAAATCACCATGGACAGACACCCAGCCTTGTTCGCTGAACCTCCACACCACACTTCATCAACTTAGTCATTGCTTCCTTCATGAACAGTTTTCTGGACATTTCACTTGTACAAGTTTTAAGGCATCTTGACCAAACATTGTCCAGAGAAGACCCAGCCTTGCATCAGTTGAAGTAGTCTTTCAGCATCTGTCTCTTTCTGCCCTGCTTATGGCCTTTCACAGAATTCCCATATCTGTTCATTTCTTTTTTAAAAGATATCAGTTGCTGCAATCCTCATGAGTTGCTGACATCTTAATTTGCTTTAAATTCAACTGAAGCATGAATAAACCTGTATTTCACAACAATAACTCTCATCAGACTTTGCAAGACAAAACACATTGGTCTTTGCCACAGTCCCAACTCTCAACAAAGACATTAAGGGCCTGGGAATGTGAGAACCCATCTCTTTGCAAATGGACCATAGATCATCTTTGGACATGCATCAGACATTGGTTCTATCTTAGGCTTGGTCTCATGGGTTGTATTTCAGTAATCTAAATATCACCTAGACCATTCCATATAGAACCTGCCAACAGACACACTTGGCATACATGCCAACCATTACTTTTTTAGCATAATCATTTTGCTTTTTTCCCCTAACTATATCATATGTTGCCTGTATATGGAATGCTCTTTTTGGTGTATTAAACAAATATAAGCATTAAAAGTTATGCTTTTCATTTTTATTATCGTCTCTTTCATCCCACTTGTAATAAATTTGAGAATATTCTAAAAAATATATATTGCTGCATAAGAATAGCATAAAAGTACATTTGTTGATCCTAGATGTACATGTGCTTTCCTTATGATCTATTTATAGCAACAGTATATGATGCATTTCCAAGAAAAAAGACGGGTTTCTTCAATATTTGAAATGTTGCCTCACAGATTAATGATACTAATATTGATAATATAGTTAGGTAGCAGACCACTCTGTACTTTTAATGAAAATGGAACCAGCTGTTAAGCAAAATAGTCTTTGCCGTTGGGACTAGGGGATGTTACAGGACTATAAATATTACAGCAGATGGATCTCTTCAAACTTCAAAACATGTCAGATCCAAAAAAATGACAAATTAATCCTCCTTTATAAACTTAGAAGGAAATGAGGGAGATGTAATACAGAGCACATGATTGCTATGCTCATTGCAGAATTTTTGGACTTTACGATCAGAGAAAGTTAGACTTGTAGACTAATTAAAGAGAGTGTGGAATATAAATTGTCAGTATGTTTTGTGTTTGTATTATGGTTCTAATCCACCAGTCCACATGGATTTCGCCCAAATGTGACACGAATTTTGACCAGCTGCAGAACCAGGTTAGTAGCAAAAATAAATGTACATTTGTCATACGGAACGCTGTAATTATGGCATGTAATATACAGATAACACTTTTTATGCACAGATTATGCTTTGTGCCATATATTAGCAATAATGATGCTTATACCTCAGTTGGGGTTGGCATGAATGATCTGGAAGTCAGTTTTAACATATGGCCTTTGTACTGAATAAGGCAGTACTCTTAAATTTGACTGGTGTGTTTGTTTATCTCTAGCTTGCTGAAAGATATGCGTTCCTATCCTTGTCCACACTACTTAAAGTTCATAAGTCCTTTCTCAGATCACAAACTCAGTCTTCCAACCTTTTATCACACGGTCAGAGAGAGGACATCAGAATAATCTTAGAGGTGTCCCATTTGACCTTCAATAGACAGATCCTAGCCCAGGAATCTCATCATCTCATGGTCTTATCAGTGTGCCTATGAACCATCTTGCATTGTGCTGCCAGTTCATGAGATTCCAGATCCCAGCAGCAGTGTAACTTTGCCTACCAGAACCAGTTACACTACAGGCAGGGTCACTTTCCAAGCAGACTCACCATTCCAGCAGAATCAGCTCATCAACCTTTCACCTGTTAGTTTTCGGTTGAATCTTTTTGCAGGATTTGACCCTTTGTAGAGGTTAAATGACAAACTCCTAACTTTCTTCATGTGAAGATGATGCCCTTTTACCCTCAAATTAGAATGGTCCTGATAAGACTTTCTCCATACTTATTTATTAGCAAAGGATTGCAGAAAGTGATTTTAAGTAATCCACCTTGCTCCCCTCATGTGGGGAAAATCACAGATCAGTGACCTTTTGAACTGCGGCAGATTCCCAGGAAGAGTCTTAATTTTTTTGTGTCTGCTGAAATAACAAGTAGTGCATGTTTTCACCTGAACCCAGGAATGTTAAACCTGCCTGCCTGGTGTATATCAGACAAGTCCTCAGATAAAACAGTTATCAGAACAAGTGGTGGACAGATTTGATCAAGCAAAAAGGCCCACCACTTTGAAAGGCTATGACAGGAAATATAGAATCTTTTACCCAGTGGTACAAAGAAAAGTACTTCTCTCCCATAAAAGCTTCAGTTTTATAAATAGCTAACTTTTATCTTATGATGTATGAAGTGTGCGAGAAGTTAGCTCTCATAACAATCAGAGGCTACTATTTCATGATCTCAGGTACATTTTACCATCACTGGAGGTTAGAACAAAAACCTCTCCAACTTTCCTGTGTATTTTGACATGTCTATTGGAAAGGCCTTTACCATTGGTCTATGTCAGCATCTTCTTTGGGTTCTGAATGTTAAGACAACCCCCCCCCAACTTTGAACCATGGCCCAGAGCCTTCATGACTCAACTTATACAAAACCTGCTTTTAATCACTTTAGTTACAGCAATCAGATCAGTGAGATGTATACCATATCAGTCAACCCATGCCATGTGCAGTTCCTCTATGATGCTTTGATTTCTCTCAAGACCACCCTGATTTCATTGCCAAGAACTAGCACCTTCTCAGGGGCCCTGAGTGGGAGAGTGGTCTAAAGCGCTGTCCATTATGGATCACTGCCATCTCACCTCTGTCTGCATGGGTTTTGAGTCTCAGATTCAGCCAATGTGGGTATGTGAGAAAGTTTGCCAGTAGCTTCTCGTAGGTTGGTTGTTCTTTCCGGGTTTTCTCAGGTTCTTCCTCCACCATTAATACTGGCTGCGATGTGTAGCCTATCGCGTGCTGAAAAATGGTGTTAAACCATACAACAACAACAAGCTCCTCCTCCTGTGGAACCAGTCATTTTGTCTTGAAAACACTGTCTTCTTTGGACCTTTCGGCCCTGGGCCATCTGCAGGACTTCGTTCAGGACTAAGCCAAGAAGGAGAAATCTTGATTGTTCTTAACACTTAGTGAAGATAGGGCTGATATTTCTGCGTTAGGTCAGCTGCCCTGGATACGAGGAGGACCAGATGAAATTTTACACATATCACTTCATGAAGTTAGGTCATTTGCCACTAGCATATCATAAGAGCACAACTGCTCTGTATTTAATATCATCCAAATCAAGGGATGAAGATAAGAGACTGCTTTTACCTCTGAGACCTCTCATCCCAAAGGGACCAGTCTGATTTGTTTTCATATCTAGGCTGTGAATTTTTAAAGTACAGAAGGTATTTTCTTGAAACTTTATCTAGAAACCTGACTAGACAATGTGTTGCATACCACATCTGTATCCTAAATTTCATTTTCTAAATAACAGCAAGGAAAAATATAACTCTGTGAATTATTTCCATGTCCTGGCTGAATCTGAAGATATTTTGCTTGAAACTTTATTTGGATATATATTATGACTATGCTGTATGTTGTGTACCTAAGTCATTCCTCCTCAAGGTCAAGGTCATAGCAAAAGGTAAATGTTACTCCTTTTCCTGGCTGTACCATCTGAGCCAGTGAAGGTATTTTCATGAAAAACCAGAAACATTCTACAATCAAACCCTACCTTAAAGGCTACAATGAGGGAAAATGTAAAAATTGTATGATGTATAAAAATGCTAGATAGTATGCTACAGTCAAGCCAAGGGAAATATAACTATGTTCCCAGCTTTTAGCTCAGCTTTGCTATATAGAGTATCACCATCGGCATTTGCATTGGCATGGGTGTCTGCACTTGTAAAAGAATCTACATATGCCTCACTGTATCTCAACCATTCTTCATAGACAACAGTTTGGAGTGGGTTTCCTACCTGTGGACTTGGCTAAGGGATATTTGTACATAGAGGCATATTTTTTGTACATTATTGATTTAGGTTTTTGTGTGTAGCTTATGACTACTTGTTTTTTTTAAACACGAAGTGTAGATCCTATTATACCAGAAATTGTGATTTTTACTTTTATATTATTAAAACTGAACTCTTAATTGGCACAATATAGCCAGGATTGAGTGAGTGGACAGGCTGTTGGATCCTTATCAATGCTTACTATTCCTGCTGGAGTCTTTTAAAACAACAAAGACCAACAGTCTAAGCATTAATTACATTATTGTTTTCTCTGGGCTGTAAATATTTAAACACAAAAGATATTTTCATGATAATTTACCCAGATATACATAATGGCTAGATGGTGTTTCACATACCACAGTCATACAAGCAATGCAAGAATAACTATGTGATCTTCATTCTCAGGATGGTCTGTAATGATGCTATGGGATATATTTAAAAAACTACTCTTTATACATGATACCTCAGCAGTATATCATTTCTAGCTAAAAGTTCAAATGATCACAGGAGAAATGTCACATGATGAGCATGTCTTATGCTGTCTTGTTATTAAGATCTTCAAAAGTTCATTTAGTTTTTGCTTTTTTGTTCAGGGGAAGATTGAATAATAAAGCATTTTTCTTCAGTGGAATTCAGCTTGATTAGATATCTCCATCATCTTGACTTCCTGCCAAACCTAAAACTTATTTTATAATATTTTAATGGTACAGTCTTTACTGCGTTTTTCTTTTACAGTGTAAGTTTTGGACATTAGGCAATAGTTTTATTTTGCCCCAAAATTCAGACAGCAATTAGGCCAGTTAAGGTTGAATGAAGAATCAAAGAGGTAATTGTTTGTCTGAAGATAACGCACAACATTTGCTAATATCAAAGGTTAAAATGATAAAAGTAATATGCATAAACATTAATTCCTGATGTCTTGTAATTAAATATGGAAAATCATTGGAATCCATCTTAAGCAAACCTTGTATTGACTCTTCAGTTTAAGAATGTCAGTCCCTTGTAAGTTGCATTGTTGATAACTTGTCTTAACTTTAAAATGCCTCATATATAAGTTTACGTGGAATGTATTAAGTCCGTTATCTAACAGGTGTTATTAATCTATCCTAGAAATACAAAAATCTATGTTTAGTATATTATAAATTTTTGCAACATTTACCATTGCATACACCTGACATTTAGAATCTTTTAAAATCCCATTCTAATTGGTCTTTTTAGTATACTGCTTCTGTGTTTATTATTGAAAGATGTTTCTTCTTGTACGTTCAGGCAAAAGAGTAAGAGCTGTAGACCACAATATTCAAAACATTATTAACGTTCAACCTGTTGTAAAGCAACTGACCCATTCTGATGTCATTATGATATTGAATTGTAACAATAATATGACACTGCAATAATACTCACACGTCATGTTGACTTTAACATTCCACATTTATTGCAGGGCACAAAACAGCCACAGGTGTCAGTTAAAGGGCATATATTCATGCTTACTCATTCAAACATTGTAAATACTTTTTTCATCTTGTAAGTTTTAAATAAGTAGTACTGGTCTGCTTTATTTACAGTTTTGGTCAGGTTATGATCAGGTAAGTATATTATTCTTTGAGGAGTAAAAACAAATTGTGATGTGGTCCTTTTCTCATCTTAGATAATTCTGCTCCTTGATATATTAAATATTTTCTAACCCATTAATTTCATTTGGAATCTTTAATCCAGTTAGATATGGGATGCACAAATCTACACAAGAAATGGTTAATAAGCCCAAGATATTTCTAGCTGCATTGCAGGATACCAATTCTATTACACTTTGTGTTGGAATAACATTGTTTCAACTTGATAGATTTTTACAAATCTTTAATGATTGTGAATGCCGATCAAACTTGAAAAAATTTGCAGTGTATCTAATGCTTTTTCCCCCAATATTCCAGGCAGTTATTTTATAAAATGCTGATGTTGGATATTTCATTCCATCAGATCTGGAATGTTTATTTATGTCACCCTGATTATTATTGCTTACCAGGCGGATATGCAGTCAGTTTTTAGAATTATCTTGTGCATAACGGGCATCAAACTACAGATAGCATTGACACAAGTCTGTCATCTCATCAGTATCCACACTGTTCATTTTAGCTTGCCTCCAAAAATAGCACAGGAGAACTATTGTACTACTCCCAGACTTAGGATTGGCATCTGTACATATCAAAGCATATCTGTATGCAACACATAATTGCTTGTCAAGTCAAGCTGCAAACAACAAAGGTCCTGATTTGCCATAGCATAATGTGCCTGTTTGTTCTACTGATTACTCTTAACAAACTGAACAGGCTCAGATCTGCTGGTTCATTATTTGATGGCAGATCTGGGTCTGTGCAGTTTGCAGTTGGAATCATCTTATAAACAAGTATCTACACATGTACAATCTCACTGTAATTCCATTTGTTTTCTTGGGTCCCAGACACAGGTTGAAATGGGTTTCATAGTCCCAGCCCCCTGGGAAAGTGGCTAAGGGGGCAAGCTTTGTACATTAATGTACATTATTTATTTGTTCTTGGTTAAATTTTTTGTGTTTAGATTAGACTTATTGCACCTTGTATGCATACTGTCATTCCTGGAATAATAAAATTGGTGAGGGGATGCATCTTGTTGAGTACAACACCTCATCACAAAAACTGGTCAGTTTGACCCATATTTCATGCATCAAGATATTTGGTTAAAGTTGAGTTTGAAGTTTATTTCCCAAGCACTGTTGATTCTAGAATCATCACACTAGATGATTGTGTGGATAAGAATGTCTCTGTGATGTGCATTTTGCAACTTACTATTCTTTTAAAAGGTTTTTGTATTTAGCTCATGAACATATATATATATATATATATATATATATATATATATATATATATATATATATATATATATATATATATATATATATATATATATATATATATATATATTGTAATCCTGTCGACATACTGTTATTCCTGGAATCATAAAACATGATAAGGTGTGCATCTTGATGAGTACAACACCCTCATTCCAAAAGAAGATAATTGTGACCTATATTTCAAGTTTCACTGAACTTGGTTAAATTTGTGTTTCAGATTGTTTCTCAAGTACTGTTCATGCTAGAATTATTAAGCTATATGATTTTCTGTATCTCTTTTAGAGCAACAGACATATTGTGAAAGGGGTTTTACTGTGACCTGCATTTCACATTTTGCGGGTTGAAGTTAAATGTTTCCATTTAGTTCATGGTAACACAGATTTTGGCATGCTATGTACATATTGCTCCTTTCTATAATCTTGAAACCTGGCGAAGAGATACATCTTGATACACTGGTCACTTTGACCCATATTTCATGCATCAAGATATTTGGTTAAAGTTGAGTTTGAAGTTTATTTCCCAGGCACTGCTGATACTAATCCATCATTGCAGAATTTAGCAATAACGACCCAGATTTTGTGCTTCACTGGATAAAATTTTTTGTTGGCCTGTCATTTCTCAGAAGTTATTCATGCTGAATTTTGAAATATTCGATGATACACATCTCTGTTAGTTACCATACATGTGCAAACAAAAGAAACTCTCAATGACCTACAGTTAATTTTTTTTACTGGTTGTGGTCAAGTTTTTGTAATTAGGTTATGATCTTGCGAGTTTTCAAGAGGCTATAATAACATAGCAAGAATTATGAAACTTGGTGAGGGAGTGATTCAAGATAATTTCTATAACCTTGTTGCAAAATGTGGTCTCCATTACCAGTATTTCATGCTTCCATGAGTTTGTTGAAATTTTATATGAAATTCATTTATTGGGTAATGTTTATGTTAGAATCTTGAAATCTGATCATTTGATGCTTTGCTAAGATAGTTTAAGTATTTAAACATTTTTAGCTGATGGCCAGACTTTTTCCATGATTTATATATCCTAGTCTACACACAGTAGTCTTTCTGATCAGTTGAAAGTGGGAATAAATATGTTCATCCAGTGGTAAATTTTTTATGTTAATACAATGTATATTGTGTTAGGTTACACTTAGCAGGTTGGCTGAGCAAATAAGTAGGAATTAAATGAGTGAACTGGATACTTTTTGTTTGAGATCTCAGCTGTAGTGACTGATCAAGGTAATCACTGATGCATAAACTGTAATTCCAATAGTATTTATACAGGGTGCAACCCCAAGGTTACTAAAATTCTTTTACTTCCACCTGATAAAATATGACTTGTGGGACAAATAATAGTAGTTTCTGAAGCTTATTTTGAAAAACTATGATTTGAAGAAAAGGAAAATGAATCTTAATATCTTATCAACTCACTATAATGGTACCTCTAGTTATATATCCTTGAAATTAACGTTTTTTTTGTTCTTGTTTTATTTCATTTTAGCATATACAAATAATTCAGTTTCCAAAGAGGCTGATGTTTTTGTTGGACTTGATCATTATACTTTTGTGGTAAGACCATAAAAACACTCATTCAGTGATCAATATTTCCAAGAATAAGTTTTAAAACTGGGAAAATATGCAATTAATTTTGAGAAAATTCCCCTGTAGGTACCAACTTTAAAAACCCAGGATGTTGGCAATAGCATTTGCATTATCATCGAACAATATTGAAAACGTTTTCTCCAGGTGTAATTACATAAATCTCCACTAAATTTAATTACTCTCTTATGATGGAGTGAGCATGTGCACAATTTTTCATGACTCTTAGAGTTTCTAAGATTCAGCAGTGTTAAATAACTCCTGCATATCATGCTTGGTTTCTAGATCAAGTGCCAAATTGAAGCACTTGTTTAAGAGACAGTTGATCAATGCAACATTTTCATTGGTTGTCATGCTTTTCATAATTAACAAAGGTACATTATGAGGTTGTACATGGTCCAAATCTAGTGTTTCTTATCAGATAATTATGTCTTGGCTATTAGCATACAGTTTGTAATCATATGACATAACACAATTGCCATGAAATACAATTCCAATTTCACTTTGTCCATAATATCAACAAACAGTTCAATTATTTTATTTTTATTACTGTATATATTCATAAGTCAAATCAAACTGCAAACAACAAAGGTCCTGATCTGCTGAGGCATAATGTTCCTGCAGATTAGGATCTATATTGTTTATTCTACTGATTACTCCTAACAAACTGCACAGACCCAGATCTCTACATGCATTATGTGATGGCAGATCTGGGTCTGTGCAGTTTGCAGTTGGATTTGTCTTATAAGCAAGTATATATGGTATTTAAAAGTTATTTATCTTATATTTTTATTGCAACATAAACAGTTTGTGATATATTCAGTGTTGTTCTAGAACTGAAAATATGATGGTTCCCAACCTACCCCTTCTGAATTTAAAAAGGTCCTTTTCACCGTGTAAATCCTGAAGAAACAGTCCTGTTAAAGGTTTTGTATAGGCCCATGACTTAAAAAAATGCACCAGAAAAGAAAGAACCTTTGTACTTATTAAATGGAGTGAACAGAGTAGATGTTGATCTGGTGATGCTTTGTGTGCCGTCATGTTGCGGGTATATGCCATTCACCATTGAGTAAATGTTACATATAGGTCTATTTAGCAGTTTTCTGTTCTACAAGTACATAGGTTAAAAACTGGAGTTTCGCTGATGGTGAATGTTTTTTTCCCTAATTGTTAAATGTGATCATTTTTAAATATTTTCTTAAATGGAATATTGCATGTTCTCGCTTTTTTTATTTTGCCTTAAATTATTTCACATTAAGTTACATCATCTTCATTCATTTTGTGGTGATTGTTTTTTCTTTGACATACAGATGTAGAATTTTTATAATTCTTTTTACATTTTGTTCGTGTAAGTGTATTATATTTACCCTATATATGTATGTTGGTCTATGGAAAAAGTTGGGACATCCTAAATTGTTGCTATATATGTATGTTGTAATAAAGGAAAAAGTTGGGACATTCTAAATTGTTTAGAAAATAATTTATTAAATGCAATTCAAGATTGGAACATTTTAGTTGATTTTTTTCTTCATTATGAATGTTTTGGGACACTTGTACTCAGGGCAAGCTTCTTCCATTGGTATGGTTTGATTGTTCAGCTAGCATGACTAGCTGTCATTTTTTATAGTTCCTAATATCTAATCAAGTTGATTGAACAATACAAGCTGTTTATCTTGGCAACTTTATATCTGAAAAGTTAAGCTCCAAAACTTTAAAAACTTTGGCAGGATAAAACCTTTCAAAAAAGTATTTAAGATAAAGATTCAAAGGTAAACATGTTAAAATTCTTTGAAACAGATATGAAGTAGAAAATAAAAGTACCAAAAAATATTTTAAAAATCCCTAAATAATGTCAGAATTTTTTTGTACATACTGCAGTCTAGCATTCTGACATCAGTTGCATTCCAGACACTTGCAACCTTCTACTTGAAGCATTATCCATGTACTTTGGGTTAAACTTAGTTTTATTTCATCATCATGAGAAGGAAATAAATAAACAAGGAAAATAATCTTTGTAGACAAGGCAATGCTGATTATGGTTAGTCTACATAATAACAGTTGACTCTAAATTCTACCAGTGTACCATATGTACCTGCTTATTAGTTGAGTCCAAATGCAAACTGCACAGACCTATATCTGACATCAAATAATGCATCAGCAGATCTCGGTCTGTGCAGTTTGGTCTGCAGGTGCATTATGCTGTGGCAGACTAGGATCTTTGTTGTATGCAGTTTGACTTGACTTACAAGCAAGTATATATGGTACTTGTTTTAGCCTACTAAAATTGTAGAGTCTTTAAGATAGTTTCATTATGTTCTTTTAAAAAAACTGTAATTATCATTTAAATGGCCCTACTGGTCTTGTAATGAATTTTTAGTATTGCACATAAATTTACACAAAGCACTAAAAAAAAGTACTTTAAAAATAACTGTATTAAAAATTATCTGTTAGGTTAGTAATCATTTTTGAAGCCAAAATGTTTTCTATTGCTGTAAGCCACAATTTCGTAGCATCATTTAATTTTCAGGGAATTAATTTTTTTAGTGGTTACCGTTTCGCAAAAATGTGAATTTGTTTGGTTCGTGGTGGGGGGGCAGTGTTTATGCAATCAGAATAAAAGTGGTGTGCTTTGTTACAAAGATACCACTAAGTTGACATAAATTAAATGAAATGTGGTCACCTCATTGTAGCACAAGGGAATTGGCAGAGTGCAAAAGACACAAGTCCATTCAGACAGTGGGTTACAAACTTTTAGAACTGTCTCATCATCATATATATTGTGCACATCCTGCATATTTAGATGCTAATTTTAGTTTCAATCATTTACAAATATTGAATTTGGCTTGCAAAATTTGCTCAGATTTTATGGTAGTTAATATTTTGTGATTTACAGTAATTCACCTGTAAGAACTTTAGCTGTGAGTTGGTGAAATCCTGAATAGATTGCTAACATGTCCCTTACTGGTCTTATTTACTGCAAAGAGGACAGGACAGTCTTCAATCCGTCAGATGCAAAAGTGTTTCTTACCCGAGTTCTGGATAAAATTATAATGAAGATAGAGTATTTTACTGTCTGGTTTGGACCTTACAGGGATTTTAGAAATTTGAATTGGGTAGATGATGAACGTCTTAAATAAACATATCAGACAGTCTTAATTATCAAGAAGCGTACCATGCACACATAGCAACTCTTATTTCTGGTAATATTTTTATCAACCTTGGTAGATATCTTTGTATTGACAAAATGCGTGTACAATTTTTTATTGTGAGCAAAATGTTTGCATATTAATGAGGTAATCTTGCATATGATTAGCAAAACTTCTTACCACTTAAGAGGCCATATTTCTAACCCCGTTTTAATTGGACTGCTAAATAGGCTAATATCATCAAGCTTTTGGATGATTTTTATTATGAGCAAGACCTATGCATATTCATTAGGTGATCTTGCATCTATATGAAAATTTCATACCACTCAAGAGTTGATTTTCATCACGCTGTGAAAATGTCATTTAGGTCTTAGTTAAGGAAAATTGTGAGTAACATTTATGCGATTATCTTCACTTAATGCTTGCTATTTTGTGCAAAAAACTTTATAATAGACGTTATTGTTGCTTTTTAGCTTTAATGTGGAAGAGATTATATTATGATTCAATTGATACTAAACTTGATTATATGTTTCTTGATTGTACATGGCTTGTTCATGTTCTTACCTGTCTGTATCTGGGAGTAAAAACATTTTTCAGGTTACTTGGATTTTACCTTCTTGCTCTTAACACTAAAGCCATATTGGGTTGGGAGGGATATTGACATTGCATGACATCACTCAACCACAGGTAAATTATACACTCTAGGTCCCTGACTATAGTATCTATTACACAGTAAGTTTGGCACTTAGCATACTTTTTATTATGTTAATCAAAAACTACACAATAAAAAAAGAGAAAATTCTCTTTTCAGTGAAATGTTACACTTAAAAGTAACAAATTTACGTTTGCTAATGAGAAGGGGTCGATAAGAAGTCTTTGTAAATCTGATTAACCTCATAAAATAAGGCTGAATTAAGAAAATAATTCCAGTGATATTTGTTATTATTCTGTTTGTATAGCTACACAACTATTTTCTTAATTGAGGAATTTATCTTGCAGCATAATTAACAATGCTTATACATTTAGATTACATTACAATATGCATTTGAAGTTGGACATCACTTCTAAGCAAGTATATACAGTATGTCACATATAACATTATTTTTGCATTGTATTCAACTTCTCGCTGATTAAATTGCCCTTTCTATTGAATGTTATGATCAGCAAATATATACCGTATGATTAGCTTTTCAAAATTTTTCAAAGAAATGAATGAGATAATCTAAGATGCTATATGCATCTTTTGTAGCAAGTAAAGAATCACTTTGCTCAGTAAACATGTTTATATAGACTATTTATAAAGATAAATGAAGCTATTCATTTGCGGTACTGGATCTTTGATAAAGTACTGGCAGTAGTAGGTAGTATTTGCAGTACTTGTAGTAGTAGTTGCATAATACTACATTATACCAATCTCTTCAAGAAAATAATCCCTATCTGTAACCTGATATAAAGAAGGTTGGTCATTCAAGGGAGTTAATTGGAGAGTATTGCATAAACTTTTATAAGCAAACAAATGTGATAACTTGCTAACTGAGGTTATAGAGAGATAAAACATGTACACATCATGTAGCAGATAATGGAACACATTGTCAAAAGTATATTTTTGAGAGTATTAATTTTCTTTGTTTTGTGATACATGACAGTTTTGTGAGTACATACATTCTTCGATATGCATGGGAAAACTGAAAGGTGGGTCATTGAATCTTATTAAGGATCATTTTTGTGTCTTTCAGTTCTTAGTTTGTAGCACGACTATAAAATTCAATGATGAAGTGGCACCCAGTATGTCACAATAAATTCACAATAGATATTACTCTCTGATGGTATTGTCATTAATGGTCACAACATCAGTCTCATTGGCAATGTAAAGATTTTTATTGTTAAAGTTTGTGTTATAAAATATTCATCAAATGTGATTCACAAGCAAGACATAGTGTTCAGCAAAGCATTTCTTTGAAACGGTGAAAAAGAAAACTTTCTTGTTACAGGCAACAACCAGTATGCTTAGCTTGGCAACCCAGAAAGAGATTGTGGAGCTGGACATAACCAAGATCCTGAACCCCCCATCCTGGCTGGATGATGAAAATGAAATGGATATAGAGGTAATCAAAAGGTAAGCCAAGCAGCAATTGTGATACACCAATTTACAATTTACTTTCATTCAAATATATGAAAGACACAAGTTTCACTTTTGCAATAGCCTTGTTGCGATTTTGCTGTTATCATTGGCATGCAGGGATTTATGCCACTGAGGCCTATGACATGCTGTTTACAGTTACTAAGAATAGTTTTTATTTCTAATTATAGATGCTTTTCTATATTTAGCTTTATTGAACTTTTAGCTCTGAAAAACTGATTATCTTGATGCAAGTGAAAAAACTTAAATTTTAAGAGGATATAATTATTCTCAGAATTGTTACCTTCCTTGATATTGTTTAGTTTATTAAAGATAATTTCTGAAATTATTTCTGCAAGAATTTCATGAACTTTATGAACAGTTTTTTGCTATGAAGAAAATACTTGAACACTTAATATTAAAAGGACATTTGTACTGCCTTATGATCATACATAGAAAATGAAAGTTATTTCACAATTTATGTTCATCCCTTTTATCTTGATTACTGTACCATGTTTCCATAATCATGCAAGCCAGCTATAATCTCAGTACTTTGATGGGCACCATGACTTAATTATTACTGAAACTTATGTTTGTCATTAAACTTGATTTTGTCTCAGGAAGCATTAAAATGGGTTAGGGTTAAGGCTAGACTCATGTTAAGGAATTATGCTTTATTAAGCAGGGTGACAAAGCACGTCATGGAATTCTTGTTGCTCAAATTATATTAATGTCCTCTTATGCTGTAAAGATGGAAGCCAGTTAGCTCTTTGTTGTCTATTTTAATGTTAGTCCTTACATACAGATTTTCTTTAGTAACTATATGTAACCCACCATGAACCAGAGGCTGCACTAGTGTCATGCTTCAGAAAAATTTAATATATCTATAAATTTTCTGGTACCAGTCTGATTGTTAACTATGTTAGATTTTGTATTAAAATTTTTATAATATTCTTAAGTACTAAAATGTGGTCAACTCAAATATTATATGTCTGAAGTTTGTACCAAGATATTTTTAGAGTTATGTCTTGCCAGATTAAGCAGAAAGTCATGTCATAATAATGTAATGACTAACTCAGAAGAGTTTCTAATACCCTGGAACAATATACCAGTAGAGATTCCACTTCTTTCTGTCACAATCAATATATTTACATTGGCTTTAGAGATGAAGTTAAAAAAGTTAAAAATAGAATATATATATATATATATATATATATATATATATATATATATATATATATATATATATACCAGCTTGGAGTTCAGTTGTAATCATATCTCGAGGATACTCAGTTTTCAGTCATTATTAGATACCATCTGATAATTAATTATTTAGGGTAGTAAAACCATGACATTGATAGATTGGATTCACTTCATGTGTTCACTCATCCAACTTCTTTTATCCAATTGTTCTTTTGTTGTGGTCATCAAAATTTGGTTCCTGTTACCTACATTTTAAGATGTATTAAAATTTGATTAGCAAGAAGGTTCCATAACCTACATTTCAAGCGTGCCCCCCAGACTTTGATAAAAAGGGCATTTATTTAAGTAGATAAACACAAGCATATAGTGAAGGTATATTTCAAATTGGAATATGATGGGAAAAAAGAATATTGAAATAAAGGGCAAGTGGAACAATTTAACATTGTGTGTAATCTAGAGTGTGGATGGATGTAAAATGAAATAGACAAACATAGGATGGACATGTAAACCTTGACATCAGTGCTAAAGAGGCGATTATTTTGAGCTTCTGCCAAGGCAGGCTCGACAAAAGTTACATCCTGCATTTCAATACCTTAATTCTCATTGCTAACAACACCAAAGTGTTTCCTTGGATGGACTTGTGTTGCACAACAAACTGGGTCATGTTGATCTACTTCCAAAATTTATTTAAAATTGCTAATAAAATAGTGTTCATCCTTCCAATCCAGGTTGTAACTTCCATACTGCTACACCTCTTGATATCAGACTTAAACTGAAAGCATATCTTGGGTTGAATATGTGTCTAGTGCACTCAGTCTCACTGTGACCTTCTTTCAAAGATAAAATTGGTTACTATTTTGCATGGACTCTAATGTAAATTACCTTTTAATCTATTGCCACCAAAATGTGCGTTGAGAGACATCTTGGGATGAACACAACTCACATCCCAAATCTGGATCACTTTAACCTCTTTTTCAAGATTTTTAAACATAAATATAATGTCTGTGCTCTAATTTCCACATCTTTTAAGCTATGGCCACCAAATATGCATTATAGGTAAATCTTAGGATTAGGCTACACCATACACCAAGACTGGGTAGCAGTGACCTGCTCCTGCAGTTTTTTGAACACTTTCTGTTGAGCCCATGAGACATATTCACTTTAAACCATCATCATCAACAGTTATGGTTTTGTTAAAAAGATTCTTTACTTATAATTTCTAAAGTCCTTGATAGATATTGTTCATATTTTTCATGAATCATTATAAATCATATTTTTCATGTATCATTATAAATCATACTTTTCATGAATCATTATCAATCATACTTTTCATTAATAATTATACATCATATTTTTCATCATTATAAATCATACATTTCATGAATCATTATCAATCATACTTTTCATTATTATTATAAATCAGTTTTCATGATTCATTATAAGTCATATTTTTCATGGTTTGTTATAAATCATAAATTTCTTGAATCATTATAAAACTTGGATAATTCATACTTGATGATGCTGGCTTTCACCTTGGAATTATTCCATAGAAATAGAACATTTTAATTAAAGTTCAGGTTTAAGTATTTCTGTTTGCTTTGCATTTCCTTGGAATTACTCGATAGAAATAGAACATTTTAATTAAAGTTCTGGTTTAAGTATTTCTGTTTGCTTAGCATTTCCTAGCTCCATGATGAATTTAGTTCATACTTGCAGTGCTTTATTATGAAGGTAGGACAGCTCATTCTGTGACATTCTCGCATTGAAAATTTGTCATAAGGTTTGGTTAAAGATTTATCATTTGCTTATATTTTGTAAACCCATTGATAGATTTATTAAATGAATCACTATGAAGCTAACCTTAAAGACAATTCATTCTGCAGCATGCTTTCTCAGCCTTTTGACCTTTGGGTCAGGGTGAGACATTTTACAGCAATGCTTCTGCTCACTTACAAGTCTAGTGTCATGCTCACTGCTCAATTTTCAGCCCAACTCCAGCCTATGTAGGAGAAAATGTTGATTTCCTGGTTATGCAGACCCCTTCAGATAGTAACACAATGGATATCAAAGGTTCGGAGAGTCCTCGTGCGGGTCCCTCTTCAGTGGCCACTATCCCGTCCATTTACCCTCCGTGGGTACAGATGATGGCACAGTCAGGCATGGGGGCAAACGTTGTAAGTCACTATCATCTTCTCATGTAATAATCAGGCTTATATATGATTTGTTGCGGAATTGTCAGTGGACTGGCCAGTCTTCTTCTTGCTTACATTACCAAAAACATATAATATCATTTTTTCAACAAGCTTCTAAAATAAATATTTGTATACATTTTAGCACAGTTTTTAGGTGGGACATAGTTTTCAAAATTTACCCATTTTTATGATGTGCCAGATAATTTCAGTTTTGGAGTCAGTAATTTTTTTTGTTTTTCTTGATTATAAAATGGTTTGAAGGCATTTTGTAAAAGATCCCATTTTTTTTTTCTCACTTGCAAAGCATAGTCAGGACATTGGGACATTGGGATCACTTTTTCTGTAATCATCATTGGTGTATGGGTCCTGGTCAGGTTTCTCTGTCACTGTTATGTTCAGTTATAAAAGAAAGGCTGCCAAGTAAGAATAGTGTAAAAGTTAATTTGCCTGTTATAGACATAAATGTTCTTCCCTGATTTCTATTTATAGCAACTATATATGACCCACTTCCAACAAAACAGATGGGTTTCTTTTACTTTAAACTTTACTTCTAAGATTTCATTATATTGACAATCAACTTAGATTGTTGTCCAGTCTTTACTTTTAAAGAAGATGGCAGCAGATGTTAAAGTAAACAGGCTTTGACAGTTTGACTTTTGGATGAAAATTCTTTCAGCAGATTGGTCTTTTTAAACTTATTAGCATGTTCGATCAGAAAAAGGACAAATCAGTGCCACTTTACAAATTTGAAGAAAAAAAGAATTTAAGTAATACAGCCCACTGATTGAGCACTTTGCAGAATTACTGGATTTCATGATGATTCTGCGAAAGTTAGTTAAAGTGAGTGTGGAATATAAATAATTTGTCATTTGGTTCTAATCTACATGGATTTTGCCCAATTTGGCCTGCTGCAGATTGAGGTTATTAGCAAAAACAGATGTACGTTTTTCATACAGTATGCTGTAATTATGGCATGTAATATATTATACCATATTTACCGTATGTTTTTGGACACCGTTTTCAGACACCTTTTTTGTTGTTGAAATATTTAAATGCCTTGTAAGGTTTCGGACGTTGTTCTGCCATATTTTTTCTACAATTTATGTTTTTGGACACAATCTAGGAAGATCTGCTGCTTCGTTTTAATGTAAAACTCACAGCATGTTTGCCATTAATTTAACTGATACATAGTTCGCTTTATTTGGTCGCCAGTTATTTAATGTGACCATGAACTTCCATGAACTAATATAATTTAAAATTCTTAATTGTATGTATGTATGTATGTATGTATGTGTGTATGTATGTATGTGTGTGTGTGTATGCAGATAGATTAATAGATAAACATTTTTAAATTAAGCCATACATAACAATATCAAAGAATGAAAAGAAATATGATTTAATGCTGTAATATATTTAAATATATTATTCATTATCAAGTAGCTTGTCCATAGCCTTTTTTAGGCCCTTGGGCGAAATCCCCTTAAATTCTGTATCACTATCATCATCCATATTATTTAATTGTTTGTCATTTCTGATCAGATCGTTTTCATTTCCGCTCAGATAGACACTGATGCTGCACACCTTGAAAGATTTCATTATCATTGTGTGCTTTTCCTTCAATGTGTCCATGGCATTTACAGACCAGTCCAATACAGTCTGTTCGCTGGCTGTCTCGATCAGTCCGGTGCTTCTTTCATCAGATGATTTTAATGCATTCGCTGCATCCCTTATGTATTCCATCCAGCTGTGGTGGAGGTAGCTCTTGACAGGTTTATTGATGCTCACATCAAGAGGTTGCAGCTTGGATGTGCAGCCTCCTGGTATTATTGCTGGCACAACATTTCTGCGCTGCAACTGTTTCTTCACGTTGTCAGTGATGTTTGCCCAGAACGAGTCCATAACTAATAGTGATCGCTCTCTTCTGGTGAATGGCAAATAAATTTCTTCAATCCATCAATCCATCGCAGCATTAGCGTTTGTCCATCCATGCTTTCTCTTGAACTACTATAATCCACCCTTTTGGTGCCTTCAGATCTCGATGTCTCTTTCCCTTGAAAATAATCATTGGGGGTAATACATCACCAGAACCTGCAACGGCTAAAACGACAGTAATGTGTCTCTTCTCCACTCCAGTTGTACGAATCAGAACGCTTTTCGTTCCTTTGTCCACCGTTTTCCCTGGCACAAGATCAAAGTACATCAGTGTCTCGTCCATGTTAATAATAAACTTATCGTCAAACTCATCTTCCTCATGTCTATTCATCACAAACTTATGGAATGAAGCAATCTTTTCTTCCAGAACCTTAGCTAAACATTGGGCAAGAGATGTCCTGCTTCTGAGCTCAAACCCATGTCTTTTCATGAAACTCTTTTCCCCAAGAACGACTGGCATGGAATTTGCTCTCCGGAAATTCTGTTGAGACAAGCTCATTGGCATATATACATTATCCCTCAACACTGACTGGAATTTGCAAGTCACGCTGAGTGAGCACCCATTGAGCTATCGTATCATATATAGCTTGTCCATATGAAATGGGTCGTCCACACTTAGGCAAATATCTGTTCAAGTTCATATCTGCAGAAAAGTCCATTTTTATCCAGGTAGTCACTGTGGATTTTGGCATCTTTAATTTTTCCACTGTAGGTCTAATTCCCAGATGTTTTGCATTGTTAACGATATCCTTCTTTTGCTTTAATGTATAATGTTTATAGTGACCATGTGCAGAACCGGGTGGAGTACTCTCAGGTTCAAGACAGTCAGACTCGTCATCTAGAGCAGTTTCTTCGTAGGTGGTTCTTTCTGTGATGCATCCTCAGAATCATTAATTTGAGGTCGCTTCTGTGGACAGCCTACTGGCCTCTTTGGAGACGATTTTGGCAAGGGAGAGTCCCTCCATGAACTAAGCAGTGCCTCCTCGCTTGTTGCATAACGTATGATAAACTTATCCATCAAAATTATTACAGTACTAACAACATGTTTCACAACGACAGCTATCCAGTATATAAACTTTTGATAGTGGTGGGTATTTTATTTATACTTTATATTTTAATAGCTTGATTCAGCTAACAAAAATATTATGATTGGTTGTCAGTGTAGACATTGTTACAAACCTTGCTAGGCATGAATAACTTATCCACAGTGTTGTTGCAATCATTACCATGCTAGATCTCATCTCTGGTGATAATCCAACAAACTTAGTTGATCTTAGATCCAGCTGAGAAGACTTCTTCAGTCATGCTTGGGACTTATAACTTTTGTGCTGAACAGAGCAGTTCGACATTCATTGTCTATTTCCACAGCTGCTGCTGGCAGTCTTCAACTTGCAGAGACAAATACTCAACAGACATCACAAAGGAACTTCAAGATTTCAGCTTTACTCATCTGATACCCTATTTCATGGCCAAATAAAGAAAGTAGAAAACAGGACTTACTGGAGGCTAGCCTTCACAGGTTGAACAAGTTGCTCCCACATTCAGTCTTCAGTTTGAATCAGAAAATAAGGTTGGATATTACTCTTCAGCAAGGTCTCAGAACCTCAGGGGAAGAGTTAACAGTGTAGGGAGAGAAAGACAGATTATTCGCCAGTGTCTTATCCCACAAGCCTTCTTCCCATATAAATTCATGCCCTGCCTGAGTTGTTGTTTTCACTCGTCCCATTGAGAAGAATATCAAAACATATTACTACTGAATGGGGAGCCTCTATGTAGAAGATCCCTGTAGTTTGGAGGGTCTTCACTTACGTTCTCCACCATCTCTATCCGCATTACCCAGATTTCTCTTTGCCATGGATGATGGGAAAGACCCATACCAGGCAGATGGCATGCAGAAGGAAATTAACACTTTTCTCCATAAAGGCAGTAGACAATCGTTTACAGTTTAGATTCAGTCATGACTTGGACTATTTTTCTAGTTCCAAAATCCAATTAAAAACACAGACTGATAATTACCTTAAGTGCACTTAATGTATATGGTCATTTCAATTCAGAAATTCAGGATGGAAACCTATTGGTCACTCCTTATTGCTTTCCTAGTGGGAGACTTTATGGTCATTCTAGACCTGCAAGATGCATACTTTCATATCCCATCCACTGGCATTACAGGAAATTGCTGAGGTTCATTTGCAGGACATCTTCAGACCTGCCAAGCCTTATGATTTTGCCATAAGTCTTATGAAAATAATGCTCAAATTACAGACTTAGGGAATGATTGCCAAAAAGTACGAAAATATGATCAGTTTTTTTTGTTCCAGATATTTTTTGTCCTGGTTAGTTCTGGATCCAGATTTTCATATTAGACTCTATGTTCAGTATTGGAGTTTCATCTTAGACTGAGTGGAATTTGGTAGGAAACCAGACTAGCTATACAGTGGTGCCTCAGATGCTTTATACCTGCCTATTTTGTTCTTGAGAAGCATGCATCTGATCTAGATTTCGTTTTTAGTTTTGTCATCCAGTCGTCTAAACATATCATCCAAATGAAAATGCGTCGAAGGTGGAGAGGACAACCAACCATATAAAAAGTTGAAAAAGTTGTTGCAAAAATATAAGAAAGATTACTCAGATACTTGGTCATGCTCAGAAAAGTAAATAGGTGACCATCATATTCACTGCACATTATTTTGTGTTGACCATCCAAAGCCTTGTTGACTCGCCACTCATAAGCCTTGCTTCCCAGTTACCCTTGCATTAGAAGGCAGAATCAGTGAAATTCATGACTTGCTGGTCAATCAGAGTTACTTCAGTTCTGCCACAGTGATTCAGTTCCTCTTCTAATGGCCATTAGCATCCTGGCTTGGCTCCCATTCATGGAATATGAAGTGATTTGTTCTGAAATCCTAGTCTTTGATGGATCATTCTTCACAGGGAAGTGTCCAGGACCAAATCAGAGCAGTGAGGTGATATGTAAAATGCATTGCACCAATCAGAAGAGGAAAAACTCATTTTTATTACTAAAGGAAGGAAAGAATTTTTTTTCAGCTCTTGCATTTTGTCCCAAATTTGTTGAGTTATGCTTAAGATACGATCATATGAATTTCTTGTGTAATTTGTGCTTGAGAGGTCAGGGATTTGGTAGCAATCCGTTCAGTCCCTTGTGTCTGACTTCCACTTCACTCAGCAGATGATATCCTAGCACTTTAAAAAATGTTGCTTATATTTTGGAGGTAAAGGGAGGGCTGGATTTTGCAAGGTAATGTAAGGACTCTGTAATATCATCAGGTAAGTATTGTCTAAGAAATATTTTATTTCAAAAATTGCTTTTCTTTAAGGAATTTGTTATAACAGACTTTCAGCTTATTTAATTGACATTTATTGCTGCCCAGAGGGATACAGTCATTGATATCAGTAACCATTATTTTTAATTAATATTTAATAATACATTGAATTTGCTGTCATTTTTAAAATAGAGCCCAGGTTCCTTAGTTTGGGAAAGAGAATTTTGACACTAGCCAGGGTTGGAAGTTTATTTTGGTTAGAAAGAAATTTGTCAGAGAACTGAACCCATATTTGGCCTGAAATAGGCCAGAAGTAACCCTTGCACTACAGAATTGATAAGCTGCTTTTGTACACTGATTTCAATCAACAGAAGTTAAACATGAAGGTTTGTGGAGCATGGAAAGTTCTCTGTTAAGTCCTAAACTGCTTTTTCCTTCTTTCCTTTGCTTGCTCCTGGAATGTGGCATTGCAGGTAAAAGGGATTCATATACCCGGTATCACAAATCCCCAGTTCTCCTTCTGTATAATTGATAGAAGCAGGCGACTGGTTCACACGGTAAGACACTGCTACTCTCAGTTGAGAGTTTGGTTAGAAAACTTGTTTATGGTTCATTGAATTGGTAGATTTGATGTATTGATGTTGTTTGTATTAAGTAAGCAGTGATGCATGACATTAGTGATTATGAGGTTGTGTTAAAAAAATGTTATTGTATTTGTTTTGCATTTCAAATACAGTAAAATCAGAAAATTTCATTGGGTACAAAATTCTTTTGTGAAAATTTTTATTCATCAATAAAAATGATGTTAATTATTTCTCCCTCATTTTTGGGGGGGAACTGGGTAGGGGGAGTTCACAAGTTAGTAATAGTGGTTTTTCTTGATTTTAAATTAATTCTATATTTCCTTTTGAACCATGGATAAATTTTCTGCTTTTACAGTGTTGCTGTACAAAACATGCTGTTTCAATTTTATTTGAATGCACTGTAAGATCTTGATGTTTTAACTATAGGCAAAAGATTATGGAGGTTGTCTTTGTTAGTTACTGTCAGTTAGTGACAGTGTTGTTTGTAACCTTGTCTGAATAACTGATACCTTGCATATCTATTTGTATATTATAAGGTAAAATTATTCATTAATGGCATAAATGTAACTTTATATCAAGAATAGTTTTTGCTGATCTAATTTAATTGTGCTTCTTTGTAGGTTTCAGGTTTTGAATAGTTTTTATAGTAATCATGTACATAAGCACATTAAATATTCTTGGGTAATCCTGTTATTTCTTTTTTGTCAGTTGTGTATGTATAGTATGATGGTTTTTAAATGTGATTTGATTGATTCATTCAGTAAATGGTATTCAAAAGCAAATTTCCACCTTGAAGGTTTTATAATGTAATTATTGAGGATAAGTAAAACATTGCATTAGTTTTCATTGCATTAGTTTTCTTACTCAGCTATTTATCATGGAAAGAAAGTATATTTTTGAAGGCTTTAATTTTCTTTTTCAATTTGTTATTTGTCATAAGTTCATTTGTAACGATTGTAGTGCATGGTATAATTTACCTTGTGATGAGCAGAAATATCGTTCCCTGCTTTTTAGTATTATTTGATTTCTACTACATTCTGCCTGTCCTTCCAGTCACCTGTCATGCTTTCATTTCTACACAATAAGTCTCTTACTTATTATTGGATTTCATTCCAGTTTGATATGCTGATTGGTACTGAGGAGACCTTGGCAGAGTTCAGTTGCTCAATCTGCATCGTTGTTTAGGAGAGTTATGGCCCTTGATTGTCAGGCTCACCTACTTTTATTTCACCTAAATAACTCAGTTAATTATTGTTTGCATTTCAATCAAATTTAAAGTATGGCTTGATTTTCATGAGACCTTGGCATTCTGCATCATCATTGAGCAGAATTTTAGCCCCTGATTTTCAGACCCACCTTTTTTCATTTCCACACAGTAACTTCCATGAGTAATTATTGATTTCAATCAGATATGTGCAGCCTCATTTTCTTGAGACTTTCACCAGGTTCAGTTGTTCCTGTTGACATCGTTTGGCAGAGTTAAAGCCCTCTGTTTTCAGACCCACCCAGATTTTCATTTTTGCACACTAACTCCCATAATTGTTATTAGATTTCAACTAAATGTTTTATGCATATATGCTTTATTGTCAGCATTCTAAGTACACAATTTTCATTGAGCAGAGTTGTTGCCCCTAATTGACATACACATTTTTGCACATTAACTCCTTCATTTCTGATTGGATTGTAACCAAATTTGGCAGATATTTTAATATTGATAGGACCTTGTGAGAGGTTGATGTTAGCACATGGTTATTGGATCTTTCACTTCCATTCCTGCGTAATAAGTCACATAATTTTAGTTGGATTTTAACCAAATTTGGCTGGAAGCTTAACATTGATGAGACCTTGACTGAGATCTATTGTCTGCATCCTTTGTTATTTAGCAGAGTTGTGGCTCCATATAGTGCCAGCCACATTTGTTTCTGCACATAAATTGCTTCTTTGTTGGCTATGAAATAATTTTACTTGGCATCTTGATGTTAATGAGACCTAAGCTGAATATAGTTGTTGGTATCGTTTTTGTACACGTTTAGCAGAGTTGTGGTTTTAATTCAGACTTTCCAACATCCTTTCTGTACAGTAACTCCATTGGGTGTGTGTGTGTAAGTGATTTGGATTTTTAACATAGCTTTAAAAAAAATCAGTCATATTGCTACGATGTCTGCTGTGTGACAGTTTATAGTGATGTCTAGCATTGGGACATCATGCCACAGACGTGTAGCATGATGTCCCATCCAGTCACATTATCCTGACACCAGGCCAGCCAGTCCTAACACTAACTTCTTAATGCTGAGCACCAAGCGAGGCAGTTGTTAGTACCATTTTTGTAAGTCTTTGGTATGACTCGACTGGGGATTGGACCCATGACCTCCCACATCCGAGGCAGATGCTCTAACCACTAGGCCACAGGAGCGGTAAAAACATCATTGGTACAAAGCATTATGCTGTTGACAAATTGGCATATTCTGATTTTTCTGATTTGATCTGCATTATCATTTAGCAGATTTTTGCTCCTTGTTTGTTGGGCTGACTCAATTTTGTTTAAACACAATACTTCTCTGAATTATACTTATTAGATTTAAGGTTTTTTAAATACTGGTGTCAACTTTTCTAATTATGTATTTTGAGTGGAAAAATATCCATTTCCTATATGTTATATTGTACATTTAAGGCTGCTAAATGTTGGACCCACATTTTGTGTTCAGCTTCATGTTGATGAGGCCTCATCAGGGTTCCAGAGTTCAATAAAGTCAGCAATACCTTTCTTTGCAATTGTACCGTAACTCACTTCAGTATATCACTACTGTCACATGGTCATTTCATCAACAAACGTGTACTTTCCAATTTTAAAACAAAAAGCAGGGAACATCATTTCCTAGAATTTGCATGTTAATCAGCTTGCATTTTGTTGCAGCTTCTGAGAAGACCTGTAGCAGGTGTTAGGCGTATTGGAGCCCATCCACAACTGCCTCACTGTAAGTGTAAATATTGTAAATTATGTAAATTGAATAAAATTAATGGCAACATTATCATTGATGTTAACAAAAGTCATGTGAAATCTTAAAAGCAAACAAAATTTATTTGATTAAAATATCCATCTTTATTCTCCAGTTGACTTGCCATCTATACATCCATAGATGAGCTGGTTTCCACAGCATGACTTTAGTTTGCTGAAGTCTGTTTTTCTAAAGCCTGATGTGTGCCATGCGCATGGGTAGAGACAAAAGTCTAATTAATTTGGGACTGCTGGTCAAGGTCACTTGGGCCCAGAAGTCAGTGTAAGTGGAGCTAAAATTGTCATTCAGGGTTCCACATGTCACTTAACTCAAGTTTCCCACACTAATTTTTATGAACTCTTACTTGCATTACACCAATGGAAGGTGAACTCCCAACCAAGTATGCTATCAATAGAATAAAGGTCAAGGTCAACATACATTATGTTTGCATTCTTGGTTTCTGCTGAATATGTCAACTTACATAAAACTAATTTTCATCAGACTTAATTGGGCATTAGCATCAGCATTTCACAATCGATTAATCAAGGTAACAGTTGTTATCACAAAGGCTTGGGATTTCTAGCTTATTTCAGTCATTCAAAGAGGGGCCCCAAGTGGCTGAGTGGTTTAAAGCTCTCACCATTATGGATCACTGCTGTATCGCCAATGTCTGCGTGGATTTGGCCAACGTGGGTACATGAGAAAGCTTGCCAGTAGCTTCTGTTGGGTTGGTGGTTCTTTCCGAGGTTTTCCCAGGTTCTTCCTCTGCTATTTATACTGGCCACCATGTATAGCCTATCTTGTGCTGAAAAATGGCATTAAACCCTACAACAACAACAGCAACAACAGTGTTGATGAACAGATATGATGAACTATTGTAGCTGAACAGTATATTTAGATCTGTTATGTCAAATACATTGTTCTAAATTCAGAAAACCCTTTCCTCATCTTGTTTGACTGATTATTGATGAATATGCATGCATATAGTTGAAATATATCAGTAGTATTTGTTATGTTCTGTTCCTTTAAGACAAATTCATAATTTGTTTTGATTCATATTGTACAGTTCAGCAACAGATGTAGGTTAAGTGCAAGGCAATTTCAGTAAAGTGCACACCACACTAGCTAATCCAGGCTAATCAGATGTCAGAATTCAAAGTGGCACCCATTTGGTTGTAAGTTCAGCAACAACTGTGCCACCACAGGTTCTGTCTTAGTTAGTCACGTCTTATGACATATGGAAGGGCACATTGGGTCTTTTCTGCATCTCTATGCCCATAGTGAGAGAGAATGCATAAACTAATATGGAATAAAGAAAAGATTTAGAAAAAAAATTCTGAAATGAAAGGAGTTGGCTTAATAACACATGAAGAGCAATCTTTGTATTTTCTGTGATGTGCCATCTTTATTTGCCAACCTTGGACATGGATGAACCCTCTCCTCTTTTTGACTGTTGTACAAAAGAAATTATTTGTATAATAAAAAAATACAAGTTAAATATGCATTGTATGCACCAAATGTGTATCCTTAATTTCAAAGATCTCCTATGAAATAAATAAATTAAATGGATAATTATTTCAAGTTTAATGCATTTAAATGTTGAACAAAAAATTTGTAATGTAGTTCAGATTGCAATCAGCTTTATGCCGTTTATCTCACTCACAACAGGAACTTGACTATGTCAAAAGTAGGTCACTGTGACAATTTTTGTCTCATTAACCGATTCGGCCCCAATCCCGTCTGTAGGCGTGATGTGGCTGTACCCTATTTCCAAGCTCTGCAGCATCAAGGTCATTTAAGATACAACAACATGGGTGGTATTACAAAAAAGCAGACAGATATAGCTCTAAAATGATACCAGATAATCTGGAAGTTCTAGTTGCACTACAAAATACAGAGCGAAAACCTCATTTTTTTGACCCATTTTGTTTCCACCCAAAATTTGCTCGTGGTTGGAATGCGATTTTGTGTCCGGATTTTAGACCTTTTGCCTCAGATCTAAGGCAGACCGGTCTGAACTGTACACAGACAGGTGATCCTTTGCAAAAACTAGGATAATGTGGGCATTTGGAATAAAGTGCGGTCTCCATGCGAAAATGATGGGTCCATTAAGCAAAAAAATAAAATAAAAAATAAAAGAACTTTTACTCTTCTGCTCATGCGCAAGCACAATAACCAATGGAAAATGATGTTTCTAATACAAATAGGCATTAGTCTCATGGAAAATCTGTTGAAAGCCTATGTATTACGATGTATTCAGAAATAGCTCCCCAAATGTCTTTCCTATGCACATTTCAGGCGAAAACGATAAAAACCTCTGGGGCCGAATGAGTTAAGTGATTTGCATAACAGTCTCCTATTTCCTTCCTCCACATGGTAACTCAGTTGTTAGATCGACTCTTAACAAATGGGTTACTGACAATCTTTAATGTTTTTATCATTGGCTTGGAACACAACATTTTTAATTTTGTTTTATGGTGCATTATAGATCTGACAGGAAGCACAGATGGCAGTGTACGACTTTGGGAGTGGGGTCACAACCAGCCCCTGACAGTCTTACGGCAGCCAGGGAGTTTCAGCAAGGTCACTAAAGTACTCTTCAGTTCCCAAGGCAACAAGGTGAACTATCAGTTGGCATTGTATTAATATTGAATTACCATATATTTGGTTAGTTGCAGGCATACTGGTCCTTAGTTTTTGATAACCCTCCCATGGGTTGTTTCCAGCTGAAAAGCCACCTCATGTGCTAATTTGGTAAGTGTTCACAATTTTTTTCCCACCCTCTTACCTGACCACCTTTTCATCGCCAAAGTGATTTATTCGTTAGAGGGTTTTCACTGTATTTGAGCTAGCTAGGGATGGATGTTTAGGGAAATTTTGCCAGGCACCAGGTCCAGGTATTTCCTGATAGATCATAACCTTATTGGGGATGGGTAGCTGAGCCTGGTACCTGTCCATTCCTGATTTGAGCCTATTAAATAAAAAGCATTCATGTTTATTTGCTCGTCATAAGACAGAGCATATTAAGTTGTGATGTTGTCTGGCTGTCTATTCCCTATTTCAGTTTTGTTCAGTAACTCAAATTATCCACTTTCTACAATTACCGATCTTGGATGATGGTTAGCACTTCGGGTCAGGAAGAAGCCTGTCAGTGTTGGGGGTTATAAGATCAAAGGTCAAGACTACTATGATTGAAAGTAGAATAATGGTTAAATTGTTACATAATGGACCTGAACCAAATTTTGTGGATGACTTGCAGTTCAAGTGAGGAAGGCATCTATTGATTTTGGAATCGAATGGGCAAAGGTCTAGGTCACTGGTTGAAACAAGAAGTATAATTTTTGCAGCAGTTGTTGACCATATACCTACACCAGGAGTGGGCAAATTTTGGTCCATGGGCCAGATCCGGCCTGTGACCTGGTTTTTTCAGTTAATTTACATCATAGTGTTGCTTTAAAAATCATTATCCGACCCTCACCCAGGAGGAAGTTTTCCTTACCTGACTTAAGCATTGGGTAAGAAAGAAGCCTACACATTTTTGGGTCAAAAGGTCAAGGTAACTGAAAATAAAAAAATGATCTTTGCATAAAAACTTCAATTTTGAGAAAAGGTCCTTGACCAAAGATGTGAAGGGTTTGCATTTATGGTATGGAAGAGGCATATTGATTTTGGGGTATAAAGGTTTACAGTATGGAAGAGGCATATTGATTTTGGGGTATAAAGGTTTACAGTATGGAAGAGGCATATTGACTTTGGGGTATAAAGGTTTACAGTATGGAAGAGGCATATTGATTTTGGGGTATAAAGGTTAAGGAACATGGTCATTATGGGTCAGTGATAAATAAGTTTTTGCAGAATCACTTTTGTGCTGGAGTGACTTTCTTGACCAAACTTTGTCACTTAGCATAATAAAAAAACCTATATATTCTAGGGTCTCAAGGTTAAAGATAGAAAATATTAAATAAGATAATGATTTCTGAATATTGAGTTTATGACTGCATACCTTGACAAAGGATTCAGACCGTTGAGATCCATTGATCAGTTATTTCTTGAGTCAGCCATGCTTCCTTATTTGTGCATAAATAGGCAGGCATACAGTGTGCTTATTGAGTTTGTTTTGATGCATACTTGTATTATAAACCATGCATCATTTTATCATGATGAGACTCCTTTAATTTACTTAATTCAGAATAGTTTTTGAAAAATATATGCCAGGGTACTTTAATATCGTAGAGTTCTTATTAAAATAATAAGAAAAATGTAAATTGCCTCTATGGCTGAGTACCTCACATCAAAGTGCCTTCCCTGGGTCCCAGGTATGTTTTACTGGAACAGTCCTTAGGAAGTGGAGCCTAATAAACATACTCAAACTTCAAGGTTTAAAGACCTGTCAACTCTTACTATTTTGCCATAAGTCTTAAGAAAATTATCCTTAAAATATGACATACAAGCAAAAACTACGGAAAAATGATCGTTGCCAAAAAATCTGGATAATTGATTCATCTGTGTTTCTTTTATATCCGGGTTTCATATTAGAATTAGTGAAATTAGTTAGGGAACCAGACTAACTTTACAGCAGCACCCCAGACACTTTAAACTTCACCTATTTGTTCATGCGAAGTGTCTGCATGATCAAACTGTTGAGTATAGAATTTTTTACAAATGGTGTCCCAGAAGTGATACATGTTTAAGACGAAATGGAACATAAGCCTCTAGAAAGTGTTAATAATCAACAAGAAGAATAAAAAGGAATATTCAGATTCTTGTTTATAAAATATGGAAAGGACACAATTGTGTTTATTGGACATCACGTGCCAATTTGAGTATGTCTTGTGGCGGGAGATATGATTACCATCCTCATATGAAATGGAAAAAGAATTTCTAATAATTACGTCAAGTTGAGAGATAGCAACAAGCCATATGAGTTGCATAGGGTTTGGAACTAAAGTTTGTGCAACTGTACTAGTGGTAAATAAGGTCTACGCATACTTTTGAACTTTTCAGTTCAACATAATGTTATCATCGTTGTGTTGAACTGTTAATTTCGTTTTCCAGCTTTAAAATAGCAGTTATTGATATTTGTTTTACACCTTACTGAAAACTGGTCAGTCTTGTGGGAAAAAATTCAGCTGCCTTACTGAGACGGACTCGTCTGGGTTGGCAGGTCTGGGTTTGACAATCAGTTAATTAAAAAAGGGTGAAGATGAAGAATTCTAAAACATGGTCTATCCTTATAAAACAAATAAGTGACACCATTTACATTGAATCGTCTGCTAAGAAAAATATATATATATTCAGCAAAAACAAAAATTAATAAGGAATCCTCTGTACTTTTATTTACCAGTAAAGGTTGATGAGCAAATAATATACCACAAAATTAAGTTTAAATTATCACCAGCATAACTATTAAAACATACACCATTACATCAAAACAGAATCCACATATTTAAGAGCCACTTCATGTGTTTGTCTGTTCCATCATTCTCTTGTGATTGAATATGTGCCTTTGATTTTATGTGTATGTCATCAGTATTTTCATTTCAATCTGAGTGTCTTTCTATTGTTCCATCAACATTTTCTTTAGCAATATAAAACCTTTCTGTCTGTTTTGTTTTGTACTTTAGTAACCACAAGTTCCTAGTTTGTTTGTTGGAAAAAGTAAATTTTAAACTTCTTTGATAAATACTAAATGTATGCAACATGAATAGAAAACAGGAAATGGTCATTGACACCGAGTTAGTGATTGCCATAGGATGAGAGATGCCTAGAGCATCAGTATACCATATTTCATACCAAAGGGTCAGCTATTTGGTATAGTAGATTTGCACAGGATTATAATATTTGACTTCTCCCCATGGTGTTTTTTGGAGTGTAAGTCATATGTAAAAGAAATCTAATTACAGAGATATTTTGGACAATGTATACTCAAAGACCCATCAATGCAAAGGATTTTAGTTTACCACCACTTTCAAGAAGGAGTTGGGGGCAGTGAAGATCAAAAATTATCAATATGTAATTAAAAGTTTAGGGATTTATGATGGCCTGACATCAGACTTGGATGCGTGTGTGGCTTTGGGTTATATCCACTACACTTCAGGTTGAGTAGATCTGAGTTTCTTTATGACAGTCATACAGCTTGCCTGATATTGTCATGTAATAGAGAGCTGCACTTGTTATACACCTCTTCTTTGTCACCTTTGGGTTCATGTAATGATTGCTCTCATTAGTCACTTGTATGGAAATAGTGTCGACACTGTATCCTGGTAAACAGTGTACACATTGTACCCCAGTAAATAGTATCAATACACTGTACTCTAGCAAATAGTGTATGTATTGTATTTTCAGTGTTGTGTCAGTGATGCTGAGGGACAGATCTGCTTGTGGCAGGTGGGACTGGGCAGTAACTTTAACAAGCCAATTTTGGTGAGTGGTAGACTTACTCATTCTTCTGGGTTATTTTTAACTGTTCAGATAGTGGTGATTGTATGGCAGATCATTTGTTTTTAATATGTTCTTCTGCCTCCCAACACAATATCATGCAATTTCAGTAATTTTACTAGGGTTTTTTTTCAGTTTGTTTATTCACTACCATAGAAGCATAGTTTGCCTTGATATTAAAGAGATAAATCAGTCACTAATCAGTGTCTAAATTACATAATCATACCATTCATATTTTTGAATGCTATGAATGTGTGACTGAGTTTGCCCATATAAATAAGTCAGGCAGTATAAATTCATCCCATGAGAGTGAACTGAATTAAATCAGATGATATCACTGTGTGTTTAATGCAGTTAACATGTGCAATATTAATGGTAAATTCTCCCAAGATATCTTTAGGGGACCAGCATAATAACATTGGTGGAAAGTGGGGGATCGATTTAATAGTGGACATGATTTTTAGCCGAAACAGCTGTATTGGGAAGTGAGACATGTCAGTCACTTCTTTTCCAGCTTCATTGCAATAATATTGTTTTTTTATGCTTTTAGGTCTAAGTCAAAAGTTTTCAGCATACTTTGTTTGTGGGTGCAGCATTCAGGTCCTTGCCCTATAGACAGTCATAAACATTTGCTAAAATTTTTAAAAGGGGGGTGGGTGATATTTATTATCATCAAGCATTGGCTTATTATTGTAGAAATGGTGAATAAACAGTAAATTTTGTTTTGCAGTAAATTCTCATGGCTTCTGAAATTTTTAAACAAATGTATGTGTATTTTTCTCATACCCGGAAAAATATATTTTTTAAAAAGTACTTGAAATAGTGTATAAAAAAAATTATTATCATTTTGGTCAACATAACATGTATGAATTCGAATATAATACAATATTGGTGTGGTTTCTGAAATTTTAAATACATGTACGTGTAGTTTTCTCGTCCCTGGAATTTTTTTATATTTTTTTATTTTTTTAAAATATGAGAAATAGTGTGTAAAGTGTTTATTATCATTTGGGGGAAGAGTTTACATATGAATTCGAATATAATACGATCGTGGCCTGGCTTCTGAAATTTAACAATTTCACCAGCTTCTTGAAGTGTTATGCCAAAATTAACATTATCGAAATGTTACTTATTACTGATCCATGAGTAAAGCCAGTAAGTCGTCTTTGTGATTGTCTTCAATTAATTCTGTATACAATCGTTGCTCAAACAATAGCCAACATGTGTGACTGTCTTCAATTAATTCTGTATACAATTGTTGCTCAAACAATAGCCAGCATGTGTTTCTTCTTTAACTGTGTACACAACCAAGCAGCAGACAATGTGGTGGTTGATAGAAGATTCTCACAATTTAATAAACATCAAAAAACAAAAGCCGCCAACATGTTTGCTGGGCTTGGCGGTGTTATTAGATGCAATTCGTTGACCAGTAAAAAAATGTCCACTTTATTAGCTGGAAATTGTAAGGGTATGAAATTGTACATGCGTTCAGCTTAAAAATCTTTATAAAAGTATTTTTCACATGTTTCTTTTGACATTCACAAAATCTTAAGTAAAATTAATATGCACTGAAAGCATGTGTTGTTTGTTAATTATTCTTGATGTAGTCATTCAAATGAATATGCATACAAGTGTTTATTATTGAGAATTTACAACAGATAAAGGTACATGGAAACGTATCTTAAATAATTTTAGCAGTATGAAATTTGTACACCCACTGTTCATAGACCCAGGAACGTAATGAACCATACATGTGCTTCGTCTTTCTTAACCTAATTTTGCTGTTAATTTTTCCCATTAAATTCAAACATATAACGATATGTGACAAAATTACTGAATAGTTTAAATATGTATGCAGTTTTTGCAATTGAATTACATGTATTATGGATGAACTGCATGCACGACAGTATGATATCAGATGGTAAGTAAATGGTGTTAATACTCTGTTCATGCTATATATTAGACGTTGAATTCAGACACAATGATCTGTGACAAAATTATTGAATATTTTAAATCTGTGTGCAATTTTTCAATGGAATTACATGCATTATAGATGAATTGCATACCACGATGGCACGATAGTAAACGGTGTTGATACCCTATTCATGATATACATTAGACATGAATAAATGTATATGTGCTGATGCATTGTTCTCTGAAAAAAAGTAAAATCCTGTAAAACCCCGCATTCACGCAACCCCGATATTAATGTAATCCAATTTTTTCTACCCCAATTATTGCGCTATAGCAGGGTTCCACTGTACTATCATTTATTATTTAAGAATTTATATTTCTTCCATTTCAGAGTTTGAACTGCCATAACAAGACAACCAGTGACTTTGTTTTTGTTGGCTCTTCAAGTTTGATAGGTACTGCTGGACATTCCTCAGAAAGCCGGAATGTCTGCCTGTGGGATACTCTCTTACCAGCAAGGAATGCACTTGTTCATGGTTAGTTTCTTACATAAAGTTCACATTCTAAAATTTTTTAAAACTGAATATATGTTTAGAATAATTTTCATTTGAAAGTTGAATGATGTTATACATTCAAAAGTTAAACTGTGCTCATCCCATTCATCTGTGTGTTTTGCAATTTAAAGGATTGTCAATTATTATACATGCCAACCATTACGCTTTTGGTGTAATCATTATGCCTTTTTTCACCAGATTAAGTTTTACACTGGCCTGCATATGGATTATACTTTGGCTACATTAAAAAAATAAAAATAAAGCAATAAAAAAGTTGTTTATGTCATTTTTATTATCATCTCTTTAATTCCACTCATAACTTTGAGAATATTCTTATAAAGAAGACAGCTGCTTATGAATAACGTAAGTATACTTTATTTGCTATTTATAGCAACTATATAACCCGTTTCCAAGAAAACAGATGGGTATCTTCAAATATGAACTTTTCCTCTCATGTTTATTATATTGATCAGCTAATTAAGTAGCAAGTCAATTTGTACTTTTAAAATAATGGCACCAGATGTTAAGCAAAATGCTTCATGGTGTGAGTTGTGGATATTATTTGATTAAACTTTCAAACTTCAAAACATGTCAGATAATAAAAAAGGACAACTCAACACCACTTTACAAACTTTAAAAGTAGAATATGAGAGTAATATAATACAGTACTCTGAGCACATGATCATGCTCATTACAGAATTTCAGTCATTCAGTAGACTAGTTGAAGTGAGTGCTGCCCATAAATAATTTTTCAGTATATTTTGTGTTTGTATTCCAGTTATAATCCATATCACTTTTGCCCTTTGTGACAAGAATTTCGACAGGCACGAACCAGGTTAATAGCAAAAGTAAATGCATCCTTTTCATACATGCTGTAAATCTGGCAAGTAATATATAGATTACACCTTTTAAGCCCAAATTATGCTTTATTGCAACTTATAACAGCAATAATTATGCTTATACCTCTTGGGGGTTGAGGTTAGCATGTAGAAATTATTATCAAAATTTGGAAATGAATACCTTTTAGATAGCTATTAAGAAGGGTTTTGCCAGTGTGCTTTAAATTTCTTAGCATTTAATGTAGCATACTAGGACATTCACAATACATTAATATTAGTAAGTCATAAAGAAGCTCTCGAGAAGTGTATTCAGTTATATTTTAATTGAAGAGTAGCTGATATATTTATTAATTTCAAGATTTTACAAGTTATTTTTGTTTGCCCATACTAAGGTGGAGTGTATTTTGTTATGACATCTGTTCATCCATCCGTATGTCCATACACCTGTTCCCAATTTGATTTCACAAAAATATCTAATTTTCCCCCCTTTTACTATTACCAAACTTTGGCTTGCAAGTGGTGTAAGGATCAAGCCAGTTGATTATGGGATCCAAAGGTTGATGGTCAGGTGAAAGAAGAAAAATGATTTCACACAGTAATATTAATTCTGCATCACAACACCTGAACCAACATTGTGGATGTCTTGCAGTTGGGGTAATGAAGATGCTGTAGGTTTTGGGATGAAAAGTTCAAGTCACTGATTAAAAGAACAAATTTGGTTTACATAAACGAACATTAGTTGAAGTTTAAAAGTCAAGACCTGAACCAACACGTGGATGTCTTGCATTTGGGGTAAGGAAGAAGCCTGTAAATTTTGGGATCCAAAGGTCAAATGCCATTGTCACTGTGATGGGAAGAAGAAATATGGTTTAGACACACTATCATTAGTTTAATTCACAGACCCAGACCAAACTTTGTGGACATTTTGCACTTATTATAATGAAGTAACCTATTAATTTTGGGGTCCAAAGTTTGAAAGTCACTGACTGAAAGAAGAAAATGGTTTCCACACAATAATATTAGTTCTTCATAAAAATAATGGATCATCATGGGATGGCTTGCATTTAGAAGGATGAATAAGCCTATTGATTCGGGGGTAAAAAGATCAATAGTCAGGTTTGCTGACTGAAAAGAGCAATTTGATTCTGTTCTGTAGCATTAGTTTTATGTCGCAGACCTGGACCAAACATTGTAAATATCTTGCACTTGGGACAAGGAAACAGCTTAGTGATTTTGGTATCAAAAGGTCAATAACTCTTCCACTGAAAGAAAACAAACATTTCTGCACAATAACTTGAGTTTTACAACACTGATCCAGACTAAACTTTGTGGGTGGCTTGCACCATTTGGAGTAAGTTAGCAGCCTCATGGTTTGGGGATCAAAAGATCATGGTCATTGTGAATTTCAGTAAAAATTAGTTTTACATAATAATTTGGGTTGTGGAGTAAATTCTCTTAACCAAACTTTGTGGATGGCTTCCACAGATCTGCCAACCCTGATGAGACCATATCAGTAAGGCAGTTAGTTTTTTCCATAAGTTTGACCAGTTTTTAGTAAGTTGTAACAAAATATCATAAACTGTTATTGTAAGGCAGGAAAACATTTAAAAGTTTGGTATTTGAAACATGCAGCGATGGTAAACATTATGTTCAACTGAAAAGTTTGTAAAGTACACGTAGACCTTATTTACCACTAGTATAGATGCACAAACTTCAGTTCCAAACCCTATGCAGCTCAATGATTTGTTGCTATATCTCAGCTTGACATAATTCTTGGAACTTTTTACCATTTCACATGACGATGGCAATTATATCTCCCCCATGAGACATACTCAAACTGGCACAACATATCCAGTAAACATAATTGTGACCCTTCCTGCTTATATGCACAAGATTCTGAATATTCCTTTTCATTTTTCTGTGTTTATTATTAACACTTTTAAGAGGCTTATTTTCACTTTTGTCTTCACCATCCATCACTTGATTGATGCCATTAATTTTTTTCTTCTATAATCAACAGTTTGATCATAATGACGCTTTGCATGATAAAATATGTGCAGTTTAAAGCATCTGAGGTACTGCTGCAAAGTTAGTCTGGTTCCCTGACTGATTCCATTAATTCTAATATTAAACCCTGATCCAAATTGAAAACAGATAAACCTATAATTCAGATATTTCTGCAACAATAATTTTTCCTTAGTTTTTGCTTCTATGCTGTAAGTCCGTATTTTAAGTCATTTTCATGAGACTTAAGGCAAAATTGTAAGGGTTGGTAAGTTTGCGTCCACTTGGCATCTTTAACATATAGATTTTGGGACCTGGAGGTCAGAGGCCATGGCCATGGCCATGATAGATCTAACAAGAAAATAATGGTTTCTGCACAGCAAGTTTATTTCAAGACTGAAAACTTTGACCAAACTTACAGGCCGCTGAGACCGATTGATCAATAATCACAATATTCAACCATGCCTACTAGTGCCTACATCAAACACTGGGCAAGTGTATTTTGTTCCATTCATGGTACTCTTGTTAATTACAGCAAAGAGCTATCTTTTTTTTTTAATGCATTATATGTATTTATTTCAGCATTTGTTTGCCATGAGCATGGCAGTCCAGCTGTTGCTTATGCCTCTCATCACCAGTTGCTGATCAGTGGAGGAAGAAATGGGGAAATTTGTATCCTTGATAAAAATAAAAACATGTCTGGGTTTATATCTTGTATTATAATTAGTCATTGACTTGACTGATTATCCCTATTTCTCATTCAAATTTTGGGTTGTTCAGCCATATATATATATTTTAGTAGCATTTTGGAAGAACCAGATACTTTACTTAAACCATGATCATGTTTTCCACCTTGTGATTGAAAATTTCATGAATTTGTTCTATATCATGTTCAGGTAACACATCAGCTGCTTTCATTATAAGCATTGTTTAAAAAATGGAAAACACCCAAGTATTAAATTCTTTGTACTCATTTTAGATTCTTCGGGTCTTGTTTATGAATATGTCTGTTGCAAATTGCCTTCCCTTGCATTGCTTAAATTTTGTCTTTTCAGGTTTGAAGATCAGTTTGTTAATTAGAATTCACAATATATGTATAGGACTTTAAGACTTGTGGATTTTATACGTGTCCAGGTCAACCCAGTTTAGCTGCCTTGGTTTGTCTTTGTAAAGGCACATAGCTCCAATTTCCTTGGCATGATAAAACCAGTGATATGCTCAAAGTGCTGTTAAAACCAAGACAAAACCCATGCCATTATGTTGCCATCCATTGCACATTTTATTTCCTGTCAGTAACTATGGAATGACAACTTTGGTTAAAACTGTATTTGGCAATAGGCTTTGCTTTAGGAAGACTCCATAAAGCTAAAGGAGTTATGGACCGTGTTTGACTTTATTCACTGCCATTTAACTGCATCAGATTGGTGTAGACACCTGTATTGTATTGACTCATATCTAGAGCTTTAAAGTGTTGACATATGGAGTATTTTAGGCTATAATTTACTAATGATTAAAATGGAGTGTGATATGTTAGTTTCCTTGACCTTTTACCCAGGTTTGTTTGATATCCGTCAGCGTCAGCTTCGCCACACATTCCAGGCACATGAATCTCCCATCAGATGTCTGGCCATAGACCTGGAGGAGGAGTACTTTGTCACAGGATCAGCTGAAGGGGACATTAAGGTAAGAAAAAGGATTTACTCAGAGTCAAATGTGTAAAAAACTTGAGAGTGTAGTCTGGCAGACAACCAGGAAAAAAATGTCTGGTAGCCCAGCCTAAATTAAGGTGTCTAGGTCAGTCACATAAATATGTTACTGTTATCATTCAGACTTCCCTATTTTGCCCAACTGTAATTTTGTGTAGGGCAGACCTGCCAACTCTTTTATGATTTTGTTGTATGACTAATGAAAATTATCCATAACGGACTTATTGCATACTAGCAAAAACTACAGAAAAATTATTGTTGCCAAAAAATCCAGATAATTGGTTCATCCTTGTTTTATTTGGATCCAGGTTTCATCTTAGAGTTAGTAAAATTAGTCAGGGAACCAGACTAACTTTACAATAGCACCCCAGATGCTTTAAACTGCACCTATTTGTTCATGCGAAGTGTCTACATGATTAAACTGTTCATTATAGAATTTTTTAAAAAGGCATCCAGAAAACAGTGCATGTTTAAGACGAAAGGGAAAATAAGCTTCTAGAAAAGTGTTAATAATCAACATAGAAGAATAACAAGGAGTAATAATAATAATAATAATGAGGACTTTGTATAGAACCTAATCTTTAGAAGCTCTAAGCACTTTACAACATTAGACAACACCTATAACATAAAAAACCATATATAATGATATTATTACAAAAAACAAACACCATGAAATTGAAAAAACATAAAAAACATGCTGAAAATATTTAAGGTAGGGAACATTATTAGGTCTTAAGTTTGTTCTTGCAGTTGAAATATGTGAAATAAGTGAGTATTCAGATTCTTGTGAATAAAAGATGGAAAGGTCACAATTATCTTCATTGGACATCACATGCCAATTTGAGTATGTCTCGTGGTGGGAGATATAATTGCTGCCGTCATGTGAAATGGAAAATAATTTCCAAGAATTATGTCAAGTCAAGAGATAGCAACAAGATATTGAGCTGCATAGGGTTTGGAACTAGAGTTTGTGCAACTGTACTAGTGGTAAATAAAGTCTTTGCGTACTTTACAAACTTTTAAGTTGAACATAATATTTATCGTCAGTGTGTCAAACTTTTAATTATGTTTTCCAGCTTTACAATAGCAGTTATTGATATTTTGTTACACGTTACTGAAAACTGGTCAGTCTTACGAAAAAAATCATCTGCCTTACTGAGACGGACTCGTCAGGGTTGGCAGTTCTGGTAGGGTAGAGTTGCATGTTATATTGATCCATCAGGTGAAGTTTTCTGCCATGAGGTAAGTTTTCAGGCACTCTGGCTGGGTACTTCTGTACCATGAACACATGTAGTTCCTTGTTACGAGTAAATAATTTTTTGTGAAATATTTGTATTATTGTTATGAAAAACTATGGAAAATTCATGATTTCCAATTGCTAGACTGATGGCCTACCTTTGATTAAATGTATGGTGGTCCAGAGCTGACATTTTGTTCATTTGCAAGCTCAAGAAATAATATTTATTAGACCATTAATCTTTGGTCAGATTGGACCGAAATACTAATCAAGAATGTGTATTTGATTATTATTGATAGTTAAACACATTTATTACAAGGTATTGATTTTACAAATAATTGAGTATAACAAAGCTCAGTTTTAGGATAAAATAATGATATAACCAGTAACTCTTTCTGTATCTCTCCATGTTTATGGGCTTTTTTCAGGATTGAGAGAATAGACTTTTGTAATTCTTTTGAGGAGGTATATTGTATAACTCAGTCCATCCATGCATACAAGTGTTTATTTATTTCAGTATGTACAAGTAAGAAAACCAAGAGAATGTTCATAAAATGTTTAATTTTCTGGCCAAACATTTTTAAGAAAGCTTTCATTAAATTTGTCACAGTCCACAAATTGTTCATACATAGTTTCTTGCCAGCAGTGAATGTTGCAAAGGTAAGACAAAGCAACCACAATGACTGTATGTGTCTTTGTCTGTTTGGCATCAGTTGTTGGTCAGGATTTTTTAAGGGGTAATCTCTTGTGATTACATCACAGGATCATCAATGCAAGACTTTGCATAAAAAGTACATCAGGGAGGAAAGAAGACACATGATGTTGGTGGTCAAGAAGCTTGAAAGTCAATTTTCAGTTGGTTGTATGCAGTTTGAATTTGGCAGTATTAATTAATTATTGCCATTGATGATTTTACTTAAGGCAAAGCAAAAATTTTGACCAAGGGATAGAAGTATCACATCTAGTATGGAGGTCAAGAGGTCAATATTACAGTAGTCAGTTTCTTTAAATTTTAGGGGAGTAACAATTTATATTGTATGTCTCAATAGCCATAGACTTCTAACCAGATTCACCCATACACATGGCATATCCTAGGTCATGATAGATCTAGGATTCAAAGACCAAAGTTGCTGGGTGGCTTTTTAGTTTTTCAGATTAAATTTTCTGGAGCAGTACAAAGGGGTTAAATCATCTGTTTCTGTACATGTATTGTTATAACATGTGTCACTTATTAACTGAAGAATGAGTGGTTAAAAGTTCAGAAGTTAAGGTAATTGGGGTGGTGCAGCCATATATTACTAGGGGTGTAGCAACAATATAGATGGTGAGACAATACATTTTTGGACTTTGAAAATTGCTTTATACACAGCCTTGTATCATCAGAATTATATTTGTATGATTGATGAGATATCATCTTTTATCTAAGTAATTATTTAACATATCAGAGACCAATTTTTGTTGATGTGAACATTATTTATTTTTAATCTGAAATAAGAAATCTGAATAAATGTGTGACAAAAGTGCCATTCCATACATCTGAATAAATGTGTTACAAAAGTGCCATTCCATACCATTTTTGTTGTTGAAGAGATGAATAACAGAGCTGAAATCCAGGGCAAAATATTTTCACAGATGTAAGATAAGAATTGTTACACACTGTCTTTAATTTAATTTTCTTTAATAATGTGAAAAGTAATTGACCTTTTTTTTTTTTAGATATGGGGTCTAGATGTCCACCAGTTGATTTCATCATTGCCTGGAGAACATAGTAAGAGTGCCTCATTCTTCCGTGGTGTTGGCACTACGTCAGGTGTTTCCCAGGTAGCTATAGGTCCAGGTCATCACCTTTTCTCATGTGGAGTAGATGGGTCTATGAAATTCAGAGTTTTACCTGAACGAGATTCAGTTGTTCGATACTGGCAACCCTAATTTGAATTTTTGGTGCAATACTCAGTGATTGTAGATGTTCTTTATGAGGTGTTTTTCACTTAAATTATGCCCATTTTAGTATATTTGACCAATCTGAGATATTATATATAATTTTTTTATTTTATGTAACTGTTAATTTTTGTCAAGCCCACGTTAGTTGGAATGTAGGCGGCAAAACATAGCAATCATTTTTCCACCAGCACCAGCATCAACAGTTTTGTTAAGGTGTTGGGTTAAGTTTTTCATCTGCATATATTTCCTAAACTGTTTGATAGCTTCTTGTACTTGGCATAAAAGCTTCTTATACCTGGCATGAATGATTATGAACTTTTCAGTCTGTGACATATTTGCTGACTTCTTTGATCTTTGGATCAAGGGCACAGTCATAGAAAATGTTCCTTAAGTTCTTGATAAAGTTTGTTCATTTGCCAGTATTTCTAAATCCCCAGATACTGATTTTAAATGTTTATGAAACTAAGTCTTTGGTATATTCACATGCCCTTTTAACCATGAGGTCAAGGTCACTCTCATAGAAAATTAGCAGAAAGATTTTTTATTTGTTTACACAGCTGTCTGTCTGTCTTCCTCATCACAATGCAGTAGTTAAGTCCGTAACCACCAACCACATTATGTACCAAACTGTATTACTGGCAGAACTGCATCATATTGAGAGCAGCATAATATACTGACCTGTGGAATTGTGGCAACTTCAAAAATTTATCAAATAATGGTGCTTTGAAAAGGAAATAATGATTTAACACTAGGCTTCATCTTGCCTTCTTTCAACCCATATTGTTTTACTGTAAATACTCACTTATAAGTCTAATCCAACTGCAAACTTCACAGACCAGATCTGTCATCACATAGTGCACCAACAGATCTGAGTCTGTACAGTTTTTGGGAGTAATCCGTAGAACAATCATATACCCTGGTCTGCAGTTGCATTATGCTCTGACAGAAAATTAGCATCTCTGTTGTTTGCAATTTAACTTGACTCATAAGTGAGTATATACGGTATGATGGGATTAACTTGGTCATGGCCCCAGAAGTGTGTTACAAGAAAGCATATTGTAATGAGGAATAGCTATATTTCCAAAACACATTCTTGATTTCATTCATGCTTGGGGACAAATTATAAAGTGAAGACAGTTCACACTGTACCTGTTACCTGCAACTTTAACCTTGGCATTAAAAGTCATGGTTGAAACAAAATGTACATTAGGTTTTGGTTAAAGCATTTTGTTTATATTTCCTGAACCCCTTGTTGCTTTTTTCCATAAATTCCATTTCCCTTTATGAGACTAAGACAATTTTTTGCATTAAACTCAACATTTTGAATTTCCGGTCAGTGTTGCTTATTTTACCAAATGCTTGAATCATGGGCTTGACATTGCCACCTGGTTTGTTTTAGCTGTGAAACAGTCCTTCAAGACTTGAAATAAACATACTGTACAATCAGGACATTTTGTCTGAAAAGCAACTTTTCTTCAAGCTTCATTGAAACCCATGATTTAAAACCCATGCAGAGTTTTATTACATTATATTGAGAAAATGGAAAAATTTACATATTTTAAAAAAATAATGTTGTGTTAACAATATTTTACCAGACAAAATTTCTAATCATACAGTTTTTTTGTTGTTGTTTTTTGGTTGATTCATGTATTCCATATACATGAATACAGAACCAGACACTTTGTGTTATAGATATGAAGTAAAATTAGTAGTTTTTTGTGCCAGTAAATGCCTTGGGGACACAAGAAGTGGACAGAACTGTTAATAGATACCCATGTACAGTCTGTAATGACTCTTTATTTGGTTCATTCTTTAATTTCTGTGTTAAGAAAATGTCATAAAGTAATATACACTGTAAATAATATGTTCTGCTATTAATATTTTTAGTGTAGAGTATGTATATATTTATTGTGTAATTAAGCAGAAATGGTAAAAGGTTGGAAAATTTAAATATTTATGATACAATCTTTATTGATTAGTTATTCTTCAATATTTTGGTGTCATAATGAAGTAATTTTTCACTGATCATTTGAAGTTGTCAAATTTGTTTACAGTTCATGTGTGTGTGTGTATATATATATATATATATATATATATATATATATATATATATATATATATATATATATATATAATATCTTAGTGATGTTATCCTTTATTGTTTCTTAATTATTTCACAAACTATATATGACTCAATCACTTTATCGCTCCAATATTCTAAGAATGGTTAGCTTCTTTTGCAAAGGGAACCTATATATCTTCCATTAATGTACAACTCTGTTATGTTTCAGAGGTTTCAAAAATGCACACAGTTTGCTTGTCATGTATTTAAGGTTTATCATTGTTTAGCGTATTGATGTCAGTGCCAAGTAACACAAACTGTTGCCTGATGCATGTGGTCCAAATTCATTTTTATGTGAATATTTTTTGTGCTGGGCATATATTATGCACATATTTACATATTTCCTCAAAGGTATATCAGACTTAGAACTGTATGTTCATTTTACTGCATTAAAAAACATGGGCTAGTTGCATGTACATTTATTAGATTCTCTGTGACTTTTAGCTTACCTCTACAAAGTTGAGAGTATTGTACTACCACCAGTGTCATCAGGATATACACGGGTGCAGTCACATTACATATTGACCATATTCTTCTTAAGTCTTTATTAAATAGGTTGGAGTGCATTCCATGATGCTTACCTCCTGGGAAGGCTTTGTACATATACATTATTAATAAATTCTTTGCAAGTTTTAGTGTTTAGCATATGGCCAGTTTTTGTTTTTGCATCCTGTTATGTGTACTGTTTATACCTAGAATAATGAAACTTTATGATGAGATGCATCTTCACGAGTACTACATTCTCTTAAGAGAAGTAGGTTACATGATCTCTTTTCACTGACATTGCTTAAATGTTGTGCTATAAGTTTATTTCTCAAGCACTGTTGATGATGTTGTCATGAAAATAGATTATTGTATAAATCTCTTTTAGTAGCTTACCAGTGCAACAAAGGTCACTGTGCCCTATATTTCACAATTTAGTCTATTAGATTAAGCTAGTGCATCTACCTCATGATTACAGGACTTTTTGCACTCTGTATGTCCACTGTTCTTCGTTGACTTGTGAAACTTCGAGAGATGCATCTTGACGAGTTCTAAATCCTCATCACAAATGAAGTCACTGATTTTTATTGTCTGCTTCACCTACTTTGGATACATTTTGTGTGTTTATGTTTCAAGTACTGTACATGCTAGAATCATTAAACTTCATGCAGTTTACACATTTTTATTAGTACTATACCTGCATAAGAAAAGGTCACTATGACCAACATTTCACATTTTATCAGCTTATGTTTTTGCATTCAGCTCATGACCACATAGAATTTATACATGCTGTGTACATCTATCTATATTCATGGAACTTGGTGAGTGAATGCATCTCATTGCATCTTATTGCAAATGTAGGTCATTTTGGGCAATATCTTATACTTCACAAACTTTGGTTATGTTTTTGTTTGATGTTTATTTCTCAGGCACTTTTCATGCTAGAATCATGAAATTGATGGTATTATGCATTTTTTTGTACCAAACCCCAAAAGCAAAAGAAGGTTGCTGCGAGCTATATTTTCTCTGTTACGGTTAAGTTTTTGCATTTTGTTTATGACCACCAGCATTTTTGGCATACTATATATACCTACAACCATGACACTTGGAGAGAATTGTTGTTGTTGTAGGTGTTTAATGCCATTTTTCAGCAAAAGATATGCTATACATGGCAGCCAGTATAACTGGTGGAGGAAGAACCCTGGAAATCCCCAGGAAGAACTACTGACCCACGAGAAGCTACTGGCAAGCTTTCTCATGTTCCCATGTTAGCCAAGCCTGAGACTTGAACCCACGCAGACAGGTGATTTGGTGAGAGTATAGATCTTGATGTGTAATAAGTACTAAACCCTTATTGCAGAAAAGGTCATTGTGACATATTTCATGTGTAAACCCTTATTGCAGAAGAGTTCATTGTGACATATTTAATGTATAAACCCTTATTGCAAAAGAGGTCTCTGTGACATATTTCATGCATCTTTGACTTTGTTGAAATGACATTTAAAGCTGAATTCAAGGGTGCTGTTCATGTTAGAAATGTTAAACCTGACAATTGAATGCATCTCTGTTAGTACCACACCTTTACAAGCAAATAAGGTCATTATGACCTTCATTTTATACTTTACTAATGTTGATTAAGTATTTTTGTTTAGCTCATAGATCTTAAAATGTTTTATACATACTAGCTTACAAAGAAGGCCATATTGGACCAGTGTAATTGAAAGTAAGAATAAATATCTCTATACATTGTATATTAAGATAGATCACTCATAACAGTTTAACTGTGCGTTGTATTATATGAGTGGACTGCATGCATTTCAGCCGTAGTTTCATGCAAGATATCAGCTGTAGTGGCTAATCAAGGTAAATACTGATGCATGAACTGTGGTTGTAATAGTGTTGTATTTGCAGTCACTCCAAGGATGCTCAAAGCCTGTGACTGTCACCCAGTAAAATCTGACTGTCTGAGAAGGTCATTGATAATATCTGAAGCAGATTTTAAGAACAGTAATTTGATGGGGAAAATAACAAGAAAAAACCCACCTTTTTTTATCAGCTCAGTGTAGTGCTTCTATTTTGATCTAAGGGCTGTGCCATTTAAATTATACTTGGTACCCAGGGAAGGCAGATTTTAAAAAATATATGCCAGGGTACTTAAAATTTCATAGAGTTCATATTAAAATAGTAAGAAAATTCTAAATTGCATCTATGGGTGAGTACCCCACATTAAAAGTGCCTTCCTTGGGTTCCAGTATGTTTTACTGGAACAGCCCTAATAGAAAATAATACAAGTTTTAATGTTTTATGTCTTTTATGCCCTTTCCAAAGGGTCAACATTTCCGTGGTCAGGATCACTTTCATGTGAATTTATTTTCTGTATGATAAAAGGTGGTTTACAATGGCTGCTGGAAACTGATAAAAGCTTTGTTGATTAGAGTCTGGTTATTTGTGTGGGCTAGCTGGGCATATGAATGAATTATCATCCCTGTGACTCTTCTTATGCTTACTAGGCACATACTAAAGGAAACAGATTACAAGCATTTTCTCTTTGCCTTAATCAATTGTTGAAATGTATGAAAAGGAGATTTCTATCGATGAATCCAAAACTACTTTCATACTGCAATAAGTTAATGAGTGTTTGCTTATGGTGTACTTTTATTACTTGAACAGTTTCATTTTGGAGTTTATTTATAAATATTAATAATTCTGTAATCAAGATTTGCAAGTTAAATATTGTGTTGTTTAATCTATTTCATTTTAAAGTTTTTTTTTCTTAAAATTAAAATTTCTGCCATAACTGATGTGCAAATTCTAGAATAATTTAATTCTTTAGAAATGTTGCTGTATATATTCTTAAAAAAGAAACATATCAAAATTTTTTGGTGTACAGGTGCTTGAATACAAGTTTGCTTCAACTTTTTTTTAAATTAATGTTAACTATTATAGAAAACTCGGCACTGTAATAAATGGAGAGTTTTCAAAAGCAGTTTTGAGTTATTACAGACATGAAGGATAAGTGATGTTTACTATCAGAAAAAGTAATTATTTATTATTCTTCACTGAAACTTGTCCAGGTTGGAATTGTTATCTTAGGATATTTTATGTACTGGCAAATATCCCTTATCCAAACATTTTGAAGAGACTGGTATTGTTTTGTTTATAGGTCAGTTTGATTTCTGAAAATAGTCTAGTTTAGTGTATCAGTATACTTTAATTATCTTCAATTTGCTGCTACACCATCCCATGATTTCTCAATAAGAAACTTATTTGCAGCTTTTAAACTTTTTAATCAGCATGTTTGAGTGAACTTTTGTATTATTTTGTAAAATAAAATATTTGATATGGCTGTTAAATTATATGCACAAGTTTCCTTTGTGAGTATTTAAGAAATAAATGGCTGCAAAAAAAGTAGATACACGGTAAATCAAGCCTTCAAAACAGCAAATACATTAATTGGTCACAAATAGTTTTGCCAGTTGTTAAAAAAAAGAAGATATTTTACTATATGGTGCCTGACATATTGAGATTAGACTACATGAAAGAAGACATCTTTATGTCTTTGAGACACTATTAGTGTGTGTATGAGTGATAAACATGAATAATGAACATTTCACTTGAAGAAACTGGTACCTCTTGCACCAGTGGCATGCTGTCTACTTTTTATCACCAAGAATAGTTTGTATTTCAAATAATATACAGTTTTCTATAATTAGCTCTATTTGGCTTTGAGGCCTTGTAAAGGGAGTCAAGTTAACAAAGGGGCATAACTCATTTGAGCCCAAAAAATAAATGATTGGATTCAGTGATTACCTACCTTAATTCATTTTGCCAGCGTCAGTGTAGTACATCAGACATAAGTACTTCAGTGGTTGTAGGTTTAATGTCATTTTTCAGCACATACTAAATGGCAGTCAGTATATTTGGTGGAGGAAGAACCTGGGAAACCCAGGTAAGAAGCACCGACCGATTGAAATATACTGGCAAGCTTTCTCACGTACCCATGTTGACCAAGGTGAGACTTGAGCCCACATGGACAGAGGTGAGATGTTATAAAAAGTAATTGCCCCTTTAATTTTGTCAGAATGAATTTTTAATCAGTTTAGTTTCATTAAAAATCAGCTAAAAAAAATCAAATGTCCATTTGTGGTTGTAACCTGGTTAGTGCACCAGGCCGTAAACCCAAGTGAACAAATTAACAATTTAAGCTAAACTTCAAGAGACCATTCTGGCATACAGACCTTCAGGATTGTACCAATGATAAGAATCTGACATCAAATATGACCGCTTTTTGAAATATTGAAAAACCTTGACATAACTTTTCAAAACTGCACAACAAGATTTGACCAAATTTGACAAAATTTTTTGGTGCAAATGCTGCCAGTCTGCCATCAATTTTGGTTACCATTACTAGCAATAGAAAAACATTTCAATGACATCTTTTCAAAAACTGCTGACAGAATTTGACCAGATTTTACAGAAAGCATTCTGGCATGAAGGTTTTTCAAAGTTTGTACCAGTGACACTACTCAGCCATCAAATATGAACACTGTTGACTTAAAATAGAAAAATATAAATAACTTATTCTCTAAAACTGCTCAGCAGAATTTGACCAAATTTGACAGCATCTTGACAAGAAGAGGTTCAGATTTGTGTCCTTGATGCCACTCTACCATCAAATATGGCTGTTGCTAAAAATGGAAAAACTTGAACAACTTCTCAAAAACAAATTGACAGAATTTGACCAGTTTGAGATTATTTTCTGGCAATGAAGGTCTTTCCGATCTGTAAAATGATGCTAATCTGCCATCAAGTATGGATACAATTACTCAATATTGAAAACAATTAAATATGCATCCATAAGTTTTGAGCAGAATTTAATTTGACCAAATAGATCAGTATGGCAAAAAGGGATTTGAAGTTTGTAGAAATAAAGCCAATCAACAATCCAATATGACCACATTACCTATAAGATGAATATTTAAATACTTATATCTAAAAAAAACTACTCAACAAAACTTGACCAACTCTGAAAGAATCTGGCCATAAAGGACTTTCAGCATTGCACAGATAATTCAGATATGGTATCTTTTATAGATGATAATAAAAACAAGGAGAAACATTGAAACACCTGTTTACTAATCTGTGCAGTCAGTAGCATTGTAAGAACTTTCTACACTTACAATCCTATTGAATCAGGTTTCTTGGCCAGCTTCTCATGCCTTTAGCTGTTAGCCATTTGTCAGCTAGGTGAGTGATCTCAGGCCTACTTGTGTCTCCTGTTTTAGACAGTAATATGGACAAAGGATATAGACAGCTGCTCTTGGCATGCAAGTTAAAAACAAAGAAATCTCAAACTGTCACTAATTTCAGTTAACTTTGGTGTGTGTTGGTTATTTGCATTGAATTTATATTGCCTGTTTTTCATTGAATGTTTTATGAGGTTATTTGTCATTATTCAACACCTAATGTTTTGTAAATGTTTACCACTTCTTTGTCTGTTACCCTTAGTGTCATGGCTACAGTTTTCACAAATATATATTCAAGTTATAACTCTGTAGACTGAATCATATAGAGGTCATATTATGGAAAGGGCTGAAATTTAGCATAATTTCAGCAGCTGCTAGTTAAGAATTTAGATTACTGCATATTTTACTGTTTTCTTTTTCATTAGTATTAGTTTTAAGCAGACTGCTATATGCTTCTGCTGTCACTGGTATCTGTGTTTATGTTTGTGAACAAAATATCTTCCAAACCATTTAATGGAATTCAGTGAAAGTTAGTAAGATTGTTAAAGGTGTTATAAGGAAATATTGATTAGCTTCTGTCACTTGTTCATGAATAACTGATGGAGTGAAATGCTGTGATGAATGTTATTATGTATACATATGTTATTAGTTTTTTGTCATGCAGCATGCTTCAGTTTTTATCGTTTTTCAATTGATACTTGTACCAAATACTCTCTATCTCTAGAAGTTGGAGTTGCCTCCTCTTAGAAACTCAATAAACTTTCCACTGTTGTGTACTCAGTACAGCACATATTAGATGGTTGGGCGTTGTGTTTACAGACACATCTTTAATTTTGGTGAGTAGTTTACTGCTTGAAATTTCATCATGATGAAAAGAACCATAACTTTGTCATTCTAACAGGGTTCATTTTCAGTATAGACCTCTGAAAACTGAAGGAATTTTTTTTGCACACATAAAATTGTTTTTTCATGCAGAAATGTACAAATATTTTCTTAATTTTTGCGGTACATGTAAACAAAATAGCCATTGGGTACCAATTATTTTCTCTGATGGCAACACCATTTTTTAATTGATGTATTTTGACCTCTGCCTTTTCCTTTGTTCTTTGTAAACAAGAGAGATTTATTGCAGTAACCAGCAAAATGAAAATAATTACATAAAACAATTTTGGCTACAATTTGAAATGCTTAAGTGGAAACAAGTACAAGCTTATAAATATGACATCATGTTTAGGGAGTTCTTATCAAAGTGTTCCTAATAATAATCTTATATGTTCACAACTGTCTCTTTCGTTTCTTTCTCAGAGTAAAAGCAGACAGTATTTCTTTGTTATGACATTTTTGGGTTGTGCTTCCCATGGATGGATCTAAAGTTAATTTTCAATAAAACATGTCATACTTTTGCTCAAATATGTCCATGATTTTATATTTCTTTTAAAGTTGAAGGTTCTTAAATGTGATATGCTTCAAGAAATTATATTCATGTACATATGTATGTTAATATATTTTCCTGAAGTACTGAATTAGGGCTGTTCCAGAAAAACATTTGGGACCTAGAGAAGGCACTTGCATTGTGGAGTAGTTATTGGTAGGTGCAAGTTAGAACTGTGTATCATTTTGATATGAATTCTTGGAGAAATTGGAGAACCTTGTGGAGTGGTTATCATAGATGCATTTTAGAACTTTCTACCATTTTGATATGAATTCTTGGAGTAATGAGAGGATCCTGACATACACTTTTGAAAAACTGCCTTTGCTATGTACAATGTATGTTTAAACAGAACATTATTTTGCTTCTCTTTTTGCATTGGAATTGTTAATATCATCAGGCACCAGTCTAGTTTTTCAGGTATGTCCAAAATGCATAGGATTTTTAGTCCTTAATTTTTACCAAATTTTACTAGTTAATCAGCAAATAGAAAGACAGCTTAGATTCAGTGACAGTAGAACATGTCAATAATGGGCACTCAAGGGAATACAGAATGGTGTCCATTGCACATATGTTCTTTTGATATACATTATATACTTTAAGTCAGCAAGCTGCAGACTACATACCTTATTTACAATATATGTTGGGACACCATACATTAATTTTGAAAATAATTTTCATTGTATAATTAAAAAATGAAATCATTCTGATCTTAATGTCCAATAATGCACTCTAACTTAAATCTTATTAAAACCAATAAAACAAAAAACAAACAGCATTTTTCACTTTCTTTTCTAACATCAAACTATTGAGGAACAAAATTTGATCAATCTTGGTGCAATAGTGGAAACCCTAAGTGTTTGAAGTCATACAAGATAGTTTAAATATTTATATGTTTCTTTGATACAATTCTGATCATGAAATGCATATAGACCTTGGTATGAACTGCATTTATGTTTTATTACAGTAGTAATTACACAGTACTAGTATCTACATTTATTTGGATTTTAATAATTTAAAATATTTAATTAAATATTACTTACTGCAGAGTAGAGCATCCATCAATGTTGTTTACCTTGGGTGTTTACTAGTAAGTATATTGCTTCCATTTTTTTGCAAGTCCGAACAACTCATATATTTGTATTATATTTTGTGTTGTGCTGTACACTGTGTTTGATGCAATAAAAGTTCTGATTTGATTTTTATTTTCCTTATTCATAAGTGAGGTCTAATTCCCAACTCACATTTCTTTACTTATCTGCCAGTGCAAAGCCCTTAGCTTGTAAAAACAGTACTTGCTTTATGTGACCAACCCTTTGATTGAGCTGCAAATGTTACTTGGTCAGTGCCAAATAGTCATATATTCAGTTAACAGTTTATTTGAACTTCCTGTGATCATGTTGCACAGATGAAACTTATTGATTTGCATACAATGTATACCCAAAGTGTCGCTTATAGAGTACCGGCTGTTTGATTGTTTCAATTTATTTTCAAATTTCCTTTGAATACTGGTAAACACAAAACCAAAGTCAGCTTCTCCAGGTCAACCTACACAGTATATTAAAAAAAACTCTCATCCTTAAAAAAATCCCAAGTTGGCTTTTCAGGTTTGTTTGCTTTGTAAATGAAAAAACCTTTGGTTTTTTCCATTCCAAGTTGAAACATTGGGTTTATTTCTCTCTACCAGGTGTGTTTATTCACCACCCAAGCTTCTGTTGTTTGCCACCTTGTTATTATTGATACAAACAATAATGATGTCTGCAGGGTACAGTATTATACATATTAATTGTCTTTAACAGTACTTTTTTAACCTGTGCTAGCAAAAATATTGTCATATTATTAACCTGGATATAATACAGTCTTGGTTATTGTGCACCATACACCATTTCATGCATGAATTGCTAGTGTCTTAAAGTAATCTGTCATTATTTCTCTTCCTTGCCCTTTTTTTAAATAAAAAATTGGATCTAATTTCATTTTGATAGCATGTTGAAACCCATGAGGACAACCAAACATGATTTATTGATACATCTTCACATCAGTGATCAATATATCAATGTTTCGTACTCAACATGAGTGATACACACTATAGATCTATACACTAGATCACATGACCATGCAGTGTTTGAATGTTGGATATGTTTCTTTTGCACATAAATTGCTTAATGAGGAACAAAACAATAAAAATGAGAATAATACAAGGTTTCTTTCATTGTAATATTAAATGAGCATTCTATTTGCATACTTTATTATGGGGGCAAGGGTGGCAAATTCAACACAATTTTGTTTCATGTCTGTAAGTTTTGGGACATATGATTTAGGTAACAAAATTTTAACCATAAGTTATGGAACAGGAAAAAAAATCATTTTTTTTATCTTGTGCCAAGATATACAGTAAATCTGGTAGAACATGGAAGTTCAGAGAATATTTTGTTTGCAGTTGGACTTAATTTAGAAGTCAGTATATACATGTACTGTAGTCTGATTGTTATTGACACTGTTTGTCCACGTTTGTCCCAAATCCACTAAATATTGTAACATTTTGATACCAAAATGGTTGGTCCAAAAAATGTGTGTAGGATCACAAGAAATTTTTGATGTAGTAACTTAACGTTTTTATTTGAACATTTCAGTGATCATAAAGTTTTCATTGTAAGCTGGAATGAGTGCACTTCAGCAGGTGTTTACACACATGCTATTCTTTACTTGTGATTTGGTCATTCAGTGCAGACAGTACCTGTATTGTGTCAAATGCAGAAAGACTCGCAGCAGAAAATTCTAATATCGAAATTGTGTTTCTTCTTTTTTCGTAATCCTTGTTGTGTTCCTTCAGGTTGATTTATTGATACAGATACAAGTATATTTCAGTATACAAGATTATCGTGTAACCCTGTTTTCATAATCATATTTTCAAGTTGTCAATATCTACTTTTGAAATGATCCCTACTTTTGTATCCAGCATTAATGACCAGGGCAAAGAGAAATGTGTCTGTTTAATACAGGTCAGAACATTTGGTTCAAAAGCAAACTGAACCTACATAGACAGATGGTAAAATTTAGTGACCAGTTATGACAATAGCTTCATCTGTGGGATTTATGATGGTTAGTTTAAACAAGTAGATTTTTTTATAAAACTTTGGGGGAAAATGGGTTTTTATTTGAATTCAGTGACTGTTACATGTGAAAGTAAAGTTAATACAGGTTTTTTTCCTTTATTAGCAGTTGTCCCTTACAAGATGTATACACTTAGTTCCAGGTACTGACACACATGGTACTGGTAATTTTTATCTTGTGCAAGTTGGTTATAGGATTTGCCTAAATACAAGATTCTACACCTTACGCTCTTCAATGGAAAGTTGTCTCAAGTGACGGTTGTAAAAGATCAAAAGGTCAATAGCATTTCATGCATATCATATATGGAAGGACATATCTCTCTTGAATACTTTTAAAAATAGAACAAGACCTGTAAATGTGTTGTTATTATTATTATTATTATTATTATTGTTACTGTAATATTAAAGTATCAGATAAAAACCATTATGAAAAATGTTGTTTGATTATACATACCTGTTTCTGTGATTACAATTTATTTCCTAACCACACTGGTGTGAAATAAGACATAGCAGTCACTTTTCCACTGTAAGTGGATAAACTGTTAAGATTTTGGTTGAACCATTGATAGATTCTCATCATTCCTTGACATGCTCACTCATCCTGTCTGCCTGTTATTCAAGGTCACAGTTGTGGCAAATTTGCATTTAGGTTTTGGTTGAAGTTTTGCAAATGTGCCTGTATTTCCTAAACTCCATGTTGTAATTTGCTTATATGTGGGATGAATTATTATGAAGCTAAGAGAATTCATTCTGCAGCATGCTCATTGATCCCATGAACCTTGATATCAACATTAAACATTTTACAGCAGTAGGCTCAATATTCAGGCCTTGACCTTGTTCCTTTTTCCATGTAGTCGATTTTTAATCGTCTCCAGCAGCTCAACATTCAAAACGCAATGTTTTGGTGGGGAGTGGTGGCGGGATGTAGTAATTTTACATTGATTTATTTCCCAAAACATTTTAACAAAGTTGGAAAGATTTAAAGGATTATGTACTGTTTTTTAAATGTTCTGGTACAAGGTGCCACACAATTGTGTCGATTTACCATAATAAATTTTTCTGATTAAGGCATTGCAGGTTGTAGAGGAACACTTGATTGTGTCTTGTTTGTTTGTTCATTTTTCATGCACTTATGATGATAAGATTGTATGGAAAAATTATTGGAAACTACTGAATCAATATAAGACTGATACAAATGTGTAGATGCTTTGAAAGGATTTCTAAACCCATTTAGGTTCTGGTGACTTTGACCTACTTTTTAAGGTCATAGGGCAACAATTCGAAGAAAATGACATACAAATGAAAATGTCTCTTTATATTAACCAAACATGACATAAGATATGCAGATGCATTCTGAGTTTCCCAAGACCTTATTATGTTCAGTTGACGTTGGTCTAGTTTTCAATGTGACATGGTGAAATACCACACATTGGGGATCACAGTGGGGTGGGGTACACCTGTATAGTGCTTAAAAAACATTTCCTTCTAGTAATTTTTGTTCAAGTATTTGTTAAACTACTGAAATTTCTGTTTCCTCCCAGTTTCCTGATAGCAACATACCGATTGCATATTTGTGTTAGGTGGATTTATTATATTTTGTAGACTTCAGCTCTTAGTTATTAAAAAGCATAGGAAAAATGTAAATGGTCAAAAAGTTTGTAAAATTGACTGAACTTTAGATGCTTTGTCAAATGGTGACTTTTCTTTACTAATGCGGGTTTTTTTAGATTATAAAATCACTTCAAAAGATGGAGCTTTCTTTTAGTCATTATTAACATAATAATAATAAAGAGGACTTTGTATAGCGCCTAAACTTTAGAAGCTCTAAGTGATTTACAACATTTGACAACACTTAAAAAACATACATAATGCTAAGATTACAAAAATAAAAACAAACACCATGAAATTAGAAAACATGCTAAAAATATTTAAGGTAAGGAAACATTATTAGGTCTTTAAGCCTGTTTTTGCAATCAGAATAGGTGAGTTTTAAGAGCACTCTTGAATGAGGACACTGTGTCTTTGTGTCTAAGTTCCGTGGGCAATTTGTTCCACGTTGCTGGGCCCTGATATGTAAAAGAACATTGTCAGTATGACTTCATTTTCATTGTGGGAATAATGAGAATACGAGTGTCAGAAGAGAAGTGTAACTATCTTGCTGGTGTGTAAACATGGGTGAGGTCGGATAGGTATGTTGGACTGGAACCCGTCAGTGAAACGTAGCACAGAGAACAAATTTTGTGTTTGATTCTGGATTGAATGGATAGCCAGTGTAGGGTACAGAGCAGTGGAGAGGTGTGCTCTGATCGTGGTACTCTAAGTACGATCTGAATAGCCGTGTTTTGAACTTTCTGAAGTTTCTGGAGTAGATATTGAGACGAACCAGACAGAATTGAGTTACAATAGTCCAGTCTTGAAAGTAATAAGGAAAACACAAGTGTTTTATTGGCATCAACTGAAAGATACTTGCGAATGGAGCTGATGCATCGCAGCTCAAGATATGCAGCCTTGCATATGTCGATGACATGTTGGTGCAATTAGACAGCACTGTCGAGAGTAACACCTAGGTTTCGTACTGACTGTGTGAATTTTATGTTAGTGTTGCTGATATTTATTGTTATGTGAATGAGGGAGTCTTTGTGTTGTGATCGGAATGGCTTCAGTTTTATCATCATTCATCTGCAGCTTGTTACATGTTATCCATGATTTCACATCAGAAATGCACTTCTCTACACCTTGGACTATAGCATCAACTTCACTTGGGTGAATATCAGGAAAGATATTGATAGGTTTGAGAAATATCATTTATGCAGTTTCCATATTCTGTTAATGTGTACTTTAAAGTTACACATATTTGTTTGTAAGTAGAATGACTCTTTGTGTCAGTTATGCCATCACATTTAATACAAGTTACCTCCCTTTGTCCATATTGACTTGTTAGTGATCTATCTCTCCTGTTGCCTTAATTTTGTTATCCTTGTATTAACCAGTCAGAAGTCTCTATCTGTTTATGTGACATTGTTTCAGTTGGCATTTGGTTTTATAGGTCTTACAATTTTGACAGTATTTTTTATTTATGCAACATATTTTGACACCACCTAAACTGCTGGTAGATAAAGGCCACAGGTTTCATACCCATCCTAGCCCTTTTGTGTCCTTGTGAAAGGTACTTAGCTTCCATTTACTTGACATGATGTAGCCAATAATGTGTTAAGACTAAGAAAAGAAATGCATCATGGCGTAACAAAATTGATTCTCCTAATTTTTTAAGTTTTATTTCAAAGAATTCATAACAATACTAGGTTTAGAAGTTGTGAAATAAAACTCGGTATATAATCTAAGCAAACTAACCTTTTCCAGACTGGAATCATAAATCTGACCCATATGCACAAGTTATGGATCATCTCTTGTAGAAACGTCAAGCCACAATAATGCCTTCCCTATTTATTTCTTGTGTCTACCTCTCTTGATTCTCCAAATAATAGTTAAATTTCTCCAAATTACTTCAGTTATTTTCTTGGTCAGTTTCAAGTTAAACGTAACTCAGTATTCCATCCCCACCCCTTATTTATTTTGATTTTCTCTACCTGTCACACTTTGCGTTTAGGGCAGTTTGTTATGTCCATTTGGATACAAGATTCTAAAAATTGTCCATTTGTTGAGTTTAACACCCCCAAAGGAAGTCAATGTGACCTATATTTCCCACTTCATTGACTGAGATAACATTTTCCTTTGTATCTGTCTATATCGTCTTTTTTCGTCTTTGGTTCTCTAACTTGTCTCTTCTTTGCCTTACCAATAGAGTGAATAGCAGGTGAATATTTTGTTCGCAAAGACATGAGTTGCAGAAGTGTTCCTTTTCTCCATATATATGTCAGGCTGTTTGTTTGTATTTTCATTCTCACGTCATTTCCTTTCGGCAATAAAACAGGATGAAATCAGAATGCATTTTGTAGAAAAATATCAGCAACTGCTAGATTAACTTAGACTTAGTTTTCTGCAAAGTTCATTTCACTTGTCAAGTATAATAACAGCAAGAACATAAACTATACACTATTGCTTAACGTTTCTGATAAAGAATTTGTGATTTTCTCTCTCTCTCTCTCTCTCGATCGACTGCTCCGGTGGCCTAGTGTTAGAGTGTCCGCCAAGAATGCGGGAGGTCACAGGTTCGAACCTGAGCCAAGTCATACCAAAGACTTATAAAAATGGTACTAACAGCTGCCTCGCTTGGCACTCAGTATTAAGAGGTTAGTGTTAGCACTTATCGGCCTGGTGTCAGGATAATGTGACTGGGTGGGACATCATGCTACATGTCTTCGACGTGATGCCCCAGTGCTAGACATCACTATGAACTGCCACACTGCAGACATCGTAGTGATATGACTGAAACATTGTTAAAGCTACGCTAAAAATCCAAATCACACACACACAAATCAATACATTATATATGAAAGATAATAACACCCTGGCTACGTTACCGCTTACAGCGTTACCCTAAGTGGATTATGTTCGTCTTTAGCTATTTCAAAATTCTGAGTTTGGTTTTCCTAATCCTGCACGAGCATAGTGTTTAAAGTTTACCTCAAGTTCTCTGGATGTGGATTTGCAACTACATCCAGGGTGCTTTCAGAGAAAACTGTTGCTGTTTTATGTTAATAAAACGAGTTTGGTAAGGTAGCTGTCCACTTTACAAATGGCATTGTGAACAAAATGAAAAGCATGTAATCAAAATATCTTACAGCGGGCTATGCCCAACCAATCGAAGTATTGATTATGTGTTGAAAAGCACATACACCAATAACCTTTACTGGAACAGTCTTCAACTGTAGAGGTATGTGAATTATAAAATTGCATTCTCTCTTGCTATCCGTTTTATGTGATATAACTATTTTATATTTATATATATATTTTTATTTCAGAATTTATTCAAAATTTTACAGATAGGTTTATGTCACATACCACCATGCAATCAGAGACTATAGTCTGCTTCATGTTAGCCATTTTTATGACTGAACAGAAGATTAAATTCAGTTTTACGTTCCATGTATTGAAAGAAGAATCATTTTTGTATTCTTTTAATTCAGTGAAATTATTCCTATCGGACACGGATTATTGGTTATTATAATAATAATCTCTGTACAGTAGTTCTGATAAAACGATTTAATCTGTAACGAAGCCAAATCATGTGCGCGAATGCGTAATGGATATTAATGTATTGCACTTAATTGTGTCTCGTGTGCTAACTACATGGTTCGTCATTTTTAGTGTTAGCTGCTTTTGGATGGGCATTCGTAGTAATATGTAGGGTTTCATGTAACTCGTATGCTGTTATCGGAGTTGGCGTTGGCTCGGAGGAGGGTATTGGTTAGCTCACAGTGAGGGACGAAAGTGTGAGGTCAGATAGATCTGCAGAGTGTATGCATGCTACTGAGAGATCCTTCGGCAGACTAGTAGGGGCGGACCATGCACTGTAGCTCACTGACCTTCGATGGGAACCATGGAACCTGAAATACATCGTGATCAAAAGCTTGACGCCACAAGCTACATTGTTCTATTTCTGAATCGTTAGAGTTTAGTGTCAATATACGAGAGAAATCAGCAATTAAATATTGCTATATTAGTGAAATCGATATTTTATATTACTTTAAACCAATACATACATTCTCAGTTAATTTCTAAGTTTGCTCGAGGCTTCTGAGCCCTACCATAATCAAATCTTAAACAACAATTCACATATAGCTGAGAATGTTGCATGGGGTAATAAAATAACCTGACATAATTGTGTCTGTCAATCACTATAGCATCTAAATTTCTGAAGACATTTTATACATCTGGTGAACCTATTTTCTTATACAAAAAGGGTTTTTAAATTCTATCTGATTTTTATTTTGGTGTGACATTGACAAGATAATAAGAAATGGTTTCATCTTCTATAATGGTTCCATTGCAATTACATTTACAGAATTGAAATATATCTTCTCTGAGTCTAAAGTCAATCATACCTTTTCTATCTCCAGATTATGATTAGACAATCTTAAACGTTTCTCTGTGCTATAAAGAATATCAAGTTCAGAATATAATATATTTGAGGAATACCAATATTGATTACACACAACTTTAGCAGAAACATAAAAACAGATTTATAAGGATAGAAAACTATTTTAGGTGCACATGATTATTGTTTTTACAAGGAGACGCAGTGCCTTATCAAGTGTGGTATACACTATACGTAAAGGAAGATAAAGACCAGATGGGGTATCTCATATTCAGCCATATTTGCAGCAAAAAACAGGATAAACAATGAAATTAATGCGTAGAAAGCAACATAGAAAAGGTAAACAAATCTCTTGAAGACTAAACCACTTTACAATCTGAACTGCAACACATTTATATACCAATTTAAATGATGAAGCAATCACAAAACCGCTAAGAGATTAAACGCCTAGATTTTAGTGTTAACACTAAAATTACTGAGTTAAACAATAAAACAACTGTCAATATGTTTTAATGTTGTTTTAATGATGCGTTTGTAAGCTAAATTAATGACGTGCTAAATCTTTTAGATTAATTAGAGTTAAGCATGCAACACATAAAAAGACACATGAATCGATCAGAAGTCAATTTAAACTGTAAATGTAAAGCAAAAAAAAAAAAAAAAAAAAAACACGCAAAATAACGATACCAAACTTTATAGTAAATTAAAATGAAATATAGATTATTGAGCTACACGAGATAGCTGTGAAATATGTGTTATCTACTCTTGAGAAATAAAATAAGCAGATAAGTTTCTGTACTCATTATTGCCAGCACCACACTAATGGATACGTTAAAATCTGTCAAAATAAAAAGAAAAAATGTCTGCATAGACTGGCATACAAATAACACACGCTTCCATTCATTCGAGTTATAATACTGCTTTTTCAGCCTTGATAAACAAGTGTTTTGTAATATTTCTTTTGAGTCTTGTTCTCTTAAAAGGGGGAACACAAACTCACACCAAGAGTTCATATGCTTTTTTTATCTGTAGGAATAGACTGATGCTAATGAAATTAATATTGAAACAAGAAATTAAATACATTTATAAAAGAATGTGTACATCTCAAAATATATTGTACTCTATTCCATTACTAGTCGACTGGTTCTATGGCTGTAAAGTAAAAAAACGATCTGATGCCTAATATATTTTCGAAATAAATCTGTCTTTTCCTTATGATTTTGTTTAAACTCTGTTTTCTTCATCTTTCTTATTCTGTTCTAATTTGAAGGCATACTAATTGGAACTGTAATTTTCACATTTTCCCTTTTGGCATATTTTAATTTTTGAAGTACATTTTAATTTATTGTCTACATATACGTCATCATTTTCTGAGCTGATCTCTTGAATACGTGTCAACGTCCAATGAATCTGGACATACTCATCCTTAGCGCGTGTGTGTGAGTGTGATTTGGATTTTGAACGTAGCTTCAACACTTTTTTCAGTCCTATCGCTACGATGTCTGCAGGGTGGCAGTTTATAGTGATGTCTAGCGTTGAGGCATCATGCTGCAGACATGTAGTACGATGTCCCACCCAGTCACAGTATAGATAGGAACAATAATTCTTACCATATGTAAGTAGTGCAGTGAATCCAGAAATACGCTACTATCGAGCTCTTTCATCTAAAAGCACAGTTTATGTCTGTGGAGTTTGGAACCAACTATCTTTTGATAATGGATTCTTATCCCGTACTCGTACCCTAAGCGACCTTGCTTACTAGCCCATGTTGTGGAACATTTTTATCTGGAAAATCCAAGCAGATGACATGATATTGCCTCAAAATAGCCTGACTGGTATAGTAATTATTTTTCGTTTTAATTTCGATTGTTCTTGTTCTTGTATCAAAACAGGGGCTGATGATAGATAAAAATGTGAGTGGTAAATTGATCTTCAGAGTAGTTGATATTCTTGGCACGGTTGTTGGTCTTGCAAAGGATATTGGAATTAACATGTATCGAATGCCCAAATTAGGATGAAGCCACTTTTAGGGTTGTAATTGACAGTTTTGATTTAATACATTACTAATTGGGACTGAATTCTCAAAGTCTATACCACGTATATTTCCAAATTTATTACAAAGCCAGAAATATCTAGAGAGACGGAGATATAGTTGTCGTCAACTGCATTGAAGTACTCAAAACCTCGAAACTGCGACATTAACAAGTCGAAATTACAGTGGTTTTTAACTTCTGCGGCTTAGTTTATGCTGAAAGTGGAGATACAAGTTATTATTGAATACAATTCCCTGGCACTTTACATCTCTGGCGGTAAAATCGATCACACCAATTGAGCACTGAGATTGATTTTTTAGGAAAAGGACCGAGTTAATAACTTCGTTCTAGATTCTCGAGGACCGCTACTTGATCTGAAAAATTCCATTTCCTAGTGTCCAATTTACACTCAAAGAGCTTGAAACATACAGCCAAATTTGTTCTCAGTAAACATCGAAGCAATCAACAGGAAACTTGGGAACACAATATTTCCGCACTGGAGAAAATAAGGCTGCTATGAAATGGAAAATACTTGAATTGGCTACACACGCTTTTTGTTATCAATTGGCGGGATAACGGCAAAGTTAGCTCATTGGCGATAAATCATTGTATTAAAGAAATTACTTTTATTTCCAAATAATTTCTAATGACCAACGCCATTTTTATATCTATAGAGATCTTCAACAGATGTTATGTCTCAAATACGGGATTCCAAATCAATATACAACTACTACGTGTTTACTTATTAATATTGCAGATATTAATCACAAAAATAATATTCAAAGTAGATATAACAAAACTGTGAGCAACGTTTGTGATGCTGTGAAGAAAATTGAACATCACTGCCTAATGCAAATGTAAAGACTAAAAGGAGATTGCATGACGTAAGTTAATTTTGCATTACACGTTCTATCAGATATATATATATATATATATATATATATATATATATATATATATATATATATATATATATATATATATATTCATATGGACCAATTTATATCATGCAATATGAGAAGTTAAAGAATTAAATGTTGAAAAATATAGCTACTTATATAGTCGTGGTACCAAGGGCATAGACTGCCAAACAACCCAGGCATGAGTGGCCTAAGATATTACATTCTACTCCCGTAACCATTGCTTTAACAATTTGGAAATACGATCTCTGCCTTACTTGTATCAAACAATCTATTCTCCATTGCAATATTACCGTGAAATGCAAATAGCTATGTTGCTTTTTAATATGCCTCAGGTATCAAATACTAACTACACTAGAAGCAGTTTCAGACTAAACTTCTGCAATTTCTCTCCTCGTTTTATCACCTCTTATTTAGTAATAACAACTGCTGGTCTTCTAAAAACAAAATAACCCATTAAAAATTCTAAAAATGTCAACTCTGTATTTTATTTAGGGTATTTTCTGATTCGGCTTAACTTTGAAACGAATCATACTGCACGTGTATATCCCAGTCTGTGGTTGTATATGGACAGGCATCAAAACATTGAAACTGGTTTGCAGATTTCCTAATATGACTTCATGACACTATACCCGATGTATTACTTTTCACTGGAACACATGGAGTTGCAAAGGCTGTCCGTTGTCGATATGTATTTTCATGCATTGGTAGGTAACGCTGGTGGTGGTTATTGATGTTATGCTGACATACTTTCTGGTAAGACTCTTTTGTTGGAGGGTGCTGGTAGTCACACGAGCGTCCTCGATGTAAATGTGGAAAATATATACGTCCTCTCACGAACATTTTAACGAAGAAGGTCAACCGTTGGATCGTTGAAGACCCCATCCATGCAAATTTGCATTGGAAAACGATAGTGATCAAAGAACCATCTTAGAACATAAAAGAGGTATGGACCAAGTGGATGTACAGGGAATTTCCTGGGTTTAAAAGGCTTCTGGTGAGATGTTTAAGCATTATAATGACATTTTTTATTTGACTAAAGCTGGGAAACATAACCAACCAAAGACAAAGATGCATCATTTTATGAAACTCCTGTACAGAGAAGCAATCAACCACTGAGATTGAGACGGAAGAATTTTTGGATTAAGCAGTCACACCTCAGCCAAAACGTGTATCACATAATCCTCCACCATACAAATTACACGGAAAAAATTCTAAAGCATCAGAACAAGAACAACAACCTGTACTCACACAGGAGGAAGAACAACAACTAGATTGGATAGTGAAACATGTTATAGATTAATAACGCACACAGGAAGAAGATGAATATACGAGACCAGAAAGAAAAAAGTTTGGAGCTGCAGCCGTTACCAAAGCGCACACTTGCAACCACACATAAAGAAGAAAAGAAAGGAAGCGGCTTTGGTGGACAGTGTGACCCCAACGACCTTGCTGATTGAATGGTAACACTCGTGGGATCAATTCGTGTTGTAAAAACGTACCAGAAGTCGTTAATGAGGCCACATATATTTGTCAGCAACTGATCACAGTCACATCATGGACAGAAAAACATCTTGCACGCTGATGCATGAACTAGTTGAGGATATAAATGGTGTATATTACTACGACATCGATGATAAGTTCTGAAACGATCGAGACGCTGTGTGTTTTATGTGAACTCTATGCTGCAGTGCAACAGGTTGTTGTAAATACAACCCAGTGTTACCTCGATAATTGCAATCCCATCAACGAAGCCAGAATTTAGAGTGACTTTTTCTGCACCTGTTAAAGTTGGTAAATCAAGCATACTCGAGATTCAAAGATATACCTGAGCCTGCATTTGGTATGGGAGCGCCTGTTTAATCAATCGATGTAAAAGAGATGTACAGTATTAATCATACCTGCCCAGGGACCCAAATGAATTAAAAATAGAATTGCAAATTGCATGACTCGTCTATGTTTTTTTCTTCCATGCAAGGCATTCTTGGAAATTGGTGGAAAACTTGTACAGAATAATGCCGGCTGTACCAATTATCCTGCCAATACCACAGTTGGATTTGTTAACAATGGAATCATGGCATTGTTTAACAGTGCACGTTATTCAATCGATGGAAAAGAAATCGAATACATTCTGACAACGTAACCACGACAATTATTGGACTTGCAAAATACAGCGAGGATTGCATGAGAACTGCTGGTTCAGCTATTATGATTATGAAGGATACATCTGATAAGGCGGATTCTCAACAACATTCAATTAGGCGTCCTCAGATTCATGCAGGTAACACTGATGCAGTTGTACAAGCTTTGGTTGTAGGTGCTAGCGTCACTTTTAATAGTTGATTTGCTCAGCACGAAGGACAACGTCATGGAGCTTCATTATGATTTTCGTGTGCAATTCCTTTTATTTACATATTTGGATTTTGTACAGATGTTCCCATGGTTATATTTGGGGTCAAACATAAAGTCACATTAACCAGTGAAAACAACTCCAACGAAGCTGTTTGGCGTGTTGCAGGTGCCGCTGATTATAGAGTTGTACTGGAAACATTAACATTGTAGATGCCTGTGTTATCTCCTTTACTGACCACAGAATAACGTTTTTGTTATCGCTGATTCAATCTGTCGCTTCGCTCACATACCACAGACATGCACTCCCATGAGCTTTTGTGGGACAGTTTACGGGGCGAATAAGATACCAACATAGCCTTACCCCACCAAAACATATGTTTCTGGCGCTTCAACTTTCAAATCGAGCCAATGCCTAAACTGAATGTAAAATGATAATTGACAATTTAGAAGTGACTGAAGTGATGCTTCTTTGCGTTTAATCCGTCACCAAGAACCTTCTGAAGAAATACAGCTTAACTTTGAAACGAATCGTACTGCACGTGCATATCCCAATCTGTCGTTCTATATGGACAGGCATCACAACGTTGAAACTGGTTTGCAGATTTCCTAATATGACTTCATGACACTATACCCGATGTATTACTTTTCACTGGAATACATGGAGTTGCACAGGCTGTCCGTTGTCGATATGTATTTTCATGCATTGGTAGGTAACGTTGGTGGTGGTTATTGATGTTATGCTGGCATACTTTCTGGCAAGACTCTTTTGTTGGAGGATGCTGGCTGTCACACGAGGGTCCTCGATGTAAATGTGGAAAATAAATACGTCCTCTCACGAAATGAAGGTTGGCCTTATTGAAAATCAGCTGGAAAAATAAAAAACGCAATAAAAAGCAATTGTGGGTCACACTGCAACTTTCTCTGGCAAAATTGCCCAAGTGTCTCAGTATAGTTGAGCCAACTCGCCAGCTTAATGCGGCAAAAAATTCCCAGAGCTTCGGTGACATTAAAATTATCCAAGACAGAGGTGACACAAATGCAAAAGATATGTGGAACATTTTCATTCCTTGCAGCTATTCCAACATTGTTAGCAACAGCGGCTTCAGTGGTTGCAAAAGCGGCAGCGTTGTTGACGTAGACCGAGGTGAACTTATTATTTTTCAAGATCAAACTGGCAAACTACAAACGTTTGATGTTGAGATTCAAGATATTATTGTGAAGATTAAAGGCACTGTCACGCATAGGACCTGGATGAAGTCACTGGAAACGGTGAAAATCGGAGACACTGGTGTGTCGATTGCTTATAGGAATAGTACCACAATATATACATATATAGTTAATACTAATATAGTGAAGAAAGCATATATCATGACAGCTTATATCATCCCATTTCATTCATAACTGACGGCTCCGGTGGTCTAGTGGTTAGAGCGTCCGTCTCGGATGCGGGAGGTCGTGGGTTCGATACCCGGTCGAGTCATACCAAAGACTTACAAAAATGATACTAACAGCTTCCTCGCTTGGCGCTCAGCATTAAGAGGCTAGTGTTAGGACTGGTCGGCCTGGTGTCAGGATAATGTGACTGGGTGGGATATCATGCTACATGTCTGCGACGTGATGCCCCAGTGCTAGACGTCACTATAAACTGCCACACTGCAGGCATCGTAGCGATATGACTGAAAACTTGTAAAGCTACGTTAAAAATCCAAATCACACACACACACACACACACACACACACACACACACACACACACACACAGAGCCATAACGGCCAAGTTTGAACACAGTCCATGGAAAGATGCACAGGTATTTTGGACATACGTAATGGATGGACGGACATGCCTAATTTTAAATGCTCTTGGAATATGCCTGTATGATGTATTAATGAATGTTACAATTGTGACAAAAAGTCTTTATTGTACTTTTTATGTAATTTTTCCCACATGTGTATCACGTTTCTTTTAACATATGTAAAACAAATCATTTTTCAAATATGTAATGTAAGTAGTGAAGGGGGATACTATACGTACAATGGGAATTAGCATTACAGACCCCCTTGGGAACATATACGTACAAGGGAAATTTAACATGGCGAAAAATCGTGGGAACATATACGTACAAGGGGAATTTAACATGGGAATAAATCGTGGGAACATATACGTACAAGGGGAATTTAACATGGGAATAAATCGTGGGAACATATACGTACAAGGGGAATTTAACATGGGAATAAATCGTGGGTCACTTTACGTACAAGGGGAATTTAACATGGGATTTTTTTAAAAAAAATTTAAAAAAAAGGGGTAGGCAATCGAAAGGCTATCTCTTTTCGAGAAATATGGCTGGCCCTGAAAAGGGCCTTTGGGTTTTCTTCTTCTTCTTCTAATTTCTTCTTTTCCTCCACCAAGTTCTTATTTTATCTCCTACACTCTTCTTCTCTTTCTTTTTTTCTTCTCCTCCTCTTCTTTCTTCTTCTCTTCCTCCTCTTCTTTCTTCTTCTTTTCATTTTCTTCTTCTTTTTCAATTTTTTCGTTCCAATTGCGTATTCTTATTCTTTCCTCTTCATCCTCCTTCTCCTCCTTGATCTCTTTCATGACACCACTAATCTTGTCCTTTGCTTTCCTTAAGTTATTAATTTCCATCTTCACACGATGGGGACTATAGGAATAATGGTCTTCAACCAGTCTTAATAGCATCTGTTCCATTATTCCTAAGTTGTCTAAAACGTCTTGCAAGGTTTGTATTTTGTCGATTTGGTTTGACGCCATCTTCTTTTTATTCTTTGCAGATTGGTTTGAACAACGAACACTATGGGTTCTTATAGTGAAAGCGCGTACGTGAAGGAAAACACCCCCCTAAAAACATAAAATGGATCTTACCTAGATCATGACTAACATCGCGCGGACGTGAAGGAAAACATCCCTACTTTTCTCATTTCATATAATATAACCCAAACTATACTCTCCACATACGCTAAGAAACAATAAAGAAACCCATAATCTACTATTCGCACAAACATACCTTTACTCTTACAAACACAAACACACTAACACATACCCTCACATTTTTTTAAAAAAGAGTTAGTGTTTATATACACACTACTCTACCTACACACATTGGCAAATCAATAGTTATTTCTTTTCTAGAGTATTGGGTAGCCCTGAAAAGGGCTGTTGGTTTTTTTTGAACTCCTGATGCACCTATCTAATGGTTGCACCTTCCTGGCCTGGCGCCACACACGCATCTTCTTCCCCAGTCTTCTTTCACCTTTCTTCTGGGGAGCGCAGAGGGAGGATGATTCGCTTCAACACCCCAATCCTCTGTCTCGGGAATATTGAACGACATCCTCTCTTCTCTTTTCTTTTCCTCTTCTTCCCTCTCTCTTCTCTCCCCCTCTTCTTTCTTTATTCTTTCTTCTTCTATTATAGCCTCCGCAGCCAGTTCATTGACCAGGCGCCTTACATATTCCAGATGTATCTGAAGTTCAAGAAGTTTGCTTATTCTGCTACTATTCATTCTTGTGTTGATCAATCAACAAGGGTAGCTAGACTGTCCAGCGAGTTTCAATTTATAGTGAAAGCGCGGACGTGAAGGAAAACATCCCCTAAAAACATAAAATTGATCTTACCTAGATCATGACCAAAAACAACAACAACGCGCGGACCTAAAAGAAACACTCACTCACTTTTTATGCTACCCATCACTATTTTAAAATTTTTTCATAAATCACTTCAATAGACTATTTACATACGCAAAGCAATCCAATTTAACCCCAAATACACACCTCAAACACCAAAAAAGACATCATTTTAATCTACTATCCATACCAACTTACTTGATCACTTACAAACACAAACACACAAACACATACCCTCACATTTTTTAAAAAGAGTTAGTGTTTATTTTCACACTACTCTACCTACACACATTGGCAAATTGATCGTTATTTCTTTTCTAGAGTATTGGGTAGCCCTGAAAAGGGCTGTTTTTTGTTTGCTATGGCATTCTTTTTTTTAGTTTCTAAGAATGCGATGTCCTCTGAGGATTGACTTTCTGGCGATAGGTCTGCTTCTTCGGAAAGAGAAGAAGAACTCTTTGGTGTCGATACGACAATCGACAAAGCCTCTGTCAGCTTCAGGTTGTTGCTGCTGCTGTTGCTGTTGTTGCTGCTGTTGCTGCTGTCTCTGAAGTCTGTACTTCTCTGTCCATTCTTCTTTCTCCCTGTTCATTTCTTCTCTGAAGAGCTCTTCTATCAGGTCTTCAGTGATTTTTAACATTCTCACATTCTCTATTTCTTCTGGCTTCGGTATCAGACTGTGTCTGACCCTATGCAAATTCACGTAGGCTTCGTTGAGCTTAGCTAGTTTCGAGCACATCTTCGTAGGAGGATGAGTCAACAATGGATGGTTAGACTGGAAACAACCCCGGTTCTTAAAGTCAAAGCGCGGACGTGAAGGAAAACATCCAACACGGTTTTCGAGCCGCAACGTTCATGAGAGGGATAGTAAGAAATGAAAGAGCATCAATCCAACATTCTTATAGCTAAACAAAAGACAAAGGCATTTTTTTCAAAACAACATTTTTTATTCAAAAATCACTTAACACTAAACAACAACATTTCTAACATTTTTAACAATAATCCAACACTATAACATCAAACAAATTTTTTCAAATCACAAACATTTTTTCTCAATGGACAATCTACTTTAAACAGGGCTGACAACGTTGTGAATGAAATTGTGATTTCCACTGTTGGAAATCATTAGGCCATTGATGGACACTACGTTTCCTAGCTTGAGACAAAAGATAAGCATAATGGTCACAAAACCATCGATCTACTTTCACATCATTTCTAGCAGAAGAACGAGGATCGAAATGAGTCACTAAATGTTCTAAGGAATAGCCTAGGCTGCGATGATGCAGAAAATACACACAATATTGTCCACACACCAAGGAATCTGTGCCTTGTAATTTCACATTATTGAATCGGGTGGTTTGAGCATTTCTTCTCATAAAGTCAATGATATCGTCTTCCAAAGGGGGCAATCCGTACGAATCGAAATATTCCACACATCCTTCTTGAGGAAAGTAGACGGCTACCCAGTGGGTTCCTGGGAGATGGCTGTCGTCCGTGTTGATCACGTAAGCTTGATGGTCTTTAGGTTTGCGATGAGGGAGTTCATCTTTAGCACAGACGACAGGATTCCAAGAAGCCGTATACGAACTGTGGTTCAAAAGGTAATAAAGTTCCCAGGTATCCATTTGTGTTGTTTTCTTCTTCACAGGTAATAATAAGTCGTCAATTCGATCCTGACTTTTTGCTTGAAAATGTCTGACGAATAAACGGTTATTCGTTCTGTTTCCTCACTCTGATTTAGGAGAGCTTCGATACGATGGATCTCTTGAGTGGTTAATGGTGGACAAGAATGTTCACGCAAGTCTTTATACCACTGGTGCAACACGTCTTTGTTCGAGATGAGACTCCAAGCTTCGTCCAGATACTCGTCCAATTTTTCTTCTTGACTCAACATCAGGCATTTATCGTGTTGAATTTGACTGGGATGATCGTTTTGACATCCATAACAATTTTTCTTGATCAATTCCGTCATTTTGTCGACCAAGTGTTTGGCAAAACAGGAGACTAAATGGGCTTCTTGTTCTGGCCATCTCGACTTCATCATGATCACTTCTTCTTTTTCAACACATTCCATCTTTAAAGTTTCTCCACTAGGTAAAGAGGGAGAACAGTCTTCCATGGTTTCTAATAATCTAGAATGACTTCTCTCAAACTGTTGATTTCTATGGTATTATCGAATTCTGCATACAGGATTACGTTCACCGTTACATCAGGGTCTCGGTTTGCAAACTGAATTTCCACACGAATCTGGCCTGATTTTATAGGGTGGAAATGTCCCTCGTCGCTGCCTTGGTCAGGAGTGAAATCGAAAGCCCACAAAGCGTAGCCTCCTACATAATCGTCGTACGTAATACCGTGACTGGTGTTGGTTCCTAACTGGCCGGTGGCTTCGTACAGGGACAAGTACGATCTCAAGTAATTCTTCTTCTGAAAGTCAGGCTCAAAGGGTCGGGTACACAAGGTCTTGCCATCGCGACTGACTTCGATTTTGGACACGCCAAAGTGTTGAAAGTAGAAAGGATTTTTAGCCAAAGCTCCGTTGAAGGCTTCATTTTCGACGATACCAACGATCAAACGTTTGGGTAGCTGTCCTTGGAACAGATGATCTTCGATCATGGATCGCTGTCCCTTGGGAATGGTGAAGGTTTTCACTTCCACGCGTCGGATCGGATACTTGGCGGTCGTTCTGCTCAACGTCTGACTGATGTCGTTACCCACTTTAGGTAACACTTCTACGCGTCGTACGTAGAGCCTGGCTTCCTCGATGACAGTTTTGCAAGCAGTATTACCTATCAAATGGAAAGCGGCACTGCTACGATTCAGTCTCAGGCGGACATTCACCCCGTTCAGCAAATATTTCTCTTGCAACCACATGTCCAAATGTAAACGATCCATTAGTTCTAAACTTTGTCCGTTTTTGATTTTGTCTCTTCGTTCTACAAATCCGTCATTGTTTGGTGTTTTGGTTGCATCAGTTTCGAATGTTTCAAACTGGCCTGCTTCGTCAGCTTCCCATACCACACAGGCATTGAGATTAGTGTTCTTGGCGTCTATTCCGTACGTCAAGAGATTTTCCAGGTACGCTCGATAAGGGTAAGTATCCATGCTGCTGCTGACCAGTTTGTTGTTCAAGTACAAGTCCACTCCGCTAAACAAGGAATGCATGAAATTGTTGACGGGAGCTATTACCTCATCGCCATCTAGGGTTGAATTGTCCTCATCGACAACTTTGACTTTCAAGTACAAGTAACTGCTATTCAGATCGATGTAATCTTCGGGCTGTCCTTTGATTTCAAACTCGATGGGAGCTGAGGCTGTCAATGAGGAGACGGGGTGAAATTCCACCCATTGGGATTCTTGCATCGTCATCATGGTGGGGGGCATGGCAAACAGATCCAGTTCCGTCTTGGAACAAGCGCAAGACTCTCGGTGCATCATTTTTTTGTCTCTTTTCTCAATAATCGAAAACGTCTAAGTCTCGAACGGTTCTTCTTTTCTTGGCCTTTCTAGCTTGAAGTCTGGTGAAAGGGTGTTTTCTTCGTCGTCTCTTTCTGCCTTGTCCTTGCTGAATGCCTGACTCGGTAGCGTGCAGGGCATTTATAGGTGTGTCTCGTCGGCCTAAAATGTCTTTGCCCGTTTGCAGCAAGACATTTTTGCCTGCCCTCATGAAGGCTTCTTTAGGGTTTTGTTTGTCGATGATGACATTTTGGAGAAATTCTTTGCCTTGCGTCAGTGCCGCATCTTTCAAGGCGTGCAATCCGCGTGTCACCATCGGTTTCAACACCGGGGCCACCGAACGAAAGGCTGATTTCAGCATATCTCCTAAACCGTGTCCTCGCTGTCGAGCAAACCCTCGGTACACTGGATACATGACTTACGAGTCGTGAGAGAACCGTTTTCGAAAATAGAGTTTCACCGTGACTTTTCCTTTGGTGAATGGAATATTTTGTCCCAGATCTCCTTTTATAGCAATGTTGACCGTGTCCAAATAAGACTTGCTGACAGGCAAATAGTGAGGATGTACAAATTCGCGGTGGACGTGGTAAGTGTTTCCACCTTCCTCGTCAGCGTTCGTGGCAGAATCCACTTTGAAAGGAATGACACGCAGTAACGGTACGGAGGTGTGTCCCACCACGTTGTACTCCACCACATCGGAATACACGAACATCAAATTCAGTCCTTGATTCAGTTCTACTGGGGCACGAAATAACTTGCTAAAAGACTCGTTGTCGTAAACGATGGGTAATTCGTTTTTCTTCATCATGGTCATTCTCATGTCCATGTCTCCGCCCAACATGTCAAACAAGTCAGGACAAAATAAAATGGACACGATTTTACTCCCGCCAAATTTCATCAAGAAGCGACGAGCTGCTTTGTGGTAATCCATGGTGACACTTTTTTTTGGCATCCTCCAAAGCTTTCAGAAACACGACATTAGACCTGGAGGTTATGGTGCTGACCAAATGTTGACCACTAAAATAATACCCTGGGGGAATGAACAAGTGATTGGTGGTGTACTTTTGATTTTGTAAACGGGTTTTCTTGTCATATTTGCCATGGTTATCCAACCACTGTTGCACTCGCTCGTCATAAACTTCCACATCAAATTTATTTTGATTGGGAAGGACATTGAGGACTTGGGTCGGGTGAATCATTTCTACTAAAGCCACTTCCCAATGGGCTTCGTGATCTAAGGGGATGGCTTGAGGTAATTTGGCCGTGTAACAGCACAACGTGTTGTGGGGAAACACCTCCATGGAACTGTCACTGGGTAAGGTCAAGTAAAATTGGTTTTGGTGACTCATAATTCCAGAGTTCTGTGGCTGTCCGAGGGGATATTACTGGACGTCAGAGGCGTGTCTCCTCCCAAAATGGGGTTCTGGTTGTGGTTGGAGTGGTGACTGGCACTGGCACTGGACACAAGGTTCCCGTGGTTCCCGTTCGAGGAGAATTTCAGGGAGGGATTGGGAAGCAGGTAACCGATGCAACTGCTCAATAAAATGGTCTACAATTGTTTGTCTCCTTGTTGCAAACTCAAATTGGCGATGGCTGCCCCGATGACACAATACACCACGAAGATTTGGCAGAAAAAGACGATTTGCGTTTTAGGCACACGTTCTCCACACCACACCCACAAAGGTTGTTTTTGTAAATCTTGCACAGAAGAACTAGGTGAAGGAGGAGTGATCGACGTAGCTGCGTCTGCTGTGTGAAAGGGCATGATGGTCACTTCTTCTTTTTATAGTCGATGACTTGCGAAGCGTCGATCCAAGAATCGAAGCTGGGTGGATATCCTTTCCAACGTACTTTGACTTCTTTGACACGTCGTTTGCCCACTTTACGGGTTCTGCGTTCGAGAATGCTTTCGATGTCGTACACGTCGTCTTCTTTTTTGGTCACACGTTGTAACTCGGGCAAATAAAACGTTCCTTTGAGCACTTCTCCGTTCATGTCTTCCAATTTATAGACGGCAGGATGACGGCCATGCACTCGTCCAGTGACGCGAAACAATTCGGTCGTCCAGTTAGGTAAGTAACCTTTGTCGAAAGTGCGTTTGGTTTTGCCAATGCGCACCCAATCTCCTACGGTCAACTCTCCACTTTTCTTGGGGACAGCCCTCGTCGGGGACGTACCAAACAGGCGCTCAAACACCAGCACTTCGTTGTCGGGAGTCACGTCTTGCGGGGCACGTCCGATGCTTCGATGGTAAGATTGGTTGTACGCTTGCACCAGGTGCGGTAAGATGTCGATGTACTTCAGAGTGTGGTGATGCGTAAAATATTTCCACATGCGTTCTTTCAAAGTGCGTTGAAAACGTTCCACGATGCTGGCTTTGGTTTCGGGATTCTCGGTGGTAAAAAAATGAATGTCACGTTTCTTTAATTCTTTTTGGAAAGCTTGGTTCAGAAATTCGGTGCCTTTGTCCGTTTGCCATCGAAGAGGGTGACGACCGCTTTGTTTCAACACTCGTTGCAGGGCTCGCACTAACTCGCTGCTGGATTTGGAAGTCAAGGGCACGACCCAGGCAAATTTGGAAAAGACGTCGATGACACAAAACAAATATTTTATCGCGATTGTAGCTGGCCAAATGAGAGACATCGGCTAAATCGGCTTGCCATTGATGATCGATGCCTTCCACTCGGGTGCGACTTCTGGCAAACTTACGTCGAATGGGTTTGTGTAAAGTGTAGGTAGCTTGTTCTTGTAACCATCGTTGCACTTGAGGTAAACGGAGACTTTTCAGTCGCGTTTTGACAGCACGATACAATTTTTGAACTCCTGCGTAACCTGCAGGATGCGAGGGATCGTAGTAAATGCTGGCTAAGACTTTTTCCATTTTTTTGTGTTTGTGTGTTAATAAGGCACCCACTCTTGGAAGAGGCTACTCTTTTTCTCTTGGGGTATTTTCTTGGATTGCAAGGCTTTGCGTGTGCGACCGGCAATAGGTGTCGAAGAGAAGGATGTCTGAGCAGGGGATATCGGTTCTTGTTTCACTTCTGTCTTCACTTTCTTTTTCTCTTGTGATGAAGAAGGGGTGGCCATCATCTTTTTAATCCATCCAATTCTGGAGGTAGGTGGTGTTGTTAACTTGCGTACTTTTTCTGGTGGAGTTTGAAACCCTTCTTCTTCTTCTTCTTTTCCTTTTTCTTTCTTGACCACTGGTACCGGTACTGGTACTGGTACTGGTGATGGTGCTGGACTTTTCATCAAGGTCTTAAAATCTTTCAAAGTGGGTAGAGCTGTTTCGTCTAAAGCTTTCTGGTGAAAGAGTTGCAGTCGTTGCAAGAGTTGACCGTACTTTTGCGATTTTTCTGTTTCGGACAAATCTTGGCGATCCATCAAGGATTGCAATTCGTGTTGTAACTGGGACATCTCGCTCAAATTGGGATTGGGAGGTAAATGCGGGGTGCGTTGTTCTTGCCACCGATGGTATTCCATCCATCGTTTGTAAGGCACTAAAGCTAGTTTTCGTCCTTCCATGGGGTTGTCAGGGGTGAATTCTGAGATCTTGGGACTTTCGAGGGCCTTTTTATCTTGCTCCCACCAGTCCTCCCAACATGGTTCCCAAGACTCCTTTCAGTATGGGGCCTAACAAGAGAGGCAAAATGCCTCCACGTTGCACTAACATCTTCTTTTTTTGACGAATGGGAATTTTCTTTCGAACCATTTGGCGAAGAACGTGACGACGCTTGCTTAAGCATTGTTTCTGGTGTTTGGACAAAGGGATCGTGCCTTTCAAAACGTTCAAACAACATTCGCACACGGTATCGATGACCTCTTTGGAAGACGTTTGAATGAGTTTTTTTCGTAGGGGTGGAGAAGCTTTGGACAGGACAGATAACAGGTCCCCGTGTTTGGCTAAACGTGGTGGCAGTCCTTTCCTTTTCTTTCCTTGGGGTTTTCTGGAGGGTGACATCTTTGAGTCTTTAGGAGCACCAAAAAACACTGATACTCTACTCGGTCACAGGCCTTTTTTATACTGGAACGCGTCGCCACTGATTGTCTTTACGGCGTATTAGTTTGAGGACAGGCATGACACGTCGTGCAGGGGTACGTAACGGACTAAATCGAGCCAGTTCTTGCTTGGACAAATCCAGTAAACTTTGTAACATGCCCGATCTTTCATGGACTTTGATTTTGGGAGAAGGTACTTTGTGAGCAGCAGCCACTGCCACTAAATTGGAGGGTCCTGCCACTGGGGAAGTTCTTTTGGGGGTCATCAACGGAGAAGTTCTTGGTGTGATCAACGTCTCCAAGTACTCTTCAGTTCCTGGTGACATCAACGGAGAAGTGGATAAACGTGAGGCTGCCGGAGACGCAGTCACCGCTGTGGCAGGTCGTGGTTTGCGAGTGTAAGGTTGTGTCCTGGCCGAAGTGCCTCTCTTGCGACTAGTTTTCTTCTGTGGACTTTTCTTTTTCTGGGGACTTTTTCTCTGTTTCTTTTTCTGGGGGCTTCTTTTCTTTTTCCGGGGTGGTGTCTGGTAAGAGGAGGGTCCTGCCACTGGAGAAGTTATTCTTCTTGGGGACCTGGTCTTTTTCTTTTTCTTCTTGGGGCTTCGTTGGACTTTTGTCTTGGGGATAACTTTGGGGGCATTAGGATCCCATCTTAAGAGTGAGCGAATGATGACCCCTCCTAAAGTACCGCTCCCTCCAGGTTTCAAAATGATTTGTTTTTTGGTTTGAGTGTCGATGCGGGGATCGGCCAGTTGGACCAAAGCGACTTTGTTTCGATCGAAAAAGCGTTTGGTTTGATGAGGAATCTGAATGATTCCTTGGAGTATTTGACGTGCCGTCACCGTGAACCATCGTAAGACTTCTTTGAGACTAGCTTCTAAGACACGAGCACGTGTTTGTGGATCTTTTTCTCGACTGATGCCATACAAGGCACGAATCAATTTGACGGGAAGATGCGACTGAAGGGACGTCATATTCAAACTGTGTGAGACAGACGAAAAAGGGTCTGAGGTTTTTATAGATTTTTTTCATGGGGAGTGAAATGAAGTCGAGGACGGAGACGTGTACAGGACAGGCCCTCCGTCTTGGCACCAGTGGTGAAACAAGTGGGTACGAAATCGCAAATCCTCGGGGGTCGTAGGTTTCAAATCGACGAGTAAATAGGCGTGTGGCGCTTGAGTGGCATCGTCGTACGCCTGAGTCAACCAAGGCGTTCCTAACTGTTTGGCTAAGACTTGCACTTGCGATTTATCTCGAGGGCTTTTAAACAAGACCACGTAATGCGCATTGAGACTGATGGTGCGATGGGCTTTACTTTGTTGAAACAAATTTTGGGTGATGTAAACGACACTGGCATTACGGTGATGCCCTTTGCGCGTGAACCACAGTTTAATTTCTTCTTCGTCTTCTCCTAACATGTCGTCGAAAATGACCAAATGGGTTAGACGGGAGTCAGAGACGATGCCGTCGTCTTCTTTAGGAATGCCTTCCACAAACACGATGGAATCGCCTTGACTTTCTCGCAAGAGGCTGTACGCCGATTGCCACTCTTTGTAACACCACACGATCCGTTGAGGGGGTCGATCGATCAAATGATGTTTATGTTCGATCAAACGTTTGACGAATTCGGTTTTGCCTGAACCGCTAGGTCCAGCAATGAGCATGTTAAAGGGATGGCGAAGATACAAAGCCTCCCAACTGGCACGATCTAAGTGTTCGTCGATGACTTTGACAGTAGAGGAAGAGGGAGCAGAGACAGTAGAGGTAGCCATGGTGTGAGAAATGTCACTTGTGACACGAAAAACAAACAAGACAAGAGTTTATATACTTTTTCAGAACACGTTTATTGAATGTTTTTTTCAAACATGAATACGAAAGACAAAAATACATAAAAGCCAAAGGCTTAAGTACAAGGATAAAAGGCACATGATAACTATGAACGTGGAATAAACACAAGTGTCTGTACAACAACCACATGTTTTGGGTAATGTTCTGACCAGTTCTATAGTAGGGGGTAAGGTCACACAAGTGTCCTCCCGAAAGGGTCTTTCAGGCCTGTCCACGACAGTCCTGTCCTGGGTGACGGGTTCTTCTGGCACCGTCACTAACACGGGTTGAAAAGTAACTTTTTTCCTTGAACAACTCTCGTGCATACTGGGCCACTTCTTGGGTCCAAGCCTCAAAACCCCATTCTTTCCAGGCACGGACATCTGTCCAGTGGGGATGTAAGTCACAAGCTACACACACATCGTCATACACGTCTTGGGTCGCTAAAAGTTGACGAATCTTTTTTTCCTGTTGAGGTCGAGAAGTATCCAGATGAAACCGCAAGGCTTTGAGCAAAAGGAGTTTTTCGTGACCATTTAAGGCCATTGAGGTGGTAAGTACTGATCGTAAAGAGTCCACAAAGAATCGGTTGGTAAACGAAATCCCAAAAAACAAGTCACTAAGACACACACCACTTGTCGTCCCAAATTGAACGGATACAGTTCTTGTAATAATTGATGGTAATGATCCACGGTTTGAATATGGTCATTGAGTTCCTTCCACGGAATCTGTTGAATGATATGTGACATAATCCGTGGCATGGCAACTTGATTTTATAGTGTCTTTGTTTCGGAAGCAATAAAGGTAATTTCTAACCAAACACGTTCGTTCTCCAGTAGGGAATTTAAATGTTACATACTGTAACTGAAACGTCAGAGTTTGTCTAGATGTTTCGTCTTTTTCTAAGCAGATTCCATGTAACAAATGTTGGTAATCCTTTAACTCGTCTTCCTCAATACGTTGCAGTAAGTGAATCTCCAAGTAACCAAAATTACGAACGTCTAGCCCATCATCATTCATATACTGAAAGTATTCAACAAGGTCTGACCAGTGAAAAAATTTCTGACGAATCAGTCCTCTTATGCCATTCAGGTACCAGTGGTTAAAGATCTGGTGACGTAACGGATGCAATTGTTCTTTACGTTTCACTTGTATTTTCACCAACTCTCGATAAATCCTTTCTCTCAACTCCTCAGGCAAGCCCAAAATGTTCTCTTGTAAAGTATCCATAAGTATATGCACTGTTTTTGGAATCGCTGGGTCGTGGCCAATAGCCTCGTTTAACTTTGTGCCTAATGTAATATCCACTCATAATCAGTCTTCTTGTACTTTGGAACATAGCATAATTTAAAAACGGACGAATCACTTTGAGTTTGCGTTTCACTTGTATTTTGATCAGTTCTCGGTAAATGCGTTCTCTCAACTCCACAGGCAAAGCACGAATGTTCTCTAGCAAAGTATCCATGAATAGGTCATACTAAATCCTCTTTGGTCTGACACAAGAAATGTACTCTTTGCACAAACATGGTTTTACTTCAGTGTCGAATTTAAATCGTTGAGTCACTAATCTACACATTACAATTCGTTCAGAAGTTTCCTCTTTCACCAAGTTGACATTGTGTTCAAGATGTTGGTAATTCGTTAACTCTTCCTCTGGAATTCGATGCAGTACGTTTACAATGATGTAACTACAATCGTCCATACCAAACCAATCCTTTTTAAAACTAGAGGATCGTTGATCAATGTCTGTCCGATGGAACACTTTCAATTGAATCAATCCTTGTATAGCCTTCAGGTACCAGTGGTTCAAACACCGGTGACGTAACGGATGCAATTGTTCTTTACGTTTCACTTGTATTTTAACCAGTTCTCGATAAATGCGTTCTCTCAACTCCACAGGCAAAGCACGAATGTTCTCTTGTAAAGTATCCATGAACAGATTATTATGGTAAGAAGTTACTTCAATGTCTCGGTCCCACTAAGGGTAAGTAATGACAATTCGGTGACCATCGAGCATGTTCTACGTAGGCCGAATCTTGCGGTTCCCAGTGGTGAAGTGACACACCGCAACTGAAGCACTTGACTTTATCTCCTTCGCCCAAGTAGAAAAATCCGGCTCTGGCTAATTCTTCGGGGGTCGGTCCTCCCAGATACTTAGGCCATTTTCCTTTGAACGATTGAAGACGATTTTCAAAGTCGCAGTATTCCGACAAACGCACAGGAAACGAATATTCGTCTTTCACAGGTTCGTTTCGATGAGGGTTGGGTGACAGGAACAGGAGTTTGCTCAGGGCTGGATGGCATCCGTAGGGGGGTAGACGTTAAGGTGAACATTCCCCTTTAAAACGAAACCCAGTAAAATGTCCAAGAGGACGAGCAGCATCGCTTTCGCATCCCACAGGTTTGACAAGCACAGCATCACTTTCCATGATAGGGGTAGGGGCACTAAAGTTCCCATGATGCTTTACGGCATCGCTCAGGTCACAAGGTACAGCATCGTATCCATCGCAAGGCTCACAATCGCACTCGTCTGCAAACTCCGTTACGCAATTACAATGGTAACCACATGGACAATCGCAGTTTCCTTCCGGACATTTTCCGTCGCAATGTCTGGGTCTTATCCATCCAATATTAGTCACACTAGAGGAAGATACAACTTTTTTACAATCCCCAAACTGGAACGATGTCTCTTTCAAAGTATTCATCTTGTTCGCTCGGTCTTGGTAGTCCCAATGAACTATCGATCTTGTCTAGGGTTCCTTTTTTATATACAGACCAATACCGACGTGACCGTACGGTAAGGTGAAGTGATTGGGAAGTCGCACTCGCTTCTGGTATACAATTTGATAGACTTTTTCCAAGGGTCGACTGACGATGTGGTGAGTGGGTAAACGTACAATCTTGTTCGGTTGATAGGTGGTCACTTTAAAGTTTCCATCCTCTCCCAATTGCAAGGCTTCTTTCAATACCCCAAAGATGACCACTCGACTGGTACGATAATTCAGAGTCAATCCTTTCACTTTGCACGTCGTGTGCACTTCTCCTTGTTTGTCCCGGTATTCGTAGCCGTAATTTTTGGGACCGCCACTGACGAAACTTAGAATCTTGTCGTCGGGATGCTCGTCTGTCCAGGCTCCTAAACGGTCTCCTTCGATGCTAGGGTGATGTTGAATCGGGTGATGGATGTAAATGCAACTGTCCGTGTCAAAGTACAGGACGCGTTCTTCTAACAGTTCTAAAGCTTCGTACAATTTTAAGCGAGCATGGGCTGTCACGTAAGCCGCAATGATGACATTTCCAAAAGGGTCGTCTTGTACAAAGTCCAGATCTTCTTCGTAATTGACCAAGATCAAATTCTCTCGAACGACGTCCACGTGTTTCATGTATTTGGTTTTGTCGTGAATCATCTGGAAGTAGCGGGAAGGTTCTGTCAAATATTCCGTCTTGGGTAAACACGGTCGTTGTGCCATTTTACCCCACAAGCAATTTAACATCACTTTGGCAAACGATCGCTTGCCTTCGTTTTTCTCGATGTGGTCTAAAGTGATGCCTTCTTGTTCGTAGTATTTCTCTTTGAATTTTATTTGGTCTTCGGGAGTGTGACACCAGGAAGGATAGCCGCTGGCTTCTTGCTTCAGTTTCAAAAAGGCATCCACGTAGTCTGCGAAAATGCCTTTCTGCGTGGGGTCACCCTTGTGGTATTGTTGTGTCTTGGGAAAGTGGCAAATTTCGTACACTTCTAACAGTTGGTATCCCATGTCCAGAGCTTTGAACAATTCTACGCTGACCCAGGTTCCCGTCAAGGCCCGTTCTTCCTGGCTGTGATGGCAAGGTTGGTCTTGGTTGCACGTTTCGGCACAAGTACGGCACAAGGGAAACATCAGTTTGCCTTGACAATGGTGAGGTAAGACGGGATGGTATAGGTTCGTGGGAGGTAAAACTTTACACTTGATCAAGCCTTCGTATTGTCGAATGTTGACCAGGTCGATGTGTTCCGTCAGCAATTGCGGGTGCCCTACAGGAAAGCGACAATATTTGCACACGTAGGAATACAGCGAACACACGTCCAAGTATCTGATTTCTTCTTCTTTCTCTTCGTCGGCTTGGTACAGCAAACAGGTGGCATTGGTCCTTCCTCCGTACAAACTATCCCTCGGGTTCAGCGGATCCATGAACTGGTAACTTTCCACGAGGCGTTTAAACTCGGGATCGGTTTTCATACGGTGATCGTACTCGTGTTCCCACATTTCCACCACTTGGTATCCTTGCTGTTCTAACTTTAGGCGTCGCTGACAAGTGTCCTGGTACAAGTCTTCCATGGTTCGTTGCAAAAACTGATTTTTAGTGCCACGGTCAGGGTAACAGACGGGACATCCGTGAAATAAGCAACCGTTAAACTCGTACACGATCTTGGGGTTTTCTAAGTCCCAGCCATCGACCGAATACGTTCCGATGGTCTTTTCGCCCCCTCCGTTGCGGGCATGCTGAATCCACTTGTCTTCCTTGTCGCACAAGTAATGTAACCAACGTAGGGCTTTGACCGAGTATTGACGTTTGACATAGTGGGTCGTTTGAGGACTGATGACAGCCACGGTGTTTTCAGGCATGAATCGTTGTCGATACACTAAGGAACACGCTTTGGCAATGGTGCAAGCTTCTTTCAAAGGATCGACCCCTCCGTGTTCCATGAACAGTTCTCGAAATTTTCCACAGCAACGCCGTAAAATGTCCACGTCGGAACGACAATACTTTAGCATTTCTTCCTGAAAGTCGAAAGGGTCCGAGGCGTGAGCCTGGTACCAAGCGTAGAAAGCTTCTCGTTGTTCGGTACGCATGTTGTCGGGGTCGTAATAGTGAGCCTCAGGTAAATGGGGTAGAACGGCGTGTTGATTGGCTTCCGTATTGAAAAAGTGTGGAAAGTACCCTTTAGCCATTTCTGTCATTCCAAACGTTTTAGGCATTCGACTCAAAGGCATGGCCAAGTAACTCATCGAATCTTTAAACTGTACTTGTCCCACTTGCATGAAAATGATTTTGGCTCCGTTCAAAGTGACTTTAGGACGTTCGGTGCCTTGTTCCGTATAGTACCTCAAAAGAAACTGTCCATCGTATCCGGAGAAATTGTGAGCCATCACCGTGGCATGACGATGACAATCTCCGTAAAGTTCGATGTCCTCTTGGTTCCACGTCTTGTCGATGGGGTCTAAGACCCATTGGGCAAAATCGTCTAGCGTCTTTGGTCCCCGAAAGATTTTTTCACGCCCTCCAGGAATCTTGCTGCAGTGAGGGCAATGACTGAAGATAGGTTCTTGAATGCACTTCTCGCACGCTCGATGAGCCACGCAGAAATTAGGAATGTGAATGCCAGTCTCTTGCATGCATTCGAAATCGAAAAAGATGAAATTGCCTTTCTTCTTGTGACCGTCCTCTTTCTCTGGTGGGGGTTGGTATTTTTGCACGTAACATTGGTGTTTCAAGTCCACGATGTGGTGACAAATGTGACATTTTTTCTTTCCTGAACATACGTGTGCCTTGGTATTATTGGTACGTATGACTTGTTCACACGTAGGGCACTATCTCAGGAGTTGACAAGCACATTTCTTCTGTGAACCTTGCGTTTTCAGATGTTGTTGGTAACAGGTAGGGCTGACAAACGTACGCAGACAAGTTGAACAAGGTACTGGTTCTTCGCTCAGACAGGGTGAAGAGGCCAAACATCCTGAGCATTTCGATCCACAATGCTTGTGTTGCTCTCGATTATTATAACCATGGTCACATTTCTCACAGTAATAACCGTATCCCAGGAATCCGGTGATACTGGTAATGGTATCGAAATGGTCATCGTGATGATAAACGTGAATGTATTTTCCGTCCTTAAAATCTTGCCCTCGAAACAACAGAGACCCGCGCACTTCTTGAGGGTACACTTTCAAGGTGTATCGTGGAGCTAGGGCATCTTGCAATTTTTGCATCTCAGGAATGCCACAGGGTGTGTCTTTGGACAGGCCAGCTTGTCGTAACAGGAGTTCTGCTTCGTTTCGTTGTTTGGCTCGATAGGAACGTTGAATAGTGTTCCAGGTTCTTTTCCATTCTACCGTGTCGTTCTTGTTGGCATAGGTTCGTCCCACCACGATGGCACGGGCTAAACACATCTGGTCATGAGGATTGTGAATTTGGACAAGGCTACGCTTAATGCTGCGAAGGTCGTTCACCAATAACATCTTTTTGCGTCCGGTCCCTTGAGGAGGAGAGACGTGGGTCATGTCCAATGTGGCTTTTCCATCGTGATGTCAAACTGGTCATTAGATTGTTGCACGTGTTGAATCTTGTCCATGACTTTGGAAGCGGTCAATTCTGCAGGGGTGCTAAACTCGATCCAAACAGGGGATTTCAAGCCGTCGTGTTGTATGGAAAGTCTCAAGCGATCGTCTTCTTTGGGTTGACATTGTTGCTTGAGTGCAGTGAGCAAAGAATCCCACACCTCAGTGATGAACACTTCTGCTTTCTCTAACGGCACTTCAGCCTTGAAATCTTTAAACTTCACCGTGTATTTGTAAGCCGTGGTTCTAAATTTTCTAGAGGAGCGCTTTTCCGTCTCTCGAATGGAATAGTACTTTTCAGGGTTGACTAAGGGTGGTGAACTTGGTTTAGAGGGTTTGGATTCTGGTTCACTCATGTCCTCTTCAAAATCACTGGCATGAATTTGTGCCAAGATTTCAGCTCTGGTACGAGGCGATAGATCACGTTTCTGCCTCTTACTTTCTTCTTCTTCTTCCTTCTCAAATGAATTAGATCGTTTCATCTTGAAAGCAAAAAGTCAAATGACTCAAGTTCAAACACCATGAGCTACTTTATAGTCATAGCAGACCAGCGTATATAAAAGGGTGTGTGTCTTGTCCTTTCACTATTCATTTCACTCTCAAGCCGAGCACAACGATGGAAGAGACTAACCAGATGGAACGTTTCGTCAGAGCTTTGCGAGGGGTCATTAGAAAATTCTCTTCAGACCAGCCTACGGACTACTCTCCTTCCTTTCGAGATAAAAGTCAAGATACTTGCTATATCTGTCAGAAGAAAGGGCATTGGTCTTCAGAGTGTCCAGACCGTCAAAAAAGAACAAAAACAGGGGCTAAAAAAGACAAAAGTCAAGATACCTGTTATTATTGTAAAGAAAAAGGACATTGGTCTCCAGATTGCCCAAAAAAGAAACAAGATGAGTCAGAAGAAAAGGGATTCTTCAGAAGAAGAGAGGGGTTCTTCAGAGGAAGAGAGGGATTCTTCAGAGGAAGAAAGCAGACAGGTGAAGAAAAAGAAACAGGAGAAGAAAAGAAGAAGGGAAGAAAGTGAGGAGGAAGAAGAGGAAAAGAGTGTGACAGTGAAGAAATTCAAAAAACAGAGAGACTAAACAAGGAGACAGAAGAGGTTAATGAACTTTTTATTAAAGTGTTGTGTTGAGAATTGTGAATTGGATTGTAAAAAATGGAGAAAAGAATAAATGAATGATATAAGGTAAGTGTCTTTGAGTTTTGATTTTAAAATAAGAAGCTACACTCACGCACTCATACACAGACACGTACTATAAGGGTAAAATGGGTGGTTTTTTTTTTGAGTTATTGGCAAATTGAAATTGTATTTCTTTTCGAGAAATGTGGGTGGCCCTGAAAAGGGCCTTTTTTATTTATGGTGTAGGGGTGAGTTTAAGCAATCAACTTTAACTGCCTTATGCCTTTGCCACGGCCAAGGCCTACTTCTGAACTGCGTAATGTTGATGATGATTGGGTTGAAATCACTAAGGGTGGTACGGTAGGCTTAGTCACAGGGTTGACGTGTTTAGCTCGGGAAGGTCGTATTCTCTTCGGTCGTGATAAAGAAGTCTGATACATTTGTTTCAGACTCCTTAACTCCGCTAAAATGTCCAACAGTACCGTGACCGTTTGATTTTCACCCTCTTGTTTCTTTGCTGCTACTTCTTCTTGCTGTTGTTGCTGTTGTTTTTTTCTTACCTCTTCTTCTTGCTGCTGTAGGAGAAAAGCTTGTTCCGCTTCCTTTTGTCGTTGTATAAATTTCTCCAATTCTTCTTTCTGTCTCTGTCTAAAATTCTCCACTTGCGGTAATGAAGAAGGTAACGAAGGTTCCGGAACAAATTCTTGCGAGGAGAGAAAATCCACAAAATCCCAATTCACCTCTTCTGAAAGTAAGTCCGGGTTCCCTTGGGCGGTCTCCCCTGTTGGTGCACCCCATTGGATCGTTTTCTGAGTTTCCGTCATGTTGAATCACTGCTGCATAGATTGACTACACACAAGCGCTAGCGAATCTATATAGACTACGTGACGTCACAGACTGTTCTCTTCGGATTGGATGCGGGCTGACTGAATTCTGTAACGCGTGTTCGGATTGGTGAATGAACTCAATCCGTTTCAATCCTACCTCTGCGTATAAATAAGCGCAGTTCAGTGCATTGATTCACCTGTTCTCGTCGCTTCAAGATGTGGACCACAGTTGAGTCATCCACCCGTGTGTCTTCCATGATGTTTCGGACAGACTTGCTCATGTATGTCCGATCCAAGTGGACCGTTGTCCACAGGACAAACACCAGCCTGTGGATACGTAGGATTTACGTGGAGAGGCAAGGATGCCTGAAAAGAGTGCTAATTTACGGGCCAACAGTGAGACGCAGCCTAAGGACAAGAAGAAGACCAATGCGGTGCCATTTATGTTAATGAATACATTAACATAAACCCAAAGGCCCTTTTCAGGGCCAGCCATATTTCTCGAAAAGAGATAGCCTTTCGATTGCCTACCCCTTTTTTTAAAATTTTTTAAAAAAAAATCCCATGTTAAATTCCCCTTGTTCGTAAAGTGACCCACGATTTATTCCCATGTTAAATTCCCCTTGTACGTATATGTTCCCACGATTTATTCCCATGTTAAATTCTCCTTGTACGTATATGTTCCCACGATTTATTCCCATGTTAAATTCCCCTTGTACGTATATGTTCCCACGATTTTTCGCCATGTTAAATTTCCCTTGTACGTATATGTTCCCAAGGGGGTCTGTAATGCTAATTCCCATTGTACGTATAGTATCCCCCTTCACTACTAATGTACTCGTTTACATACGTGAAATAAATTCAAACTGTTTTATATCCTCTTAAAAGGTTCACATACTTATTCTATATGCACCTAATTGAAATCACAGTTTTAAAAGCTGCGGAAGAGTAAATAAAAATCATTGTTAAATCAGTTGTTCTCTTCGACCTGAAACGTACAAAATGATGCTTTTTCGACGGATGGTAGAGAAGACAACCTTTTCGATAAAGATTTAAGTCATGGTCTGTTTTTATTAACTGCCATGTATACAGAGAACTCTTCTAATTGATAATTTGTGTCTAATATTTAGCAAGTAATCGGATATTAATATTGTTCATGAATAAATATATTTTGTTTGGCAAACATTAAAAAGAAATTGTTTCTTTTACCAGATTAAAAATCTTTTGAAGATAAATGCCATGAATAATTTCTTGAAATGGAAGCGCTCTCTAGTCTGAAATTTTGACTTCATCATGTCTAAACAAAACCTTAAAAAGAACGAATAATGATGCCTGTGTATTAAAAACACCCACATAATTCCATAATCGAGATAGCTACAAACGGACTGTTTTCACCTTGTTATAGTGTCAACTATCTTTGTAATATTCGTCAGCATATCATGAAGAAATACAATGAATATAAACAGTCAACTGAGAAAATGAAAAGTCTGGAAAGATTAATGATAAACACGAAATTAAGGGATGATACATTATCGCTAAATTTAGCGTTGCCTCTTTCATTGAAGCAACTGTCATAATTTCATCACATAGGTGAATAAAATGGTATGTATTTTTTGGAGTATTTTAAAGTTTCGCTCATCCGGTGTAGGGCCATGGAAGAGTAAATTTGTTGAATTGTCTTCGAAGAAGATATGTGGCAGCTGAGGCTGTATAGAAAACACGACATATTTTAAACGTAATGTAAACTCGTTTTGTTAATCTAATCTGAAAGCGTATATTAAGAAAGCATGGATGTACGTATTTTCTAATCCCATCTTTAGGATATGGAGTACACACTCCGTTATTTCCTTTGTTTTAATAATGGTTTAGAATATTTATCTGTTCATGGTGAAGGTAAATATATTCTTTCAAAGAGCATTGATTTGTCATCGCAAGTTTTAGAAATTTCTAATTATTTTCAAATTCATTAAAGACGTCAATTATTATTATTGACCGGTTTTTTGGCCATCTGGTCGGAGATTATTACATTCTGGGCTTGAATTGGAAATCCAGTCAAAAGTGGTTTCTTTAATGGCAAGTCTATAACCAAGCTCAGTGGTTTCACTATCACGGTTTACCAGGCCATGCTTATGATTTTGACATTACAATAAAGATTTTTTTCAATGTTTAATGCAACGCTGCTGCTCACAAACGACTGAGAAACCCTAACATTTTAGTACACAATCTGATAAAAACACAGTCTATCATTAGACATCTATGTCATACACACCTTTTCGGCCCGTGCCTGGTTTTCTGGACTTTCTTGTGTATTATTTTGTATAAAATTGGTACTCAAAGCGTAGAGAACATGACCAATTTTGTCCATCCAGGGCTGAACAAATTTATTTTTTAACCACTAGTCCAGGACAAGTGGTTTCAGAAAATTCACTAGTCCCACCTTTCTCTTCTCTAGTCCCTCCTTACTCGTCACTAGTCCCACCTTATTTTTCACTGGTCTCAAAATGGTAATCACTTGCCGAGATTTGATGAGACGTATGTGCTTAATCCATAAAAAAAGAAGAAAAAAACGATATACAACATACTTATTTCTTAAAAGAATTTAATTTTTCAAAAACATTGGTTGTTATACATTTGGCTTCTTCAGGTTCATGTATATATGTTTTAGCTGATGGATTTGAAAATATGTCCGTGTATATGTCTGCCACCTGCACCAGCATTAAGCCAGCAGTTGACAGCTGTGTCTGGGTTAAAGTCCTCAAGCTCTGGTCCATTTGCAGAAATGTTCATTAGCATTTGTAAACTCTTTTGGTCATTGACATGTAGGTTGCGATAGGAATTCCTTAAAGAAGTCTTGATTAAGTTCATTGAACTAAATCCTCGTTCACACTCAGAAATAGCTACCGCACACTCAATATCCGTCTTACGTTTTATCCCTCCATTTTCAAACAAATTTACCTTCGCCGAATCGCCGTTATTACCTTACTTGCGAAAATAATTTAGCAAACTCATTTTATCCACAGAGTAACTATCAGCTTGCTTGACAACTACTTCTAAAGTGATCATAACATCAATTTTCTCTTTTAAATACGAACCGAAACAGCTCATTAATTAGCGTAATTGTTTCGCTTCAAACACAATATCGCACGTGGAAGTTAATCATCTGTATAATCAATTATAAATTAAAGAATCATTACTGTCATTTAATCAGTTCATAAAGGAAACCAACACTGATGTCGGTAAAATACCTTTCATTAATTTAATACACTGACTCGCTGGAATAAAATCATTGTGAACCGCTCGCTATGATCTAGATTGAGTAAACTCATTGCAACAAAACCGCTTACAACACTGCTAATTGATCATACTGGCTTTCTTTTGTTTGACCTGTTTTGATTTGCCGATAATTTGGTCGCTTAGCCCAATATGTAGTCAAGCGGTAAAAGGATGTAAATGTATACACGAAGAGGGGTAGAATCAAGTATTCAGTACGTCCAGAGGGCATGATTGGCCAAATAAAGGCAGATATATTGACTAAAGCACGAAAATAAGGACTAGCCCGACTTTTTTAAAAAGCACTTGTCCCGGACTAGCGACTTGGAAAATTTTACTTGTCCGACTTCAAAAATGACTAGTCCGGGACGTCGGGCTATGGGATTTGCTCAGCCCTGCCATCGATTCCGTTAAAATTGCTTTGGGATAAGTTTGCATGAGTGTGATGACGTCATTCCATCATCACTAGACCATAATTCGTCTCCTATGAACTTTGAGAGATAATTGTATGACATGTATGTTTTCATACATTTTGAGTGAGATTCCTTCAAATTAAATGTTGAGATCTTGACAGATGTGTTCAGCAAGAATGGCATGTGCAAATCAGATGAAAACTATTAGTCTAAACTTTGTTTAATGAAAGACATAATCAATTTTTGACATGAGTTGTAGAGAATGTGCTGAGCTAGAAAATACGAATTAAGATACACAGAGTAGTAAAGTCGTGTTTGATGCATTTCATACTCTTCAATACAGCACATGAGGCAGTTACGTTACTAAGCAAAATATGCAAAATGCGACCAAAAATATTTTTAATCTTGATCCCACTCTGTTGTAGCTAAAATTTCAGATCGCTTTTCGTCAACTTAAAGTTTGTGTAGTATATTGTTGTTTACAAGGGTAATATCGTACCTATGTAATCTACATTATACCAGATTTATATGTATTCCTTTAAAGTCAATACACATGTTCATGAATAGTATTGAATGAATGATGGAAGTAAATGATAAATAAATTGTATTAACAGATAATATCATATTTTGTTATCACAATCTAGTGTTACCTCAGTTGTCAGATGTGTGCACACTAATTTTCTCTTTCTTAAATTATGGTTTAACTTCTGACTATTTCCAAGTAAAATTTAAATTTAATATATGCACAGAAAGAGGCACATTGCAAAATCTAATTGCAGTACAGGAGACTCGATCTAAATGTGTATTGCAACTATGATGTTTGGCCCCCCCCCCCACGCTGGGATATTTTTGAACCTACAAATCTTGTTATGAAATTTAAGTTACTAATTTAGTTTTCTGCTCTTATTGTGTTCAAAACAAACGTGTCACGCGATCAAGAAATTCAATTTGATTTTGTTCCCGTGAAGGGCAAAGTAATAGCGTAATCATCAAAAAATACAAATGCTTTCATTCTTGCCTAGAAACACTGCGTAATTTATAGGGGATATTGTGGTAAAGCGAAATATAGATGCACTTTTGGAGAAATCTAGTCACTATTGGTGTTATGCGCGATAAATCCACTCGAAATAACTTTTCACTGCCCATAATCAACAAGTTGTATTCGTTTCAATTGTACTAATTTCGCATCAATTGTGTTAAGTTCGTATATTTTATATTCATTTCTCATAAAATAAAGCAAATTCAATTCGAAAAAACTATATGCTTAGATTTTTATCTTTGCTACAACGTGTCCGCTGTCAAAAGCTAGAAGAAAAAAGAGAAATTATGGCATGAAATTGTGGAAGAGAACTGAGTTATATTTCCTGCTTTAACTTGAAATTTGTAAAATATAGGTCACGCTTTTACTCGGGACAAACACATTGTTATTTAAAGTAACTTTAAGTTTAAATTGTCGGAGATTTTACCACTACATTCTTTAGTAATGCTATATTTACATGCAGTCAGAACAGGCTCAGGATATTCTGTCAATGACAGAAAAAAAAAACAACAAACAAAACACAGGAAATGCTGCAGAAGTCGCTATCGCATATACGAATATTTTGCTCACCAAATGTCTTCGTGTTGACATCATTCGCTTTTTGGATAAAATAATATTTTTGACGGTGCTTATTCATAGTTTTGAAACGAATCTATAAGCTTCTATGATTATATCCCTTGCCATCACTGTCCGATATATAGTTACATACAGTAGTTACATATACAGGCATTTCAGGACGTACAAACTGGATGGAAGTTCCTGACGTAATATGCTCCTTTCACATATACGTTCGGGGCATGTGACATAAAAGACTTAAAAACTTCAACTACATATGTGACATACGAAACTTCTTTGTACATTTATAAAATCCCGTTTTTACTATGTCAAATTCTTTTGAACATACGTACAAAAATGTCACAAAAGTGAAATATGAAGTAAAAATTGCGCAATATATATATATATATATATATATATATATATATATATATATATATATATATATATATATATATATATATATATATATATATATATATATATATATATAAGGGAAGGACAAATTTTACAAGATGTAGAAGAGTCATAGCTCATTTTTTGCAAGCAGTTGTTCTTCATGTTTTAAAAAACTTCCAAACATCGCCATTTCCTCTGAAAGGTTACAGAAAACAAAAAAAAAAAAAAAAAAAATAACCCCCATTCGCCCAAAAACAACAAAAACAAAATTGGTAAGTTTTGAAGTCATCTTCTGTATTGTAATATGCCAGAATAATGCTTCATAAATAACATATCTACGCTGAATCGTACAACTCGGTAAATCATGCCGAATATCATTTAGAAAATAATTTAATGTTAATAATATTCCGCAATTAAAATATTTTCAGGAAGAATTTGTAAAACAAAATATAGTTTGTTTCCTTCACTAAATACAAAATATTCCAACGATAAACACTAGGAATACTTTTTGCAAAGGAATTGTTCTTTATTTTGCATTTGGAGTTAATCATGCGGTACGCTGAGTTGGAAACTGAGTTTCCATTGTGAGTCAATCATAAGTGGTTTTTCCAAGATAAAACCGTTTATAACTGACATAAAATCAAAATTCAGTTTCATGCGCAATGGTTTTGTCATCACCATTCACCAAACAGTGCATACGAATTTGACATATTACTGTTTTGACGCTTAATTCAACATTGTTCACGAAAGACTGAAATACTTTTGCTCCATATTATACAATATTCAACGACATCATTAAGTTAACGTGCTGGTCCGACATTTTTTATTCGTCACAGATTTGTCCTTTTCTGGTTTCGGCAGCGTTCTAATGTATATATTTTGTATCAGACTTTGAATCAGGCATATTCATGAAAGTAATTATAGGATCTACTTAATGCCTGAAAGGCCAATTGGGGTAAAGAAAAATACAAGGTTTCTTAAGCAATTCCGTTTCTACTGTTGGGATAAGTTTTTCTGAGTGTGGCTTCGTTATTCCTTCATCACCAGGCCTATATTTGTGTTGTAAGAATCTTTGTTGATAGAGTTTTAATGGATGGTTGGCTGGGTATATAAGTTTTCAGATATTTTGAGTAACTTTGATTCAAAATTAGTTATTACGATCTTGACAGCTGTGCTGAATGAAATATTTAATTGCGTGCATCAAATGTAAGTGATTAGTCTATGAAGCTTCAAAACCAATTTCAAACATGAATATTCCCTTGGGCTTTTTAGATGCATGCGAAACATAAGGCTGTACTCAGTAAATCAAGGTTCCAAGTTTATTAATTGTGGCTGAAGACTGGTTCGTTTAGCGGCGCATGAATTGATGAAAACCCTAGGGCATGCTTATTAAGTGACCAATACGAAGTTGAATATCAATAATTCAGTTTGTAGTGAATGTACGTAAATAGTTAATATAGTTTCCACACAGTGTCTGTAGACTATGTTTATTACAAATCCTGCTGTTTAATTCTAGTTGTAAGAAAATCGAATGCAACCATGGCACCTTGGCACAATAGGTAAAACATAAAGAGATGGAGAATAAAGGATATATAATCTTGATCCTATCTCCAATAACAATTGAAAACTCCGATTTAATTTGATAAACTTTGTTTTAAATTTTAAAGTTTCCGCAAAAAGGCTAAATAGTTAAAGTCTAATTTCAAGAAGACAGAAAATTCTGTCTAGACATGTATTGGACTTAAATTTAAAGATTATCATCTCAAAATGTATTTGATATCCATATTTTCCAGACAAACAATCCAATTTTGACTTAAAACAGAAATGTGACAGGCAAATCGGGACATTTAAGTCCCTATATCTATTGTAATGATATTAAGGTTGTTGCTAATTTCGTGTTCTGCTTTTATTGTTTGCAAAAACAATTGAGTCACACGATCTTGAATTTCAATTTTACTGCGTCACAAGATCTAGAATTTCAGTCTGAGTAGCAAGAAGCAGAATTTCAATATGATGTGGGTATCGTCGTTCTAAAGTAATTCAGAGCGTAATCATTCAAAAAGGGCAAAAACTACTTCATTCTAGTGTCTAAAAGGGATTGATTTATGGGTTCTCTTTATGGCTAAACGAAATATAGATGCCTCCTTGGAGAAATCTAGTCGGTATTGGTTTTTGGGGATATGCATACTTTTATCATTATAATACAGTTGAAAAAGGTTTTATAAAGCCTGTGGAGTTAATAAATAATTATAAACAAGTTAAGTTGATATTGGCTTTATTAATTTGTCATACAGTAGGTTACTTTTAATTAAAGTTTCTTTGTTTAAATTCCAGAGTGAGAGCATAGTCTGTATCTCAAAGTAGTCCTTAGAAAAGCAGGAAATATAACTCAGTTTTCTCTTGCACTATTTGATGCCATGATTTCAGGTTTGGTTTTTGACTCCTGAAAGCACGCATATTATAACGAAAATAAATCAATTGCATTATTTCTATACCGCTAAAAGTCAACTGAATGTAAATTTTACTTTGTTTAAACTTGTAGACTTTTCTGTATTTTGTGTTATGTTCCATACCAGAAAGTTGCAAAGGATATTTAAATTTTACGACTACGAATACTTACTCATATAATGTCATATTAACAGCCTGTTCGGGTCGGTTTCGTCCAGCTGCTTTGGCGCGTGTGATTTTGGAAATCTAGGTGTAGCCAAACAAAAAAATAGAAGGTAGCACTTGAGTGATAGATTTCCACTCGCTTATGAAAGGTTTATCTTTTTTATTATTGTTGTTTGGATTTGGTTTTCTTTAGACACTCCGTCAATAATTCATTTTTATAACTGAGTTTGTTAAGAACATGAAGTATACATTGATCACTATGCACAAGCAGTTGCCGGAGCAACCGGGAAAAGACTTTAAGCCATCGGGATCAGCTTTGTCCTTCGAACTCCGTCTTACGTTTCTCATGTGGAACCCTATTATGAACTATATATCTAAATAAAGGCACTGATTATGCCGTTCGCCTAGCAGCCATACCGTTTCGGGTTGAAGTCAATGAGCATACGCAAGGGTTATTTGTCGTCCAGCAATGCACGTGATTTGATTTCAGCTCGAATTCTAGCGCCTCTAAATGGGCCATCGAAATGACGAGAAAAGGTTGTAAGGGTATTGAACTGTTGATTTTAACTAAGAGAAGTTAAAATTATAATTATATTAATCGTTTATGTATTCATGAAATCTCTCTGAAACTGTCGAGGAATAACAAACATCAAACATATGTTAAAGAATTACTTTCTTATCTCTTATATTTGAATTTCTATATACATCCTTGTTACATACATTCCATACATGAGTACACATGTCACACAAACAGTTACATGCAATAAAATGATCTTAGGTGAGAAACTGATAGAGATCGAATTAGGTCTTTCTTTGGTATGAGATGGAGAAAAGCGGATCACCTTGCAAAATTACTCACCTTAGACTGGTACATGTCAATTGTTACACCTAGCTGCCACCGAGATGAACCAATGCTTTGATATGGAGTTATTTCAAATAATGTATCATTTTACTGCATACCTTCTCCGGTGGCCTAGTGGACAGAGCGTCCGCCTTGGATGCGGGAGGTCGCTTGTTCGAACCCCGGGCGATTTATACCAAAGACTTATAATAAAATTTTACTAACAGTTGCTGCGCTAGGCCATCAGCATTAAGAAATTAGTATTAGGACTAATCGGCCTGGTATCGGATAATGTGACTGAGTGGAACAGTACACTACATGTCTGCGGCATGATATCCCAATGCTAGACATCACTATAAACTGCTACGCTGCTGACATCATATCGATATGACTGAAAAATTCTTAAAGCTACGTTAAAAATCCAAATCACACACACACACACACCCACACACACACACACACACACACACACTAAAACTAAAACATTGTAGAACTTTATGATGCACATCAGAAGAATCCGTTTTGAATTGTAAAACTGGTAACGTGCTTCGGTGTGCTGAACCGATTGCAATCAACCACGTATATCATCGCAATTCCTGTGGTCGCTCTCAACCACGTGTATGATCACACTTTTCAAACTACTTCGGTGTGCACAACCGATCGCTGTCAATCACTTGTATAATTACAATTATCTAAATGGAAGTATGATTCTAACTATCTGACAATGACCTCAGCTAAGTCCAGTGCAAAGACATCTATGAGGAGAGAATATACACGTTATGTCTCCAGAAACAGGGCCTTCTTACACTAATACTAGCTTCATGCACAGGAAAAAAATGTTCGCAGTCCTGATTGATTGTTTGTTTTTGTTGTCTAAGTAACAATCTTAAGTTAAGTCAGATACAATTGCATGGATTGATTATCTTATAATAAAGCTTGCTGTTTTGATATACCAGAACGCTGGAAAGAAGGACATGAGCACGTCAGTTGCCGCAATATCTTGACCCCTTCACTAAGTGCGTCTCTAAAATAGTTCTAGATCATTCTCGATTCTTACGAATATATGTACTTCTAGCATGGAGCACAAGTACTAAATTATAACCAACTTACTTTGGTTTGCTTCTACAATGACTTGTCAAATGGGAAATATATGGCCTGCCATTACCTCCTAATTGAATAAGTTTGTGTTTGGGCACTAGTTCACTTTGCTATTCTGTATTCTGAAAAATCCTTAATTGAGGTATCCTGTTGTCAGATAGTGATTTCCTCTGTCTGATTTCAACAATTAATATTATTCTATAAATGTATCTTTCTATGCCGTCGTTTCCCCGGGGAATAAGTGCGAACTAGTTGGCCTTCTCACTGCTAACGATCTGATATTTCACATACCAAAATTAAATGTATGGAGCATTTTAAAGAAGAATAATGCGGGAAATTTTATATTTGTACACATCTGCTGTTATTCCCAAGCATCAAAGTGGATTGCATTTTTTGATGATACGTCTGTTCGGAAAAGTTTTCCTTCAGAAGATACATGTACGGTAACAGTTTAATCTTGTCTAGAACACAGTTGGGATTGCTCGCAATGGCGTTTAAGATTCAACAGATTTGGTCTTTTAGAGGCCAATGTTGCGCAAACTCTCACATGTATTAGTTAATTTCTAGATGACAGTGCATCAGTTTGAATTTATCTCCCATTTTTCTTGTATCCTATGTCGATGAACGTGTATTATTTTAAATATATTTCAATATCGTTTTATAAAAACAATATGGGATTGGATTCAAGTTAACTAATTCATTTACGACCTTTCCTTGAACGTACTAACTGTTCCAAGGTGACATTCATTTCGCAATGAAAAACGGAACATATCTGAAAACTAGGTCAAAATTACATACATTTAAGAAGTGTAAATATTCAAAGAAAGAATAACATATGTGTCCCTAATTAATAATCATAATAATAATAATAATAATAATAATAATATGCGCTTTACAACATTAGACAACACCTATAACATAAAAAACATATATAATGATATGATTACAAAAAACAAACACCATGAAATTAGAAAACATAAAAAACATGATGAAAATATTTAAGGTAGGAAACATTATTAGGTCTTCAAGTTTGTTCTTGCAGTCCAAATAAGTGAGTATTAAGAGCACTCTTAAATGGGATCACTGTGTCCTTGTGTCTAAGTTCAGTGGGCAATTCATTCCACGTTGCTGGGCCCTAGTATGCAAAAGAACGTTGTCCATATGACTTCGTTCTCATAGTGGGAATAATGAGTATACGATTGTCAGAAGAGGAGCGTAAGTATCTTGCTGGTGTGTACACATGGGTGAGGTCGGATAGGTATGTTGGACTGCAGTCCGTCAGTGAAACGTAGCACAGAGAACAAATTTTGTGTTTGATTCTGGATTGAATGGATAGCCAGTGTAGGGTACAGAGCAGCGTGGAGGTGTGCTCTGATCGTGGTACTCTAAGTATGATCCGAGCAGCTGTGTTTTGAATTTTTTGAAGTTTCTGGAGTAGATATTGAGATGAACCAGACAGAATTGAGTTACAATAGTCCAGTCTTGAAAGTACTAATGAACACATACGTGTTTTAGTGGCATCAGCTGAAAGATATTTGCGAATTGAGCTGATGCGTCTCAGCTCAAGATATGCAGCCTTGCATATGTTCATGACATGTTGGTGCAATGTGAGAGAACTGTCGAGTGTAACACCTAGGGTTCGTACTGACTGTGAATTTAATGTTGGTGTTACTTATATTTATTGTTTGAGGTAAAGGATGTGAATGAGAAAGTCTTTGTGTTGTGATCAGAATGGCCTCAGTTTTATCATCATTCATCTTCAGCTTGTTACACGGCATCCATGATTTCATATCAGAAATGCACCTCTCTACACCTTGGATAGTGGCATCAACTTCAGCTGGGTGGCTAGATTTGTATATTTGGGTGTCATCAGCGTACAATTGATGAGACACTGGATGATGATCTATGACACTTGAGAGCGGCTGAGTGTACAGAATGAAGAGAACAGGTCCAAGAACAGACCCCTGTGGAACACCACAACATAGATTAACTGGGCTGGAATGTATTCCATTTGCAGACACAATTTGTATCCTGTTGACCAAGTAGGACTTGAACCACAGTAAGGCTGTATCATGAATGCCAAATACATGCTGGAGACGGTGAAGTAATATATCATGGTCTATTGTGTCAAATGCTGCAGACAAATCAAGGAGGGTGAGGACTGTAACCTTTCCGCTATCCAATGCAGAGAGAATGTCATTAACTACTTTTAAAAGAGTAGTTTCAGTACTGTGGCAAGGGATATGCAGATTGTACATTGCTAAAAATTATTGCTAAGTAAATCAACGATTAATAGAAACGACAGACAGAGGGGGAACGGTAGGGGAGATAGAAAAAGAGAAAAAGAAGGAATGAGAGAGTGAAAATACAAAACACAGTTATATCCACTGTTGTCCATTAGTTTTACTTTATTAATGTATCAATTCAAATATAATATGATATACTACAAAGGTATAATTTTGAGGATATACTTTTGAACATTTAGGAATATTATTATTTGGTTATTTATTCTAACGTCAACTTTCTAGCGTTATTAAGTAGAGGCTTGAAAAACAGAGCAAACTAGAACAGTTGTGGTTTAAAGGATCACGTATGCACCGGGTTCACTTATTTTCTTTTGTTTTGCATCCTTTATGATCAATATTTTGCACCCTGAAATAAAATGCATAGTTATTACTATCACAGGCTACATGAGATATTCTCACCGTATGTCAGTCACACTGCTGCCATATATGAAAATAGAGTAAAATAGAATGAAAAAAGAAAGTATGGATAATGGAAGGACACAATAAGTATATAACATTATTACTGAAATTCAAATTATATTTCATGTAAAATTAATGTACTACCTACATCAACTGTTTAATGGAACCAGAATTACAGAAAATGTTATTTATGACCTTCATTTCTATGATGTATCAGAAATGAAACAAATACAATATTGACCACTGAAATAATAGCCTTGAAACAATGCTCTGGGATATGACAGAGAGAGATGACAGATTGAGACAATGCTGTGGGATGTACCAGACTGAAACAGTTACGTGGGATATGAAAAGGTATTCCAGATGCTGATTATATCCTATTTACTATTCATTTAAAATCAAGTATGTAAAACATCATACATGTACAGTATGTGTTTTCCGTGACAATAATTCACAGTAGTTACGTTTTCTGTAACATGACATCAGAGTACTTTATGTGTTATCTGCGACATGGCTTCGTATTACTGTGTTACTGTGGCATGGCTTTATTAATGTACTGATGCATGAAATAGCAGTCTCTCAGAAATTAAAATTGCCTGTTAATATCTATGCTTCGTTTCAGTTAATATCTATTTTCAGAAAAGCAACACCTATAACATCAGATGTGAAATACGCGTGCCTTATCTCTTGGTTACTAGAAATGTATGTATCATATTATCAGAAGTTACAAATAATAAAAGCCTTCAAACTATAAATTTATTGTTTTAAAGAGAACAACTATATTTTATGCAGCATAAATATTATTAAAGCTGAATTTTCTCCTTTTACAACAGAAATGGGATTAATGATTTGAAAATTTCCAGTCTTTCCAAATCGTTCTAAGTATCTTCTAAACATAAAAGTTTCAATAGTGTATCTAAGTTAGCTAAATAAATCTTTAGCTATGTGCTGTTTAATCGTACTATTATAATTATTCCATTTAGCATCAGAATATGATGTTAATCCTTCGTGGCAATGACGATTAACAGGAACCATATTAATATAATCAAAAGTGAAACACAGGAAGAAAACAAAAAACTCAGTTTGCATAGTAGTGATTAGTGCAATGCCAGTTTTCGATGGATCAACAATAGATACACATTCGTTTGCCCGTGCATTTAGTATTTTCAAGATCAGTTTTTCCAATCTTTTATGTCCGTAAACAAGAAGTATCACTGGAAAATAGCATTTTCAAGGATATTTAATTGTGTGGAATATTATTGATGTAAACAGGAAATAGTAACGGGCCTAACTCGGATAATACATTTAGACAGCAAATTATGCTTTACGGCCAGTTCAGAAGCTTTCGAACCAGAATATAAATTTAGCAGGACTTCCATATTTCTGAAATTCTTAAACTAGACCTTGCATCCTTACTCTGTCCAAAGCATTCCTGACATAAGGCAATGTTAAACATTTGATTTCATTCAAATGAAGCGAACCATATATTGTATGCTCAAGTCCAATTAGTTGAGGATTTCCTGGTGAAGAAATCCAGATTGATATTTAATTATTAAGCCATCTTCGTGCAAACCATGATATAGATTTCTGAATATAATGGTCTAAAACACTTTCTACACACAAATAAATAGATAAATATTTATATAATTAGACGATAGTGTTTGTTAGATCGATGTAAGTGTATATTAAGTGATATGTAGTTACGGAATATGACATTATAACTATTTCAACGGTAATTATGGTTCGATGTTTTTCTCCAAATAATCCTAAAATTTTAACAATAATTTCAATAATTTGCTAGATTTGAAAATGGTGTAAACACTTCAGGAATATGTGAGTGAATTAAAAGCAACACAGTTGAATCAACTTCAAAAAAATAGTTTTCGTGGGCTCGATGATGGAGAATAGGAATTATGCACTATCCTGCGTGTCTTCAGAGGCAAATAATAGGGACAGTAGCCGTTGTGGCTCAGAGGTAATATAATTCTGCATCCAATATAATCGAATATTACCCTGCTCAGGTGGGAATAACGTAATGATAATAAATGAAATGGTACATTGTTTGCAAATATTCAGCTTAAACATATTATTGTGCCATATTAAGGAAGGAAATGGAATCGGCAACACGTTCTCCAAAATGAGGTATAGCCATTCCCCAGTGTCACCGCACTTTACAAAATACTTAAGGCGGGAAAACCAGGAAAGGCATCTGATTGCATTAATAAAATCTTTAATAGCTGTAAATAAGTTGTCATTTAGTTCATACGATACCTAGAAGAACCTTGATGTAGCAGGCACAAGTAGGTTATTAGGATTTAAAAGTAAGATTCTGTTCTGTTCTCCATAACGGCTAAAAGATAAAAATATTGAGATGAAGTCTCGGATGCCTCTCCACATTGTTGTAATAATGAACGAATTACATGCTTATGATTGAATTACATGCTTATAATTAAATGGTATGCTTATGAGTGAATTGTATGCTTATGAGTTAATTGTATGCTTATGAGTTAATTGTATGCTTATGATTGAATTATATGATTATGATTGAATTATATGTTTACGATTGAATTGTACGCTTATGATTAAATTACATTCTTATAATTGAATTTATGCTTATGATTGAACTGCATGCTTATGATTGAATTACATGTTTACGATTGAATTGTACGCTTATGATTGAATTACATGCTTATAATTGAATTACATGTTTACGATTGAATTGTTCGCTTATAATTGAATTTTATGCTTATGAGTTAATTGTATGCTTATGATTGAATTACATGCTTAAGATTGAATGACATGCTTAGCATTGAATTATATGCTTATGATTACTTACATGTTTACGATTGAATTTTATGCTTATGAGTTAATTGTATGTTTATGATTGAATTGCATGCTTATGATTGAATGACATGCTTAGCATTGAATTATATGCTTATGATTACTTACATGTTTACGATTGAATTTATGCTTATGAGTTAATTGTATGTTTATGATTGAATTGCATGCTTAGGACTGAATTGCTCGCTTAATAACTAAGTCATTATTTAGAAAACTACAGCTATTTATAATTCTTGCATGGAAGATAAAACATTTCACCAGACTATTTGTATATCCTAGGAATGGTTTACATGTTACACTAGTCGTACGTCGTCTAAAATAAGAAAGGCAAGGGCAAGCCTTTTTTCAGGATGGTCTTGTCACAAAGTCATGGGCGAAATAATACATGACTTCATTGAAATGTCTCATATGAAATGTGAAATTTCAAAATCTAACCTATGTTCTAGATTAAAGCTTGATAGATCTGTTAAAAAATCGGTGTCAATAATTGAAAAAGATAAACATGGGTACGTGTAATTGTATTCAAAATATATAACAAACATACATTTTATGCAACGTACATTATGGGCATGTACAATATTTATACAAAATGTATAACGGGCATCTATAATCTTATAAATAATTCCAACTGGGAGTGTTTTATTGGACTTCAACGTTACTACCTGCCATCGATTAAGCCAGGCCTTAACAGTTTCAAGATTAGCCAAGATAATGTATCTATTTCATAAGTATCCATAACCCATAACGAATAACTTTACCTGTGCATTTCTATAAACAGATCAACAATTTGGGAATGGTAATTAGTGGTACAGTATACACTACTCTGAACGAAGGCGTTAATTAGATGTTTGTAGAAATGGATATTTAGTAGTTTTTACGGCCGAGAATTACGAAGGAAAGTGTAATATATGTGTTATGGATTAAATTTGAGAATAAACAAAACTATTACACTATATAATACGTTTCTTTAAAAAAATGTTCACGTAGAAAAAAGAAATAGTCGTAACGGCAATGGAAAGCAATTAAATCGTTTGTATTTATTAGAGGCCAGTCAATGTTTGTACACATTAGGGATTATGGATCATATCAGACATTTTTTAATTTAGTGAGGAGTCATTAACAGTCTTACTAAATAAGTTTCTACGAGGGAATGTTTCCATTCGTATGAGAATCCTTTTTACTCCTAGTGACATACATTTTTATTTGAAGGAATACAATATTTTCAAGCCGTGCTGCACTTTTCTTCCAATGCATTTATTGGATTTCAGTAGTTTCGGCAAATTATGTAGTGAAATCTTATTTGTATATAAATAGACGTATATATTAAACGATGAGAAAAACAATCTAAGACGTATTTTGGTTCACTGAGAGAATAACTGATTTGATAAATGGTAAACAGAGCCAGAATGACCAAATTTCCGAAAATTCTTAATGTTTCAGAGCCACTATCAATCCTGCCACCAGGGGTAAGTTTCATTACCATGTTAATGTTGTACCAATATATATGATTCAAAATAACAATCGAAAAGCTATTATAATGGACTGGTGGCAGGACTAGAGCAGTACATACAGGACATTGGAGAGAATCTATCGGTTGGCAACCAAAATAATCAAATAATCAACTTCGAATATAAGTCGAACATATTGTAGTGTTTCTTTCTCCGATAAAAAGATAAAAATATTACCTTGTCCACACACACACACACACACACATATATATATATATATATATATATATATATATATATATATATATATATATATATATATATATATATATATATATATATATATATATATATAATTTTTCATGTGTCGAGAAAAAAGACAAAAAAACATACGCAGATATCGTAGATGTATAGGGAAATATTTTCCATGGTGGTTACCTTATTTTACATTCACCACCCCGTTATGTTATTTTAGATGTTATCCATTCATAAGAAATGGTAAATTGATTCCTGAAAGACATTCTGATTTCCGAATGCTTGTAAAATGATCTTTATTTTGGCTTAATTATGCTTCACATTCTGTATTGTACATTGCATATGGTTTCTACATACTGCATTGCAGAATACGTATATGTTCTACATACTGCATTGTACATTATATATATTTCTACATACTGCATTGTACGTTATATATATTTCTACATACTGCATTGTACATTATATATATTTTCTACATACTGCATTGTACATATATATATTTCTAAACACTGTATTGTACATTATATATATTTTCTACATACTGCATTGTACATTATATATGTTTCAACATACTAGTAGTGAAGTGGGCCACCCTAGGGTCTATGGGAATTAGCATTAAAAACACCCCTGGGCCACTCTAGGGTCTATGTAAATTTAACATGGACAAAACCTCTGGGCCACTCTAGGGTCTATCGGAATTAACATGGACAAAAATCTTGGGCTGGTATAGGGTCTATGTAAATTTAACATTAATCACCCTGGGCCTGTCTAGGGACTAGGGGAAATGGAACAGGGTCGGGACCCTATTTTAATATGGTTCCGACCTGATGGGTCTATGGAAATGGAACATACGAAAATTGAAACAGGGAGGGGTCTTTATTTTTTTTTAAACAAAAAAGAAAAACAAATAAAAAAATGGGGTAGGCAATTGAAAGTCTATCTCTTTTCGAGAAATGTGGGTGGCCCTGAAAAGGGCCTTTGGGTTTATGTTAATATGCCCTTAACATAAAGGGCATCTGCAACATCTTCTTCTTCTTAGGCTTCGTCGAATGGTAGGTCCATACACTAAAACTCTTTTCAGGCATCCTTGCCTCTCCACGTAAATCCTACGTATACATAGGCTCGTGTCGGTCCTATGGACAACTGCCCACTTGGATCGGACATACATGGGTATGTCCGTCCTGAACATCATCGAAGATACAAGGGTGGAAGATTCAACGTCGGTCCACATCTTGAGGCGCTGAGAACAGGTGAATCAATGCAGTGAACTGCGCTTATTTATAGGTAGAGGAAGGATTGAAACGGATTGAGTTTGTTGACCAATCCAAACACGCGTTACAAAATTCAGTCAGCCCACGTCCAATCCGAAGAGAGCAGTCTGTGACGTCACGTAGTCTATATAGATTCGCTAGCGCCTGTGTGCAGTCAATTCATGCGACAGTTATTCAACATGACGGAAACTCAGAAAACGATAAATTGGGGTGCACCGACGGTGGAGACTACCCAAGGGAACCCGGACTTACTTTCAGAAGAGGTGAATTGGGATTTTGTGGATTTTCTTACCTCGCAAGAATTTGTTCCGGAACCTTCGTCACCTTCTTCATTACCGCACATGGAGAATTTTAGACAGAGACAGAAAGAAGAATTGGAGAAATTTATACAACAGCAAAAGGATGCGGAACAAGCTTTTCTCCTACAGCAACAACAGGAAGAAGAAGAGGTAAGAAAAAAACAAGAAGAAGAAGAAGTAGCAGCAAAGAAACAAGGGTGTGCAAATCAAACGGCCACAGTACTGTTAGACATTTTAGCGGAGTTAAGAAGTCTGAAACAAATGTATCAGACTTCTTTATTACGACCGAAGAGAATACGACCTTCCCGAGCTAAACACTCCAACCCTGTGACTAAGCCTACCGTACCACCGTTAGTGATTTCAACCAAATCATCATCATCATCAACAGTACGCAGTCCAGAAGTAGGCCTTGGCCGTGGCAAAGGCTTAAGGCAGTTAAAGTTGATTGCTTAAACTCACCCCTACACCAAAAAAGGCCCTTTTCAGGGTAACCCACGTCTCTCGAAAAGAGATAGACTTTCAATTGCCAACGTCCATTCAAACTAAAAAAAAACAAAAAAAATCAACCCATTTTACCCTATGGTATGTGTATGAGTGTGTGAGTGTACGTTCTTATTTTAAAATCAAAACGCAAAGACACTTACCTTTTAATACTTAATTTATTCTTTTATAAATATTAACAATCCAATTCACAATTCACAACAGAGCACTTTAAAAAGTTCATACACTTCTTCTATCTCATTGTTTAGTCTCTCTGTTTTTTCAATTTCTTCACCGTCACAGGCTTTTCCTCTTCTTCCTCCTCACTTTCTTCCCTTCTTCTTTTCTTCTCCTGTTTCTTTTTCTTTGCCTCTTGTAAATAGAATTGTCTTCTTTCTTCCTCTTCTTCCTCTGAAGAATCCCTCTCTTCTTCTGACTCGTTTTGTTTCTTTTTTGGGCAATCTGGAGACCAATGTCCTTTTTCTTGACAATAATAACAGGTATCTTGACTTTTGTCTTTTCTAACCCCTTTTTTTCTTTTTTGACGGTCTGGACACTCTGAAGACCAATGCCCTTTCTTCTGACAGATATAGCAAGTATCTTGACTTTTATCTCGCAAGGAAGGAGAGTAGTCTGTCGGCTGGTCTGAAGAGAATTTTCTAATGACCCCTCGCAACGCTCTGATGAAATGTTCGATCTGGGTAGTCTCTTCCATCGTTGTGCTCGGTTTGAGAGTGAAATGAATAGTGAAAGTACAAGACACACACCCTTTTATATACGCTGGACTGCCATGACTATAAAGTAGTCCATGGTGTTTAAACTTTAGTGATTTGACGTTTTGCAATCAAGATGAAACGATCCAATTCATTTGAGAAGAAAGAAGAAGCAAGTAAGAGGCAGAAACGTGATCTATTGCCTCGTACCAGAGCTGAAGTCTTGGCACAAATTCATGCCAGTGATTTTGAAGAGGACATGAGTGAACCAGAATTCAAGCCCAGAGAGTCTTCCTCTAAACAAAGTTCACCACCCTTAGTCAACCATGAAAAGTACTATGACATTCGAGAGACAGAAAAGCGCTCCTCTAGAAAATTTAGAACCACGGCTTACACGTACAGGGTGAAGTTTAAAAATTTCAAGTCCGACGTACCGTTAGAGAAAGCAGAAGGGTTCATCACCGAGATGTGGGATTCTTTACTTACCACACTCAAGCGACAATGTCAACCCAAAGAAGACGATCGCTTGAGACTTTCCATACAACACGACGGTTTGAAATCCCCTGTTTGGATCGAGTTTAGCACCCCTGCAAAATTGACTGCTTCCAAAGTCATGGACAAAATACAACACGTACAACAATCCAATGACCAGTTTGATATCACCGATGGCAAAGCCACACTGGACATGACCCACATCTCTCCTCCTCAAGGGACTGGACGCAAAAAGATGTTATTGGTGGACGAGCTTCGCAGCACCAAAACAAGTCTCGTCCGAATTCACAACCCTCAAGACCAGATGTGTTTAGCCAGGGCTATTGTGGTGGGACGAACCTATGCCAACAAAAACGACACGGTAGAATGGAAAAGAGACTGGGAGAACATTCGACAATCGGACCGAGCCAAACAACAAAGTGAAGCAGAACTCCTGTTACAACAAGCCGGCCTGTCCACAGACACACCCCGTGGCATTCCTGAGATGCAAACATTGCAAGATAACGCTACACCTTGAAAGTGCACCCTCAAAAAATGCGTGGGCCTCTGTTGTCTCGAGGGAAAGACTTTAAGGATGGAAAATACATTCATGTCTATCATCACGATGACCACTTCGATACCATTACCACCATCACCGGATTCCTGGGATACAGATATTACTGTGAGAAATGTGACTATAGCTATAACAATCGAGAGCAACACAAGCATTGTGGCTCGAAATGCTCAGGATGTTTGGCCTCTCCACCCTGTCTGAGCGAAGGACAAGAACCAGTGCATTGTTCAACTTGTCAGCGCACGTTTGTCAGCCCTGCCTGATACCAACAACATTTGAAGGCGCAAGGTTCACAGAAGAAATGTGCTTGTTAACTCCTGAAATTGTGCCCTACCTGTGGCCAAGGCATACGTACCAATAATGCCAAGGCACACGTATGTCCAGGAAAGAAAAAATGTCACATTTGTCACCACATCGTAGACTTGGAACATCAATGCTACGTGCAAAAATACCAATTCCAACCAGAGAAAGAGGATGGTCACAAGAAGAAAGGCAATTTCATCTTTTTCGATTTCGAATGCATGCAAGAGACCGGCGTTCACATTCCTAATTTCTGCGTGGCTCATCGAGCGTGCGAAAAGTGCATTCAAGAACCTATCTTGAGTTATTGCCCTCACTGCAGTAAGATTCCTGGAGGACGTGAAAAAATCTTTCGAGGGCCGAACACGCTAGCCGATTTCGCCCGATGGGTCTTAGACCCCATCGACAAGAAGTCGAGCCAAGAGGACATCGAACGTTACGGAGATTGTCATCGCCATGTCACAGTGATGGCTCACAATTTCTCCGGATACGATGGACAGTTTCTTTTGAGGTACTATACGGAACAAGGCACCGAACGTCCTAAAGTCACTTTGAACAGAGCCAAAATCATTTTCATGCAAGTGGGACAAGTGAAGTTTAAAGATTCGATGAGTTACTTGGCCATGCCTTTAAGTCGAACGCCTAAAACGTTTGGAATGACAGAAATGGCTAAAGGGTACTTTCCTCACTTTTTCAATACGGAAGTCAACCAACAAGCCGTTCAACCCCATTTGCCTGAGGCTCACTATTACGACCCCGAAAACATGCGTATCGAACAACGAGAAGCTTTCTACGCTTGGTACCAGGCTCACTCCTCGGACCCTTTCGATTTTCAGGAAGAAATGTTAAAGTATTGTCGTTCCGACGTGGACATTTTACGGCGATGCTGTGGAAAATTTCGAGAACTGTTCATGGAACACGGAGGGGTCGATCCTTTGAAAGAAGCTTGCACCATTGCCAAAGCGTGTTCCTTAGTGTACCGACAACGATTCATGCCTGAAAACACCGTAGCTGTCATCAGTCCTCAGACGACCAACTATGTCAAACGTCAATACTCGGTCAAAGCTCTACGCTGGTTACATTACTTGTGCGACAAGGAAGAGAATGGATTCAGCATGCCCGCAACGGAGGGGGCGAGAAGACCATCGGAACGCATTCGGTCGATGGCTGGGACTCAGAAAACTCCAAGATCGTGTACGAGTTTAACGGTTGCTTATGTCACGGATGCCCCGTCTGTTACCCTGATCGCGGCACTAAAAATCAGTTTTTACAACAAACCATGGAAGACTTGTACCAGGCCACTTGTCAGCGACGCCTAAAGTTAGAACAGGAAGGATACCAAGTGGTGGAAATGTGGGAACACGAATACAATCACCGTTTGAAAACCGATCCCGAGTTTAAACGCCTCGTGGAAAGTTACCAGTTCATGGACCCGCTGAACCCGAGGGATAGTTTGTACGGAGGAAGGACCAATGGTACCTGTTTGCTGTACCAAGCAGACGAAGAGAAAGGAGAAGAAATGAAATACTTTTACGTGTGTTCGCTCTATCCCTACGTGTGCAAATATTGTCGCTTTCCTGCAGGGCACCCACAATTGTTCACGGAACACATCGACCTGAAAAACATTCGACAATACGAAGGTCTGATCAAGTGCAAAGTCTTGCCTCCCACGGAATTTTAACATCCCGTGCTACCTCACCATTGCCAAGGCAAACTGATGTTTCCTTTGTGCCGTACTTGTGCGGAAACGTGCAACCAAGATCAACCTTGTCATCACACACAGGAAGAACGGGCCTTGACGGGGACGTGTGTCAGCGTAGAATTGTTCAAAGCTTTGGACATGGGATACCAACTGTTAGAAGTGTACGAAATTTGTCACTTTCCCAAGACACAACAATACCACAAGGGTGACCCCACGCAGAAAGGCATTTTCGCAGACTACGTGGATGCCTTTTTGAAACTGAAGCAAGAAGCCAGTGGCTATCCTTCCTGGTGTCACACTCCCGAAGACCAAAAGACATTCAAGGAGAAATACTGGGCACAAGAAGGCATCACTTTAGATCACATCGAAAAAAAACGAAGGCAGGCGATCGTTTGCTAAAGTGATGTTAAATTGCTTGTGGGGAAAAATGGCACAACGACCGTGTTTACCCAAGACGGAATATTTGACCGATCCTTTCCCGCTATTTCCAGATGATTCACGACAAAACCAAATTCATGAAACACGTGGACGTCGTTCGCGAGAATTTGATCTTGGTCAATTACGAAGAAGATCTGGACTTTGTACAAGACGACCCCTTTGGAAATGTCATCATTGCGGCTTACGTGACAGCTCATGCTCGCTTAAAATTGTACGAAGCTTTAGAACTGTTAGGGGAACGTGTCCTGTACTTTGACACGGACAGTTGTATTTACATCCAATTCCCTAGTCAACAGCACCCTGACATCGAAGGAGACCGTTTAGGAGCCTGGACAACGACGACAAGATTCTAAGTTTCGCCAGTGGTGGTCCTAAAAATTACGGTTACGAATACCGGGACAAACAAGAAGTGCACACGCAGTACAAAGTGAAAGGATTGACTCTGAATTATCGTACCAGTCGAGTGGTGAACTTTGGGGTATTGAAAGAAGCCTTGAAGTCTAGAGAAGATGAACACTTTAAAGTGACCACCTATCAGCCCAGCAAGATTGTACGTTTACCCACTCACCACATCGTCAGTCGACCCTTGGAAAAAGTCTATCAAATCGTGTACCAGAAACGAGTGCGGCTTCCCAATCATTTCACCTTACCGTATGGACACGTCGGTATTGGTCTGTATATAAAAAGGAACCCTAGGCAAGATCGATAGTTCATTGTGACTACCAAGACCAAGCGAACAAGATGAATACTTTCAGAGAAACACAAAACAAGTTCATAAAGGCACAATTCAAGTTTGGGGGCTTTGAAGTGGAATGCGATTGTGAGTCTTGCGATGGGAACGATGCTGTACGCTGTGACCTTAGCGATGCCGTAAAGCATCATGGGAACTTTGTTCTCACTACCCCTATCATGGAAAGTGATGCTGTGCGTGTCAAACCTGAGGGATGCGAAAGCGATGCCACTCGTCCTCTTGGGCACTTTACTGGGTTTCGTTTTAAAGGTGAATGTCTACCTTCACGTCTACCTCCCTACGGATGTCATCCAGTCCTGAGCAAACTCCTGTCCATGTCACCCAACCCTCATCGAAACGAACCTGTGAAAGACGAATATTCGTTCCCTGTGCGTTTGTCGGAATACTGAGACTTTGAAAATCGTCTTCAATCGTTCAAAGGAAAATGGCCTAAGTATCTGCTAGGACCGACCCCCGAAGAATTAGCCAGAGCCGGATTTTACTACTTGGGTGAAGGGGATAAAGTCAAGTGCTTCAGTTGCGGTGTGTCACTTCACCACTGGGAACCGCAAGATTCGGCCTACCTAGAACATGCTCGTTGGTCACCGAATTGTCATTACTTACCCTTAGTGGGACCGAGACATTAAAGTAACTTACCATGTCGTTGAAGAAGAAGAAACCAGACTTGCTAGGAGTCAAATGTTGGACATCACCGAGACCAGTATTTAAACTTCATTTCAAAAACGATATTGAATCATTACCTAAAGAACTGCAAGAGAAGATTTACAAGGAAGTTTGGCAGGGGTTTGCCAGAGTGAAATCTCAATGGGTGACTGTAGAACTTTTGTGCCGAGAAATTCACAAGAGGAAAGTGAAAAAAGTCAACCAGTGTGTTAGATTTCTCTGGGTCAAGTGTGCATTCATCCTATTATATCACTCTAGACCGTTTACATCAAAAGAGTTCAGTGAGATTTTTGGACGTTACCCTGAATGGCAGTGGTCAGAAATTACTTACTATGTGGATTACTTTTGCTCTAGGAGAAGATTGTGAATTGTACGGACTGACCTATTCATGGATACTTTACAAGAGAACATTCGTGCTTTGCCTGTGGAGTTGAGAGAACGCATTTACCGAGAACTGATCAAAATACAAGTGAAACGCAAACGCAAAGTTATTCATCCTTTTTTAAATTATGCTCTGTTCCAAAGTATAAGAAGACTGATTATGAGTGGATATTACATCAGGCACAAAGGTAAACGAGGCTATTGGCCACCACCCAAGGATTCCAAAAACAGTGTATATACTTATGGATACTTTACAAGAGAACATTTTGGGCTTGCCTGTGGAGTTTAGAGAACGCATTTACCGAGAGCTGGTCAAAATACAAGTCAAACGTAAAGAACAGTTGCATCCGTTAGGTCACCGGTGTTTGAACCACTGGTACCTGAATGGTATAAAAGAACTGATTCGTCAGAAATTGTTTCAGTGGTCAGACATTGTTCAAAACTTTGAGGTCGCCAATGATCGACATGTTGATTATTTTGGTTACTTCGAGATTCACCTAGTGCAACGCATTGAGGAAGACAAGTTAATGAATTACCAACATATTTTACGTGGAATCTACTTAGCGGAAGAGGAAACTCCTAAACGAACTCTGAAGTGTAGGTTACAGTATGCAAGATTTAGATTTCCTACTGGAGAACGAAGATATCTGGCTAGAAAGTACTTGTATTGCATCAGAAACAAAGAGAGTATAAAAACAGGCTGTCATGCCGAGGTTTTTATCACATGTGATTGAACAGATTCCGTGGAATGAACTCAATGACCATATTCAAACCGTGGATCATTACCATCAATTATTACAAGAACTGTATCCAATCAATTTGGGACGACGCATAGTGTGTGTCTTAGTGACTTATTTTCTGGGATTTCGTTTACCAGCCGATTCCTTGTGGACTCTTTACGAACAGTATTTACCACCCCATTCAACATGAAAGTGGTGCCTTTAAATGTTCACGAGAGACTCATTTTGCTCAAAGCCTTGCGTTTTCATCTGGATACTTCTCGACCTCTACGGGAAAAAAAGATTCGTCAACTTTTAGCTACCCAAGACGTGTATGACGATGTGTGTGTAGCTTGTGACTTACACCCCCATTGGACAGATGTCCGTGCCTGGAAAGAATGGGATTTTGAGGCTTGGACCCAAGAAGTGGCCCAGTATGCTCGAGAGTTGTGATCCTTCCTTTCAACGTCCAAAGAAAAAAGTTACTTTTCAACCTGTGTTAGTGACCGTACCAGAAGAACCCGTCACCCAGGACAGGACTGTCGTGGACATGCCTGAAAGACCCTTTCCGGAGGACACTTGTGTGACCTTACCCCCTATAGAACTGGTCAGAACATTACCCAAAACATGTTGTACAGACACTTGTCTTTATTCCACGTTGATGGTTTTCATGTGCCTTTTATCGTTGTACTTAAGCCTTTGGCTTTTATGTATTTTTGTCTTTCGTGTTCACGTTTAAAACATTCAATAAACGTGTTCTGAAAAAGTATATAAACTCTTGTCTTGTCTGTTTTCGTGTCACAAGTGACATTCCTAACACTATGGCTACCTCTGCTGTCTCTGCTCCCTCTTCCTCCACTGTCAAAGTCATCGACGAACACTTAGATCGTGCCAGTTGGCAGGCTTTGTATCTTCGCCATCCCTTTAACATGCTCATTGCTGGACCTAGCGGTTCAGTCAAAAACGATTTCGTCAAACGTTTGATCGAAGATAAACATCATTTGATCGATCGTCCACCTCAACGCATCGTGTGGTGTTACAAAGAGTGGCAATCGGCGTACAGCCTCTTGCGAGAAAGTCAAGGCGATTCCATCGTGTTTGTGGAAGGCATTCCTAAAGAAGATGACGGCATCGTCTCTGACTCCCGTCTAACCCATTTGGTCATTTTCGACGACATGTTAGGAGAAGACGAAGAAGAAATTAAACTTTGGTTCACGCACAAAGGGCATCACCGTAATGCCAGTGTCGTTTACATCACTCAAAATTTGTTTCAATAAAGTAAAGCCCATCGCACCATCAGTCTCAATGCGCATTACGTGGTCTTGTTTAAAAGCCCTCGAGATAAATTGCAAGTGCAAGTCTTAGCCAAACAGTTAGGAACGCCTTGGCTGACTCAGGCGTACGACGATGCCACTCAAACTCCACACGCCTATTTACTCGTCGATTTGAAACCTACGACCCCCGAGGATTTGCGATTTCGTACCCACTTGTTTCACCACTGGTGCCAAGACGGAGGGCCTGTCCTGTACACGTCTCCGTCCTCGACTTAACTTCACTCCACAAAAAAATCTATAAAAACCTCAGACACTTTTCGTCTGTCTCACACAGTTTGAACATGACGTCCCTTCAGTCGCATCTTACCGTCAAATTGATTCGTGCCTTGTATGGCATCAGTCGAGAAAAAAATCCACAAATACGGGCTCGTGTCTTAGAAGCTAGTCTCAAAGAAGTCTTACGATGGTTCACGGTGACTGCATGTCAGTTACTACAAGGGATCATTCAGATTCCTCATCAAACCAAACGCTTTTTTGATCGAAACAAAGTCGCTTTGACCCAACTGGCCGATCCTCGCATCGACACTCAAACCAAAAAACAAATCATTTTAAAACCTGGAGGGAGCGGTACTCTAGGAGGGGTCATCATTCGCTCTCTCTTAAGATGGGATCCTAATGCCCCCAAAGTTCTCCCCAAGAAAAATGTCAAACGAAGTTCCAAGAAGAAGAAAAAGACCAGGTCCCCAAGGAGACCCGTGTCTCCAAGAACTTCTCCAGTGGCGGGACCCTCCTCTTACCAGTCACCACCCCGGAAAAAGAAAAGAAGCCCCCAGGAAAAAGAAACAGAGAAAAAGTCCCCAGAAAAAGAAAAGTCCACAGAAGAAAACTAGTCGCAAGAGAGGCACTTCGGCCAGGACGCAACCTTACACTCGCAAACCACGACCTGCAACGACGGTGACCGCGTCTCCGGCAGCCTCAAGTTCATCCACTTCCCCGTTGATGTCACCAAGAACTGAAGAGTACTTGGAGACGTTGATCACACCAAGAACTTCTCCGCTGATGACCCCAAGAACTTCCCCAGTGGCAGAACCCTCCAATTTAGTGGTAGTGGCTGCTGCTCACAAAGTACCTGCTCCCAAAATCAAAGTTCAAGAAAGATCGGGCATGTTACAAAGTTTACTGGATTTGTCCAAGCAAGAACTGGCACGATTTAGTTCGTTACGTACCCCTGCACGACGTGTCATGCCTGTCCTGAAGTTGATACGACGTAAAGACAATCAGTGGCGACGCGTTCCAGTATAAAAAAGGTGTGTGACCAAGTAGGGTATCAGTGTTTTGGTGCTCCTGAAGATGTCACCCTCCAGAAAACATCCCTCTTCTAAACAACCCCAAAGAAAGAAAAGGAAAGGACTACCTCCTCGTTTAGTCAAACATGGGGACATGTTATCTGTCCTGTCCAAAGCTTCTCCACCCCTACGAAAAAAACTCATTCAATCAGCCTCCAAAGAGGTCATCGATACCGTTTGCGAATGTTGTTTGAACGTGTTGAAAGGCACGATCCCTTTGTCCAAACACCAGAAACAATGCTTAGGCAAACATCGTCACGTTCTTCGCCAAATCGTTCAAAATAAAATCCCCATTCGTCAAAAAAAGAAGATGTTGGTCCATCGTGGAGGAATTTTACCCCTCTTGTTAGGCCCATTACTGAAAGGAGTCTTGGGAACCATGTTGGGAGGACTGGTGGGAGCAAGATAAAAAGGCCCTCTGAAGTCCCAAGATCTCAGAATCGACCCCTGACAACCCCATGGAAGGACGAAAACTAGCTTTAGTGCCTTACGAACGATGGATGGAATACCATCGTTGGCAAGAACAACGCACCCCGCATTTACCTCCCAATCCCAATTTGAGCGAGATGTCCCAGTTACAACACGAATTGCAGTCCTTAATGAATCGCCAAGATTTGTCCGAAACAGAAAAATCGCAAAAGTACGGTCAACTCTTTCAACGACTGCAACTCTTTCACCAGAAAGCCTCAGACGAAACAACTCTTCCCACTCTGAAAGATTTTAAGACCTTGATGAAAAGTTCAGCACCATCACCACTACCAGTGACCAAGACAGAAAAAGGAGAAGAAGAAGAAGAAGGGTTTGAAACTCCACCAGAAAAAGTACGCAAGTTAACAACACCACCTACCTCCAGAAATGGATGGATTAAAAAGATGATGAGCACTCCTTCTTCATCAGAAGAGAAAAAGAAAGTGAAGACAGAAGTGAAGACAAAAGTGAAACAAGAACCGATATCCCCTGTTCAGACATCCTCCTCTGCGACACCTATTGCTGGTCGCACACGCAAAGCATTGCAATCCAAGAAAGTACCCCAAGAGAAAAAGAGTAGCATCTTCCAAGAGTGGGTGCCTTATTAACACAGAAAGAAAAAATGGAAAAAGTGTTAGCCAGCATTTACTACTATCCCTCCCATCCTGCAGGTTACGCAGGAGTTCAAAAATTGTATCGTGCTGACAAAACGCGACTGAAAAGTCTCCGTTTACCTCAAGTGCAACGATGGTTACAAGAACAAGCTACCTACACTTTACATAAGCCCATTCGACGCAAGTTTTCCAGAAGTCGCACCCGAGTGGAAGGCATCCATCATCAATGGCAAGCCGATTTAGCCGATGTCTCTCATTTGGCCAGCTACAATCGTGGCTACAAACATTTGTTTTGTGTCATCAGCGTCTTTTCCAAATTTGCCTGGGTCGTACCCTTGACTTCCAAATCGAGCAGCGAGTTAGTGCGAGCCCTGCAACGAGTGTTGAAACAAAGGGGTCGTCACCCTCTTCGAGCCAAGCGTTCCAAAAAGAACTAAAGAAACGTGACATACATTTTTTTACCACCGAGAATCCAGACACCAAAGCCAGCATCGTGGAACGTTTTCAACGCACTTTGAAAGAACGCATGGGGAAATATTTTACGCATCACCACACTCTGAAGTACATCGACATCTTACCGCACCTGGTGCAAGCGTACAACCAATCTTACCATCGAAGCATCGGACGTGCCCCGCAAGAAGTGACTCCCGAAAACGAAGTGTTGGTGTTTGAGCGCCTGTTTGGTACGTCCCCGACGAGGGCTGCCCCCAAGAAAAGTGGAGTGTTGACCGTAGGAGATTGGGTACCCATTGGCAAAACCAAACGCACTTTCGACAAAGGTTACTTACCTAACTGGACAACCGAATTGTTTCGTGTCACTGGACGAGTGCATGGCCGTCATCCTGCCGTCTATAAATTGGAGGACATGAACGGAGAAGTGCTCAAAGGAACGTTTTACTTACCCGAGTTACAACGTGTCACCAAAAAAGAAGACGACGTGTACGTCATCGAAAGCATTCTCGAACGCAGAAACCGTAAAGTGGGCAAACGACGTGTCAAAGAAGTCAAAGTACGTTGGAAAGGATATCCACCCAGTTTTGATTCTTGGATCGACGCTTCGCAAGTCATCGACTATAAAAAGAAGTGACCATCATGCCCTTTCACACAGACGCAGCTACGTCGACCACTTCTTCACCTAGTTCTTCTCTGCAAGATTTACAAAAACAACCTTTGTGGGTGTGGTGTGGAGAACGTGTGCCTAAAACGCAAATCGTTTTTTTCTGTCAAATCTTCGTGGTGTATTGTGTCATCGGGGCAGCCATAGCTAATTTAAGTTTGCAACAAGGAGACAAACAATTGTGGACCATTTTATTGAGCAGTTGCATCGGTTACCTGCTTCCCAATCCCTCCCTGAAATTATCCTCGAACGGGAACAACGGGAACCTTGTGTCTACTGCCAGTGTCAGTCACCATTCCGATAACAACAACAACCCTATTTTGGGCGGAGACACTCCTCTGACGTCCAGTAACCCCTCGGACAGCCACAGAACTCTGGAATTATGAGTCACCAAAACCAATTTTACTTAACCTTACCCAGTGACAGTTCCATGGAGGTGTTTCCCAAGAACACGTTGTGCTGTTACACGGCCAAATTACCTCAGACCATCCCATTAGATCACGAAGCCCATTGGGAAGTGGCTTTAGTAGAAATCATTCACCCGACCCAAGTCCTCAATGTCCTTCCCAATCAAAACTTTTTTGATGTGGAAGTTCATGACGAGCAAATGCAACAGTACTTGGATACCCATGGCAAATATAACATAAAACCCCCTGGCACACAAAATCAAAAGTACACCACCTATCACTTGTTCATTCCCCCAGGCTATTATTTTAGTGGTCAACATTTGGTGAGCACCATAGCCTCCTTGTTTAATGTCGTGTTTCTGAAAGCTTTGGAAAGTGTGAAAAAAAGTGTCACCATGGAATACCACAAATCAGCTCGTCGCTTCTTGATGAAATTTGACGGGAGTAAAATCGTGTCCATTTTATTTTGTCCTGAATTGTTTGACATGTTTTGCGGAGACATGGACATGAGAATGGCCATGCTCAAGAAAAACGAATTACCAATCATTTACGACAACGAGTCTTTTAGCAAGTTATTTCGTGCCCCGGTAGAACTGAACCAAGGACTGAATTTGATCTTTGTGTACTCCGATGTGGTGGAGTATAACGTGGTGGGACACACCTCTGTGCCGTTACTGCGTGTCATTCCTTTCAAAGTGGATTCTGCCACGAACGCTGACGAGGAAGGTGGAAACACTTACCACGTTCACCGCGAATTTGTACATCCTCATTATTTGCCTGTCAGCAAGTCATATTTGGACACGGTCAATATTGCTATAAAAGGAGATCTGGAACAAAATATTCCATTCACCAAAGGAAAAGTCACCGTTCATTTTCGAAAACGGTTCTCTCACGACTCGTAAGTCATGTATCCAGTGTACCGAGGGGTTGCTCGACAGCGAGGACACGGTTTAGGAGATATGCTGAAATCGGCCTTTCGTTCGGTGGCCCCGGTGTTGAAACCGATGGTGACACGCGGATTGCACGCCTTGAAAGATGCCGCACTGACGCAAGGCAAAGAATTTCTCCAAAATGTCATCATCGATGAACAAAACCCTAAAGAAGCCTTCATGAGGGCAGGCAAAAATGTCTTGCTGCAAACGGGCAAAGACCTTTTGGGTCGACAAGAAACACCTATAAATGCCCTGCACGCTACCGAGTCAGGCATTCAGCAAGGACAAGGCAGAAAGAGACGACGAAGAAAACACCCTTTCACCAGACTTCACACTTCTAAAGCTAGAAAGGCAAAGAAAAGAAGAACAGTCCGAGACTTAGACGTTTTCGATTATTGACACACAGAGAAAAATGATGCACCGAGAGTCTTGCGCTTGTTCCAAGTCGGAACTGGATTTGTTTGCCATGCCCCCCACGATGATGACGATGCAAGAATCCCAGTGGGTGGAGTTTCATCCCGTCTCCTCTTTGACGGATTCCGCTCCCATCGAGTTTGAAATCAAAGGACAGCCCGAAGATTACATCGATCTGAATAGCAGTTACCTGTATTTGAAAGTGAAAGTGATCAAAACGGACAACACCGATCCAGGAGGCGATGCTAGAGTAGCTCCTGTCAACAATTTCATGCATTCCTTGCTCAGCGAAGTGGACTTGTACTTGAATAACAAACTGGTCAGCAGCAGCATGGATACTTACCCATATCGTGTCTACCTGGAAAATCTCTTGACGTAAGGAAAAGAAGCCAAGAACACTCATCTGGATGCTTGCGTGGTATGGAAACCTGACACGGCAGGTGTAGGCACGTTTAGCGACACAGTCCTGACAGAAGATGACAATCCTCACAATGTGGGGTTTAACGACCGTCGTAAGAAAATTCTGCAAGGGCGAAGTTTAGAACTGATGGATCGTTTGCATTTGGACATGTGGTTACAAGAAAAGTATTGGCTGAACGGGGTGGATATCCGTCTGAGACTGAATCGTAGCAGTACCGCTTTCCATTTGATGGCCCATGCCAATGAATGCAAAACTATCACTCAAGAAGCCCGACTTTACGTGCGTCGTGTGGAAGTGTTACCTAAAGTGGGAAACGACGTCAGTCAGACGTTGAGCAGAACGACCGCCAAGTATCCGATACGACGCGTAGAAGTGAAAACGTTCACCATTCCCGCTGGACAGCGATCTATGATCGAAGATCATCTGTTCCAAGGACAGTTACCCAAGCGTTTGATCGTTGGTATCGTCAGGAATTCAGCCTTCAACGGAATCCTTTTGAGTTTCAACATTACAATGTGTCCAAGATCGAAGTCAGAAGCGACGGCAAGACCTTGTGTACCCGACCCTTTGAGCCTAACTTTGGTGTCGCGAAGAATTATTTGAGATCATACTTGTCCCTGTACGAAGCCACGGGACAGTTAGGAACCAACACCAGTCACGGTATTTCGTACGACGATTATGCAGGAGGCTATGCTTTGTGGGGTTTTGATTTCACTCCAGACCAAGGCAGCGACGAGGGACATTTCCACCCTATAAAATCGGGTCAGATTCGTGTGGAACTTCAGTTTGCAAATCCACCTCCAGATCACACAGTGAACGTCCTTCTGTATGCAGAATTTGACAATACCATAGAAATCAACAGTTTGAGAGAAGTCATTCTAGATTATTAGAAGCCATGGAAGACTGTTATCCCTCTTTACCTAGTGGAGAAACTTTGAAGATGGAATGTGAGGAGACCGTGGAAGAAGAAGAAGAAGAATCCCAAGACGAAGAAGTCATCATGATGAAGTCAAGATGGCCAGAACAAGAATCACATTTAGTTTCCTGTTTTGCTACAGTCCTGGCAGATATAATGAAAGAATTGATCAAGGAAGAGTGCTATGGATGTCACAACGATCATCCCAGTCAAATTCAACACGACAAATGTCTGATGTTAAGTCAAAAAGAAAAATTGGACGGATATCTGGACAAAGCTTGGGATCACATCGAAATAGAATTGGTGTTGAACGAGTGGTGTAAAGGTTTGGATAAACATTCTTCTCCTCCATTAACGTCTCTGGAGTGCCGTCGCATCGAATCCCTCTTTGACCAGAGTAAGAAGTCGGATCTAAACGCCTTTTACTTGTCAGACATTTTCAAGCAAAAAGTCAGGATCGAATTGATCACTTATCATTACCTGTGAAGAAGAAGAAAAAAACCACACAAAACATGGATACCTGGGAACTTTATTACCTTTTGAACCACAGCTCGTACACGGCTTCTTGGAATCCTGTCGTCTGTGCTAAAGATGAACTCCCTCATCGTAAACCTCAAGACCATCTAGCTTATGTGATCAACACGGACGACAGTCATCTCCCAGGAACCCACTGGGTAGCCGTCTACTTTCCTCAAGAATGATGTGTGGAATATTTCGATTCGTATGGATTGCCTCCTTTGGAAGACGATATCATTGACTTTATGAGAAGAAATGCTCATACCACCCGATTCAATAATGTGAAATTACCAGGCACAGATTCCTTGGTGTGTGGACAATATTGTGTGTATTTTCTGCATCATCGCAGCCTGGGTTATTCCTTAGAACATTTAGTGACTCATTTTGATCCTCGTTCTTCTTCTAGAAACGATGTGAAAGTAGATCAATGGTTTTGTGACCATTATGCTTATCTTTTGTCTCAAGCTAGGAAACGTAGTGTCCATCAATGGCCTAATGACTTCCAACAGTGGAAATCACAATTTCATTCACCACGTTGTCAGCCTTGTCCAAAATAATGTGTGAGTTGGAAAAAATGTTTGCTATTTAAAAAAAATGTTTGATGTTATATTGTTAAAACTGTTATAGTTGTTTGTTAGTGTTAAGTGATTTTGAATAAAAAAATGTTGTTTTGAAAAAAAATTACTTTGTGTTTTGTTTGGCTATAAGAATTTGGATTCATGCTCTTTGACTTCTTACTATCCCTCTCATGACACTCATTGAACGTTCCGGCTCGAAATCCGTGGAGGGATGTTTTCCTTCACGTCCGCGCTTTAACTTTAAAGCCGGGGTAGCCTCCAGTCTAACCATCCATTATTGACTCATCCTCCTACGAAGATGTGCTCCAAACTAGCTAAGCTAAACGAAGCCTACGTGAATTTGCATAGGGTCAGACACAGTCTGATACCGAAGCCAGAAGAGACAGAGAATGTGAGAATGTTAAAAGTCACTGAAGACCTGATAGAAATGCTCTTCAGAGAAGAAGTGAATAGGGAGAAAGAAGAATGGACAGAGAAGTACAGACTTCAGAAACAGCAGAGAGAGCAGCAACAGCAACAACAACAACAACAGCATCAGCAACTTGAACCTGACAGAGGCTTTGTCTATTGTCGTATCGACACCAAAGAGTTCTTCTTCTCTTTCCGAAGAAGCAGACCTATCGTCAGAAAGTCTATCGTCAGAGGACGTCGCATTCTTAGAAACTAAAAGATTGCCATAGCAAAAAAAAAAAAAAAAAAAAACAGCCCTTTTGAGGGCTACCTAATACTCTAGAAAAGAAATAACAATCGATTTGCCAATGTGTGTGTATGTAGAGTAGTGTGAATATAAACACTCACTCTTTTGTGGTGTGATTGTATATGTTTATGTGTGTGTGTGATTGTAAGCGCTAAAGTACGTTTGTGTGAATAGTAGATTATGATCATGTTTTTTTTTTTTTGCTGTTTGACGTGCCTAGAGAGTAGATTTGGGGTTTGATTTGACTGCTTTGCGTATGTGGATAGTATATTATTGGTTAAATGAAATTTTTTTAGAATAGTGATGGGTAGTATAAAAAAGTCAGTGAGTGTCTCTTTTAAGTCCGCAAGTTGTTTGGTCATGATCTAGGTAAAATCAGTTTTGTTTTAGGGGGATGTTTTCCTTCACGTCCGCGCTTTTAGTATAAATTGAAAATCGCTCGGCAGTCTAGCTACCCTTGTTGATTGATCAAGAGAATGAACACCAGACTAGCAAAACTGCTTGAACTTCATGTACACCTGGAATATGCCAGGCGTATAGTGAATGAGCTGGCTGCAGAGACCATAGTAGAAGAGGCAAGGATAAAGAAAGAAGAGGAGGAGAGAAGACAGAGGGAAGAGGAGGAAAAGAAAATAGGAGAGAGGATGACTTACAAGATACCAGAGACAGAGGATTGGGGTGCTGAAGCCAATCATCCCGCCTCTGCACTCCCAAGAAAAAAAGTAAAAGGAGACTGGGGAAGAAGATGTGTGTGTGGTGCCAGGCCTGGAAGGTGCCATCATTTACCAGGTGTCACTGGAGTTCAAAAAACAAACAGCCCTTTTCAGGGCTACCCAATACTCTAGAAATGAAATAGTAATCGATTTGCCAATGTGTGTATGTAGAGTAGTGTGAATATAAACACTGACTCTTTTTTCTTGTGTTTGTGTGTTTGTAAGCGCTCACGTACGTTTGTGTGGATAGTAGATTATTGGGTTTTGTAAGAACTTAAGTTGGTTAGTGTGGATAGTAGATTTGGGTTTAATTTTAATGCTTTGCGTGTGAATAGTAGATTTGGGGGTTTGTTTATTGCTGCTTCACGTATGTGGATAGTAGATAATATGAGATGAGAAAAGTAGGGGACGTTTTCCTTCACGTCCGCGCGTTTTAAGTGATAATCTAGGTAATATCAATTTTGTTTTAGGGGGATGTTTTCCTTCACGTCCGCGCTTTAACTATAAGAACCCACAGTGTTCGTCGTTCGCACCATTCTAAGGAATAAACAAAGAAGATGGAGGTGACAAAATTATTTAACGATTTGAGACATAGCTATTTTTGGATCATGGATGGGACTTATGTAGTAGAAAGATTGAATAAGGAAGGAAGATTTGAAGGTAGCCTGAACAATGCGAAGAGTCTTGGAGTAGCAAAAGATCTAATGGGGGAATGATTGAGGAAGAAGTAGAAAGAATCAGAGGATTCATTGACCCACCTTACGTGAGAGTAGGTACTTTAAATTAAGCCTTGGATCATGTCATAGAAGTCAGGAGCTTCCTAGAAAGTAGCTTTTATTGGACTGACTGGTGGTACGTAAAGTGGGGTTTTAACCAGTTGATAAAAGCAGAAGAACTAATTAGAGAGGTAATGAAAGTAGAGGTGATGAAGATAAAAGAAAAATGGAGCAAAAAGAGAAAGGAAGAAGAGAATAAGAAGAAGAAATTAGAGTTTGAAAGATTGAATAACAACTGGATGAAGATCCAACAGAAATTCAGAGCGATGGGTCATCCTGACTGGATAACAGAAACTGAAAAGAGGAAGAAGAAAGGAATAATGGAAAAAGTGAGAACTTGGTGGAAGAAGTGGAGGAGTTAGAAGAAGAAGAAGAAGAAGAAACCCAAAGGCCCTTTTCAGGGCCACCCACATTTCTCGAAAAGAGATAGACTTTCAATTGCCTACCCCATTTTTTTATTTTTTTTAAAAAAAAAAATAGAGACCCCTCCCTGTTTCAATTTTCGTATGTTCCATTTCCATAGACCCATCAGGTCGGGACCCTATTAAAATATTAAAATATTAAAATAGGGTCCCGACCCTGTTCCATTTCCCCTAGTCCCTAGACAGGCCCAGGGTGATTAATGTTAAATTTACATAGACCCTAGACCAGCCCAAGATTTTTGTCCATGTTAATTCCGATAGACCCTAGAGTGGCCCAGAGGTTTTGTCCATGTTAAATTTACATAGACCCTAGAGTGGCCCAGGGGTGTTTTTAATGCTAATTCCCATAGACCTTAGGGTGGCACACTTCACTACTCATACTGCATTGCATATTATATATATTTTCTACATACTGAATTGTACATTATATATATTTCTATATACTGCATTGTACATTATATATATTTTCTGCATACTGCATTGTACATTACATATATTTCTAAACACTGGATTGTGCATTACATTTGTACTGTCAAATCTCATTTTATACATGACACTAATATTTCGTCAATATAGAAACTAGTCATTTACGAGAAAAGTTAAGCATTTTATTTCGATTTAATACATCGTCCTCATCTTTAGTTGCGTTGCAGAAGATTGAGTCATATAATAATTTTAGTGTAATTTATAACAACTTAATTGCAATTATAAACGTGTAGTAAGTTAGAAAAAGAAAAACAAACAACTTGTACATGGAAATAATGACAGCTGTAAGGAAGCTACATGACTTACATAAATAACGAATTTTTTTCTCTCCAAATGCAATTGTTTATGAATAGATTCGTGGCAAAATTACGACCAAGTCTACAAATATATACGGAAACACGAAAATTTAACGTATTTGATGGTCATGAATTAACATAGCGTTATGGATGTGATTTGAAATTATTATTGAAAGGAGCATAAATTAGATATCTGTGCTCAGTATTTGCAGGTAATATGTGTAATTAGTTTACTGGTTACCGATATATAAATTAGGGTAACTGAGATAACAGTTATGGATGGGGGATGGAATTTACCCCTCCCCAAAAGATATAGACTAATCTCATGGGAAGAAAGTTAAGATGTGCCAAAAAAAGCTGAATAAATGATTCTGTGCATACAAAATTTCATGAGAAAAATGTAAAGGAACATGAGTTATTGAATATTTCATAATATGAAATTGAAATATATCAGCGGGAGAATAATTATATCGCCATACCGGGATATCACTTTTAGAACAGCTTTATGTCTGTATACATGTTCTCTAAGTCTGTGTTTCCATATCTAGGCCTAATTTAGTTTTTCTTCCTTTTGTTCTCTTTCTTTTTCACCTTTCTTTTTCTCTCTCATCAGAATGAATAGATCTTAAAATAAGCCATCACTGTTGACCCACTCGTATACATTTAATCATGATAAAAAAATAGCTGCCATCAAGAATGTATTAAAAATGAACCTCAAAGAACAACAAGCAGGCTTCGAGTATAAATTTATTTGTAATTGGTTCTCCACATGAATTATGCAAATTGTCAATGACTGAACTTACACGGCCTGTTACTATTCGATATTCTGTGTAACCCATACAGTATCGCTCAATGACTAGTTAGAAAAATCTCTTCATTACATATATTAAGAAAATTGTTAAAGTAACGAGATCAACTGTCAATACAATCATTATCATGTCTGAAAACGACGGAGAAATCAGGCATTGATTGGTGTGGATCGCAAACCGAAATTAAATGACAATCGGAATTGGGATACCGGGTCTGTCAGTGAAATAGGTTGCAAACACACCAATATTCATGTTTTAATGCATAAATAAACACATGTGGCAAACAAAACTTACAATCAAATAAAATCTTTCGTTTGACGATATTACGATCTGAATCCTGTTGGAGCGTTCTGTCACGTCGTTATAATAGATCCACCCTTCGCTATTCGCAATGGAATTCAATCCATCTGTGCAAGAAATGTGTTTGGGATAATAAAGGTTCTTCTAATTTCGCAAAATTCACAATTTGAAACATTAAACGAACAATCTAAAATTTGTTTTTATAAATCTAATAATGCTGCCGTTTTTGACACAGAATGGAGAAACAAACCCATGCAGATCGAAGCTTTTTACCTTAAAAGTATATAATCTGAGTGTTTGTGAGTAGATATAAGGATGTATTTAACTCGTGAAGTGGAAACATATAACATATTGTATTGTCACTCGTGGCGTCGCCACTCAATAGACATAGATATCCTCTGTGTAATAAGACTGCCATGACAGATTCCTTCGATGCTAGAAAGATAACTACAGAGTTCGAGGTACCTCCACTGCACGGAGCCATTACAAAAATTGTAGCAAAAGAGCGGTACACTACTTGACTGAGTACGCTGCTTACCGCATGACTATAACTTTGATCATGACTAACGTAGTAACTCTGTAAGAAACCATGACACTTCAAATGAGTTTGGTACTAATTTTGATCGTTGTTGACCGATCACAGTAAAACAAATTGTAACCTTTTTAATGATGAGAATTTATGAAACCCCGCGAATTGTTCTAGCATTACAGTCTATGTTGAGTAAAGTCAGTATCAACATATATTGATTTTCGCAGTGTCCCTTTGATTAAAGGTCATTCTTTTGCTGGAATATCGTTTCTTTTATTTATTACTAACAAGCGTTTTGGATCCAAGCCACGAACCAAATAAGAATTGAAGAAAACAAGTTATCGATCAATAGTCTAATAAACGATTCACTTATCCTAGAACACATTCCATAACTGCGAATGTAGCGGTTGAAAAGAAAAGAAACACAAAATATAATTATCCATTAAACGTATTTTTATTTAAATTCCTTGGCTACATGGTAACGTAGACATCTTTATTTGACTGCTGCATTTATTGTTTTGTTGATATAAAAGCTTTTTTCCTATTGGATTGCACGTAGACGTTACTCTTTGGCTAGCTGCTTCTCGGGTAATGGCATTTAGTTAGATATTGGGTGTTCATGGTAGAAAGATAAGGTTGTGTATGTCTGGACCATAATGAAGCGTGCAATGAATTGGAAGTTCTGACTGTTTGATTATTTTAAAAGATGCCAGTAGCATTCTCTGTTCTGTTTATGGTGGCATTTGTTAAATTAGCTGACATTTTCGGACTATTTGGCAACTCCTAAATAAAACATTTCATTTCACAAGTAATTACTGAAGGAGAAGTGATTAAGCATTAGCTGTTCCAGCATCTAACAAAGCGATGGTTTTGTACCATCATGGGAGCCAATGTCTCGAACTGGCATACTTGATTTCACAAGGTTAATTTCGTGGAAAGTTCACCTAAATTAACTTAATTATTCTTAAGAGAAGTTCAGAAATGAAAACATACTTCTGTGAGAGTTTACAAGAGAAAATTTAAAAAAAAAACAGTCATTCTAAACAAATTAAATTTTTCAAATGTCGTCACACGCAAACTACTATACAGTTGACAGTAGAAATTACCAAGTTTTCATTGACAAAAATTTAAGCATAACGTAATGTTTTAATTGAAGTTATTTATTACTTTTATTGCTTTATAGTCAATATGCATACATGTCAAAGCCTAAATCATTTATTTCTTCGAGAAACTGAATGGTCAATCATGATCTCCACTGATTTTCTGAAGACGTTGTCTTACTTGTATGTGGTACTTGCAATCAGAATGGTATGGTACAGGTTCGAATTCTGCCCGGACAAGACAAGGTCGATCGTTGTGGTGAATCGGTGATTATGGCAGTTTACTATAAATGCAGCGGAACTATATGGCCACAAATCATTCATCTGTTGATGTATCTTCATACACCAAACAACCTATCGTTATGTTCTCGAACGAAGTCAAGATTTTCTGTTGTGCAAGTTTTCAAATCTGCTTTTTAAACTAGCCTTGAGCAAATGGAATTTTAAGTTCTCATGCGTTTGAGTTAAAGGCGTTCAGATTCTAAACATGTAGTTATTTATTATTTAGTCTTGACTGGTTGAATTGTTTAAGATTCTCATGAGATACATGGAAAATATATTTTTTCGTTTCACCATTTGAACATGTGAAATTAATGTCATTGAGTTGTTTAAAGAGGAAGCATTCACCACACTAAAATACAGGGGTAAAAAATCTCATTTTGTAAGTTCCCGTTTATATTATTTAGTAATCACATAATAGATAGCTGTTCAGACCCAGGCTAGAGAAAATTAAGCTGGCTAATATAATATTGAAATCAAACGTTCCCACTGGTTCAACAGTTCACAGTATGTTAGATTAATCGCTCAAGCGCCAATGTCACGACATAATATTGAATTTTCATGATTGCTATTAGAATGTAAAGGAAACGGCGTTGTTCGATTGGCGTATTTCAGTGTTTGATCTGAATTAGCGGTATGTAGAATGAGCTATAGATGTTGCCGTTGGAAAAATAATAACAAAGACAGATTAATAAACTCAAATTGAAGAGAAGAATGTCAATACAGTTTTGTCACAAATTCAATCGTTTGAATTATCTTCAAAAACGGCTCTAAAAACTGTAAATAAAATAAGCATGACTTCAATCCTCAAACTGTTATTGTTTTAATTTAGAACCGAGATCAGAATTTAAATAATGCAAACTAGGCTTAAAACAAAATTTTGCTTAGATATACACAAATTGTCTTTACTCCATCACATAAACTAAGGCTAGAATGTTAGATTGTCACAAATCTGACTAGACGATTGCGGTAATCATGACAAAATTTGAGGACATATATATATAAACAAAATTCGGCAGGTTAACAATATTTAAAATACAAAATATATATATGTATATATATATATATATATATATATATATATATATATATATATATATATATATATATATATATATATATATATATATATATATATATATATATATAATGCCTATACTTACATCGTTGCGTATTTACTTTCTTTTTCTGAAGATAAATAAAAACTTACAAAATACTATAAAATTCCAAGACAACGTACTTTTGATTTGGCTCCAAAAAATTGTTATTGGTTAACCTAATAGAATTGTGTTTAAGACGCCACGTTTGTAAACCAAGCCTATATTCACTTTGCATCATGGGATTAAAGTGTGTGTGTGTGTGTGTGCATGTGTTAAAAATGTAGAATTCTAATCTGTAATAGAGTACAAAACGCCAGATTTTGTATTTTAAATATTGTTAACCTGCCGAATTTTGTTTATGCTAACTGAACACAAAAACATCACCTTGGAATTGTGCCATATACATCAATATTGTGATGGTCTTAATAAATATATATATCGAATGTTATCCAGTGAACTTAAGATTCAGTGGAAAAATAAAAACAATAAGGCATTAAAAGACCAATTTTTCAAATACAGACTGTACGGTATATCAAACAGTTTTTGCATGTTCCTGTTAAACTACAGGGTCCATTTTGAGACATATGTAATTTAAAGTACATTAAAAAAATCAAGATAACGTCTGATGTTATATTGAATATAAGTCTACACCCATCAATCTATTCCGGCCATAGTTCTTTACAAATATTTGTCACCCTACCAGTCAGTGGTGACATTGGTCATTTCACTATGTAGTAAGTAAGACTCGTCATTTTTGTGTGTGGTAGATTCATCGGTTTTTATATCGATTATTCACTTTGATTTGTGAAGTACCAATTTTCAAGGGTATCTTATTTTAATGCATATCACGAATATAACGAACTAACGTAATGTGGTCCACTTTTGAAAACGTTGGGTCTTCCATCAGATACATGCTCACTAATGCTATACTACTACTACTACTACTACTACTACCACTACTAATAAAGTATTAAAGATAATTTGCGATAAGGTACTCGCACAATAGTAACGCATACCATCAGTATAAAAATAATAAACCAGCTAAAACTCTTGATAGATAAATTAATAGCTGATGTGAATAACTTAAAACAATATGTAAGGAAAATATAAGTAAACATAAAATTGGAACATATGTCTGGATATTATTAGAATGAGCCAAAAGCTAGTCATTGTCCATTGAATTGAATTACATTTTAAGGTTGAATATATAATTTCAATAAGAATAGCATTCCATAATTTTGACCCGATACAGAGAGGGATTTATTGAAATAAGAAGTGCGGAATCATGAAATAGAAAGATATTGTTTGTAAAGAGAATGAAGGTCATTGACTATTGTGTACATCATACAACCATGTTGCTGCAGTGCAACATGCTTGTAAAATAGTAACCAATTTAATATCGAAAACATTTCGGACAATGGTGTGAAATTAGCTCTTTTAGAATTATTCGGGCAGTTAATTGTTTGCAATCTTATGTTATATTCGTACGGCAGTTGCCCCAAACGTTGCACCCATAATCTAAGATTTGTATTGCATGTTGTTCCACATGGTACATCCATAATCTAAGATTTTTTTTACTGAAGATGTACCAAAATGGTACACCATAAAATAGGATTTGTACTGCAGTTGTCCCACATGTAAACTCGTAATCAAAGGTTTGCACTGCGGTTGCCCAACACAGCCTCACACATAACATAAGATTTGTATGGCAGTTATCCATAAGAGTACCCTCCAATCTAGAACTGATACAGCAGTTGCCTCACATAGTACACCCATAATCTGAGATTTGCTGTGGCAGATGCCCCAAACAGTGCACAAAGATTACAGGATTTTTACGGCATTAGTCCCAAATGGTACACCTGCAATATCTAAGACTGTAGGTAGTTGTCACTAAAAGTACCCCCATAATCTTGGATTTGTACGGCGGATTTCCTAAATGGTATAATCATAATCTAAGATTTATGCTGAAGTTGCCTCAAATGGTACGTCCATAATCTAACAGTTAACGATAGTTAATACAAATAGTACTCACATAATCGAATATTTGTATTGCAATTGCGCCAAACGGTACACCCATAATATAAGATTTGCACGTCATTTATCCCAAAAGGTACACTCATAATCTAAGATTTTATTTCAGTTGCCCCAAATGGGGTACCCATAATCAAGGATTTGTACGGCAGTTGTCCCAAATGGTACACCCAAATTCAAAGATTTTGTACTATTATCTAAGATTTAAACGGCAGTTGCCAGACATGGTTCAAGTATAACCTAATATCTGTACGGCATTTGTTCCAAATGGTGCATTCATAAAATAAGATTTGGAAAATATAGCCATTGCAATATATTTTTATAATATTTTTAGAAACGGAATTTCAAAGAATGTTTATAAATTTCACATATCATGTCATTAAAAGACAAATGTGAGTGTGTGTATGTGGAACTTGGATTTTCAACGTAGCTTTAACAATTTTTCAGTCATATCGCAACGATGTCTGCAGTGTCGCAGTTTATAATGATGTCTAGCACTGGGGCATCATGTTGCAGACATGTAGCATGATGTCCCACCCAGTCACATTATCCTGACACCAGGCAGACCAATCCTAACACTAACCTCTTAATGCTGTGAGCCAAGCGAGGCAGCTGTTAGCACCATTTTTATAAGTCTTTGGTATGACTCTGCCGGGGATCGACTTTGGTATGACTCTGCCACGACCTCCCGCATCCGGGGCGGATGCCCTAACCACTAGGCCATGAAGCGGTTTCAAATGTGAGTAACTTGGGTGTTCCATTGAAGACAAGTATAAATGAAAATACCGATCAATTTTAGAGAGCATGCAAATGCAAGTTCCAGGTCATTGAGCATACGTTTTGATGCAGGAGTTGTTGATAGTATTTGAGTTTTTTCCAATTGTTATTCAGGTAGTTATAGAAGGACTAATGTGAATTGCACTGGCATGCACGATATTTAAAGAGATTGAACATACGTCTTCAGATAACGATCTGCAAAAGATGTAGATCTGTACGAATAGTAGACTAGTTTGGCATCAGCGAATATATCAGAATTAGATTATTTAAGATACAGATGCAGATCGTTTGCAAACGTTAGATTAACACGTGTCTTAAAATGGGGCCTTGCGGCATGCCAGAACTTAACTAGTTTTAATGCTGATGAGTGATTATTAATCCTTACACTCTGAGTCCTGTAAGTCTTCAGTAAAGAGCGTTTAATAGTTAAAATATATAGACTGCCAATTACCTCGGAAGAATATATTGATCATCAGTATCAACTACCTTTTCGAAATTTATATTGACAATACCAGTGATTGGATCTGCGTTAATATATTCGTCTATTAGTTTAGTCGCATCAGTTTGACAGGAGTAATTTTGTCAGAATCCATAATGAGGTCGATTTAGAAGTCTATATTTATTGAGATAGCAAAATATGAGGGTATAAATCTATTTCTCAAGTAGTTTTTAAATGACATTCATGATAGAATTAGGAGTACAATGTAACAGGTCAGTATTTGGTCCGCCTTTATAAGTAGGATAAAGTTTCGGTTCCTTCAATGCGTCATGCAATGAATAAGTCTTTAAGAAATTATTAAAGAGATCAGAGATAGAGGGAGTTAATTAATATTTAATATTTTGTCACTAATCTCATCTGATCCAGTAACCTATGAACAAAATTTAAATTTATATCTATGCAAAGAGAATAATCTACACTAACCATTTTCACCTTGTTATTATTCAAGAATATGGGTCTGTGTAAATAGGGGTATTAGGCTTGAGAACTAGGACGGAGATCATAAACTTTGGGTCTGGGCATGAGATTGACATAATTTGTTCATTTTCAACCAATCCAACCAATCCGTGTGACGATGCAATACAACGTTCCTTGTGATTGGCTGACATAGAATCTAATACTTATATTCAGCCAAAGAATGTGATATTCGTGTTATGCTTTGTATTCTCGAAACTTTTAAAAAGAAAGAATTAAACCACAAGCTCAAAATCCCAAAATAAATTTGCAAGAAATAATGATGTAATATTTGCATGTTGACAGATGATACAAACTTTAGAAGATCTTGAAAGATTTATCAGTCTAATTTCACTCTAATCAAAGTTATAGAACTTTAAACTTTCGGACTTGAACTTTAAACAGTTTTGATAATAAAAGACTGTGTTCTTGACAAAAAGAGAGAATATATAGGGATTAACTTTATGGTCGGTATGTTTTTCATAAAGAGCTATCTGAATTATCTTCTTACCATTCTTTACCGATTTAATTCGTTTTCTTCTTGTTTGTATGCAATTGCCACATTTTCAGCATTGTTGGTAATTCTTTGCTGGGCTGCTTATAATCTGTTCATAATATTTACTATGACGTCATTACTAGCCATCGCTAAAAAAACCACACACGCTATTTAAATGCCCTTGCTCATTCGAAGAGTTGATTTACTTGTTGTTTATCCCTTAGGTTTATATAATGTGGCAGTGAACAAAATCCTTGTAGACCGCCCTTCCTGTTTATCACTAAATAACAAATATCATGCTGCCTTAAATATATTTTATTTTATTAATTTGTAATTGGAAATTATAAGCTGTACAATATTGAAGATAAAGGATAAGAATGAAAGTCAATGGCATATAAAGGTCTCCTTTTACGATACAAAACTTGTAATTATATATGAATATCAAGCAGGTGATTAAAAGTTTTTAATGACAAGAAGCTAAATATTTTAATAGTCAAATTGGAGAGTATCTTGGTTAAGTATTATCAGCATTTAGCTAACGTATGTAAATAAAGAGGATGAACATCGAGGGAGTAAGAGAAAGACAAGGAAAAAGAAAAAATGAAGTTAAAATGGGAAATGTTCAATTAAATGTGTCAAACATTGTATATAAAGTTGGGAAAATAGGGATACAAGATACGGGAGAGAAATAAATAAAAAAATAAACAAATTCATATAGAGGAACAAAACAAAGTAAGATTAAACGTGAACAGTCTCTCTTTATGGAGCTAGTAATTGCGGCGGCGATGGCGAAATATTTGGAAAGATAGGGGAAAGTTCTGTTCGTAACTCGGGGAAGTGCATACATGACGGTAATGCGCTTAAGTAAATCTTTTTGGCGTTTCAATATCTTTATGAGATGCTTCGACAATGCGAATGTTTATTTCATACGAAAGCGTTTATAGCACCACATAAGAAGATATTTAAGGTTAAATTACCATGTAGGGTGTGTAACTGAAACAGTTCGATTCGTTGTTCATGGTAACAAACGTAAGATAATAGGAGGCATTGTGTATTTTCTACAGATCCAAATCTTCATATCGGTGATCCCATTATATTCTTTGTAAATAGATGTTAATTAAGTGATCTGAACTGCAATTTTCCTAAGTTAGGCAAAACGAATTTGAAATTTGATTGTGCCATGGGTAGTCATTTGAGAGAGAAAAAAACAAAATGTTTGTGTGCGTAAGCTTCATTATTCCTTTGGTTAAGCATTTATTTTGGTAGAGGACAGGCTTTATTAATTTTCCTTTAAATTATTAATGATTCAGTTTTAAATACAAGCCAGTTATTTGCACACTCAGAACGTTTGTCCAAGCCAGAGTTGATTTTATGAGCTGTTAGGACTGGATTATCTACGATCGGGAACAGACTTGTATTATTTGCTATTACACCTTTGCTGAAATTTATAACATACAGCCTTACTTATGTATATCAAGAAAAGTAAGGGCCCTTAAACGGATCATTGGGGCACACCAGCTCTAATACACTCTGATAATACGCTCTGAAAGCATCACTTGTTGTCTTCTGTTTTTTTGTTGTTGCGATAATTAGAGATCCATTCTACAAGGCTTTCTGTTATACCCATAGCTTTTAATTTGTCAGCGTGTCCTTTATACCACACTTGGTCAAAATCTTTACGATTGTCTTAAAACATAACTCTTATTTGCTTACCGGAACCTATTGCTTTCCATTAAATATCATAGGGGTATGCTAAGTGATTAAATGTAGAATCACCGAGACTAAAACCAGAATGGAAAGGTGTAAGAATATTATTTTAAAGGGATTAATTTAATACGTGCTTAAAATGAGTCGTTCAACAACTTTGCCAACAATACTAAGAAGCAATATTAGTTTGTAATTCGATACGATGCAAGGGTCCCCATATACAAAATTGGACAAATGCTTGCTTCTTTTCAAATGTCATGAAAAGTTGGTTTCTCTTAGATACTTGCTAAGGAGTGAACAAAGTAGATGTGAAAGTTCATTATACAGCATACATATATCTGGTACACTGGGACCAGAAGCCTTCCCAAGAGGAAGGCTTTTAAGAACATGTTGTTCTTCGTCAGGCGTTAGTTCCATAGAACTTAGGTTCACATCCTTATGTAGAGGTATATATAGAAGGTGAACAGTTGCTTCATTTAGTTTGGGTTTGCTCTGTAAACAAATCGTTAAAAATTCAGCTTTGTCAGCTCCATCAGTAATTATTGAACCTGTATGTCGAAGGAATGGAATTGACTGTGTACGGTGAGGGCTGACGAAGCTTTTAAGGACTCATCATCAGTCATTCGATGATTTCAGCTTCTGTGCTCATTTGTCACGATATAGCTGTTTGGATTATCGGATCATATAAATTGTTTTATTCCTCAAGGAAAGAAATTTAGTCCGGTGAGATGACACGTTAGATTGCAAGACATTTCGATAGGCTCTCTTACGTGTGTGTATTGACCTTTTGATTGCCGTGTAATCAATAGAGGGCTTGATGGTTTCATTTATCAGTTCTGATTGGAATATATTTGCCAGATATCAAGACTATATAGTCAGTGATTCATTTGGGTATATTTGTGAATATTGTCACATTTTTAAGCAATCCAAGTCAGTAGTTGATGATTTATGTCTCAGGCGATTGTACTCGCTTTGTCCCTATATCTATACATGCCTCGGTTTTCTGTAGTTAAATATCCCATAAATAGTGCAACTATGTCTAATATCTTGATGTAGGAAAGAATCCCTAACCCCGTTGAGAATTAAACGTTCATTGATCATAGATCTATCAAGGTAGAATAATGTTCAGTAAAATGAGTCGGCTGATTAATGCAGTGGTGATAGAAAAGCTCACCATATAGTGATTACAATTTTGACTAGAGAGTTGAGTTAGCATACTGAAGTTAAAGTAGCTTATTACAAGATATCTCTAATCCATCTATCAGCAGTAAGGTGTGTGGAGTCTTCTATTATTGAAGTATACGCGTTGTTTGCATGTGGATGTGTATTCATTAGGCCATAAGCGCTCTAAAGAATTTAGTTCAAGATCCTGTCGCCTTTGGGAATGAAGTGTTTCTTTCACGTATATTATGACGCCACCGATAGTATCATCTACACCACCTTTTCATACTGGGTTATGGTAAAGTTGGAGAGAAATATATTAAGAAGAAATGGAGAGATCAAGCCAAGTTTTAGTCAATGTCAAAATAAAAAATTCCTGCAATTTTGCATACAATAGGCAAGGACTTTGAACAATATAGCGAGTGAAGAAAGGTGATGTGACATGTCGATTATGAGAAGAAACTGATGATCTAGATGAGGAAATATTGAAGGCGAAGGTAAAATCTGGTCCAGGGTTGTGATGAATGTCACCGGCTGTTATAAGTTCATCAACCAGGTGGTTAGATCTAGGGTAAACAGAACACACACGAGAAAATGCCTGAAACTGATATTACTTGACTGCGACGTTTTCGCTAGAGCACGTCTAGAATTACCAAACAGTTTTAACTTATATAAAAGCAGCAAGAACATGTACACTTAAAAACAATAGATGTAGTACAATCGTGAACACAATCAAAACATAATACATTTGTGTAAATTTGAGATTCGAAGGATATAAAATCATGATGGGAACATTATTGATTATACAAGATTTCATGTATTTGTCATAAGTCGATGAAGAAACAAACTAGTCGCCACCATGAAGAGCAGTCATACCATATCCACACTATACATATACACTTAGTTAGTTGAGTAGTGCCTGTGTTATCACATATCCGCATGATTTTGCTCAACAAGGACGACAAACACAGTAAAGAATAAGAAAAGACAGAATATGAAAACAAGAAATGCAAAACAAAAATAACAATGAAAGAGAAATCATGTAAGGAAAAAAGTCTTTCATCTGTAAATTGCGACTGGTCTGTGAAGATCTTAAATGTTTACATCAATGTGCATTTTAAGATTGAATCCCATGCTTTTCAATATACATTTTAATAAATTCAGTGATTATGGCATTTAAGCATTCAAGGAAATATTCACGGTAAGAACGGAGTAAACCGAACGTTTTGACGCACATACTACAAGACCCAGTCACGTATATCAAAATCTAAAATAATTAGTAGGTGCCGTGACATATAGCAATATTTTCCCATCTGCTTTGGGTCCCATCTACCACCTCTCTATGTCTCTGTCTGTCTGTCTGTCTCTCTGTAATAGATGACAGTAACGGTTGTTATGGGATGACAAACTTCTGCAAGATTAAAGGTTCCACGACTTCCGTTGTGCGATGCTTTCAATAATATTGTGGAACAAACCTTGGTGACACCATTCGTTTGAATTTGATGGTTTTCTAAGGTTCGTCATGAATGGCCTTTTCGGTACATGTTTTTAAAAAGAACGATGAGCGGGAGTCTTATATCTATATAATATTATGCGTCATAACTAAATATTGACATATATTCTTCGCAGTTTGTGAGTAGCCGAAGTTTATGTTTCTTTGTATGCAAAGGACTATTGCAGCAACAGTCCTTCAGAAACAACATCTTTAAAAAACTTAAAGGCCTTTAGCAAACGTTTCTTCCTTTACTTCATATCTAAGAGGAGTTCAACAAGTCTATTAAGATTAATACTCCTGATGGAAATATATGATAGACACTTTACGTGTGTATCGACGGTAATATTTTCCAAATGAAAATATTATCTGTTCATAGACTTGTTCATTTTGTAAGTCAGTCCTTTAATCAAATTTGTCATTAGTATGGGGTGTTGGTAGTTGCGGATGTCTTGCGGATGATCGACTTCGGTGTTATTGCCCTGGTTGAGTTAATAATAAAAATATGAAATTAATGGATAGAATAAACGGAGATCTGAGGATATACAAAATTGTACAAGATATTTGAAATATATACTTCTACTAGAAAATAATTACCGAAAGTTATTTTAAAAAACACAATGAGCAGTTCCGTTTACACATATGGCAAATTTCACCATAAAATCGAATGAGTGTTGCGAATTTAATTGTCCAGCATGTGTGCATGACATGATCAATGGTTGCAAGTCATACCAGATTCATCACCAGTAGTAGATTGGGGAGCCTCTAGCTCCCTTTTACTGCTGCCTACAAGGACCTCTCACTCATATCCAGCATCTTACGGGTCATTAACTGCAAGAAGGGTTGTCTTTCTTCTACTTCTCCCCGTGGAGCTACATCCTTTTTAAAACAGATAAATATTCAACCTAAATAGTTTGTTCGGTCTTTTCTTCTTGGATAGAAAAATCTCTCCCCTCTCGTATCGCCAGATATCATCATATCTTTATTCAACCAGGCACTAACTGATAATATGGTTTTAGGTTGAAGCCTGGCATTATGCCATATAGGTTCTAGCTCAGCTGATTCCTTAAACAAACATAGTACAGGAAGATTAATGTATTTAATTAACAGAACTATGTAACATTACTAATTTATCTGTATCATAGTCTGGTCGTGACTGATACAATTACCCCCTTCATTGTGAGCAATTAATCACTATCTTGACTAATCTCGGACGCATGTACACATATGGTCGACAGTTAATAAACCCATTAGTTTTGCTCCAATGCGAATACAATTAATTCTGGTTAAAAGAACTCACATCTTATTTATACAAATGAATTAACGAAATTCACTTATTGTCATAACTACATTATTTGCTAACAATTCATCAACACAAACATGCTACAGAGCTAAGAATAGTGATAAATTCCTTGCATACATTATTCGTATGACATAAACGAATAAATTCAAACAATTATCTTAAGACTCATATCAATAATGTATGAAATTCATAGAATACATTACTTTAACATCCAAGACAAACTGGATTCAACAATTGTCTTAAGACTCATATCAAGGAAAAATTATGAAATCAAGGCAAATAAAAGCAAACAACTATTTTCAGACACATATGAAACAAAAATTGATTAAAACTAAGATACGATACTTGCTCTTTTTTTCCCAGTTTACAGAATAGTCTTCCAAGATTTCCAATACACGTCCCTTTGACCTCTAATTTCCTCGGAGTCAAGACTGTGTGTCTTCCTCAGAATACATTGACAAATTTTGACACATACGATATTTATAAAACAAAAAAGTTTGCATGGAAATATAGCTTTAATTGTTAGAGTAGCCAATCAGGATTTTAGGTTTATTTAACCGCCACAATTAACACACGCCCATCTAGGATTTAACATCATTTCCCGATTTTCCTAATAAGCTTATCTCTGCAAAGTTTCAACTTATGACAAATATTTCAGCAAGTAGAATGGCTGTTTCTGCAAAATTTCAAGCCTTGTCATTCTTCACAAACAACAAAAATTTCACCCGTCAACCTGACACAGTTATCGGATGGACCTTATTAAGTATCATTCATTTCCTCCATATATACCTTACTGTACCGTATCTTACACAGGTGATGGGTTTACGATTATTAGGTTAAGTGTGTTGCAAAATCCACAGAATTATTGATTGACATATTGCTATCCTTAAAACTATTCGGGAACTCATCTTTATACAATGCGATGAATAAATACCCATTCTGCAAACAATTATATTAGTACCTATTTACAATAGACATGCCATTGACATGGGTTAATGGATCCACTGGGAAATTGATGGCTACTACTACTACTACTACTACTACTACTACTAATAATAATAATAATAATAATGAAAGTGTATAAATGTAATACAGGTTACTTGCTCATGATACATTATGCGGTACAAACAGTGTTTTAATGTCTAACAGATGAACATCGTATATATTAAAAATGTTGTACAGGCCTCATGATTGTAACTTTGTTCTAATAATCACCTAATGTAAATTAAAGAGAACCCTAAAGTACACAAGGAGCAAGAAGACGTTATGTTATTTTGATATTAAGATATCTAAGATCTATGTAACAACTTCATGATGAAACATTTTCTAGAATTTAATGCTTTCATAGTAAACAGTGCTAAATTTATCATCATAAATTTTCGTGCATTATTCTGTATAAAAGTTCTAAATATTCCAAAGGGTGGATTTTTAGATTAGAAGGAGGATAAATATTTGTATTATTTATTTATTTATTTATTTATTTATTTATTTTCTATATGAAAATTAATCGTATCTTCGGTCAACAATTCTCAATGTGTTCATTCAACGTGGAAGACTCATCGTGATAACTGCCTAAATATTCAATCATTTCTCGCAATGACAATGTTGAATGTTAATGTTATATAATCCTCAACAACCGCCGATATACACTATTGAGCCTAAGCTGAAAGGCATTGAGAAGCATTACTTCTTGATGAATAATTACCATTGTTCGGTATTAATCCAGTAGACATCAAATATGCGTTATATATTATCATCCTCTAACTTCATGTGCCGTCATATACTCTACATTATATTTATGGCATCTTATGAGAAAAAATTGTCAACAAATATTTGCACATACTGTATTTATAATGATTCGGGTAATATGTAAAAGCTTCGTTGTTTATCATTTGTTAATTATATCTACTGTCTCGTCATAGCTTGAAGACAATTTAACAAACCGAAAAAATGATAAAAGAAAAAGTAATTTTAGTCTTACCTTTAGAAATTATTTATTCACAAGCCTACGTTCGGGTTATCATCAAATCAAGATTATAAGATATAAAGACAACAAACAAAACATTGACGGTATTTTATGATCAAAAGAACGAATTAAACAGAATAATTTCTTTTTCTATGTTAATACCGTATATATTTGATCGTGTGGTACCAAAACATGACATTTGGAGGAATGGCGAAGCCACGAGTTAAAATTTATAGGTTTTGGTATCACAAGATAAAACATATCCGGTATTAACGAAGGGAAAGAAAATGCTATTTTTATTACATACTAAACTCGATCCAGAATCGAAGTTTAGAAGAGTAAACATAGTCTTCGGTACAATACTGAAAACCCCTTTTCGTAAATTCACATTACTTTCCTAACCTGATCATATTAATATACGTTACTTAAGAAAGTGGTAGGAATGGGTTTATCTAATCTGTCGCAATAAATTATATTTTGTCATTTTGTATACTATTTGACCCTATCTGAAAACAATGCAAGTCCGATTCAGCAATGCATCACAGTTGGTTTGCTGTTTTTGTCAAGGAAGCAGGGGAAATAATTTCAGATGTACTAGAGCGGCCCCTGGTCAAATTACTTTAGCAAAAATCAATTTCCATATCTGAAATGTAAGGCAGTTTCTAATTATTTTGTTCTAGCTCACAAAGTACTCGTTTTTTTTTTTTGCAGGTACAACTTTTGTGGCCACACACAATAGAGTGCAGCCGACATTTTTTAAAATCCTATATTTTCACACGTGAAATATTATTTCGCACATAAGTCTCTGTATTTCACACTCAAGTATTTAACATATCATTTCATTATATACTGAGGAGAGAAATATAGAGACTCAGTGGCGAAATATTTTTCATATTTTTTTAATTCCTATATTTTCACATGTGAACAATATATCTTTTTTTCTTTTCTTCTTGAATATGGTGGACATATTGTAAAAATGTCCATCCCAAATTAGCTATCAGTTTACGACAATAAAATGTCTTACTGTCATCTTATACTGGAATTTCTCCCTGACCGAGCTTACTAAAAGAGATTAACTAAAGAGAATTTTGACAATGATAGCGACATAATATAACAAATCCTTACTTTCTTCTTCTCATGTTTTCCAATATGCCGACGAAATGGATGTTAAATCAAACAGTTTGCAATTCACAAATGAGACAACGATTCTATCTTCATTAATCAATTTGTCTGATCACGCATTCAACATAACGTAAAAATTATCAATGAATCGAGAAAACCTAATGTTTATCGTAAAGCAAGAAATAGGCATGGATAAATTATTAAGTCAGTTGGACTATTTATCTCAATATGACAAGATCTCCCTGCTCTTATTTAATTTCTCACGTTGAGGATTATAAACCAAATTCAGAAAAATATCCATTCGTCCTGTCCATTGTTTACATTGTTGACTGTTTTGGAAGACTATTGTTGAATACACTATTCTATCGTATAAGTCAAAATCGGCTAATGTCGTGCGTAAATTTGCAATGCACTTTGCTCGAATTGCCTAGTTAGTAAATAACCTTCATGTGTTGCTGTACTGTAAAACTCCAAAGAAAACCAAACGTTGGTTTCTCTAATTTCGATAAATATTTAACGAGTCGTTTGTATCAAGACAGATAAAAGTATACGGAAATTTTATATGTGATATATGTATCAATAAACTGACTTACCTGCAATTACAGTAACACTTTGACAATTCGAATCTCTGCATGCCCATATTGTATTCATCCGAGTTTTTCATTCGCAGACGAAGATAATTCTTGACAGAATGACTGGGAACATCCTTAGAGAGGTATTTTGCATATGAGTGATTCAACTGTGAGATAATGAATTAGTCGAACAATATATATGCAGCAATTACATTTCTTACTCTTGAAATGACCAAGCTCTGTGCTGCTGTATGGTGTTAAAAAGATCAGTTGTGTGGTAATACACGGATAAGCCCATTCTTACTTGCTATGTAAAATAAAACAATAAAATGTTGTTGTTGTACTGAATTTGAGTTGCTTATCTTCCTATAGACATGCGCGACATCGTTAAGATGTACGTTTTTGCGCACTACTTAGTTTGCGCATTTGCTGCGTTCTTGCTTTCTTCTTTTGCTGCCTTCTGGACATACACGCAATTAATCAAATTATGCCCAGTTTCCTATGCCAACATGGGCAAAATAGGCAAATAATATGCAATCATATAGTTGTCAACGTTATCTATCATCACACACTTGAGAAAATGTCGGATCTTAGCGTACATTGTTACCTAAAAGGCGTACCAATTTGAGAAAACAATTGACTGTGATATTTTTGGCTGTCTTGATTAGTATATTTGGATAGTACAAAATTAATGTTTCTGTCCAATAATATTACTTTGAATTTCCAGTGAATAACTGGAATAAATAATTCCACCCAAATGAAAATCTGAACACAGCAACAAGACTGTTTCTACCTCAAGATGTTAAGGCCAGAATAAGTAATTTATCAAGTAAACAACATACTCTTAAACGCTAAGACCCACAGTTATAACTAGCATGGGGGTCGAAAGTCGCTAAGTTGGGAATTCGAGTCTAAGTGGAGGGGTTCTTCCTTCTAGTATCTATTGATGCTTTTGTGTGTTGTTTGGAAGTTGACGTTTTAGACATGCCAGGGCTATTCATCCCGTTCTTGTTTATGACTGTGGTTTCCGTAGTCTTTCTCCCTCAATTCTTCTTAGTCGATTTTCTTTGCCTTTTGCGTCTTAGCATATACGGATTAAGGTCGTTCATTTCGCTTATGACCTGGGGCTACATCTGGAGGCTAATTTCAACCCTAATCCTTCAATTACCCTTATGGTGTTCAAAGGAATTATAAATGGTAGGTAGGGGCTGTTTCTTTCTATCCCGATCCGCGCTGCTTGTTGTTTTTCTCTTAATTGTCTCCCCCACACTTTAAACAACACAAAATATAGTTCCTATTAATATATAAAATCTATCAGTTGCTGAGGTTTCAATCAGCCAATCTGAATCGCAAGGAGAACAAGAAAATCAAGGACATTTCAGAAAATTTATCAGTCTGTTCAGGATGTAGGTAAACACAATATGACTGATTTAAAGAATAATCAAACTCACCCAGCCTTTGCAAACTGTTGTTCTAGCTGAGCAAGAAAAGTATATTAGGATTCAGTACATGTGTGTATGTTAGAAAAGGACATTACGATACAAAGATTGTGTGAGGATCTTAGACGATAAAAACAAAATGCCTGAAAGGCCTTTCCTGAAGGTACTAGGAAAGTAATTACGCCGGATCAGAGAAACTGCAAGATAATACATCAAGGGCTTATTGGATCTGATGCCAATAAGTGTCAGTCTTCTGTCTCATAGTGCCTCCATAGAAAGCTCCAGAGACTGGATATTGTTGTATTGCACACAAACAAAATCCGTTGACTTGGCGGGAATCTTTATGTATCGTGGCATACACAGAAATAGATGTACGCTAGAGGTTTCTCTCACAGTCGTTATTGTGAGATGATACTATAGTTACTACACTTATTGCTTTTACTCTTCTTTACGTGCAAGAGATTAGTGTTAGGACTGTCGGCCTGGTGTTAGGATAATGTGACTCGGTGGGACTTGATGCCACATATCTGCAGCATGATGCTAGAGATCACTATAAACTGTTACAATGCAGATATCGAGGCAATAGGATTGAATAATTGTTAAAGCTACGTTAAATATCCAAATCACACACACACACACACACACACACACACACACACACACAAACACACACACACACACATTTTACGTGTAATTAATGGAATTGAATCTTACTTAGATTCTTATTTCGCACGAGGGGTTTTGAAGATTAATAAGCTTCAATTTCAAAGTGATTGCAATTTATTCCTGTATAATAATAAAGATATATATTTTTTTGGCAAGACAGTGAAATAAATAATATACAAATTTCAACAAATAATTTGGACACAATCCACGGAGAAAAGGCTTAAAACCATAGAAATCCCTCTCGTAAAGTGACATGACCATGAACAAAGTAGATATGAGCTGTGTTTGAGTTGGCAAGAATAATTTCATAGAATAAATTTTTGAAGTAATAATGATTCATTCAATAAATGAGACACACATACATTCATATATTTGATACGATTACAAGAAATAATATTCAAATTATGAACTTTCTAGATAAGATGTACGTCTTCATGCAACATTGTTTGTTTATTAAAGCATATATAAACAACAGAAAACAAACGAAAACTTTAACCTGACGAAATAATCATTTCTATAATGTCACAATCACGACATAGAACTCCATCCACCTATCACTGCGGTTGTTTGTCTGTACTATTTATCTACATATATCTACCTACTGGCCAGCAATTCGGTATGTCAGTGTATACTTATATTTATGTTCTTCTAGCGCCAGAGTGTGTTTTGTAACTTCTGATAGGGTTTCAATTAAGTACGTACTTAATCTCTAACATAAGCATACCTGAAGATATATTTTTCATTCCTGCTTCTCAGTTCCGCTCACCTATCCTACTGAGTTAAAACATACGACACACACCATATGTTATTTTACAACGACTTTACTTTCATACAAGATATCTGAAATTAATAATCTTGTACAGGGTTCTTATTCCAACACCCTTGTCTCATGAATAGAACGTAAACCTTAACAGAAGAAAGTTGATTAGCACTACAGTGGTATTATATTTGTTTTAATTATATCTGATTTAATTGCTTGTAAGTTATAGAATCTTCAAATAAATTCATTGTGTGTCACAATAATGTAGTTCTGTTTGTTAGGAACTTAATATTTTGTTTAGAAAATGGCTTGATCTTGACTCCTCATTTTAGTAAACACCGGGTGTTGACCTAGATCCTGACTTGACTCAAAATTAGTAGCAACCACGTAAATAAGTTATATTTTTATTTTAAAATGATTGCTTGTTGTCGAGGTCATCATTGGACTACGTGGTTTAAAATGTAAACATTTTTAAAAAAAAATTTACTTCTTAGAGTAAAATGATTGGTTTTCATCAGGTCCACACTGGGTATTCTTTATTTTTAACAAGTAAAACATTTCGACGAGGTTCTGGAACATGACCACGTGACCCCACTTTTTGCGTTTCAGAATACGATATACCTTTGTTCTGGAGAAATAATCTCAGATGGGCTTTTTCTTTACACTGAAAGGTGTTGTGTCGTTTGGAGTTGTTTCAAATTAATTGGATTCAAAAGAAATTAATTCTTTTTTTCCTGTAAAATACGTGTGCATATATGAAATTGTTCAGCAAGGATATCTTTTGTAAAACTTTATTCAGATTTCATAAACCGGAGTAATATTTCTTGTTTCTACAAGGAACTGTAGACTTCAAAACTACAAGTTACAGCGTACGTCATCTTCTTCCATCTTGGATTCTTCGTCGGGACTCGAACTTGAAATCATTAGAACATTTTGTTATTCGGACTTCTAAAATTTTATTCGTGGATTATTCTTGGATTATTTTAGGATTTGATTCTTAAAACGGTAAGTTCATATTTTTTCCTTTTTACAGAATTGTTCCAGGAAAATAAATTATATTTTTCAAAAATTGTTGATTTCACTCTTTCTTGTATTACTGATGTTTCGAGCCTAAACACATAGCATAAGAACAGGCAGACAGTAACAGTATATATTTATCTGTCTGCCTACACATTCATCCAGTCGCCCACCAATCGATTATGTTTCTGTTATAAACTAGGCTGTAATGATTAAACATTATTTCTAGCGACGAAAGTAGTAATATACCCGTAATCGTTTTGTTAAGATAATTAGATGTTTAAATTGCTTCTAGTGAACAGCTTTCCCTTTTATTCTTCAGGATTACAAACGTTCGAAATGAGAATTTTAGGACTAACATTCTATTTCTGAATTATAAGTTGGCGTTCCTAGCTTGTTGGAGAGTATACATTACTAATCTTTAAAATTAAAGATGGGATAAAAGTCAATAAATGAACTTATTAAACGGAGATATATAATATCAAACTTCTTCCTCATACACATTAACGTAATTACCTTGTGAAGGAATATCGTTTACGACGCTCCTATGCGCTTTTGCATGTAATTGATTAAGACATAATATTGGTTTCAGCAGCTACAGCGAAACAAGTAGTTTCCAAAGCATTTGCTTTGCAATAGACTTTGCTACTGGAGGGCCAAAATCCATCATACAATTCACATATTGTGTTAATTCAGTGAACAAATGATTCGCGGCACGTCGATTTATAGGAAATTGGATGGACGGAATCTGACCTAATTTAAATATATCCATTCTTCATAGACTGGCATATTCAGTTAAATAGAGCGAATGAACATTTTGGGAAAGGGCGTTGGTAATGTAAATAGAACGAATATATTCATAAATGCTCACAAAACAACTTTATGTAAGATTTAAGCAAAGAACCATCAGGTGATATTATTAACATTGGGTATGGATAGCAAGTTTCAAACTGTCAAGATTTTCTATATATTCCTACTCCACACACTGTCGAGACATTATTCCCAACTTTGACAGAGTTTACTGAAATATTAAAATTGACAAGATATGACAATCAACTGGGTTGAAATTACAATTATCAGTCTGTATTACGTATTAAATTTGTAACTGAAATATGCTTTTGAACGAATTATGTTTACCGTTGCCGATTGTGTTGGACATAATAATTATGGAAAATCTTTTAAGAAACCATATGTACAGCATAAAAGATTCCTAAGAAATGTGCAATGATTTCCTGACGCTTTTGATTACAACAAATTGCTTAAATGCATGCAAGTGTAAAACCACGGACGTTTTCTATAAGCTATATTTATTATGTAGTACAATCTTTTAGAAATTCTCTTAGTTTGAAAACTTTATATTTTTGCCCTAATTTACATATCAGAAAAGCCGGACCTAATTTGGTATATAAATGCACCCTAGGACCTGATCATAGGATAGTACCAACAGTTTCGTCCAGTCCTAATTCAAGCTTTAGGCTGCTTGTTGTAGTAAAATGTCGACGCATTATGTGTTCATCTTAATATGGCCCTAATCAAATCTATTACACATTTAACTGTCGGAGTGACCTATTGGGTACAGAACAATTTGAGCGTACCAGTTATTTGGTTTGAACTATTTATATATGCAAACGGGCCCGTAATTAAAGAAAGATAAAGTTCATCTTCAATCAGCGGATGTCCATTTTAAAGCCTAAATAAATCTTACTGAAAACTATAAACAGTGACCATTCTCTGTTTTCATTCACTAACACTAGAACAATCGATTAATGATCTTTCAATAAAACAAAAATATCCCAAACAAACAAAGTAAAATTCAAACATGCAAATAAACAACACGAAAAAATAAAATAAATAAAAACAACAACAACAACAACAGCACACTGTCCTAATTTGGATTCGAAAAATGGACAAATGACGTAGGCGTTCAAGTAAATAATATTCTTGATGGTGTAAAGTGCTTATCAATTTCCAGATTTGATTAGCGTATTAATCGCGCCATATACTCAAGGGATTCAGGCAAATGCTTGCATGACTTATTTGTGGTCATGATATGTATGCGGCCAGGAATAAATACTGACAGATAACAGATAATTCTCGCTCACTTTACGTTATGACTTTGTTCGATTTCGACAAGAAATACGGTTATTCTGCCTGAAATAACGAATCTAAAATGTTAACTTTTTACCACTTATCCTCTTTTCTGTTTCAGTTTTAGTTGTCTTTTTCCCCACATATAACAATTTGAGCATAACTGAGCAAATATCAGTTAAATGTTCTTTGAGGATAAGATCCCAAATAAATATGGAATAACAAAAATTAAAACTATATAAATTAGAAATACCAAGAAAAAGTATTAATTGTTCTCTATAAAGGTTGTCTGTGAAAGACAAATTTAGTTATTTTCTTTATGTGTCTTTTAGTCTCGCACATGTTCTATATCTTTGTCATTCTCTCATTTTCTGACGAATGTCTTTTATGCTAAAACTATCGGAGAGGCATTTAGTTTCATGCACTGAACCGACATAGCGTTTAGGAAGAAATACTTGACAACGCATCAAATCAACATTTTTAGAGTTCTGCGAAATTCTCAGATTATCTCGGCTTGAAAATGTCTCGTGTATGTCACACTGTGTTACGATATTATTTGCAAGACCCATTTTGTTCCCAACTACTTCGATACTAATTTCATACCATGCTTTATTACACATCTCTACTTGATTGCCGTATTCGGTGGTATTTCTGCTTGTCTTCATAAATCGCACAGATTCTCATGGGTTGAAAGTAAGGAGACAAGTCATTTTGCCCATGACTATTATTGTGCATGCAATCAGGTTCTCAAAACACACACACACACACACACACACACGCAAGCACACACACACACGCACACACACACACACACACACACACACACAAGCACACACACACACACAAGCACACAAGCACACACACACACACACACACACACACACAAGCAAAATTACTATGAGCATTGTTTAGATTATGATATTTAGTTATTTTGTTACCTTGAGACAGACCTTATGTTAAAACAAACAAACGACGTTAAATAAAAAATTCATGAGTTGCAAATGTTTTAGACATCCGTCCCTGTAGGAAATGTAAAATGTTTTAGACATCCGTCCCTGTAGGAAATGTAAAATGTTTTAGACATCCGTCCCTGTAGGAAATGTAACGGATATTGCGTTTCATTAATGTTATGGACAGACACGATTATTGCTTGCTTTACTGTTTACAGTGCAGTTGGCAAATAATCTAAGATATTTAGTTGTTATTAAATCATATGGCACCGGTAATCCCTTAAATGGAGGCAGTGAAGCCTACATTGTTGATTACTACTTGCATTGAACAGTTTGACGCTTAAATACTTAATTGAAGAGAGAGAGTCTTACTTTTCATACAGTTTCTCTTGATTGATATTGTGAAAGCATCCATGCAAACCAAATACTATGCTTAAATCATGGATTTTATATTCAATAAACAAATATATAATAAACAATATCAAGATGAATCAAACTTTAACGCCATTATCAACATCGTTATATCTGCATCATGATCATCATTTTTATAGCCCTCGGCATCAACAACAGCAATTATAACTTGCACAGCATGGCGACTTCAATTAAACTGATTTTACTGAATATTTTAGGACGATTATTTATTCTTGTGAAAAACCTTCTGAAACTTTCTAAATGTTACAAAAATTGCTACCTTCGTGTCTTAGAATACACAAGAGAAAGAAAAATATCCAAGATATATGCAAACTTAAATTTTGGATCTTTTCAACGTTCACGACGAGCTAATGCTGTCAGTTTGAAAGACATTATTTATTTCATGATTTTATCAAACAATCCCAAATAATGACAATGAGGATAATATTAAAGATTAGTAATCATGTTGGATGAATTTAGCCTTGTCTTAATGACAACAGTAGGACATGATGTTCCATTTGGATAGTTCATGCAATATCCAGTGTCAATGTTGTTTCGAATCAAATCTCGACGATGTCACAACGTAAAGTGGTCCAACATAGAGCAGAACAAAATTCCAATGCTTTATTTTTAAATTTTCCCCTTGGAACACATGCCTAATGTTACAAGAAAAAATCTATGGCAATGAAATTATTTCATCAATCAAAAATATGACAGCTAATTTAGTTTTATCAAAGAGTCTTGATTGTATCTGACATTCACATGAAACGTTGGGTGGCAAAGATTCCTATGATTGTAATATAAGACTATTAGAAACTGATTAAAGAGAAATAATATAGCAATTTTCGTCCTTCTATAAAGTGAAGCGGTACAGTATAGATGTCCTTCCAGAATTCACTGTTCCTTTTATTTTCACACCAACACTCCTAGTAAAAGAGAACCGACTATTATTCATGACATGAAAGCAGTAACTTTAGCAAGCAACTAATTTATCAGCGTCGGGAAAAAAATCTCTTTGAACGTGCAATATTTTTATTTGATTAACTTGAATTTTATCATCCACCATGTATCAAAGACTCTTTTGATATCTTTCAATTCGTTCAAACAACATTCACATACCATTCAAATGATGTCCTCTGTAGCCTTTTGGACTGGCTTTTGTTAATGGTTGCATTCGTTTTGATAAGTACCAACAATACATCCATATATTTGGCTAAATGAAGAGGAAAGTCCTTTTTCCTTTGTTTTGAGGACTCTTTTGACTACCATGCTGTTTGCTGTGAACTCCTGAAGCAGGACATATTGACCAGAGAATTGAAGTCATCTCTATCCAAGCTTCTTTTTTATGCAGGGTTTCGCTTTCCCTGGTAATTGTGCTGTCTTAATAATTTTGACTTGGACACAGAACGCCGAGACAACTAAGTTGTTTTCGACTTGAGTTCATGTTTCGGACAAACCCATTAAATGTTTGTAACACCCCTGTTTTAACTTGTATACTATTCTAGGGATGAGCTACCTTTTGGAAGCAGCAACATACAAAGATGCGGAGTAGAAGTCACTTTAAATATGGGTGTCGTTGTGGACTAGTTGTCAGCAGCTTTTAAAACACTTATTTTCAATCATATTTCGCTGGCATCACCAATAACAGAGGGATCAAGGATGAGACTACAGCCGGTGTCGATGTGCTTACATGTAAAGGTTTATGTGAGTACGTATACATTCTAGCGGTAGTGACTCATTTTCTTGGTAGTGAAGTTGAGGTCTTCGTGTTCTTGAAAGATGATTTTGGGTGTGAACTAACTACAACTATTCTTTTATATATTTGCTCTTGTACTTTGGTTATAGGTTTGCTTTTCTGACCCTGGCTACTGTATTGGGATCCAAATGTAGAAACGAACGAATAATTACTCATCCTAGAAACCCAATCCCAACTTGTCCCGGCACATCTAATCCACTAATGAACTGATCTTGCAGAGGGGATGGAAATTGAAGGTAATATTGAATAATGTAAAGGAGGGTGAAAGTGAATGATGGTGTTTATATTTTATACTTTTTGTTTAGATGGTAGGCGAAAGCAAGAAAGGCGATGTATAAATCACTCCAACCTGGAGACAATTGAAGAAGGCTTTAAATCCATCAGTGTCTGGTAAACGCATGATTCAACAATGGCGACCCAAATCGTTTAGCCAACATTTGGATTTCAGATTAGTCTATCAATATTTTGACAAGAGAAATGAAGGCTTGTTGTACTGAGCACATTGCTTTGTTCAAAACATGGTCATGTAAATTATACTTCGTTGCGATGATGTCATTTTGTAAACGAAAGCATATTTTCTTCATTTTTCCAAAACATGTCGAAGATGGCCAGACGCGCTTACCTAAAGTCAGAAAAGATCTCATGATCTTCACGAGGAATACCATCTGCAAAGTAAATGTGTTGTATTAGTAACGAGCAAGCAGACTGACACTGTGTAACACTGCATCGTGCCTTGTGGAGGAAGATCAAACAAGAGGCACAAATAGCGTAGTTTTAGAGATTTTGCTGTTGACATATGTATGGTTTGTTCTTGAGCTTTTTCACAGACACCAAACAAACATTGCATTGTATGTTTGCATTCCAATGTGGATTGTCATCATTTAAATGCATAGATTGCATCATATATGAATTTTTAAATTTGTTTTTAATTGCACAAAATAAACATCGTATCGTTTGATACCATTCCTAATGTAAATCAAAAGTGAACATTTTTTGTACGTAATAAAATGCCAACCTAACATTTCAATAATAGAAATCATCTTAGTGTTGCAGAGGATCGATGTTGCTTACGTTTCGAGAATTTTGAATATTTACGCAAGGATGCAACAAACGTTGTCCACGCGATAATTCATTGATTCAGATGATCTGTATCAACCTTTGATCTTTATTAATGATCCACTTCAACCTATTGATCTTTATTAAAGACCTTTATTGACGAAAGTCATGCACCCAATACACTTTCTGAGCTTCCGCTCGCTTAAAATGTTACATCAAACTGGGACATTTTGACTTCTTGTGCAGTGTAATATCTGACCTTTGGCAATGTAAGAATATCAAATAACCAGACTTGACTTTAAATGGGGCGGCACCTAGAATTATCAGCATAAAGATTTGTGTACTTCAGGTTGTTAATAACAAGAAATGTACTTTGGACTTAGAATGATTGCTACAAATCATCTTCAATGCAAGATAAATCAGAGTAGGGAAATATTTTACAGCGCTTTACGGCAGCTCGACGCAGTATTGTCTATATGGTGATAAATACAGGTAAAGTTCGATAAAGGTCGAAAGAAATGCACAGAAGTTGAGGAAGATAAAACATTCAAATAAATGTAAAACATCAAGTACAACAAGACAAAAGATAAATCGTACAGATGTTAAAATTATTTAAGATGTTTATTAAGTAAACTATAATGGTAAGACACATAAAATGATTATAACATATAATCCAAGCTTGTTATGTAAACAAAATTTACTATAACAATCCAAGATTTACTCTGGTGGTACATCATCATACATTTTTCTCAAATACTTCTTGTCAAAATATTTCTCTCTCACAAGTTGGAAGTTAGCACACGCAAAAACAATGGTCTTCAATGTGAGGTTCACCTTTCAGGACGTACGCAGTTTCAGGTATATGTATCCGATACGAAACCGGCACAATAACACTTCACCTCTGCTGTTTGTTCTATGCGATTGACGCTACTCTTCAACACTTGGTTTGATTTTCTTAACTTTGTTTGTGGAGTTTTTAATCCAAATATTTTGCTACATGTGACGAACATGCTGATTCATTTAGTATTGGAAGCCACTATATGGAATCTTCAATTCGGAAACGGTGACTAAAGGTCAGATTAGGCTGAATTATCTGCCCGTTTCATTAGCCTTAGTACGAATTTGACTAGCCATGTCATTTTAAGATTTAGCAAGACTTTCTATGAGGAACTGGATTGCGAATGAAGAAGAAATTTATATCTTAAGACGTTTAAATTTAGTTCATTGCTATTAGGAATGCTGTAATTTCTGTAGGAAGAATCGACACCTTATTCTGTAACCGTCTCAGTTTCGTGCATTGCTGTGTTGAAATATCAGCTCCTGTATCGTCTAAATCTTTCAAACCGCTTATATAACAGATGTATGACTACGGTAGGCGAGTATGATTTCGTTGATTTTACTCTGATAAAGAAGAGGATTCGTAAAGGACTTTTTCAATTTACAAAATTAGATTATTATTTTGTGAGGTTTTTAAAACTACGGTGGTGATATGGGAATTTATAAATTTTACAATGTATCCAATACCCATTTTTCTGCTTCTTTGTGCGGTCGAATTAGTACGTGAAATTGTGGAGTGATACGCGGTTTTTGAGCTGTCGGTGTTTGGTAAGTAGACCGAAAGACTATATCGGATGGAATATGTAATATATTAAATGATAATATGGTAGGAAATAATAGTTTAAATGATAATTTGGCAGGATTTAATGCATTAAACGATAATTTGGCAGGATGTAATGGATTAAACGATATTTTGGTAGCATACTGAAGAGATGTTACCGTTCGTCTGAGATAAAGTGATGATTCGTTTGCTTCAACAAGGAGGTTTTCGTAAGGGGAAGTTTTAAATGTGATCTAAGTCCCTGACTGTATATCAGATCAAGCATCTGCAGGTCCTATTTGCAGGTTGATCCGTGAACAATCGAGCTTAGATCTTACTAACGATCCGTACAACCGAAGCAAGACTTTCTGATCTGCTCCCCAGTTATTGTTTTATTAAATGAAGGTTTTAGAGAATTTTATTTTACATTTGTTCCTGATGAATGTAATATGCGAAAGTTAGTTTATGATGGAAATATAGCACTAAACTTTGGTCTCTTGAACGTCAGCCTTAAAGATAGAGCTTTGGGTTGTCATAAATACGTTGTATCTTTAGAATGCACACGCAAAGTTTTAGACTTGTAAATGTTTGACCATTTACTCCTGTTCATCTCCGAAAGTTATTTAAAATTATCTGTACGTGGCGTTCATAAAAATACGTACTCAATAGTATACGTACTCAATAGTATACGTACTCTTTGATGTATAGCAAATTAATTAATCGCCAACATACAATGCACCGTCAGGTAATGGATTAAGACATTTTTTTTAAATATGCAGTTAACTGTGATATTAAATTTGGTGGTTGACAATACGCTGTCGTAAGGTACTTCTATCTGCTGAAGATAGCTTTCAGGAAGTGTGCTGCTGACTCTCACTGTGAAAAGTTTCAAACAAGTTGGAAACAAAGTGAGGTAGGCCGCCCTGTAGACATAAGACGTTCATTACACCGTACTTCCTTTTGGTGCAAAACCTTTTCTCCAAGTCGATAAGGACGGTAATGATACGTTCTTTCTTTAATGAAAGCTGTTCTAATATATACTTCAAGTCTGACAAGACTGTGTATTGTGCTTCTCTACTGTCTGAATGCACACTGAAAGTTTGATACTTTGCTGGAATCTAAATATCAGAGTAGACTTTCCTTATAATCCGTTCCGTGGTTTTGCAAATACAGCTTGGTAATAATATGGGAAAATAGTTGGAATGGTCTGTGTATTATTACTGTCGTTTCATGACAGGGCGACATGAAATTCCCGATTTCCCATATTTTTTGAAACTTTTTATTGAGAGTTGTGTTCGATAATTGTTTCAAAAGTCGATGGTGAATATTATCTGGCCCCGATGATGTTTGGTGGCCTCCATCAAGAGAGTCTAGTACTTCTCTAAAATGAAAGGTTTACTGTAATCTTCAGCAACTTCAAAGTTAACATTTAAAGGAAACGTTTCTTTAATACTTTTAGGTATGGCGGAAGTTTTCAGAATAGTTCTTATGCGATGACCTTTTAAAAATGTTTCGGCCAATGTATTTGAGAGTCTGGTACGGTTTTGGCCATTCTATCATATTTAGTTTAATCTTTAATACAGCTGCCATTACATGATTTGTATCATATCTCAGACGGATTGAAACGTTTTCCACTAAGTTTTGTTCAATTACCTTCTTTACTGGTGCCCTTGAGTTTTGGAAATCTTAAATACATTAGAAAAAAATCACATCCATTTAGGTTGTCACCATGAGAAGTCAGATAAACGAGATTGATCATAAATACAACGACGAGTAGTATAATGTGGCAACATACAATTAGGTACACGATTATTATTAAAAGGCAAGATTGTGTTTTGAAACAAAGTTACTTTAATCTTCTCTCTCGCTGTCATTGATATCCTTCACAGTCACGGGTGTATTGTGGTCGTACCTGTCGACAAGTAAAACAAAAGGTGATCGTAGCTGGTCAATAAGATGGTCAAGCTCAGATTGATGACTAAGGAATCTGGAGGGGATATGTCGAGCAGAGTGCATGAGTTTGAAGTAGGGACACACGAAAGGCTGCAGCCAGTTCAATATTCTGATTCATCTGACTGGCAGGACGTTTATTTTTTATGACGACGGACATTCCGTCGGAAGCATTAACGTATTTCTTGAAAAACTGATAGAAATGGTGACACCTTTCAAGATGTTAATATTTGCCATTTATCCAGTTTCAATACCCGCTAGACATATGAAAGAGTTTCACGGGATCGTCAGTGAGGTCTAGTAAATATTTTAAAAGCTGTTTGGTTTAGATCATGCATTTATACTGTCGTCAGCGATCTATCACTCTTTTAGTGGAGCAGTTTTAATGGGATGTTAAGCAGAGTACGAGATCGTGTGTGATACAATTATACCACTTTGGCCAATAATTGGCTGCTGTTTATATGGTTTGTCTTTTAAGTCTCTCATTTACTTTGCTGTCACATTCATTTTTTTACTTACTTCATCCCGGTTTACATCGCTTCTAGCACATTTTTGGTGTAACTAGTTTGATATAATGACCATGTAATCTGGTTACAAATAGTATTTGTAGAAGGTGTCAAGTGGAGATGTAACTTCCACAAATTTCTAGGCTTTAGGAAAACATGCGCCTTTCTCCTCTTTCACGAGTTGATTACTTTCTCATGTTTAAAGTTATAACAAGATATTTTTTTTCAGAGAAGAAAAATCATTCCAAAATCCTCATTCCCACATCTAGGACAGACTTTTTAGTAGACATATTTTGGGAAGTTGAAACACCACAAGGACTGAGGATGACAGAGATGTTCAATAACCCAACTTTAATGGCTGCATGCAAAGGTGAGCAACAAACATCAGTATTCAAGTATTGGTGAGAATAGCCTTGTCGTTACGAGTGTTGGTTCGTTTCACTTGTGAGACATTCTAAGGGCTGAGATTTTCGAACAAAACCTCTTGTCGAGTTGATATGTTTGCAAGGAAATACCTAAATGGGTATTTTCACAAACTGTTTAGTGCAAAGTAGATTATCAGACTGAACCTTTGCAATTAGTCTTCAAGTAGTTGGCATAAAGGAAGTTTTATTTTACATTTCTTGGCTCCCAAATAAAGCCTTAAGGTTCTTTAGACATCACAGAAGGTGATGTCTTAGTTAGTTATTGGTCCACATCTTTGGATTCAGTGATGACGTTCCTCGTCCGAATCGTTGGTTGAATTGTTCGTGGTCATTTGAGACCAGGTCTCACACTGCTGGTTGTTTTGGTTGATGTTCCCATAACATGAGATTATTATTTCCTTAACTATGTTGTCCACCCACATTTAAGCCCAACACAGGGGCATATATTTGTTGAATTTCTCGTGTCAAAACTGCACATACTGATCTACTCAAGCAATTAAGAAACTCTATTCAGTTGAATATTTTCAATGAAGTTACCTCAACGCGCCTATTCTACATACTGGTCATGGTAGGGAGGAGTATTCCAGAACGTATGGTATTACTTACATGTATATTATTTGTCGTAAGTAGAAACTCTAGCACCATACTGTCATTACGATATTATTTTCATTTTCATTCGTAACCAGTAGTGTCTGCAACATTGAATATGTAGATAAATATGTAACAGATAGCCTAAAATGACGAGACTTATCCATGTTTGCACTGAAGTTCGATATTTGTCTTAAAAAATTACGCCTGGAGGTGAATCCTTGCTGCATAAACAAATTTTGTTGTGACAAATGAAATCTGAATTTAAAATGAAAATATAGCAATTTCTTACAAGGAAGTGGAAGTATTTTTGAGAATAATTAGTTAATCATTTTAATAGAGACCGGAAAATCCCAGACAATCATGAAATATGTAGTCTTCACGTTGTCACTACGGCCACTGCCTTAGGGATGCAGTTAATGATATAATGACAATATTGTGTATTATAAATATAAAGTGAGGGTTAATAAGTATTAATGAACCAATACGATAATCGGAAGGTGTATTAGTTAATGAAAACTAAAATTTAAGCAGGTTGAACGGACTTAAAGTTTCAAGTGGATAATATTTCCCTATACGCTGCTTCTCTTTTCTTCCTTGTTGTTGTTCCTTTCTATTTTCTCCCTGAATCATAGTGGCACAGAGTGTATCCATATTTTAGCTACCAGTTTACAACCTGCATATGAAACTGGCTTATTCCATTTTGGGAATGTTCATAAGCCAGTCAAGACTCATATTGATTAAAATGTTATGAACTAGCATCAGAAGTTATTGGGAACATGTCAATTTTAACTCCAATCATACTGTATAACGTCGAACCAGAAAAATCGTCGTGTTTCCATTTTATGTCTACATTCTGCAACTACCTGTTGCGTCTAGACGTTGCTTTAAATAATCCGTGATGCTGTGAATTTTTTGTAGAAGTCGACCTCAAATGGCATCCTCGAGGAGTTAATAATTTTGTCAGGAGAACATTGCAAGAAATAGTATCCATAGTGTCAGTAATTGCTGATTTTATAATATGACAAAAGAGTTGATGGATTGCGTTCAAAGTTTCTTGATCTGTTTTCACAGTACCAACATAGGAAATACGTAAAATTACAAGAGTGAGATTATAAGTGTAGAAGCAAATCAAAAGTGTATTAACATCTTCAAACAGAAACCCTTATCGCAAAAGCGGATAGGGTGTTACCTAACATATATTTTATGTACATGTTCAACTGTCTAAAAAAGTGACAAAAAAATTGATCCACCTTTAAAAATGTGCCTGAATCAAAAGCAAATGAAAATGTGTTCAGTCTTGCGTATTGCCATTTGCCGATATTCGGATATTTTAAAACATGATTGCTTTTATGCATCTGTACACTTGCTTCATTATCTAATAGATCTAGAACGTTTATGTCAAAACATTTGGTGAATATTTCTCAGGATGACCGAATATATAATTTTAGTTTGCAAAGATCAGAATGTGTGCAAGCATTGCAAGATTTTAATGTTATGGTATGCTATGAATACATTTATTAAGGGTGCGGGATATCCTGTTTATATATATTTATTATATGCTCATTTTATCTCCGTTAACTTTACATTATCAGAATCGTTCAGTATTTTACGATATTGCACACCTTCATATTACATCCACGCGCAGGACACGTGTGCCCAATAGTACATTAGGAACTACTTTGCAAACAAATCATGTACTCTAGTGTAGCAGACGCTTCACGTTTTGGTTGATTAAATTTGTTTCTGAATGAACTAAAGCAGATGTTTCGTGGTCTGCCACATACCAGCTGCTTTGCTACATTCCGCGTTAACTTTTTTGATACATTGTTTAGGATTTTGGCATTAGACACCAGATTTCATAACATGCAAGTTATGAAGCCATTAACTGTCTCCTTTAGCTGGTAATAAGAATGGCAAAAAATATACTTACAGTTTTACATTCTGAATTTCCTCAAAATGTACTTTCTTAGCTCTGCAAATCCGAATTACATGAGCCATGTCATGAGTTTTCAAGCTCGATTACACATTTCGAAATCGTACTGTAATTTCGACTATATTCCAAGTGCAATTACATCCGCCTTACTGCACTAAATATGAAGAGAAAAAAAGCCATTAAATTCAATAGCGTCTTTTTGATAATTGCAATTGAAACACTTCATAGTTTTCCCACATTATGATTTCAAATAGTCAATGACAGAACAAACACACTTGCAGATGCAAGCACGCTTCTGCCGCGCTTCTCCAATCCGATGTATTTCATGGACAATTTGCATAGCTGAATCCAGTCCATAATCACGAAATTTCGTAGAATCGACAAAAATACCAAAATCTATTCATTCCAGATCAAATGGAAAACTTGTTGCAATGCGCATTCAGACACATTATGACTCCAAATTTCAATTTTAAGTAGACAAAAACGCCATTTTCTTTCGAAACTTACTTCTAGCACGAGACAAATTCAAATTTATCTGGGCGGAGTTATGTGCGCATTAATAATGTTCTTGTTGTGTAATGAAGAATCTGCGCTTGTGTATTTATTTTGGAATACGGCATACATTCATTTACGTTGTTTCTTATAGTGTATTTTATATAATGTGAGTGTATGTGTGTCTGTGTGTGTGTGTGCACATTAGTGTTACGTCTAGGGGCTTAAACAATCTGACATGACAAGGTGGGTCCTTGCAAACATTCAGCTTTCCAAAATATAAAATATAAAATCAAACAAAATGAAAGAATTAAAAATAACTTATGATATATGCATTCCTAGAATATTATTCAAAATAGTACCATCCAAACTGGCATATGAACTGAAAAATCCCCAAATGGTGCCATACTTCTCTTATATAGACCCTGTGTGCACACCAAATCAACATAAATCTGAATCATTGAAAAGATTCTATAACATTTAATCCTCAAATTGTAAAATAATTAACAGTTATATTTCTGATATTCTCAAATTATTGAGCCAATTAACAACTAAGGAGTGCATTATATCTCTAGATAACAAGTGTGCTCCTTATAACACGCTAAGTTGACATGACCTACATTCAAATAATGCGTGGCGTATTTGACCGAAATAGTTGTTAGCTTGACCTTGGCAATAGGTCTTTATTTATGAATGAAGTTTGTTACGTATTGCACATGCACTTTTACTGTAACACAAGCCAGCCACTGACTTTAAAGAATTAAAATATAAATGTCATAAACCCAAACGACTTAACTAAAACTAAATTATCAATTAATATATATTACAGCTATCCGTAACAATTGATTTAAACCCGTTACTGAGCACAAAGCCCGTGATCTGCCCAGCCTCTTTGTACTTAGGACTCTTGTTGACTTTAAACATCAGAATATTCATCACTTTAAATGGCGCCTTTGAGTTGAACAAAGGAAAAAGCAATGAGATTTTTTATACTATATCCTCCAGGATGTTGACACTATGTCGGTTTATTTGTTGCTAATTTGCCTCTCTAATGGCCATTGGTTATATCAAAGGCTGTCACTTCTGTCAATCACTCAAGCCGCTGAGGCTTACATGAAAAAATAAATAGTCTTTAACTCCGAGACGGATTGTACACGGTTATGCAGTCTGTCAACTAGGAGCTTATTTGTGATATTTTTCTTTCTTGATAATATGACTAGTTAGATGGTCCAGAGAACGTGAATTATCTTCAGGTTTACCATACTACTATTAGGAATTGATAAATATTACTCAAGTTTATCACCTTTTGATGCGACATAAACAGCACATACCATGATTATTTCCGTAATGATTAAATATGCGTTCTTCATTTTTTAATACTGCTATTATTGGCATTGAGGTAACGATGAATTCATTCTTTACTAATTTATCTTTGAAAAAGTGTGACCGCTTTTTAAACCTAGCTACTTGTTCACCTTACCGAAAACGTTCCATACTATCAGGGGTTGGTGGTGATGGAGGAGATTGAAGCTGGTGAGGTGGTAGCCAGGTTCCCGGTCCTAATGTAGCTACCACCCATATATGTATAAGTACGACAGCGGACCAGTCTAGCTGAAGGTGGTTTTATAAAATAGGCTATGAATATTAAATATTCATTGATGAGACATTTCTTCCTTTGGATTGTTGAAGGCAACTAATGTGATCTAGGCTTTAGGTTTCTAGCTTATATAAAAATTGATCCCTTCATGTGATTTGTTATATAAATTATAGAGTTTTTGTCCGTCACTCTTACCATCCTGTCTCAGGCCGTTATGCAAAACCCAAATCTCAGTCTTTGAGGGTATATCACTAGGTTGAACAAATAAGCTTTTTGAGACAGATAAAAATTTGATTGCATAATTGTACAATTATCAAAACATAACATAAAAAAGTTTTATATTGTAGTATTAGAGAAAAGATCATGTTGAATGTTATCAAAACACACCATAAAATGTTTAAGTTCGTTATTTTTCCGTCATTGAAACTTCAGATGGTTGTGCATGAATGGTTGCGTAAATATCTATTCCCAAATCATCACACACCATAAAATGTTTAAGTTCGTTATTTTTCCGTCATTGAAACTTCGGATGGTTGTGCAAACTTTGCAATACAGATCTGAAAGGAATCCGTATAACGGTCAATAATAAAGATTTGTTCTTCACACTTTATATCTCATTTCGGAGTCGTTTAACCCGAATACTACTGCATCGAGTAAAGGTGAAAATTCATAAAAGCAATATCCCAAAAATGATTGAAAGTATATCTTAGAATACATACTCAAAATACTTTTGCTTCGTAATGTTTAACAATTCTAACTGAGTCATAATAAACTGATTCATGACAATGATCATACTTTCATTGAATGAATTGAACTAGATTAGAATCTAAATACAAAATAGTATTTTATTAAAAATAATAATATATTTTGCTCTGCGAAAAATGAAACTAAATATAGTTCGGAAACTTTTTTCCACAGTCGGATTTTTTTGGTAAAAGAAATTGTTAATCTTTCCCATAATTCCAATGTACAATTTTGTATCTGGAAGAATGTGTGAACGATTGAGAAGATTCAAGACTCTTCTCTCGTTCAAATATCTGTTTCTAACGTGCATATGTTCATAACAAAATTATATTTTCCATCTACTGTTAATGAAAATACCAATGTTTTCAGATACAGGTGAATAATAATAATAATAATAATAATAATAATAATAATAATAATAATAATAATAATAATGATAATAATAATAATAATAATAATAGTGACATCTAATTTTAGGCATCGTGTTCGAATTGATCCATTATGAATATGTTGTTGTTGTTGTTGTAGGGTTTAACGCCATTTTTCAGCACACGATAGACTATACATGGTGGCCAGTATTAATGGTGGAGGAAGAACCGGGCAAAACCCAAGAAAGAACCACCGACCCACGAGAAGGTACTGGCAAGCTTTCTCACATACCCGCATTGGCTGAATCCGTTATAAATACGTACTAATGTCATTCGTTTAGGTATGATGCCATCCTGCTATAATCAGCACAAACGAGCTGACCAAATAAATTCGATGCGCATAAAGAGTACAGTCCATTTATCACACTCAACATAGAATTCATTGTATCTAGTCCGTATTTAATGCAGTGGAAGTCAGCTATTCATTTTTCCTGACTGTGCAAATAAACAAAACAATTTCTGTGTAACTGACACGGAATAATGACAATCTTGCATATCAATATCTGTTCTATGCCAGGAAATGTATTCACTAACTAAATCTGTTGTTTAATAAAATTAAACAGTAAGTAAACCTGTTCGATACCTAATAATAAAAGTATAGGAGAAAAATTAAAATTTAACTTGAAAATCAAACAAATTCAGATAAGGTTCAACACTTTTTCAGTGGTTTAGGCAGATAGGATTGATTTCGTACGGAGAATGCTAAGCAGCAACTCGATTGTCAGAAAAATAAATAATTTGCTCTTTTCATTTTTACTTGATTCGGTTTCATAGATTTATAGATTTTGAACGAGGGAATAAAGAAAAGAATGTTTGCTAATCTGGAAGAAAGAACTATGTATTGTTGACTTTAAACATATATTTATGGTGTATTATATATAATTATACATGACTAGATATTGGACCACAAATTGTCATTCAATAATATTAATTGAGAGAGAGAGAGAGAGAGAGAGAGAGAGTCTGTGTTTCCTATTGCCATGTTAAAAATGTTTGAGTTGATTATGAATTTCGATTGTATTCTGAGTTGTGCTTTCATCTGGAAAATACCAAGACGTTTTAAGATTATATTTTTACTTTCCGAAGAGCTGTTTATGTGCATTTATTCGCAAACGAAACTAGCAATCAATGAGCACTTTAAGTCTGTGTCATATCTTAATTATCCTGGAAATGAATAATTAATCTGCTTTAATTAAGAACGCTTCTATACATGTCCGTTTTTGATAATTAAGCCGCAAACAATCCTTGAGTTTAAAAGAACTCTGTCGTATTGATTTTGCTTCACAATGAACGACTGTTTTTGTTCTTATTCTTCTCTGTGTAGGATATCATTGAACTTGGGACATGAAATGACGTCAGACTACCTCCACATTTAATGATTCTGTGTTTGAGTTGACTGAACGTGAAATCTCATTTTCTAATAAATCCCTGTGCAGAGATTCCGGTTATTTGATTTATTATTTCCGTCAGACTCATCTCCACAGTTGAAGCAATCATATAACTGTTGTTCCCTCGTTGAACGATTAATGCAGTCTTATTATTAACACAGACTTGTTATTGTGAAATGTCGTATGATTTAACAAGGTAATCTCTACTGATAAACACACTAGTTTCATGTTAGGGAAACTTTCAAGACCCCTTGTTTCGGACTACATGGATTTCTTTGCTTAGAACGTTAGTCCAAAGAGTAATTGGAATGTCCATGAATCTTTAACTTCTGCTTATGCGTTCATGTCAGAACTCCTTCGTCAGACTGGTGCACTCCCATTGTATCATAAGCAAACACTTCACTATTTCTATTGTAATTTTTCATACATTATAATGTAAGCATTAACACACAGTAAGCATCAACACTCAGATTGTTTAATTCTGTGTTTACACCCGATTATTTTCTGAGAAATCAATAGGTCAAGACTTCAAAGCTAACTTTGGATACAATTACTGTACTCTTTAACTGAATATGCGAACACGTTCTTCATCCAGTTGTAAACGGCATACACTGCAGTTAGAGACTATTTACTTACAAAACCTTGGCCATCTGGTACTGTCACTTGATTCATTAAGTAGACATTTTGAGAAGAAAAAAAATCAAAACATCTGACTTGCAGAATGAATGCCATTATGTCACAAAGCAGGGACAAGGTTTATTGAAACCACATGTACAGGCTTCCAACTTCATCGTCTCACATGTTATGGTCATACTCTGGTTATTGTTTACATATCCATTTACTGTTACATTTTTACATATCTATTTACTGTTATATTTTTACATATCCATCTACTGTTGCATTGTTGCATATCCATTTACTGTTACATTTTTACATATCCATTTACTGTTACATTTTTACGTATCTATTTACTGTTACATTTTACATATCTATTTACTGTTATATTTTTATATATCCTTCTACTGTTACATTTTTACATATCCATTTACTGTTACATTTTTACATATCCATTTATTGTTACATTATTACATAGCCATTTACTGTTACATGTTTACATATCCATCTACTGTTACATTTTTATATATCCATTTACTGCTATATTTTTACATATCCATTTTATTTTACATTTTTACATATCCATTTACTGTTACATTATTATGACCGTTGATAGAGATGTTCAATCCGAATTTATGTATCAAACACGAGACTACAAATTACGGCATAAGGCAAATGTTATTCATCGTTCACGACCCTAGACGCAGTATATGACTCTGCATGATTTTATTGTGAGGATTTTCGTGCGAGAGCATATTTTAGTTCACATAGAAGGAAGTAAGTAACCTAACATTTCCACGTATAATCAGCAGCATTCCTGACGTTCTGTACTATTGTTTTGACTCTATCTGCAATAGTGTCCCATGCAATGTAAGTTTTCCTTACAATTTATTTGGGTGGGAGAAGAGTAACGTTGGAGATGTGCGTGCGATATATTTTAAAGAAAGTCTTTTCTTCTATATTTTCGGATTTCTTATATCTCTTTTTAATTCTTGATTTATAAAAATGTTTTTAGATAGGGCTTCCAAATTGCTCCTTTTAACAGATGTTAATAACTTCACGTAATTGAATACAATCTATTTTAAATGGCTAGTTGAAATGTCGAAGAATTCTCACAATCAGCATCTTAACAAAGTTAAGACCTCAAATGTGCAATGTATTTAAGTTGTTTTTAAATGCCGGGTCTGATCTGAATCCAGTGTGTGAATCGCGTTGGTATTATTTTATTCCCCTGTTTGTTTTATTCTCTCTGGTCTAACATGACTCTTTTGAAAGCAGCAATTTGGAATTTGATTAGTGAACCAAAGATGAACTACTTTATTTAAATCCCTTTCATTTTGGTAAACTGAATACTATTTAGTGGGTGCAGCTTTGTTCTTGTTTGTTCCAAAAAAGATTGTTTTGGACATTTAGAAACAAATCGGCAACCATTATTATGCTTTTTGTGGCTATTCGTCTATTTGGAACGATGTATTATTCTTTTTGTGGCTATTGGTCTATTTGGAACGATGTATGAACTATATCTTTTGAGCATGGGCGCCCACACGTTGGGACAAGGGGTGGGGGTGGAAAGAGGACTTGCCCAACCCCCGATTTCACTTCAGAACATGTTTTGACCTACATCCGTGAAACGTAATAGCTGACCACTACGTGCTTGTTTCCCCCCTCCTCCGGAAAATAATTCGCTGGAGCCCCTAAATTGAAGGCTCATGTCAGCAACAGTAAAGCTCATAATAACATAGTTATCCATCGTTATCAAAGAGTGGGCAGCAAATGGTTAGATAAAGGGGCATGTTGCGGACAGTAACGCTCGTACTGATGCAAACATCGTTATGCCAACTTCACTCCCTCCCCTCCCTGGTTCTCGAGATCAACATGTCATTTTAAGTAAAACTATTGATAGCGAATTCTGTTTTTTTTTTAACCACTTCCTCTGGGTGTTTTATACTTTTGGGTTCCTTGGATACTAAACATTTTTTTATCTTTTAGTTTTATGATGGATAAGGCGGCAATAAATCAGCTCATTTCGTAGAAAAGACCATATTGAATGTAATCTCCTGCTCATCAGTGTTGTTTACTTACTAGCATTTTTCCCTGTATGATTACCATATTTTTCGTTTCGCTGCAGATTTGGAATTCAGTACTTAATGACAGGCAAATTATATTCTGTAACGAATGCAACTCCAGTTATGTCTATTGTAGGCTAGTACCGTATATACTCTCTTATAACGCGAGCCCAACCGCAAACTGTACAGACTCAGATCTGCCGTCGCATCATGCGCCGGAAGATCTGGGTATATGATATTTTTTTAAGTAATAATCAGTAGAATAAATAAAACAGACCCTGAACTGCAGCCGCATATGCTACAGCCGATCAGGATCTATGTTGTGTCCAGTTGCACTCGGCTTATAGGCTGAACTGAGTTTTGTTAGATTGTAAAGTATAAAAAAAAATCACGTACATGAGATTAGTTGTTTAGTAACATATCTATGTTACGTAGTCGAACCGTGAATGTCAAGGACATGATAAATTTAGCAAACATTCTTTTTCATTCCTGTATGTATTCTTGGCTATTCAAGTTTTATTCCGCGAAACTGTTACAAGTAAGATTTCTTTTAAGAACATTCCGCAACATTTTTGGAGTCCCGTTGAAATGAACATCGAGGTTACGTTATAGGTATGAAAAAATGACTGAAAATGTTACGAATCCACCTCCACCTAAAAAAAAAAAAATACATGATAGTACTAAAAGGCAGTAGGTCCTAAAGATCACATAACCTGAATACGTCACATGTCCAGTCTTCTGTATTTTTTTGGAAAAGTTTTTATTTATATCTCTCTTATAATTTTATCTTTCGCTTTCTCACATTCGTTTCTATCCTTTTCGCATTACGGACATGTCCTTCAGAAACAGGCGATCAGTGAAGTTAGACTACATGAGGAAATTCTTTGTTAAGCATCCACTAATCGGTTATACAGTGCGAATAAATATTGAAAGCGTGTGAATATAGTTTTAGAACCACCCATATAATGAGAACCTTGCCTATATATATTTTCTAAGTTTATTAATCTTGGCCAGAACGTATTTTTTTTATTGCAACATATCTTAGATGATGTATTCAACGGTGTTTTGATATATATTTTGTTTTCCACTTTAATGTGGCCGATTATAATTGAACTTAAATGTTCAGGCCCTTGTCTTTGCAATATTCTTAGCAAAATTAAGTTCTCATACAAAAATTGTTGATCTAGGCTTCAACAATGTCGCTAAACATGCTAGGCATCGTGCGTTTCTTGGTAAATGGTAAAACTAATTACGTGGTATGTAAAGAAGCATTCTATAGACATTAGATAATTTGAACAATAATCCAAAGGAAGTCTTGATCTTTTAGCGACGACTTAATATCGTTCTCTCCTTTTCTCCGCAAAATTGGCAAACTGAACGGGAACATAGCTATAACATTTTGACGCTGTTCTCATGAAAGGGAAACGATGAACGAGAAATTACCTGATTTCGGTATTAACATTGCTCCGTAATACACATGGAAGCCAATATCTCAATTTCCACACAAGAGTTCGATGAAGATTTATTCAAATTCAACGCCTACCAAGATTAGTTTTCAGTCTGTGATTTCAGTGAAAAGGAGAATTAGATACTTGAATTGCAAACTAATTTCACTGGACACTTATAAACATTTTATTAATTCTGATCTTTTCTTTCCTAACGAAAAGAGCGTTGCGCCTGAATCTAAAAGTACCTGATATGAATTCCAGATGATTGATTGTTTGGTGCATGTGGTGCCAAGAGTACACTTTCGTTCACCATGAGATGTTTTGATTGCTGTCAAATATGTAAGAGCTTTATCCTCTATATTACGATGCAAAACCAACCGTTCATGACATGGGTAAACGTGACATAACATGCTCGTTGGATAGATTTAACATAACATTCTCGTTGGGTAGATTTGACATAACATGCTCTTTGGGTAGTCGTGACATAACACGCTCTTTGGGTAGACGTGACATAAGATGCTCATTGGGTAGACATGACGGAATATGCTCGTTGGGTAGACTTGACATAACATGATCATTGGGTAGACGTGACAGAACATGCTCGTTTGATGGACGTGACATAACATGCTCTTATGGTAGACGTGACATAACATGCTCTTATGACAAACTTGACACAACATGCTCAGTGGGTGAACTTGACATAACACGCTCGTTGGGCAGACGTGGCATAACATGCTCGATGGGTTTACAGCTTGGCCTTATTTAAGATGTGCCCCTATCAAAAACTGCCAGCTCAGTTTGGTCATTTCACCTCCTGGATGTCGAAGTTAAATTGTAAAAGAAAGAGCTTCTAGCTTTTTTACATTTTATATTTTTTGCACTTCATTCACTGCACTTTTTTCAGAAGCTGGCATTGTCTAGTCTGGCAAAATTCGTTTTCCATATTTTAATAACTGCTAAAGATAGTGTACTTTATATTAATTCAGGCTGCTTTTTCCACCATATGGAAGCAGTCATTATGGTTAACTGTGTGCTTAGATCACGAACAATTCCCACAAGTAGAATATCCAAAGAAATTTCAGCCACAGTACATGAAAGTAACAGAGCTATGACAACATTCTCTCCACTGTGCATGTTGCAGATGCAAAATTCACCTTACATCTGCTATTCTCACAGAGGTTCATAATATCTGTAGAGACCCCTGTATCGTATATAACAGATTAAGAGTTACGTTCTGTGGACCCATATTTATCCATTGAAAATGTGTACCGTATATACCAGAGTAAGACTTCCGTTCTGGATTATTTAGGGTAAAATCTTCTACTAATTGCCTTTGACACCGTATGTCATATGTAAAACTATTCCAAGGAGAAAAAGAAAATGCAAGTGATATTTATAGCCATGCAGAATTATTTTTCTCGATATAAATAATGTATTCATCTGCTGACCAGTTTGTTCTCACGGGAAATATGTTTAATATTAAAGATATTTTTATGGTGATAAATTGCGTAATATTACACACTGACGTTTTTCATCGCTTAACGTGGAATACAAAATGAATCGGCTATGAATATCAATACTGTAATGGATGAAATTTAAGCTAAGATTGGGGAAAACTGTCATCTTTGGATATTATAACTATCCTTTCGATAATGATATTCAGAAGAGACATCATGTAAAGTTGAAACAATGATTGTATAATGGCTGTTAGTAAAATTAATGCTCAATTCTATATGCATCTATACGATTTAATGGTGATGGATATTTGATATGCTGCGTTTAGATTTGTCGTCTGAACATGAAGACAACTGACAACGTTTTGGTATTTTGCCAAATTTCAGAAACATAAACTGATCGAATTTGAAGACCTAAGAGACTTTGCTCATGACATACGGAAAACGATTGGAAATAATAATAAAAAATTATATATTTTTGTTATCGATAATACCTTTATTAGTTATTGTTATCCAGTTGATTACAAAAATCCAACACCTATATAGTTTCTACGTCATATGGCCGATATGTTCTGCTCGTGAAGTGAATAGGAGCAGAAGTTGGCCCAGAGACTACACGGCAATGAGGAAGGCCCCAAAAAGGGTCTGGTGCTTAAAAAGGGCACTATGACCCACGCGAAATAAAGGTAAAGCACAGAACCATTCTAAAAGGAGGGAACACTTCTTCTACCTGGCACTGCATATCATTAACATGAAATAATTGAAGTAATTGCTCAAAGCATGGTGGAACAGAAATCTTCAGAGTTTTAGACTCACTACATAAGACTGACTTCAAATATAAGCCGCTTAATATTTTCAAAAGTAAATACCTAACAGACTGGAAAACCGTCGCCAAAGTATAACATATTATTGATCATTAAAATCGCATAAAATATTGAAAATATAGTTTAAATGTGTAGACAAATTAACAGCTCCATCTTTCGTTACATAATAATAACGCCGTTGTCCTTTATTTGCTTTTTTGTATTCATCTTTCATTCTCCATTGATATTAATCCAATTTTCCTATTCACAAGAACATGGCAAGTTAGTTATGGGAAAGTTTGAATAATTACCTACATCAATACGGGCAAGATAATTGATACTATACATGACACCAGTGACAAGAATATATAGATGATACATAAAGCATGCAGTATATTTTGCTACAACTCTGTGGTCATAAACTAAGTCAAAGAAAGAAGCAAAACCAACAAGCTTTCTAAAACTTAACAAATAATTTGATTGTCAAAGTTATAAATAAAAATCTTTGAGGAACTTAGAGTATTATAAATTGAATCCAAAACAATCATGAAAAGGTTCTAAGACGGTCCAAAGGTTCCGTAGAAAATTCAGAACCGGAAAAGTACTGGTCCGTCAAGAATCGTGACGTTGTCAAAATAGCGTTGTCCAGAACTCATTTGAATAATTCAAAACAGTTCCAAACTAATATTATTGTCCAAAAATATGAACATTTTCTATTTCTACTGAACAGTCCAAACAAATGTTTGACCTCTTAAATAATACAATAGTACAACATAAAAACACGTCTGCAGACTAGATGTTACAACAGGAACACTAGAAATAAGAACAACTGCAAAATTAGGAATGAAAATTAGATTGCTCAGTTCCCTCCTTACATACACCTTCTATTAAAAATATATTACACCCGTGGCAAATCATACTACTCAATAAAAATTTAGAAATACCTATTCATGTGACCTAGCCCATCCAATGGGAAATTACTTAATTCTTCTAGAACCGTCTAAACCCCACCAGCCAATGAGAAATCAAGCCGAAGCCACCAAATATTCTTATTATTAAGATTATTATTAGCAATTGTTAACACATACGTAAACATCTATTCATAGATCCTATGTAATTTTACACTCATAATATTCATAAAACAAATCCCGGTCACGTAGGCAAAATTGAATTAAAAATAATCTTTACAATTTACATATATTAATAAAATTACAAAAATTAATTAAAAAATAATATACCAGGAGTTCAAAAAATATTGATAGACATAACAATTTTAGATCCATTCATGCTGCAAATAGAATTATGTAGAGAGACAGATACGGGGGGGGGGTGAAAAGAGAAAAAGCATTTGGGTAATATAATTCGTTTTATCAATGGAAAACACAAAGTGTGAGCACATATTAATACAAGACTTAAGTCATAGTGGAAATGGGAAGTATGAAAAATAGGAACGAAATTAAACAACGTGGCTTGTTTATGTGAAAACTACCAAGCTATTACATGGCGGCTTCCGATGCTGTACATATGTTTGATAAACCGTACATCTTTCAGAGCTACAAGATATGGATCGTAATTTATCTTTCATGGAGACAAAGGTACGAATGATAACTTTCTTGTTTGATAGCGCAAGAATGATAATGATTATATTTTCCCTGAAAGACCATGCCACTTCTATTTTATTTAAAAGAAGTGTATTACATTTGGTTATTATTATTATTCTTTACGTGATACAGCAGATTGTTTAAACGTTTATGAATGAAAAAGATGCAGACAAGTTCATGCAGCTGTTTGATTTAAATATATCTTTTTTAATGTATATTTATTTCAATTTAATTGTTTGTCAGTTTTAAATTTTTATTTTTTATTACAGGCTATTATAGTGTAAATTTATTCTCTACAGATGATACTTTTTTTTCAGAAAATAGTTTGACCTTGACTGTTAGTTTATAAACACCAGGTGTTGATATAAATCCTGACCTTGTTTCAAACTTTGCAGCAGCCAATAAACAAAGTTCTATCTTTATTTTAAAACGATTGGTTGTTGTCGAGGTTATGATGGGACTTCGTCTTTAAGATGTAAACAATTTTTTTATATATATTTTATTTCTTAGAGTAACATTATTAGTTTTCGGCAGGGTTACACTGGGTGTACGTGACCTTTAACAAATAGGTAGTTTCTATAAGCTTCTAGAAGATGATCACGTGACCCCTTTTTACGTTTAGAATACGATATAACCTCTGGTTTGGAGAATTGATCTCAGTAGAAACTGGGCTGTTACATTGGAAGTGGTATGTTGTCTTGTTTGGAGTTATTTCAAATTACTCGAATTTAAAAGGATTAATTCTGTTATTTTTCTGGAAATACGTGTGCTCATGTAATATTGTGGAACAAGAACAGTTTTTTTTAAAAATAAAACTTTATTCAGCTATGAGAAACCGGATTGATAATTCTTGTTTCTACAACACTACAGATTTCACCATACGTCATCGTCTTCCATCTTGGATTCTTCGCCGGGATTTGAACGTGAAATCAGTTGAACATTTTGTTATTAGGACTGCTAAAATGTTATTCTTGGATTATTCTTGGATTATTTTTGCACTTGATTCTAGAAAACCGTAAGTTCATATTTTTTTTCCATTTTTTCAGAATTTTTCCAGGGAAATAGATTACTGTATTTTTTAAAGCTTGTTGTTCTCACTCTTTATTTTGTGTTACTGTTCATTCGAGCCTAAACACGTGACATAAGACAGAATGCTGCTGCAATAAAACCAATATAAAATGAACTTTCTCAGGTGGATTAAATTATTGTAAACGCGCCACTTTTATGAAGCATGTTTTACCATAAAACATACGTGGAAGTGTAACCCATACAGAATTATGGTTTTCTAGGACAGCATATGATAATGCTAGTATGTAGTAAAACGCATTTAAACTCAAGAAATAAGCAAAAGCCTACTTAGTGCAAGTTACATTAACTGTACACTTCTCTGCAGCTATTTGTCTGGCTATAAATTGGAAGTATTTGTGTGTCGACAATAATGTCTCTTTATCCCCCTGGATTCAGGAATAAGCCGCCTAGTCGCATCTATCTAATTACAAATGAATCGATATCACATGTTATCTAAAAACTTTTGTACCTAACAATTCTTTCTCCTCAGCTCTCTGATTTACCGTCTTTTCACGTACTTAGCATGCCTGATACAACGTAACTCAGATTATATCCGCTTGTTTATAATCTTTTGATTACTTGTTCCTATTTATCGGTACAACGTAATTAAAAGCACTCGTTCAGAATCTGCAAGTTTCCATCGTGAGAGCTTTGCATTCAGGCGATTAGCAGCTTGAAGGCATGAACATATCTGATATAGTATAAATTAATTCAGTTGTTTGACATGTATCTTGGTCTTGGTCCAAACTACTTGCAAGATATAATTCAGCCATTTAGTTGTTAACAATGGAACCTACACCACTCTATCATAGAATTTGGCCTCTTTTGCATAGAACTACTCTGTACCAGAATTCATATCTCCTTTAAAATGTGGAATACGTTACCATAGAAATAATAAGTAACACAATTATTCCAAATCTGTAAACTTGCCTGAATCGGGATAAATTTAAAACATCATATTGTTACATTAATGTTCCAGTGGTTCAAGAAAGAAAATATAGTAATATAAGTAATGATTTATACTTACATTTTACTTCCATGAACAGATACTGTACATAAGAACATATCAAAATAGCTGAACTGTTCCTATTAGAAACTACAAAAAATTAATGGAAAAATGAATTCTAAGACATCGTGTACTTTTCACATTATAATATCCACTTACAATTAAGACATTATTATACGGAAGTACCATATACCCTGCTGAGATTGCAATGCATATCGATATGCTGTTACATGTACCCTGATGAGATTACCATGCATATCGATATGCTGTTTCATATATCCTGACGAGATTACTATGCATATCGATATGCTGTTACATGTATCCTGATGAGATTACCATGCATATCGATATGCTGTTTCATATACCCTGAAGAGATTACTATGCATATCGATAAGCTGTTCCACATACCCTGACCAGATTACTGTGCATATCGATATGCTGTTCCATATACCCTAATGATATTACTATACATATCAATATGCTGTTCCATATACCCTGACGAGATTACTATGCATATCGATATGCTGTTTCATATACCCTGACGAGATTACTATGCATATCGATATGCTGTTTCATATACCCTGACGAGATTACTATGCATATCGATATGCTGTTCCATATACCCTGACGAGATTACTGTGCATATCGATATGCAGTTACATATACCATGATGAAATTAATATGCATATATTTGTGACACTGCAAGCCTTCATAAAATTCTGAAAACGTTTCTCAAGTTAATACACAAATCACAACCACACATACCAAGCTCATCTCTACTCAGCATTATACGATATCGGCAATAATCACGCATACATGAAATGATCGTATATTTGTGTATACTTTTATATGTTCTATCTCCTTTAAGTCATTAGACAAATATTGAATGTTATGATTTCTTTTCACTTTCAAAATGATTTTTGTAGTAAGCTTCTAGATTTTTTGTAATAATATATTATAATATATTTGATAAAATCGCTGCCACATTACTCCTCGCAGTGCATTCTACCCTGAACGATTTCTCCACATTCTGTTTTTTCTATATTTTCTCAAGACAAGGAATACACGTGGTGTTTTAATTGGATTATCCCCCCCACCCCCCACTCCCTCATTTCAGGTTTTATCGATTGGGAAAAAGATGCACGAATTTAAATCTTATTCATGCCCTGGTCAATGTATGATGTTGGGCTCTTGCACTAACGATATCCTATGATGGCAACATAATTGTATGCTTTTATAACTTTCATAAGGTCTTGCATAACGTTAAAGGAAAATCAATTTACGGATGGAAACAGCTATTGAGTATCAAAGAAGGCGCCTCACTGTCCATTTTATCGCCAACGAATTACTTCGCGCGCAATAATACCTTATCTGTTTTGGATCAGACACACTAATGAAATATATTCTTCGGTGAGATTTCTTATTGTAATCTAAATTGGTCCAATTTATATATTGACTCTTTCATACAGGCAGCTTACTGGATGGAGGCAAAATGCCTAAGATATAATCCCTCTCCCATTGCATTTTTTTCAGTGTAAGTTCGATAAAATATAATGAACTAATCAAATATAGTCTTCCGTGTGATTTCTTATTATAATCTAACTTCGTCTAATTTATATATTGAATCTTTCATACAGACAGCTTACTGGATGGAGTCAGAATGCCTAGAATATAATCCCTCCTCCCATTGCATTTTTCTAATTTAAGTTTTGATGTGTTCGATATTAAGAAAAAACGGATTCAAAAAGTAGATACAGGAACCAATTTGGGGCTCCAGACATTTCTAAATACAAATAATAATAATAATAATAATAATAATAATAATAATAATAATAATAATATACGTTGCTACTAAAATTAAATTTTTGGCGCAGTTAATGTACAAACACCGTTGTGGACACATTTTACATCATTTTGGACTTTCTCAAGAATTTTCTTTCATGCATTGGTAATACTTTGATAATAACCACTACATTGATATATTTTCTATTTGCTGATCAAGAATTCTTTTAATGTATGTATGTATGTATGTATGTATGTATGTATGTATGTATGTATGTATGTATGTATGTATGTATGTAATGTATAAGCGAACACGGATGTCGCCTAGGGCGCTAGGCTTGAAGAGGAGCCAGATAGGCGGAAGTGAATTTTTTTCCTCTATGGGGATGGGGGTGGGGGAGTCGCCAAGGTCACAATTTGCCTAGAGTACCAGAAACCCTTGGGCACTCTGTAACGTACAGCAGCAGGTCACCTCCATAACCAATATGATTTAAAATAGAAGAAGGGTAAAGGCTATGAAATTACATAGTAATTTATTGCTTTCACAGTAAACCTACGTAAAGTATAAATTAACACCCACCCACCATATATATATGTATTTTTTATGTCATTTTATGTCCACTAATGTGAAAAAATGTATATTTATTTACTAGTGATTGAGAATATCACTGCCTATTAAATGTATTTTCCCACGTTGATCAGTGTACCCATCACAATACAAAATGTACAGTTTGAGAAAGCTGTCAATTAAAGTCAAATAATATGTATAAACCACGTCTAGGGATAGGGCGATACAATCTAGCTAGTCAGCTTGATGGCTTTGGTCCAAAAAGTGACAGATAGAGTGGCAATTTTGTGGATGACAAATAACCATGTGGGAATAAATGTGACAGTAATAGTATAACGGAAGCCAAAATAAATTGAACCTCTGTCAGCAACTCAAAAGAAAAAATATTTTAAACACTTTTATGTGAGCTTGATTCCTAATGTTGCTGTCAATAACAAAATAATAATAATGTTGGATACAGTGCATTTATTTAGTTGAAAGGAGTAAATTTCTCCAATCGAGTTTATCCTCTTAAAAGTATGGCGTTTACGTGCAAGACATTAGATAATGCGAATCATCACTATGTAAGAGTGCTTATTGTATGAGCGTGCTGCACGTGCAATCATTCTAGATCTAAATTTTGAAAACTCTTTCGTGGAATATTTTCACGGTTCCAAATTTAAGTGCTTTCAATCATGCGGTGTTATAATTTCATGCAAAGATCCGTAGTGAGTTACTTCAGGGGCCAGATTTATTTTGTTAAGGAAATAGTTATGGATGGTTTATTCAGCGGATACTTGAATTTAGCGAACGTACGATGGGAGAGCCCATTATTTAGTATTGAGGAATTGGAGTATATATTGCAAAATCTGGAGGCATTATCTAATGATAACTTATACATGGCTTCTTTCTCAAACAAAGATGTGAAATTTCAATCTGATTCAGAATTGTAGGATCCTTAATTTCTTAAATGACAAAGGTATTTAAATGTTTGGAAGAAATATAATTACAAAATGGCATGACTGGACAGCATTTTGTAAGCTTTTGATGCAGCGATATATTTGAAATGATGAAAAAAACAACAAATAATTAGCTTCACAATATATATTAAATTCAAATTCTTGGTTTCAGAGTGAGGCTGAAATGAAGACCTCGCTGCTGTCTATTATCTGGTCTTTTAGAATTACCGAGGCAACTTATATTTCTTGATGGGATTCTCTTGAGAATGTGTCAACATAATAGCAAATACATTATTGCAACTTATTTCTAACTCGCAGAACAATAACAAAGATTAAACAACATAATTGGTATCGCGCAGTATAAATGACTAAAAGACATGAGGGTATCCGGAAAACATTGCATCATTAGTAACGGGTGTGAAATCATCCGTCAAACAATGCATACTAATGGATGAATCTGCCCGTAATTTCCTCTCAATAATGTGATTCGATTTGCAGACTATATGTCATTTAATATTTTTTCTTGACAAATGACGATAATATTTCTTTACTTGGGATCGGACGATGATCTGTCTTCATTTTGTAAGGTAGCTATCGAAACATCACCGTATTAGTGTCAAGATTTCATTGACTCGGAAGATTCATTGTAAATATTGGACTTAGGATTATTGTGGTCTGCTACTGCTAGTACAGGCTGTTTACGAAAGGTAACTTTTAGCACTTTTAAACACATCAACGTCTAATGTACCATTTATTTTTGAATTCCGACAAAACATGCAAGAGGGGATATATTCAATATCTAGCCTAACAATATCTTTTTTGTGTACCGTATTAGCTTTTTAATTATAGTATCTACGCTCGCAGATTTCACGAAGAATGACATGCTTCTTTCATCTGTTCATTATAACTTAAATCTGAAATTTTACAATACCTAATAACATTGATTCAATGTAATTTGGATCCGAACTTTAAATTTATGGAATCTTAAAGCTTCGATTCTGCAGTTAGGAACCTTTCCACTGATTTTATTGATAAATTGGAAACATAACATGACCATTTACATTAGTTACCTAAGATGTTTGATTTCTAAAGTTATTGATATCAAATTTGCACTTTTATACATACAATGGTCGAGAAGAGTGAGAAATGCTTGAATTTGTCTTAAAGCTATATAAATTGAAGTACGATTAAAGCATACGCAGACATCACCCCTTCTAAACTCGTACCTTTAAAGTACGCATAGCAACCTTCTCAATAGTAAAGTGTTATAAAAGAAACACTTCCTGTATCGATATTTGTGTGACAATTCATAAATGGAGTTGATAGATCGTCTCTGTTTATGAGTTCCTGGGGGAAAGATAAAAGCAGACAGGCGCCTTTTTTTTTAAACAGTATGGACATTTATCGCAACTGTATTAAAAAAAATATAACCAGTCAATTTATAAAGGCTGATAACATTGACATTAACAAAGGAGTTGCAGTTTCAAACACACATTTAAGAATTTTAGCTACGGATAACGCCTTGCGTGCAGCGCGACATGTATACAGAAACGGATCATGTGGTCAGTATTATCTCTCATGGTCTGGTCGAGTTACCAGAGATTAATGAGAAACTGAAGTATGTATATATATGTTCAGTTCCTCTTCTAATTCAAGGGTTCCATAACACTGGACAACAAATTTTTACAAAAGTCATGTTACTGAAATAAAATTAGTCAATTCTTATCAATTTTTATGTGCTGAACACGAATATGACAGTCAAATTGCAAAATTGGCTCTAGTTTTTTTGTAATCTGCAAGAAATTAATGTTTACATAACGAAATGCATTCCAATAGTAAAAGGTCAACTGTAATAGCCTACCTATAAAAAATCAAGTCATTGACTACATCTTAGATTTCTTCGCCTGTCTCTTGTACAGCTGTTCGGGAGCATCTCTGAGGAGTGTCCAGCAGTAGTCAGCCAGCATTGTAGTGGACCATTTTCCCTGGTATCTTTGTTCCATTGTTGCGATATCTTGATGAAAACGTTCGCCGTGTTCATCACTAACAATACCACAGTTGCTAGGAAAGAAATCCAAATGGGAATGAAGGAAGTGAATCTTTAGAGACATATTGCAGCCAAGTTTCTTATACTTCATCAACATGTCTTCTACTAGTTCCTTATAGTTTTCTGCCCTAACATTTCCGAGGAAGTTTGTAGAAACTAGGCGAAAAGCATTCCATGCTTGTTTCGCGTCACCTTCCAGCAAGTTGTTGAACCGGTCATCTTTGAAAAGCTCTCGAATCTGAGGACCCACAAAAACTCCCTCTTTAATCTTTGCTTCGCTGAGTCGAGGGAATTTTTCATGCAGGTATCGGAATGCTGGCAAAGTCCGGTCAATGGCTTTCACGAAGTTCTTCATCAAACCTAGTTTGATGTGAAGGGGTGGTAGCAAGATTTTCTGAGCCTCAACCAGAGCTGGGTGTTGGATATTCTTCTCTCCAATGGCTACATTCTGCCGGTGAGTCCATTCCTTCCTCATGTAGTGCATTTCCCTTGCTCGGCTATCCCACTCGCATAAGAAACACATGTATTTTGTATATCCTTGCTGCAGTCCCATTAAAAGGGCAACTACCTTCAAATCACCACAGAGGTGCCAGCTGTACTTGTTATACTCAATGGAATTCAGTAGCTGCCTTAAGTTATCGTATGTCTCTTTCATGTGGACAGCATACGCTACTGGAATAGATGGAAGAATGTTTCCATTGTGCAAAAGCACAGCCTTGAGACTCAGTTTCGAAGAGTCCACAAATAGTCTCCATTCTTGTGGGTCATGAGTGATTTTTAAAGCATTCATGAGGCCCTCAATATCGGAACAGAATATCAGATTACTTTCCTTTCTGAAGAAAGGCTCCAATTGCTGGTGGCGCTTTCGATATGCAGTAATTGTGACATCTTCTTCTAGAAGATTCCATTGTTGGAGTCTTGATCCTAGCAATTCTGCCTTGTTCTTTGATAAGTCCAAATCACGAATCAGGTCATTTAGTTCTTCCTGTGTTATTCTGTGTGGGGTTGATGATGCACCACAGTGAAAATCTGGATCACTGCATGCTGATGGACCAGGAGAAGAACAGGTCGACTCACCGTTGTCTTCGTCAGATGAATCAAGAGAATATTCTGCTGGAGGTTCTGGAATAGGAAGTCCCTCACCATGTGGAACTGGTCTCAATGCAGACGGAATGTTTGGGTAGACTATTCTCGACTTCTTTCGCTTCGTTATTCCGCCGGAAAGAGGAGGAACCAAGCAGAAGTAACAGTCATTTAGGTGGTTGCTTGGCTCTCTCCACACCATTGGGACTGCAAACGGCATTGATGACCTTTTGCAATTCAACCACTGTGAAAACTGTGTTGTACATGTAGCACAGCATATATGCGGAGCCCAAGGCTTGTCTTGGTCACCAACCTTGCATCCGAAGTAAAGATGATATGCCTTCTTCACTTGAGAATTGATACTTTTCTTCTGGTTGGCAAATGTCACTTCCCCACAAATATAGCAAAAATTGTCCGCGGTATTAACACACTTTCGAGGCATTACTGTTCTTTATTGTACGTAAATGGATAAAATAATAAGTTTTATGTAACAGTAGCTTGAACTGTCTCGCACAACGTCTAAAATATTTTAAATGCTGAACCTATCTGATTGGGCTTTATATAGTACACTGCTTACGTCAGCTTCAGCAGCCGCCTGGCATTAGTATAATAGGCCTACACATGTATAGTACACTGCTGACGTCAACTTACTTCAGCAGCCGCATGGCATTAGTATTGCATTGCATCAGAAAATGATGCAATCAACTGTGGATGATGTGAGCATGATGGTATTATGCAATGTTACATCATTATTCCGGATGTTGCTGCAGTCCTACTGGAGAAATTTACACAGTGAAACATAGAATATGAGGCATATGAATATCTTCAAAACGAGAGCCAATACAAATTTTTCACGGTTATATTCGTGTTCGGCACACCAAAATACTACAGATTAGGGCCTTTTCAAGTCAGTAATGATTTCACTGTTGACCAGTGTAATTGGTGATATGGACCACATGATCCGTTGCTGCATATATGTGGTGCATCATCATCATCATCATCATCATCATCATCATCATCATCATAATAATAATAATAATAATAATAAATATCGCATGGTGCTGAAGAACACGATGCTTGACCGGGAAGGCACCCCCAGGAAGGTTTATGGACCTCACCTTCGCTTCATCTTTCTTTGGGTGAATTTGGATCCGTAATATATCATAAGGACCTTTATGTAATATAATATAATATAATATAATATAATATAATATAATATAATATAATATAATATAATATAATATAATATAATATAATATAATATAATATAATATAATATAATATGCTATGCTATGCTATGCTATGCTATACTATACTATACTATATTATGCTATGCTATGCTATACTATACTGTACTATACTGTACTATACTATACTATGCTATGCTATGCTATGCTATGCTATGCTATACTATACTATACTATATTATGCTATGCTATGCTATACTATACTGTACTATACTGTACTATACTATGCTATGCTATGCTATGCTATGCTATGCTATGCTATACTATGCTATACCATACCATACCATACTATACTATACTATACTATACTATACTATAATTGGTCAAATGTTGACATTGCCGGGGTGGGAGTGGGCGACAATCGCCCCACTCCTCCAGAAATGCCCCATACGGCTTGCGTCTCTGATCGCCTCTCTCAACTAAAAGTCCAGTTCCTGGCTTTCGCGAGTGGCTTAGCTTCGAAGTCCGGCGGACTATGTTTAAACTAACAGGAGAAAGGGTGAAGGCGGGCCACTGGCGCCTCAAAACCAATCGCTTCGGGTAGGTGGGACTCGTAAACCTTGGATAGTAACTCATCTAGGAGAAGGAAAACTCCGATTCCAAACCTCTGCTGCCTTGCGGCTATACCCACTCATGGGAAAGGCTAAAGGAGTAAACCCTGACAGAAAATTCGGAGACGGAGTCCCTAAGGCGGTCTGTCATTGACTTCAATGTCATTCCGGGAACTTCTGCGACGCCGTTGGTGCCAAGCTGTATCGGCATTCGTCGTTCCCTTGGGTCCAACAGCTGCGTGGAGAGGGGGATCTGCTGAATGGGCAACAGCTAATTCTCCATACCACCCTGCCCAGGCTTCGTAGCTCCACTGGATAGAACACTGCACCGTCGTCGTACGGTGTCGACACAACACGGAAAGTAGCAGTTTACCGGTTCTAAGTCAAAGCTCGATTGGCATAGAGTTTGGCGCCAGGGGTTACTTCTGACGGTGGGAGAGATCACCATATCTCACTGGACAGATACCGCCCGCCTCAAGCTGGGCAGTCTCAAGTCAGAAAGGTGCTGCCCGCCATGGCCTTCCTGCTTCACTGGGTGCGTGGAGCTTAGACAACTATCTCGACAAGTGGGCCACAAACTCCGCACCAGGGAAGACTCAAAGAAGAAATAAGAAGACTCCAGCTCTTCGTTTTGCAAGCCAGAATATCAATGCCATGTCGCCTGGATTGACCGCTGACCTACAGCAAATCGACGATGCACGGAAGACTGCAGTCATTGACAGAGAACTCTCCCGACTGAACATCGACATTGCCTGCCTCTAGGAGACCCGACTGGCTGTCAGAGGCACCATCAGGAAAGCCAATTGCACATTCATTGGGCAAGGGAAGCCCTCGCACGAGTCTAGGTAGCACGGTGTAGTATCTTGCCCTCCTGCTGTCAACATCCCGAGGCCCAGTCAACATCTTCAGCCCCAACCATCTGCTCTACCCACGAGGAGAAATACAAGTTCTATGATGCTCTGGATCAGGCAATATCCAGTATTCCCAACAATGAAAGCCTCTATTTACTAGGAGACTTCAATGCTACAGTGGGATCTGATCATGAGGCCTATTCCACCTGTCTCGGCTCTTACGGAAGGGGCAAGATCAGCGAGAATGGTCAGAGACTGCTGGAGATGTGCTGCTCACACATCCTATGTGCAATCAACACTTTCTTCAAATGCAAGGAGATCCACCAGGTGTCATGGAGACACCCACGTTCACCCCACTGGTACCAGCTAGACCTCGTCATCACCAGGCGTGTGAAACTAGCCAGTATCCTACTCACCCGCAGCTACCACAGTGCCGACTGCGAATCGGACCATTCTCTCGCGACCAGCAAGGTGCGAATAATACCCAAGAAGCTGAACCACACCAACAAGAAGGGTCGCCCATGCATCAACACCTGCTGTGCAAGCAAACCAGAGAAAACACTGCAGTTCATCAGGAAGCTCTCACCAAAGCGACACCTGATGACACCATCGATTCCAAGTGGTCCCACCTCCGTGTACAATTTAGCCATCACTGCTTACGCGAAGAAGGACCGCAAAAATATCGATTGGTATGAAGCCAACTGGGAGGTCGTGGAATCCGTGACTGAGGCAAAGAGGAAAGCCCTCCTGGCATACAAGGCTACACCTAGCACCATAACACTACAAGCCCTCAGGACTGCCAGGAACAATGCCCAGCAGACCGCTGTGCCAACGCCTACTAGCTGAACGTCGCACCAGTATACAGAACGCTGTCGACACCGGGGATGCAAGAGGAATATATAAGGGTATCAAGAAGGCTAAGGCCCCCCCCCCCTCCAAGACCGCCCCGCTCAAGTCCAAGACGGGCGAAGTCATCACAGACCAGGGTAAACAACTCCAGCGATGGGTCGAGCACTACCTCGAGCTGTATGCAAGCCAAAACATTGTCACTGACACCGCCCTGGATGCCACCCCAGATTTGCCAATCATGGAGGAACTAGACACACAGCCCACCCTGGAAGAGCCCGGAAAAGCCATCGATTGCCGTGCCTGTGGGAAGGCTCCTAGAAGCGACGGCATACCGTCTAAAGTCCTCTAGAGCGGGAAACCAGCACTGCTCCAGCCCCTACACATACTCCTCAGTCTCTGCTATGAACAGGGACACATACCACAGGACATGCGTAACGCCAACATCGTCACTTTGTACAAGAACAAAGGAGACCGTAGCGACTTCAACAACTACCGGGGCATCTCCATCCTCAGCATCGTCGGAAAAGCTTTCGCCCGTGTTGCCTTGGCGCGCTTGCAGATCATCGACTCCTGCTCTACCCAGAGTCCCAGTATGGCTTTCGAGCCGGCAGGTCAACAGTATACATGATCTTCTCACTACGCCAGTTGCAGAAACGTGTCGAGAGCAGCAAATGCCCATCTTCGTTGCCTTCATAGACCTGTCGAAAGCGTTTTACCTGGTCAGTCGGAGTGGACTCTTCATACTCCTGTAGAAGATCGGCTGACCTCCACGACTGCTCGCCGCTGTCGTCACGTCGTTCCACGAGAACATGCACAGCACAGTGTGCTTCAATGGCGCAATATCGGAGGCCTTCCCAGTCATCAGCGTTGTCAAAGAAGGCCGTGTCCTTGCGCAGACTCTGTTCGCCATCTTCTTCTCCATGCTTTTCCAGTACGCATTCAAGGACGTCAGCGAGGCAGTGTGCATCCATACCAGGGCTGACGGCAAACTGTTCAACATCGCTCGTCTCCGTGCTAGGACTAAAGTCACAGTGCTCTTCGCCGACGTGGCAGCCTTGACATCACACACGGAAGATGGACTTCGAAGCTGGTATGGAGCCTCTCCCACGTCTGTAAGGAGTTTGGACTGATCATCAGTTTCAAGAAAACGAACGTCATGGCGCAGGACGTAGACTTAACTCCCGCCGTCATCATCGATGGATACAATTTGGAAGTTGTTAAGAGCCTCAAATACCTCGGGCCAACCATCCCTAACTCACTTTCCATTGATTCTGAGGTGAACGGCAGGATTGCCAAGGCAGCAAAGGTGACGGCCAGACTTAACCGGAGGGTCTGGAACAACCCCAACCTCACTGAGAAGACCAAACTGCGAGTCTACCAGACCTGCGCGCTCAGCTCACTCCTCTACAGCAGTGAAACATTAACCACTTATGCGAGATACGAGAGGAAACTCAACAGCTTCCACTTGAGATGCCTGGGGCGCATTCTACACATCCAGTGGCAGGACAAAGTATCAACACAGAGGTTCTGGAACTCGCCAACACGAACAGCATGTTCTCCATTCTCAGCGAAAGGCGCCTTCGCTGGCTCGGCCATGTAAAGAGAATGGACTCAGGCCGCATTCCCAATGACCTGTTATACGAAGAGTTAGCAGAAGGTGTACGACCGACTGAACAACGACGTCTGCGCTGCACAGATGTTTGCAAGAAGGACATGAAGACGGTCAACATCAATGTCAACGACTGGGAGAGCTGTGCTAACGACCATTCCACCTGGCGTCTAGCTGTCAGACAGGGCGTTCAAAAAGCAGCGGAAGACAGAAACATAAAGCAAGCTGAAAAGAGAGCTAGAAATAAGGAGAAACAACAACTTGTTACACTCTGGATACCTAACTATCTAGTGAGACTATGTGAATATATGCTTTAAAGACTAGGTTTTCCGTATTGTTTTCTTAAATGTGTTCATCAGCTAAATATTGGATGATTTCAGCTTATATGATATAACATTTCCTAGCAGCATCATAACTTAAAAGAAATATTCTCTTAACTAATTTGAGTTTGTTCTAATAACGAACTGTTCTTTATTTCATTGCTGTGTGTAAGACCTACATAACATTTGCTAGTCTACAGTAGTTTGATCTGTGTTTGTTCCATGGTTCGTGCTTGGCGGTGGTGACTTCGATAGTTTCATATGTGTATGTTCCATGGTTCGTGCTCAGAATGACATATACAGTATTCTGAAGCAAAATCAGAATCTTTTATTCATGTGTTCAACCATCCACAACTTGAAAGAAAAATACGTTGAATTTATTGATTCAAGCAAAGCTGGTGCTTTGGTCTCCTTAATCAGTATCATAAATTTATCTATTGGAGTGTGTATAATGATATAGAAAACAACAGTCCTTACTTTAACTCGCATCCTGGTTTGTATATCTATATTGTTCGAGAAATACTGGTTGTACGTTAAATTGTTTCTTGACGTGCTTCAGTGCTCGGACCTCACATTGCAACGTTGCAGTCTATGATATAGTCTCAAATTTTGTAAATCCAAGCGAATTGAGTGTCAGTTTATACCGTCACATCTGTGTAAATGCAAGTTTTGTTGTTGCTGTCTTCTTGTTGCCCAAGTCAGTTTAATTAGTCTCAAACAATACATTTTTGCCAACGCTAATTATATTCGGAAAAGGAAATAGAACATGGTCGAGTCATAAACCCTAATTCATTTTCTATATTCTATGGCGTGTTATGAGGGCTCGAACTTTCGTCGGGAAAACTGATGATTTTAATGAAGGAGGAAAATAAGCAAAAAAATAAAAGCGCGGTACATTGCATATAATAGTCGGCAAGGGAGCAGTTCGGTTACTTGCTAAATTAGACATCATATTCTTGCTACATAGAAAAATAAAAAATACTAGACCGCCATATCACGAATACACAAATTTTCATTCAAGTTGTTTCACGAACGTACTTTCTGTTGTTTTTTATAGCAAGTTTTGATTGTTGCTTACTAATGTAATGTTTATTTGGTACGTTTATTAATATTTTCTATAAGGTGATCCATATTTAACTGGTGGCTTGTTTCTCGCTTATACACGTCTGCGTGTTGTCTGAGAAAGAAATGGAGAAAATGAATTCTTATTGCTTCTAAAGACTAAATGTCATATTAAACGGTTATTGAAAAGTGTCCAGCTCCATTGCAAGGTCGTCATCTTATATCTTCGCCACTTTCACCGGCTCTGGCGTATCGATTAGATGAGGTGTGTATTTACAGCTAAAACGGTCCTTGGCGTCTGACAGTCCCTTATCTCCCGAAGGGATCTCTTTGCGTGAAACACACTACGTATCTGTTTTGAATATCATTAGAGAACATCTGTAGAAGGGTTTCCGTATTAAAGATCCCCTTAAACTAACTTTACTCCTTCCCTCCAGGGAACTGACCTGCTTGAATCAAGCTATTGTTTTCATTGATGATGTGGGAACAAAGCTGGTCAAAGTTTTTTTATGCACATTTATTTGAACTAGATACATTTTTCAATACAGAAGGATGTTATACAATCTGAAATCAATAAAGACTTGTAAATGATGTTTCTGTGGAGACTGGATACAAGTTTTATACTATGAAATGATTGGAGACCAGATTGCAATTTTCTATTTTTTAGTGATGATCTATGCTATGTTGTTTTCTGGAAGTTATTACGCTAGAGGAATCATTTAGTCATAAATAAAAAGCAACAACCATCATAATATAAATACAAAGAACGTGATAATAGGATTATTTATACTTAAAATAACAACAAAAAAGAATCAGATTATATATGTTTAACTTCCTCCTTGGCTAGATGTTAAGTACGGATACGTATTTCTCAGACAAAACACCCATAATACCGACAGGCTGTACTAATTGTTTTCGAGTGTTGAAGTCGTTGTAATAGATGCCACAATATATATTTTTTATAATTTCATTTGCTTTTTAAGCACAGCAAAAAAAGAGAGATATGATAGAAATTTCTCTCTACTCTGTCATGATATCGTAGACTGAATGATCTGGTACCAGTGTGGTACTGTTAGTGCGAAACAAGATATCTTAACTGACCGATTTCTAAGATCAATATCCACATTGATGATTAAATTTGCATTATATAAAGTATGTTCAAATAACTGTTTGAAAACGGCAGTTATATTACTTCCGGAGAAGAAAAGAAATAATACTTTACATGTACAATGTAGACAAATCTTTTCCGACCATGCAGTTAAGAGAAGACTTGTATAACAAGTCAAATATCTTCGAGATTATATCACAATATTATCCAATCAAGTATTAGAACTCGCTAATTGTAAATGTTCTGACAGGTATGTACATCTAATCATGAACAGTGAAAGATGAATCAATACTTAAAAAAGAGAGAAGAAGCTTTCAAAAAGATGACAGAATAACAGCAAAGGTACCAAGTATGCCTAACTGTTTTGTCTAAATTCCCTTTTCAAAGAAGAGACATTAGTTAGGTGATACCAACACTTCTTACCTACGTGAGCGCATCCATGCTAAAGTCTGGCATCACAATGATGAGCATGATGCAGTTCAGTGCAATTCAATTCCTAGTCTGCCTCAATAACAAAACTTTCGTGCAGGTGATAACCTGTAAACAACTCATTGATGAATGAAAAGTATTATACTATGGTATATTATACTCCTTCTGAGTTCCGTGTAATGCCAACTTACTTAAAACCAGCATACCTACGGCTGGAATTATCTCAGGAAACTTAAACACTACAACTGGAGTTAACCTTGTAAAAAAATGAAGCATACTTGTAACATTCAAACAATAAGAGAACTAATATAATGTAAAGTTTCAAAAACTACTACTCTTTCTTTTACGTTTATTGCTTGTCATATTTGTTTGTGTTTTTGTGATTGCCTTTCTTCCTTTGTCTGCGCGGGTTCGAGTCCCGGGTTCGGCCAATGGGGGTATGTGAGATTCCTTGCCAGTAGCTTCTCGTGGATCGATGGGTTCTTCCTGCACCATTTATACTGGCCGCCATGCATAGCCTGTCTTGTGCTGAAAAATGGCATTAAACCCTACAAAACAACAAAAATACTATGATATAGAGGATCTATAGTATCGCGGTATTCGAAGTTTGCAGCACTTTTGCTGCACAGCGCCATCTATCGTGTACTTATCTTATATACATTACATAACCGTAAGTTACTAGCTCTGCATCACCAACTGATAACGAAAAAATCTCGGGATTGCTGACGATAACACTATTTTAAAAATACACCCATCATTATCACTGTTTCCAAATGGCCGTACCCCATGCCCTCAAATATAATCTAAATCTTCCTAAAATTTCTATAAATGTAGAATTCGCTCTTAACCAGGTTTTTCGTCTGATAATATCCAATGATGTTACGCAAGGGTTAGATGACAATATTACCATATTGTCAAGAACCAAGAGATCCAATCTATGGTAGTATATAATAGTCAAAATGTGAAGTATGAATGGTTGTTGGCTTTGGTAACTGACAGGTGTTGACTTTAAATCTTTGTTGTACACGATGTTTTACTTTTGATTGGAATATCAGGAGTTGTTTAAACAATCTTATGTACGACATGTACTTTCATGCTCATGTTGGAGGTCCGTCCCCCAGCGTAATCTCGCATCTACTCTCCCCGTCATAGGTGGTTACAGCTAGACTTTTTTAATTCTCTCTGATAAATTTCTTTTGGACGGCACATGCTGCAGAATGAGTCCTATGGAACTAGTATGTACTTTTTAAGGTGATTTACACTTTGTGCAAAATATACATAAAGTCCCAGACATTAGGACAAGCATATATTTTTTCAGTATTCCCACGATATCAGAGTAACTCCCCTTGCATGACCAGGAATCTACATGGTGTCTGTTTATCGATCGTTTCCCGTAGTCATCTGACATAAACTGGAAATTAAATGCATTTTAATATAAAGCAAAGAACAAAAATAGGCATATATAATATCGTAAAGGTCAGATCTTTTATTTACTTCTTCGCCGATCACAAACTTATAGACACATGATACTATAGCATTCCGGTATATCTTATATTGCCACATTGTTAATAGAGCGTTGATGTCTTCACAATCTTTGAATATACTTAGATTTGTTTGTTAGAAAATGTATAATATAGTTCTTCCTATGAAGATCGCATGTTAGCATTGAGAACGTGTATACTACAAATCATCACTGAATCTGTAATTAAAAAAGTTTTTCTTCCTTCTTCATTGAGCTCACGTGAAAATTCATCACCAGATCTGCTGCTTTGTAAATATTCGATCGTAAATACTTAAAGGACTTTATACAATCAACTATAATGTATCATTGTGATGTGTCTTGTGCCATCACAATTTGATTTTATTTGTCGAGTAATATTTCATCCTTTTGTCTGATAGAAATTTCCGGCTGAACGGTCGAATGTATCAAAGAAATTCAAATTGTACTTTTTCCTGATTTCTACATTTCAAAAGTGACAGCACGCACTTCAGTTTTGACCGTTCCAAACTTGACTGCATTGTTGTACTCTTATTTCCTTAGAATTTATAATTTTTCTCGATGTTGAATTGTAAATACTCGATAGGACATTGTAGATAAATATTCTTAGGAAGACCCTTAGACCTAGGTTGAATATGTTATTCATTAAGCCTTACTTTCATCTGGTGTCAAAAACGTTCTGCAAAATTATTTTATTTCTTTACGAAATCTTCTTTAATAAATTCCGCAGATCTGTTAAAATGATTGATTGTGCTTCTTTGGTGTCTGATTTCACACGGAATGTCTGACAATAGTTTGTTTGATTTCAAGACTCCATTGGAGTATGTGACTTAAATTCTATATTTGGTTGTGCAAATATGGCTTGTTGGTGACATAGGACGATAGTTGCACTCATCGTTGTGGTTCTTTCCATGGTTAGGAACTGGCATCTCTGTTGCTTCTATCCAAAATGATTGGAATCCCCCATTTCACAATATTGTATTGTATATGTTTAGTAGGGCATTGACAGCTGGATCAGGTAAGTGTTTCAGATGTTAATAGTGGATATGTTATGGTCTCTATGAAGAGTGACGGGCTGAATGTGATCTTTTACGTTAGCAGATTTGAAATTGATAGGAGTTTTTTTTCTCCAGAATTTAGGCACTGCTTAATTTTTCAGATTAGTTTTTTTATAGAATGTTCGGCTAATGTTTTTCATGTTTCTGGTATGGTCGTTACCAGTTCGAGATATGTAATTTTAAAGTGTTTGATACACATTTTTCTGGTTCTGTCAACAGTTTTGCATAGCACGGCCCATGGTGATTCAACGGCAGAGCGAGAGTTCAAAGTGGAGACATAACATAAACGGGTTGTTGTCTTGCTCTACTTATCGCTATGACCAGGCTTGGCTTCATTTCAAAGGTCTTTATTAGGATTTTCAGCTGTTGAAATTTGTAAGGACATTGTCCCTTTTATTGACAGGGTCTTTGCAAGCATGTCAAACCATGTTTATAGGCAATTTAGGAATCATTGAAATTTTGTGATACCACCAGCATTATCCTTTAGAAGCTTTTTAAATACGGACATTGAATAGCCTAAATTTTTTGAACGATCATCTGTCAAATTTGATTATCAGACAGGCTGAGTCGGCCCTGAATAATTTCGATCCCTGATTTAGCCCTTGAGATGTAGGTGAATTAATTTATAAGTATGTTGAAAAGCAATCACTAGTAAGGAAGTTAGTTACGAAATTCAGAACAGACTTCCCTGTATAACAAATGAAGCTATAGTGTATGGTGTCTAGTAAAATCGTCACGGGAACAAACAGTGCTGGTAACTGTCCAATAAGATGGCTAGGATCATACTTATCGTTGGAGTGCTTGAAGAAAGACGCATTTAGCAAAATGTGATTGTTCCGTATATGAACACACGATCAAATATAACATATAATCTAGTGTTCATATTAATTTGCCTCTTCTTAATCGTCGTTATTGAAGATGATGGACACTTCTCTAGCGGCCTTATACGTATTTCTTGAAAAGTTTTCTTGTCGGCTACAAGGAGTATTTAACATGTTATGAACATTGGTGCGCTGTGCAAGGAAGTTCTTATCAGTGAACAAAGCATCAATGTATTCCCTAAAAGTACTCACCATGAACCTCTACCCTTTTTCGGTCTGATTATCCAATTATTAAAATACATTCTAGACTTACTATTTCGTATGTTGTTTATAATTGTGAAACTATACTTCCAGTTCCATGTCGACTTTCAATTTGTCTGCCCTCAGCGAATCGTTCATAGCGGGATTCAGCCAAACATCATGTGGAGTTAGATCTATTTTGTATGGAGGAAGTGGCAAAGTTTGGTTTCTGTACTCCATCAGTAAGTCTGAGATTTGCGCCGGTGAGTTGTCATGGAGTAGATGGACACCTCGGGTACAGGTGCGTAGACGGGTGGTCTGGCAGTGTTCCACAAGTTTGGCTACACGTTTGGAGGCACAACTATTTCCAGTGACACTAGCCGAATAAAACACCGGTGCATGGACAACATAACCTTTTGACTGGAAAACGTCGAGCGATTGGTGGTATCGTGTTATAATATCCTAACTATATTATTTTCTCTTGAGTCGGATTCAAGCGAAGTAAACCTATATTTCATCACTGTGACAATTTCATTCAAGCGTTTCTAGTTTCTCTTTTCATATTTTGTAGTTGTTTGGCGATTTTCAACCAGAGTCTGCTTATTGATCAGCCATCAGCTAAATGAGAGACTCATTTTGAGTTTCAAATTTTTCTCTGTATAATACAAATAGTTGTTGAATTAATGCCCATTAGAATAGAAACCTATTCCACTGTTTATTGAGCATCTTTATCAGCTGACTCCTTCGTAGCAGTCATTTTCCGTAAACCATCGCAGTCAACTGTCTTCCAGAATGTGGACCATCTTCCCCGGATTCTTTAACATCTGTAAAATAAGGAAACCACCTAAAATGTAGGATATAGCAGAGGAATGCATCCATAAAATTTATCAAAGTCGGCCTCGATATTGGCTAAAGAATACCCAAAGAGCTCCCGGATTTTGCAGTATTTTGCAGTATGCTTTTCGTTCAGGAGAAGATCATTTTTAAAGTTACTACCATTTTCCTGAATTATGTTACGAGCATATATATATATATATATATATATATATATATATATATATATATATATATATATATATATATATATATATATATATATATATATATATATATATATATATATATATCCAGCGTGCAATACGCATGTTTGCAGATCATTTTACTGTATATTATTTCTTATATCAACCGGTGTTAAATATTTTGACAGGTTAAAAGAAACAAAAAAGTTCTAACAAAATATTCAGAGGTTTTCCATTAACCCTTGCATTTAACTGTTGATATTAACTGTGTGGGTTTTATAGAAAGCTATCGTGAAGGCAGACAGTTATTGGATTATGCATTGTAAGGTGAATACTTATATCATTAGTAAAAGCCTTAACCTTCGTCAGTGACATTTTATTTTGTTTTCAGACATATTTATGGAATTGGTGGCAGCACAAGACTTTTGGGAGGTTTCCATGACATCAGGGGATCTTTAATGTACACACTGTCTAGACTTCGAAAATGGATTGAAGAGCTTGATAGAAGCGCCAGATCCTTTAGACAGTCTATCACGTTATTTAATTCGTCCTTTGTTTGGTTTTGAATAAACATTAACACTTCGGCATGAGATTTGGCGATCCTTTGTGCGCCAGATTGTTTTGACTTTGAACCAGTAGATTTTGTTTTATTGGCTAATTAAAATCGACAGTGGCAAAGTTTGGTCAGAACGACTACCACCAGGCTCTCAAAGTGGTCTGATTTCAATAGAATGCAAACTTCTGTTGTTGAGTAGACAACAACTTTGTTCATTTTGATATTTTTGGAAGTCCAAACACCAACGTCATGTTAAAAAATTATTGTGTTATGTCTCTACGGTATTTAATTATGCAATATAAATAATCGAAACAAACAAGTTGTGTAAAATCGACAAATAATATATTTCTCGAAGTTAAAAGTAAAAATTCAAGAGGAACTTCCAGCATTGTTAATTAAATCCCAAATAATCCTAAATGTCCTTTCACAAGTCCGAAGGGATATAATGTGCCTGATGAATTCCAGTAGACTTAATTTATTCAAACTACGTCGGTATTGGATGAAAGCATGAACGTCTTAGGTATAGTTGCGAAAATGACGAACTGTGCAAAAATGTTGTCTTATCAGTGACTGTAATTTACGTTACGCCTCAAATGTTATCGATATTCATTAAGTTATTTAATGTACATACTCCAAGAGCTCTTTTCGAATATTGTCGAATATATATTCAAACATTTTGAAGGAGATTTTACATCATTAATATACCTTAAACTATGTAATTTGTTTTGCATTCATTTTAGAAAAGAGGAAACTGAAACAAACGGTTATTTTTTGCAGTGAAATTGGACACAGAAAGTGAGACATATAGATGGCCAACCCGGCTAGAATCTGAAAGACCGTTTTGAAACATTTCGTGATTAAATTTGAAATGAATCAGGACCCCCAAATTTTAATGATGCAAAGAAAATATCTGACATACATATTAAACTGAGAAGATTAATGCTTGATGCTTGAGTGAAATCCAAGTCAAAGAGCTGAGTTGCAAAAATAAAAGAGATCATTTTGTCTCTGCTCTCACTATATTTTAACACTGTGTCATTTTCTCCTATAATGATAATATATTTTATTATGCCATATCGTACCTAGTTGTGATGAAACCGAAAGCGCGTTGCATCAAAGTTACTGTTACTGGTTACCCCGAGTCGATTTGGGATGAGTTATGTAACAAACCTGCTAGTAGTTATCAAACTAACATATCCATATACCCGCTGAATGAGCTCGGAGAGCTGCGGATATTTCACGTTGTCTTTCATGCTTGTGTATTAAGGCGTTGAAGCCTTTATGTTTGGATTTATACAACTTTCAGGTCTGCACTCTGACTCTGCTGCTGACAAGTGAGTGGTCGATGTCACTCTGTTTTGTGCTACTTGTGTGTGTGTAGTACACTGGCTAGGTCGCGTCCCCTGATAATAATCAGGTCGAGCTGATGCCCATGTTAGGACTTTGTGTGGCCCCAGGACACCTATTTGTCGGTGTATGCGTTTAGAAAATATTGGTGAGACAATGCAGTTTCTGAGAGCACAGTTCGATTAATGTTTGGCCATTGTGGTTAATCATACCAACACCGTGGCGTCAGACACACAATGCTCACAATATATTGTTTGAACCGATTCTTGTATTGATGACGTCGAGGAGGAATAACTTATCACCCTGTGGTACGCGCACAAGCATATCATGAAAATGCCAAAGAAGGGACATTTTTGTATTCGGGGACGCGTAAAAAGTGCTGCATAGGCGTTTATGACTGTCACGATGCCTACAGCGTATGACATCCTGAATGGAATGGTCGTCTCAGAGTTTGCTACCGGTGACTCGAAGTTCTACATCAATGTGTTGCATGCTGTAAAGCCCATGCCATGTTTACTGTGCTTGTTAAAGCTCTTTCCGTGCTAGTAGACCGTGTATTTGGCCTAACTTATTGAGCCCATGTTAGCTAAACATGTTTCCTCTAGTGATCTTATCTGGATGTGCAGCTCGCGGATGATTGGTGCTGTTTTGCGACACCCACTGTCGCTCGCAGTTCGTGCCTCATTCGAGGACACGGAGTCACGAAGTTATAGCTTTCAAACCCAAAAGGTTTGCTTTCGTTTGTTGTGCTGGATACACTCGTGCCGTCTGTATGTCGGAAAGAACCTCTAATGACAATGACCCGATAGGGCAGGTAGACAGAAGCGGGTCAGTGCTTTACTGACAGAGGGCTGCCCTGCTTTTTCTGACGGACAATAACTGACAAATATGATGCAATGACCCATTACACGGACGGAGACAGCCCGTTGTGCGCCTGCTCTAAACCAACTGAGCTGGATTATGACTAGTAAACTGCTGCCTACCGTGTTCTACCCTTACTCAAACTTGTCCAATTTCTGAGTACCCTCCCCCTCTGCCTCGCAAGCTCAGTCCAGAGGACAGATCCCGATACGTCTGGAGCCTCTTGGTAGCACGAGTTGTTGAAAGATATATAACGTGTTGACCGGCCGCTTATATAAGTTGACTCCTGTCAGGGTGAGCCGTCTTATTCTTTGACTCTCCTGGGTTTAGCCCTAAGGCAGTGGGTACTATTTAATCCATTGTTGGGGCTTGGTTGACTAGTGCTATGGCGTGCTCCAACCCTGGTGTTCCTCCACATTGCATCTCGGAAGGTCAGGCTCTTTTCGCGATGAGCTAGTCAGAGGTAATAGCTGGAACTACTACATCAGATACTTAGCATCAGCTCTTTGGCGCGCCACTAATAAAAAGTTCACGAAATGCTGCTACTCGATTGACGAGCTGAATTTAAAATAAAGTACTGGGGCATTTCCACGCGTGTTTGGTGAGTTTGTGCGCTTTTGATACGGATTTGTTACATATTGTCTATTCAAGAATACAAGTAATATAGTTCACATAACCATCACGGATTATACTATTAATTTGTTAGCATAATATATACAAAGCTGTTTATTCACTATAACAGATATGAAACTGTACTTAGGATAAGCAATTGTGATTATGATGTCGACATGAAATTATGAAGATATGATATTCACATAAGATTCGTGAATTTATAAAAAATTTCTGTCATAAAATAGATAAGAATTTCTGAACCTTTACTATTCAGGAAACATGTATGAATTTATGAAACCTCGCTATTTACATAACGGAGGTTCAGTTACTAGAGCAGATCATGGCATTTCTTCCAGTCTGCCGAATAATCCGTCGAATCTCATTTTCTCGCAAAGTCCGGAGCATGTTAAGCTGACACGCCTGATGCTAAGTTGAGCTAACAATACTTGGGGTGGGGTTCAACTAATATAACTGGAAATCAACTGGAAATAAACACAACTGAACCCCACACATAATACATGATATATACGCCACAATGCAGGGTGTAAGTGTTCACACAACATAATTAAACATGAAGACTGTTCTACGTTAAGAATGACTCAGTGGAATTACTTGATAGATAAGTTCATACATGAATCTATTTACAGCAAGAACTCTCACTAAATTCTAATAAAATCTTAAAAAACTATTCTTATCGTTTGCTATATCTAATATACATAATTCAACCCATTTCGTCAATTCAGATACATATACGAATAGTCCATTACATTTGGTAGAATTGTATTATGTGAAAAATATCAGACCTAATGGAAATTATGAAGTAATTCCGAATCATCTAACGCTAGAAACTACACAGCTATTGAGCACATCTGATTTGAAAGAAAAGAGGCGATTTATACAAGTATTACACATGTCAGCAACTAAACAATTGCTATTTTAAATGAGACGACATTCTCACAACACACAAATTCGAGGAGACTATACTGGAAAATTAGAACCCTATATGCTGGTACGTTTCGGAACAACAGACGGAAAACAAGAGGTAGTGAGTTCTACTACCATCACAGTGCACGTGCAGCAGTAAATCGGCCGACCAAGCGTGTAAAACCATAGATGTTTTGTGAAGAGATCAAAACATACAACATTGTCAATGCTGTATATGGCAACATGACACATATCATATTTATAGCGAGCGCGCGCGCGCTCGTGTGTGTGTGTGTGTGTGTGATTTGGATTTTTAACGTAGCTTTAACAATTGTTTAGTCATATCGCTACGATGTCTGCAGTGTGACAGTTTACAGTGATGTCTAACACTAGGGCATCATGCCGCAGACTTGTAGCATGATGTCCCACCCAATCACATTATCCTGACACCAGGCCAACCAGTCCTAACACTAACCTCTTAATGCTGAGCGTCAAGCGAGGCAGCTGTTAGTACCATTTTTGTAAGTCTTTTATATGACTCGGCCGGGGATCGAATCCACGACCTCCCGCATCCGAAGCGGACGCTCTAACCACTAGGCCACCGGAGCGGTCTAATATTTACAGCAGAATACAGTAAGTTACAATTTTGTGTACCCGATTCCGTATTATGTTGTTTTTTTTAAATATATTAATAAAAAGCGACACGTCTAAAACCAAATAATTTACCAGGCGCTATGCTCACACACACACGCGCAAGCACACACACACACACACACACACACACTCACACACACACACAAATACTGTTATCATGAACTCAGAAATTGTTGACAAAATAATCACGTTAGTATATGAAGTAAGGATTCAATGTATTCTCATAAGGCGATTCTCAGCCTATTCAGATTCTTGGAATCACTCAATTATTTTCCTTGACTTATAAGTTCCAGAATACAAAAACAAAATTAATCATCATCAACTCCACTGCTGAATTTCCTTTAGTGATTTCGTAAGTCGCAAAGTTTGCAGCATGCGCTCACCCATTATCATATAATAACTCTTCTCTGATGGATATATCCGGCAACTTGGCTGAAACCTTTTAGCAATGAATTTTGAGAATTTGTTTTACTTACTTTGTTATTTCTTAAAGCAATCTTGAATATTCGAACTATTCATACAATATAAACCTCCTCCAAGAAATATATCTAGAGAAAACGGTGACTAATTCAGTCGTTTCATTGGATTTATTTAATATCTTTGCTAATAATAACTTGAATACATAATCTTCATTCTCCTTGCCGCTTATACGCAAATTTGACACATGAAATCAATAATGACAAATTGAAATTATGTACAGTATTCCCATTCACGCTGAAGAATTTACTTAATTAGACGCTTTTGTCTCTATTCAATAATCGTTTTATGTTTGGAATTATTGTCCAACCTGTTTTTAATTAACACAATTTGACAATATCGAGATGATACAAATTTATGGATGTAAACATCTGTTACAAAGCACAAATTTATACTTGGCCTTTTCCTATATATATGTAAGTTCTACGGGGTTTGTCATACAGGGTTATATTTAATCACGATAGAATTTTCTTGGCTTTGACGGTTATCTATATCACTTCTGTCTACCTACCTATATACCAAGCAAAGAGGAAATTACTAATCCCTGGATCACACATTACATACTACTACTACTACTACTACTCCTACTACTACACTTATTATTATTAGTATTATTATTACTACTGCTACTACTATATTATATATTGCTGTTATTATCTTTACTATAGTCCTATAGTTTTTTCTTTCTCATTTGAAAATTCTTGTGAACGTTTTTCAAGACATCTACCAGGCTAAACACAGCCTGGATATTTTGCTGTTTGAGAGGCGAATTCTTTCAGATATTTTTTTTAATTGTAAATCACTTGTAATTTTTAATTTTGTCTTGCTTATTTTCTATTAATTTTCTTTCAGCGTTTTGAAAGTTGCTTAACATTATTTCACTTGGCAACAATGTAAGATTTAAGTCACTTTTCAATGTGACTTTAAGTAAAAGAAAATTAATTTGAGATTGAACTGGGTAAATAAAAGAGATTGATACAACGGAATGTTCCAAATGCAAGGCAGCGGGGGAGAGATTTTAATTTTACATAGGAAAAAGCATTTTAAACATGTTGAAACTAAATTCAGAAAATAACAAGTTAAAAATGGAGAAATAAAAACAGAGGTCACTCTAATGAAGGCGACAAAGAGTACAAGAAACAAGAATGCCACAATTTAGAAGAAAAAATAAAGAAACATGACTGTGGGTGGTGGTGACGATTTTGATAATTCAACTGAGCGTCCTTTGCATTATGATCTGATAGATGCAAAAGTTTGAATACAAAATGATGAAACTGTAAAACTTGTAATACTTTTTATGGCATAGCCAAGGGCGTTTTGAAGAGGTTGCTTCAAATAATGGTGATATTGTTTCGCGCCAGAGTCTCGTTTTGTTCAAGGGGGGGGGGGCATAAAAATGATCACTAGAATGAGTGAATTAAACTTTTTATAGGAAGGAAACATAATAGAAAAGCGTATTTATTATGAAAAACTCCTGGTAAAGCAATTCAAATGTCATTGACCACAGCAACATAGAAACATTGGTGTCATGCAACAAAGCATCAGGGGAAACATGAATGTGGTTGTTGCCTACATTAGATTCGACAAAGCAAGTCTATAAATGAGTGCAATCCATTGATCAGACAGAACCTCTCAGTCCGCTTGAACAAGCTGCGTTGCAAAGGCAGCCAATACAAGTTCCAGAGGTAAGTTCCAGAGGTATTGAGATATAAAGATTACACACAAACCATTTGATTAACAGAGAATAAAAGGTTCTAGATAATTAACTAAAGGTTATAATCCTGAGGCTTTGCCAGCAATTGCACGTCTATTCACTGTACGAGATGAAAGAACACTCAAGTATTTTGTAAATGCTGTGTAAGTTGCACATTTTAAAATAGGAGTACATTTTAAAATAGGACATGTCTCATATCGAAATTCATAAAACAGATTCAAGAGCTAAGAAAGAAATCCCATCAGCACAGAAATAGATTCAGACAAAGAAAAATAGAATTGCAATAATAATTTGAAAGTTTTGAGAATAAAGATCGCATATAGTTGGACATTTAAAAGAAAGACTTTTTTGCAGAAATTATTACAATAATCTATTAAAAAAAAAACTGAAAGAATTGTTGGTGTATCCACTGTAATATGCGCAAGAATATCAGTTACTGCTCTGTCAATAGCAAAAATTGCAAAAAGTTTAATAGATTGCTTAAGAAAACAAACAAGGCAGTGACCACATCAGGAGGAAAAGATCATTCGTTCGTTGACAAAATTAAAAAGTACTTAATAGCAAGTGTTAATTACTTGTTTCAGTTAGCTACAAAGTGCACTAGCTTTACCCCTTATTGTGGGTAATGTATTAAGCTGATAGCGGACAAATTTGGACATAATGGATCTTTTCTAGCTGAACTCATTTGTATATGTGTTTGTTTGCTTGTTTAAGGATGAGTTGCCTTGTTAGTTGTATTTTTTAAAAACAGGCGTAAATAAAACGTCTAGAAGAATTCCTGAATCTTATTAAGATATATTTTCCTTTAAAATATACTATGAATGTATTAATTAGTGAAGGATATATTACGTTAAATTTTCGCCACAGTGTCTTCAAATGAGTTGCAAACATTCTGCAATTAAAAAAATAATAGCTCAGTCTTTTAAGTTTTCTATTTCTCAGCCCAAGAATATTCTAAGACGATATATCACTGTCACTAATCTTTTGCATTTTTGTATTTTTCATATTATTGTATATCATTTATGTCTGCCTGACACTGGCCATCCATATTGCTAACATAAACTCTTTTGTAAGGACATGCATTTTTGGATTCTTATATGATGCATATGTAGATAGTTCAATTAGCCATTCTATCAATTTTACTTCTATAATTATATTTTATTCCGTTTAATTTGTTTCCACCTGTCATTCATTGTTATGGTAGTAGCTGTATTTTTTCATCACCATTACTGTAGTGACGATGACTTCAATATTGTTCTTTGTCTTGATCTGCACAGTACACCATTAGTGACCATATACCGTCTCCTGCATTGGTTATTTAAACGATATGACGTCTTCCAGAGAATATGTTTTGCTTATATATTGTATTTCGGTGTTATCAACAAACCAACATAAAGCTATCAACAACAGACGCCCATTTCAATAATGTGTAATATTTCTTCAATTCTTTCCAAATGTGAATGATTTCATATTTGTTTCAAATTTGGCAACTCCTATTTTTTATTCTTCAAAGCAATCTTCAAACTGACATTGTTACTTCCATGTTAAACTCATGAAATATTTATATCATTTCGTTTAAACTATTGAATTCAGTAATTGTATTCCATTACTTATGTTCTTAATTAAAAAAAATATTCAAAATTTATTATTTTGTGCTAGCGTGCTATATGCTAATATGTTTTGCTCTTTATTTTTTGTTTGTTTGTCGTAGCTGAATACAAAATGTTCTGAATTAGCTTCGTATCTCTAATCTCTACACGATCTGAATTTTATAATAAAGTTACACGACGTCAGTGATTCCATGAGTTTTCAATTTTTATTTTATTTCTGTCGTATCCATACACGAGTCGGATGAAATTTTCATTATAACGAAACGTGTTAATACATTAATTCAATAATTTTAATTACTGCAATATTAATATAGTTTACAAAACTTTTGCATTGACCTAATATTTAAGATTAGCTAGAACTAAGTCTTGTTTATTATAATTAAGAAATATAAACATAAATATAAAGTAGTTTAATAAAATGGAAGACTTACTGCCATACCGTTATTGCACGATAAAAGGACGTAATTGGCCAGTTGAAGTAGACAGGGGGCAAGAAAGAAAAGTAACAAGGTTATGTGTCGTAAACGTGAGAAAACGGGATCAAATATATATTTCTATAGCTACAATCATTTAATAGTCTGTGACAATGATTCACTGCTATGTAAACTCAGTATCAAAACTGTAAGCTTCTACTTTCTGTTTTCGCCGTCTTTAGATAGATCGGGCGATACCAGTAAAAGGTTACGTCATTAATATGCCATTACACTGTGCATTTTTTGTATTAATTAAGGAACCCTTTATGATTTTCTCAAATAACAAATTGTTTTTTTTTTTAGTTCACTGTTACTCCAAGAGGCTCAGCTTTTAAAATTAAAAGACATTTCACCCACTCAACAGCCTCCACCGCTGATAAAAGTCTCAAATTTTCAAAAGTATTATAAACAAGAAAATGGACCTTTTCCGTAATAGCATAGAAGTGCATGTTGTATGTTTTGGGGTACATATCCTCTCAACGTCCACGTGTTATAAAATTTATTTTTAAAACAGCACGTCTGTGAAGATATAATTATGAGTCCCATATTTCAGTGGGGAGAGACGGGGATGAGGAATATAAGTTTCAGATTATTATAGTTCCATTTCCTTATGACGAATATTAGCCACGGCAACTGCCAGAGGAGAATATTCTTAGTGCACCGTTGAATAAATGTAACCCAAAGTCAGTTAATTGGAATCAGTTGAATGTTGGATTAGATTCAGATACTTTACTACAAGCAATGCAAGCAAACACGCATTAGTTGATATTGTACCAACAGTTGTCAGATATCCCTCTCTCAACCATCTGAATACCCCATCTCACGGACAGAAAATTAGACAAATCACAGCCAAATTTGATCCGCCGCCATCACTTTTTTGAGAAAGTTCCGTTCTTCCTCCAGTATATTTTACAACGACAATAATTACTCACCAATCAATTCAGTAGTCAAGATATATTTCAGTACATTAATTCATTTGATAAAAAAATGTATATAAATATTATGAGACGGCGATCGACAGAGAGACGGGTTCCACCACTGGACACTCAGTCATGGAATGCATCTGTACTTGGTAAACCATCTCAAAAGCCTAAGACTGTCGATGAGAGACCCTAAACAGAACAAAAAGGTTGTGGAGAATGACCTTATTATATATTTTACGAGTTATATCAATATATCACCAAAGTGGTGATGCAGTTCTTAGAACTAATTTTTTTCACCATTTAGATAATATATCTGCTCGAATATATATTATTCAAACTCGTGTTTCCATATTTACTTTTGTCTTATGCTAATAATATCGCTGCATGAAAAATTCTGATTGTGTGCCTATACTAGTTAATGTGGTTGATTTTCTCACCACATATAGAACAACGGCGTTTGCCACGTCGTTTCCGCAAAGAGCATCTAAAACTACACCCGTGCGTTTGTATTTCACAAATACGCTGTTCTCTTGGTGTTTTCATATCGCATTTTGTTGTTCAGTCAATATTGGTTCAACATAATCGCTGGGGAATATAACCGCGGTGTATTCGGATGTGAATTTCGCTTCATCGCAGAAACGATGTCTATCCGATGTTAGGCCCATTGGTGGAAATTCTTTTTATCTGGGATTTTCATATGCTAACATTATGACTTCAAGCTGGCCTTGCATTGATAGTGACACATAGTGGTCCCAACGGTCAATTTCTATCTTGCCCCCACTTAGATCGTATTTGAATGTATGCGAGTTCTTGGTAACAACACTATGAGGAAATATTAGTTGACAAGTGGAACAAATTTGCTGTCAATGCGAGGATCCGCTGTCAGCTGATCCATCAGCCCGTCACCAAATACTGCAACATCGTCATCACATTCAAAATCGATCACTTAAACGTATATATATATATATATATATATATATATATATATATATATATATATATATATATATATATATATATATATATATATATATATATATATATATATATATATATATATATATATATATATATATATATATATATATATATATATATATATATATATATATATATATATATATATATATATATATATATATATATATATATACTTTTAAAAAAAACTCACCGAATACGGATAAATGCCCGTCCCCATAAATGTTGAGTCCTTCAAACAGAATTTCATCTCTGGTTACTAATGATGCCGATAACGTATATGTGAAAAATTAGTAGTTAACACATACCAATATTATCAATACGTGATATATAGTATCTTTATAAAGATATTGCTGGTCATTTATTAGCATCGCCATTTGACTCCATCATCATTTTTTTTTCAGTTATAATAATCAAGTATGATCCGGCCTCGCGCATTTCTAAGATGTGACGTTTAGGTCTAAAAGCCATGTTCATTACCAAGGAAAAGATGTATATCCTTTACTAAGGCTAATACGTCATGTTCTTTTCCCCACTGCTTCTTTGGTTAATATGCGATCGTGAGAGCCAACTATTGTTTTATCTCTGTTTCAACATAGTCTTTGGTGAATACAACCGGTACACACGAGTCTCTGATTTCCCCTATTTCGTTAATTTCGTCCAGTCCAGGTATGTTGCAACAGGCCCCTCGGATTACAAAACAATATATTCAATGTCAAAGAAAACCTTTAAAGTTTTCAGTTTAATCTTCACAAAGTACCAGTTTCCTTGTGTCGATGTCAACAACAACACAGCTAGTAAATTCAGTCAAATCCGCTTTGGTAGCAATTCTGGTCAGTTTCACACCAGGACCGCATCAGGTCTTTTAGCGTCCGTAAATGTTATGAGATATTTCGTATCATATTAATCGTCCTTTCTCAGCAACAAGCTAAGTTCAATAATCTTTAGCGGGGTTGGTGAATGCTAGAGTGGATTCAGTACTTTAATAACAGTCTGTCTTAATATAGGGCCGTCCAGCCGAGTTAGCAACGGCAGTGTTGAATAAAGGGAAATGGTTGTCGTTTACCGCACCGGTTTCTGTAAATGACTACTTTAAGTAGTGGCATAAGCCCGTACAAGTCAAATTATACAAGACGTCGATGCACTACCGGGTATAAAAATCCAGTGAGTAGCAGCAGAGGGGGCGAATCGGACATTTTGTCCAATCGTTATTTTGCTTAATTATTACTTTCTGCACTCAACGATCCGGTGTCGTCAGCGCCTGGTAAAAAAAAAAACGACGACGTCGTTGGGGGATCGTCGCGTCGTCATTTGGTTTAATTAACACCTTCTGCGCGCCGATCCCCAGCGTCGTCAGCGTCCGGTAAGCACATCGACGACCGCGTCGATGTCATCGCCCCCTCTGCTGCTATGATCTTACAAACAGAGTGATCACTAACTCCTCCTCTTGCAGATCAATTAGGTTATTTGACTGATCGGTAAGTCTGAAATTAATTCTCGTTAAAAACCGATCATGGCATCGCATATAGACCGGATTAATCGGACTCTCAATGATCAAAAATCCCGGAGGGGCTGTTGGTGAAAACGAATAAAGGATATACCCCTGTTGAGCTTGATTTGATTGCTTGGTATCCACCTGATAACTCCCTTCGATAACATCACACACTAGATTGATCGCTATCACTGATGCGATATTTACGTTGTATGGAGCAATATGCCTACCACCATCTCCGTTATCGTGTCTGAGGATAGTTGATGGGGGGGTGTCCGCGGGTGGATTCTCAGGCCATCATAGTATGGTTCTTATTGAACTGTTATAAATATCAACCATATACCCCGGTGTGCTTATTTCAATCGTCGACGATAACGTCGGTTCATGAACCGTAATAGCGATTTTTGATTCCTTTCCTGTGATCGATTTTATTCTGCGTTGAAATTCTTTATTGATTTGCTCTATTTGGTATGACCCAGTTGGTATTGTAACCTCCTCCCAGTCTGGGGTCCCATCGGGTTTATTTTTCCATGCAAAAATCAGCGAGTTATTAGGTTGTTGTCCGTTAAATGCGTCCGCTCGGATATTAGGCCAACTGTGATATACTCGCAATTTTGCCAGCGCTATTTCCTTTACTGGAACCGGTGATGGAAAGTTTACACTGAATTCGGGTTTCGTTGATGTTATCGATATCATATTTGTTTGTACCGGAGTGGTATTCTCCGCGATCCGCTGAAGTAATTGAGACCCTTCGGGGTTCAGCGACATTATTATTATTCGTTGTTTTTAGTGTCTAATTTTAACAACCAGGTGGTTTCGGCTTCCAGTTGAAAATCCTCGATTTTTGACATCGCGGAGCTATACAACTGGACCATCGTGGAGAATTCAACATCGGATATGAACAAATTATCAATCGATAACGAGATCAACCCGGATAATTTCGAGTATGCGTCGGATACTATTTGATGTTTTACTGTATACTCGTTGAGTTTTTTCTGAAAACACGATGATATCTTCCTAGTGATTGCGTTGGCAACTCCAGCAACTGTTGTCATTGCGGAGACGGCGATTGGAACAGCGATCGGGGCTATCGTGGTCACCGTGGATAAAACGACGCCGGTACCGGCCACTATACCCGACACCGAGTACACGACCGCGTCGATGGCGGTTATTTTTCTGCGGTATTTTTTTATTTTTGCACGGTATTGTTCGGAAAGCGTTTTCAAGTTCGCGGAAAATTCTTTTGCGGTATCGAATCGATATTGATGTGACGTCGGTGATACCTCTGATTCAATTTCCTTGGTGGTCATTTTTATTTTAAAAGCGCTAGTGTTTTTAATTACTTAGATTCGCTGCAAATTCCACATACCATGTAATGTTTGCCCGGGCTAGATTTCTATCAACGGCATAAATTGTAAACTGTTCAGTTGCGTTCCTGTCTATAATTGTTGATATTGTATTGTTAAACCCGGATGAACTCGACGATAATATATTAAACTGCATCATTGAAACCAGTGTCAATCGATAAATACCCTTAACAGTTGCGGTAATATTTACTGTATTCTGTGTAGGAGTCCAATCGAATGATCCATGCCGAATTGTGTATACTGTGTTGATGATGTTCTCATGAGGGATTTTTATTTTTTCGAATTGCTCTGCTACTCTCGGTAGTCCGTCTTTAATCGCTTCAACATCAGTTTTAATCGTTCCTATTTCCTGTATATGCGCGTCCACATCTTTTTTGTTCGCTGCAACCCTAGTAATGAGTGTATTTATTTCCTGTATATGCGTGTCTATACTTTTTTTGTTCGCTATAACATTAATTTTGAGTACTTCTATTTCCCCTTCATGCACGTCTATACTTTTTTTGCTCGCTATAGCATTAGTGTTAATTGTTTCTATTCTCTGTCTATGCGCGTCTACATTATTTATGATCGTTACAACATTAGTTTTGATTGTTTTTATTTCCTGTCCATACGCAGTGATATCATTTATAGTTATTGTAATCTCATCCGGCTTGGTATTTTTTTTACCAAAGAATTTATCAAAGTTGTCATCGATCCTGTTAACATTTTTTCGTAACGAGGTAAATTGGCCCGACAGCGTCGTAAACTCCAAAATAGTATTTTTTATTGTTGCAAGATTCGGTTCGGTTACCGTCGGGGTTCCAAAAAAACTAGCGGTAGTGAGTTGTATATCGGTGACAGATTTTTTCACATGCGCGTCAAGTTCGATCACGGATTCATTCAACCTTATAGTATCGTCTCGGATTAATTCTATTATTCTCTCTATCTCCACTATATGTTTACCTGGTCTGAGTCGTCCGTCGCTGGTATACAGCGCGATAGCGTTCTCGGCGGCATCACGCTGTCGTATTAAAACGTCATTCAGTGACACATTACCGGATTTCAATTTACCCTGGCGGTCTTGAAATACAACTATTTCGCCCGGGTCAACACTTGTTAGATTCAACATATCAGCGATTTCATCCTCAATTAGTTTTTTTATGTCGGCGGCGGCCGTTTCCGTGGATTCTTTCAGCGCCGAAACCGGTCGTCCCCAAATATCAATCATTATTATCTAATGTAATTGTCTCTAAATTTCCCACTAGTGTATTCGTTTACAACCACATGAGGTGGTTTTCGCGATGATGAAATCGCCTCAAGTACGTTTAATACCTCGCGGCCACATATCGGTGGGTCACTTAATCGCTGTGTTGGCAGCGTGGAATAAAAAACCCGGGCCGAACACGCCCGGGTTGAACACGCCCGGACATACCGCATGAACTCTTTCGGCGGGGCTAACCCGTATGAATCAAAATAGACGATCGCACGCGGATCAATCGCGTATGCAACCCAATGAGTTCCCGCTCCGGAGGACCCATCGAGGTTAATTATGCCGGTTTCAATATTTCTTGGTGCCGCCGGTAATTGATCCCTCATAAAAACACCTCTGAAGTATTTTATCGCTAGCGTGTTTGCGGCGTCTATTAAATCAAAATTAGACATTGGAGTCATAGACTCCCGAGTCAATAAACGGTTCCCGGTAGTCTTAGACCTTTTCCCGAGTACCATGAATACGGGGTTCCCGGTAGTCTTAGACCCTTTCCGGCCACGGGTCGTTTTTTTTGTAGCCTTTCCCGGTTGCCTTCTTCAATGCCATCCCCGCCGCGGTACCAACGGCTCCTAACGCCGCCGCCTTAGCCACTGCTGGTGCGGCCGCGGCAATCAACGCTGGAATCTCAGCTAACAGTGGAAATATCCCACCGGTCTTTTCCATGTTTTTAATTGCTGCGGCTGAAAAATCTATTTGAACACCCTTTTTATTCTTCATCGCATCATTGAAATGTTTTATTTGACGCGCCGTCAACGATATCTTATGATTACCACCTGCCATCTGTGACGGCTTCAGCGTTATTGTGGTCCCGCATTGTTTAGCCGACTTTGATCGTAATTTCTTGACTTGACCATCAGTCAACTCTACACTGACGACACTATACGACATTTTATTGTAAACGCGTTTTGTGCTTTCAATTACATGTTTTCCACTGGCGCATCAACGATTCTCATTCGTCCACCAACGCCTTCTAGCAGCATTGATTTATCGCTGAGAATGACAGCAACCGCTCTATAATTAACACCACCCGGGGCTATACGAGCTCTGAAGTGTATATCAACGACGGATTGTCTCGTTAAATCAAGATGTTCCAACGAAAAGTAATAAATCGGATACAGGTTTTTAAAATCAAGTTGTGATATTTGCAAACCAGTGTCGACGTTTTGATCACGACCCATATATGACAGCAATCGATGATACACACGTGCGATATGGTTGTTGTCGTAATTAAGCTGTATATCCTCGGATGGTTCCTGTTGTCCGTTTATTCTCAGCGAAACATCCCTGACTCCTAATTGATCAAATATCATATGGCTGCGTTCTTGATTACCCAATCGTTCCCTATTCTGCAGCGCTATGAATATATGACGCGGGGCTGAAACACCCTGTTTTGACGCCAGGTGCCATGTAAACGTATCGGCGACGTTATCCTCTTTAGCATCAGTTGTTACCGCTAGCCAACTCAACAACGATTTCCCTCCCTGTTCCATAAATGCTAACAATCGTGCTTCCGTGGTAACTGATGGAGTCAGCACCGGCATCCACAATGCCATTTTAGTTAAAGTGACTTTACCGGCAGCGACGCCAGCAGCATGCCATATTGCATTGTTATCATCGCCCCTTCGCGTCAGCGCGATTGTATGCTTAGCCCCATAGACAACTTTTCTGACATTTCTGCAGAATCCAAATATGTGATGGAGTGGAATCGCGCATGAAAACTTTCGGCGTGGTCCTTGCAACATCCCTACTCGTGTTGCGAATCCTAGATTGTAATCATTGTTGGTGCTTTTTATAACAGTGAAATTAGCGCCTGGTCTTACTCTGCGGTCTGGATTGGCTGCTTCAGCCTGTGGGTCAGTTGCGGTATCTCTTTCCGCCAGCACGTTGATGTACTGAAGATGGTCAGCGTTATTAGTGGTGTCCTTTGCGAACATTATAGATGGGCCCGCCGATCTTGTATAATCATCCGAATATCTCGCTAACCCAATTATCGTTGTTGCAACATCAACCTCGCGTTCTATTGATTCAATTTCTCGCCCGTCAATAAGATATCTGGCGCTCTCAAATAACGCCATGATACCGTTGTTGACGAAGCCAACTCGAACACGATGGTCATCTGCGTATGGTGTATTATCGGCGGCATTTGTCACGAGTTCTCCCTCGATTTCGATAAACGCTTCACACGGCAGAAAGTATTTACTGGTATCTTGGACTTGAAGTTCAATTCGCGATCGTAGGTCAGGTTGCGCTGCATAATAAGAATAATATTGATAATCGCGGACAGAATCATCCCTGCGCACTGGGGCGTCCATATCAAACGCGGGATCAGCGGTACGCGCAAACATTTTATTATCATGTTGATGTTTTCAATTGCGATTTTTTCGTCGTAAATTCTTTGAATTTAAACCACTTCCCGCTATCGCGTTCATGAGCGCGTTGGTTGCCGCATCGGCGGATGGCGAAGTCGCCAACGACTGAGTCGCCGCCAACGACTCTAATTTTTCTTCCACGGCGTTATTTATTACTTTACTGACATTTACAGGCATCACTGTCGTTGATGGCATTACCGGTGGTTTCTGTTTTTTTCTCCTGGATTTCACCAACGACATTAGTTTGTCTCGCGCGGCAGAAAACGCCCTTCCGGCAACATCTCCAATAGCACTAATTCCCTTATCACGAATAACATCAATAGCCTTCATTCCTAATTGTTTGGCTAACGGCGCTACTTTTGGAGCCATTCTTGTAAATAACCCCGCAATGGTGCTACCGAGACCATCTCCATAGTACGCGCGGTAAATAGGCAATCGCGAGTTTACCACGTAGACGAGTACTGGTTTATCGTGGTTGTAATGTATGATCATCCTTATTAAAAACACCAGTTTTCCAATTAGTGATTGTGATCACCAGTGATTGACCCCCTTCCCACCGCCGTGTGGAAAACCGGAATAAATTTTATCAATTTCCTTGGGTTTTTACCCTCGATAAAAATCCGGTTTTTTTCTGGTTTTTTCTTGATTTTTAGTCATTTTTGGTCGTTTTTTGTTGCCTATAGTCGTTTTTTTCTCGATTTTTCAGAAAAACATCGATTTTCTCTAAATGATTTCCTTGGGTTTTTGCCCTCAAAAAATGGCCAAAAACAGTCAAAACACGGTCAAAAACAGTCAAAAAACGGTCAAAAAACGGTCAAAAATTAACAAAAACGATACTTTTATAATTTTTTTAATCATCCACGAGTTCGTCTATGAGCGTTCGATATGCATTAATGTCCATAATACCGCCTGCAAATAACCGCTTGCAAATATCAGCGGCCTCATTGATTATTTCCGTAGAGTTATTTCCGGCTCGTTTTCCTCCAATTAGTACCTCTAGCCGTGATATATCACTGAGAACACTACCAGGACAGGTAACGCCGTAGGATTCTTTACCAACAGGGTATCCTTTTCCTTTTTTTGGTGTTATACTCTTCACTTCCTTGTGGAATGCGTCGTAATCGGGATCACCACGATGTGGTAATGCATCTTTATGTTTACTTGCTAAATACACTATTCTTGCCCAGTCCTTTAACGACTTTATATTTTTCTCGTAACCGCTATTGATATGCTTCTTATCTCGTATGCTCTTAGCAAAATTGTTGGCAGTAAAATTAATTAATTCTTCCCTGTTGCTGAAGCCTCTAATTTGATCTATTGTGCTCTTCTTGAGTACAATACGGGGTATATTCCCTTCTTTTTCTTCCGGTATTTCTTCTTCCGGTATTTCTTCTTCTGGTATTTCTTCTTCTGGTTCTTTCGCAGTAGCGCCTAGTTCTTCCTCGTCGGCCATTGTAACATAAGGTTCTTGTGGTTCGGTTATAGCGAGTGGTGGTGGCCTCCGTGTTGTAGCAGCCGCTAGTGTTTCTAAAGACCTTTTTGTTTGTTCGGTCTGAGCCGCTATCTTTTCAAGCGCACCAAGAACGGGTACAGTTGCCGCCGTAACATCTTTGGTCGCTTTAGTTACCGGGGCAAATAACTGTTCACTTCCAACAGCAAAATCAGTTTGTAGTTGTTGCCGCGTTTGAAGTTGTTCTCGGACCCTGTCTCGTAACGGTATGAACTTTTTAAGCGCTGCTAGCCGCTCTCTGGCTAGTCGAGTAGTAAGTGATTCGCCTACCATTATTGCAATTGCGAAGCAATTTCTAATTTCTCGCCGGAGGCTCCGTCTATAATCCTTCTAATGTTTTTGATCTTACTAGAAATCTCCCGGCGTCGTTCATAAACACGTCCGAGTTTTTTTCGTATTATTTCAACGGCAGTGAATAGTCCAATGAATGCATTTGCGTCATTGTGGTACAAGTTTTCATTGATCGTATGTTGTAATCGTTTTATAAAAAAGTACTCGCGGGCCAGGGTAAAACGCCCCCGTTTCGATTGTTCGTTAATAATTTCATAATCGGATAATATTTTTTCACTGTCGAGACCATCAGATAATTCAATTCCTTGATTTTTTAATTTTGAAATCTCGGCTAATATATTATTGATGTCTTCGATATTCATTATTCTTATAAAACATCTTGTTTTTAAATAAAAAAAAATGAAAACCCCGTGTATCAATTCCGAGGTGTTCATACTTTGTTTTCTTCCGGAATGGACAATAACGTTTCACACTGTCATGGTGGCCTTGTCACGGTGACTTCGTCACTCGCTAATTTCTGTTATATATGAAAATCGAATTCTATGCCCGGTCTTTTTTGAGATCGCTGTTTGATATACTCGTTCTGCAACAAATTGTATTGAGGCTCTACAAATATCGAAATATTTTCCTGCCTCATTCATCGACTGAAATATTTTTTCCTCGTGAGTTGTTGTATCAAATGATTTTACGCTTTTTGCTTTTTTTGAGCATTTACCAGTTTGGCCTTTTTTACTATTTTCACTCTGAGAGATGGCTTGCAAGTTTGTAAGAGAATTATCAGTCTTATTATTATTAATATGATCAATAACAAGCCCATTCTCGATTAATCCGTTAAATGCTTCAAATACCACCCTATGAACATAATACTTCTTCTTTCCGGCACCAAACATCAAGTATCCGTGATTATTTTTCCATCCAACCGGCTTCTTCAGTCTGCGGTTTCTAACAATACCGTCGCGAGATGCCTCGTAATTGACGAGCAGGGGATGCGGCTGAAATTCTTGGTCCATTTGTATAATAATACTATTTGTCTAATTTATTATTTGGTTTAATTATAAATCTTTCAACGTAGTCTTGGGGGGTTTTGATGACGAAGTCTGCGGTAGGGTCAATGACGGCGTTTTTAATTCGCTTGTCATAATAGCGTTTTAGTTCCCTGTATCGCTTTCCGCCACAATTGATACACAACTGCGATTTTCCTCTTACACCGACGTGGCAAACCAAGCACGGGAGAGGGCCAAGAGAACCATTACGAACGCTTTGTAAATGGTATCCGCAGAATTCACCTCTACATGATTTATTGCACGGGGTTGTCGACCCAATCATCAACCATTTGCAGTGATTCATTATACTATATTCTTTCATTTAAATACTTGTTTTAATTATATGGATGAGTTTGAGAGATTGGCAGCAATTAAGCCCCGGAAAAATATTAAATTCAATCTCGATAGAGTCCTCAAGGACACACCAAAAGCGTTAATAAACGATAGAACCCTGTTGAATAAAATACGCGATTGTATCAATGAATTCAAGCGTGATGGTGCATCTCATAGTTGGTCAACATTTCGAATTGATGGCGTTGTTGATGCTACCATGAACGACAACCGCGCAGCAACGATAATATCACAACTTGACGGTAAAAGGTATTTCTTCAGAGTAAAATTCATTGTCCGGGTGGAATCAGGCGATTGGATCATGCGTGATAAATTTGAACCAGTTCTCAGCGACATGAAAACAGTCACTGTCAGCCGCGACTCCAAGCCGGGGTTGTTAACCGGAATTGATAGACCATACTATGAACGAGCGTATCCTGAAACAGCAGTTGTTTATGGAATATACCCGTTAAATAAGAAACCTGATATCGGAAAACTGAAACCGATGAAACAGTCAACTGGGATAAATTGTGTAGCAGAACGAATAATAGAGCATTTTACAAATGCGTGTCGAGGAAACAAATTGACTGATTTACGACGTAGCAAAATCAACCAGTGGGAACTAACCGTAAAAGAGCGTGGAGCGACCATCAGCGACATAGCGAGATTAGAAACATCGCTGAGATTTCCAATAACCGTTACAACGATAACCGGTGAAGTATTACACGAATCAAAGTACAAATCAAAGGGAGCCCCAATCAAAATTATCGATCATAACGAACACGCATGGACGCCCGTGATCACAATATTTCCACGGAATAGAACAGTAAAGTATATACCCGAAGAATTCCTGGGAGAACAATTCTCCAAGGACGGTTTTCTCGCGGAGAGGAAACTATTTGATGCTATTGCCTACTTGTGTAAAAACGACCCTGTATCAGTGTGGTTACTTCGCAGCGCTGAAAACGATGCGGATACCTTTGATCAGTTTGTAAGACCAAACGGCGAATTATATCGCACTGAAGCATTTCACAACAGGATGAAAAAAACCGCCATAGAATTTGAGGAGCATGATGAACAACTGCTAACAAATTGTTTTACGATTTCATCGGTTGCGGCTCATGTTGCAGCAAGGAAAAATGCGTGGAGTCCAACACGCAAGGAATTTCTACCGGATGTACAATCCAGTTGTTTGGAATACTATCACGGTGGACTATGGAACACTGAATACAACCGCGACGCTATGATTTCCGTTGATATGGTTGCCTGTTATCCAGCGAGTTTTCTCGGGTATGGATCCGCCGCTGAGTACTTTAGACGATTTGGACACCCCAGACATGAAATGACTCGTGTTGCTATTAATGGACCACTGCCTGATTTTGATTTAACCGGATTCGCTCGCATATTATCATTTGAATTCGCGGCAGGACTCCATCGCTGTTGTTATATTTGGATCGGTAGACACATGTCTGAAAAGAAGTGGTTGCCAATAGCGCTGCTACGGTATATGATTGATTGTAAAATGCTAATTTCGCTGATTGTCAGTGACGCGATTATATCATACCGGGCGCAGACTGAAGTCTGGTTACCAGAACCAGAGCGTCTAGATAGCATAATTGATGAATCCAGAAAACACATTGATGCCGACGAGGAATATATCGTCGAATGGTCCAGGAGGATATTCAACCAACGAAACCGCGAGGCAAAAGATCTCGGTAGAAGAATAATCGGTAAGTTCACACAAGGTGGAAAAAACTGCGATTACAAACGATATTGCTCACGGCTGATTATAGATGACGCAGAATATGATTTCGTAATCAAGGACGCAGTGGCGAAAAATAGATACGTAAACTGCGAAACAGCTTTCTTGTCCAATGGAACGAGGTTGGGTACAGTTGTTACCTACAGCGACGGAGACAGCCCCGCGTATCCACATTTGAGGGCGTCTATGCTGGGTTATGCCGCTATCAATTTATTCTCGATGATAAATAGATTCCCCGATACCGCGGTTAGAGTAGCCGTTGATTCATTTTATATTGACGTAGCGTATAAGAAAAACGTAACCGAGTTTACTAGTCCGGACGAGAGTTGGGGTACATGGAGAATTAAAGAAGAAATACGACGCGATTATTCCCCGTCAGCAAATGTCATCGTTGAGAACAATTACCTACGCGGTAATAATTTATCAGAATGGTCTAATGCACCATCGTGTTCTGATCCAATTTGTAGACACAAGACGGTTTATTTAAGCGGCTGTGGCGGGTCAGGAAAGACGACTCGGGCAATTGAATTATTTCGAACGCGGGCAAGTATAATCGTGCTTACACCGACCCATAGACTAGCGCGAGAGATAAAACAACGAAATGTTGACTCCGTTACTTATCACAGCTTTTTTCGATACAGCGGCGGTGAGTGGACTCCTGATCGAATGGGTGAAAAATTTATTCCCGACATTATCATCTGGGATGAGATATGTACTGTTTCGTTAGATACTTTACAAATGTTTCTTGAGTGGTTGCTGCGCGCGAATACAGCGGTAATCATGTGTGGGGACCATGGCCAACCACCACCATTTGTCGGCGAGGGTCCACATGATTGGTTGAGCGGGTTTGTGGACTATTATGAAGAAACCGATACTGATTACCGAGCACTTGATGAACAACTGCGCGGGGTTAAAAAATTAATCAGATTACAGCCGGATAGAATTCAATGTGAAATAATCCGCGAGGTGATTCCGGAAACGCCGTTAAATGAATTCTGGGAAACATGGAGACCAAACGATTTGATTGTAGCGAGCAGAAAGATAGTCAGAGACACACTTCAGCGGAAGTTGTTTGCGTTGCATAAGGAAAAGTTTCCAACGCGCCCAGTGCCGTTGTGTTATAGACCCGCGGACACACGGCGGCAGAACATTGAAGTTGAAATTCCAGCCCCGACAGCGTCGGGGACAAAAAAACAAATTCTCGTGCTGAATGATATTGTGCTCGTTGATATCAGCGTCGTCGAGGACGCGCTACGTGCTGATAAATCCCCGTGGACGCTAGGATACGCAACAACAATACATTCCTCGCAGGGACTAACCATCACGGACACAATTGTTTGGATGGTTGATAATCGCATCGAATGGTCGAATCTAGTCTATCTTGCAGTGTCCAGAGTACGAAGGATAAATCAGCTTCGAAGAATTGTTATTGACGGAGCCGGTGACGGAGTCACTGACGAAGCCGGCGACAAAGTCACCATCGATGCAAGCGTCATTGATAGAAAACTCTCGGGTTACCGCCAACAGGATAAAAAAAAAACAGCGGCGTTTTGATATTGATGCCGAATTAATAATCTCGCTACGACAACAACAGAATAATCACTGCGCGAGTTGCAATTGTATAATGAGTTGGCGTTATTCGGATAAAGACACTCGCCAATTTACCGTGGATAGGATCGATAACAGTCTCGGTCATGTCAAAAACAATGTGAGGTTGACCTGTCTTGAGTGCAATAGACGCAACGGCGCTAGTTAAGACCACGTGGGGGTAATTGAGTATCGTTAGGTATCACTTGTAGTTGCTCGCGTGTAAATCCGCGCTGAGGAGCAGTTGAATCCAGCCTATAGATCGGTGGTCTACCAGTTGATCGTGTTATCGTTGATATGTTATGTGTGGTAACACTCCAAATAGGATCAGTAGCTCTTTTTTTACCGCCTTCAAGCTCTCCTGGTTCATACAGATATCTCACGGTGACATTGCCGAGAATCGGCTTAGAAACGCTATTTATTTTTAATTTTCCGGGTATATACTCGTATTTAATCGCGTCGCTGGGCTTCATGTTGATTACTCGGGTAATCTCGTTATTTAACGCTGCAATTACACCTGGCAACCTTTTAACCCATTCACGAGATCGTTTTTCTTGGATAAATTCCTTCGCGTATTGATATCCAAATAACCGTTCAGCGAGAGTCCGATTGAATCGTTCAACAATTGCCTGATCACGATGTAGCGCAGTATGACCTCGTCGTATCGCGACGCTATGATGTTTTAGCGTTGATAAAACAGCACCGCGAAATTCACTACCAGGATCAACTTGTAATAGATTTGGCCAGCGCAGAGGGCCTCTTCGATAAATTCTTTCAAACGCAGCGGCTACTTCAGTTGCCGACTTTGTTTTTAACGGCTCCGCTTGTTTGTATCGACTCGCAACATCAACTACGGTTAGCGCGTATTTGTAACCGTTGTCATGCGGCAAAAATAGTATGTCAGCCTGATGAACTTCATTAGGTACGCTGACATCAAAGCGCGAGAAGTTGATTTGTTTAGGCGGTGGTAGATAAATTTGCCATATAGCCTGTTTGGATAACCAATTAGCCGCAGTGGTCTTTGTTACCTTTGCAGCGCTTGCAAGCTTACCAATTGCGGCCTTCCCCTTCCAGTATCCTCTCGGAGAATAATAGATGGAATCCATCGTTTTTCTTGGATGATTGTTATTAATTACCAGCGCCAATCATTAATTTACCTTTCATAGCCGATTTTACCAACCATGAGGCCAATTTTTCTTTGACGGATTTATCAGGAATAGCATTTAGCGCGTGAATTAATTTTACATCCGCGATATGACGCTGTTGCAGATCGCTACTTTTGTAAGCAATATCATGAGCATGACACGCCTTATCGATAGCGTTTATTGGATACTCACCGGGTTTGGGCTGATTTTGATCATCGAGTCTAATATCTAATCGTGTTCCGGGGCCACAGTAGTTATATCCTGGGAGGTGTTTTTCTCCTGGATACTTTGCCCACGGTGTTCCGGGGAGTTTTGCCAATTTGGCTGCGATGTCACCTCCTCGCTTTTTTTTAAAACATCTCCGGGTCTAATAGAAATAAATCTAAATTTCTTTGTACCGCATTGTACACACTTACCAGTAAGCGCCGATCTGTTATTTCTTGTTGTAGCGGTTGTCATATCATTTGTGCCAGTACGCACTCTACACTTCACACAATATAGATCCATAATTTATGTATAGAGATATGAATATAATTGATTTTTCGGCGACTAAAACAAGAGAACCAGTTAAGCATGTTGCAGCGTTACCAAACTCGATCCGGATGATTATCATCGGACCATCTGGATCCGGCAAGACGCAATTGTTACTCAATTTAATAATGAGATGGATGAAGTGGGATAAGTTGTATTTGGTTGCTCCTAGCGTAGATGATCAACGATGCTACGAGGTGTTGAAAGATTTCAACGAGAATGCATCAGCGATCGCTAAAAAAAATGTTATTGAGTTTATTACGGATATCAATGATGCACCGGGTATTGATGATATTGATGGCGACGTTAACAATCTAGTCGTGTACGATGATGTTATGTTAGACAATCAAAAAAACCCAGCTAGGATATTTTCCAGAGGCAGGCATAAAAACACTGACGTGATATATGTCACTCAACGATACACTCAGATTCCAAAAGTAATTAGAGACAACTGTAATATTCTTGCTGTGTTCAACGGCGTTGATACACACACGCTACGAAATATTTGGCAGACATGGTGCGGCGGTGACATGGACTTTAATACTTTTCGAAACTTTTTTAGTCATGCTCAGTCGACCCCACATGGATTCGTAACGATAAATTTACATGATCCTCGGACACGATATCGTATCGGACTTGACCAAATATTCGGTTAGTTGTAAATAATTTTCATTGTAAGCAGCAGAGGGGGCGATGACATCGACGCGGTCGTCGATGTGCTTACCGGACGCTGACGACGCTGGGGGATCGGCGCGCAGAAGGTGTTAATTAAACCAAATGACGACGCGACGATCCCCCAACGACGTCGTCGTTTTTTTTTTACCAGGCGCTGACGACACTAGATCGTTGAGTGCAGAAAGTAATAATTAAGCAAAATAACGATTGGACAAAATGTCCGATTCGCCCCCTCTGCTGCTTGAGTTCTAGTTCCAGTTCTTGAATCCAGATTAAAAATGCCGGTTTCCTTTGTGCGTGGGATCATGGCTACGTGTTTGTCCCGCATAAAGACACTTCGAAATGCATGACGGACTTTGTCATAATGAGAAAATCAATATTAGTTAACGGCAAGGCCGAAACTCTAGACCACTTCCGGTCGAGAGTCTTTTACTCCCATGCCTTTATAGTCGAAACTTTTTTCTTTACTTCCCCCTACCGCCTTTTTCAGAACTATCCTATAAGCTGATCCGACACCCTAATGCAGTTGCTTTTGCAACTGCAGGAGCCGCAGTCGATAACAGCCATGGAATTGCCACAAGGAATATAAATAGTACGCCTGTTCTTTTGCATGTGTGCCCCTGTGACAATTTTAATAAAATTGAGGTCGTCTTCTCTTTGGCCGCATTAAGTTGATCAGGTTGTGTTTTAGTTCGCTGCCGGGCCACTCCGGTGGCCTAGTGGTAGAGCGTCCGCCTCGGATGCGTGAGGTCGTGGGATCGATCCCCGGCCGAGTCATACCAAAGACATACAAAAATGATACTAACAGCTGCCTCGCTTGGCGCTCAACATTAAGAGGTGAGTGTTATGACTGGTCGGCCAGGCGTCAAGATAATGTGACTGGGTGGGACATCATGCTACATGTCTGCGGCATGATGCCCCAGTCCTAGATATCACTATAAACTGCCATACTGCAGACATGGTAGCAATGAGACTAAAAAATTGTTAAAGCTATGTTAAAAGTCCAAGTCACACACACAGACACATACACACTCTCTCTCACTGGCTCCATCTCATACATAAATAAACACATCCTGTGAAACACAAAGAAAACTAAACGTGCGTGCTAACGATGGTATTACTCAGACAGGAAAATGTTACATAACAATAAAGAAATCAGTAGCAGATACACTGTTCAGGTGTAGTATTCTATAAGCTACTGAAGTTCAAAAGTCGGTTCACCTTTTCTCAAAGGTATACGTTTTATTATACAGTTTTGGTAAATAGTTTTTCATCTTCTTTAAGGATAAAACTCTTTTGCAAGTACAATGAGAGATTTTGCGGTGAGAATGAATAAAGTAAGTAGATCACTAAACGTGTCATTTCCAACAAAAAAACAGACATCTATTAATATTTGGAATATAATGCCTAATCCATGCAATAAAGGAGTTTCAATCACGGGACAGTCATAAAATAGGTGTTCGTTATTTCAATTTGCAAGAATCATCATCAATAAAATGTATTTGTTTTAAAAAGGGATTTGTTATCATAATTCTTTGTATGAATTTACCTGGAAGGCAATTAATTTTGTAACCTTTGTGTACGTCTTTGCTAAAATTAGATTATTTTTTTTACAGGTTTGAGTACTTATATGAGTCCTTAATTGTCCTGACAATACCTCATATTTTCCATGATGTATATTTGTTCTACACTGTACAAATATTTTCATATACAGATTTTACATTCTTATTTGTTAAGAGTAAACGTATTAAGAATTTACTGTTGTAATAGTGCCTCCTTTGTTAATATAATTATTGGTTTGTATTTTCCAGTCACCAGATGTTTTATGAAATAATTGAGACTTATTCAGTGAAATTAGTAGTACAAGCCTTATGACGTATACTGATCCTTGATAATGAAGACGATTTTTGACACGTTATTCCATTTTATCTCCATTTGATATATGAATGAAAATTATTAATATCAACACAATTTAGAATATCCTGAGGTAAGTAGTCTTACACTAACTAGGGCTCATGTTTCCACATTGCTAAGGCACGGACACCAATCTTGCTAAATATTTATTACTATTATATTCTAATCTCTGTTAATTTTGTCTTCCCTAATTTTAATATCTGAATGCCTCTTAAAATGCCTAGAATTTACTTCGTAAACATATTCTGACAAGGTCTTTCTTCATTTGCAATCAGGCGTTTAATCCAATCGGTCTTCATCTGTTGAATAAAAGAGTAAACATTAACCATGCCTAGATCACGTATGTAGCTGAGCATATAATTATATATCTTTAAAATCTTTCGTTTGTACCGCTCCAAATAATTTTTAAACTATTTGTTTCAATTAATTTTCTATACATGTAATAGAGGATTGGGCAATGAGGAGAATAAACGAACAAAATATTGGGAAAACTAACGAGCAAAGATATTTTCCTGATAAGGGACAGACTTCTCATCTAACATCCCATCAGTTGTTTTAACTTGTTTTTCTCTCTTCACATAATTAAACCTATTGCATATCGTCTAGATTTAAAGAGAATTATACTCCTAAAAGTCGAAACGACAGACTGATTGCAATGTCTGGGCATATTTTATTGTCTGGTAATTTGTTCTTTCCTATCCAAATGGCTTTTTATTCTAAAATATTACAATGTAAACCAGAGACTGTTGCAAAATAGACTATTGTTTAGTTGTTAAACCTAGACGACTCTGGAGTGCCTTGCCATATTAAAAAGTCATTATCCGCGTATGACCCTGTGTAAGCTCTGTATCATAATAAATGAGATCGATAATATTTCTGTTATTCCCGGGATAAATGAAGAGAAGTTCTTTTCCTATAATAAATTGGTATGGTGCTAATGCACATGGGTCTCCTAAACGGTACCCTATCTTAAAATGAAAGAAATAATACAGATGACCGTTATTAAAGACATTTGCATTTGGATTCTGAACCACTGTCCAATAGAATGACCAAAACTAAAAGATCTCGGAGCATTTCCAAAATGTCCCATTCGTTAGAGCTAAATGCGCTTTCAAAATCAATTAAAAAGAAAAGGACAGACTAATCTGTTTCGTCGAGGTAGTTCATAAAATCATCAAAACTTAAATATCCTTTCCATTAAGCTGATGCTACTTTTTTCAACAGTGAAACTGATCTCTAAAAATGCTTATAAATCTTCAATCTTTTCACATTTCTGAATGCATTTGATAGTTCACTGTCATTGAAATTCAGACAGAATTTTGTTTTCGTATATATATATATATATATATATATATATATATATATATATATATATATATATATATATATATATATATATATATATATATATGACTTTAAAAATCGCGACCTGTTCATTTCATCTACTCCTATACATGCATTGGTAGATGAAATATGAGGTTATAATTCAAATGATAGATCAAAATTTCATGGAGTCCATCAAGTATCCATTTATATTTTTGTGTTATAGTCAGTCAAAATTTTAAATCAGGCGTTGGCAAATAAAAAGGCTTGTTCGTTTTGGAAGCATTATAAAATTCCAAAACAGTTTAAGTCGGTTTCAGACCAAACGAGCTCTAATGACCCGTCACTGAACATTACGCCAACTCGAGCACGACCGGACCTTGCACGTTTATGTCCAGCTACATCAAACGTTCTGTAGTGTTTGTGTATCTAAGCTACGGTTTTCCCTTGATAGAACTTGGACATTAGTTTGGTGAATTTTTCCCAAGTGTTTAATCTGTTCAGCTTCTGACGCGTTTAAAATTATAATATACCCCATGAAGATGATGGGAGAATGTCATTGCTATATTATTGTCAAAAATATCTTTCCATTTGATTTGCTTTTTACTATATCCACTATCATTACTGTGTTCACTAATTCCGTCGCTAGATTCACTTACTGACATCAGCGACTGGACATTTTCTTGTACGATAACAAACAATAACTTATCGGGATATTTATTACACGCTTGACAGAGTCAACGTCATTTTCTTTTTAATAGAAGCGCTAATACTATAAATTTATCAAAACGTTCCAGATAAGTATTTGAAAAATTGTACATCTTGTGTGCCTCGTTGCTAAAACTGTATGATGCATTTTAAACGAAATAGCGAATTAATCTTTTCAATAATGTTAGAATAACTTCATTGTTCGGGTAATATGATTCAGCATTACATATACTGTACTCATAAATTCTTCCGAAAATACTATAAGCATCAGCTGTAAACTTTTCTACAATTGTATATAAAACGGTAATTGCTTGTTGTAAAGAGAAACTGTCTCACCTCGAGTTGTGCTTGTGAGTCAGTATTGCTTTTAGATTATAAGCATGCTGCTGAAAAGTAAGTGAAAAGAACTCACACTTTAAGTTATGTTCAACAAACATGTGTGCGCACCCATGCTATATTATCCAATGTGAAAAAAATACGCCAATTTGAATTACTTTTCCGGGGCTGATTGTATACATGGTCAGATGTTAAGGTAAAGGTACATTGTCCTGAAATAATACATCTAGACCTTAAATATTGATACCAATTCCACTAGCAATATATCGTGTAGTTTTTCACATCGACGATTATCAATATGGCCGGCTCTTGTATCAAGAAAAGATATGTGTAATTCCGGTTTGTAAATAATAATCTCGCAAGAATATTCCATTTCTTGGTTTTCAAGAAATTCTTGGTGTAATATATTTTTTTTATAAATGATCCGGTAATGTGCCACAAACAATTAATACATACATATACTGAATCTGTATCAACATCAATCGATCTGCTAGCACAATGTCTAACAATGGCTGCACAGGTTGTGTGTGTGTGTGTGTGTGTGTGTGTGTGTGTGATATAATTCCAATACTAGAAGGGCGTTGATGCAAACAATGTATATTCGCGTATGTCTTCGTCTTTATCTTCAAGTAGGTCTTTGCGCGCACATGCATTCACATACGTCTTCACATACGTCTTCCCATATGTATTCACGTGCGTTCTTGTCAAGTCGATGGAGTTTATGTTACATGTAGTATGATAATATCGATTTTGATTGGTTACTGAGCCAGGGTGAAGTCTTCTACACCACTTGACATTTCTCTGGTTACTGAGCCAGGTTGAAGTCTTCTACACCACATGACTTTCCTCTGGTTACTGAGCCAGGGTGAAGTCTTCTACACCACTTGACATTTCTCTGGTTACTGAGCCAGGGTGAAGTCTTCTACACCACTTGACATTTCTCTGGTTACTGAGCCAGGTTGAAGTCTTCTACACCACATGACTTTCCTCTGGTTACTGAGCCAGGTTAAAGTCTTCTACACCACTTGACATTCCTCTGGTTACTGAGCCAGGTTGAAGTCTTCTACACCACATGACTTTCCTCTGGTTACTGAGCCAGGTTGAAGTCTTCTACACCACATGACTTTCCTCTGGTTACTGAGCCAGGTTGAAGTCTTCTACACCACTTGACTTTCCTCTGGTTACTGAGCCAGGTTGAAGTCTTCTACACCACTTGACATTCCTCTGACATGGGCCAGGTTGAAGTCTTCTACACCACTTGACATTCCTCTGGTTACTGAGCCAGGTTGAAGTCTTCTACACCACTTGACATTCCTCTGACATGGGTGTAAGGTGGGCTCGTATGCGTGCGGATGTAACGTGAAGAGAAAGTCATGTGGGTAAAAGGATTTAACCTAGAACTGTAACGAATCCAAGCCTGGTATTATCATATTACTAGCTATTAACCTACGTCTTACTGTATCAGAGAAAGGTGGTGGGGATAAATCCAGTTGTTGATGTTGTTTTTAGGTTTAACGCCATTATTCACGGCACCCAGTAAATCTGGTGGAGGAATGACCCACGAAAGCCTTCTCACATACCCACACTGGCGGTAGGGACTGGATACATCAATTCGATTATGTCCTTTTCTAGATTTATTTGTAACATCGTAACTCATTGGATGTCTCGCTTAAATAAACAGGTATGTTGGCTTACCGTACTTGATAACATGTCATTCGATGTATATTAAAATGTTTTGATCCTCGCAGATTCTTGCAGAATAGTTGACGGGTTTCCTTGCAAAAATGTTTAACTGGAAAAAAATAAGGCTAGAGAATGGTCATTTCATTGCGCGATTACAACGATCTTTTGCTGATCTCATGAATTGTAGTGGATGTTTAGACACAGTTGTTAGCTTTTCGGACTTAAGACCGAAAGGGTGTGGATTCTTATTCTACCATTGGATCAACCCGGTTGCTACAGTGCTGTGTCCATGAGCAAGGCATTTTACTCCGACCGAAATAACCTATTGATGTGACTATCTGGACGTTATTCAACTCGTTTCATAACTTCAGTATAAAACCATTACACAGATGGGATCCTCTGTATATTGCATTTTCTCTAATCCTTTCTCTGCGTTGGCTTTAGTGCAAAATGTGAGGATTTTGCCCAATACGTACGAGGAAAACGTATGGAATTCTTTACCTGCAGAGATTCGGTACAGGGTTGATGACCATTTGGAACATCTCTGTCTCTTTCATATCCGAATTGAATAAGTCCGTCTCTCACTAGGGGACGTAAAATTAAAGAAAATAGATTAAATCACTATATTCAAAGTTCAAAATTATGAGAAATAAAATTACTATCACAGCAATAAAGTAAAATATGACACCAATCTGTTTTTAAACAAGATAGGATTCCTCTTTCATTAAAGAGTATACTGTGCGATTAAGGTTTGATGGAATGCATTGAGACGGAATTCCTTATAAAGAACTAATATGGCGGATGGGTGGTAATAATCTCAGTCCGTCAGCGAGAATGAGATATTTGTGTTCTAGCTAGCCCAGTCGAAGCACGCCGAGGCAGTAGCTAAATTAAAGCACGTCGTGGCGTTTCTACAAACATCCATGTCTCAAAAATAGCGTAAAAAGACGAAATGGCCCAGTCAGGCGCTAAATTATGCAAGGCAAAATAAAACCATGTCAGAAGCATTATGTCAGCTTTACGGATCTATTTGCACAAGTTCAGTAAAAAAATATTCTTTTAGCACCTTCACGCTTGACAAAATAACCTTAGGCATGTTTAGGATAAGAATCAGTCACCACAGACGAGTCGCCTAGTGATCGTGTGTGACGTGCACACGACTTCACTACTTATTAAGGGAATGACCATTAAATTTTAGGGGGTGAGGGTTTTAGTTTCGTCTTTAGAACCGGGATAATTTTATTTGTTCCTCAAGATAATTTGTTTTTCAACTGATATAATGGATATACGTTTTTTTATAAATCAGATCAATAATATTTATTTCAAGCTATTTGAGGGCCTGAAAGAAAAGAATGCAATCCACCCAACCGCAAACGAAAATAGAATGAATATTAATAATTTAAAAAAAAAGTAAGTGGTCGGTTCCATAACATAGTTACATATATTTTTATTCACTCTCGGATACTTAAGTGTGTATACTGTGGTTTCCCGCTCATTGGTGATATACCCGAGCGGTTAGTTTTTGAAAATCTCTTCTATATACAAGCATGACATTTAAACGTGACACAAAGGTTAATCAGTAGAACATTGTACTTTGTTAACAGATGGATACAAACAGCTATATCGACAACCAGATTATGAATTTAATGATCTTTGCTGGTATCGATCATGCGACCGTTCGATTGCGATTCAGATGCTCTACCAATTGAACTACGTTGGCTCCCAACAAGAAAGACTTTGAAGAACGTTTAAGATGCCCCGCCCATATAGCCCAATTGAACTGCGTTGGCTCCCAACAAGAAAGACTTTGAAGAACGTTTAAGATGCCCCGCCCATATAGCCCACGTACATTAAATAAGATGAGGATAACGTTGGTGACGCCGTAGGACAAGATCGAGCAATATGAACTATGGTCTATGAACTGTCATACTTATGAATTCGTTATGAAGTTATATTTAGCAATTATAATTTTCTTACGTTTCCAACTTGGTATAATATTTAGACAGGTGTCTGACGATGAGCATATTTCATAACTGTCCCTGCTGAATGAATTTGAGCCTTGCTTATACTTGTTGCAATGGTGGATATAAATATTGGATAATTTTCTACACACATGATGTTGTTTACAAAGCTATACTCCGGGACATTTAATGTTTTATTTTTGGTATTGTCGTTTAGAGTAACAACGAAGTTGACTATACAAATACTGAATTTTGTTGACGGAAATTAATCCTAACATCGAGATCCGTGAATTTAAATCGCTGTTGATAGATCAACTGGTATTATAAAATCTTTAACACCGAAACTAGATTGATTTGAAATTATTTTAAGTATATCTGGATGGTTGGCACACAATTTTCGCAATCTCAAAAGGACTGTGGACAATTTAGGACTTTGGAGCATTTACAATTCTTGAAAGTGAGCGATGACTCTTGTGCTCCTGTACTAAAAGCAGGTAATATGTCATTTTTAAAGAGAACTGTCATCTGTTTTTCTTCTTCTTCTCTATGACAAATAAAATGAAGCATAGGGGTAAAGATTATTTTTTTTTCAAAATTCTTTTGAAGTCCAAAGTGATTGATGCATCATCCATACACCGTGTTCCAACAAAACAGAAAAATTGCTTTCATCAAAAGTCGCCAGTGATCAAATTAAATTTTATCGATTCTAATTAAGAGAATTGATTTCATTTCCGAATGATGTCATCAAATCAAATATTCCCACAGCTTTTGCCAGATTCAAATACGATATGTAAACGACTAATTTTTTTTATCACGGTATGGTGTATTCTAATACAATTTCAGAACATATGGAACTCAAACAAATTGAATTGAATGACGTCGTTATAGCATACTGACGCGAGATTTACTGTATGAAGCATGCAATCTGCTATGGGGAAATTTATAACCAACTGAAAAGGAATATCCATAAAAACAACTGATCAGAAGTGGTAACGAATATTAAATCAGCACAAACTATATTAAAAAAACCCACACAGCACATTAAAAATATGCAAAAATACAGACACAGAACAATAGTACCGTATTTACTCGAGGATATGTAGAATTCAGTTGCGAAATGCAGTGACCTAGATCTGCTGTTGCATAATGCGTCGGCATATATGGGTCTATGCACTTTGATAATTTATAAGTAAAAGAAACAACATAGACCCTGATCTGACTGCGCACTATGCGATGGAAACTCATAGTCTGTGTTGTTCTTAGTTTGACCAGTTAAATCAAGTTAAAAAGGTACAATTTGCACATATACATTTATATAGGAAGACAAGGGAACCGCGAATTTCGAGGGTTGCTAAAGATTAAAGCAAGTTATTTCAAATTCATAAAATAAAATAGCAATAGCAATAATTTCCATGTAACAGAAGTGATATAATAATTTTGAAGCCGCTGTGTCTTGTGACTTTCCTGTCGATTTCCAAAGAAATTTATGTTAAGTGAAACAACAGTCAAAGAGTTCATCTAATCTATGCTTGTGTCCAAGTCATTATTCTGCTAGGGGGCTAGGGAATGCTGAAAAATTTAAATGTAGGGTATAATCTCATTTTATATTTATACCTGTACGGAGGGTTTCGGATTTTGGTTAATTATCACGATAACTCCTAGCTGCTCGGAGGTTTCCGTAAATGTAAAGGCTATCCTTCGAGCTTGGCTGGCCAAACAAGAATGCTAATAGTTGTCTTAAGCATCTTCCAGTTCCTCCTAAATTTAACTTATCAAGTCTTTCGCCATCTGTTTGCTTCCTTTTCCCAGATTATTGTTCTGCAAAATACCTAAAGACTTATATGGCAAAATATTCAGCTACTGCTGAAACCACTGCAAATGTTAAGGGCCTGTTAGTATTACAACTGTCTTTGGTTTCTGCTATTTTTCTTTGCAGCGATGCTATTCTTTCACATCATCGAATACATAAATCGATACTTAACTACGATCGATTATTAACTGTAGGTTATTTTTATCGATATCAAACTCGTTTACATCCGGGCAATATTAGAAAGGATTCCATAACTGATATAATCTGTCTGACTGATTCCATATCGCTCTTGGGGAACCATGCAATTTTTGCCTTTGCGAAATTTGTGGCAGAGGATAAGTTTGTCTGTTTGGTTAAATTCATTTCAAACGCATCCCAGCCCATTCTCGGTGATGAAAAGTGATGTGCATGATCGAGCTTGGCAGCGTCACAAAATTTCTTGAACACATCAGCGATTTATTCGCACATCAGTGCATATATAGAGGTCGTGATAGTCGCACATATTTTTGCATTGGAATGCGGACCGAAATTTGCATGCTATGAATCTTTCCCTGAGATACATTCGCGATCCAATGACTTATACAATTCCATCAGTGGCATCTCAGTTTCGGCAAACATGTCCCAGTCTCTCATATACTCGTATTGATATGCACCTTTTCTCGTCAGCAAGGCTATATTTCGGGCTCTAAAGCCATGTGGAAAGTCCTCCTCCTGAACGAGACTACCAAGATACACCTTCTACGGAGAACTGAAGAAGGGAAAGTGATCTGAGAGTGGTCAGGAAAACGATTCAAAGATTCCCCGAAGCCATCCCTGAAACACTTCAATACAGACAAGGTCATGAGAAAAACTCGAAACTCGCACCTGATATCTGTAGCTGGAAGAGCCAATATTGAAGCTACAGCACTTGAACGTAGAAGACTTGTAGATGCAGTGCAGAGGAGCGAGCAGTGGAAACTTCAGAACTACAACACGTCCTCTATTGTTCAATCAAGTCGAAGAGGCACCTCCTGTCAATTGTGCCTAAGACAATTCAGAGCAGAAATTGGCTTGAACAGCCACTCAAGTACTCAAAAACCCAAGCCAATTAGTGATATCGTGGTCAAGATGGACGAACAACAACTACTACTACTACTACTGACATCTACACATAACAAGTTCAGATTTTAATGATGCTGCATTCAAAAGTCTGTATTAATACAATGCAAGTTACAGTAGTCAGTTCCGTTTTAAATGAAATGTAACGGACTTAGTTTGCCGTTTCAAATCATATTTACCCTTTCGATAACAATTAACGCACGTTAAAGAGGCTAATTATCGTTTCATAACTACCGTTCAATCTATATAGGATCATGTCATTTATGGTATATTTCAACTAAAATAATTCAGTGGCAAAGACAGATGGTTGACTCTCAGTTAGGACTTCCAAATACTTTCGCCGTTTATATTTTCATTTAGATGAGAATTAAATCAGCAGAGTTTTGAAATAAAATAGTCAAAAGTCAATATCGCGGAATAACTCTGAGTTGAACCCAACGGCAGAATATCTTTATTTCTTTAGGCCATTCAAGCACTGTTGGAGGCCATTATTCTTGTTTTTGCAGAAGCGGTTACATTAGGAACCGCCGGAACCACATCCAGGATGGTGCTAAATAAGGATAAATATGACAAAGACAAAATCTTCGATCTTTCTCTCAAGCGCATAAAATCTACAAAGCAGGAAAGATTTCTCAACTACTCGGTCGAACATGGAGCCAAAGGCTCCCGGGGAATGGTCTTCGGCTGCCAGGATGAGATACAAACCTTGTAGAACTGAAGCACGACGGTTTCAGTTGTGGTCTCTCCGATGACCAGTTTTGATTTCCTCGCGATAGCAAACTCATTAAAACTTTTCCGAAGGATCTTCATGCGTGCTGAGCTTGGAGCCAAATGTTCTTATCCCATGATCCATCGAACGTGGGAAACTGGAATCGTTACCCTGGATTTGTCAAAAGGACATGAAACATTTTATGTCGCATACGCGGAAACCCTTTACATCTATTTTATTTAAACTCGCTTGTACTAACGCGTAAAATCTCTGAATATCTACACCGATACTTCACGGCGAAAAACAACACTGTTCCATCGAGTAAAATCGTTGAATATCTACGCATATACTTCACGGCGAAAAACAAAACTGTTCCACCATTGCTCTTTCATTCAACGCTATCCTGCCCAATCCAAGTCTAACATCATTCCTAGTTACGCCATCGACCGCCGAGAAAACGGCATGGATTGGGTATCAGGCCAACCGTGATAAACCTGTCTCTGTGTGTGTGATTTGGTTTTTTAAAATAGCTTTAATAAAATTTCAGTCATATCGCTACGATGTCTGCAGTGTGGCAGTTTATAGTTATGTCTAACACTGGGGTATCATTCCGCAGATATGTGGCATCATGTCGTACCCAGTCCTAAAACTTACTTCTTGATGCTGAGCGCCAAGCGATGCAACTGCTAGTACCATTTTTATAAGTCTTTATTATGACTCAACCGTTGTTCTTACCCGTGACCTGCCGCATCCGAGGCTGACGCTCTAACCATTTAAATAACCGACGACGCTAATGCGATACTGAGCGTGCAACCTTTTCCCGTGATAATATTTGTCAGAAAAACAACGTGAAATTCTAGTTTCATTGATGAGATTGTAATCATTTCGGTGATGTTCGGTTTTGTTTGCAACAAAACGATGTACTGTTGCATTGATTTCGCGGAGCACATGAAGCGTCTCCTTTGAAATCATTATCAGTGTTATATACATCATCAATGTCTTCAAAGAGTTTGTACATTAACGCTTGAAACGTTTCTGGGTCCGTAATGCTGCCGGTCAGAGGCCGCTGACAAACAGACATATAATTTTCAATGACTTTCGACGGGTTCTTTTTGACACAAACTAATTCCACAAGTGTTTCCAACTGATCAACATGTTAAAGGACTCGCTGCGGCTCTGCGTTCAAGTAATAAACACTGGATCTTTCTTTGGGCAAATGCTGCAAACCCTCAACAAGGAATTCTTTGAAATGTGGTCCATCAGACGGACATTGATGGTTTAAAAAATAATTTTATCCTGCACTTTCTCTGACTCTACTCCAGGTACCTTGCTCCGATTAAACTTCTCCAGAAATACCTAGTAGGCCAATTTTTGAATGCATCATTTTTAGAATTATGATTGTAATTTTTCTTCACCTAATCTCTACAGTTGCGTGTTAGGTGGTGTTGGCAACTCTGACTTGTATTCTAGTGTTACTTATTATGAAAGATACACAATTTCCTCTTTGACGACTTATCGCATCTGGTTCCATCTAAGTCTTTATCAGAGATTCTCCAAGCGTTCAATAATCGTCGCGGTTTCTCTCGTGTCTTTCTTGATATCCTTGGCGCTTTTGGATGTCTTGCCAAGTTGACCAAGCTGTTTCTGTTTTATAATCTTTGCCACATTTTATGCTTTTTCGCACGCAAGCTTGATTAGCAGTACAAACCTTTGTTCGCAATCCACTTTCGCCAACATCTATGTAATCTCGGAAAAGTTCTAGTTGGTGGTTTTGAGGTTCGGTCAGCACCCACAGGTATAATATTGCTAGCGAAAAGAAGAGCCTTCTTAACCGCAGTTTTCTGTTTTTTTGACGTATATATTTACAGTGGTCGTTCATACCAACGCGATACTTGCGCGGTCCACTGGTCAAAACAAAAGCTAGGAAACTATATGGGGCTCGTGTAACTTCCACGACTATAATCCGAAACTCATCCCACGATATGGACACCCGCACATAGGGTAAAAAGGGGGGTGGGGTACTCACCATCCCCCTTCCTCACAGATTTCACCTCTAAACATATTTGCCTACATCTGTAAAACGTAATATCTGACCACTACATGTTTGCCTCCACCCAACATAATTCTGAGGGCAAGCCTGTCTCACGAATAATCAATGGCACACAATGTTTAATAAATATTTTCAGTGTCATACGCGTAACCCCCGAAATATTATCAACATGTTGCACTTTGGGCACGTTGAGAATAGTTGGGTCACATAGAGTACGTCTGCGTGCTGTGTCACATTTCGAATATAATCCTGTAGGGTTGTATTGGTGGTCAAGCATGACATCTTCGTACTCGAGAAGAATATTATTTCCAGGATCAATATCGTCAGCGGTAGGCGCTTTATTGATAGTGAAGAACGAACTGTGATCGTAGTCATTCAGTAGATCTTAGGTGCTAAATACACGAACGCAGCGTTCAAGGTCATTATAATATTAGACTGAAATTTTCTAATAGTGATTCACGTAAGCGTTGTCGGCTTGTATCGATTGTCTGTGTTGCAACTAAAACCAGTTAGTAAAGTATCTGAAACACACCACGGTTGTCAAGGTCTCGGATCCTCATTTGTACCCTCGCGGAGATTGCTCGCGAAGCATGGGCATCTGCAGCTGGGATAAAGTCATGGGTACAGAAGGGGTCAAGTCTAATTGTTTTCTGTATACTCAATAAAATTTTCTCCCTCGTGTGACGATCTCAAATCGATTGCAGCTATACATATTTAGGTATCGGATGTTTAAGTATATTTATTGCCAATACGTTCACATGCATGGATACACGGTAAAAGTATTGGAAAAAGGTTTCTCAACATATAAGTTCAACTCCACTTTAAACGTGAATACTTCATTAAAGAGCATGTATGCAAGAGTTGTAGAAATAGTTAAGATAGGTGACGTGCATACATATATTGACATGAGAGGGATGAAAGAAGATAAGAGTAGAGGCATACCTTTTTATGTGGTCCGAAATGCAATTCTTGTTTAAAAAATGCATTCATATTGGAACATAAAGTAATTATTTTCTTGGACTTGTTTTGTGTTCAAAAGGAATTTGTGCATTTTCTTTCACAGAATATTTTTCTTTCCAGCTGATAAAGTTTGTTGCCAAATAAAAGTGTATTAGAAGCTATATTAATATGCATTACTCATAATCTTTAATAACGCTCATTCCTCACGTTATTAAACAGTCTGCATTAAGAAAGAAAACAGCGGTATTTTCTACTAGAAACATGTGAAAACTGGAGAGATCGACGATCAGATTTCATCTAAATAAATCTTACTTTTTAACCACATTTGCATCTTAATCGGCTTAAAAACACAGAAGTGTATCTAATATCAGTAGAGAAGAAATTTTGTGGTCGGCAATTCTTTTTTTTTTGTGGGGGGGGGGTTAGTTTATGAAGGTTAGTATACATAAACAATTTCTTCTGCATTGTGTTAAATCGTTCCAGGGACCGATAATTGGTGGTTTATAAGATTTGTCACACAAAGGATTCTACATTGATATTGAACGATGTTTGTTCGTCTTTTTAAGATTTTAAGGCACTGTGAATCGCGAACAAGGTGGGGGCATCTCATATAATCAAGATACTGTTGTTTGATATTGTTGTAAAAACTGTAGATAATTTTTATTTTTCACCTTTCTGTTAGAGTAGGCCATCTAGTTTCTAAATAAAGTGCTTCTCTGCTAGCAAATTTTTAAAGTCCAGAAATTATTCTGGTTTCTTTAATCTTTTATTATTCAAGTTCGGAAACTGTATTAATACAAGAAGACCAAATGTCAGATGCATATTTCAGAATTGTGAAATATAGGTTAAACATAATTAATTCAGGTTATATTTTGATATTACTTATTTAAACATCATCATTCGTCCAGTTCACATATAAGCAGAATACAATATAGATTCACTATGGTTTCTACAGGAGCCATTGGATGATAAAAAAAAATGCCCAGATGTCGATGTGATTTAACCAAATGAATCTTTTTACCCCAAATTTCAAGGTCTGTTACGTAACGCAGCAGTTAATGAAAAAGCGCACTCTGTTTTGTATGGATTAAAAATGACAAGATCGAGATTTTCCCAATCAGATTATTTTTGAAGATCCTCGCATAATACACTGTGAATGAAAGTGGATCAGGCGATATACATTAGAACAAGGAATCACCGGTAGGTAATCTAATAAGTAACTTTAAATTTTCAGCTTTATCATTAATGCATATAAGAAAAAGAAAGGGGCCTAATACTGATCCTTGTGGTAGTCCTGTGGTGAGTTGTCCATGTTTTTAGAATTAATTTTCAACAATTGCTCTCTGAATTCTATTAGCGAAGTAATTGTATTACATATGGCAGTAGTTTTCCATTCATTGCATAGACTTTCAAGTTAGTTTTAATCCGTCTACCACACTTTATCAAAGTCTTGAAATAAGTAACAAAAAATAATGCACAAATGTTCGCTTATGTGAATTGCTTTGCGGATGTTGAGATATCCATGAGCATATATTTGGTTGAATAGCCAAACATAAAACCATATTAATACTTGTAAAGAAGATCATTGTCACACAGAAAAAAATATTCATGTATTTTAAAACCGATCTTGTGGACCTTTTGCTTATGTTACTTCGAGGAATATGGTTATCTAATTTGATGAAATAGATGTGTCATCTTTGATGAAATAGATGTGTCATCTTTCTTGAATACTGACACAACTTTGATCATTTTTCATTGATCTAGAATTTTCATAAATGTAATGGTTTATTAAAAAGTAATAATATTCAAATTGAAAATATCGTTTTCATTAAGTAAGAAACTACTACTATCATCTGGAACGAAGCTGTGTTATTATGTAGTGTTGTAATTATGTATATAATCTTGTTTTCATTTAGCTGGATTTGATTCAATGTGAGTCGGGGTTTTACTTAGAAGGGCAACACCCTTTTGTGATTCACTACAGAAGATATCGAAAAAAACATAATCATTAAGTTTTTCTTTTTCTAAAATTTTAATAAACTAGTTCTGTACCGTTTGTATGGAGGGGAGGAATTGTTGAAGATAAGATATATTCATTGGCAATAAATTTCGCCATACTCCAGTAACATTTTTGAATTGCTTTTATTGTATTCGGTGAGACGAACGTCCAAGATTTCAATTTTTTTATTTGCTTTTATCCTTCATGTTCTTTATTATATTTCTTTGCTTTTTATATCTTGATATATGATGAGGGTTGAAAGATTGTAATACTTTTAATTTAGTCTCTCTCATAGTCTGATCGCTTCCCTTAAATCTGAGTCACAACATATTTTATCCCCGGGTCTAATTGTACCAAACTGAGAGGAATGATCTATTTTTAAAATATAATTATAACATTTTGAAACCAGTTGCAGCATATTGCCTATGTCTTTACCTTAATTAAAGGACTCGTTATATGTGTAATCTATTGAATCGTTTTAAAGGAGACAGACTTTTCGCTTTGATGAATGCATTTTAAAAATAATCTAGTCTCATGCTGACAAATGTGGATTCGTGATCACTTATATCTCGCTCAATAGGTTGTGTGCTATATTCAGCTATATCGTAGGACGCTCATGCGATAAACGGATCAAGCAGGGTCAGTTTGTGCGTGGACAAGTGAATTGATTCACTTATTATGCTTACCGTACAGCAAAAGATCTTGCAGTTTATTTTTCATTTCTTTAAGGAATTCGGCTTTTAGATTACGCGCAATGATTATGTACGGATATAAATTCCTTTCATCGCCAGCAGTGGATGAAAAGGTGTTCCAAATATCAATTGATTAATTAATATGCCTGCACAGAGTGCAGTTTAAAATTGATTTCGTTCAATGATATAATTTTAACCAAATTGTCTAACAACCAATATATCCAAGACCTTGTCTTCTTTCGCAGTGTATGGTTTCATTAACTAAATTGCCACACAACCCCTCAATAGGTTTCTATCCTTCCGAAATGTTCGAAAGCCATCTCATTCGAGTCTTTTTTCCGGAGATGTTCCTTCCAAAATCTTCGAAAGCCATCTCATTCGAGTCTTTTTTCCGGAGCTGTGTCATGATGGTGAATTCAGGAAAGAAAATTATGTCAAATTTGTTTAGTTGATATGCAATTTAATCACCTTTATTTCTGATACTTCTGACATTTACATTACATATTGAAACTGTTTTTGTTAAAGAATAAATAGAATCCCCTAACCGTTAATGAATTATATCATTGAAAATAAGTGTACATTCATTATTTGCTCAAGAATATAGGCATTTTTTTGTTTGCATAGAAGCTTCGATAAAACCCCATAATTAGCGAAAGAATACACCATACGATCTGGATATCAAATAGTTTAAACTGAACAAGGTAAGTCATGATTACATGATTTGTTTCAGGTTTCAGGTGAAATAGTCCAATACACAGTCTATAATAATTCAGCTCGTGACCTCTTAGATAGCATGAAAATGGCTATAGCAACAAAGACTAGTGTGCATTGCAGAATTTCAGCTTCAGCAACAAACGTTAAAAAGATTAAAATTCACCACATTAAGCTCTAAATGAACAAAAGTAGAATAAGAAAAGGGGAGGGAAAACGAAATGAAGTAAATAAATAAATATATATATATATATATATATATATATATATATATATATATATATATATATATATATATATATATATATATATATATATATATATATATATATATATATATATATAGTGTGTGTGTGTGCGCGCGTGCGTGCGTGTGTGCGTGTGTATGCATGCACACGTATATACACACATACATGTACGCGTATACGCACATATAAAGATACATATATAGACGTTAACATGCACAGGCACAAATTTATTTGCACATATTAGCATATTGTTATGACGTTTGAGTACAATACTTACAAGTACACAGACAAATGTATATATACACCGTGCAAGGAAATGTAGCGAGCAATTAGTATCATTGTAACGATTATAAAATTAATTGTGCTCCAGTTTTATCATTTTATACGGCTTAGTAATGCCTATGAATTATGCCATATTACAACACGTATGAGAGTTACGAGAGCAGTATGGGAATGCCATTTGCATAATATGATTTAATTTATGCATACTTATAGTTTGGCAGTGGTGGTTCTTTTGTTTTAATAATGTGAAATGTAGACCTAATTTGGAATTTTCACCGTCACTACGCTTCTTAACAACAGCACGGCTGTCTAATCTCTAAAACTGAAAAAATATCTTTATTGTTTCATTGAACGTCGAAATACTTTTGTATGTCATAAGGATGGTCTTGTCGTCGGGTCTTCGGTGACAAACATTTTGGTTCGCTTTAGGTTTTGATACTCTGTCACCACTATGGTTCTTGTCCGGTAAATAAGAATTTAATAATATTCTTGTTCCTGTTGCTCTGGTAATCTTGATGCCAAATATATTGGACAGACATATATCATTTTTAGCCAAGACCAATAAAAAAGTATAATTCAAATTTTCAAAATAGGGTGATCCTATTTCATTGGGTCATGGAGAGGGACACTGTGAAATCCATGCCGCTGTCCTATACCACAGTGTTAGATATCATTCATTTTCTCCGCTAGCCTGTTTATCGTCGAGTTCTGTTTTGGAATTGAGGCCCACGTTTGTTGAATTTCGTTTGTATTTGCGTAGTCTGCTCCTCTAAGTGTTTGATTTTATTTTCCTGTTCAGCGAATACGTTGGTCAGAGATGAGAGAGTTTTGCTAAATATAGAATGAATGATAGATTATATTGTTGTTCTGAGAGTGTCAGTTACAGACGCATTGATGGAAAAATGGAATTGGAGATTGTATCCAAAACATTTTAGTAAATTTAGCTGTACCGATACTACATCAGACAAGTTGTATGAATTCACTTTTCGTCGTGAATGTTAGCTTTGCAGGTCAGAAGTTTCTCATGGTTATGATATCCGATTACAACCACATTTAGTAAACACCCACATGTTGCATACTAAATGAATTAAATCCTTGATCAATGGAAATCTCAATAGAGTATACATGTATGATTTATATCCGTAGTCCACCATCCAAGGAAGGGCTTCTTTTCTTTGGTAGTATATCCGTAGTCCACCATCCAAGGAAGGGCTTCTTTTCTTTGGTAGAAACGACTGGCGGCTATTTTCACTCAAACATGGGAGACAAAGGAAAGAGGTACTAACTTTCAAAATCAAATACAAAAATAAAGAGTTCCGCCTGATTTATGCAGCCATGTTAAACACAACGCAACGAGAAAACTCTTAACTGACAAAATATAAACTGGAACTATTACTATTCAGGCAAATTGGGTATCTAAGTGGAACGAGACAATATATGTATTCTTTTCTATAGCTCGTGCTCCTATCATATAGGCAACTTTTTTTTACTTATCAAAGGGTTTTTATAAGTTTCCTCATAAATTTAAAATATTTAAACTACTTCTGCCTTTGGGAAAACAAACTCCAACCTACAACCCACCCGAAAACAATAATTTAAAAAATGCTCCTAGTAACATATGCGATGCGATAATGGGCGTGCGCTGCTGAAAAAATTGTGGCCCATAAATCGGAACACTCTTGAGACTTTCTGTTAATGTTTGGAAAAATAACTCGCAAATATTACAGAGGCTAGTAGTTTAGATGATGATATGATTCCGCAAATCGCAAATGAGGACCAATCATTGACTGAAGTGCTAATTCAAAATGTAACTGAGTACACTGCCATTGCCTAGCGATTTTCCCCTTCTGTCAATTTTTATGCATAATTTTGGTAGAAACCGCCCGCAGTCGAAGTGTTGCGATTGGATTGCACAAAATTTCGAACACTTTATTAGATATAGTTCATAAAATGTAAAGAACTAAAAAGAATAGATGACATGTGTCTCCATGTTCATTTGTTTCCCAAATTTAATTTCCATTTATATGCAGTGCAGCTTTATACTGCTTTTATTTATTTAATTTCGTTTCCGCTTTACGTGCCGATCTTGCTCACACTACCAAAATTGTTCACGCAAAAGATATTTTCTCCAGTTTGCCATGAAATGCTGATCTCGTATTTGCACAATTAGCAGGATTGTTAAGTTCACACCGAATATATGAAATACACTGGTCAACAGTGAAATCATTACTGACTTGAAAAGGCCCTAATCTGTAGTATTTTGGTGTGCCGAACACGAATATAACCGTGAAAAATTTGTATTGGCTCTCGTTTTGAAGATATTCATATACCTCATTTTCTATGTTTCACTGTGTAAATTTCTCCAGTAGGACTGCAGCAACATCCGGAATAATGATGTAACATTGCATAATACCATCATGCTCACATCATCCACAGTTGATTGCATCATTTTCTGATGCAATGCAATACTAATGCCATGCGGCTGCTGAAGTAAGTTGACGTCAGCAGTGTACTATACATGTGTAGGCCTATTATACTAATGCCAGGCGGCTGCTGAAGCTGACGTAAGCAGTGTACTATATAAAGCCCAATCAGATAGGTTCAGCATTTAAAATATTTTAGACGTTGTGCGAGACAGTTCAAGCTACTGTTACATAAAACTTATTATTTTATCCATTTACGTACAATAAAGAACAGTAATGCCTCGAAAGTGTGTTAATACCGCGGACAATTTTTGCTATATTTGTGGGGAAGTGACATTTGCCAACCAGAAGAAAAGTATCAATTCTCAAGTGAAGAAGGCATATCATCTTTACTTCGGATGCAAGGTTGGTGACCAAGACAAGCCTTGGGCTCCGCATATATGCTGTGCTACATGTACAACACAGCTTTCACAGTGGTTGAATTGCAAAAGGTCATCAATGCCGTTTGCAGTCCCAGTGGTGTGGAGAGATTCAAGCAACCACCTAAATGACTGTTACTTCTGCTTGGTTCCTCCTCTTTCCGGCGGAATAACGAAGCGAAAGAAGTCGAGAATAGTCTACCCAAACATTCCGTCTGCATTGAGACCAGTTCCACATGGTGAAGGACTTCCTATTCCAGAACCTCCAGCAGAATATTCTCTTGATTCATCTGACGAAGACAAAGGTGAGTCGACCTGTTCTTCTCCTGGTCCATCAGCATGCAGTGATCCAGATTTTCACTGTGGTGCATCATCAACCCCACACAGAATAACACAGGAAGAACTAAATGACCTGATTCGTGATTTGGACTTATCAAAGAACAAGGCAGAATTGCTAGGATCAAGACTCCAACAATGGAATCTTCTAGAAGAAGATGTCACAATTACTGCATATCGAAAGCGCCACCAGCAATTGGAGCCTTTCTTCAGAAAGGAAAGTAATCTGATATTCTGTTCCGATATTGAGGGCCTCATGAATGCTTTAAAAATCACTCATGACCCACAAGAATGGAGACTATTTGTGGACTCTTCGAAACTGAGTCTCAAGGCTGTGCTTTTGCACAATGGAAACATTCTTCCATCTATTCCAGTAGCGTATGCTGTCCACATGAAAGAGACATACGATAACTTAAGGCAGCTACTGAATTCCATTGAGTGTAACAAGTACAGCTGGCACCTCTGTGGTGATTTGAAGGTAGTTGCCCTTTTAATGGGACTGCAGCAAGGATATACAAAATACATGTGTTTCTTATGTGAGTGGGATAGCCGAGCAAGGGAAATGCACTACATGAGGAAGGAATGGACTCACAGGCAGAATGTAGCCATTGGAGAGAAGAATATCCAACACCCAGCTCTGGTTGAGGCTCAGAAAATCTTGCTACCACCCCTTCACATCAAACTAGGTTTGATGAAGAACTTCGTGAAAGCCATTGACCGGACTTTGCCAGCATTCCGATACCTGCATGAAAAATTCCCTCGACTCAGCGAAGCAAAGATTAAAGAGGGAGTTTTTGTGGGTCCTCAGATTCGAGAGCTTTTCAAAGATGACCGGTTCAACAACTTGCTGGAAGGTGACGCGAAACAAGCATGGAATGCTTTTCGCCTAGTTTCTACAAACTTCCTCGGAAATGTTAGGGCAGAAAACTATAAGGAACTAGTAGAAGACATGTTGATGAAGTATAAGAAACTTGGCTGCAATATGTCTCTAAAGATTCACTTCCTTCATTCCCATTTGGATTTCTTTCCTAGCAACTGTGGTATTGTTAGTGATGAACACGGCGAACGTTTTCATCAAGATATCGCAACAATGGAACAAAGATACCAGGGAAAATGGTCCACTACAATGCTGGCTGACTACTGCTGGACACTCCTCAGAGATGCTCCCGAACAGCTGTACAAGAGACAGGCGAAGAAATCTAAGATGTAGTCAATGACTTGATTTTTTATAGGTAGGCTATTACAGTTGACCTTTTACTATTGGAATGAATTTCGTTATGTAAACATTAATTTCTTGCAGATTACAAAAAAACTAGAGCCAATTTTGCAATTTGACTGTCATATTCGTGTTCAGCACATAAAAATTGATAAGAATTGACTAATTTTATTTCAGTAACATGACTTTTGTAAAAATTTGTTGTCCAGTGCACTGGTCAACAGTGAAATCATTACTGACTTGAAAAGGCCCTAATCTGTAGTATTTTGGTGTGCCGAACACGAATATAACCGTGAAAAATTTGTATTGGCTCTCGTTTTGAAGATATTCATATACCTCATTTTCTATGTTTCACTGTGTAAATTTCTCCAGTAGGACTGCAGCAACATCCGGAATAATGATGTAACATTGCATAATACCATCATGCTCACATCATCCACAGTTGATTGCATCATTTTTTGATGCAATGCAATACTAATGCCATGCGGCTGCTGAAGTAAGTTGACGTCAGCAGTGTACTATACATGTGTAGGCCTATTATACTAATGCCAGGCGGCTGCTGAAGCTGACGTAAGCAGTGTACTATATAAAGCCCAATCAGATAGGTTCAGCATTTAAAATATTTTAGACGTTGTGCGAGACAGTTCAAGCTACTGTTACATAAAACTTATTATTTTATCCATTTACGTACAATAAAGAACAGTAATGCCTCGAAAGTGTGTTAATACCGCGGACAATTTTTGCTATATTTGTGGGGAAGTGACATTTGCCAACCAGAAGAAAAGTATCAATTCTCAAGTGAAGAAGGCATATCATCTTTACTTCGGATGCAAGGTTGGTGACCAAGACAAGCCTTGGGCTCCGCATATATGCTGTGCTACATGTACAACACAGCTTTCACAGTGGTTGAATTGCAAAAGGTCATCAATGCCGTTTGCAGTCCCAATGGTGTGGAGAGAGCCAAGCAACCACCTAAATGACTGTTACTTCTGCTTGGTTCCTCCTCTTTCCGGCGGAATAACGAAGCGAAAGAAGTCGAGAATAGTCTACCCAAACATTCCGTCTGCATTGAGACCAGTTCCACATGGTGAGGGACTTCCTATTCCAGAACCTCCAGCAGAATATTCTCTTGATTCATCTGACGAAGACAAAGGTGAGTCGACCTGTTCTTCTCCTGGTCCATCAGCATGCAGTGATCCAGATTTTCACTGTGGTGCATCATCAACCCCACACAGAATAACACAGGAAGAACTAAATGACCTGATTCGTGATTTGGACTTATCAAAGAACAAGGCAGAATTGCTAGGATCAAGACTCCAACAATGGAATCTTCTAGAAGAAGATGTCACAATTACTGCATATCGAAAGCGCCACCAGCAATTGGAGCCTTTCTTCAGAAAGGAAAGTAATCTGATATTCTGTTCCGATATTGAGGGCCTCATGAATGCTTTAAAAATCACTCATGACCCACAAGAATGGAGACTATTTGTGGACTCTTCGAAACTGAGTCTCAAGGCTGTGCTTTTGCACAATGGAAACATTCTTCCATCTATTCCAGTAGCGTATGCTGTCCACATGAAAGAGACATACGATAACTTAAGGCAGCTACTGAATTCCATTGAGTATAACAAGTACAGCTGGCACCTCTGTGGTGATTTGAAGGTAGTTGCCCTTTTAATGGGACTGCAGCAAGGATATACAAAATACATGTGTTTCTTATGCGAGTGGGATAGCCGAGCAAGGGAAATGCACTACATGAGGAAGGAATGGACTCACAGGCAGAATGTAGCCATTGGAGAGAAGAATATCCAACACCCAGCTCTGGTTGAGGCTCAGAAAATCTTGCTACCACCCCTTCACATCAAACTAGGTTTGATGAAGAACTTCGTGAAAGCCATTGACCGGACTTTGCCAGCATTCCGATACCTGCATGAAAAATTCCCTCGACTCAGCGAAGCAAAGATTAAAGAGGGAGTTTTTGTGGGTCCTCAGATTCGAGAGCTTTTCAAAGATGACCGGTTCAACAACTTGCTGGAAGGTGACGCGAAACAAGCATGGAATGCTTTTCGCCTAGTTTCTACAAACTTCCTCGGAAATGTTAGGGCAGAAAACTATAAGGAACTAGTAGAAGACATGTTGATGAAGTATAAGAACTTGGCTGCAATATGTCTCTAAAGATTCACTTCCTTCATTCCCATTTGGATTTCTTTCCTAGCAACTGTGGTATTGTTAGTGATGAACACGGCGAACGTTTTCATCAAGATATCGCAACAATGGAACAAAGATACCAGGGAAAATGGTCCACTACAATGCTGGCTGACTACTGCTGGACACTCCTCAGAGATGCTCCCGAACAGCTGTACAAGAGACAGGCGAAGAAATCTAAGATGTAGTCAATGGCTTGATTTTTTATAGGTAGGCTATTACAGTTGACCTTTTACTATTGGAATGCATTTCGTTATGTAAACATTAATTTCTTGCAGATTACAAAAAAACTAGAGCCAATTTTGCAATTTGACTGTCATATTCGTGTTCAGCACATAAAAATTGATAAGAATTGACTAATTTTATTTCAGTAACATGACTTTTGTAAAAATTTGTTGTCCAGTGTTATTGAATTCAAACGATTACTTTACCTGGAAATAAGGTGCTGTGATATAATTCTTGGACAAAGATATAACTGAAATACTATTTTCTGTGATTCAACAAGAGAATGTTGACACATCAGTACAACGCTGACTATTACTGACGTTATCGCTTCCATGTTGAATTTAATCGGGATCTGAGCTGAGATTCACTTAGAACTTTTCATTGATAAGACTTGTGTTTTTTAATTCTTGGATTACTTTTTGGGATTTAATTTGTAAAACGTAATTTATTTTCATTCTTCACTTTATATTTCCTGGGAAATAAATTATTTGTTAAATTTTACAAAGCAAGTTGTCTTCACTCTATTATGTTACTTATTTTAAGAGCATAGACTTGTAACAGAAACTTTGATGGTTCTTCCTTGTGGTAATAATTTTGGCTAAAATATTTCAGAACACTTTGCTTTTGAAATATAAATTCAACTAGTTTCGGAATTTTAAATCTTAAGTATTATTTCACGTTTTTTAAATCTATAGTGAAATCAGCAAGCTTTTAACAATATCATCAAAAGTTGAGAATTTTCTGAATTCTACCCAGGAGTGGTTATAAATTTTGAAAATGGAAGTACACCTGAAAAGGTTGGAATTAGATATAAGACAGGTTCGGTTTCAGTGATGACTTCACTCTTTTCTGTTACATATTTTAAGAGCTTAGATTTGAAACACATGCATCAGCAAATATATCGACATGGCGCAATTATAAGAAAGACGAAACTAAACAGGACCGAAGGTTAGAATAATCCGAAGTTTAGTTACCTATACAATAAAGAGCTATAAATATGACTTTTTTACTTTGAATCTACATTTATATAGATAAATATATAAACGCCAAATTTTTAACAAATTTTTAAATTTAGAGAGAAAAATTTAAAAGAAATATATGTCAGGACAACAAACTGAATATAATACCATGGGGCGATATTTGTATATTTTGGACTTATTTGTCAAAATAATGTATGTTGTATAGAAACATAGATTACAACAATGTAAACAAAACTGGTACAGTATGAAATAAAGAAACAAAGAAATAAATGAATACATTTTATTGCAATTTATATTTTTATTGCAATTTCATATAGGACATGACACCATTTTGGGACTGCTCAGATGTAAAAAAAATAAAAAAGATAAAACCAACAATGTGCATGAGTCGATGAGCAATATTGTTAAAAAAAAACAAAACTAACCTGAGTCCATGGACTATTTTCTGGACTGTACCTTGAATAGACCACAAGGAGCCAAATATATACGGAATGGAGAGTAAACATATGCATGTATAAAAAACGAATTTATGTATATCCGGTCATATTTTCCATAGTACGACATCTGTCATTTCCACAAAACAAATTATATATTATTAAGATAAAAATTATAGCGCAGGGACTAACTTTGATTTAATATGACTTTGGATTTTTATTTTGCAAAGATTTGCTAACTCACAATGAATAAAAACAAAATGATCACAATGAAAAGTATGTCCAGCACTATCTTTATCTAGTGATATGCTGCAATTCTTACTACCATTATATCGAACTCCTTCTAATAAATAGATTTTTTACAGAATTCATAGATATTACCAAATGAAGATAGACAGTTGCTAACATGGTCAAGCACAAGACCAGCACATGGAATCTGACGGTATTATTAAGCATCTGCAGTAACGTAAACGTTACAAGTGTTGTAATTCAAATTACAACGTCAACATATACAATCTTGGTCGGGGAGAAATTATGTTTCGATATCAGTGGAGAATTACATCACTGTCCAAAGTCGGCAACTAAACAGCAGATCAAATATATACTTTGTAAAAAATAGGTTCGATAGGGTCAAAGAGCATGCCAATACTTCGATAAGAAACATAGATTGTACGGCTAACGTACAAGTAACGTGACAAGAAACTGACTTACGTAAAACATGTAAGAGTATGAAAAGTATATAAACAATGAAATAAAATTGATACATTAAGCGTGAATAGTGTACTCAAAAAGGGTGCTATAAAAATCCGATTGCGGTACGAAGACTAAGATCTGTTTTAGAAAACGTGGCATCCCTCTGGCCGTGTTAAGTGAGGAATTTCTAATATTAATAATAATGCTGATATAACATTAGTCACTGGATAAGCGTTTTACTCCAAAAGATGACAAAACTTAAATATATTATCTTTCACCAATCTTAAAACTGGTAATTAAATGGATATTGAAATATTGCAAGTCAAATTAATGAGGAAGTACTCAGAAACGAATGTATTGTTTCCAATACGAATTGGAAAAAGTACAGCACTCTTTAGAAACGTCTTTAAACTAGAACGTAATAGCTAAGGCTGAACACAAGGGCATTAAACTAAATAACAGCAGCTCAAAGGACTCTCATAGACTGGATTGGCCCGAATGGGTTACAACAAATAACGTACGTATCAACATAAAATAATTTAGAATGTTGGTGTTGCTTTCGCACTTTAGAATCTATGTTAAATACAAAACGTAATCATGTAAAAGCATCAAATACAATTTTTATATATACAATAATTGGTTTAATTGATGTCCATAGAAATAGTTTAATAGTTTAGATTGAAACGGCATTAGACCTTTTAGAGAAACGGAGACAGAAGACACGTTGATATATGAGTAGCATTCTGCTTCAGGCAATGCTACGAACGTTTAATTCGACGGTACCAATGTTGAACATAAAGAGATTATCTTCCTGTCACAGAATTTGTGTGAACAATATTGTATTGTAATGTAAATGTACCGCACTACCCTTGTTGTATTTGTTAATTCTGACAGATGATTGCCATACTATTTTCTTGGTTGTACGCACTTGGTTGATGGACTTACTTGGCACCTGCAACAAATTGCCAATAAGAATGTTTAACCAGCATTTAGAACTCTAATGTTTCGGTGTAGTCATATCGAAGGCAGCTGTCTTTACCATATAAATATATTAATTGAAGAACTGAATTTCAGTGATATACGTTGGAACCACTGGTGTTGGCTGAATGAAGTCAAGGTTGACCCGGCTCAGCTTCTACCGGGTCGACGGATTATAATCCCGCCTGTCTTGTAAACAATATAATTCTATACAATTCATGTTATTTGCGTTATCAACATTGACTGACAATTTCATTAAATGGGGCGGAACAGTTTCATATATGCAAACATCTAAAAACATACTGTTTGGATTCTGTTTCTATCTCAAGTCTACTCATGAATGTTAGAGAGGCATGGATATGTTATAAACCTGGTTTGGTTGGATCAACAAATAGTGTACGAGGAATTATTCCCGAAAAATTCCAAACCTATGATGTTCACAAAGGAATGTGAACGTTATTGTAACTCAACAAGCATATGCCAGATACAGGAATAAAACATTTTAGAAACAAGTTTCGCGACCACGATGAGCAAACAGGCAAAGGACAGAGAGGTTTGCTCGTTACGATTTTGAATTGATTAATAGATTCCCAAATTACAGCCAACTAGTAATTCTTAACTTTTTCGTTATGACAGTCATCTGTATATTAAGACTATTGTAAAAGTAACTGAAACAAACAGCTAAAATTCATACAAAGGGTATGGAAGACTATATATCCATGAAAGAATGTAAGAAAATGACTATGAAAAGAACAATTAGTAATTAGTCTTGGTAGCTAAGCATTCATGTGATAAAAATCATAGAAACACTGAAAATGTTTTTGACAAGAAATGGTTTGATCTACCATTACGAATACATTGTAGCTTTTAAAGGTTTAGTGACAAGCCCACCCACCTCTAACTGGATATTTTCGTCGTTTAACAGTTTACCCCTAACAAATTACGATTACAAATAGGTATATGTTGTGATGTCACAGCTCAGCCATCAGAACATTCGTTAACCTTGACGACAGTTACGTGAAAAAAGATATAATAATTCTTTAGTTAATTTTTAAATAGGTTGTAAATTTTTGTATGGCAAATTATAATTAAAGACATTGCTCATTATAATTGTGAAACATGACTAGCTCAATACACTAGTTTATGAAAAGCGGATGTTCAGTGTTAAACTTTGACAGACATGATGATTGAAAGTGAATATTTTGGCTGAATTAGGATGTTACCGTCAACAAGTAAATCTTCTAGGCTATGAGGGAAATTAAAATGATGGAGCTTTCGATGAGACAAAACCTAAAGCATACATGATTTATATTCCTTGCAAAAATTAATTTAATTGATGATTAAAGAAGGGTACAAAACAAACAATATCAGATTTGCCGAGTACTTTGAAAAACAAAAGCAAGTACATCATTCATTATAGAAACATAAAGCTTAAAGTGCAGTTAGGTTTAAAGCTGAAACGACTGCTTTAACAATAGACTTTATTTAAGCAACATATAGACCCCACTGCTAGTTAGATACGAAACGTTAATGCTGTTCGGAAATACTTTATGAAATTAATGAATAATACTGTATTATGTACATCAATTGAGAATTTAGCGTATAGAACAGTAAAAATAAATACCGCTGCAAATAACCGATTATGTTGCTAGAAAGATACATCATTAGGCGGAGGGAAAATTATTGACGTAAACCTGGTGCTTAGATAATTAAAGATAAATACTATTCAACGCACAACGTGTTTGGTTAAGCACAACTGAATAAAACTATTTGGCTCTAACTTGCAAGTTATGGAATTGAAATTCAACTACTAGAAGGAAATTGAGTAAAGAAAGCTTAAGCGTCAAGAAAGACAATTGCAGTTACAGAAAAATGAAGACAAATACAATTGCAGCTACAGAAGGAAAAAGAGGAGAAATAAGTGCAACTGGATAAAGAAGAAAGAGAGAGGAAAATACAGTTTCAGAAAGAAGAAGAGAGAAGCAAATGCAAATCAATTGGAGAGAGAGAAAGACAAGAGAGTCAAAATCAGTGACATAAAAAGGATAAACAAACGAAATTGCAAAAAGAGGAAAGAAAGAGAGAGAGAATGAAAGAGAGTGATGAAAGTGAATTTCAATTTAGGTTAAACAATTAGAAGTGAAAAGTGGAAAACACATCCCCACTGAACATATAAATTCAAGGTCATGATGTTTAGGATCACATCGTGCAGGATTATGAGTTGGTACCTGAGGATTATCGACAACGCTTTAGGAACTATAAAAATGAAACTGGTCACACCCATGTTGAATTTGCAAGAAAAATGAGTAGTTATTTGACAAGTGGTCCTTAGCCAAGAAAGTTGGTAATGGATACGGAAATGTCAGACAACTCATATCAGTTGAAGATTTCAAGAATTGTGTTCATAGTGACGTTAAGAATTACCTTCATGAGCATAAGGTCGAAACTTTAGAAAAAGCTCTTCGTACTGCTAACGAGTGTTCCTTGTATCATAAAATTTCTTTTGCCACTAAGTCTTCCGCTCAGCAGTCTTCTGTTAAAAATATATTTCAATCTAGCAAATGCACTTCCAAACCTCTAACCGGCACAACATTTAAAAATCAAGTTTCTGATATGATTGATCAGAAGTCATTATCTCTTCCTACGTGCACCTATTGTGCGTTACTTTTTATTACCACCAATTGAAAAATAAGCAACAGAATCATGAGAAACTTATTCCAAACTCTCTTATTTCTATGAGGTCAAGGTCACGACAATATATTGAAAGTAATACATTTGATGGGTCAAACAAACCCGAGTCTGGTTACATTATGGAGAATTATAAACCATTAATGTCGAATGTTCTATATCATTCAAGGGTGATTAGGCCAGTCATATTCCTATTAACATTTAAGGAACACGGAAGCTTTTCTGAGTCATATATCAAGTGCTTTGACTTTTTCGGGGAAATCGTCTTCAAATGAGAGAGTTATTATTCAGGGAGTAGAGTGAGGATTTGTTAAGGTTCCCGTCCATTGTGTAAATGTGTCATCAGACTTAGTCTCAGGACCCGTGAAAGTCGGAACAATGTCGTCTTTACCCATCGATGGTATTCACTTAATACTAGGCAATTACCTAGCTTGAGATAAGGTTGTTGTTAATTCACTTTTAGCAGACATGCCATGTTAGGATCATAAAGTAGATTCTAGTGAAAAAAGAAATCCCGAATTTATACCGAGCTTGTGCAGCTACTAGTGCTATGGCAACGAAAGCTCCTCTTGAGAATGATGTTGATCAGGAAAATATTTCTTTAGCTGACACATGTATTGGTGAGGCTGTTGATGAGGTCATTGTAACTCCACGTTTGGACCAGTCAGAAGCTATTGATCACATCCTCTCTTAATTATTGTTCTCTTCATTTTAATCAGGTTCACAAACGACAATCGCTTGTCATCGAACAGGAATAAAATCCTGGGATCTCATGGTTGTTTCAGAGGGCATTTAACGGATCTGACATAAGTACCTGTTTATTATTTTGTTACAAATGGGGTCCTTATGAGAAACTAGAGACCACCTGAGTTACCATGTCACGGAATGGTGTAAATGTTGTTCCTTAAATACATGTACTCGGGTTTCGTTTCTTTTCGCTGTACAACGATACCCGAGGGTGATTATATATATGGTCTATGTATTTCGAAATCGTGAGTACGATTCGTCCTATGCCACACGTGCAAGGTGCTTTCGATACAGCAAAACGAAAATTCTAAAGGTATAAATACGTTACTGCATGTAAAGGACCTTTACAATACTAATGGTTTTGTCAGCAAGCGGCCTGCTTAAAGGATTCGCACAACTCCAGCTGTAGGGGTAGGTAATTTTTCGGTTTTAAGTGATAACTAGTGTATTTCCATATTTACCATTGCATGTTTGTTATATAGTTTCCTTTATACAGCATAATGTTATACAGTTTCCTTTATACAGCATAATGCGTGCATTTCTTTTTATTCTTGTTGCAACGTAGGACAAGATTTATGTTGGTAATGTAAAGCTACATTATTTTTATAAAGAATTATTTACTATTGTCTTATCGAGCAGGGTTAGGTTACTATTGAACCTGTTTTGTAATTGCCATAATAATATAATCTTTATAACTTACCATGTATAACGTCCTTACGTTATGTCTGTATCAAGTTTAGTACACTGTATCGGGTATATTTTCAGCTGTGTTTATGATGGTAGGAATATCCGGGGTGTCCGGTGTTGTCTGAGAGTAGGAATATCCGGGGTGTCCGGTGTTGTCAGTGTAGAAACGTCCGTGTGTCCGGAGCGTTTAAGGTGCCGGAGCGTCTAATGTCTAGCGTCCGGAGTGTCCAGAGTGACTAAGGTGACCCAGCTGTAGAGCCGTCAAAGGACCAAGGGGTCCGGAGGGTCTAATATTTCAAGTGTCCGGAGGGTCTAATGTTCAAGTGATCATAGTATTCCGAGGGTCCGGAGTCTATAGCAGTTGTGAAATTGATTCGGAGGAGCTGTGGAGCGGATATGGTACACGGGTAACGAAGTGCATCTCCACACATGTATTTTATTAGCTGTATGCTAATTTTGGGTTAGTAAGACCCAGTGTATTATTCAGGACTGGAAGGATAGATTGTATATCCGTCCTTGTGTTTCGTGACATAATTTCGCTACCTGAGCGAATACATTTTTTTTACTATGTGTAAAGACTTACATCGTTTACTATTTGAGTGAACACTATATTCATCTCTCCATTATTGAATCATTTGTGAAATCATTTATCCTGTGTTTTCGGGTTACTGAACTAATATATTTGTATTTTTTGTTCCATCTTTGAAACTGTGCGTTTTTATGTTAAATAGATCCAATATTTGGATTATAAATACGCACACATCTTCATAATCTACTGCTCATATCAATCACCACATTAAACCATATATACGTGTCGTCAAAACGTGTTCTGTTGTTAATCCGAAATATCCCACCCGGTTATCTTGTTACATACCATATAGTGACGACTGGTCGGTAAACTATCAAACTGTAATTCCGAAATCGTACAAGCAGGAAATTCTTAGTTTGTCTGGTCATATTTGGAGCAATAACATTTATCAAAAGATCTTGAATCACTTGTATTGGCAGAATTTAAAGGAATGTTCGTAAATACTGCAAATCTTCTCATAATTGTCATATGGTAGGACAATCCAACCAGACGGTACCATATTATGTATGAATTATTTCACAAGCAATTCAAGTGTTCTGCGTATTACCCTGAAAGCCAAGGGGCCTTAGAAAGTTGTTATCAAACTTTGAAAAATGTGATTCGGTCATATTGTTTTATACTGGAAACGACTGGAACAAATGCGTTAATTTAGAGTTGTTTCCTGTTAGATAATTCAGAACATCTTTGACAGATTCCTCAACGATGCAAACTTGACAATTCATTTATCAAAAAGTAAGTTTTTTCATGCTTGTGTTTCTAACAGATATTGTGGGCCATGAAAACAACAAACTATAAATGCTAAGGTCTCTGCTCTCTCTAACTTCCCTGTGCCTGTCAGTGAAAAGCGACTGATTAGATTTTTGGGAATCGCCGGATACCTTAAGAACTCCTGACAAATTTGTTGGGCAAGAAAACCAAGTATCATTGGTCTTTAAAAATGCTAAAGGCTTTGGATAAGTTAAAGGCTTTATTAAGACGATGCCTGTTCTTTCAACTCTATATTTCAATCAATCGTTTCAAAATTTCTGTTGATGCAATTGATGTTAGTGTTGGTGGAGTATTGATTCAAGAAAACACAAAGTGTAGATCATCCAGTGTGTTATTTGTCTTTGAAATAAAATAAGCACCAGATATTATTGTGTTTATTGAACCCTTACCCTCATTATCAAGATGAAAGACGAAAATCAGAGATTGTTAAGGTCGAGTTTAATGTTGCAGAAAGACAATATTGACATTAGGTACGTTATTGGAAAAGACAATTTAGTTGCACTTTCAAGTTTATAGAAATATTTAGTTTTATGCATACTTTGTGTCTTTCATAAGATTTTATCTATGTAGTTTTCATTTCATATGTATCTCTCGCTAAAAGTAAAAAGAAATCTGTATTGCATGAATATATTTATATGCTTGGAAGTGTTGTTTATTTAATTTGCATTGTTTCTTAGTTTTAAATTATTTGATTTCAATATGTTATTGTCATGTAACATTGTATGTTGAATTAAATCTTGTCCAAAAGTCAAGTTTATTTTCTACTTGAAACGAATCATTGATGTTTTTCATTTTATTTTGTAAACAACTAACACATGGCTGACATATTTTCTGTGTGAATAGGTTTAATATCAGGATCATTTTTAATAGAAGTAAACGTGTCTGTTTGGGTCTAGGTTATTGGAATTCTCTTACAATTTACTTGGCGTACCTGACATAGTCCAGGTTATCTATCATAATATTAGTAACAGACATTATAATTATAACTAGCATTTTATTCTGTAAACATTAGGAAGTTTAAAGGAGGTTATTTCTCATCAGGTAATAGTTTCTTTTAGAAATTGCTAATTGTGACTGATGTCAGGTAGAGGATTATCTAATCTTGTCGCTAGAACAAAATATTCATTTGTGTTTTAAGATCTTGGAGAATCAATTTTGCATTATTTTGCGTCCAGAAATTCATCTGGAAATACAGAGTAATCATAAAAAAATATTATTGGACAGAGACATCCATTGTGATTAATAGCGAATTCAAGCCTGGAATTATATTGCTTTATTATCTTTCAACAAAAGACTGTTGGTACAGGCCACGAGAAGCACATTAACACCTTCAGCATTGGACTTACTTTGGATTTCAACTAAAGTTTATTCAGAACGTTTATTATTTGACTTTTGTCTGTAATTCTAGGATTATTTGATTCGCAACACCGTATGTATTTTAATTTTTCATTTTCACTTTTTATTCTAGGGAGATAAAGTATTTGTTGAATTTTACAAAGCTTGCTGTTTTTCACTCTTTTCTATAACTTATTTTAAGAGCATAGACTCGAAACTATATCATGATTGTCATTTACGTTGAGTTCTTTTCCAACGCCTAATGAGTAAACAGAACGCCTGTTGTCCACCATTACAAGAAGGTAAAAATTAATATTAAATTCACACAAACCTTTAAAGATTCAACAAATAAATTGATACAATTTGTGTATAAACTATTTTAAAGTACACATTGTTATAATGGTCCGAAATATGTTACATAAATTAGTTTATTGAGATACATTTCAGATCTAAAAACTAAAGCGTCGAACAACCACTTAATGCTATACATTGTGCTAATAGTATGAAAACTTTAACTATATTCCTTAAAATCATATATACTGAAGCACTCCTTAATGATACAAGTCTCGCAAAGCAATTCACTTGCTGGGATTAGTTTGGTTTGTCGCCCATCTCTTTTTTTCTTTGTTGTATTTATTTCTTATTTCAACGATCTAATTTCATCCAACAAGACGATATTAGTTACACAAATTTTCTTGTTCAATTAGGTTGTAATGTATATGTTTATTTTTAATTGTCGTTTTAACTGTATTGATTATGCTGCTTAATGCATGCATTTAGTTTTATCTCCAACAGTTTTTAATCAATCTGTGTTCCGTATAATTGAAATCTTTCCATATTTGTTTCATTTTTTTTCTTATTCCACCATATCAATATATTTAGTCAGTTCTCTATCAGCATATCATTTATTGTCTCTTTTGTTTTTAACAATAGCGTGGCATTGTTGTAAAGTTCAGTGAATGTGACATCTTATTGTTTTAGTTGTATCGCTGATATCTGTATCAGATAAATTGTAGGAGATTAAATAGATTAAGCCTGCTTTCATTCACGTTCATTTTATTTTTGGTATCCTATGCATTTAAGTATATCTGTTAAATAATGCATCTCTGACATTGTAATAGTATTAAGTTTAATTCTCTTGTTTAGCTAAGTAATAATGTTTGTGTTTAAACCATTTATCGCTCTGCCGGAATTTATTATCCAATTTATTATTTAACTGCTTACGTTTATTTTGTACCGTGCCGTAGTGTTTTATGAATAGTTTGTTTCTTTTCTCTATGACATTTTCCAACACAAGTGTTACACTGTTTGCCTTGAGCTGGACTGGATCTCTATAATTATATATCTTAGTTATATCAGCTAAAGTGTGCGTTCGAGAACCTGCTATCTTCATAACGTTTTCAATATTACAAATAGTATTAGAGAAGATATTTAATCCTGTCTGAACAATATCTGAACGAAATTTGTTTTGGTTAACGTTATTAGCAATCTGTTTTTCAGATCAGAGTGAGAACATGTTAGACGTTGGCTTCGTTATTATTGGATATGAATTACCTAATGCGGTCCCCATTTTGTGCTGTTTAGCTGGATTGCGTTTGGATTTACGTTTCTTTTTCATGCTGGATTCAAGATCAGTACAAATTCGCATGCGGTGCATATTTTCACTCCTTCATTTTCTAGAGTTTTATGTTTCTACACATCTGTCGAATTGTAGACACTCGTTACCTTTGTAAACATTTTCATGATGATTAATAGTAGGATTAATGCATTATTATTGTCTTCTTCATGGGCAGGTGTGTGATTGGTACATAACGTTTTGTAACAGAACAATCTTTACTGGTTGCTCCCAACTGTTATGCCATTCATCGTATTCTTTCTTAACAAGTGCACATGTTTTACCGTTCATTCGTTTGGTTTTCGAAAGCTTTCAACATTTTATATGGTATCATCTCCATTAAACATTATATATGATGACTTCCATTGCAAATCTTCGAGTTTATGAATTATATTTAACTTAAAAATGATGCTCTTGTTTCCTCTGTAACACTAAGAAGGTATCTCATTGCAAATTTGTATCTCATAATTGTGTTTAAAATTTTGCGTTCCAAATATATCGGTTCTAAAATAACCGAATAGACTGATCTATGCTTTTCATCTCCTTGCTTTCTTAACACTTATGACATGTCTGTACATGTAGGTTGAGTGTTAGTGTATCCCTCGTTTAGCTTTGGTCAAATATCAACCCATTTTCTGGTTTAATTTTCACCCTCAGAGATCTGTCAAAACGTTTTTCCACACATGCTTGTCTCTGAGTCGAAACGTATTCGATACTTTTTTACCCCAGCAAATCCTTAACTTCCTGTCTGAAAACCCATTTCCCTTCTCGAATTGCATATGTGACCAATATCTGCCTTCCACTGACAATATGTACGTAGATTATCCAATGAAAAATATTTTCAATTAAACATATATATTTTTTATTTGTTTCGTTTGCTTTGACAATTTGATATTAACTACCTATGCAAATGGATTTTCAGGGTCGTAGTAAGGTCGTCTTAAAACAGAGATTAATTAAGCCAAGGGGCTTAAATCCAACAAGACGGTACCATATTATGTATACTATACACAGGCATAGTATAATCTTTACACTAAATCAATATAGTTCACATGTCCCATATCACTTTTCATTTTATTGCTACACACCATCAGTACAAACTAATTTTCACAAATCATTACCACTGGCACTTTGCAAAACACCTTCTGTAGATGAGGTACATTATTGGCTATGCAAACAGTCCTTACAGATGGGGTACATGACACAGCGCGCAAAACTGCTGAAAGCCTGATGCCAGCTGATTTCGCCGCGGACTGGGGGGAAAAGTTAGTAGCCAGTTCATCTAGTAAGTTCATCTTAAATATTGGTCGTTATTGAACGCGTAAAGCGGTACACAACAAGCAGAAAACACTTTACGGTCGATACATTATGTTGCTCACAAGCTATTAGAACATCCATGCACAAAGGGAACTTTTATTTTCATCAAAGTTTCACGTTTACCCCATCCATTTAATCACTTAATCATATCAGTGATTTGAAACGTATATTAAATTTTGCCATTCTTGTGATTTTGTCCATGTTTTTCTAGAGTCTGTGAAGTCTGACCTAATTAACTATTTGCTTCTTAAAGTTCTAATGTTAATTTGGCCGCATGCAAATTTATATAATTATCTGCATCCGATCCGTTGTTTATTCATTCTTGACTGAGCACTGATTTGAGCATCTACTCTTAACTTTCATTGTTGCTGATACTTATTTTAATGCCATCTTCATAGCCTATAATCTGTAAATCTGCATCGTTTCTAAACAATTTCATAATATGTGCCTAATTTCTTAAGCCAACATAACGACATTTTATTCTCATATACGTTATTTTATATAAAAAAACCTAGTTTTTGACGTATCCCATCCAAAATCGTAAACACATTTGAGTTCACTTATGTTATTCTAGATTATTTCTGTTTTTTTAACTCATAAAATCTGTATATATCCTCTCTTAAAATCTGCTGATATAGCCATTCTTTATGCTGTGCAAGACATTTTCAAATTATATTGCACTCCTCTTAATACAGTCAAGAAATTAGTATGTGGTCCAAATATCCGAGGGTACTTATGTTTTATACAACGTGAATTGTCTTTGGTTTAGAAGGTATTTGCAAAAATCTAAATATGAATAGGACAGAAATTGTCGTATGTTATGTTTAATTGTACTTTCCAACGTAATAGATTGTACACGAATAAGAATTCAGAGATCAAAATTGTCTTAATGCCCACGATTATTAAGAAAATTTCAAAGGATTTCTATATTATTTTAAGGAGCTTCCGTTTCGATTTTATATAAACAGATTATTAACTAGGTTTGTGATTCTGATTCCTAAACAAATATTTGACTACACTTGGTAGATATGAAGTCATTAAGACAGACCAATACTCTCTATCACTGGAAACCCGCTTAATGATTTGTGTAGTCTGATGTTCCTAATTTATATTTAAGCACTGTTAATGGGATAGAAGAAGTAAACTCCCTTTGTTAAAGACGAAAGTAATTACAGAGATCAGTCAGCTTTCAACCAATTACTGGAGAAATAACAAACGTTCGGTACAAATGGAAGTGTACGAAATGTAATTCATGTTGGTAAGATGTGGCTCTACCATCCTCGCTAAGTTATAACATCACATAACTCTACTTTCAGTATAGCAGGACCTAAATAAGAAATAATAAGCAAGGTACATGTTGAATAACACTGAAATGAGATCTATTTTAGATATATATATTTTTTGTAAGTGCTGCAAAGAGTTATTGTAGTAATCCTATATCTCTCAGAAAAAAATTGAGTTTTTGGTATTCTAAAGAGTGTGTGTGTGATTTGGAGTTTTAACGTAGCTTTGACAATTGTTCAGTTATATTGCAACGATGTCTGCAGTGTGGCCGACTATATTGATGTCTAACACTGGGGCATCATGTCGCAGACATGTAGCGCGATGTCCAACCCAGTCACATTATCCTGACACCAGGCCGACCAGTCCTAACACTAACCTCGTAATGCTAAGCGTATTGCTAAGCTCCAAGCGAGGAAGCTGTTAGTACCATTTCTGTAAGTCTTTGTTTTGACTTGGCCAAGGACCGAACCAACGACCTCCCGCATCATAGGCGGACGCTCTAACCACTAGGCTACCGGAGCGGTGGTATTCTAAAGAGACAAAGCCCAATTTCCTCCCAAACACAAACGCAATCCGGTAGTAATGTCACATTGTTTCATTCATCAGTCTGTTATTTTTAGTTGCATAAAGGAAATGAAACAGTGTCTTGGGTGGTCTCTTGATCAGCTGTTTTTGTGCATTAATTTCATTATGTTTGATAAGAGGGCACAATCACACAAAGATCGAAGTCGTTTGTAATGGTCGGTTTCCTTCCTCAACGTTTTACTTAACCAATTTCCTACAATTGTACTTGGACTGGGATCTTTATGTTCATTAATCATACGATTATCTTCATTCATTACTTATTTAGGTATCCAACATTACTACGAAGCATATTTAAGAGTATAGATTTATCATATTTCTTGTAACAAGGCAGGTATCTTTTCATGGCGGGGTGGGTGGGGGTGGGGGTGTGTGCACTAGCTTTATTAGTACACGTTAGGTTTTAAGAAACAAAATTTAGGTTACTTGATGGAGGAACAGATCGCTGCTTGCTATAGGTTGGAAGAACAGAACGTAGATGTAGGTTGGAAGATTCCATAACAAAGTGCTGGGGACAATATAACTCCTTTCGACAACCACAATGTCATATAATTTTCAAATTAATGCTTATATTCTTATTTGCATCGGACAGGCACGTAAAGTTTGTTTCCTTCTGGGTAACTATAAACTCTACCAACTCATAAAATCATTGCTTTTGTAAATGATATATTTGTAAAACAAACAGAGCAACGTTTGTTTTGCAGCTATGATATGGTGAATCAATTTGGTTTGCAGATTCTTTACTTTTAGAAAATACAATTTGGAATTAGACATTCAATGCACGCTTGATTTATCTGGAGCTATAAAAGAGATATTAAATGAGTAGACCTATCCTCCATTATACATTTATTATTGTCATAGCAAAGTTGTTGAATTTCAAGCAAACACAAGAGAACAAATGTAGAATTTCATAAAACATTGAATGCTCGACTCTTTCCATTTACATTTCAAACTCTATGTGATGAAAGAACCTTTCCACTGACAATATGAAATTTATCAAGGAAAATTGACCCATGCTTTTAATATCTCTAAGCGAAATAAGGCTTCATGTCAATATCAAAATTCAAATTAAATTTTATCGTCTATAAGCTCAAAACTTAAAACCAATACTGCTTCAGTACATACCAACTGCAAAACAAATATCGCAGTGTTTCGTGTATGTAGTTTGACATATGAAAAGTCGAGCATTTAATAATGAATTGGTTTAATAGCTAAGGTTTGAATTACACCAACGTAACCTCCGTGAATAAAAAATCATTTATCTTTACTATGTAATAGCATACTTCAGTTAAAACAGCATACATTTGTCATACAAATATTGTATTTGCTTTTAGTTTTTATGAAAGTGTTATGCGCTGTTTGTCATTTGGGCTATGAGTCCTTGTTTACCAGTTCTTTTGGAATTCGGGTCTTTCATGACTTTAAAAATAGTGAATAAACATTTATATAATAAAACTACAGCAAATTTGGAATGTCTATCTTCTGACCACCATACCAACTTCAATCAGAGGTTAATTACTGTACGCGCAATGTATGGTGCTAGAATATTATTGTTAATGGATGGGGAGTCTAATGTTACTTGTTTAGGCTCGATCAAACAGTAACACAAGAACGAGTGAAAACAAAAAGCTTTGAAAAAATAGAATATTTATTTCCCTGGAAAAATTCTGTAAAAATAAAAAAATATGAACATACGGTTTTATAGAATCAAATCCAAAAAAAAAAAACAAAAAACCAAGAATAATCTAAGAATACAATTTTAGTAGTCCTGATAAGAAAATGTTTTAATGATTTCAAGTTCGTGTCTCGACGAAGAATCCAAGATTGAAGACGATGACGTACGCTGTAACCTGTAGTGTTCAAGTCTACAGTCCCTTGTAGAAACAAGAATTATCACTCCAGGTTTTCGAAAGCTGAGTAAATTGTTTGTAAAAGCTGTCCTTAATCAACAATTTCACATGAGCAAACGTATTTTCCATGAAGAATGAATTACTCCTTTTAAATCCAAGTAATTTGAAATAACTCCAAACAGCACAACATACAACTTCCAGTGTAAGAAAAAGCCCTGCTTCTACTGGGAATAACTCTCCAAAACAAAGGTTATATCGTCTTCTAAAACGCAAAAAGGGGTCACGTGATCATGTTATATAACCTCGTAGAAATCAGGTACTTGTTAAAGATCACGTACACCCAGTATTGCCCTTACGAAAACCAGTCATTTTAGTCTAAAAAATGAAAAGTAAAAAAAAATTGTTTACATCTTAAACACGTAGTGCAATCATGACCCAATCGTTTTAAGATAAAATAGAACTTAGTTACGTGGCTGCTACAAATTTTGAATAAAGGTGAGGATCTAGATCAACACCCGATTGTTTACCAGACCAAAAGTCATTGTCAAATTATGTTCTGGAAAAAGTATCATCTGTAGCAAAAACATTTTCATTACAATAGCATGAAATGAAAAATAAAAAAATGTAAAACTGACAAACAAACAATGAAATTGAAATAAATATATATCAAATCAAATATAATTAAATACACATAAACCTCCACCAATAAAGAAAAAGAAAGATTTATACATAAAGCTTTCTTTTTACGACATACTAATTATACATGAGGTTAAAAAGAACTCATCAAAATTACGCACAGTGTACATGAAATAATACATTGTTATACACGGGAAAGTGCGCCTCCTATTAAATTGTCTTTGCCCTTCACGTGCCTGATGTCAAGATTATATTCCTGTAGCAACAAACGCCACCGTAGTATTCTTTTATTTTTATTTTTCATCTTTCCGATGAAAGTAAGAGACTTGTGGTCACTAAACACAATAATCGAAGAAGGAGCTGAACTAAGGAAAACTTCAATATGTTGTAATGCCAATATTAAAGCCAAACATTCCTTTTCGATTGTTGAATAAATTCTTTGGTGCTTATTTAATTTCTTAGAAAAATAGTACACTGGATGATCATTAGCATTTTCATCATCTTGAATCAAAACTTCTCTAACCCAACATCACTTGCATCAGCATACAATTTAAATGACTGGTTGAAATTTGCGGCTGTAAGAACTTGCGCGCTTTAAAGTATGGCTTTCAACTTGTTAGAAGCCTCCTGACATTTTTTAGTCCAAAGGAACATGTTTTACTTACTCAATTAACTTATCAGGGGTTCATCAATTATAGAAAAATTGGAACAAGTTTTTCGATAGTATCCGTCCATACCCAAAAATCTCATCAGTTGCTTTTTATTTACAGGCAGAGGGAATTCAGAGATAGCCTTGACCTTAGCATCTATAGGTTTAACTTGTCCAAGTCCCATGATGTGTCCTAGAAAAGTTACACTAGCACGGCATAACTCACATTTAGATAAATTAATTGTCAAACATGCATCAGTGAGTCTGTCAAAGAATTTCCGAAATGTTGCTAAATGGTCTTTCCAGGTGTCGTTGTAGATGATGACATCATGTATGTAAGTATCACAATTATCTAGACCAGAGGTAATCATATTCATGAGACATTGAAATGTACTTGGCGACCCTTTCATCCCAAACGGCATTACTTTATAATGGTTAAATCCATCTGGAGTCATAAATGCCGAAATTTCCGTTACTCATTCCGTTAGTGGAATTTCCTAAAATCCTTTCAGAAGGTCAAATTTGGTGATATACTTGGCATTACCGATCTTACCAATACAGTCATCGATTCTTTTTAATGGGAATGAATCTGTTTTTGTCACACTATTCACCTTCCTATAATCAGTACAAATACGGAATGTTTTATCTGGTTTTGGAACAAGTATGCATGGTGAACTCCAGTCACCTTTGCTGGGCTCTGTAAAAACATTCTCCAGCAAATGCTGAATTTGTTTTTTCAAGTATTCCTGTTTGAGAGGGCTTATCCTGTACGGGTGTTGTTTCACAGGTTTGGAATTTACATTTTCAACGTCATGGAAAATTTTGTTGGTTCTTGTAGGAACATCTGGAAATAAGTGCTCATATTCAAATAATAACTGTTTTTGTTCCATTATTTCTTGCTCGTGCAAATGTGAAAGTTTCTGGTCCAGATCTTTCATAATTTCTGAATTCCGTTGATGAGTCACTCCAATATCAGTAAAATCCGATGATATTCGTTCACATAAATCTTCACTGAGTGGGATCGGTACAACTAAATTAATTGCATGTTTAACAAGGCTATCTCTTTCAATATAATCTTTCAGCATGTTTTTATGACAGAGTTTTTTGTTTACGCCTCCAAGGAGCATTTATGATGTAATTTAAATCATTTATTTTCCTGTCAACTGTGTAGGGACCATACTATTTGGCCTGAATTGAATTTTGTGGAATGGGCAAGAGAGCCAGGACTCTATAACCAGCGCGAAAGCTCATTTCTTTCGAGTTTTTAACATATCTTGACTTCATTTTGGATTGAGCAGAGTGCAGATTTGCTCTTGCGACCTCACAAGCCTTTGACAACTTATACTTAAAGTTAGAAACATAATCAAGAAAATTAATTTCAGAATCTTCATTAGAAATAAGTTTGTTTTTCACGAACTTCAATGGTCCACGCACAATATGTCCAAAAACTGTTCAAAGGGACTGAAACCTAAAGATTCCGGAAGTGATCCCCTAACAGCAAACAAATGTAAATGAATGCCTTCATACAAATCTGTACACGTATCAAAACAATAAGATCGAGTCATATTTTTCAAAGTTTGATTTAATCTTTCTAATGCTCATTGGCTTTCAGAGTGATATGCAAAGATTTGAAATGTTGAATGCCTAATTCGTACATAACTTGCTGGAAAATTCCAGACATGAAATTTGAGCTTTGATCAGACTGGACAGACTTGGGAAGGCGAAATTGAGTAAAAAACTTTATCAAAGCTTTTACAATTGTTTTAGATTTGATATTCCTCAAGGGATTTGCCTCTGGAATCCTTGTTTACGCACACATTATGATCAACAGGTATTGGCTCCTTGACTTGGTCTTAGGAAAGGAACCAATACAATCTACCATAATTCTACTAAATGGTTCGTCAAAGGCAGGAATAGGTTGTAGATGAGCCCTGGGAATTTTGGGGTTTTCATACCATTTGTCAGGTATGACAAGATCTACTGTAGTTACCAACATCACTTTTGATTTTTGGCCAATAGAAGTGAGTTAAGATAATGTGATTCGTTTTATTGATCCTTAAATGACCAACCAATGGAGTTTCATGGGCCAGGCTAATTATTTCCTGTCTGTAAGGTGTTGGAAATACAATTTGATAGTTCACTGAACATTCATCAGCAGCCGGTACCTCGGGAGGTCTCCATTTTCTCATAAGAATTCCGTTTTTAATGAACTAGCAGACATGAACTTCAGTAGCTTCAGTTTCACTAATGGCTCTTTGAAACAAACATGAGATCTCAGAATCTTTTTCCTGTTCGACGACAAGTGATTGTCGTTTATCACTCTGAGTAGGATGAAGAGAATGAGTCGTTAAGAGAGAATCACTATGATCAATACCTTTTGACTGAGTCAAACAAGAAGTGAAAGTGACCTCATCAAAAACCTGACCAAAACACGTGGCTGCTAAAGGAATACTTTCCTTATCTACATCATTCTTAACAGCTTTCTTTGTCATAGCTCTGGTAACTGCACAAGCTGGAAATAAGCAGGAAATTCATTTGCAATTGGATCTACTTTCTGATCCAAGCAAGGCTTGTCAGTTACAAGTTGATTAACCACAACCGTGTCTCCAGCTAGGTCGTTGCCTAGTAATAAATAAATGACATCGATGGGTAAAACAGAGACTGTTCCGACTCTCACGAGTCCTGAGATTAAGTCTGATGACAAATTTACACAAAGGAGAGGAACATTAACAACACCGCACTCTACTCCCTGAATAAGAACACTCTTATTAGAAGAAGACTTCTCAGAAAAAGGCAAAGTACCTGACAATAAGATTCTCTGAGAAGCTCCTGTGTCCCGAAAAATTTTATTAGGGATAGAATGGGCCGAATCATCCAAGAGAGATATAGAACCCTTCAATATGAATGGTTCATATTTCCCCATAATCAAATCAGACTGGGATTTATTACACAAAACACATGTATTGCTTTCAATACATGACCGTGACCTGGACCTCATAGAACTAAAAGCATTTGGAATAGGTCTGTCTTGATTCTGTTACCTATTTTTCAATTTGGAGCAATCAGAAATAACGTGTCCTATTTTCTTGCAATAGGTACACGTAGGAAGAGACAGGGATCTTGAATCAAGCTTATCTGAAGTTTGAATTTTAGAAGTTGTGCCATTTTGAGGTTTAGAAAGGCTTGTATTAGGTATAAATACTTTTCTGCCAGAAGACTGTTGAGTAGAAGACTTATTTACAAAAGGAACCTTATGAGTTAAAGAATGCTCATCGGCTTTCTTCCTTAGCTATCTGCATTTGCATCTGTCTTTCTCTCTCTCTCCTCTCTCTCTCTCTCTCTCTCTCTCTCTCTCTCTCTCTCTCACACACACACACAAATTGTAACTTTATCTGTTCTTTTTGTAATAACATTCTGTCCTTTTTTTTACCAATTTTATTTGTTCTTTTTCTTTTTCCAGTTGCAACTGCATTTGTTTTTCTCTTTCTTCTTTCTCAAAGTCCAGCTTCCTCAACTCCAATTCCATTTTGTATTTTAATTATAATTCCTTAAGTGTTATGTCAGAGACTGATAGAGATTTATTGATCGAAACCAAATCACTTTTATCCAGAACCTTCTTTTCTACCAAATGCTGAACCAAAATATTTCTTACTTCCTGTTTCGTTACGGAAGCTTTTCCCTCAGAAAGACCGCTCCGGTGGCCTAGTGGTTACAGCGTCCGCCTCGAATGCGGGAGGTCGTGGTAGTAACAGCTCCCTCGCTTGGCGCTCAGCATAAAGATGTTAGTGCTAGAACTGGTCGGCCCTGTGTCAGGATAATGTATCTGGTTGGGACATGTCTGCGGCATGATGCCCAAGTGCTAGACATCACTATAAACTGCCACACTGCAGACATCGTAGCGATATGACTGAAAAATTGTTAAAAGCTACGTTAAAAATGGAAATCACACACACACACACACACACACACACACACACACACACACACACACACGCACGCACACACACACACACACCTAAGAAAGATCGTATTTTCTGGCAAGTTGAATCAATTCATCTTTTTTGAAAAGATGTAATTGTTCCTGGGTAGGATTTGAAAGTAAGATTTCCACTTTTGATGACATTTTAGAAAAAGCTTGCCGATTTCACTAAGATTTCAATAACATAGGGAATTCAAATTTAAAAAAAAAAAACCCAAAGTTTTCTTTAATATTCTATCACAAATTCAAAATCATTCCGGATGATCTCCCAATTTTTATGTTACGTGTTTAGACACGAATAAACAGTAACACAAGAAAGAGTGAAAACAGCAAGCTTTGAAAAAAAATAGCATCATTTATTTCCCTGGAAAAATTATATAAAAATGAAAGAATATAATCTTACGGTTATTTTAGTATCATATCGAGAAAAAAATCCAAGAATAGAAATTTTTTAGTAGTTCTGATAACAAAATGTTCTAATGATTTCAAGTTCGAGTCCCGACGAAGAATCCATGATGGAAGACGATGAAGTGTGCTGTAACCTGTAGTGTTGAAGTCTACAGTTCCTTGTAGAAACAATAATTATCACTCTGGTTTCGGAAAGCTGAATGAAGTTTTATAAAACCTGTCCTTATTCAGCAATTTCACGTCAGCACACGTATTTAACAAGAAAAAGAATTAATCCTTTTTGAATCTAAGCAATTTGAAACAACTCCAATCCAAGTAATTTGAAACAATTCTAAACAGCACAACATTCAACTTCCAGTGTAAGAAAAAGCCCAGCTTCCACTGGGAATAACTCTAAAAAAACCGGTTATATTGTCTTCTAAAACGCAAAAAGGGGGTCACGTGATCATGTTCTATAACTAGGTACTTGTAAAAGATCACCTACACCCAGTGTCCCTGACGAAAACCAATCATTTTACTCTAAGGAAGAAAAAATTAAAAAAAGTTGTTTACCTCTTAAATACTTAGTCCCATCATGACCGTGACAAAATCCAACCATTTTAAAATAAAATTAGAACTTATAGAACTGATTCAAGGTCAGGTTCTAGATCAACACCTGGTTGTTTACCAAATGAACAGTCAAGGTCAAACTATTTTGTTGGAAAAAGTATCATCTCTAGCGAAAAAATTTACATTACAATAGCATGTAATGAAAAATAACAAATTTTAAAACTGACAAGCAAATAGTTGAATTGAAATAAATATATATTAAATCAAATATAATGAAATCAAATATACATAACAGGAGATTTGTTGATTTCCGTATGACTGTTTGATTCGCCATCTCAAGCGTACGCCATACAGCTGCACATTTATAAGAAATAGAATTGCAAATATCGATATATGAAGCTACTGATGGTTTAACAATTTGTGTCAGAAAGCATAGCACTCCACTGACAGGAAAGCATAGCACCCCACTGACAGGAAATTGAAAAAAAAGAAACATTCTTTAATGGCATATTTTGTTATAATATCGTGTGCGCATTGTACCCTCTCAGTTCCCGACTGCAGTATGTTATGGATGTTTAATTTGTAATCTGTGCTGGGTTTTGTTCATGATTCTATCTATCTATCTATCTAACTATAGCTGTCTGTTTGTCTGTCTGTCTGTCTGTCTGTCTCTCTCTGTATATATATATATATATATATATATATATATATATATATATATATATATATATATATATATATATATATATATATGTGTGTGTGTGTGTGTGTGTGTGTGTGTATAATGTGTGTTGAATGATTGACTTTTATCCCTAATTGAGAGTAGGAGTTGGGTCTGTAAATGTACTTTCTCGTAGGATAAACATGGTTACGAAGTTTGAGTTCTAGATACAGCAATCATCCTGACCTTAGTAGATTCTAGAAACAAATTTTGTTTACTGTTTGATGGAAATTTCCAATAAGATGACAGAGTAATGGGAATATGTATAAGATTATTGATTGCGTGGAATTTTCTGGAAAGAACCTTTTGACCGTCATTCAGGTTCTCAAATCGTTTCTTGGTTTTTATATTAAGGTTGGTTATATTAGAATTGCTCGTTCCTACCATTATATCGGTAGTGTAACTAGTCGTATTGTTGTGTTTGATTTTAATAAAAAATTTCACTAGAATTACAAAGTGTTCGTTTACTTTTGGAAATTTTGCCTCATTAGCCTCCCTTACGTTTAAGCACGTTTCCTGTGTTTGCTAATAGCAGTTTACTGATATGCTTGGTCTAAAAAAGCCCTAACGAACAGGCATGGTTTCATTCAGACAAGCATGAACTAACTTATTCAAGCTAAACATGTGTCTAGAAGTAGAATAGATTAAAAAGAATTAACTTTACAAACACAAAGACACAAAACAAAAAGCGTTTTAAATTTTGTAAGGTAATGTCTAAAAATATAAAGTTACTTATCTCAAAGCACAACTGCCATAAGATCTGAGGCTATAAGATTTGTTTTCTTAACAAATGCGTTTTGGTAATAACGAAGATGAACCTCCTAGCTCTTGATATATAAGTGACTCATTGCTTGTTTGTTAAAAACAACCAAGCAGGACTGGCCTTGGGTCTACCAGTGAAGAAATATTATCTTAATCTACCAACAATGATGATGAAGGTCCTACGAGATCGAGAACCAAACCGTATGCTTGGATGGAGAAAGGAGGGCACTGGAAGATCTATCGATCAAGATATCTTGATTTCAACAAATAGTGACACGATGATCATCTGGTGTCATGATAATGTCGATTCTCGTTTCTCGTTAGTATTGTAATTAGAACTTTTCTTGTATCGTTGACAATTGAGGGAATAGGGAAACATACGTGAGTCAGACACCCATCAGTATATGAATATCCACTTCCTATCAATCGGGTTTGATATCCATAAGATTTGCAAAACAAATGTAATTGTGCATGCAAACGTGTTTGTGTGTATGTACGTTGTAATTACAGGATTTGTTCATTCTCTTCCAAAAGAGCGAGACAAGTCTTAAATTCGACCGATAGACTCCTCTTCAACTTGTGTACAGTCCAACTGTTATATTCAAATGTAAATGGAAATATTACCAAGTTGTTTTGAAACCTGAAGATATCAGAATGATTGTTTATGTTTTCGTTCTACTCTGATTTCCAAATGTGCACGATGCACTTTTATGTTTGGGAGCTAAAAGGAAACAATTCACGAGATTGATATTCCTATGATATACGAGCACTTCGTGTCAGTAAAATGGAATCAAACATGTTGAATTAGTTGTCTCAAACCTTTCTCATGGATGAAAACGAAACGCTATTAAATGAAATCAATTGATTCCTTCTTTTACAAGTAGTCTTTTAAATTTTAAACATTCTCATTATTCTTTTAAACCCAACGCTCCCTAGTAAAATGTATTCATAGTAGATTACATGTTTGCAGTGAATGATTGAGATGTAATGGCAATTTTGAAGATGCTTGATATGTTAGCGAAAGGAACGCTTTCATATATGCTACTATGATAGAAGATGGAAATGTAAAAAACCGACCTCAAATCACTCTTTTAAATATTGCCATCATCACAAGTATATGTTAACGATCACAGCCAAACGAAAATAAATAAATAAATAAATAAATAAATAAATAAATAATACAGTAAAATAAAATAAATTGAATGCTTCGAAAAACTTAATCAAGACATCATGCTTAGAAGTACAACTAAAGCCCGACTTAAGTGAACTTTGAAGCGATAATGTATCGTTATTTGACGTTTCATCATGAAATAAGCATCAAAATTAGCCATTCGTAGCTACTTATAAAGCATGCGATTAAAGGTTGTTACACATATCATAACTTATCTGTGATTTCGCTCTCCAAACTCTGCACAATGTTCAAACAACCACGGAACGACAAAAGTATAGTCAATTATCATAACAAATAAGTATTTTGTTATTTTGCGCAATTAAATTAATTAAAATCACTGTATAAATGTTTGAAGATATGGTAACAAAATCAAGGAAAACAATGAAATTTTAGTCATGTGCTATTACGGAAAATGGTTTTTTGGTACAGATATTAGTAAACATATAATCATCAGTTTTGAAGACAATGTCATCCATATGTTGTTGAAGAAAAGTATAACGAGTCTGAATATTCAAAATATCACGAGAGTCAAATTAACAATAGAATCTTTCATAACTTAAATAACTAAATTTATGTTTTTTTATATGAATTACAGAATTAGTTCTTATGCTGGATTAATAAAACATGTGACATGAATGAGAAATCTTCAAAGCTGTAAGCCTAACACTGATTCCAAGGATGTAAAAGATGTTTTATAAGGGATATTTATTAAAGAAATTACATGTTAATGCGAATGAATATTGCGAAACATTTAAATCACGCTCGCAAAATATGTATGCCTAACTTTCATAAAAATTATTTAATGGAAAGCAATATTATATAAAATACGTTTGCACTAAATGATGCACCAGCTCCAAAACGGACAGAAAGGAATTTTAGCTCTTCTAATTTTTGAACAAAATGGTACACATTATTAACAAACTAAAACAGAATAATTATAATAAAGCTTCAGGATTATTCAAATAACGGATTTAGCTGAAGCAGCTTTCAAGAGTTGTATATATTTACAGTAAGGAATAACCTGGAAAAATACGACATAAATAGTAGAAGAGCGAAGTGTTTTGATTCGTTAAAACTTCATTTACATTTGTCTTTAGCAACCAAAAACTGAATGTAATCAGAAACAACTGGACAAGGATAATATGCAAAATCTGGCATGACATAACGCTTCAACATAACAAACAGAAGTAAGATTAAAAAGAAATGATTCATATGATGTTGTGATGTATTAAAAAGAGATCACAGTGATTAGAGACACAACATAATAACAGTTCAATTACAGAGAGAGAGAGAGAGAGAGAGAGAGAGAGAGAGAGAGAGAGAGAGAGAAGAAAGACAGAAACTCCCATGTCGACATTTTCTTTATTATTTGATGGATGCAAAATGGCATTATGAGATGACTGTTTTATTACGGCTGATATCATCTCAGAAAAGCAAAGATATAGCTAAACGGTATTTGTGTACAAAGCGTATGTATGTATGTATGTATATATATATATATATATATATATATATATATATATATATATATATATATATATATATATATATATATATATATATATATATATATATATATATATATATATATATATATATATATATATATATATATATACATAAATGAACTTAAGAAATCATGTAATCAAAAAAAGCTATTCGAATTACCTATTGTCTAAAACTTATAAAGTTGTAAAGTTTAGAAACTAGCATCATACAGTAAGATATGCTTTCGTAATTTATTTTGAGATTGCAAATATTATCAATCCTATTTAGGTTTGTAAAGAAAGCATTGATGAACAATAAAAAACCACAACACATTCCATCATGATTGCACGTCCGTATTAATATAGTTCACAGAAAATAAATGCACAGTTTATAGAGGAATGTGTTCGTGAATGTGTGTGTGTGTGTGTGTGTGTGTGTGTGTGTGTGTGTGATTTGAATTTTTAACGTAGTTTTTAAAAAAAAAATTCAGTCACATCACTACGATGTCTGAAGTGTGGCAGTTCATGGTGATGTCTAGCACTGGGGCATCATGTCGCAGACATGTAGCATGATGTCCCACCCAATCACGTTTTTCTGACACAAGGCCGACCAGTCCTAACACTAATCACTTAATGATGAGCACATAGCAAGGCAGCTGCTAGTACCAAGTTTGTTATAAGTCTTTGGTATGACTCAGCGTGGTTTCAAACATCTCACATTCGACCCGGACGTTCTAACAAACAGGCCACAGGAGCGGTAGTTTGTAGAGGAAAGAAAATTGTATTGAAGAATTTAAGATTAAATTAAAGTGTTATTTCATAAAAGGAAAGTAGACCATAACCCTTGTTTAAGCAATAAGACATTTTAATAGAACGGATAGACCGTTTAAAGGAATTACGTGTAGCGACATCAGTAAATTGATCATTCATGTGCAATAAAATAAAAATATCATCAGTACAAAAAAGTATTTTCAGATCTTAGAAGCAAAGGAATAAAATGGTTTAAGTACCAATTATTTCAAAGGAACTAAATTAAATGTGTGAATCTATCCGTATTCTCTGTGTACGGTTAGTTGTCTCTGTCGTATTAAGAAAATAAATCTGCCAATATTGATGTTATGTGTGATCCTTTCTTGGTAGATTCGTTGATATTTATTTTAACTGAATTTGCTCTTGTACTGTTGATCTTATTTAACTTCATTTATTCTTATTTTTCAAATATTACAATCGTTAGTGCTGGCAATCATCTAGGCTTTCTTTTTAGTAAAGTTTGTGTCAAAATCATTAAGAGCTTTGATGTTTCATCGTCGTTTTATTTGATTTCATCATTCTACTCATTGTAGAAGCTATTTCAATTTTTATCTATAAAAAAACACGTAATGTTTTACATAGGTTTCCTGCTTTTTCATGTCTCTCTCTCTCTATTGTATCAGTTTCTGAGTTTGTCCTTTGTGCAATTGGTTGTTCATATTTTGCATTTATCTTGTTTCGTTTTTCTCTTAAAGTCTCAGTGTGTGTGTGTTGCATTAGAGACAGCATTAAAATATTTTACTATGACTTCTTGTATTTCACAATATTATTTTTAGCGAGGAAAACGTTACATTCGTAATATAAAAATATATAACTCTTCCGTCACCATATTTAATACTATATTTAATATGAGATTTTATACTTCTTTGGAACTGCTTCTAAAGGTCAATTACATTTGCGGGGCCCCGAGTGGCCGAGTGGTCTAAAGCGTTCTTTCCGAGGTTTTCCCGGGTTCTTCCTCCGCTATTAATACTGGCCGCCATGTATAGCCTATATTGTGCTGAAAAATGGTGTTAAACCCCACTACAACAACTACAACAATCAGTTACATTTGCATGAAATAATGTCGTCGTGAAAAACACATTTACAGATAGAGAGTGAAGTCTAAAGCTAAAAAGTTTGAATCGATGAGAATCGCAGATGCATTGCAGAAGCGAGAGGCGTAAATCTCGAAACTGCAGCGCTGCCGTGTCGGTCAAGTAATCCCAAGCGGTATCTTCTGTCTAGTTTGCCACAGATCGTTCAGAGGGCAAAGTGGATAATTGACCAGTCACGTGCTTACAGAAACCAAACCAGTTGGTAATATCATAGTCATCTGGGAACCTGAAGTACGAACAACACATTTATTCAATGTTGACATTTTAAGCGGTATTCACGCCTATCTTAAAGGATGCAGGTGATTTTTTAAGGGTATTCTTGCTACCTATTTTCGTAACCATATTGCCAACAGCAAATACATGCTAACATCGCCAGCAACGCAGCCTACTTTTACCTTGTAATTTGTCAAATACTGTGTAAAACTTAATGGGTCATAACTTTTTTTTTCTGAAATTCATTTCTCGAACAACTTTTCTGATGAATCTTTAACAATTGTAAAAGATACTGCAGTAGATGCCGAGTTTAAAGTATCACATCTAACATATAAATTACAATTGATATGTTCCTTTGATTTAACCGTGTGTTATGCACATTTAGTTTGTATTGAAGTTCATGCTACCATCCAAGGTGTAGAGAGGTGCATTTTTGATGTGAAATCATGGATGACATGTAACAAGCTGCAGATGAATGATGATCAAACTGAGGCCATTCTGATCACAACACAAAGACTTTCTCATTCACATCCTTTACCTCAAACAATAAATATCAGAAAAACCAACATTAAATTCACACAATCAGTACGAAACCTAGGTGTTACTCTGGACAGTACTCTCACATTGCACCAACATGTCATGAACATATGCAAGGCTGCATATCTTGAGCTGAGACGCATCAGCTCCATTCGCAAATATCTTTCAGTTAATGCCACTAAAACACTTGTGTGTTCATTAGTACTCTCAAGACTGGACTATTGTAACTCAATTCTGTCTGGTTCATTTCAATATCTGCTCCAGAAACTTCAAAAAGTTCAAAACACAGCTGCTCGGATCATACTTAGAGTACCACGATCAGAGCACACCTCCCCGCTGCTCTGTACCCTACACTGGCTATCCATTTGATCCAGAATCAAACACAAAATTTGTTATCTGTGCTACGTTTCATTGACGGACTCTAGTCCAACATACCTATCCGACCTCACCCCTTTTGTACACACCAGCAAGATACTTACGCTCCTCTTCTGACAATCGTATACTCATTATTCCTACTATGAAAACAAAGTCATATGGACAGCGTTCTTTTGCATACCAGGACCCAGCAACGTGGAATGAATTGCCCACTGAACTTAGACACAAAGACACAGTGATCCCATTCAAGAGTGCTCTCAAAACTCACTTATTTCGACTGCAAGAACAAACCTAAAGACCTAATAATGTTTCCTACCTTAAATATTCTCAGCATGTTTTTTTCTTCTATGTTTTCTAATTTCATGGTGTTTGTGTTTGTAATCATCTCATTATATATGTTTTTTCATCTTATAGGTGTTGTCTATGTTGTAAAGCGCTTAGAGCTTCTAATGATTAGGCACTATAAAAAGTCCTCATTATTATTATTATTATTATCATTATTATTATTATTAATGTCTGCTTGAATTTTGTCGGTAATTGATAATAGGGTTTTATTGCGTACCTGATTTATGTCTTGGTTGTAAGTTATACATATATGTTTACATGAATTTGAGTTCAAGATCTAGCCGCAATTATGACCGTAGAAGGTTCTAAAACGAATTTGCTTATGCATTTGATGGTTAAATGATCCACATTCTGGACATCCAATTACTGTTTAGGTTTTAATATAAAATTAGTGCTTTATAAAATATTCCTTTCTCAACATTTTTAGTTGAATCAGTATTCGTTGTTCAGATTAAACAGGAATTATTTGTGCAAATTTTTTTATTGGAATTACCAAGTGCTTAAATAATATGAATTATTGATTGAATTCTACTAATTTTGCAGTCTTTGTTTTGTTCTGCTACTTAGTTTAAGACCAAAGAGTCGTAACACTTACAATACCTTTATATGTTAACGCGTTGCTATCAAAAAAGTTGAAGTAATTCCAGTCTATAAGTTCATTTGAACGAAGATTAACATAATAAATTGTAAGTTTCTTTAAATGTATTAGTTAAGTTCCCTAATAATATATTTGTTAATAAATTACATATTTATTTTTCATTTGTAATATATTTTGAAAATTTCCAAAGATGACTATTAATACTGACCATTTTATTTTTTCGTTCACTATCCGCAATCACTACGAAGAGAAATGTTAGAGTTATTGTAAATTTTATTAAACTATTTTATTTGCATGGTTTTATTCAAACTGAGCGTTTATTCAGAAGATAAAGATATGACAAATTCGGATAATAATGTTCGTATTTGAATGCAGACATCATATTCATAAACATGCTTCACTGACCTTTTCTACACTTTGATTTGTAAATGATAGCAGGAAATTCCACAACCATCAATTTATATTCACAATGCACAATTAGGTTGATTCTGCCAGATTTTCATATTACACCGTGCTCGGTATCTTTGAACAGAATAATCATTGTCAAATCTTAAGATGTTTTGATCAACAGAATTGATGGTTTGATAATAAATTAATTGTTTTCCATGTAGTAAATTTGCATCTCCTTAAGTATTTCCGCAATGTTTTGGTTAACTGGATTGTTAGGCTAAGTTGCAGACCACATATAAGAAGCACTGTTTATTAATCTTTCAAATCTGAAGTCCATTATTTAATTGCCAGATGTTTTACATTTAATTCGCTTTATCTAAATATTTTAATCCTGTATAGGTTGGGCGTTAGTCATGTCTAGATATAATTGTATCTAATTCTCATGAATTGTGTTTAGGTGCTTTTCACTAGTCGTGTCAGATGGTGAAAACGGCGATGATATTAGCCTAGAAAAGAAATCCTGATTTCGTTTTTTATTTATCATGACCTAAAATTTTGTAAAAGTCTTGTTAATGCTTTTAGAACATAAAATCATCATAAACTTTTTTTACTCTGTAGCCGTCCAAAATGAATTTATATTTGTTTCCATAGTATTAAATATTTCTTTTATTGTAGCGGTAAAAAAAGGATTTACCTGCTACTTTGATCAATTACATTGGCGTATATTCTCAGAAAAAGAAACTTTACTTAAATGCCGATGGTAAGCGTTTAATATAACATTTCATTTAATTTTCCTACTATATTAATATTTTCGTTTCTAATTAGACATCCGTTACCTTTCAGATTGTTGTTCCTGTTTACACTGTCACTTTCTTTAGAGGCTCATTGATGCTTAGGTTCTTTGATTAGTGTTTAATGGCAATTTTAGACAAGAAAGAGTATATCATGCATTGCAAAAAGACTTACCACAGGTGCAGACTCGGGTTGATCTGGACAGGGTTCAAACTCGAGACATTTGCCTTGCGAGACTGGCACTCTAATTACTAAGTCACGTGGTTTCAATGATATTTCCATCTGATATATGATTATTTACATTTTGCCTATTGAAAACACTTCAGACGCTTCTTTCGACTGATTCCAACACATGTACAAAGAGACACAACTTGATTTTGGTACGATATTCTCCAAATGGCATTTCATTTATAGTTATTTTAATGAAAATGACATGACTGTAATCTGTCTGCTTATCATTCGTCATCTAAATGCATTAATTCCTTTCTATCACCAACATATAATATGTCAAATCTGCTTCTACGAAAACAAAACATATCTCAATGTTTTCTGGTGTTTTCATTTAATCCGCGAATCAACATCTTGAACTTATCATAAATAACGTCTCATCGCGTGTTTCGATTCAATGAAACAAGACATGCATTGTATTTTGCCGCAGTGATCTGTATTATTTGTTCTCTCCTTGATTCTGATTATTTTCTGGATATTGCTATTTATAGAGACATTGCTTAAGTTACGATGTTTATACTATAAATGTCGGTCATCGTACCACTTGTAAAAATTATATGAGTCCACTTTTTATTAATTGACTGACCTATTATATTAAATCTCAGATAATTCACAATACAGTCAAAAGCAGAAACATATAATAATCCAGATTGTATTTTGCAAACCATGGGCACTAATCAGCTGGGAAACATAATAACGTGGTTTATTTCGTCCTACAGTTGAGTCTAAATATAAAGATAAAACTTACTTTAAACATTAACTCGTTGAGAAAACCACGATGCTGATTATAGAGCAAGACACTGCAACGCCTGGTTTAAAACAGCACCTTGGGGACCACATATAAGCGATCTTTAATGACTGAAATCAGGAAGTAAGACTTCGGTATGAGTGCATTGGAGCATTTTCCTAACGTAATGTTAAGTTGGCTGAATTATCAGATTTACTGGCATTGTTTTAAAATGCAGTTTTTTGTCCTTTTTCACATTTAAGCATACCGTTGTAGAAAAACAAAATTATTTTCTCCAACGACAGGTTGTCTTTTACAGAAAGTGTTCTTTAACGAAAGCTTGACTGCTCTTATGAATAATTAAACTGTGTGCTTGACATTCGTCAAATAACGCAAAAAGGCTTTTTACATGGTTAGTTTTTGTTCAAGTTTTTTGTTCAAGAGTGTAGGGTATTAATAGGTTGTTTATAAAGCATTTTAGTTTTGAACATTTTAGGCACAGACTTGCTTGCAATTTGAGTGGAATTTTCAGTTGGAATGACTGACATCTATCTCAAGTAAAAAAGTGTATACGTAAACTTGATCAACAAATAATTCTTTGCTGTGTTTGTTCAGTCTGTGGGACTCTTTTCTAGTCAGCATCAACAGTTGTGTTCATATATAATTCCAGAGGAATTATTTATTTAAACTACTTAGTGGAATTACTAAGTGCTCAATGACTTTAGATTTACACCTTATTTTGGAATTATTCTGAGCTCATTCAAAGACATTCTGAATTACATCAACGTAGTACATCATGATATTCAAGACTATTAGAATACATTCTGAACATTCTATATTTTTAAGATTTTTTATAGAACATGTAGGATTATTTGGGATTTAATTTACGAGAACCGAATGTCCTGTATTTGGAGGGAGATCTAAATACTTAAATGATTGATCTTTCTTTGCTCCAAATGTTATTTTTTAAAATGCTGATATGATTTGCAATATCACACACACAGGAAAACACATAAAATGGGAAAATCTTTTTGTGGCGTAGCCACGAATAAAAATAGAGCGCATCTGACTTTCGTTTGCGGCTGGGAACGAAGTAACATTTCAGGCTGAGGTATGTTTTCTCACCAAACTGAGCCATCAACTTTTAGGAAACGAGATACCTTTTCCTTGAATCTTTTCTACACATGGAAAATCTTAGAATGGTCTCTAGTCTAGAATATGTAATCGTCCAAAAATAAAAATTAAAGACATTTGACTCCACCTAGTAGAACTGTTTAATGAGATCAATAACTTAATGACAATAGTCGATTGGGGAATTAATGCGTTGGTCGATCGATCAATCACGATCTCTTGTTTCTGATAGTCTAACGGTACTAATGGTGTGATAAGTGTTATTTTATCATACTTTCAAGATGGTTTATAAACATATCTGATACATTTTCGTATGGTTACAAGAGGTCTTTAAGTTTATTCGCTTGTTTATTTTTTTTTATCACGGTAAAGGAGTAAGAATAGGTATAATTGAAAATAAGCCAAACCTGGTCAATAGCCACCGTTTACATCATCGCTGGCAAGTCTCTGTGTGTGTGTGTGTGATTTGGATTTTTTAACGTAGCTTTAACATTTTTTCAGTCATATCGCTACGATGTCTGCAGTGTGACGGTTTTTAGTGATGTCTAGCACTGGGACATCATGCCGCAGACATGTAGCATGATGTCCCACCCAGTCACATTATCTTGACGCCTGGCCGACCAGTTCTAATATTAACCTCTTAATGCTGAACGCCAAGGAAGGCAGCTGTTAGTACCATTTTGTAAGCCTTTGGTATGACTCGGGCAGGGATCGAACCCACGACCTCCCGCATTAGAGGCGGACGCTCTAACCACTTGGCCGCCGGAGCGGCCTGGCAAGTCTGCTAAAGTGATGCATTTATTCTCTATAGTTTCAATAACTCCTGCCTTAATTCTTCGCCATTTGAAAAGCTAGTATGCTAACTTGAATCGCTGCTTCCCATAATTTAGGGCCGATAGCCGTCAGACTAAGACAGCAGACGCATGCAAACATAAACTCATACGACATACGACCATTACTGGATGGGGTTAACACTTTTTCTTTATATAAAGAGACACAAGTCTTAGAGTCCAACAATATTTTTCTCCTTTACGTCATCTGATAGGAAAGTTAAAGGTTAAATTTCTAAGAAAATATCATAAAGCTGATGGGGAATTAAAATATGTGACTTTCTTAAGCTACGTAATCACATTTTGCAAATTCCGATAATGCCCGTCTGTGTTACTAAACCTAAATGCAAAGAGTCTACCAGTATCCTATCAGTGGGAATGTATGAGAACATTGCGTCGGTACAGTCGGTATCAAGGATCAAAACTACTGCTCAATAATGTTCCATTAGATAAACGTCAAGCTAATAAATAAAATCCATTTATTGCTTTTATGATAATATATTGCCTTTGTGCCATGCACAGAACACAGAAAGTCGAATTATTATTATCATTATTATTATTAATATTATTATTATTATTACTAGTAGTAGTAGTGGTAGTAGTAGTAGTTGTAGTATTTGTAGTAGTAGTTGTAGAATTAGTCTCACATGCAAAACATCCATAATGAAATGTACCCTTTGATAAAGTGCATGCAGTAAATAATTTACGGATTTAAAACAATGCAGGAAACTTGTTATCTTTTAGCGATTTAAAAAAGATAAACATATCAATCACTTCTAAAAATATGACTTCTCTACGCTAATTTATAACCGTGGTGTAGATTTTCATAACAAAATGTGCATTTAAATGCGAATTGTATTAGCTTGACGGAATAACATTGCATTTGATGTACCAATTAACTCTATGTTTCTTCTCTAAACTGATATTTCGTCACTTTCGCATGCGATCTCATGTTTGATCTACTTTCATGACCTATATCTTTATTATCTGCAGTTTGTTGAGTCAGCCGACAGCACTATTCTATGATGTATTCGATTAATTCTAGAAAGTGTGCTGTGATCAGCAGCTTGATATTTGTGCGACACTCTCATAATATATCTGGTTTATGTTATTTTAACGAAAACCTTATTTTGCTGCATTTTATTGGCGTATTTATATTTATTTACATTGAAAATTGGATTTCATTGTACTACCTAGATATATTCAGCAGATTTTCGACAGGGGATATGATTTAAAAACATAAATCGTTTACCTGTTTCCCCTTACTGAGATAATACAAATATCGACAATGCAGTTTTATTCGCAGATGGATTATTTGGTAGTCTCTTTTCTTGTTTCTTTATATTTGTATCTGTAGATTCTTTGAAACTATAGTATGACACACCAATAGATACAAGAGCTTTACGAAAAGAGAGGATGATAATGAAGATTTAAAAGGCCCCAACACTTAAATGAATTCGATATACATAAAATCAATCAATAAATAATCGGTATCATTCCGCTTGTGATCATGTAACGCCATCTATGCGTCGATACTTCCCTAAATACTTCCCCGACACTATTGTGCAAACATTGGCATTCATTATCTGGAAATCTTAGGAACTCAATTTTCTAGCGGAACATATCAAACCAGCTCAAAGATTAAAGAGGCGATTGGCAAATCAAAAAATCAAGCATACTTGTAGCAGTCAAATGTCGAGAAATCTACAAAGGTCACTGCAAATATCGAAGAAATGAATTGTATATTCCATGTAAAAGATTGAATCTAAAGCTATCGCTTTCTGTGATTTACTTTAGGTCAGTAATTTAACTTATTCATTATTTTGATTATGATTGAATAAATCATGCTGCACTTGCAATCTAACGAAGCAAAAAACAACATCTAAATGGAAATGAAATATCCATCTTTGCTTTTTTCAGTTCAGACTCTCTAAAATGAAAAGCTTCTACTGTAAAAGAGACCTGAATAAGGTAATAGTTAAGAGTACTCTCTGAAAATGAGGCTACATATTATGTTAAGGCTTGCGCTAAGAAAGAACGGATGTACTAATATGGATAAGTATGAAATAAATATGACCAATCTCATGGGATATACGAATAAGGAGTAAGCCATTATAAAACGTATGTTAGTATCTATTGACATTAACGTCAGAGAAAACGCGTCTAGACACATTACCTTTGGGACCAAATGGATGCAGTCAATAGGGATAATACGAAACAAATCTGCAACGATGTATATTAGTTCTGCTGTTAAAAGTTCGATGTCTCAGATATTATGATGCTAAAATGCATATTAGTTTTACAATTATTTAATACATGTCTGTTGAGTCATGCCACAGACAATAACTTGTCTTCCTTGTGACAGTATGTTCGGCAAAAGAATTAAATGCATGCAAATAATGACTTCAGTTCTATTTTTAAATACTTAGTAGATTCGACACACCACATACTTCGGACTGTTTTTGTACTCGTGTATCTTTCTATACATGTGTAAATAGTAGTTAATATTAATCGAATTATATATATATATATATATATATATATATATATATATATATATATATATATATATATATATATATATATATATATATATATATATATATATATATATATATATATAACTGAATAGTTCAATATGGCTGATTCATATATAGAAAAAAGTGCACATTAAACGTAAGATAACTTATGTTCATAACGTTCATCCTTTGTATTTACATTGCTTTCGTGTCAGCGTCATGGATGCTCTTCAGGCAGATACATTATACTTTTAAAAGATTTTTGTGAATAAACAATCGGACGTCATTTACTTCATTGTTTATAGGGCGAGATATAAACAACATCACATGTATATACAACAACACTTGTACACAAACACACTTTATACGCCTGAAGAAATCAATAGAAATCCTTTACAGTCCCCAAAAAAAACTTCTAAATTGAGAAACACATTCAAAAAAGCCATGGAAGTGGGTCAATGTATCGATACAGTTTATAAAGTTGAATATACAAATAAAATAACCAATATTGGAATAGTTATGTGTATCCGTTGGATTTCAATAATCATCAGTGGAAATATGATTTCCATATATCTTAACGTGTATGTTTAGTAAAGGAATGCATGTTTCACAATAAGACAAACAGACAGTCATAAATAAAATTTACTTTGGCATTAATATTCAAACAGTAATATATGGCCGAGTACCAAAGCCATCATAATGGGACGGGACATTACCTGTAAATTTTGGCCTTTCAAGGAACTAAAATATGCAGTTACACCGCTTGACACTTGTTTAAATTTTAGCGATTACAAAAAGCATTTCTTTTCTCGCAATTAAAATTTACGACAAAGATTGGACATTGATTTCGCAACATAATGAGTAACGAAGCCCATAATTTAAGACAAAAGTCAAAATAGACGAATGAACATTCTGAAACCCTTATATTATTCTTAAATAAGTGTAAAATTCCAGAAATATATCATCTTTTGTTTTCAACCCACACAAAAGTATTGTTATATTCGACGTAGCTTTCAAGGGTTGTTCTTGTTTTCTTTTTCTCTACTGACACGCACAGGTTTCAGTAGAATAAAGAGAAAAGAATCCCTCCCTTGACACCAACATAATGCTGCTTTAATGTCATAATGCCACTTTCATCAGGACGGACGAAATGAGTTGGTATAAAAGATGGCGTCTCAGTGTCCTAGACTATCTCTTGAGAGTATTTTCGCACAAAGTCTTCCACAACTTATCTGTCAGTAAGATGAAACAAATATCGATTGCATATGCTATTCAGAGGCTTTTCTACTCGGAATGTTCTCTTCTTTACTTTCCACTTATCCACCAACATATTGACTGAGTTGTCTTCCGCTGAACAACGGAGTTTAGATATGGTGTCCTATTTTGTTGTCCCTGACAATATTAAGAAAAGGCTTTGAGAATATAAACAAATTTTTATTGTTGAGGCATGTAACTAATCATGGAGAAATATAAAGGCGCCATACTACTTTACATAAAGTTTAAATATCATTTACAAGATGGCGAGGAAATGGCCGGACAAAAACACAAAGTAAGGTACCTTTAACATGACTATTTTATCCTCATGGGTTTGTCTCAAAATATTTTCTCAATTACATTTTGTCGACACAAGTATCCGTTGACCATATATTACAGCATTCACAAATTTCAGATTAGATGGATTTGGCCTATACTTGACTCCTGGTTATACCACGAAAGTAGGACACATTAGGTCCTGGAACGATTTATAGCTGCCCATCTTATACCACGGTATTAGGTCATATTAGGTCCTCGAATGATCGTCTGTAGTTGTCTTGCTTTAGGACGATAAAACAGCCCTTCACTCGTGATGATATTGATTGGCAGATATGGGGCTGATATAACATATTCATTATAAACCTGCAAAAATGCAATCTTGTCTGCACACATAGGTGTACATTTTATAGACTTACTGGTATTTCTCGCAGCTGTTGAGCCACCGTCGGCTGAAGAGTTCTTTTGGTGATATGTGCATTATATTTCCGGTGCAAATCCTATGTTTAGTGACTTGTAAATCCACGTTAAATACCACAACCCTCTGTCCTGTAGGCATTTTGCGTTTTTCCAAATGAAGAACTTTAAGAGGAACAGCAATTTGAATTAAAGGAAAGCAAACGCATGCATAACTCGCTTGAGCTTTATTTAGTGAAAACATATTTTTTCTTAAATATATAGGTAGAGAGTGTGCGTGATTTTGAATTTTTAACGTAGCTTTAACAATTTCTACGTCATATCGCTACGATGTCTGCAGTGTGGCAATTTATAGCCATGTCTAGCACTGGGGAATCATGCCGCAGACACGTAACATCATGTCCCACCCAGTCACATTATCCTAACACCAGGTCGACGAGTCCTAACACTAACCTCTTAATGCTGAGCGCCATCGAGGCAGCTGTTAGTACCATTTTTATAAGTCTTAGGTATGACTCGGCCAGGGATTGAACCCGCGAGCTCTCGTATCCAATGCAGACGCTCTAACCAATAGGCCACCAGAGCGGTCAAATATAACATGCAACATAATATAGAGTTAGAAGTAGTACGACACATAAAATTTGAGCGTTGAAGGAAATTCACATCGAAACTGAGGAGTAATAGAAGATAATGTTGAATAAAGTACTATTTCAACGTCAATGTATCGTTCAGCTATATATCTTTCTCTATAGCCATCATGCATGTCCATTCTAAAGGTTTTTGTTGTGAATTGGTAATATTTACAATTTAGAATTGTAAATTGAATTGGCAACATGCAGCCATTATTGTGATGATGTGCCAATAATCGTTCATACATACATTTCTTCCAATTCGTATCTTTGTGTTTACTACACCTGCCTATCTAAACATAAAAATACACATAAAATCAAGAAATAAACATGTTTTTCTAGTACACTATCCCACCCCACCCCTTTAGGTAACGAATTTTTAATTTTGAATACGACGAATTTGTTCCCAATTTTCATGGATAAAGCCCTCTTCAATACTTTATTTATTTACTGTAGATAATATGCGAAACTTTTGTCATTGATTGGAATAGTGAAGAAAAAAATGTTAATCTTATTCCGAAAATATGTATCGCACTCGAGTGTTCCATGTTACAAAGTTGTGACTAAACCTATCTAAAATTATACATATAGAGAGCTAATTGTTAAACATTCATTATTTTTCAATTGACTAGCTGCATTCTCGGATTTAGGGTCATGATAAACTGCTTCTAGTGTATATATGATTTCGATAGACTGGTTGATTGATTGGTTGATTGATTGGTTGGTTGATTGATTGACTGATTGTAGTTCAACGGCAACACAGCATGTGAACGACCGTTAAGTGCTGTAACAAATTCTGGAGACTTAAGTTTAAGTACATGCTATGTTCAGAATCATAACACTGATAATTTATAATATATGATAAGATTATCATAATATCACTGATAATTTATCAAATATGGTAAGATTATCGCAATAGCACTGATAATTAATAAAATATGGTAAGATTATCCCATTAGCACTGACTATTTATTAAATATGGTAAGATTCCCATTAACATTATTTATCTAATGTCGTAAGTTTATCCCATTAGCACTGACCTTTTAGGTACACCACGGCGACCGGCTCACCATGGTTCTTCCATTGGATAATTTACTCGACTCCAAATCGTACTCGTAAAAATAAATCCTGACCCACTATAAGTCTGCATTTCTCAATTTCGAATAACATGTTTAAGCCTGGATTAACATTTATTGATTTGAATTGTTCATTAAAGTTTTATTACGAAGGTGCCCGCTGTCTGAGCATGGTTCAAACCTGCGCTCTTCTGGTCACAAGTCCGTTACCCTGACCAATTAACATCTTATACTCCTGAATGAAAAATTTGAACCATTATCCGTTCGAAGTCAAGCAGTACTCATTATAATACTTTCTGTGATTCAACGCAATGTCATGGCGGTACAAAGATCGCTGCCATTGCCAAAAGCTATTTATATCTCTCTTTACTATTGTTGGCTTTCTTTCTGTACGTTACCATGTGATGGGTTCATTTCGGATGGAAACATCAAGATGTGAATGTTTCGTATTTGGATATATCTTCTCAGAATTTCTTTAGATTATGCAAAGCAGAAGGAAAACATTATTCTTAATCTGTACATAAAAGTTCTTGGGTTTATTGGGATGGCGCTGTTGTGTGTTTCTGTGCTTAGATGTGGATATTCATAAGTTCAGCTCGTTTGTAAACTAATCTCCTGCCATATGATGAGGAAATTATTTCATTAAGTCCAATTCTTATATTAGTACCATAAATAATACTTATCATAAATAATACTTATAAATCAGTTCAGACAACCTTCACCTTAAGTTTGCGAGGACAATGGACAAAAAGTACGAAGCCACGGCCAGGTCAAATACTAACTACTAATCTTTGATTTTGTCAAAATACGAACTCCAATCTATTGTAAGGTCAAATACTACCTCCCAATTTAGTACAACGTAAGACCCATGAGATTTGATTATTGACACAGAGAAGAGACGTGGAATGAACCAAATTCTTACGGATTTGCAAGAAGTTAAGCAGACCCTGAAAGGGGCTGTTACAAAAGAAGATATCAAATTGATGGTAACAATAGAGGAATTAGGTGCGGTGGTTTCAGAAATTGTCTCAACTGTTTGCCAAAAGAAAACAGCTGAAAAGAAAACTGGAGCAAGAAATAAAAGATAGGATGACAGATTTGCAAGAAAGGACGGAACCACTAGTATTTGAAAAGTAGCAATTCAAACATAAATTGAAAAATATAAAACACGGAGAATATGAATTTGAAAGAAGAAGTAAATAAGATAGGGCAATGTGGGCAATGCAAATAGCACACCAGAACGAGAACAATATTGCATAGAAAACAACGTAAAAATATTTAATAACATATGGACACAAAGCGAAAATTTAGAAAACAATCAGACTCAGTTAATTAAAGATGCTTCGTGTAAAGACATGAATCAGAGACATACTTGCCATCGACATAATTCCAGGACCCACACAAGACCAAAGCCCGTACTAATGAAACTTAGAACTTCTGAGGCCAAAATAGTCCTCGTAAAGGACAAAAGGAAATTGACAGAAAAACGTAGAATACTAACGACTGAAGATGTAATAGGGCGAGTAGCGTTCTGTCCAGTTTTATCCCTTTTGATCACTACTTTGGAATGATTCATAATAGGAGACTCGATAGACCAGAAAGAAATTGTAGTGGCTTAAGTGATATATTTCTGCGTACAATAGGTGTTACACGGTAATGAATACGGTCACCACTGATTTTTACATTTTTTCAAAACAATCTGCAAATTACACTTTGTGGTGATAACAGCGGTTGGTACAGAAAATATCTTGAAGATTTTGCTTTTAATTTATGATGCTGCTCTATTATTAATGTTTGATATAGCATTTAATATGCAGAGTTTATTACACAGCTTTATCGAACACTGTGCCTATTGGAAATTTGAGGTAAACCTTGATAAAACTGTGGCAATGATTTTCACACGAAAAGGAGGGTATTAAAGAGGTAATGAAGGTTATCACACACACATGTTTATCATGGTTGGTTTAGCATCCATGCCGTTTTCTCTGCGATCGAATGCGGAACCTGGAATGATATTGGACTACCAGTGGGCACGTACGAGGTTGAATGAATCGATGACAGGTTCCCGCGGAGGGTTTAGTTGGTGACAGAAAAAGACTAAAAATCTGTGCGAGCTCACACTTTATCATCTCGATTGAATCTCCACGATGTGCACAGTCATCTCTGACAATAAAGCATTGAATGTGATTCACGCGGAATAAGGCTTTCTGCGTGCTTGACTCGACGGTACCTGTTACAATATCGCGTCAGACATTGTCATGATAACATTGACGATTCTAACCTCTGACACCATCAATGGCGGTTACCGTTCACCTTCCGTAGTAGCCCAAGGTAATATATTTTTCGGGTTCCCACCGCATGCGCCCCGAGTTATCTGCTTTCAATAATTATAACAGCGCATGTGTATCTTCCATGCATCAATCCCCGATTGATATGCGTTCGGTTTTCCCTGGTGGATTAGGATGGGCATCTGCGGCGAGATTTTGGCGATATAACTCTACCTTATAGATCGACCTGACATTTAATTAATGCAATCACGGTCGTACGCGCGTTCGTGTTATCAATGCGAAAAACCCGTTGACTGACAAATTGCAAACTGACGAGCGTGGGCAAATGAAACTTCAGCTTCGGGATACATTTAGGTATTTTCTTCTGTGCGAAATATTCTTCAAAGTCTAAAGAAATCTTTTAGGGGCTGACAGCTTTAATGCATGCAGCATCAACAAAATTTTACGTGCGAACAATGGCACATGGGCATTTTTCAACAGCGCACGCCGACAGAAAGGAAATTGAAGCATGTTTGGACAAAGTTACCTTCGCTATGACGAAGTTATGACTCGCTCGTTACAACAACAATTAACAGAGAAACCACTTATCCGTCTATAATGTTCAGCCAGAACACAACCGAACCTACTATTCATGTCAGATACAAAATTTCCTCAAGTAATGTAACGGAAGACATACTTTATGTTCAGTTTGGTTTGAGTCGACAAATCCATATTTATGTCTGAGGGAAGTTTCCCTGCGTGATTCCACTCACAAACATATTCGGATTTAGCAGGAACGTTCGTAAAATTAATTTCAGGATTTGCGGTATTAATAGTCTGGTGTAATATTCACGATTTCTTTCACGATGACCACAGACTCGGTGATATACGCCGTTCGAAGAGAATTCTCGTGGTAAATAAGTACCCAACAAGGTGTCAACAAACCGCTTGATGTGTTTATGGCATTTGAAACCAGTGACAATCTGGGCACTCATATGGAACGTCCGATAGTTTCAAAATCTGCCACCACTTAGGCCTCGCTGAAGTTAAAGGTCCACCATTAACTTACCGATGACATTTTACTCAGCTTTAAAAACAACAATATAGCGCGTATGTATCATCGACTGTTTAAATATAGACTAGAACATTGACGCTGGCTTGAAGATTGCCCAGATTTGCGCGATTTATTACTATTCTCTCGAGCATTTAGAAGTGGTTAAGCAGTTAATGGTGGACATGTAATTCGAAAACAGTATTATCGGTGTTGCAGATTATATATGTACCGCAGTGAATCTCTTCGATAAGACTCTGTTCCTAAAAGACACATGTGGCTCAACGAGGGTCACTGACTCGTAGAGGGTAATTACAAATGCAACGTTTCGAAATAAAATGTAGTCAAACGTCAACGAAGTGAGATAATTCTGAGTTGAAACCCGACGGCTGAATATTTTCATTCCTCGCTGCCATTCCATTACTGTTGGCGGCTGCAGCCAAAGTGGTAGCAGAAGAGGTTGCATTAGGAACCGCATCCAATTTTCATTTCTTCGCTACGACAAACTCCTTAAAACAGTTCAGAAGGATCTTCATAGCAGTCAGATTGGAGTCAAAGGCTCTCATTCCATGATCTGTCGAACGTGGGAAACTGGAATCGCTACCTAGGACTTGGAACTTATTATTTCGCATAGGCGGTATCGCTTTGATATCTATTGTATTTGGCTCGCAAAGGCTTGCACCGTCGTGTAAAATCGTTGAATAAGCTTCAAATTGAGAAACGATACTGCTCCTCCATCGCTGTTTTATTCAACGCTGCTTATTCACACCCAAACAGAAAGCCTAATATGTTGACATATCATCATTAAAGCAATACGCTAGTGGATCCTATGAGCACTTGTAAATGCAAATCCAAATCACACATTTTTAGTAAATCAGCGTAGTTTCTTATTTGTGCTTGTAACTGTCTGTGCTTTTCCATTTCAGCCAGCACCGTCTCAAACTCAACAACACTGATTATTTTATTTTCGATTGCCATCAAGTAACTGCAGCTGCTGGGAATTCGGAATAGGTGCGTTGCATCGAAATTAATTTGCTACCACCATCCAGCGACACCAGTTACTATTGATATAGCAACGATAACAATACAGATTGGTGAACCTACGATGATTGTTGTTGTTTTAATTCTAAGCACACCAAGACCAAACGTCGTCGCCGCCCTAAGACCACAAACAGCATCTACGATAAAAAACACGCGAGGTTTTATTTCATGATCAGCGTGGTTCTCTTGGTAATTGCCTCTCGCAGCTGTTGTTCCCCTTCAATTATTTCTTCACTCCGGTAAGACTGAGGGTCTATTAATAATACAACTGTGTATTTTATCTGTATGACAGGCAAACCTTGTCCGGTCTCATCATTACGCCCAGGAGCAATGCACACATGCACTTCTTGCCAATACTCAACCAATGCACCGCTGTTGCTGATTCCACTTTTCTCAGCTTTTTTATTCTGTGCAATTTTTTTATAAGCATAACAAAATGTAAATTGGTCTACAGAATTCATTTTAAAAGAACCCCAAACTATCTTCATTTGATGAATAGAATCGACCATGTAGACGTTAAATCTAAACATATAACTGGATAAGCGAAATGGGAGCTCCATGAAATCAATCTATTAACCATGCATTGCTTACCAAGGCAATGGTAGCACTCATGCAACAGTGTACCATCTGTACGGTTTTCAGGAGGTTAGAATGAAAGGTGTGCATTTATTCACATCAAAATTATTGATGATGTTGCGGTAGACCACCAGAAAGTATATTTAAATGTGAATTTTAAAAGCGTTCAATGCAACATTCTGTTACATTTGTTGTTCGAGTTTATTTACCATTTCTTCCAAAACTGAGATTTTTTCTGAAGACTGTCTATTCCGATTCCATTTTTCAGTTATGCTTGCAGGCTCATGATGATTGGGAGGAAATGTTTGCTAATTGTATTTCCTGTATTGTTTGTCTGTAGCATATTGTTTTGCCAATTCGTAGTTTGATTGATGCTATTTGCTTTTATACCTGAAATCGTGTTTACAGGACCGACCTAATATTTGCCCTACACATCCCCAATCTAAATGTCTTTATGTTTATTTAAGATGTACCACTGTCATTTGCACAGTTGTTTTTATTTTCCTTCCGTTGTATATCTCCTTTTTACCTAAATATACTACAACGGGATTGATGTCCAGACTATCATTGCAAAGTAAAACATATCGTGTGAAAAGACATACGCTTTTCTTTTGTTGTGTTTTTGCGGAGGTTACCGCTATTTTTCTGCTGACAACACGCTATACTTGGTGGACAGTATATCTGGTACAGGAAGAACTGGGAAGCCTAAGACAACTCGATCACTCGAGACCTCAAAGACATATGCACTCATCAACACTAGACACCTAATCAGCACATTTTCATTGCGTAATGAACCTTTTTCGCATCAGGTGAATGTAATTATTTTCCTTTCTCTTTTTTCTGTTAATATGCAGTAGAATGTACCTACATAAAAAGTTGTCAATGATGATATATCAGAGATTGATTCTGCAAATTTGTGTAATTTCTTATCAGATACAAATTTCTTCTTTTGTTGAAAAAATTATTTTAAGAATTTAATTTTGTAATAATACAAGCTAAACATTTTCCTGTGATTCTGTGGATAATTAGCAGAGGTTTGGTTGCAAGGACATCATTGGACGCGCTTATTTTTTATTTAACATACATACCTGTGCTTTTAGGTTTCGCTTCAGATGTTCGCCGCATTCAAAAATGTTGCAAAAAATGTAAAACAAATGTTTAGCACAAGAGAAATAGCTACACAAATATATTTGAGTCAATACTGTTATGATGTCACACTCTAAATCATGTATAATTGCCAAACTTAAAAATGACACAGTTTGGGATCGGAAATAAGTTATAGAACTCAGTATCATGTATATAGAATACTTCACATATCAATGCAGACGGTCGGTTAACGATGTTGACAGGTGACGTTGCGCACTCGCGTTTTTAATATAATGTAAATAATCATTTGGATACATGTGACTCGCATACATTTCCAGTTCCTCGCCGCAAGAAAGATTGCAATTAAATATTGGATGTATTTATTCTGCTTGGGCAGCCACTATTCGCAGACACTTCATGGGTGTTTACATTGCTTCTGCATCTGCTAGAACCCATGATCTCGAAGAGTCCGATTGACAAGGAAACATCATTAAATATCCAGCCCGATTTCTAGTTTGCAAACATGTATACTAATCAATTCGAAGAAATAGGAACTCAATCACGCCAATGTTATAATGAAAGAAGCAGTCGACAAATAATAAGATCAGAAGGACTTCACGATTTCATTTGCCGAGAAAAATATGAATGCCATTGATTTCGGTAGCAAACAACAATAAATGTATTAAAGAAGTCACCTTTATTCCCAAATCGCATATTATATTATTCCTGTAAAAGTCTTACTTTGCAGCTGTCTCTGTTGCAAGTGACCTCATGTCGTCCACTTTCTTACAAGGTACTTTAGTTAAAACCGCGGTCAGTGTAGGACAAGCAGGACAATATCCCTGCGGTCCACAACCGTTAGGGGCCTACTGGATAATGTTTTCTTGGTCCCACAAATCCTGTCGGCGGTCCTGGCTAAAACAGTGTGTGTGTGTGTGTGTGTGTGTGTGTGTGTGATTTATATTTGTAACGTAGCTTAACAAATTTAGTCATAGCGCTACGAAGTCTGCAATGTGGCAGTTTATAGTGATGTCTAGCACTTGGTCATCATGCAGCATACATGAGGCATGATGTCCCACCCAGTCACTCTATCCTGACACCAAGCCGACCAGGGATAACCCTAACCTCTTAATTACTTGCGCCAAGCGAGGTAGCTGCGGTAGCTGCAAGTACCATTTTTATAAGTCTTTATTATAAATAGTTCGGGGTTCGAACGTGCGACCTCTCCTATCCGTGGCGGAGGCGCATACCCTTACGCCACCGGAGGCTAAAACAGAGGGAAATATGTAGCACATGTAAACTAACATAGCAATCAAGGATGAAATACGTAAATTTACCTCAGTCTAGACTCTCTTGGCAGGAAAAAAGTTTATAATTTAAAATTGAATCTTAGAAATTTACTTCGGTATTGAAGAATGCAGAGAACTTTATATGTGCAGTTTCTTATCATGGTATGGTTTCATTAAGAAAGAACCCTTGTTCAAACTTTGTTGTTGTTGTTGTTGTTTTTGTTTGTTGGTTGGCTGGGTTTTAATGGCATCTATAATTCATTCTTAGCCTAGCAAATTAGAGCCAAGTACCTTTCCGAAGAAAATATAAAACCTGGCATAGATAGGTGTAAAACCCGCAACCACTGAAATTACGAATGTACGTTCTTCCAACCGTGCTATCGCAGACTAAAAACTTGAAAAAGTAAATTTTAAGTACCTTGTAGGATAATAATAACAATAAAGAAATAAATACACCGTTTGGAATTTCGCAATGAATTTCCATAATGCATACAACTACATACAATATATAGAAATTAATATTATGCATGCAAATTGATATGATACATACAAATTGATATAATTTATGCATATTAATATAATACATACAAATTGATATAATTCATACATATTAATATAATACATACATATTAATATAATTCATACATATTAATATAATTCATGCATATTAATATAATTCATACATATTAATATAATACATTCGATTTGATATAATACATATATAAACAATCTATAAAAGTTGAAACGTTTTACATCTAACAACGGTTCTAGCCTAAGGGAGTGGAACTGGACACTAATGAAAGCCAACGACTAAGGTAGAGGGTTTAGTCAAGAAGGAAAGTCAACCAATAAGAGAGAAGGTTTAGTCACGAAAAAAGTCAATGACGAAGGGATTGGGTTTAGTCACGAATAATAGTCAAACACTAACGGAGTGGGTTTAGTCACGAATAAAATTCAACGACTAAGGGCATGGGTTTATTCACATAATGAAATTCAAAGACTAAGAGAGAGTGTTTAGTCACGAGTGAAAGTCAACGACTAAGGGAGTGGGTTTAGCCACGAATGAATGCCAATGACTAAGGTAGTGGGTTTAGTCACGAATGAAAGTCAATCACTAAGAGCGTGGGTTTAGTCACGAATGAATTTCATTGACTAAGGGAGTTAGTTTACACGAATGAAGATCAATGACTAAAGGAGTAGGTTTAGTCATGATTCATAGTCAGAGTGAAGCAGGTCATTTCACTTTACTAGGAAAGCTTGTTAAACCACAAACTGTTACCGGACTCGAAATATTACCTATCACATTTTGAGTAGATAAAGTATCACTAAACACAAAATCTAGCCATCCAAAATGGAGTCGAATTAAGTTTACCAACACCAAGTAATCTGGATAATCTTTAGTTAAAATGATATTTTTATAAATCTAGAGCGTTGGTACCAGTTAGTGATACAAGTAATCTCCCTTGAATATATATATATATATATATATATATATATATATATATATATATATATATATATATATATATATATATATATATATATATATATATATATATATAATGAACACCATGGAGGTACTTTAATGATGATGTTTCGAATTACATGTGTACAGCGGTTCTAGAAGACTGACCTGAGCAATGAAAAAAACTTGGAATATTTTTTTTTTCGATACATAATAAATTAATTCTTGAAAGTTTGTATTTATGGTGCCAAAATGTCATATACATAAATGATGAGGTTTCGGATTATTTGTATGGGTAATGTTCTTGAAGCACGTGACATTTACTGCTAGTCACAGAATGAACACCATGGAGGTACTTTACTTCCTTGCTCATATAAACTCGAAACAACAAGCTTAATCTTCCTTAGTCCACGTACAGCCTAAACACTGAAACTACGTACAGTCCACTCCTTAAAACTTTTCATTGACGAGTTGAACCTAAGTCCTTTCAAGTTTTACATTTTAAATCAGATTTCAAATCCTGTAAGTAGGTTAGACGTTGCATCAGATTTCAAATCCCTTAAGTAGGTTAGACGTTGCATCAGATTTCAAATCCCGGCAGCCGTTTATACTTTACACCAGATTGTATAGCTTGATAGTTGGTTACATTCTGCATCAGATTTGGTTACATTTTGCATCAGATTACGTATCACGGAAGTTCAATTTTGCTTTGAATGATTACAGCCAACCTATCTATAAATTTAACTTGCTATATTTGGGACTCAAATATGTCTTGATACAAAATGCATCTTGCAATAGGTTACATGTTGCTGCAGGTCGTTGTGCGCTGATGGTTGAAGTCTACATTAAGGCGAAACATCACTAGCTATGCTTGCGTTGGGATACATTTAGCGGCTCATCAAAAATGCGTCTGACATATAACTGACCGCAATAATTAGGCATGCTTTGATTTGTGATAAGATTTAGAGACATGATATGGCCCTCTCTCGAAAAGCATCATATCATTGGCTATTGGGCTTTTGCCCTCATCCTGGTTCTATAGAACCAATAATTTCGAATTACTGTGAATTCAGACAATGACATATTTTGAACTATATTACGGTGAAAGACTGTTAGGACAGCATCACTCTCCAGCCCATTCGCACATTATCACTTTTGGAACATATTTGGAATACCCCTGGAATTCAATTGGAACTTCATATATTTGGATTTGCGATAAAACGTTGCTGACTTTTTTGGATTTAAGTCACAATGATGTAATAATTTTTTTTAAAATTCAGTTTTTATTCTAGGGAAATAAATTATTTATTGAGTTTTAGAAACTCTTTTGGTTTTAGCTTTTCTGTTACTTAGATTAAGACCACTGAGTTGTAACACTGTATGCTGGTTTTGTCTTTTCATCAATAAGCTTTAGATAGCGTGCTAATAACATCATTCGTATGAGGTGAGGACAGGAAGGAGGGTGAGGTATAAAGCGGTGCAAATGTTCGACATTTCACAACAGAACATAAGTTTTATTAACTAGTTGTTAGCTTGGGTTATTATGTGATTGGTAGTAGCAGCAGTATTAGTTATATTGCTGGTTATAACTGTTATTTTTGTTGTAATTGCTGATGTTGCTGTTGTACTTGATGATGATATAAATCAATGGGAACACCCCTAACTTTATCATAATAATACCAATTTATCTTGATTGTTTTAAGTCACATGCTCTCTCAATATTGTACATGAAGGAATGAAATATTGGTTGACTTTATGATTAACTGTTTGATTAATTGGTTCATTGATTTATTTATTAACTGATTGATAGTAAAGGGATCAATGGTTGGATTAATGGATGGAGAAAGCTTAATGGTTTATAAGATATGTTAATAGAGAAACAACTGAAATTCTCAGATATATGGATTGACAGAGAGACGTACGTTGCTGTAGATTTTGATACACTAGAGATAGATGGAGAGACAGTTAGACAGGTGTAGGTTGCTGCTGATTTTGATACACGAGAGAAAGATGGAGCGACAGTTATGCGTAGGTTGCTGTAGATTTTGATACACTAGAAACACATGGAGTGACCGTTAGTCAGGTGTAGGTTGTTGTTGATTTTAGTACACTAGAGAAAGATGGAGTGACAAATATACAGGTGTAGGTTGTTGTTGATTTTGATACACTAGAGATATATGGAGTGACATATAGACAGGCGTATGCTGCTGTAGATTTTGATACACTAGAGATATATGGAGTGACATATAGACAGGCGTATGCTGCTGTAGATTTTGATACACTAGAGATATATGGAGTGACATATAGACAGGCGTATGCTGCTGTAGATTTTGATACACTAGAGAGATAAGGAATGACAGTTAGACAGGCGTAGATTGCTATAGATTTTGATACACTGAAGGCAGTAGTTTATGTCACAGAAAGTAGAGAAAATATTACCATGTCAAAAGCATGCTGGATATTGCTACAATAAGTATTTAGAATCCCTTGAAAGAGACACTGGTTAAAAAATGGAAATTTCTCATACATAAAACAGGTGCTGGTGAATAGCGACCATTAAGAAACAAACGAACTGCGGCCTACGTAATGTATTTGAGACGGTTGGATGTAAACTAACTATAATTATGTAAGAACTTTTATTTGACTTTTTGTTTCGTGGAAACAAAATTCCTTATTTTTTAGTTTCTGTATATAAATGTCATCATTATTTGGAACGAGAAAGGCATCTTAATTGACTTTTGCAGCCTCTATGTCTATCCTACAGATCATACCTAAACTGTATGTCTAGTGCTGCCATTCGGACAGCTTCTGCTATTTACAAAACAAACTATTTGTTATTTATAACCTCTCAGTCAATCCTGCAGTCAAACCAGTCATATCAATAGTCGCGGTAGTTGAAACAGATTGGGTTTCTTTTTAGCGGAGAAATATCCGGCGTACAAAATAAAAGAAATTGTGTTTTTATTTTAATTAATAATTTTTAAAAATTTTTAAAATATTTTTTTAATTTTATTTTTTGTGAATAACTGCGCTGACATTTATCCTAGGCACATTTTTGTCTCTAAGAAATAGTTTAATGCTTAATTGGATTATACTTGCGGCGAGATGTTCCTCGTTTTATTGAACCATTCAACAAAGATGTAATTAATGAGAACGCTGACATAACTGTGCAATAGAAGCCTCATCACTGGCAGGATGTGAATCTTACGATAAACATGTACAAGTATTCTACTGTAACATACATCGTTTGAAAAGAGGTTTTTGCTTACGGTTCCCATTTCTCACGTTCTGTTATTTGTCCCCAGGAAGTATTTTTCACTGGCTATCGTATTTCTTGCTCACTTCATCAGGCCTAGGAGCAAACACATTTATCTAAATCGATCTGAATGCCTTTATAATATATATATATATATATATATATATATATATATATATATATATATATATATATATATATATATATATATATATATATATATATATATATATATATATATATATATATATATCTTTATATTGCATTAGCTATATGTAACGTGCTCTTTTTCATTTACTTTGTTTTATTATCAATTACTGCAAGACCACCATCTCTACGCAATGAACCACGTTTAACTGCTCTAAGATATTCAGAAATAATATATCTGGTGGGTTGGTGGATGCATTAGAGTGTATTCATACAAAGATGTATTTATAAGACTGAATTTTATTGAAACCTCTGAAAGAATTTTGTAACACAAATATTAACTTAACACATTCAGCATTGAAACAAAATTGGAAAACACGACAATTTTGAATACATCTTTAAATATAAAACACAGACTATATATATAGTGTTTCTTCTTTTTGTCTTCATAACACAAAACTTATCATTGAAAAATAGTTTTTTTATTAGATGACATTCTCCATACTGAGTCAGCCCTTGGGTCTCAGTCAATCATACTAAATGTATTAACTCCTCAGCATGATTATAAATTGCCAACATTCGATAGAACACATATTCAATGAAATGGCGATAGTATTTATCCAGTTGTGGTAGGAAAGAAATTTCTAACGCATGCCAGAGTAATCAGGATTTAAGCATTGATTGGTATCTAGCATCACAGTGGAATTCTTCATTAATTTTGATCTGCAATATCAATCAGGACAAAATATGACCTTGCAACGTCTACATTATCAAATGTTGCAATGCTACCGAGAAAAATGACTCTTTCAAACTGCAGGGAAGATTTATTTTATTTTTGAAAACAGATACATGTTTTGTACAGCTGACCCGTCTGTCCGGATAAATAATAGCTTATAGCCTACACATTAGCTATACGACAGGATGACGTGGGACTGCTGTTTCTGGTGAAACCATGGGAAATCATATAGATGCAGAGTACAAGATAACATTAAATGTAAAGAAAACCATTGGGGAAACGGAATCCTTATATTTGAGTAGAGATTGATGGTTAAAGAGCCTGTGTAATTCGAATACACTCTAAATGAAAGCACACCGAACCGAGATTCCCAGTGGTTTGAATGTTTCTTCTTAGGAATGTTAATTGATAGTCTAGGTTCATTAACCTGAGTGTAACTCATAACATTACCGGAATTCCATATTAGGTTTATATATATGGCCTCAAACGGGAATTTAACACTGCGGTTTGATGGCTTCATGCTGGAAATTAACAATGTGGACTTTATGGTCTCGAACGAAAATGGGACCGAAGAAGGAGGAGTTGTCACTCTTGCCTCCTATTGGAATGGTAATGTTAAATTGTGGAGTGTAATAGGCCGTTTTCATGTTTAAATAGGATGGCGTCATATGGGAAATGAATATTTTTCGATACACAGTCCAATATATACCATACTATCTAACGAAATAAAGGTAAGAGTATTTTATAGTCACACTGTATACATAAATACTTAAATCCAAAATGCTGTTACACAGGAGGGTTAGGATGTAAAAGAAGGTGGATGAAATATAAGCAAACTCTCTCTCTCTCTCTCTCACACACACACACACACACACACACACACACACACACACACACAGAGTATTTATTTACTACTGCCACTACTACTGCCAGCAATAGCCACAGCATGAGTAGGACTAGGCCGTGGAAAAGGTTTAAGGCCTATACCGATGTGTTATGGTATCGCGGGTCTTAAAAGTTAGTGATCCGTTAACAAGTAAATAAAGGCACTGGCCTTCTAGGTGCTGTTTTATATATGTATATTTGGTCCATATTAGCATTCATTTAATTTCCACTTTAAATCAAATGACTGTAGCAAACGATCGATAAACTTACCCATGTAGATTCCAAGTTGGCCTTACTCTGATATCGCGGTAATACCGACAAAATACTTTTAGGATGGCATATACTTACAAATTGTGAATCAGTTTGAAACGTGGATGCTACTTCAGTGGTTTTCATTCTGTCACCCTACCCTCCAAAAAATAGAAACTTATCTGAGAAAATTAAAACAATGCGTATGTAACCACTTATGACGGGGGTTGGATGGTGGAGTCAGGATTGTCAGTGAGAATGGGCACACCAACATGAGCATGAATGTGGCAGACTGTTTCTACAAAACCAGGAGTTAAGACGAAACGTAATAAATCGTGAACAACAAAGTTTTTAAGTCAGTTGCGAAAGCTACCATAAAACAACAACATTAACACCCTTGATAGTTTGATTCCTATTTGCTACTATTCGATCATTTGCGTCATGACAAATATGGCGAGCATGTGATCCAACATCGTGCATAAAATCATTCGACATTATCAGACGATGTGAAAACGATTCGCAACAGTGATATCTATTTTTAGAAGGTCTAGATTTTTATGGGAACATGAAGTACGGCCATGTTTTGAAAAAGTGGAATTCATTTTCAAACGTGTACTCGCCTGCAGTTCCGACATTTTCCCAAAAAAAAACTGGTAATGCAGAACTAGTAGCTTACGATCATCAAGTGTATACAATATAAGCACACTATAGGTGGTGCTATGTAGAAAATTATCGGAAAACTCGAATTCTGTGATACGTGTTAGTGTGTTTGAGTATATTATTTATACTGAAGGAAAAAAAGTTAAACAAACAGTCGCTTACGTTTTCTTTTTCTCCATGGGTGTGAGTGTATGTATGTTCTCCTGAAATCATAATGAAATTCCATAGCACGTCACAAAAGTTCATTTTCTTTCTTTCTTTCTTTCTTTCTTTCTTTCTTGTAAATTTCTTTACTGGCATGGGTTCTTCCTCTTCCCAGTCAATATCTTCTTCTTCTCTTGCCATCTTGACTTTCTTGACGGGTATGGGTTCTTCTTCTGTTTCAGCTTCTGAGGAATTTCTTTGTTCTCTTTATTTTAATTGGAATACTCTGAAGACCAGTGCCATTTTTCTTCACATTGTTTACAGTTATCTGCACACTGGTCTCTCTTTTCTCCTGTCTTTCCTCGTCTTTGTCGTTGTAGACACTGGGGCCCCTTTGTCATTTCTTTTGACAGCATAACGCTTTTGATCTGCAGTGAAATAGTTCGTAGTCTAGTTAGATGTGTATTTTCAGATGAATCTCTGTAAATCTCTGACAAGAGGGGCGATTTGTCTGACTCGTGCATGTACACAGAATGTTGAATGAATATATTCTCTTAGGGTGAGAAACTCATTTTGTAGGGTGTGAGTTTGTATCCTTGTCAAATCAAATTTTAAATCAAAATGAAACTATCAAAATATGCCGGGAAGCGTCCAGAAGAAGCCAAAGAGACCACTTTTGATGTCGCCACATATGCCAAGTGAAGTTTTAGAACACTTTCAATCCAGTGATGTTGAAGATAACATGAGTGAGACTCAACCAATACCATATGCCACAAGACCAAAGGAGTAAAGGTTAGATAAGAAAGAATGTTGTTCAGGAGCTCTCAAAGATTATTTTCTTTCTAGAGGCGCAAAAATGTGACTTCTTGAAAAGTTCGAATGGCAGCATACACGTACACAGTATAAACACGTACACAGTATAAACACGTACAGAGTATAAACACGCACACAGTATAAACACGTACACAGTAAAATTTAAAGAGTTAAAGTCTGAACTGCACCAGAGAAACATTGGAATCATAATTATAGAAATTGAAACGACTGTGCTGTGCTCAATATGACGATTGTGAGAAGTATCTACAATAACCTATATTGTTTAATTTTTCAAATTGTAGTGAAATTCCAGTCATAAGAGAAAATATTTATCTGGCCTCTCGTATTCGTGCTAACTTTTCCGAATGGAATTTAGACCGCATAAACAACATTTGTAAGAAAGAAGACATTCAACGTTACGGGAATTGTCATGGATATGCTGAAGTTATGGGTCAAAATTTCTCAGGATACGACAGAGTAAATCTTTTGAAATATTACTCAGAATAAAGCACCACATGTAAAACAGGCACCTTAAATGGAGTCAAACTGATTTACATGAAAGTGGGAAACGTACAGTTTAAAGATTCTACGAGATGTTTGGACATGTCTTTGAATAAAATGTCTAAAACGTTTGGAATGACTGAAATAGTAACAGGCTATTTTCAATATTTCTTCAATAGTGAAGAGAAGAGAAAATTTTAAATTTTTCCGTTGATGATTGGGATTTAGAATAAACACACAGGTCCTCTACGAATATCAGGTATGTTTATTTCACGGATGTCCAACTTATTTTCCTCAACAAGACATGATAAGTCCTTTCTCAGAGCTCATCCATGGATGACATATATAAGATAGATGCATGACTTGAGAAAATAAAAGGATACCAAGTGATAAAAATTATGGAACAAGGCTACGATCGACGTTTCATAGCCGATCCAGAATTTATACGCATTTGCCAAAGAGTCCGACGTGGTGGCTATATAATCTATACATGCACGCAACAGTTTGTTTGGAGTACGAACCAATGTGACACGCTTGCTATACGACGTGGACGAATCTCAAGGAGAGTACATCAAATGCATTGATCTGTGTTCCTTGTATCATTGGGTGTGTAAATATGCGCTGTATATCGATGGTTTCCTGCACTTTCTTGAAGACAAGGGTCTTTATTTACTTATTTGCCGTTCGCTTATTTTAAGACCTGCGGTACCGTAGCACCCCGGGATGATGTTCCAAATCAAATAATGCAAATATCCGGTTACAAATTTAATCTTGAATTTCTGCATGTATCAATTATCCATTCACATGAATATATAACAACTCGAATGCTTACTAGTGAAATTTACACACTTTAGGTTTAAACATTATAAACATTCTTATCGATTATATTTCTACAATATGGCGAGTCTAACCTGACACAAGTGATCGATCTGTCATCATACTATACCAGATTGAATATTGATGATCTGTATGAAATGTTATATTAATTTGAAAGGACAATTGCTCTTTGAATTATAATTTGTAAAAAAATATATATATACTTTTTAACGTTCCTGGTTATAGACCTTCGTAATATTAAATTCAACTCGCGTCTGCGACTATTTGTTACGAAATTATTCCTTCTTTCCATTAAAATCTCCAATGGGTAAAGATTAAATATTACATTTATGAAACTCGTTGAATAATATCCCGCTTTTGCGAGCCAAGTCTCGAAAAAGCTGGACATTATTAACTCGTTTCATAAATGCAATATTAAATCAGTGCCCGTTTGAGATCTTCTTTTTATGCTTGTGTGAGGGTATAATGTGTCAATAAACACTGCTACCCGTCGCTTTTGAGAGTGTTTATATTTCATCCCATTCTTTTACATCCTACCCGTTTTGAGTGATAAAATGTTTGTATATATGTAAGTATAGTGTGAGTCTATAAAACCCTTCTATCCTTTGTTATTGCATTGTATGGTATGCGTTCGGCTTTACATCTAAACGTTTTAACATTACATTTCCCATATGAGGCCATTAGCATCTAAACGGCCTATAACACTCCACAACTCAATATTATCTTTCGTTATGAGACCAGAGTGCCACTATATGTTAGATTCACGTTTGAGGCCATAACACCAGAATATAATTACCGTTTCAGGCCATATATTCATGTTAATGGAAGCCTACGGGGTAATTTTATTTCCCGTTTGAGGTCATTAAACTAACAATATTAAATTCCCAGTTTGAGGCCATATCGTCATATTTAATATAAACATACGTGCATAATGTTAATTCCCGTTTGAGCCTCAATTGCTATATTTAATATAAACATACGTGCATAATATTAATTACCTTTTGAGCCCCAATTGCCATATTTAATTACAATAGAATCACAAGAAATATATATATCTTTCCATTTTTATGTTTTAAGCTGAATTCAGGTATTTATTTTCCTTTTCTTACTTAGTTAAGTAAACTATTTTGTCCTACATCCGTCTCACCGTACGGTTTTTTAACACACTCTTCACATTTATACAGTTTTGCTGGATATATTTAGATTGATCAATGGAAACAATATCCAAACTGAAGGAACTTGTACGATTAGTGGTTTATTTATTATGTATCTGTCACGTTGTGTAAGAAAATTTGCTAAGAATTCCTTCCTCATATTTACAAATGTCTTCTGATAGAATTCGTAATTCAAAGTATTTTGGGTAATGTCAATACGTGTTATATAATATTACGACTTAAGACCGATTCTGAAACAAGGAAACTAGCTGTCCGTGCCTTAGCCATTGCGTCATAGTCAAGTTCGCGGTTAATTCAAAGAGACCATCATTATCCAATCAGAACTAAGTTTGTCAAATATTGGGCGGGTTTCTCACGCAGCCAGGCATTATCCTGTTACATTCGTTTTGGAAAAATCAGCACATTTTGGTCGTAACTAAAGATGCATGACGTTCTCCAAGAGCAAATTGGGCACTCATAAAAAAGAATGGAAACGGAGTTCTAAGAAATTCGGATGAGATTTGGCACAAAGGCTTCTGAGGTAAAATATCTATGCCCGAATCTGTCTCACTTTTCTAACTAGGTGTTGTAAGATTTATAGGCTTTGTTGGCCATGTGCACGTATATTTAGGTATTTTTATATTTGTATGTCTTTTATAATATGTAAGGTAGGAAATGTGCACGGATATTGTTGATAGTTTACTATATCGAGAATTGTGGATATATGTGTGTATGTATCAGAAGACGTTATGTTATTGTTGTTGTTATGGCCTTTATTAAATAATAAAGTGTGTGGAATATTTAGATGTGAGTATATGAGTTGACCTAATTATTTAATTGCCATTATGCTGAGGAAAGGTCTATGAGGGTGTGTTAATTTTCGTGTGATCGAGCAAGGATGCTACCCGAAGGTTAAAAAGAGAAGTCGCGGAGAGAACGGAAGAATAGGCATTTGTGCGAAGGAGCAGCACCGGGAGAATAGACAGTTGTGAGAAGGTGTTGGGCCAGTAGAATAGGCAATAGTACGAAGGCGTAGGACCGGAGAAGGGTACCGGAAGTACAGAACGGGATACAAGGCGGAAGTTACAGACGAATAACATAGAAGGAACACGGAAAGGAAACACTCACCTCTAATTTCGCGTGATGAAATAACTGGCAATTTGAATAGGTCTTGCATTGATTGGAAGTAATTGCATTGAAAAGTTGTCCTGTAATTTTTTTTTAAACCATGATATAGTTTATTAAATTGTTATACCTTTCACCTTATTATATTTTTGATAATTTACACACCTAGACCGTCAGCCTTACTGACTGGGGGCTCGAAGCTATTTAATCTTTTTGATTGTCCGTCCTTCTCCCGTGTTGGTAATAATTCCGTAGGGGGCAGGTGACAATATCTGTATAAAAATACGTTACTATCTAGTTTGAGAGGAAACAAGGACTACGTATACTAAACCTCCACGTATTTTGTATTTGCCTTTAGTTGTCGATATAACCTGAATGCTACGATCTAAATATAATAGTACGTGCCTCAAAGCTTTTCAAGATAGTGCAAGATTTGGGAAGTGGGTACCAGTTAACTGTTGTACTAATATCAGGGTCGCATCCAGAGGCGTTAGTAACGAAAGAACTACAGTTGCTTCAAATAGGGTTTCGAGTCAGCCTGAATGATGGTGTACGCCAGGGCTCTACGGGATGCCTATAGCATCTTCCATAAGGCTTTTTATGTCCCTTGGCTTATTAATGCCTCTAATTTACCCATGATGCAACGTTCTTTCCGGTGAGCAACTCTGTATAGTAAAGGCGTCAAACAATGCTCTGAATGAACCTTGTAACCTGATCATTTTAGTGTCATGTGCTTCAAGACGTATTTACGGGGCACACCTTGTATATATCGCTGTATATGCGAAAATTATGATATGTACATTTTTTAAAATAATAATAAATGGCAAAATAAACTTTGATTTAAGTGTTTTTTATATGAACTAACTAAATGTTCCTATTTTAAATACAATTCATGTAAATCTAGGGACTGGACGGAAAACAAAACCGGACACCTGACTATGATGCCTGGATTTTTGTACCAAATAAGTATCGAAAACTAAATCAGATCAATTATTCTTTTACAAGTCAGTTATAACATTTAGAGTCTAATTCAAACATGCATTTGATATTTTAAAAAAGCACAACGTTATGACATATTAAACAGAACTGATAAATTTGCCTTTTCTCTAATGTGTCATTTCCGGACAAATCCATTTCAGACCTCTCTTTTTTCTAACCACAAGAATTTTTAAAAAAACTGATTATATACTTGTCTAGGTTTGCCTGGAAAACAACGAATATATATATATATATATATATATATATATATATATATATATATATATATATATATATATATATATATATATATATATATATATATATATATATATATATATATATATATATATATATATATATATGTGTGTGTGTGTGTGTGTGTGTGTGTGTAGTTAATTCTTGATTATAATATAGGTCAAATATGAGAACCATTCAAAAACGCGCACACACTTTTCTGTCGATTCAGTTGATGCATCCATAAAGGGCTATTGCTCTCCGGAAATAGGAATTGTAAATTCACGTACACGGCTTATGATTTAAGGAAGCATATTTTATGGGGCGGTAACAATAGTTATCGATCAGGCCTATAACTTTCAAAATCCTCGTCCAGTCCATACATTTGTCAATATATATATATATATATATATATATATATATATATATATATATATATATATATATATATATATATATATATATATATATATATATATGAGCAAATCCTTAAGGTAATTTAACGAGCTACCCTGAACTCATCAGTGACACGAATCTAGGTCTTAAAATATGTAACAGAAAGAAATCAAAACCAACAAGTTCTGTAAAATTAACAAATAATTTGTTTTCCAGAATACAAATTGAAAATTCAAAAGACACTTGCAGTATTGTGAATTAAATCCTAAATAATCCTAACAGGAATAAAGATCTTTTTTACAAAACATTTTTTTGGGCACAAACTTTCACCTGATCTGTGGCGGAACAGAATGTTCTGGAAACTGTTCACTTCTAAATGGAAAATTCACTAACTCGTAAACAAGGTCAGATGTTGAACTTAAATTCAAGTAAACATCTTGCTGACTTTTTTTAGAATCATGTCGAAAATCAGGTAGGCACAACTCTCAGTCACGGACAAAATTTAAGCGCACAATATAGACATATACTATTAGACAGTGCACTCATCTGAAACTCAACAACCGTGATCATGCATATATTAAAAACCCATCATATATCCCTTCACTAATTAGGGAAGCGACGAGTGGCAGCCATAGTGATATGTAGGAAACAGGAATACCTGGCGGAAACTATCGTGCCTTCGGAGGGAAAGTTTATTCATAAGATGTATCAACTCTGCACCGTTTTCTGGTCTCCAACAAGAGATTCATTGGTCTGCGGCCTAATTTCAAACTTAAACGAGATGAAGGCTCAGCGATTACAGATAGTGAGTCACCGTAACAGCACATCTAATATGCTTGCTTTCTTTATGAAGGCTCAGCGATTATAGATAGTGAGTCACCGTAACAGCACATCTAATATGCTTGCTTTCTTTTAGCTTCTTTATTATGTAACGCCAATGCAATTTGCATCCTTCTGAACTATGTATGCTGGACTGAGACGACAAAAAGACTGTAAATCTTGTCTAGGAATAACCATTACGTTGGGGAAACATTGCGACTACATATCTATCATGACAAGGACAACCTACCACAATATACTAAGATTTATTTAAACTTGAAACATTGATGACGTTTCATGAAACTGTTCAATCCATTTGTCAAGAATCTAATAAGTCAAGTAATGGTCCATACGAAAGGCTGGATTAGCTTTCATTAAAATTGCTCTGAATTCTGAAGAAGAATATTATTCTACTGAATAAGAACCAAAAACTGACAAAATGCATTTGGAATATCTCGTCAATGTTGAAAGGTCTGATGCAACTGGGACGTGTAACTGGAGTGTTTACAGACACTGTCTGGGTGCAATAATTGCTATTTCCTACACCATGTTATGCAGGATGAAAATGCACTATTTATATTTCTAAGAAATGTCTTTCATCATCTTACATACAGTTTTAAGAGCACATCACATTCTAACGGACATGTTTGTATCAGCCGACATTATTTAAGTCACAATCTTGATGTAGCAGTCCAATAAAAGCAATAATCGGCGTCAAGAAAACACTTAGTTTTACCCCGTGTTTATCATCTAATAATGGTCGACTTGTTAAATGCCGTCTGTGATTTGTTAATAGCGATAGTGAACTAATATCTTGGAATTGATGGATTATTATGAAAATTGACATTGTGTAACGTATTGCTCATTAAATACATGGAATTGTTTGCTTGCTTTGCTTTTAATGTGGCGGAACAAAATAAGTAATTAAATTGCTATATAAAAAACATTTGGGGAATTATTACTTTGTTTATAAAGGAAACGATGCTTTAAATTAACATATCGTCAAAACCAAGCTATCAACAGGGCATAATAAGATGACGTGTAAATGTAATTTGATTGTCTAGAGAAAGCAAACATCAACTGAATATAGTCGAGCCATTCGACGATTCATTTCTCCTCGTAGCGAGCATATCAGGTAGGAAACTAATACTGTTATTGTTTTTAATTTAAAAAAACCCACTATTTCAACGGATATTGTGCTGCGTTCTTATATACTTTAACTACAGAGCAAATAATTACTATTTAGTATTCAAATATCTGTCAGAACACTACAGTAAACAATAAAGTACATAGCCCTTTTAGCCGTGGTTCACTACATTTAGTACAATAAGCCAAGACGTACATGGAGTTCTGGATATATACATGGATTTTCGTGTAAGTAAAACTCTTACATCTAAAACAAAGAAGCATGGTAAGAAAGAAAATATCAAGATGCCACACCCTAAATGTCTGAATGGAAAGCGCGAGCGCTCTCGTTGTAGTTATAACCAGTTCACCTGACCTTACAATCGTCTTCACCGTCATCTTCTAATGCTGCAGGGTTAAATCATCTATATGTACATCCAATTACAGTCAAGTATTTAAGTACTTCAGAGGGTTCGAAGAAACTGTTTTCTCGTAAAATTCGATCCTTTTTTATAATACATTTCAAAATATATTTAAAAATATCTTTCCTAAAAATTTATTCAAAGGACATAATACATGGTTTGAAACGTTGCTAAACTTAAAACGCGTATGGAGAAACGTCTTTCGAATTTGATATTTAATGCTGTAATACCGTTCATCTCTTCTCATTTCTCTTGTCATCCCTTGTAACCTCTGTTGTCCTGCCTGATTTTTTTTTCGCTAACAACTTACACACCTTCTCATTTCTATTATGGGTTGTTTTTTATTGTCAGGCCATATTTAAAGCTAACACCTTTCATCCCCTGTCATTTATATTGTCATGACTGTTTATATTGCTAACACCTTCATACCATTTCATTTCTGTTTCAGACCTGTATTTATTGTTAACACATTTCTTCTCATTTCTATTATTAGGCCTCTTTTATTACGGTCCTTTAACACTGAAACTTTACTTATAGATTCCTTATTCGTCAATGAAAAACGAAAACTTATTTTTGAACAAATCCATAAAATTATTATTAGACGAACTGAGATCAAAACATTAATTACTGTGACACGACCAGATATTCAACAGATGTTAACCTTCCGAAGTTTTAATAAACACACTCTAAAATACCATTGTTCTGATATACAAATTAACAAGTAACTATTTGTAATTTCCTTGACCCTTTTAGGTTGACTTTGAGTAAAAATCCCACAACTGATATGCGACAGAAATAGAAAATGTGTCAGTTCTATCAACGTCAGTACATATAACATATGTGAAATACTCCAGGGAAGAACCAGGGTAAAATGCGCACACCCACCCCGCCTTTTTTTTTTTTTTTTTTTTGTCTTCTCCTAGCACTACACTTCAAGAAATAAATAGGCCCAAAACAAGCGGTAAGGTTCCGTAGTTAACTTTTTATCAGTTAGTTGGTAGTTGGTTAAAAGTTTGCCCTGGAAACCCTTAAAATGTCGGAGCTTCGCCACCTGCCCCCGCCCCCAGCCTCCTCCCCCCCCCCCGTAGGGTTTTCGTCCTTGAGATCCCTCGCCTACTTGTTCACGCTTCTCCCTGAACATTACTAAATTATATATGTGTGTAAGCCCCTGTTTACTTATATTGCGCATGTCACCATGTATACGATGATTACGAAAATGTACTATGACTAGAAACACACCACAGTTATAGATAAACACTTGTCTTATAGACCAATTAAGAAAAATGAAGTTCGGTGTGTAATTCAGTGTAAAGTAATTTGTTGTAATGATTTGCATTGTATTTCAAATTCTCTGTTTGTAGCATTTCTTATAAAACATTTACAATAATCTGAGCATTAATGCGTCATTGTTTTAATTTTCATCTGCTCTTAATTTTTGGACAACAAATATAGTTGTAGCTTTACCAGAAGCGATTTCTGAAGCAAAGTTTGACGTTCATCAATTTTGAATGACTCACCGTAAAGAATATAAAAGATATACTGCATTGTAAGTGACCATCTATCAAATGTGCTGTTTTACGCATTACATGATCGCACATATTTATTTGTAGAATTCCTTGTAACATGCCCTTTTCCTAGCAATCATATGTTTACAACGGAGAAAAGTGCGTGTATTTGAATCATACTAGCATGGGATAGACGCCACGTTTTAAAGATATAAAACTGTAAGACTAATCAGCCGAAATGAATTTACATAAAAGATTTTCTAATTTATATTATATTAATAATGAGAGCTTTATAAGTAGATTAACACTTCACTCAGACGGAAATTAAGTATGAATAGCCAAGACTAAACCAACCGGAAGAGAGAGAGAGAGAGAGACAACATTTGTATTGTGTTAGTCAATTGCAATGGCAGGTTGCTCTGTAATCATAATCAGAGAAACGCATAAGCAACAAGACTTTCTTTACTCCATTGCCCCAACTGGACTGCATGAGATACAAACTCAGTATATATGTAGTAGTTCTTGCAAAACGTGAAAATGGTTACACACACACACACACATATATGTGTGTGTGTATATATATATATATATATATATATATATATATATATATATATATATATATATATATAATATATATATATATATATAAAGTACAGACACCTTAGGAAGAAATATACATAAAAATGCCTGTATGAAACAGTGACAATCATAAAAATGCAAATCTTTAATTCACTCAAACACACACTCAGATATTCTCTTTACACCCGTTTCTCCCCAACTGATCTGCCAGCTCATCTACCCCTACAGTTCACCGTTTTGCTTTCTTGCACTTCACATTTAGAGCATTTATACACACTGTTATTTCAATATGCCTCGGTAATTAAATTGGTTGTTTTCATTGGGTTTTTTCTTCAAAATTAAATCACTTGCTTAACTGAATGTCGGACTAAACACAAATGTTCTGATTTATATTAATCATTACGTAAGTAGACCATCAGAGGTATAACCGCAACCAGTCTGTTCTAAAAGCGTCTGTCAAAGATGATTTCGTTTATTCGTTCTTCAACCTTAAATAATAAGTGTCAAAGGCTAAATATGCTGAGCACAGGCCAATTTAAAAAAGAAAAACAAGCCCCCACAACAAGACAATGCAACTACAGTACATAACGAATATTCCAGTTTCTTATACCAAAGCTGCAACCATGCTAGGTGAAAAAGTAGACGCTATAAGCTTGAAAACCAGAAAATTAAAGTCCGTTAGCACAACCGTTCAATAAATTCTTTTTTGAGCACCAGTTCTTCCACGTAAGAAATTATATTTTTCTTCACTAACTCAATGATGTCATTTTTTATAAATTATAACGAGCGCGTGTTACATTGTCTAGCCATCGTTACACAATATGACCATTCTCGCTGTTTGAATGAGCCAATCATAATTTTTCTGCACAGACCGATAGAGAAAAATGGCACTCTCACTGACGGGATGAAAAGTGTTACTTTGTGTTGTTGATGACGTATTTGGATTACACAAAATCATGAAAATCAAGGAAATCCGAATACAAGCAGTGACAATTGGTAAAGGAACTAGCGGATTGTCGCCTGTGGAGTACCGTAGGGTTGACAGTTCGTGTTTTCAGCCTACCACTGCTGGAAGCAAGTTGCAGTCATCTTCCCTAGCCAAAGTTCCGATTTGTTAACCCGATCTACACCTTAGCGGATCGATAAGATATGTTTAGTGCTTTATTCTCGTCCCATCTATTGGATGTCGTGAGTTGCCTCCTTTAATATCTAATGCCAGCTAACCAACAGCATATGACTTCAAAAGGATACTTGTAAGTTTAACATCGACAGTATTACAACGTACCAGAGAGAAGCCATTACATGTGTATTTGAGGTAAAGAATGTATTTGTACAAACACTGACCGGCAGTGTAAAATTGATTATTTCTGAGTCCATTCCAGTTGCACGCTCCTCTTGTCTCGATCATGAAGAAACAGTGTGCAAATTTGAACAATTTGATATTTTTTATTTGATGCGGTGGACTGCCGTCGATTTCAATGAAATTCACAAGCCCGAGGCTCTGGTATATCTGATCAATCCGCCAAGGTGTTAGATAGGGTTAACATATCGCAACTTTGGCTAGCGAAGATGAGTCGCAATACGCAAGCATTATACATTCTAGCTTTCTTTGCTATAAATATCAAAGCGCAGATATACAATATAACAAATCGACTGAGCAAAGAAAAAACTGCAGAAATCTAGTAGTGAAATGACATATCACAAGAATTTTGTAATGATAAATAAATCGATTATGTATGATTTAAAGTTAATAGATATTGCATAAGAGCTTGAATATCGTCGTTATTTCCGAATACATGCTAAAATACTTTGTAGTTATTATTGTTTGTCAAGCCAGTACATGTACTAATTCTTGTAAATATGTTATTCATTTTTATTGATTTCATGTCAGTTATTGGAGACTATATGAAGTATAATTCTCCAATCTTCATGCACAACACGAGTGTCCAAAATTCGTATTACCTTGAACGAAATGTTCTGGTGACAAGTGCCGCTTTTCAAATCGTAAGCATTGCAGTATTTTTTTTCATCAATTGGTCGAGTTCGGTATGCGTCTTGCGCAATACTGGTGATGGAAACCTAAGATGCGCAGAAAAGTCAGACATATGTTTTCTCTTATTTACTTTACTGCATAAAAATCTGGCTACTTTTATTGCAACTTGGTAACATTGCGACTCCTGATAAAAGTCTCTAATAACGTATAAAATTGCTCTTAAACAAACATTTTCAAAGTATATTTTTAAAAAAAATTAAATTTACCGACAATGTAATTTGACATACTGAAAGGCTTTCCCCGTACGCGTCATCGTCTAAGAGAAAAAGGGAGGTGCCTTACAGTTCAGTTACACTCTAAATGTGTAATGTTTGTCTATTTTTTTAAAAACACGATTGCTATGCCTCGCAACACTGTCTGAAAACTGTCATAAACGCTCAAATGAGTGAGACAAACGAAGGACCGGATAAACAAGGATGATACATGCGTGGTATGTCATAAAAACAACGTAATCAGAATATATATGTTATTTTAGCCTTGACAACTTTGCATATATCATCTTTGAATAATTTTTAGTCTTATAAATTATTTCTGTCTACAACGTCTTGAAATATCATTTAATTCAATACTTTCCACCACTCCTGCATTAATGCAAACTTAGATCAAAGAATTAAAGGATGACTACAAATTTTCCATTTTTAAAATTCCGTGTTTCAAAAACATTATGATGGCATAATTTCCTGTCAGAAATGGAATATCCAGGGTAACCTACCGTGTAAATGACGCTTGCTTCCGTTGCGGAGCCTTTCTGTAATAACCCTATGCTATTTTGAGTTTCAACTGAGGTAATATAGAGTTGATTTTCTGTGTAATATACAAAGATTATTTAACACGCTACAAATCGACGATTAATTTCTACCAGTTCAGACATTCGCACTCAGTTCAAGCACAGATAATGTTAATTGTACAACGCAGGAACGGAAGCCGGCCATTCTCTCCTTTAGATAACTATTATCAACTGCAAAGGAGCTAATGAATAGCGGGAAAATTGTCACACAGAATTTTGTAAACAGTGTCTAGCAATATTCGTAGAACTGTTACAAACTCTACGATCAAATATGGGCCAGAATATAGTGTGTAAAACTGCTGAATGTCGGTGTGTCTTGAAATGAACTGCATGTATTGATCTAATAGATTAATGTGCGTTTTTCTGATTAAGACTTTTTTTAAGAATGCATTTCCAAAATAAAAACGATTAATCTGTTTCGATGCTTATTAATCACAGGGTAATTACCTCTTGTCATATGAATTTTAATATAACATTTACGATGTATTCGTTATTTAAAAATGGAAATATTTTTCTAATTTTGCACCGGTTCTGTAAAGAAAACAGCAATTTCTCATTGAAAATCATCCTCAATATGTGTTAGATGCCTAATTGATTGCGAAATAATATGCTGTGCTCACGTCACAAATGCTATTTCCAAATTGATTCATATTTATACCTACAGTTGCAGCTCATTCTTTTGTTACGAGTCTATGCTCTTAAAATAAGTAACAGAAAAGAGTGAAGACAACAGACTTTGTAAAATTTAAAAAATAATTTATTTCCCCAGATTAAAAAGTAAAAAAGTAAGAAAAAGAACTTAGGTATTACGAATTAATTCCAAATTGTAATCCATGAATTAAAACACAAATCCAATTAATGAAAAGATTAAAGTGAACCACAGGTCATTCCATTCTTGTTGTTGCAAATGTGAATGTTTCTGGTCCAGATTATTCATAATTTCTGAATTCCGAAGATTTGCCACTCTAAAATCTAAAGAGTCGATTGCACTCCTTCGCTTAAATCCTCACTGAGTGGGACAGGTACAACTAAATTAATTGCATGTTTAACCTGGCTATCTCTCACAACAAACTCCTTTAACATATTTATGTGGCAAAGTTTTTTTTCCCCCAGCCTCCCATCAGTATTTATGGTATAATTTAAATCATTTACTTCTTTTCAACCCTTGTAAGCACCATAATACTTGTGCTGAAGAGGATTTAGTAGGATGGGCAATAGAGCCAGAAGTTTATCACCAGGATTAAAACTCCTTTTATTTGTATTTTTATGATATCTTAGTTTCCTTTTTGGTTGAGTGGAGTGCAGATTAGCTCTTGCAACCTCACAAGCCTGTGACAACGTATACTTAAAACTGGAAACATAATCAAGAAGATTGATTTCAGTATCTTCATTAGAAAGAAGTTTCTCTTTTAACAACTTGAATGGTCCACGCACAGTATGTCTAAAAACTAGTTCAAAGGGACTGAATCCTAAATATTCTTGAACTGACTCCCTAACAGCAAACAAAAGTAAATGAATGACTTCATCCCACTCTTTACCTGTGTCGAAACAATATGACATAATCATATTTTTCAAAGTTTGGGGAAATTGTTCTAAAGCCCTTTGGCTCTCAGGGTGATAGGCAGAAGATTTGAATTGTTGGATGCCTAGTTCGTACTTAACTTACTGAAATATTCCAGACATAAGATTTGACCCTTGAACAGATTGGACAGATTTGGGAAGGACAAACTGAGTCAAAAGAACTTTATCAAAGCTTTTACTATTATTTTAGTTTTAATATTCCCCAAAGGAATTGCCTGTGGGAATCTTGTTGACGCACACATTATGGTCAACAAGTATTGGTTACCTGACTTGGTCTTAGGTAAGGGACCAGCACAATCTACCATTTTTCTGCTAAATGGTTCTTCAAATGCAGGAATAGGTTGCAGATGAGTCTTTGAAATCTTCTGATTGGGTTTTCCTACAATTTGACAAGTATGACATGATCTGCAGTACTTAAAAACATCACTTTTGATGTTTGACCAATAGAAGTGATTCAAGATTTTGTGATTAGTCTTATTAATCCCTAAGCTACCAGCCAAAGGAGTTTCATGGGCCAGACTAAGAATTTCCTGTCTGTATGCTTTTGGAATACAAATTTGATAGTTCACTGACCACTCGTCACCAGCAGGTACCTCGGTCTCCATTTTCTCATAAGAATAACATTTTTAATGAAATAACAGACAGGTACTTCAGTGGCTTCAGTTTCACTAATGGCCCTTTGAAACAAACAGGAGATCTCAGGATCTTTTTCCTGTTCGACGACAAGTGATTGTCGTTTGTCACCATGATTAGAATAAAGATAACGAGTAGTTAAAAGAGGATCACTGTGATCCAAACCCTTTGATTGATTCAAACAAGGAGTGAAATTGATTTCATCAAAAGCCTGACCAATACATATGTCAGCTAAAGGAATGCCTTCCTTATCAATATTATTCTCAAGGGCTTTTTTTTGCCATAGCTATAGTAACTGCACAAGCTGGGTATAAATGTGTGTGTGTGTGTGTGTGTTTGTATATATGCAAGGTCTAGTATGGTAAGTGTGCTATATCTTTGATCTACCACGAGTGGTATTATGTTTATCCTTATAAGGAAACGAGGCTTGGTCGAGTCACCTTTTCCACAAAAAGTTTTGCTAAAGTGGTATATCTAAGACACAGTGTATATAATATGCATACATTTTATTTATACCACATGTAAGTACACGTATTTATGTTACAGTGGAGCTTAAGAATGACTTGAGGAAGTTGTGTATTGACGGAGTGATTGAAGTCTTCACATCTGTTCCTAATGTGGCCGTTACAAAATGTAGCGGGGCCCCGAGTGGCCGATTGGTTTAAAGCGCTCTCCGTTACGGATCACTGCCATCTCACCTCTGTCTGTGTGGGTTTGAATCTCGGATTCGGCCAGTGTGGGTATGTGAGAAAGCTTGCCAGTAGCTTCTCGTGGGTCGGTGGTTCTTTCCCGGGTTTTCCCGGGTTCTTCCTTCATCATTAATACTGGCCGCCATGTGTAAGCATATCATGTGCTGAAAAACGGCGTGAAGCCGTACAACAACCACAGCAAAATGTAGCTCTGCATCTGGTTTAGCTATTCAGTCTTTAGAGAAATTTTATATTTGTTTGTTTTTGAGCCTCTTTTTTCATTCATAGAGACTAAATAAATAAAATTTAAATAAACTTTGGACTAAAATTTATAACAATAATAAACTATAACAAAAATAAGTAAATTTAAAAAAAAGCTTAGGCTTTTTAACCATGAAAGTCAGTGTAAATGAAGAAAGTAGTGCACAACAAACACTGCAGGGTTAGCATTCTAGACAGTGAAAGAATGGACACTCGATCACAGGCGAATACAATGAATCTATTGGGAGATAATTTAAGCAAAATGTTGAAGAGGTAATTCAAATATTTTAAGTTGATAAATTTGATCAAAGTTATTATTATTATACCATTCTTATCATTTATACCGACCATGCTATTGTTTTATTGTTTTATTCTCTCTCTCTCTCTCTTTCTCTTGGTTGTTTTGTCTGCCATTTTTACCATTATAGGTCCAGAGGCGTTCTCGTATGCCACGGGTAAAAATAGGTTACACTCCTTTTTCACGGTTTTTCACCTTTTCACCTGTGGTTTGAGAGAGAGAGAGAGAGAGAGAGAGAGAGAGAGAGAGAGAGAGAGAAATTGTGTAACCTCTTTTACTTCATGACAAAAAGGTAATTTATGTCATCATTTTCTTATTATAGTAAATTAGTCGACTCCAGAAACGCAAAAAATATATAATTATATGGGTATTCATAAGCCATGAGGTAATTATAATTTGATGTTTCAGCTGTATGGGCAAACTAAATTGCTTTATATTAAAGATTTTGAAGCAATGTTATCTTTAATGTATGTGGTATAAACATACAAACACGAACACATGCACACATATATATAGTGGGAGGGGTGATTCGGAACTGGAAGCAAAACAAATTAGTGCTCTTAATCATTGGTGTATGGTTGTGAGTAAAGTTACTTTCATTCACAATTCTTCACATTTATCCTCACTTTATCTGACTAATCATATTTTAAAAATGTTTTGGTAATATTTTATACATCACTCCACAGCATTTATCGGCTTTAAATATGATGTTTAGTTTATGAAAAGATAAACAGTGTTATTGTTTAAAGGCGTATTGATCAAATAAACTAACTGTATTTTCTAACGAGAGTTATATTTTTCTCTAAAAGTCTCAACGTAGACCATTATCATTAAAAAAATCACGCAAATATCTTAAATTATGTTGTCTCTCCACTTCTTATATAAAACGGGCATTTTATCTATTAACATTTTATTGGTTATCTATATTTCCTCCCCTTTCAAAGTCAAACTGACAGCCACTCAAAAGTTGTTTTTAACTTAATAATAAAGGTAGACTAGAGAGAATTTAGGCTTTGTATGAATTCATTAAGCAACTCTAACAAGTCCTCATTGATATACTGCCTTGAAATCGTCTTACAATTTTGCATTTTGTATGAAAACCCGTCAAAGCCGTGCCTTTTTTAAGGCTTATATGAACGTATGGATATCAAACATTTTTTAGACCACCCACTGAAATATCTTGGACAAGGGTTTCCCATTAACTATATTGATGTTATAATTACAAATAAATTCGTAAGAAAACTGGAACAATGGTTTGTAATATGTAAATTAGTTGATTTTTGCGTGAAATTAAAACTGTTTAAAAGATGAGAGGCACCAACGCTTTTAAAAACATTTTTTCCATTGTGTCTACGGCTTCTCCTTGACCATAAGCGTGGGAGATTTTGTATGTTTGTTTGTAATATACTGTCATATTTAAGCCGAATCATATCCTCTAAGCAGGAGCGACTTGTCCTTATAGCGAATTAGGCAGTTGCCTAGGTGCCAAGTTAAAGGGGGCGCCAAATGTAAGGACAGGATTTAAACTGGGGGGAAGGAGAGTTATTGCATGGTTGACCTAGAGCGCCAGTTGCTAGCAGCTATTCTAGGGCCGCCCATATTTCTAAGTTCTCATGTCCAAATGATGAAAATTGTGTTATCCATTGCAATTTAAGCCTGTGATGAAACGACGCAGTACTTAATTGTCTACGGTCTGTCCATTCATCCTTGGTGTTTAGTTTATGCTTGTGGCGTACTGTCGTATTGGGGTGGGGTTCTCCCAATATAATTTAATTAAATTAAATTGAAAGTTCCACCCTGGCTCGTTAGGTTAGAAAGTTAAATTAGTGATGATGTAGATTTACAGCTCTGAGCCCCCAGTCAGCAATGCCGACGGTTAAATTATAGAGAACACGAAGATGAAATTCAATCAATAACAATTTAATAAATGTGATAATTTAGAACGATAACTTCCAATCACTCGTCTTTCCCTCGACCAAGTGACAGCCTAATTCATCCCGTGATTTACAGTGTGAGTTCGATTTCCCCCCTGTCCTTGCATCTACTCATCTATTTCTTCCCGCTGATTCCTTCCTTCTTTCCGTTCCTCTAACTCCTTCTTTGTCTCTGTTTCCTCTCTACTATCTCCTCCAGCTTCGCTCCAGACTTCAACTTCCTTTCCCTCTCTATTATCTCCTCCTACTTCGCTCCAGACTTCACTTCACCTTTCTTCTCTCCTTTCTTCTCCTTTCCTCCGTCTCTCTATCCGAGACTACGGGACCAAACTTTAACTGGTCTGTCCCTCAAAGCTTCCTGTGAAAAACCACAAGGCGTTAACAAATACTTTATCGAACCTCACCTCACACTATATCGACAATTAACCATCAGATAGCTGTCACTGTTTCGGCCACGCATGCATACACATCGAAATTCCCACACACTTCTTGCAGGGTAAACAATGGCGTAATAACACAGTATCAGCGAATTGCTATACAGACATCAATACATTGCGTCACGTCAGTATATACACATATATATTTAATCTCATCGTACTACAATCTGACAAAATCAGACGCATGTCTGTACATTACAAATATTCAACAATGGCAAAATCTATAATCATATGAACATATGTGTTAGTCTACTATAAAATACCCACATAGTAAATTACAATATTAACTCTTACGACGGCTAGCAAGCTATATAATTATTTACAAATATCAACTCATTTCTTCAAAATATGCAAACATATTAACAAAACAAAGTAATTCTTCGTACTACGATTCTAGTAATAATAAAGTATACATACGACCTACAATTAAAATGCAGTCGCATTCCACAAAGACCGAACAAATATCTACTGACCTGAAGCTTTCTGTGCTTAGACCTTCCCGCTCTAAGATTTTCCCGCCAATAACGAATGGCTATTCGGAGTTACGCTAACCTCTTCTCTGGGTAATTTCTCTCAGCGAACTAACTTTTGCCGGAAAACGCAGGGATATCATTCTACCCAAATCAAGGTCTACCCCCTATCTCGATTCTGATTGGGTGGCGCTGTGCCCCTGTCCAATCGTCTTAGCGGCCAGTTCAACCTGTCTGTCTGTTTGCAGGGGAAAGAAGTTAGGACACTCCCACTTCTTCATGCAATTTCTTTTGATCTTGGAAACATTTCGACACCTAGGTGATAATTGGCTGTCTGTGACTTCGCAACTCCAATGTCCGGTCCGTCGATTCTAGCCACAACAATCTTACGTAACGGATTAGTGCTAGCCTTCAGCAATGTTCGACATCAAACAATGACCCGTCAGAATTGCCTTGATTATACATGTTTCAAACTGGGCTACTCTGGGTCGGGGTAAACATGACAACGCTTAATTTGAGACCAAAAAGATGCTGCAGTATTTTTAAGAACTTGTAATATCAGCCTAACAGAGAGTCAGAGCCGTCTGGAATTAAACCCATATTCATGCTCTGATAATGACATTAAATATATTGTGTTTTAATATTTAATCCGTTTTCTTCCACCGCATCCTCCAATAAAGCTATTAAGAGTTCATCATATTAAGGAAACAAATAAAGAGAGCTTCAATAACACTGTCTATAATGTCTTGTACTTTTGACAAGTTTTTAAAATAATTCCAATTTTTATGACTGCTGATGAAATAAAAAATTGTAAATCTTGTATTCAAAGTTGTCAACATGAGACCAAAGTTACAAAAAGAAACCCCTTTACACAAAAATAAACTGAGGAAATGGAATAAAATGCCTTTCCACTGTCAATAAGAAATAAAATCTCTTTGAAACGACTCTATGGTCTTAAACAAAGTAACAGAAAAGAGCAAACACCAATACATTTTGCAAAATTCAACAAATAATTGATTTCCCTCGAATACAAAGTGAAAAATGCAAACGGAACTTATGATATTGAGAATTAAATCCCCAAAATCCTGAAATTTAAAACACAAGTCCTAATATTTCATCGTATGAATAAACTTCAGTGATATTCTAAAATAAAACCAATGCTGGAAGTGTTGATGCGCCTGTGGTGGCAAGTAGTATAGTGATATGCCAACAACCTTTTGTTGAATTACAATATAACAATTCAAGAATGTTATTTTTGAGCACTTTGAATTTCCAGAGAAGTATCACTTGAATTAAGGATTTGAATAAATAAATTCCAGCCCCAAATGAGATACTGCTCAAATCTTGAAGCATAGTGTTTAGAAAAAAAAGATTATACAGTCTTCTATTTGACCTCTTTTCACAATTAACATCTTTAGTTTAGTTTTGAAAAGGTCCCTAATTGAAAATTTCAGTCTGGAAACCTCCAAATGTTTACAAGAAAACATCTTTGTTATAATTAGAAAGTCTATTATTAAACCTGGTAATCACAATGTCAATGATTCAAGCAAAGATAATAGTCCTAATATTTAACCCATCCGCATAGAGAACATATTAAATATGTATTAGTTGTTTACAGAATGAAAAAGAATGAATGATTCAGGTCAGATCAGGTAGAAAATGTACTTGAATTTGGACAAGTTTCAGTCCAAAATACAATTATCCATAACATATAATAAATATAAAAAACTAACAAACAATAAGTATTAAATATACATTACACCTTGAATAGTACGTTATTTAGTACATTGCATTAATATTTGATCACTAAATTCTCTGTTAGCTTTACAATACGGAACACCTTAATACTGAGCGACACGTGTGTCTAAAAATAGTATGGTCTGTTAGGAGCTACTTTCTGTTGTAAAGAAACAAAAAACGCAAATGCCAGCACTTTTGATTTTTTCTTTTTGGATTTGTCTTGATGAAGTAAACCACCTCTATGAGCCATTTGAAAGCAGACATGCTAAAGTTGACAATGTGGATGATTTCATAGAGTCAAAAAAGAAACTTTCAACAAAGCAAGCAACTGAACGTGATATCAGAAATGTTTAGAGATGCAATGAAAATACCATTCTGGATCATCTGAACACATATTTAGCAGAGATGTTTATAACGACTCGCAAGGCGAATGGTTCCGACTATGATCCATGCTTTTTAGATTCTTTAAGAAACAGCATTGAAATACATCTTAAGGCTAAGGGGTATCCCATCTCTCTTAAGATACCGCACATTTCAGAAGTCAATTGAATCACTAAATTCGAAAATAAAAATGCTACTGAAGAAGGCTGGTTTGGAAGAAAAACAAGAGCATCCTGGCCGATAAGCCACGATGAATAAGAAGCTTTTTTTTAAGCTGGTGAAATGGGCTGTCACACGCCCGATGCTTTGCAATTTTCCGTGTTCTACACTTTGGGGAAAAGTTTTGGATTTAGAGGCCGAGACGAGCACAGAAAATTAAATTTGGAGACGTATCAATTATCATTGATTCCACCGGTACCCAATATCTTCAATATACGAAAGGGACGGTACTGAGATGGATGACTACCGATCACCTTTACCTCTCATTTTATTTCCACTAGAACAGCACCGGAACGAGCTCCATTTCAACTTTACCTGCATTATTTGAAACGAAGACCCTTGGAAATAATGGAAGACGACAGCCTCTTTTATTTGACCCAATTCCAATGCAGAAACTGAAGACGCTTTCCAAATATGCTAATCTTATTTCTACAGATTCAATTATTGTCCTTATTTTAAATAAAAATATAAATAAAGAAAAAATCAAAGTCGTAAAAAAATTCAGACAATGAAAATGAACAGATATGAAGGTAAAGGAAATGATGGGAGAAACCTCTAATAAAATGTGTACATTGCACATACCTAATAATTTACACAATCAAATGCAACAATGAGTGTTACAAAATATAAGAAAACAAAGAGATATTTAACAAAGATAGTAAAAGAAAATCTTTTTTAAAGAAAGCCTGAAATTATAAGTGTACATTTCAAATTCAAATGCAAATATATCATTGCAGAACCTAATCAGTGACATTGAAGAGTCTAATTTGTGGTCAATTTCAATCAAGACCTTATCTAATTTAGGCAGAGACGATTGAAAAATCAGGAATAAATAGTCTCGCTTGCGTAAGTGGCAATTTCTTTCTCCAAATGTATCTGAAGCGAAACGGATTTAATCCTCTAAATTGGCCAATTAATTTAAGCGTTTCTTTAATATCCAACATCCCTAACAATGAGGCTGTTGAAATGTTTATAGTCATACGAGTTCCAGTTCTAGATCTAGGTCCAGGATCTAATCTTTACATATAATAATATTGTCATTTTCAAAAAGAAAAGAAAGCAAATTAATGATAAAACTCAATTGAATTATATATATATATATATATATATATATATATATATATATATATATATATATATATATATATATATATATATATATATATATATATATATATATATATATATATATATATATATATATATATATATATATATGTTCCTTTGTTTATTGTATTTAGGTGATGAGCTAAAACGGCGTTATTGCATGGATCGAGTAATTATTGATATAAAATATAAAATGAATGGAAGCAATAGCAGATTTTAGCGAATATATAGAATAGAACAACACGAGTACTGGTATTCAAAATATACAAATTTAATTAATTACATAATGAAATCCAATGGAAGATGACATTTGAATGATACCTTTTCTCTTAGAAATAGAATTACACAACTTATCCGAAATGTATTTAGCCGTTACGTTATATAAATTAAACAGATTTCATCAAGTAATTCATTGACTGATCAAACTCAATTGACGGCGTGTCAGTATCACCTGATTGCTTCCGGTCATTTGCAAATCACTTTTGACGATTGATCAGTTTTGCCGTATTTCTTTTCCTTCTATCTCTATCTCCAACCGTAACTTGGCTTTCTGCTGTGCTTTCCCACTGTGTGGTGCAGGTATGGAGCTAATTTCCTTCAAATCAATATAATAACTCAACCTATGTATTTTTTAGGTTGTTTTCTCCCACTCTTTTGTTGTCAGATATCATCGTATCGTCATTGAACAGAACTAAATTATGGTCAGTCCACAACCCGATCTGATATGCAAACAACCTCTTTATATCTTTTGTAGCAGTTACTCGCATTTATATCTGGAACTATGACATAGCCATACCTCTTTGATAACTATTACGCATCATAGTGGACTATAAATTACCAGCCTGAAAATGTCGATCGACTAAGACCGATTTTTTTTCGGTGGATGGAATTCACAACTCTGTTATACGAATTAATTAATGGACTTCATGTCTTAACTACATTACTTGTTAGCTAGCTATTCATCAACATTGACAAGGTAAAATCAATTCTCAGCATACATAATACATATAATTTAAGACACATACATTATTTCGCGCAATTCGTATAGGAGTAATGCATGAAATTGCTGCATACGTGATTTCTATTACATACTAGTCACAAACTCTGAATACTTTCATATCCATGAAATATTGTATGACATCTGAGAATGTGGCATATAACATTCAAGAGAAATAACTTCTGAATTCAAGGAAAATAAAAAAAATGAATTTAAAACGAATATATTCAACAAATAATTGCTAAACTTACATCAATGCATATTGTTTGTGATTGAGACAATACCTTTTGTACCTTCTGAGAGACTCGTTCCCTTTTCGAATCTCTCTGTCTCTCTCTGTTTGTCTGTCTGTCTGTCTCTCTCGTTCCGGGTCTCTCAGATTCTTTCACGTTCCTTGGACGATTTATTTAACGAGAGAAATTACTTATTAATTTTCCTCGGAGCTAAATTCTGGCTCCTCACAGAAACTTAGACTACCTAATTTCTAGAGGGAGATTACATAAACCTTGGAGTTCGTCTGGGAACACACACATCTTCTTTTAGGTGATCCACTCAGGATTAACTTTCTCTAATCACCAAAATTAGAACACTCCCACCGTTGTCAGAATAATTCTCTAGTCCACCTTTATTAATAACTACTCTGGAAAATATCATTGAATGGCACCTATTTCAAATGGCCCAAGGTTTCCCAACATTTATCGATGGATTGTCTCAACCCTGTCATATCCGCTACTTTACCTTACGTTAAGATCTCTCTCTCTCTCTCTCTCTCTCTCTCTCTCTCTCTCTCTCTCTCTCTCTCTCTCTCTCTCTCTCTCTCTCTCTCTCTCTCTATTCATCTGTCTCTAACCGTTCTCCTACTAGCTGGTCCTAAAAAATAATCCACTCATGTTCCGAACCAGAGCATATCTTATCCTTCGCAGGAATAAATTTATTGCAAGCCTAGCCCATATGTCAGTCTTAAGGTTTATGTGTCACGGTGACCAGGACAGAGTGTATTGAGAAAATATCTACAACAATGTGCGGCATTACAATATTCAATGAGAAAATTTTATTTTCTAAAACTATATCCAGTACTAATAAATTCTCTTCTGTGTCTTTTTATGTGATGTTCCAAATTATTATTAAATAATGCACACACTAGGAACAACTAATTGATAAGATTTGAAGTTAATGCCCTTAACCATACTGAGCAGTGATGTCTCTTAGTTGCTTTCTTTTACATACATACATACATACATACATACATACACGAATATATATATATATATATATATATATATATATATATATATATATATATATATATATATATATATATATATATATATATATATATATATATATATATATATATATATATATATATATATATATATATATAGTTATCTTTTGTACATTTAAATATCAGATCTGTTCGGAATATATTCAATTTAGTTGCCATAGATTTTGATGATTTTGACATTATTCCACTTACAGAAACCTATCTAGATTATAACATTACTGACAATGACCTTGAGTAAGACGGTTCTCGTATACCAGTTAGGTGTGATCGAACACATAGTGGAGGAGGTGTAGCGGTCAATATTTCAGGAAATTTGATTTGCCAATTTGACACATGTAGCCTTGAGGGAAAAAGATTGGAAGATGTGTAAAAGGTACTAAATGTCTGTTATCTGTTATCTTCTGTCTTCAATCTATGTCATCACGTACTGAGCAGAGTTTCAATGTCTGTGATAATATTATAATTAAGTGTGATTTAAACGAGCACTTACGCAATACTAAATTTAAAGGTTTCAAACAGATGGTGGTGCTTAATGACATGTCAGATATAGATCAAATACGTTAATAACATGTTAATGTCGTCCTCAAAATTGGTAATTTCCGTGAAAAGACTTAAATGCAAAATTAGCAAAACAATGTTGAAAATATATATTACCTGCCCGTTATTAGAACACGCCGCTGTTGTATAGAGAAAATGAAAATGACCATTTTATATCTTTCTTATTGATCTATAAAAAAAACTTCTACCGACCCACCCAAACTTTGTCCTCACATCATCCGTGTGAATGTTATGACAGGTGCCATTGCAAGAGGAAAGTCATGAGGGGCAGAAGACTTCAACCATGATCAATAACTAACAAAACTGCTACTTTAATATTTATATCCCAGTGGCGTTACAATATTGATTTTGATGATGTTCATGTACTCTCGAATGTCAATGGCTTGGAATATGGCGATGAGTTATTAGTCTTTTGGCGTATCACAGCAATATAATCCAAAATGTGTTAGGCTGAATTCACTATATTTCTAAAATTAATTATTTAGTCCAAGAAGTATTAACGAGCATTTTGAAATTGCGGTGAATAATTTAAATAAATAAATCCACCCAAATTAAAAACTGAACACAACAGTAACACTGATTCAACTTCGGACGTAAAGGCAGGAAAGTGTCACTTTTTCAGGTAAACACCATTGATAGGAAAGGTTAAGGCAAAATAATAAAGCCAGGTCGTAGGTCAGTTTCCTTTTTTAAACATTCCAAGTTATTTACACGTTTAAGAATTTCCAAGTGAAAAACTATTGTCCCAGACTCAGATTCAAAAAAACATATTTACCCAATCATCTGAATACTTAAACTATAATCATATAGAAATATTAGTCATGTATTGTATTGTTTGTAAAATAAATGTATTTGTCCAGGTAGACCATTATCTTGATTTTTTAATACGGTTATTTACAAAGTACATAAATACATAACATATAATCATGGAGAAAAGCAATAAAACAATACAAATTGAATAATTATACGACAAGCGTTGATTATGGTTGCAAATACTGAAAAAAAAACGAGCGCACTGGCAAACATATGAACATGCACTCGATTTTTCACACTCTCGCTATGTTAGAGTTAATAATGCTTTTGTTCCGTATCTGCGCTCTGAGTTTCCGGTGGTTTTCCATATCAGCCAATACAAACACGTATTCGTGATGCAGCCATGACGAAAATATTTTACCAGCTCCAAGAGCTCCACCGGTTACTATTGGCATGGCTCCAATAACTATTCCTATTGTTGTGCCTATAATAATTTATTCAGTCGAGATGACTGCTAAACCGATTGTTATGCCAATAATAATTTATTCAGTCGAGATCGCTGCTAAACCGAGACCAACTCTTCTTGGTGATGTCATCTCCCAGCTGTTGTTTTGCTTATTTCCTCATGTCGGTAACATTGAGGATGTGTCGTTGGATATTACTTCATCTTTGTATAAACAATCCATGAGTGTTTCACACCTGATGGTGTAGTCAGCGACCGGGTATATTCACGTGCTACTGCAAGGATTCCAGATTCTCTTCGAACTGGTATTGGTACATTCAAATATCCCAACTATTGATTTCTACTTGGCTCTATAGATTATCTTTCATTTTAAATGAGGGTTGGTTAACACCGTTTGAATACAGATATATATCGATAAGTGGAATATTATCGCTTTCATGATGTTCCATATTCTAATCATCTCGGTCAGAATGTATCACTTTTATGTAATGAGAAATGTAATCCATCGAAATGGATTTCATGTCCTGTGGCTAAACGAATTTGACACATTCGAATCTCCGTAGAATACAAATTAAAAGTTCTCTAACCTGTATGATAGCATTAATTGTATTATATATATATATATATATATATATATATATATATATATATATATATATATATATATATATATATATATATATATATATATATATATATATATATATATATATATATATATATATATATATATATATATATATATATATATATATATATATATAAAATAAAATAAACAACACCAACACATGAGTGACCGGTTTCGCTTTAATGCATCATCAGACTGAATTCAAACTGAATTCCATATCATTGCTTACGTCATTAAATATGTTGTTTCTAAGTGATCAATGAAATAAACAATATGACATAAACAAGATGACGTCATATCTTACATTTTTAACCTAATTTTCTTATACTTTATCGAATAATTGACATCGAAATATGCATATACAGCACAGATTAATGATAGTTAAATACATAAAAATACATAAAACTGGATCTTAAAGTCGGACACAAATAAGCGTGCAACGCGCGCATGAAACACCTAACATAAACAAAGCATAATTAATGAATAGCGAGTGTCACTATGGTGTCAGAATCCTTATACAATTCTATCAAGAGGCCTACAAGAACTACCTAGTCCAGCAGCTAGTTGAAGCAGCTAACTACATTTTTACGCTACACAGCTACCATTTCCCCGAAATTACCTGAGAGGAAAAAGGACTGCGAAGAAATGTAAAGAAGGAGAACAAAAACGGGGAACGTTTGCTTAAAAAGCCCTTCTAAGGGCTACCAATATTCTTTCTTATCCAGGGAAACCATTTTGGCTTGGTATCGATAAAACTATTATGTACACTAACTTGATCCTTCAATCCACCGCTTCAAAATTCAAACCTTTTATCACCTAACAGTGATCAAACTTTTTATATGTCGTTCAGACATATTAGTTATTAAAAATTTGTAGGGCATCTACACCGTACACTATGTACTAGAATTTGTAAGATTGTTAGGACGTCGGAAAATTTTACAACTTGTTTTGATTTGACCCAATTGCACAGGTGGCTAACACATTATTGGCATTTTTTATTGTCCATTAGTGCAACTAGACTAAATTTGACTAAGTACGGGCTGGCGTTCTTGGGAGTGCACGACATCCATGGCTAGCTTGCCGAGTTCCTTGCCCTCTTGCCTCTCTCGGATATCGTATAGCGGCGGAGATGGGGAACAATATCCACCCGCCTAAAGCTAGGTGTCCCGATGTGACGTCATCGTTGCGACCAATCGCAACGGGCGTCACATACTGCTTGGGTCGACACCTAGTACAGTTAATAACGGACTGAAATCAACTCTTTGTTAACACAAGTGTGTGTTGGGCCCATTCCCACTCATGAAAGCCCTTCATTCAGGTCGTTAGGGACATATAGTCCTACGAACTGACGGCTAAATTAGCAGTGCTACTTAAGCACATAAACGCCTGGGGGATGTGGCACTAATTCCTTCCCCCAGGAACATTTAGCATCCCGCTGTGAGGGAATAATCCCGTCGCACGCAACGTAAATCCAAGCAATCAATCAAACAAACAATCAAGTATTTTATAAACAATTAATCATAACGTGTTGAGAAATAATGTAAAAATGCACTTTCATTTAAAAAGAATTAGTAAACTTATTTTTATGATATTATTTATACTTTCACTAATTAAAACTTTTTGCAAAGTTGAATAATGTAAAAATATTCTTAACTAATTGTAAACAGGGGTCATAATTAAAAAATAAATAAATTTTAAAAAAATTAAAAAAAGCAACAAAAAATGCCAAGAACAGAATTAATGAATGCCGTATAGTGTTTCTGAATTTAGACCTTTTGGATTTACCGTATTAAGACGGTGAATCCAATAGGTTTCCTTTAGCAGACTTTCCATCTCAGAATCAGCTTTAACAATTGGTTAGAAAGGAGAAATACTTAAGCCCTTATGTATGCTATTGAGACCTGTACTGACATATTTAGACCGATTTAAATTGTATTGTCTGTTCCCTTCCTCTCTCGCCTCTCTCTCTCTCTCTCGAAATGTTAAAATCGAGCTCCAAAAGGTAGTAGTCTTTCAGAATTAACTTTTTTATGATAAATTTTTCACATTAAGAGTGCAAGTTTTAAGTGATTTGACAGCCTGTTTGTCATTTGATATTCAGTGTCACTACGTTACTGTATTCCTATTACACTCTTCGAGAAACGGTACACATTTCTATTAAAATCTTGATTAAATATAGAATTAAAATTGTCCAAGAAGCAATTTTAACTTTTATTACAATCATAATCGTGTCTGGATGATGGAGAAATAACACTAATGGAGTGTTCATTGCAAACCAGAATTAAACTAAAATCGAAATTTGGATGCAGCCAACAGATAGATATTCGTCTCTTGGGTGAAAAACTAGTAGTTAAACTCGCGTTACCACTCGTAAAAATACCGTTTTACACCATCTATATATATATAATGTTTCAGGTCGATGCTCTGATAATAACAGAAAAGAGTGAAAGACAACAAGCTTCGTAAAATTTCACAAATAATTTATTTCTCTAGAATATATTGTGAAAATGAGAAAAAATGAATCACGATATTGCGAATCATATCCCAAAAAATCCAAGAATTACAGGCACAATTCCTAGTAAAGGAAATCCTGAATACAATTCAGTAAAAGTCCCGAAGAAGTCCCAAAACGGAAGGTGATGACGTGTCTTTTATAGCTATCAGAGTGCTGATGTGTCAACAGTCTTTGTTGACTCACAGTAATATAATTCCAGCTTTGAATTCAGTTTAAATTCCAGTGAACTTCTTTATCCAAGAATTTCATCAATGCACTTTTGTATTTCCAGAGTTAATAATGACTTAAATTCAATAGCTTGAACAAAAGGATTCCAGCCCAAAATAAATAAAAAATATCGGTCACAACATATAATACATCTTGAAAGTGCTAGATGTTAAAGCACGAATGACCACGTCCACACTATTATAAGATTTTATAGTTTTTTACTTGATATAAAGTCACAATTTAAAAAAAAACACATTACCTAATGGAAAATAACCTTCAAGAATGATCCTGATGTTTACAAAATCAAAACCAAAACCTGTAAAATTCACATAGGAAAGTCCAAAACTTTGACACAAATCAACATATTTACCTCTTCTATTAATAAAGATCCTGATATTAAGCCCATAAACATATAGAAAAATTTAGCTACATATTAGTTGTTGACATAAAATGAAAAAGAAAAAGGTCAGTCATGTCAAGCAAATATGAACTCAATTTTGGACACGGTCAAGTCCAACATGCAACGTTACATTACAATAGCGAAAGGCAGAACATTAATAATGTTACATACAAAAAGTCTCTTTAGTGAACGAATGAAACACACTAGAACAATTTTCCTCTAATTAATGCATGACCACCAATATCACAACTACACATTTACATCACAACTTCACAATTGCCTGCCTACCTCACAAATGCATTGTTTGTCCTTAATACATTTCCGTAACGTAGCGCCGGTACTTAACTACCATAAAATACAAATCACAACTCAAACACCAAATACCGGGAACTATTTTTCCTACGCTACCTTAAGTCAGTCAAATCAAGATTTTAAGCCTCATTTCGCCTGTAACTCTATACCATATTTACCATCATAGTAAGAATAAAATGCGTCTCCAGAAAACGGGACAGTCCCTTCTCGGTCACTCAGTTGTACGATTTACCAGTCACTATCACGAATACTGCACATGGCGTCACACAATCGATCCACACAATTAGATTTTAATTGGGACTATTTAGCTCAGGGATACTTATGCGGCTCTGACCTGAGCTCACTAAAACTAAACCACGCCATCATACAAAACTAACTTTTGGTGTGTTTCATATTGAAGAGATCTTATCATGCATTGACTTATTAATGAAAGGGATTGCACTAAAATGTCCATTTTTTGTACACTAAGTTAAAAATGTGCTATTGTTTCGGACATTTTAAATTCTAAACCGTAGTCTTGCCAATACAATTATTTTAACTGATTATTGGCGTGCAGATCTTTGATTATTTCATTTTAGAAAAAGGGACACATTCTTGGTCTTTTCACACAATTTTGACAATTCAACTTCTTCAAACTCCTGGACACCATTTTTACTTATATATCCAATAAACATTATATAAAGATTCAACATTATAATTTTAATTTAGTTTATTAATACGGATGGGAACTATGTGTATCAGGTGAGATTACTGCAGTATTTAGATTGAATTGATTTCTATTTAGAATCAAAATACATACTTATTGAATGTCCCCTATTTGATTGCATGATTTCTAGCACTGTGCATGTGTGTGTGTGTGTGTGTGTGTGTGTGTGTGTGTCCCCGTTCTGATGGTAAAGATTCTCATGCAATGTTTCTTGCAAATCAACCACAAATCAATTAGAAATGACATGTATTTATCAAATGCATATTAAAATAGATCTTTATCGCTCATAATTTGTTAAAATAAAAATGTCCCCATTTTGATGATAAAAATCATATGTCCCCCGTTTTGTAGGTTTTACAAGAATATATGTGTATGTGTGTGTGATAAAAACTAAAAGCGTAGGAAGCTCTAACCAGTTGTCAATGCAAAATACCTTCTCTGTCTGGCTCGAGAGCCAAATAGTGTACAAGAAAAATAAATCTAAGTACATGCAGAGTGCAGCTGCAAAACTCACTCTCACAACATGCTTTAGCCAATGATACATGCGGAGATACCCATCAAAGCATATTCGCATAGTTGTATGAATTTACGATCTTGGCTGCTGTGCGTCTGAGAGTCTGGACCATCTCAAATCTCAGAAATCTCTAAAGTTAAACGATCCACTGTCGCTAAAACAGCAAGTTGATTTTTGAGGACTGCACCACGTTTAATTATTTTTCAAGGACTCTTTCGTATGAATGTACGATTGGAACACTTCACGTTCATGGAGAGAATTAGAACTTTACATTTCTACTCCAATGCGATGCTTTACTACGTGAAATATAAGCATGCACACCTCACAATGTGAGTAGCAGGGTTGCTACAGATCGTCATACAAGGAGGCAATCCAGTGTGGCGAATTTCCAAGTGGACCATTTCTCTTGCTCCAGAGTTTATCATAAGTGGAAGGATGAGAATGAATTGCAAGGGGTGAAAAATGCGTGAGCCTTCTCTGGGTCCGGAAAGTTTGTTGAAGCCACGACTCCATTTTAACTTTGCCTGTGGAATCCTAGAAGAAGCCATCAACAAATTCCAAGTAGACAGACTTACATGGCCACAGGTCGAGACCAAGTTTATAGTCTTTAGTCCTCCAGAACCCGTGAAAAACCACACAAACCAAGAGTGAAGCAGATAATGCAAATAATAATTGCGACAGTGTAACATATAAAACGCTGAGGAGTGCTGGCTGGAGACCGGTTAGACCTGAACGAGAAAGAAAGCAGCAAGCCTGTGGCCCAATGTTCAGTAAAGCATTATAATAAAAATGACACCTTACACTCCTGGGAACCATTTCTTGCCGGCTATCTGTACAAGCCTTTATCACCATTTCAAGCAGCTTATCTTTGAATTACATTGAAATCTCTGAAGGAACTTCATGTTAGTTTCGCATTCCATTTCAAAGCTGAAAGCCTTGCAAAATCTTACATTTCACAACCCTTTAATATTCTATATCTTAAAGAAGCATGATCTACTCATGCAGTCTGGAAAACGTATTCAAGTATTTTGGCTTCCCATTCTGATTGATATTTAAAATACGGTAAAAGGACAGGCACAGCGATCAAACCTGCCTTGCATCCAGCCGTTTCTGACTAGAATATTCATTATAGCTACTTTCAATACTACTTAAATCTGTACGTTATATATACTTCGAAAATATGCGGAATAAAAACTCTACAAACAAGCTTAGGAACATCAAAATCTGATATTGGAGACGAGAAACTCTCATATGGTGCAAATCAGAGAAATCGTGAGCCATTATATACTGTGCCGATCGCGTTGGGACACACATTTCTGATTAATGCTTATTTCTCAAGCTGCGATCCTGGTACAGGGTGCATGCCATAGGAATGCCCGCTGACATAGGAACACATTTTTGTCCAATGTATCGATTTACATCATGTGAGACTGAAGGTTTGTTATGCCGACTTGACTACCATGCGTTATGACAATATACAGTGAGAACATATTATATTTTAAAAATCATTTACATCACAATTTGAACGTATATTTTAAAGATTGCATATGTTATAGTCATATATCTTATCTATCTGCCTATTAAAGAATTTAAACATAATTTACTTTAATCTTGTCTGACTACATGTTTCCATTTAAGATGAAGAATTTATCTTCAAAATATAAATTTATTCTGCAGTCTTTGTCATCTTTACATTTTCAGAACTTTCAGAAATATAGACGGTTATCATATTAGAAAACAACTTCAACATCATCAATAATAATAATAATAATAATAATAATAATAATAATAATAATAAATTGTATATCGTTCCTTGGTTTAACGCCAATTTTCAACACTTGATAGGTACGATACATTTCGGTCAGTATATATGGTGTAGGAAAAACCCATGGAGACCCCAGGAAAAAACAATTGACCCACGGGATGCTACTGACAATGTTTGTCACATGTCAACGTTGGCCGAGTCAAGACTCGAACCCACGCAGTGGAAGGTGAGAAAAGAATGACCTGTAATGACCACTTGGCCATACGGGATCCAAGAGAAGAACCGAAGGAAAGAAAATGACTACTAATGGTATCGCCATGTCATTTATTCATGGTCAAATGTGAAAGCGGGTGTACAAAAGCATGCCTTTACGACCACTGTAAATAAAATGCAAGATCAGGGTTAAGACTGCTTCTCCCGATCAGTGATAGTGTGCTATCCCAGAGCGGGTACAAAAAGCTGCATGAAGAAATAGCCCTAGTTGTACAATTAAGGAATACGTATGGGTCTATGTGCTTAAAACAGTAGTGCAACAGAAAGCCAGAAGAAACCGGTGAAAACAGCAATGTGTAAGTTCTGTAGGCTCTCAACATCTAGATTGAGAACGTCAGACTTAAAACCGAAAAAGACGAATAAGACCCTGATCTACAACATAGACACGGAACCTGTACGAAAATCTTGAAAGTAAATGCTTACAAGAGTATTAACTAGTTTTACCAAAAAAGAAACAATAAAGAAAAAGCATCAAGGAAGTGATGGAGGCATTTTTACTGGGCTAAAGAAAATAAAGGAAATCTAATATTGCAACACCAGACGAGGACGCAAATGCAGATAATCAAAATAGAAGGAAAGGTAAGGAATGTGAGGCGGATGAGAGAACCAGAATAAGAGAATGTGATGGTAACTGGTTATGGCTTCAGTTGCAATGACTGTCCAAGAAAGAAGTTGATGTTTATAATATCGAAAGTATTCTTGATCGAAGAACAAGTGAAGTGGGTAGGAATTGAAACTTCATTGCAAATGATATCCACTCAGTTTCATTTCTTGTATTGTTGCTCCAAAAGTCACCGCCTACAAAAAGAAGAAATTACCACCTTGCCATTTAACACAGCAGCTACCTTTCCTTCTCACCGTTCTTCTCTTCACGAATTACAACACAATTGTTGCGATGGTGGTGTGGAGAAGGTGTTCCTAATTATCAAAGCGTCTTTATTTGTGAAGTCTTTGTGGGGAATTGTGTAATTGGAACATTCATTGAAAATTTGAGTTTGCAACAAGGAGACAACACTTGTGAACTATTTTACTTAGCAGATGTATTAATTATCTTCTTCTCAATCCATCAGTAACGCATGGGTAACAACAACAGCGATAGCCTTACTGCCAACGCCAGTCACCACTCTTCCAGTAACAACATAAATTCCTCTTTTGGAACATATCAAAAGTTTTTCTACTTTGACCACAAATGACTCATCGAAAACCATAACACCTGAACTTTCTTTAAGACTACCCAGCAACAATTCTGTGAATGTGTTCCTCGACATCACTTTATGTCGTTTTACGGCCAAATTACCTCCGTAAATACAAGTGGATCTCGGAGCTCATTGGAAAATTGTTTTGATTTAACTCATTCATTCCACTCAAACAGTGACGTGCCTTTGATTATTTAGCTCCTATGCGGGCCCCTATGCAAAGCGTTCCGATGGGCAATGCCTAATCTATAGTGTAAAAAGAAAATTCGTGGACCCTCTGCTTTGCATACTCTTGTTATATGGTATCTACGCCCATGACTCAAAGAAAACTAAAACACTTTCATCGTCGATATCATAACCGACAAAGTTCAAGAACAGTTGGACAAAAATGATATTAGCTATTACGAGTCCAAAAAGAGAAACATCATCACCTAATGAAACTGAGCGCCTATATAATGATATTTCATACAGGATATTATTTCAATGCTCGACTTCTTGTCGACACTACTTCAGCTGTGTTCAATGATCAGTTTGGCACGGCTCTGGAAAACTCACTCCTAAATGTACCATGCCGTTTCATATTGACTAAAGATGACCTTTGTAATGGCAAAACACTGACCATTACTTGTTTACCCTGTTTGTCTGCTATTCTTGTTCGATAAACTAGTCTCATTCCAATGAAACACATTCACAACAAAAATCTATTCTAAATACACCCACACAAAACTGAGAGAATAATTACATGTATACCGAAAGGCAACAAACCAAAGCAGTATATTAAGAACTGGAGATCAATAATGATGCTGAATGTTTCATATAAAAAGCCCCGTGTGTATAGCTAATAGAGTGAAAAGCATCTTACCTCACCTTATAAGCGAGAATCAGATTGGATTTATTACTAATATATCCTTAATTTCCACCTGTTTAGTAAAGGAAAAAAAAGCATTGCTTCTTTGGGCAGATGATTTTTTGGCATATGAATCAATTTTGAAAATAACTTTACAGCTAATACATGTATTCTTGTTTTAAATAACCCCATATGGAACAAACACGGTATTAGAGTAGGAGGTTAAATCTGCTTTTTTATACAAATTGGTGTTACATGTTATTAGAAGAATTAACGACTTAATCGATGCTAATGGACAGTTGTTTAATATGAATTATCTTCAGTTTTTATTCATATTCAGAAAAATGGTTTCGTATACAAAGACTTAATACGAGCAATAAGTGAATATCACACTATCACACTAAAGGTGGAACCAGAAAAAGTAAAATTATTGCAGATTCATGCATCAGCTATAAGCTACGTTACGTTGTAGCGAAAACAAATGGATGCAAAAGTACTTAAGGGAAACTGATGATACCTGGGCCAATACATACATAAGGAGGCAATTAGCACAGAAAATTTGTAAAATAGAATATATTGATTTTGCAACAAATTTTCTCTCTGGCATTCAGATTAACAAAGTCGATTCAGATAAAGATTCTAATTATAACTAAAAATACATTTGTATTTAAAATTGGTCTAATACATAGTAATTTGAGATTATTTTGTGGGCAGTTTCCAGAATCCATATGCCATCTTGTTTGGGAATGTCATATTGTTTTGAGGATACTTTGTGTCCATGACTATTATTTAATGTACTCATTCATACATTTTTAATTTAGCGAGAGGAAAGGTGTTGTTCGGTATATACGAAAGGCATATGAGGCAAGAGACTGAAGATGTTTCCTATTGTATCCTATTACACGCGAAATATTAGGTTTATAAGTGAAAGTATTGTAATACCCATCGTAAAATATCTCGTTTACTCTAGCTTTAAGCAGCTTTCGTGTAGTAAAGAAATACAGTGATTTTAAGCGTTGTGAAGGCGAAGCATTTCTGAAGAGATGGACGACGTATATAAATGTGTTTCAGTAAGACAAGATGACTCTATAGAAAGTTATGAACAATATGTCATTTAAAGACCATCTAATGTTGCAGTGGCCATGTAGCAGAAAATAATGTATGCTATGTTGTTTGCGTTTTTCTCACATAAGCAAATCAGCTAAACAATTGCAATAGTTCTCTTTCTGTCTCTCTGTCTCTTGATTTATTATTTGACATAGTGCTGCTTTGTTTAAAGAGGTTATTCTAGGGCCCAAACCCAGGCATCTGTACTTGTGTGTGTGTGTGTGTGGGGGGGGGGGTTATCTAAAATATCATTAACCTATAGATCTGAACTCAATTTGATGTCTGTGATTCGAGTGAAACACATCTGAGAGTCATTTCTTTAAAGGAATCTTCCATAGCTGCCTAAAATGAAGGGGGATACATGTATGACGTTGACCGTAAGTTTTTACATCCATATTATCTTCCTTCAGTAAATTGTATTGTGACAGAGTCAATATTAGCATAAAAGAAGATGTAAGTAAGGAAAGCAGAATATTAACTATTAGAGATTTTGACCGTCTGGATAACCAACTGAGAAAAAGAAAAAAAAGAAAGAAAAGGTGCACGGAGATTTTTGCGAATGCTCCAAGTCGGAACTCAATCTGTCATGCCTGCAATAACAATGATGATGATGCAAGAGTCCCAATGATATATTTTCATCCTGTCATTTATGACCACCTTAACACCAATTAAATTTCAAATGGAAAGAGGAACCGAAGATTATATCAATCTAAATAAATTACTTCGACATGAACGTAAAAGTTTGCGAAGTAGACAAAATGCCAGAGTGAGAGAAGTATTTGTTGAATGGAATGGATGTCTACCTAAGACTTAATCGAAATATCACCGTGTTCCATTGTTATGGCTAATTCTAACCAGCACGAAACGAACGTGCGCCGTGTGGCGGTCTTACCTGATGTGGGCAACGAGATCAGTCAAACTTTGAGAAAAACAACAGCCAGGTATCCTCTGCGACAAGTGAAAGTCATAACTTTATTATTGGATCTAGTCTTCGATCCAAGATCGAACATCATGTTTACAAAAGAGAAATAGCAAAACGTTTGCTCATGATTGCGGCCATTAATGGAGCCATTGATCAGAATGTTTTCGAGATACAAAAAGCCAGCATGTCCAAGATAGAAGTTACATGCATTGGCCAGACGTGGTTTACCGAACCATTTGAACTTAACTTCGGTCTAAAAAATCACTTGAGATCTTACTTGGTACTGTTGAACGCCATAGGACAGTTAGGTACCAACAATAGCGACATTATTTTGTACGTCAAGTGCGCAAAAGGATATGTTTCTGTGTGGATTTGATTTCACTCCAGACCAAGGGAGCGACGAGGAACATTTATACCTTATAAAAGCATACCAAATTACACAGTAAACGTCAGCTTGTATGCCAAATACTCTGGACATTATCGGTTCGATAGAAATGATTCTAGACGTTTCGAAAGAAAAGATAGAACACGAAGAACCTAGGGTGATAGTTGATAGGAATGTTTTCTATCCAGAACAACAACAGCAGTCACACACCACTGGTGAAGAAGAAGAGATTGGCATGATGCCAAGATGCCATGAATGAGAAGACTATTTTGTATCCTTGGCTGAAAAAGAATCACAGGCCCATCGATGGAACATTGTTATGGGTGGCAATTCAAACATCTTAGTCAAAAACATCATTACAGATGATGGATCGTGAATTCAGAAGAAAAGTTGGAAGACTGTCTGAAAGACATATTGACTTTTGTTACAGAAGAGAAGATTTTGAGAATATGGTATGAGGACCTGCGCAACCATTCCTTACCTCCATTGCTTTCTATGGAGACAAAATGCATCACCGCTCTTTTGCAACAATGTACAGATACTACCCGTATCGCGTATTCGACTCATATCGATATTTTCAAGGAAAACGTCCAGTGTGAACTAATGATTTATTATTACCCATGAATAAAACAAAGAAAAATTCATACGTGGGAACTAAATTACGTTCGGATCCACAGCTCCTATACAGTTTCTTGGAATCATTTGTTGTGTGCTAAAGATGAACTTGCACACTGAAAACCTAGACACCACGGATGACAGTCATCAACCATGAACACAGTAGGTATCAATCTACTTTGCAAAAGCTCAGTGTGGTATATTTTGCTTTGTATTTTCATGGATTACCTCCTCTGGAAGACAATATCATCAACTTTTTTAAAAGAAATGCTATATTTACTCAGTTCAATGATATGAGATTACAAGGATCATGTTTCATTGTGTGGATAATATTGTGTGCATGTCTTCAACGCAGTCTTTGATTTAACTTGTAACATTCATGGACTTGTTCTGGTCCTGAATACTCTGGAAAAGATGAGAAAATAATAAGGTGATTTTGTGAACTATATGGCTGTCTCATTTCTTAGCTAAGAAACGAAGTGTGCATCGATGTGGCGTGTGGCGTAACGTAATTGCTTTACGAATCCATACATTTTAGACCCCATAGTACCACCCCAACGTTAAACCTACGGACAATTTTAACAAAGTCATTAAATGTATTAAATATGTGTTACTTTTGTCATGTCTTCAACATATCATTACCTTATTTGAGTCAACAAGCTCTTAATGCGTCTCGTGCGTCTCATTACACTCCCATAATAAACCATTCATATTTTGTTCTAATTTCCTTGCACCTCTGTTGATCAGTGAAGAATGCCAGAAGCATTTAATATAAAGCAATAATAAAAAATAGAAGGAAAAATACATGTTTATTGAATTCACCATATCGACTTTTGTGTAGAGGACAAAGCGAACATGATGAATCGATCGGAAATGGAAAGCTCGCGTGCAATACGACGTTGTTTCATTCAAGTGCACTAGAAAATGCAAAATAGCATATGCTGATTTATTGTATTCTTTGTTTGCTGTTGGTCCTAAAATAAGTATTATAGCCTCTGCGAATTTGGTCTACAACCATAGCCCTGAATTTCGTCGGAATTGAAGGAAAATGAAGGAAATAGTGTAGTGATGTCGAATGTATATGCAGATTTTTAAAACAACACATATGCCCTATAAAAACCAACATAAGATACCTTCCTTTACAGGACTAACCTCTGCAATATCACCCTTCTTGATCCGGAAAATATTTCAGTTATCTTGCTTTTTTGAAATTTGCGGATACCAATTAATTATCCATTTCAATTTACATGCTCTATACTCTCGTTATTTGTGATGATAATAATGTACTTTCTAAAATTACTTAGGTAATTTTGAGGCGGTATTCCAATGAGATATATCAGTTGAGGGTGCTGGGAAAATTTTTCATTTTGTAGTCGTAAATACAGTCATTGGAACTAACCGCCTTGGGTCTATATAACGTATATATTAATATATAATAATATTCTTGCAGAGATTAGATGTCTCCATCAGGACTTAACACAACTGTATTGTCCATGTCGAAACAAAGTGACTGAGTTGAAAATGCGTCTCTTAGATTTGAAATAAAGTCCCACCATATGAATAAATAAAAAGGCCAAAACTCTATGATAAAACAAAATCTATTCAATTCAGTTCGTTGTCTGCAGAATAGTCGAGTAAGCATATATTAAAGGGCGTTTATTTCATGAAATGAGTGTTGGAAACTACAGTAATTCATATACCTTCCGTTCTGATACTGCAGAACCATTATATTGAACGCTGTATTCGTTGACTATATTCATGCTGGTACCACGAATAACGGTGGCTAAGACTTTGTTTCAGACTCCTGATCTCCATGTAAGGACATCAAAAGTATTGCCTCGCAGATCACTTATAAAGAACCACTTTGCTAGGTTAATTTCTGTTCGAATGCTCTAAACTGATATAATTATTTTTTATGCACATTGGCTGCTAGGTTTATTTGCCTTGTGTGTTAATAACCAGAATAAACAGGTAAGTTAACTTTGTCAATGTATATTCATATTTTTATGTCAATGACATTGTTTTCTAAACCCGTACCTTTATTATTGTAATTAAAAAATCTCATCAAAATTATCAAGCACAATTAAGCGTAAAGCTTATAATTAATACGTAGAAGTGTCACCGAGCATTGCAAAGCCCATAACTTAATATAATACATATAATTTCAAACACTCTTTTATTCCATAAGGAAGACCTATACACTGTGACATTCGATGACAGCAAATCTTGGTATATAATATTTAAAAACAACAACAACAACAAAATTTAAAAGAATACACAAAACACAAACCAATCATCACCTGTAATATGTTTCATATCAAATAAAAACTTGTGAAAGATTTTATATACAAGTCTATATATAAATGAATATCAAAGCAGCGCAAGAGGGAACACTTTGTAAAAAAATATTCATAAACTAATATTTACTCTTGTAAAAGAAAAACCTCTCGAATACGGAAATGCATCTATTTATAGTTTTTTTTAGGGTGCCCACTTGTTATGTGGCGCTTTTGGTTTGGTTATAGTTATCTTGGAGATGATAAACCACGGTGTTATTGCCCGGATCGAGTAAATAATAAAATTAAATATGAAATTAATAGATGCAATAACAGAGATCTGAGAAGAGATATATAATAGAACAACACGAGCCCCGTATGTAAATTAAACAATTTCATCAATTACATAAACAAAATTAAAAAGGAACATGATATTTGAATGATACAATTTCTCTCAGAAATAGAATTACAAACATATGTGAAATGCAATTAGCCGTTCTTTTATACCGATAAAACAGATTTCATCATAGAATATAGCGACATACCGAACTCACGTTGGTCAACACGCCTGCATTCTATGGCTGCCTCCTGCCCTTTCAAAATCACTGTTGATGACAGGTCAGTTCTGCCGTATTCCTTTTTCTCTTCTCTCTGTATATCTAGCCTCTTTCGGCGCAGAAAATGTACTTGATTTTCTGATGTCATTACCACTGCTTGGTGCACATATGGAGGTATTTTCCCCCATTAAAATACATACATACGCAATCTAAATATTTGTCAGGATTTATATATACTGGGGTCTAAAAATAATCTCCACTTTTGTTACGTCAGATTTCGTAATTCAAGAGAACTAAGGCTAACATTGGTCAGTCCGCAACCTGAAGCTCAAATGCAGCCCTATTATCATGAAATTAATGTCTTCCCTAGTAGATAGCCGCTATCTTAAATGAACTTTTACATAACCTAGACACAGAAAACCGTATTACGCCCATGTGGGCTATAAATCACTAAGTGGACTGTGTTGATCTTGATGCGCCGATTTGAATTTACAAATTAAGTACAAAAATGAATTAATGGACTTCACGTCTTATCCTAATCACATTACTTTCTAACTAGCATTTCATTGGCGTAAGATGTCTAGGCATAGTAAAATCAAATCCTAGCCTACATGATTCATATTATTTAAAACCGAGAGATTCACGTGCACTCAGCAGGAAATTCCTTTTACATAAAAAGAGTACATTCAAATAATTTTCTCAAAATTCATATCAAAGTAATATTTTATGATACTCTTAGAATAGATGAGTCATATGACGTTTGAGACAAATTAATGCAAACAATTCCCTTCCGAACTCAGTGAAAGTTGGGTTATGAATTTAAATTAATAAATGAATAAAATAATTAAAAACTTATATCAATTAAGATATTGTATGCGATTGAGACAAACCTTATGATTTCCGAGCCGCGCTTTCTTTTTATGAAGCCGAACCTCTCTTTCCTTTAAGTCCGTGTCCTTCGACTTCCAGACACCGGTTCTTTGGGCAATGTAAACAGAAATACTTGTTATTTCCAGGATTTAAAAACTTTTTGGCTTATTATGTAAACTTAGACTACTGTCACGAAGAAAATGACTTAAAATCTTGAATTTCTTCCGGAAAACACCCCCATCATTGACACTTATTTTGAATGGTACATCTCTGGATTGTCTCTATTTTTAGTCGTTTCCCGCCACTTAACCTCTAGTTAACACATTTGTCTGATCGTTATCCAAAAGGACTCCAATTAAACATCAATCATGCTGACAACCAAGAAAGGTTAAACCATCGCAGACTAGCTATTTACTGCGGGCCTAGCCCATAAGTTAAAGTTAATTGTTACTTGTCATGTATTAACTTCAATTATCGTGCAGTAATATTTTCTTGAAAAATCGTTCTGTTACAATTGTACATTATATATTATCTAATAAACGTTGAAAACTTAAAGGAGCATCTATAAAAGCCTGTTAATTTCTGACCCAAACTATGTTTTCTTTCTTTCTCTATCTATCTATCTATCTATCTATCTATCTATCTATCTATCTATCTATCTATCTATCTATCTATCTATCTATCTATCTATCTTTATTTCTTACATTCTTTCTTTTCCCTTGTTTGCAATTCTCTTCTTCATAGAAAGCATGACTAAGCTGAAAAAGAGATTATTTAAAGTTTATATTTTAAATCCTACATTATTTACACCTGAATATAGAAGATTAGTCAGATTGTCCAACATTTTTCTTTGAATTTTGGTGTAAAACAAAGAAATGAATAAGGTTTGATACAGTGGGTATGACTATTTGCATGAATAGAATCAAAATCCAGTGATACGTATTCCAATTCGGCTAACAGTGATACATTAATGATAATTAAAAAGAGTAAATCATAACACATCGGAACATCCATAATTCGGATTTTCTGTAATCCTACCTCCCCTGCAGACTTCGGAAAATATTTTTCGTCCAAATAATACCCTTCTGATGCTAACATAAATTACATAAATTTACAATATCCCTAAAACAGTAGACATATGTGGCCTCCACTGTGATCGTTTTAGAGAATTTTCGCTACAAATCTCACCCATCCCGGCTTGAAATGATTATATCATAAAATCATGTGCAAACGTAACACGAATGAAATTCGTTTTGACGTTTTGACAAAGAGGAGAAGATCCTATAATCAAAGAGCCAATGAACATATTTTGTACTAATTCCGAATATCATAAAAACAGTATGCTGACCTCCTTATCAATATAATACATTCGTAAGATATGAAATTCAAATTTAGAAACACTGTTTTTATCAACATATTGATTATCATATATTCATGTGCAACAGATTTCTTTGCATAAAAGATTCGATCACTTTGTATTATTTGTGATTTAAGTTGCATATTTAACTACTTAACGACCTGAAAGCGAGTGTTAGAAATCAATCCCACGCATAGTTAAAACGTGTGTGACACTACGCATTGTGCGTGAATCTATGTGTCGTAGTGCCAACAAGAACTTGATTTAAGTTAAGAAACACTTTTTAAGCACGATAATGACTCGATATTAACCTAAAATATTTATATGCATGCATCTAAATATTGTTTAACGGTATAACAGCAAAATCGTGTCTGTATAGTGTTTAATAACTCTCGGCATCCCATACGAAACACACAAAAAAAGACAAAAGCATAAAATGGTTACCCCCCCCCCGAAAAAAGAAAAGCCAGAGCCAACAGTGATATTTCCCCGACGCGAACTCAACTTTCAAAATGTCCAGGACATTCTCAGCATGGACATGACCACAACACCAGGTCAAAAAGGCAGTCTCCTTAGTGTTTCTTACCAATGCACCTGGTCTCATTTGTCCTAAGATTCATCTCGGAGCTCTAAGTGAGGGACGAGGGTGGGAAATTAGGGTGCGCAATATGTATGATTTGAAGAAATGCTAAGAGGAGGAAATACACTTGTACTATTAATGTCATCGATGCGATTTCAAAAGATGTAGAAATGTCTGCCATTGATGAACCATACATTATTTTTGCATACCCTTTTGTAGAATACATATTTACAAAATACATATATTCGGGTTTGAGGATGATCGAATAGGTCAACGGAAGATGTTTGCAAAGACAATAGCGTTCATTTCGGCAAGAAAGGGGGTGTAGGTTTAATAGCGTGATTCCTTAAAGATCCACGGGTTAAAATACAGAAACTATCAGCGCACTAAATGGCACACACTTTCATTTTACTTACCTCAGCATATTTTTTAACTATAATAATCGGTGTTATTAGAGATATGCAGCATGGAGATTGTGAATCACTTATTACATATGGACTGATCTAGACCTAAGTAACATGATTTGACAAAAATTCAGCAAACAATTTATTTCCTTGAAATACAAAGTAAAAATTAATAGGAAATTACGGTATTCCAAATTAAATCCCAAATAAATCATAGAATTTCCGGCACAAGTGTCTACTGAATAAAGTTCGGAAAATACATTAGTGATATTTCAAATAATTTACAACGGTGCTTATTTGCATGTAGCGGCATAGAGTCTCTAATAAGATAATGTACTCAGAGTCTTTTGTTGAATCACAGTAATATAATTCAAGGTTTCCCTATTTCGATTCCAAGTTAATATCTCTTTCCAAAAATATTATAGAGCACTTCTTCCAGAGAAAAATAATTTGGATTAAATAATTTCATCCAAATCAAAATGCTGAATACAGCAATGATTCTGCTTCAAGAATTTACAACACGAGTTAATAGTTTCTAGATAAACAAGATTATAAAGTCCCAAATTTGACCTACGTCAACATTAGCATTTTCTAAAAAAAAAAAAAAAAAAAAAATATTACCTAATGGAAGCTTCAATTTTAGAAGATTCTGTTATTAAAAGTATGATAATGAACATAGTAAACACAATGTCCTTGACTCAGACAAAAATAAAATTGTTTATTTTGGTATGTATATTTGAGATAATTCATATTTGATTTAATTTAATCGTTTGTTTGTAAGTTTAAATATTGTTATTCCGTTACTTGCTATTGTAATGTAACTTTATTTACTGGAAATGAGTTCAGTTCTAACTAATTCATTTTATTTTTGACGTAAACAACTTTATAGAAACATTGTATCTAATGCTGACCTAGTTCCTGACCTTGTTTCATAACCAGTGATAGTTTGAAGTAAACAACATTTTCTAAAAATTCTTTCTCAGAGTAAGATTCATATACTGCTATCGAGGCCATACTTAGAGTACATGACAAAATAACATGTTAAAATTGTTACAAACTCTGTTTTTCCAGAGGACTGATTCACATCCGGGCATCTGTTTTGCGTTGTAGTTAGATTTATTACTGATGTGTTTAGAAATAATAATTGTTCTTGCCTTAACACTTGAGAAGTTAAATTGTTTTATGTTGGAACCAGTTTTGGGCTAATTGTTTTGTTTTCTTCAATTTATTTGAATTTCAAGTTTATTTTCACTGGAAATACTAATGCTCTAAAATAATTCTGGGACAAAGACATTTATCGAAATTTACACAGAATTAAAAAACTAGAATATTATTTTCTGTGATTCAACAAAGAACTGATGACACAGCATACGCTATTGTCTTCTATTTTAGATTTCATCGGAGTTCGGACTCAGTTTCATTAGGACATTTTATTACTAGGACTTCTTTTTTCCTTGGATTATATTTGGATTTGATTCGTAAAACCATAAGTTCTTTTCTTATTTTTACCTTTTTGTTCTACGGAAATACATTACTTGTTAAATTTTAAAAAGCTTGTTGTTTTCACTCTTTTCTTGTGAGTTGTGTGTGTGTGTGTGTATGTGTGTGTGTGTGTGTGTGTGTGTGTGTGATTAAGATTTTAACGTAGCTTCAACAATTTTTCAGTTATATCGCTACGCTGTCCGCAGTGTGGCAGTTTATAGTAATGTCCAGCAATGGGGCATCATGCCGCAGACATGTAGCATGATGTCCCACCCAGTCACATTATCCTGACACCAGGTCGACCAGTCCTAACACTAACCTCTTAATGCTGAACGCCAAGCGAGGCAGCTGTTAATTCCGTTTTTGTAAGTGTTTGGTATGACTCGGCCGCGGATCGAACTCACGACCTCCCGATTCCGAGATGGACGCCCTAACTACTAGGCCACCGGAGCGGTGTTAGTTTTGTAAGAGCCTAAACCCGTAACAATTTCTATTGATAAATGATGCTAATAATATAACCACACTCACATAAAAATATTAGCTATTTATAGGTTAATTCCATGGCTTACAAGAAAAGATTTTTTTAAATAGAAAAAGTAATGTAATAAAAGAGATTTTAAAATAGCAATACATACTGATATAGTTGGTTGTTAAATATGTATAGAATATGCTTGATTTACTTTAAATATCTAAAACATATGACAAAAGTAATTTTAAGTTTTAGTGAGCACTCAAGTTAATGAATTTGTGAATGTAGGGTGATCACCTTTACAGTTTGGATTGATTGTGTACAAAATTTGGATGTTATATTTCATCAGTTGCAATAGACTGATTCATTATTATCAAGGGTTATTCTATTATATTTAGTATCGTGCTTTCTTCTCCTAATGTAACATAAAGATTATCACTGACATAAGGTCAGTGTTATTCAGCACTGCCACTTTGTTTCAAGGACAAAACGTAATTCCCTAGTAAATGTTATCGCCTATGTGTGTTGGAACTCTTTACTGTGTTTTATTTGTGTAGAGATGACCTTGGAACCCTACTGCTATGGTTATGGATTGTGTGTGTTGCTATACTTCACGGTGTTTTATTTGCATATATATGTGCTTGTAGCCATACTATATGTTATGGTCTCTGTGTGTTACAATACCTTTCTGTTTTTTATTTGCATTGGCATATATGTTATATATATATATATGATTTAATTTATATCTGATTTAATTGTTTGTAAGTTTTAAAATCTCTTTATTTTTTAATTTCATAATATGTCAAAATAACGTGGTTCTGTTTACTAGGAGCTCTATATTCTTTCCAGAGAATCGTTTGACCTTGATTGTTCATTTTTGTAAACACATAAGGCTGACCTGCTACCCCACCTTAATTCAAAATTAGTAAGAGCCACGTTAAAAAGTTTAATTTATTTTTATTGTGGTAATAATAAGGCTGAGATCGAGGTTGTGCTGATTACGTGACCTTCGACTTGTACATAGGTTTTAGGGAAGTAAACAACTTGTTTTCTCTGATTAAAATAATTGATTTTTATCAAGTTCATAATGGGTCTACGTGATTGTGTATATGTAAACATTGTCACATGATCCTCTACATTGCAATTAGGCATTTTCGAAATTTCGCATTACTTAGCTTTAATAGTGATGCTTAGAGAGAAATCTCTCCGTCGGGCTTCTAAACACTGGGACGTAAAAGTATTTCTTTTGTTGTGTCATTTTGGGAATTAAGTTTAATGTTTAATCAAATTATTTGGATTCAAAAGGATTAATTCATTTCTCTGGAAATATTTTTGATTGCTCATGCAAAATTCTTGAACAAAGAAATTTCAATAATTCAAACACCGGATTATGTCTTGTGTTTCTACAATAAAATGTAGACTTCAACACAGTACAGGATACAGCATATGTCATCGCCTTCCATTCTGGATTCTTTGTCGGGTCTCAAACTTGAATTCATAAGAACATTTTTTTTATTAGGACTTCTTAAATTTTATTCCTGCATTATACTTGGATTATTTTTGGATTTGGTTATTAAAATTGTTAGTTCTTTTCTTTTCATTTTTACAGTATTTTTCCAAGGATATACATTATTTTTACATTTTTCAAAGCTTGTTGTTTTCACTCTTTTTGTGGTGCTGTTTATTCGAGCATAAACACGTAACATATACTTATAACCCTCCTACATGATATGGTCTATGTGTTGCTATACTTTACTGTGTTTTATTTGCATAGACACGTACTTGTCGCCGTTCTACATGTTATGATCTGTGTGTTGCTATACTGTACTGTGTTTTATTTGCATAGACACGTACTTGTAGCCCGTCTAACTGTTATGGTCTATGTGTGTTGCTATACTTTACTGTGTTTTATTAGCATAATCATGTACTTGTAGGCCACCTACAGGTTATTGTCTTTGTGTGTTGCAATACTTTACTGTATTCTATTTGCATAAACATGTACTTGTAGCTCTGCTACTTGTTATAGTCTCTGTGTGTTACAATACTTTAATGTATTTTATTTGCATACACATGTACTTGTAGCTCTACTAAATGTTATGGTCTCTATGTGTTGTTATACCTTACTGTGTTTTATTTGCATCGACGTGTACTTTTAGCCCTACTACATTTAATGGTATATGTGTGTTGCAATACTTTACTGTGTTTAATTTGCATAGACATGGTCTTGTGACCCTACTACATGTTATCGACTCTGTGTGCTTCAATATCTTTACTGTGTTTTATTTTCATAGACGTGTACTTGTAGCCCTGATACATGGTATTGTATCTGTTTGTTTCTATATTTGTACTGTCTTTTATTTTCATAGACGTGTACTTGTAGCCCTGATACATGGTATTGTATTTGTTTGTTTCTATATTTGTACTGTCTTTTATTTTCATAGACGTGTACTTGTAATCCTAATACAGTGCTGTCCAACCTTTTTGACATGAGGGGTCACTGAAGAATGTATTTCTTGAAGACGCATCAGAAAATGGAAAAGCAGCGACCACATAGCTGCTCGAGCTTTGGCGGGCCATCGAAATTCGGCTCGCGGGTTGGACAGCACTGCCCTAATACATCTCTTTGCATTTACGTCAAATAGGGTATGCTTTAAATAAAATCAGATTCAAGTTAAACTCCCTGCCGCTAATAAAGTGAATGGAAACAAAGCTAAGGTTTGCTTTTGAAAAATTGTATACAATGAAATTGTGATGTGCGTTTTCAAATTTGTATATTAACCAGGTAAGAACAATCGAGTATATACTCTGAATACAGTCGTTTATTTGTGGTCTTTAATATATATTAAAAAAAACAGTCAACCCAGAGCAAATTGGATGCATAGGCCTAGAATCTTGTGAATTCTTTACCCAAATACTTGTATACGATGAGTGTGTATGTGAAAGAAAATACGATCTTATCCGTAGTGAATTTGCCTGCCCTAGTCAGATGTGTTATGTGCCAGTGTCCGTTGTCTGTACTTACCAAATTAGCTATAGGCCAATGTATAGTATGGCCACATCAGACGTATTATGCGCCAAATATATATAATCAGTTGTTCCTTAAATTAGATTAAAATATTTTTGTTCCTCATATCTTGCCTAAGTGTTGGCATCCCAATCAAAGTTTCCCTGCCTATTATATAAATTGTGTCGCTAGAAAACCGTAGGTTTCAGTATCAACACTTCATCTTTTACCTAGGAAGGCACGTAACGATGGATTATATTGGACATGGCGCATCTGTATGCTCTCACGTAATTCTTTAAGAAATACGTGTATCTTGATTTTAATCATGGCTAGAATTTTGCTGAGCTAAATAGATATATGGACAAAACAGACAATTACTAGTAAACGTAATTTTTTATCTGTAGACATAACTATGTCTATAACTAAATTTATGATCTATAGACATGACTATGTATATAACTTTATGATCCATAGACATAACTATGTCTATAACTAACTTATCATCTATAGACATAATTATGTCTATAACTAAATTTATGATCTATAGGCATAAATATGTCTATAACTGTATGATCTATAGACATAACTATGTCTATAATTAAATTTATGATCTATAGACATAACGTGGTCTATGGCTAACTTTATGATCCATAGACATAACTATGTCTATAACTAACTTATGGTCCATAGACATAATTATGTCTATAACTAAATTTATGATCTATAGGCATAAATATGTCTATAACTGTATGATCTATAGACATAACTATGTCTATAACTAAATTTATGATCTATAGACATGACTATGCATATAACTTTATGATCCATAGACATAACTATGTATATAACTAACTTATGATCTATAGACATAACTATGTCTATAACTAAATTTATGATCCATAGAGGTAACTATGTCTATAACTATCTTTATGATATATAAGCATCACTATGCATATAACTAATTTTATGATCCATAAACATAACTATGCCTATAACTAACTTTATGATCTATAGACATAACTATGTCTATAACTAACGTTATGATCTATAGACATAACTATATATATAAGTAACTTTATGATCCATAGACATTAATTGTTTGTCTATGGCTAACACTATGATCTACAGACATCACTATGTCTATTCCTTTATGATCTAAAGACATCACAATGTTTATAACTAACTTTATGATCAATAGACATAACTATGTCTATGACTAAATTTAAGATGTATAGACATAACTATGTCTATAACTAGCATTATGATCTATATACATCACTATGTCTATAACTAAATTTATGATCTACAAACCATAACTACGCATATAACTAAAAATATATGAAATATAGCCAGAACTATGTGTATAACTCAATTTATGATCTACAGACATAACAATGTGCCTGTAGATATCAAATACAATTTTGATTATACAATTTACAAAATAAAATGACAGTCTTTCTTTCTTTTTTTTTTAATTTAAGTGATACATAAGTAGTGAATGGGGATACATTAGCCTCAATGGGAATTAGCATTACAGAACCCCTTGGGAACGTTTAGCCTCAATGGAAATTTAACGTGGGGAAAAATCGTGGGACAATATAGCCTCAAGGGGAATTTAACATGGGAAAAAGTCTTGGGTCACTCTAGCCTCAAGGGGAATTGAACATGGGGAAAAAGTCTTGGGTCACTCTAGCCTCAAGGGGAATTGAACATGGAAAAAAAAATCTTGGGTCTGTTGAGTGACAAGGGAAAATGGAACAGGGTCGGGACCCTATTTTAATAGGGTTCCGACATGATGGGTCTATGAAAAGGGAACATACGAAAATTGAAACAGGGAGGATTCTCTATTTTTTTTTTAAAAAAAAAAGGGTAGGCAATTGAAAATCTATCTCTTTTCGAGAAATGTGGGTGGCCCTGAAAAGGGCCTTTGGATTTATGTTAATATGCCCTTAACATAAACGGCATCTGTGGCATCTTCTTGTCCTCAAGCTGCGTCTTACTGCAGGGCCATAAATCAGAGTCCTCTTGAGGCATCCTTGTCTTTCCACATACACTCTTCGTATCCACAGACTGGTGTCTGACTTGTGGACAACTGTCCACTTGGATCGGACATACATTAGCATGTCCGTCCTGAACATCATTGTTGACACAAGGGTGGAAGATTCAACGTCAGTCCACATGCTGAGGCGACGAGAACAGGTAAATCAATGCAGTGAACTGCGCTTATTTATAGGTAGAGGAAGGATTGAAACGGATTGAGTTCATTGACCAATCCAAACACGCGTTACAAAATTCAGTCAGCTCGCATCCAATCCGAAGAGAACAGTCTGTGACGTCACGTGGTCTATATAGATTCGCTACCGCCTGTGTGCAGTCAATCGATGCGAGACAGTGATTCAACATGACGGAAACTCAGAAAACGATCCATTGGGGTTCACCAGCAGTGGAGACTACCCAAGGGAACCCGGACTTACTTTCAGAAGAGGTACATTGGGATTTTGTGGATTTTCTTACCTCGCAAGAATTTGTTCCGGAACCTTCGTCACCTTCATTACCACACGTGGAGAATTTTAGACAGAGACAGAAAGAAGAATTGGAGAAATTTATACAACGACAAAAGGAAGCGGAACAAGCTTTTCTTTTACAGCAACAACAGCAAGAAGAGGTAAGAAAAAAAACAACAACAGCAACAAGAAGCATCAGCAAAGAAACAAGAGGGTGAAAATCAAACGGTCACGGTACTGTTAGACATTTTAGTGGAGTTAAGAAGTCTGAAACAAATGTATCAGACTTCTTTATCACGACCGAAGAGAATACGACCTTCCCGAGATAAACACGCCAACCCTGTGACTAAGCCTACCGTACCACCCTTAGTGATTTCAACCCAATCATCATCATCAGAAGTAGGCTTCGGCCGTGGCAAAGGCTTAAGGTAGTTAAAGTTAATTGCTTAAACTCACCCCTACACCAAAAACCAAAGGCCCTTTTCAGGGCCACCCACATCTCTCGAAAAGAGATAGACTTTCAATTGCCAATAACTCCAAAAAACAAAAAAAAAAAAAAAACAACCCATTTTACTCCTATAGTACGTGTGTATGAATGTGTGAGTGTACGTTCTTATTTTAAAATCAAAACCCAAAGACACTTACCTTTTATACCTAATTTAATCTTTTATCAATAGTTACAATCCAATTCACAATTCACAACAGAGCACTTTAAAAAATTCATAGACTTCTTCTGTCTCATTGTTTAGTCTCTGTTTTTTGAATTTCTTCACCGTCACAGTCTTTTCCTCCTCTTCCTCCTCACTTTCTTCCCTTCTTCTTTTCTTCTCCTGTTTCTTTTTCTTCACCTGTCTGCTTTCTTCCTCCTCTTCTTCTTCCTCTGAAGAATCCCTCTCTTCTTCTGACTCCTCTTGTTTCTTTTTTGGGCAATCTGGAGACCAATGTCCTTTTTCTTGACAATAATAACAGGTATCTTGACTTTTGTCTCTTTTAACATCTTTTTCTCTATTTTGACGGTCTGGACACTCTGAAGACCAATGCCCTTTCTTCTGACAGATATAGCAAGTATCTTGACTTTTATCTCGAAAGGAAGGAGAGTAGTCCGTCGGCTGGTCTGAAGAAACTTTTCTAATGACCCCTCGCAACGCTCTGATGAAATGTTCGATTTGGGTAGGCTCTCCATCGTTGTGCTTGGTTTGAGAGTGAAATGAATAGTGAAAGGACAAAACACATACCCTTTTATATACGCTGGTCTGCCAGGACTATAAATTAGTCTGTGGTGTTTAAACTTTAGTCATTTGACGTTTTGCACTCAAGATGAAACGATCCAATTCATTTGAGAAGAAAGAAGAAGAAAGTAAGAGGCAGAAACGTGATCTATCGCCTCGTACCAGGGCTGAAGTCTTGGCACAAATTCATGCCAGTGATTTTGAAGAGAACATGAGTGAACCAGAATCCAAACCCTCTAAACAAAGTTCACCACCCTTAGTCAACCCTGAAAAGTACTATGACATTCGAGAGACAGAAAAGCGCTCCTCTAGAAAATTTAGAACCACGGCTTACAAATACACGGTGAAGTTTAAAAATTTCAAGTCCGAAGTACCGTTGGAGAAAGCAGAAGGGTTCATCACCGGCGTGTAGGATTCTTTACTCACCACATTCAAGCGACAATGTCAACCTAAAGAAGACGATCGCTTGAGACTTTCCATACAACACGACGGCTTGAAATCCCATGTTTGGATCGAGTTTAGCAGCCCTGCAGAATTGACCGCTTCCAAAGTCATGGACAAAATTCAACACGTGCAACAATCCAATGACCAGTTTGACATCACCGATGGAAAAGCCACACTGTCCATGACCCACGTCTCTCCTCCTCAAGGGACTGGACGCAAAAAGATGTTATTGGTGGACGAGCTTCGCAGCACCAAAAAGAGTCTCGTCCGAATTCACAACCCTGAAGACCAGATGTGTTTAGCCAGGGCCATCGTGGTGGGACGAACCTATGCCGATAAGAACGACACGGCAGAATGGAAAAGAGCCTGGAAAACTATTCGACAATCGCACCGAGCCAAACAACGAAAAGAAGCAGAACTCCTGTTACAACAAGCTGGCTTTCCCAAAGACACACCCTGTGGCATTCCTGAGATGCAAAAATTGCAAGATGCCCTAGCTCCACGATACACCATGAAAGTGCATCCTCAAGAAATGCGTGGGCCTCTGTTGTTTCGAAGGAAAGACTTTAAGGACGGAAAATACATTCATGTCTATCATCACGATGACCATTTCGATACCATTACCAGTATCACTGGATTCCTGGGATACGGTTATTACTGTGAGAAATGTGACTATGGCTATAACAATCGAGAGCAACACAAGCACTGTGGCTCGAAATGCTCAAAATGTTTGGCCTCTCCACCCTGTCTGAACGAAGGGCAAGAACCAGTGCATTGTTCAGCTTGTCTGCGCACGTTTGTCAGCCCCGCCTGTTACCAACAACATCTGAACACGCAAGGTTCACAGAAGAAATGCGCTTGTCAACTGCTGAGATTGTGCTCTACGAGTGGACAAGGCATACGTACCAACAGTGCCAAGGCACACGTATGGTCAGGAAAGAAAAAATGTCACATTTGTCACCACATCATGGACTTGGAACACTAATGCTACGTGCAAAAATACCAATCCCCACGAGAGAAAGAGGATGGACACAAGAAGAAAGGCAATTTCATCTTTTTCGATTTCGAATGCATGCAAGAGACCGGTATTCACATTCCTAATTTATGCGTGGCTCATCGAGCGTGCGACAAGTGTATTCAAGAACCTATGTTCAGTCATTGCCCTCACTGCAGCAAGATTCCTGGAGGGCGTGAAAAAATCTTTCGAGGGCCGAACACGCTGGTCGATTTTGCCCAATGGGTCTTAGACCCCATCGACAAGACGTGGAGCCATGAGGACATCGAACGTTACGGAGATTGTCATCGTCATGCCACAGTGATGGCTCACAATTTCTCCGGGACAAGTGAAGTTTAAAGATTCGATGAGTTACTTAGCCATGCCTTTGAGTCGAATGCCTAAAACGTTTGGAATGACAGAAATGGCTAAAGGGTACTTTCCACACTTTTTCAATACGGAAGCCAATCAACACGCCGTTCTACCCCATTTACCTGAGGCTCACTATTACGACCCCGACAACATGCGTACCGAACAACGAGAAGCTTTCTACCCTTGGTACCAGGCTCACGCCTCGGACCCTTTCGACTTTCAGGAAGAAATGCTAAAGTATTGTCGTTCCGATGTGGACATTTTACGGCGATGCTGTGGAAAATTTCGAGAACTGTTCATGGAACACGGAGGGGTCGATCCTTTGAAAGAAGCTTGCACCATTGCCAAAGCGTGTTCCTTAGTGTACCGCCAACGATTCATGCCTGAAAACACCGTGGCTATCATCAGTCCTCAAACGACCAACTATGTCAAACGTCAATACTCGGTCAAAGCCCTACGCTGGTTACATTACTTGTGCGACAAGGAAGACGAACGGATTCAGCATGCCCGCAACGGAGGAGTTGAAAAGACCATCGGAACGCATTCGGTCGATGGCTGGGACTTAGAAAACCCCAAGATCGTGTACGAGTTTAACGGTTGCTTATTTCACGGATGTCCCGTCTGTTACCCTGACCGAGACACTAAAAATCAGTTTTTACAACGGACCATGGAAGACTTGTACCAGGCTACTTGTCAGCGACGCCTAAATTTAGAACAGGAAGGATACCAAGTGGTGGAAATGTGGGAACACGAGTACGATCACCGTTTGGAAACCGATACCGAGTTTAAACGCCTCGTGGAAAGTTACCAGTTCATGGACCCGCTGAACCCGATCGATAGTTTGTACGGAGGAAGGACCAATGCCACCTGTTTGCTGTACCAAGCCGACGAAGAGAAAGGAGAAGAAATGAAATACTTTTACGTGTGTTCGCTGTATCCTTACGTGTGCAAATATTGTCGCTTTCCTGTAGGGCACCCACAATTGTTGACGGAACACATCGACCTGAAAAACATTCGACAATACGAAGGTCTGATCAAGTGTAAAGTTTTGCCTCCCACGGACTTGTACCATCCCGTGTTACCTCACCATTGCCAAGGCAAATTGATGTTTCCTTTGTGCCGTACTTGTGCGGAAACTTGCAACCACGATCAACCTTGCCATCACACCCAGGAAGAACGGGCCTTGACGGGAACCTGGGTCAGCGTAGAATTGTTCAAAGCTCTGAACATGGGATATCAACTGTTAGAAGTGTACGAAATTTGTCACTTTCCCAAGACAGAACAATATCACAAGGGTGACCTCACTCAGAAAGGCATTTTCGCCGACTACGTGGATGCCTTTTTGAAACTGAAGCAAGAAGCCAGCGGCTATCCGTCCTGGTGTCACACTCCCGAAGACCAAAAGACATTCAAAGAGAAGTACTGGGCACAAGAAGGCATCCCTTTAGACCACATCGAGAAAAACGAAGGCAGGCGATCGTTTGCCAAAGTGATGTTAAATTGCTTGAGGGGAAAAATGGCACAACGACCGTGTTTACCCAAGACGGAATATTTGACAGAACCTTCCCGCTATTTCCAGATGATTCACGACAAAACCAAATACATGAAACACGTGGACGTCGTTCGCGAGGATTTTATCTTAGTGAATTACGAAGAAGATCTGGACTTTGTACAAGACGACCCCTTTGGAAATGTCATCATTGCGGCTTACGTGACAGCCCATGCTCGCTTAAAATTGTACGAAGCTTTAGAACTGTTAGGGGAACGTGTCCTGTACTTTGACACGGATAGTTGCATTTACATCCATCACCCAAGTCAACAGCACCCTGACATCGAAGGAGACCGTTTAGGAGCCTGGACAGACGAGCATCCCGACGGCAAGATTCTAAATTTCGCCAGTGGCGATCCTAAAAATTACGGCTACGAATACCGGGACAAACAAGGAGAAGTGCACAGAAGCGAGTGCGACTTCCCAATCATTTCACCTTACCGTATGGACACGTCGGTATTGGTCTGTATATAAAAAGGAACCCTAGGCAAGATCGATAGTTCATTGTGACTACCAAGACCAAGCGAACAAGATGAATACTTTCAGAGAAACACAAAACAAATTTAGAAAGGCACAATTCAAGTGTGGGGCTTCTGAAGTGGAATGCGATTGTGAGCCTTGCGATGGGAACGATGCTGTACGCTGTGACCTTAGCGATGCCGTAAAGCATGATGGGAACTTTGTTTTCACTGCCCCTATCATGGAAAGTGATGCTGTGCGTGCCAAACCTGAGAGATACGAAAGCGATGCCGCTCGTCCTCTTGGACACTTTACTGGGTTTCGTTTTAAAGGTGAATGTCCACCTTCACGTCTACCTCATTGCGGATGTCATCCAGCCCTGAGCAAACTCCTGTCCATGTCACCCAAACCTCATCGAAACGAACCTGTGAAAGACGAATATTCGTTCCCTGTGCGTTTGTCGGAATACTGCGACTTTGAAAATCGTCTTCAATCGTTCAAAGGAAAATGGCCTAAGTATCTGGAAGGATCGACCCCTGAAGAATTAGCCAGAGCCGGATTTTACTACTTGGGTGAAGGAGATAAAGTCAACTGCTTCAGTTCCGGTGTGTCACTTCACCACTGGGAACCGCAAGATTCGGCCTACCTAGAACATGCTCGTTGGTCACCGAATTGTCATTACTTACCCTTAGTGGGACCGAGACATTGAAGTAACTTACCATGTCGTTGAAGAAGAAACCAGACTGGCTAGGAGTGAAATGTTCAACATCACCGAGAACGAAGATCTCTGGCTAGAAAGTACGTGTATTGTTTCCGAAACAAAGAGACTATAAAAACAGGCTGCCATGCCACGACTTATGTCACATGTAATTGAACAGATTCCTTGGAAGGAACTCAATGACCATATTCAAACCGTGGATCATTACCATCGATTATTACAAGAACTGTACCCATTCAATTTGGGTCGACAAGTGGTGTGTGTCTTAGTGACTTGTTTTCTGGGATTTCGTTTACCAGCCGATTCCTTATGGACTCCTTACGAACAGTACTTAGCACCCCAATGGCCTTAAATGGTCACGAAAGACTCCTTTTGCTCAAGCCTTGTGTTTTCATCTGGATACCTCAACGGCAAAAAAGATTCGTCAACTTTTAGCTACCGAAGACGTGTATGACGATGTGTGTGTAGCTTGTGACTTACACCCCCACTTGACAGATGTTCGTGACTGGAAAAAGGGGGGTGTTGAGGCTTGGACCCAAGAAGTGGCCCAGTATGCACGAGAATTGTTCAAGGAAAAAAGTTACTTTTCAACCTGTGTTAGTGACAGTGCCAGAAGAACCCGTCACCGAGAACAACCACTCGCTTCAGGACAGGACTGACATGGACATTCCTGAAAGGTCATTCCGGGAGGACAATTGTGTGACAATACCTCATGTAGAGACTGTAAGAACATTACACACTATTCCTAGGACATCTTGGTTACCCAAAACATGTTGTACAGAGACTTGTTTATATTCCACTTTGATTGTTTTGATGTGTTTTTTATTCCTGTACATAACTATTTGGATTTTATGTATTTTTTGTCTTTCGTGTTGTTCATATTTTAAACATTCAATAAACGTGTCCTGAAAAAAGTATATAAACTCTCGTCTTGTTTGTTTTCGTGTCACAAGTGACATTCTGACACTATGGCTACCTCTGCTGTCTCTGCTCCCTCTTCTTCTACTGTCAGAGTCATCGACGAACACTTAGATCGTGCCAGTTGGGAGGCTTTGTATCTTCGCCATCCCTTTAACATGCTCATTGCTGGACCCAGCGGTTCAGGCTAAACCGAATTCGTCAAACGTTTGATCGAACATAAATATCATTTGATCGATCATCCACCTCAACGCATCGTGTGGTGTTACAAAGAGTGGCAATCGGTGTACAGCCTCTTGCGAGAAAGTCAAGGCGATTCCATCGTGTTTGTGGAAGGCATTCCTAAAGAAGACGACGGCATCGTCTCTGACTCCCGTCAAACCCATTTGGTCATTTTCGATGACATGTTAGGAGAAGACGAAGAAGAAATTAAACTGTGGTTCACGCGCAAAGGGCATCATCGTAATGCCAGTGTCGTTTACATCACTCAAAATTTGTTTCAACAAAGTAAAGCCCATCGCACCATCAGTCTCAATGTGCATTACGTGGTCTTGTTTAAAAGCCCTCGAGATAAATCGCAAGTGCAAGTCTTAGCCAAACAGTTAGGAACGCCTTGGCTGACTCAGGCGTACGACGATGCCACTCAAACTGCACACGCCTATTTACTCGTCGATTTGAAACCTACGACCCCCGATGATTTGCGATTTCGTACCCACTTGTTTCACCACTGGTGCCAAGACGGAGGGCCTGTCCTGTACACGTCTCCGTCCTCGACTTAATTTCATTCCACAAAAAAATCTATAACAACCTCAGACACTTTTCGTCTGTCTCACACAACGTCAACATGACGTCCCTTCAGTCGCATCTTCCCGTCAAATTGATTCGTGCCTTGTATGGCATCAGTCGAGAAAAAAATCCACAAACACGAGCTCGTGTCTTAGAAGCTAGTCTCAAAGAAGTCTTAAGATGGTTCACGGTAACAGCACGTCAATTACTCCAAGGGATCATTCAGATTCCTCATCAAACCAAACGCTTTTTCGAGCTAAACAAACGATGGATGGAATACCATCGTTGGCAAGAACGACGCACCCCGCATTTACCTCCCAATCCCCATTTGAACGAAATGTCCCAGTTACAACACGAATTGCAGTCCTTGATGGATCACCAAGATTTGTCCGAAACAGAAAAATCGCAAAAGTACGGTCAACTCTTGCAACGACTGCAACTCTTTCACCAGAAAGCTTTAGACGAAATAGCTCTTGCCACTCTGAAAGATTTTAAGACCTTGATGAAAAGTCCAGCACCATCACCAGCACCACCACCACCACCACCACTACCAGTGACCAAGACAGAAAAAGAAGAAGAAGAAGGGTTTCAAACTCCACCAGAAAAAGTACGCAAGTTAACAACACCACCTACCTCCAGAATTGGATGGATTAAAAAGATGATGACCACTCCTTCTTCATCACAAGAGAAAAAGAAAGTGAAGACAGAAGTGAAGACAGAAGTGAAACAAGAACCGATATCCCCTGTTCCGACATCCTCCTCTGCGACACCTATTGCTGGTCGCACACGCAAAGCATTGCAATCCAAGAAAGTACCCCAAGAGAAAAAGAGTAGCATCTTCCAAGAGTGGATGCCTTATTAACACACAAACACAAAATGGAAAAAGTGTTAGCCAGCATTTACTACGATCCCTCGCATCCTGCAGGTTACGCAGGAGTTCAAAAATTGTATCGTGCTGCCAAAATGCGACTGAAAAGTCTCCTTTTACCTCAAGTGCAACGATGGTTACAAGAACAAGCTACCTACACTTTACACAAACCCATTCGATGCAAGTTTTCCAGAAGTCGCACCCATGTGGAAGACATCGATCATCAATGGCAAGCCGATTTAGCCGATATCTCTCATTTGGCCAGCTACAATCGTGGCTACAAATATTTGTTTTGTGTCATCGACGTCTTTTCCAAATTTGCCTGGGTCGTACCCTTGACTTCCAAATCGAGCAGCGAGTTAGTGCGAGCCCTGCAACGAGTGATGAAACAAAGCGATCGTCACCCTCTTCGATGGCAAACGGACAAAGGCACCGAATTTCTGAACCAAGCTTTCCAAAAAGAATTAAAGAAACGTGACATTCATTTTTTTTACCACCGAGAATCCCGAAACCAAAGCCAGCATCGTGGAACATTTTCAACGGACTTTGAAAGAACGTATGTGGAAATATTTTACGCATCACCACACTCTGAAGTACATCGACATCTTACCGCACCTGGTGCAAGCGTACAGTCAATCTTACCATCGAAGCATCGGACGTGCCCCGCAAGAAGTGACTCCCGAAAACGAAGTGCTGGTGTTTGAGCGCCTGTTTGGTACGTCCCCGAAGAGGGCTGCCCCCAAGAAAAGTGGAGTATTGACCGTAGGAGATTGGGTACGCATTGGCAAAACCAAACGCACTTTCGACAAAGGTTACTTACCTAACTGGACGACCGAATTGTTTCGTGTCACTGGACGAGTGCATTGCCGTCATCCTGCCGTCTATAAATTGGAAGACATGAACGGAGAAGTGATCAAAGGAACGTTTTACTTACCCGAGTTACAACGTGTCACCAAAAAAGAAGACGACGTGTACGACATCGAAAGCATTCTCGAATGCAGAACCCGTAAAGTGAGCAAACGACGTGTCAAAGAAGTCACAGTACGTTGGAAAGGATATCCGCCCAGTTTTGATTCTTGGATCGACGCTTCGCAAGTCATCGACTATAAAAAGAAGTGATCATCATGCCCTTTCACATAGACACAGCTACGTCGACCACTCCTTCACCTAGTTCTTCTCTGCAAGATTTACAAAAATAACCCTTGTGGGTGTGGTGTGGAGAACGTGTGCCTAAAACGCAAATCGTCTTTTTCTGCCAAATCTTCGTGGTGTATTGTGTCATCGGGGCAGCCATTGCCAATTTGAGTTTGCAACAAGGAGACAAACAATTGTGGACCATTTTATTGAGCAGTTGCATCGGTTACCTGCTTCCCAATCCCTCCCTGAAATTCTCCTCGAACGGGAACCACGGGAACCTTGTGTCCAGTGCCAGTGCCAGTCACCACTCCAACAACAACAATAACCCCATTTTGAGCGGAGACACGCCTCTGACGTCCAGTAACCCTCGGACAGCCACAGAACTCTGGAATTATGAGTCACCAAAACCAATTTTACTTAACCTTACCCAGTGACAGTTCCATGGAGGTGTTTCCCAAGAACACGTTGTGCTGTTACACGGCCAAATTACCTCAGACCATCCCATTAGATCACGAAGCCCATTGGGAAGTGGCTTTAGTAGAAATCATTCACCCGACCCAAGTCCTCAATGTCCTTCCCAATCAAAATTTTTTTGAAGTGGAAGTTCATGACGAACAATTGCAACAGTACTTGGATACCCATGGCAAATATGACAAGAAAACCCCTGGCACAAAAAATCAAAAGTACACCACCTATCACTTGTTCGTTCCCCCAGGCTATTATTTTAGTGGTCAACATTTGTTGAGCACCAGAGCCTCCAGGTTTAATGTCGTGTTTCTGAAAGCTTTGGAAAGTGTCAAAAAAAGTGTCACCATGGAATACCACAAAGCAGCTTGTCGCTTCTTGATGAAATTTGACGGGAGTAAAATCGTGTCCATTTTATTTTGTCCTGAATTGTTTGACATGTTGGGCAGAGACATGGACATGGGAAAGGCCATGATGAAGAAAAACGAATTACCCATCGTTTACGACAACGAGTCTTTTAGCAAGTTATTTCGTACCCCGGTAGAACTGAACCAAGGACTGAATTTGATGTTTGTGTACTCCGATGTGGTGGAGTATAACGTGGTGGGACACACCTCTGTGCCGTTACTGCGTGTCATTCCTTTCAAAGTGGATTCTGCCACGGTCACTGACGAGGAAGGTGGAAACACTTACCACGTTCACCGCGAATTTGTACATCCTCACTATTTGCCTGTCAGCAGGTCGTATTTGGACACGGTCAACATTGCTATAAAAGGAGATCTGGGACAAAATATTTCATTCACCAAAGGAAAAGTCACGGTGAAACTCCATTTTCGAAAACGGTTCTCTCGCGATTCGTAAGTCATGTATCCAGTGTACCGAGGGGTTGCTCGACAGCGAGGACACGGTTTAGGAGATATGTTAAAATCGGCCTTTCGTTCGGTGGCCCCGGTGTTGAAACCGATGGTGACACGCGGATTGCACGCCTTGAAAGATGCGGCACTGACACAAGGCAAAGAATTTCTCCAAAATGTCATCATCGACAAACAAAATCCTAAAGAAGCCTTCATGAGGGCAGGCAAAAATGTCTTGCTGCAAACGGGCAAAGACCTTTTGGGCCGACGAGACACACCTATAAATGCCCTGCACGCTACTGAGTCAGGCATTCAGCAAGGACAAGGCAGAAAGAGACGACGAAGAAAACACCCTTTCACCAGACTTCACACTTCTAAAGCTAGAAAGGCAAAGAAAAGAAGAACCGTTCGAGACTTAGACGTTTTCGATTATTGAGAAAGAGAAAAAATGATGCACCGAGAGTCTTGCGCCTGTTCCAAGTCAGAACTGGATCTGTTTGCCATGCCCCCCACCATGATGACCATGCAAGAATCCCAGTGGGTGGAATTTCATCCCGTCTCCTCTTTGACGGATTCCGCTCCCATCGAGTTTGAAATCAAAGGACAACCCGAAGATTACATCGATCTGAATAGCAGTTACCTGTATGAAAGTGAAAGTGATCAAAACGGACAACACCAATCCAAGAGGCGATGCTAGAGTAGCTCCTGTCAACAATTTCATGCATTCCTTGTTCAGCGAAGTGGACTTGTACTTGAATAACAAACTGGTCAGCAGCAGCATGGATACTTACCCATACCGTGCCTACCTGGAAAATCTCTTGACGTACGGAAAAGAAACCAAGAATACTCATCTGGATGCTTGCGTGGTATGGAAACCTGACACGGCAGGTGTAGCCACGTTTAGCGACACAGTCCTGACAGAAGATGACAATCCTCACAATGTGGGGTTTAACGACCGTCGTAAGAAAATTCTGCAAGGGCGAAGTTTAGAACTGATGGATCGTTTGCATTTGGACATGTGGTTACAAGAAAAGTATTTGCTCAACGGGGTGGATATCCGTCTGAGACTGAATCGTAGCAGTGCCGCTTTCCATTTGATGGCCCATGCCAATGAATACAAAGCTATCATTCAAGAAGCCCGACTTTACATGCGTCGTGTGGAAGTGTTACCTAAAGTGGGAAACGACGTCAGTCAGACGTTGAGCAGAACGACCGCCAAGTATCCGATAAGACGCGTAGAAGTGAAAACGTTCACCATTCCCGCTGGACAGCGATCTATGATCGAAGATCATCTGTTCCAAGGACAGTTACCCAAGCGTTTGATTGTTGGTATCGTCAGGAATTCAGCCTTCAACGGAACCCACGATCAAAATCCTTTTGAGTTTCAACATTACAATGTGTCCAAGATCGAAGTCAGTTGCGACGGCAAGACCTTGTGTACCCGACCCTTTGAGCCCAACTTTGGTGTCGCGAAGAATTATCTGAGATCGTACTTGTCCGTGTACGAAGCCACCGGACAGTTAGGAACCAATACCAGTCACGGTATTTCGTACGACGATTATGCAGGAGGCTACGCTTTGTGGGGTTTTGATTTCACTCCAGACCAAGGTAGCGACGAGGGACATTTCCACCCTATAAAATCGGGTCAGATTCGTGTGGAACTTCAGTTTGCAAATCCACCTCCAGATCACACAGTGATCGTCATCCTGTATGCAGAATTTGACAATACCATAGAAATCAACAGTTTGAGAGAAGTCAATCTAGACTATTAGAAGCCATGGAAGACTGTTATCCCTCTTTACCTAGTGGAGAAACTTTGAAGATGGAATGTGAGGAGACCGGGGAAGAAGAATCTCAAGACAAAGACGAAGTTATCATGATGAAGTCAAGATGGCCAGAACAAGAAGACCATTTAGTCTCCTGTTTTGCCAAACACTTGGTCGAAAAAATGACGGAATTGATCAAAAAAGATTGCTATGGATGTCAAAACGATCATCCCAGTCAAATTCAACACGATAAATGCCTAATGCTGAGTCAAGAAGAAAAATTGAACGAGTATCTGGAGGAAGCTTGGAGTCTCATCTCGGACGAAGTCGTGTTGCACCAGTGGTATAAAGACTTGCGTGAACATTCTTGTCCACCATTAACCACTCAAGAGATCCATCGTATCGAAGCTCTCCTGAATCAGAGTGGGGAGACGAAGCGAAGAAACGGTTATTTGTCAGACATTTTCAAGCAAAAAGTCAGGACGATTTGGTGACTTATTACCTGTGAAGAAGAAAAAAACACACAAAACATGGATACCTGGGAACTTTATTACCTTTTGAACCACAGTTCGTACACGGCTTCTTGGAATCCTGTCGTCTGTGCTAAAGATGAACTCCCTCATCGCAAACCTCAAGACCATCTAGCTTATGTGATCAACACTGACGACAGTCATCTCCCAGGAACCCACCGGGTAGCCGTCTACTTTCCTCAAGAAGGATGTGTGGAATATTTTGATTCGTATGGATTGCCCCCTTTGGAAGACGATATCATTGACTTTATGAAAAGAAATGCTCAGACCACCCGACTCAATAATGTGAAATTACAAGGCACAGATTCCTTGGTGTGTGGACAATATTGTGTGTATTTTCTGCATCATCGCAGCCTGGGCTATTCCTTAGAACATTTAGTGACTCATTTTGATCCTCGTTCTTCTTCTAGAAACGATGTGAAAGTAGATCAATGGTTTTGTCACCATTATGCTTATCTTTTGTCTCAAGCTAGGAAACGTAGTGTCCATCAATGGCCTAATGACTTCCAACAGTGGAAATCACAATTTCATTCACAACGTTGTCAACCCTGTTTAAAGTAGAGTGTTAATTGAAAAAAAATGTTTGTCATTAGAAAAAAAAGTTTGATGTTATATTGTTGAGTTATTGTTAAAAAATCTTAGAGTTGTTTGTTAGTGTTAAGTGATTTTGAATAAAAAAATGTTGTGTTTTGAAAAAAGTGCCTTTGTCTTTTGTTTGGCTATAAGAATGTTGATTTATGCTCTTTGACTTCTTACTATCCCTCTCATGACACTCATTGAACGTTCCGGCTCGAAAACCATGGAGGGATATTTTCCTTCACGTCCGCGCTTTGACTTTAAAGCCGGGGTAGCCTCCAGTCTAACCATCCATTGTCGACTCATCCTCCTACGAAGATGTGCTCCAAACTAGCTAAGCTAAACGAAGCCTACGTGAATTTGCATAGGGTCAGACACAGTCTGATACCGAAGCCAGAAGAGATAGAGAATGTGAGAATGCTAAAAGTCACTGAAGACCTGACAGAAGATCTCTTCAGAGAAGAAGTGAACAGGGAGAAAGAAGAATGGACAGAGAAGTACAGACTTCAGAAACAGCAGAGAGAGCAGCAACAGCAGCAACAGCAGCAGCAACCTGAAGCTGACAGAGGCTTTGTCGATTGTCGTATCGACACCAAAGAGTTCTTCTTCTCTTTCCGAAGAAGCAGACCTATCGTCAGAAAGTCTATCGTCAGAGGACGTCGCATTCTTAGAAACTAAAAGATTGCCATAGCAAACAAAAAAAAAAAACAACCCTTTTCAAGGCTACCCCAATACTCTAGAAAAGAAATAACAATCCATTTGCCAATGTGTGTAGGTAGAGTGGTTTGTGTATATGATTGTGTGTTTGTAAGTGCTCACGTACGTTTGTGTGGATAGTAGATTAAGATCTTGGGTTTTTTTTGCTGTTTGACGTGTGGGGAGAGTAGATTTGGGGTTTGATTTCTTTGCGTATGTGGTATATTGAAGTGATTAATGAAAATTTTTAAATTAGTAATGGGTAGTATAAAAAAGTCAGTTAGTGTTTCTTTTAGGTCCGCGCGTTGTTTGGTCATGATCTAGGTAATATCAATTTTGTTTTAGGGGATGTTTTCCTTCACGTCCGCGCTTTGACTATAAATTGAAAATCACTCGGTATTCTAGCTACCCTTGTTGATTGATCAACACCGGAATGAACACCAGACTAGCAAAACTGCTTGAACTTCATGTACACCTGGAATATGCCAGGCGTATAGTGAATGAGCTGGCTGCAGAGGCCATAGTAGAAGAGGGAAGAATGAAAGAGGAGGAGAGAAGAAACAAAGAAGAGGAGGAGCGAAGAAACAAACAAGAGGAAGAAAAAGAGAGAGGAAATTTCAGAATCCCAGAGACAAAAAACTGGGATTCTGAAGCCACTTATCCTTGCCTCTGCTCTCCCCTCAAAAAGAGTGAAATGAGACTGGGGAAGAAGATGTGTGTGTGGTGCCAGGCCTGGAAGGTGCCATCATTATCCAGGTGCCATGGAGTTCAAAAACAAAGAGCCTTTTTCAGGGCTACCCAAACCTTTAGAAAAGAAATAACAATCGATTTGCCAATGTGTGTATGCAGAGTAGTGTAAATATAAACACTGGCTCTTTTTTCCGTGTGTGTGTATGTGTGTGTGTGTGTGTGTGTGTGTGTGTGTGTGTGTGTTTGTAAGCGATCACGTACGTTTGTGTGGATAGTAGACTATTGGGTTATGCAAAAGCTTAAGTTGGTTTGTGTGGATAGTAAATTTGGGGTTTGATTTTAATGCTTTGCGTGTGTGGATAGTAGATTTGGGGTTTGTTTATTGTTGATTAAGGTATGTGGATAGTAGATCATATGAAATGAGAAAAGTAGGGGATGTTTTCCTTCACGTCCGCATGTTTTAAGTGATGATCTAGGTAATATAACTTTTGGGCTTTAGGGGGATGTTTTCCATCACGTCCGCGCTTTTCGTATAAGAACCCACAGTATTCGTCGTTCAAACCATTCTACAGAGAATAAAAAAGAAGATGGCTTCAAACCAACTTGATAAAATGAAAACTTTGCAAGACGTCCTGGACAATTTGGGTATGATGGAGCAAATGTTAGTGAGGCTAAACGAGGATCACTATTCTTATAGTCCCCATTGAGTGAAGATGGAGATCAACAATTTAAGAAAAGTAAAGGACATGATCAGTGCTCTGATGAAAGAAATAAAGGAGGATAAGGAGGATGAAGAGGAAAGGATAAGGATGAGAGAATGGAACGAAAAAATTGAAAAAGAAGAAGAAAATGAGAAGAGGAAGAAAGAAGAGGAGGAGAAGCAGAAAGAAGAGAAAAAGGAGGAAGAAAAGAAAGAAAAGAAGAGAAAAAGTGTAGGACAGAAAATAAGAAGCTGGTGGAGAAATAGAAAAAAATTAGAAGAAGAAACCCAAAGGCCCTTTTCAGGGCCACCCACATTTCACGAAAAGAGATAGACTTTCAATTGCCTACCCTTTTTTTATTTTTTAAAAAAATAGAGAATCCTCCCTGTTTCAATTTTCGTATGTTCCCTTTTCATAGACCCATCATGTCGGAACCCTATTAAAATAGGGTCCCGACCCTGTTCCATTTTCCCTTGTCACTCAACAGACCCAAGATTTTTTTTTCCATGTTCAATTCCCCTTGAGGCTAGAGTGACCCAAGACTTTTTCCCCATGTTCAATTCCCCTTGAGGCTAGAGTGACCCAAGACTTTTTCCCATGTTAAATTCCCTTTGAGGCTATATTGTCCCACGATTTTTCCCCACGTTAAATTTCCATTGAGGCTAAACGTTCCCAAGGGGTTCTGTAATGCTAATTCTCATTGAGGCCAAGGTATCCCCATTCACTACTTACATAGGCTTTTGAAAAGAAAAAAGCTGAAAAACAGCGTTTGTTTTCGACAGCTATAGTGATAACCTTCTTCGATGTGAAGCAGCTGAAATCAGACATGAAAGAAGAAATTATGGTAGTACTTTCGGAAATGTCCAGCTCTAAATTTAAGACCTTTCAAAAGTATTTTTGTCTCAAATTGGCTGAGTAATGGTGTTATAATTTGCAAAATACTGGTTGTAAACGACCGATAAAGTTTTAATTTTGAAATCATGATAATAAATTTTAACCCATTTCGTGATTATCCTAGGGTTTTCAAGTCATAAAACAGATTTTGTATTCTAAATGACAATAATTTTTCGGTATAAATTGGAACGAGCGTTATCTAATTATGTACAATTTGCAAGTGTGTATGTGCGGATATGTTTGTAATCAGTGTGTGCTTTATGTTAAAATTGCCTCACTCGGTAGTAAATTTGATAATATTAATTGTTTCGTAACCTTGGAACCAGTGATCGTCAATTTAAATTTGTTATGGATATTAGCTATATTGTGTTTTATCGACAATGTCATTTTCGCATACTTAGTAATGGGTTGGTTGCTATTGTTCCATGAAAACATTTTACCGGTTATTCCATTAAATGGAACAGTTTACCGGTTGTTCTATTAAATGGAATGGTTTACCGTCACATTCTTCTTCTATCATGTTGTTGGTACTTGGATTCTACAAGACAATGTAATTAAAAGGATGCTGTAATTCACAAAATGTACTGATCCTTTGTTTGAACGATTATAATATCATAATTGAACCCTAGACGGTTTGACGAATCATCAAAGATTTTGATAAATCTCCACATCTCCAATATCATCAAAACCTTTTTAAGATAACGGGTGTATCATATAAATTTAAGTAGAAGTACTCTTTTTTATACGTCACTTTATGGTTGCGATAGTTCGCTTGTATGTGATAATCACATGGTATTCATTCAAACTTTTATAGCGCAAAACAAAGAACCATTACATAGAACGATCAATATATTGCACTATACCTGTCTTCCGTTGTGTGTGTGTGTGTGTGTGTGTGTGTGTGTGTGTGTGTGTGTATTTGACACGATACCAGTATAGTCTGAACAGATTTGGTAAAATCTATTTAGATACTATCTTATGCTTTTCTTTAGAGGGACACATCAGTGTCTTGTTTCCCCGTGAAACAAATAAAACGATCAACAAAATGATAAATAGGCGAAAACATTCCTTATACTCAAAAATATTATTTTACGTGTTATATTCTTATGAAAAGAGTCAGAACGTTTCTGTTCAACAAACATCGTCCTGAATTTAAAGTCTATGACCCTTTAAAATAAATCATGGCCATTCTTGATAATATTCCATTCGGTATAAAAAGCAATATGAAAGCCCTGTGAAAATGTTAAACATAACATGACTGAAATAATGATTTATAAAAGAGGTGTATTGTTTGATTTTTACAGAAAAGTATATGCTCGTAGTATGTTCCGTTCTCCATCCCCTGTTCTAAACTATATGATGTATTCTTCTTCCAAACTATATCATGTTTTCTTCTTCCAAACTATATGATGTATTCTTCTCCCAAACTAATTAATGTATTCTTCTTCCAAACTAGATCATGTATTATTCTGCCAAAACTAATTAATGTATTCTTCTTACAAGCTGTCATGTATTCTTCTTCGAAACTATATCATGTAGTTTTCTTCCAAACTACATCAGGTATTCTTCTTCCAATCTATAGCATGTATTCGTCTTACAAATTATATTATGTATTCTTCTTCCAAACAGTATCATGTATTCTCTTTCCAAACTATATCATGTATTCTTCTTCCAAACAGTATCATGTATTCTTCTTCCAAACTATATCATGCATTCTTCTTCCAAACTATATCATGTATTCTTCTTCCAAACTATATCATGTATTCTTCTTACAAACTATATTACGTATTCTTCTTCCAAAACTATATCATGCATTCTTCTTCCAAACTATGTCATTTATTCTTCTTCCAAACTATATCCTGTTTTCTTCTTCCAATCTATATCATGTATTCTTCTTCCAAACTATATCATGTATTCTTCTTACAAACTATATCATTTATTCTTCATCCAAACTATATTACGTATTCTTCTTCCAAAACTATATCATGTATTCTTCTTCCAAACTATATCATGTATTCTTCTTCCAAACTATATCATGTATTCTTCTTCCAAACTATATCATGTATTCTTCTTCCAAACTATATCATGTATTCTTCTTCCAAACTATATTATGTATTCTTCTTCCAAAACTATATCATGCATTCTTCTTCCAAACTATGTCATTTATTCTTCTTCCAAACTATATCATGTATTCTTCTTCCAAACTGTATCCTGTTTTCTTCTTCCAATCTATATCATGCATTCTTCTTCCAAACTATATCATGTATTCTTCTTACAAACTATATCATTTATTCTTCATCCAAACTATATTACGTATTCTTCTTCCAAACTATATCATGTATTCTTCTTACAAACTATATCATTTATTCTTCATCCAAACTATATTATGTATTCTTCTTCCAAAATTATATCATGTATTCTTCTTCCAAACTATGTCATTTATTCTTCTTCCAAACTATATCATGTATTCTTCTTCCAAACTGTATCCTGTTTTCTTCTTCCAATCTATATCATGTATTCTTCTTCCAAACTATATCATGTATTCTTCTCCCAAAGTAATTAATGTATTCTTCTTCCAACCTATATCATGTATTCACCTTCCAAATTATATCATGTATTCTCCTTCCAAACTAATTAATGTATTTTTCTTCCAATCTAATTCATGTATTCTTCTTCCAAACTATATCATGTATTCACCTTCCAAATTATATCATGTATTCTCCTTCCAAACTATATCATGTATTCTTCTTCCAATCTAATTCATGTATTCTCCTTCCAAACTATATCATGTATTCACCTTCCAAATTATATCATGTATTCTCCTTCCAAACTAATTAATGTATTTTTCTTCCAATCTAATTCATGTATTCTTCTTCCAAACTATACCATGTATTCATCTTCCAAATTATATCATGTAATCTCCTTCCAAATTATATCATGTAATCTCCTTCCAAATTATATCATGTATTCTCTTTCCAAACTAATTAATGTATTTTTCTTCCAATCTAATTCATGTGTTCTTCTTCCAAACTATATCATGTATTCACCTTCCAAATTATATCATGTATTCTCCTTCCAAACTATATCATGTATTCTCCTTCCAATCTAATTCATGTATTCTCCTTCCAAACTATATCATGTATTCACCTTCCAAATTATATCATGTATTCTCTTTCCAAACTAATTAATGTATTTTTCTTCCAATCTAATTCATGTGTTCTTCTTCCAAACTATATCATGTATTCACCTTCCAAATTATATCATGTATTCTCCTTCCAAACTATATCATGTATTCACCTTCCAAATTATATCATGTATTCTCTTTCCAAACTAATTCATGTATTCTTCTTCCAAACTATATCATGTATTCTTCTTCTAAACTATACCATGTTTTCTCCTTCCATACTAATTAATGTATTCTTCTTCCAAAGTAATTAATGTATTTTTCTTCCAAACTAATTAATGTATTCTACTTCGAAACTAATTAATCTATTCTACTTGACAAACTAATTAATGTTTTCTACTTCCAAACAATTAATGTATTCTACTTCAAAACTAATTAAATTATTCTTCTTCCAAACTAATTAATGTATTCTTCTTCCAAGCTATATTATGTATTCGTCTTCCAAATTATATCATGTATTTTTCTTCCAATCTAATTCATGTATTCTTCTTCCAAACTATATGATGTATTCTTCTCCCAAACTATCATGTATTTTTCATCCAAACTATATCATGTATTCTACGTCCAAACCATATCATGTATTTTTCATCCAAACTATATCATGTATTCTTCTTCCAAACTATATAATGTATTCTTCATCCAAACTACATCATGTATTCTTCTTCCAAACCATATTATTTATTTTGAAACTGCAGTTGATATTAACCGCTCAGGCCGCCTAGTGGTTATAGCGTCGATCGCGGATGCGGGAGGTCGCGGGTTCGATCCCCGGCCGAGTCATACCAAAGACTTATTAAAATGGTACTAACAGCTGCCTCGCTAGACGTTCAGCATTAAGAGGTTAGTATTAAGACGTGTCCACCTGGTGTCAGGATAATGTGACTGGGTTGGACATCATGTTACATGTTTGCGGCATGGTTCCATAATGCCAGACATCACTATAAACTGACACCCTGCAGACATCGTAGCGATATGACTGAAAAATTGTTAAAGCTACGTCAAAAATCCAAACCACACACACACACACACACACACACACAAAGAGGCAAATGTTATTAATTGTGATTATCTTTCTCCCCTAAAGAATAGTTTCACATTTTCTTCTCTGTATGTATCAGACGACAGAATAGTTTCATTTACATTATGATATCCCTTCTAATTTACCATTAAGTATGCATTCAGGAATGCCTTAATCAAGTTCTCTTCCAGACGCACGAAGATGGCTTTATGCTTAAAATGGATCACGTGTCTCCTGTTTAGTGCTTAGTTGCATGATGAGCATTTAACATGAAGAGTCTTCCCCCTAATATACGATTTCCTGTTGCATATAGTATAGTGAATCCATATTCTATTTGCTTGTTCTTTGTGGTTGCGCTTGTAAGCATAAAAAAGATAAATAATAACTGCATCTTGTAAAACTCTCCTTGCTAGAATTGCAATCATTTTAGTGCTTAGTTTAGTTCGTGGCTTCGCTCTTGTGCATATTTCCCTTCTAAACTCAGACAGGAAAAAGGAGCATCCAGTCAATACAATTTTGTTTAATATTTTGGCTACTCTTCGTCAGAGTCTGGTATCAGTGTTCCAATTGGCGTCACCCACGACTTTAAATTATTCTTTATTTTCTGTTTACTTTTTTCATTATTGTCAGCATGTCCAAAAAGTTCACACTTAAATCTAAATCGTATCCCTTATGAGACCTGTGGAACACACATTTTGGGTTCTTTTTCCTTGGATTCCAGAACTTAGAGGATATGGTTCATCATTATGAGTTCATTCTTTTGGATAATCATTTATCATTGCACAAAGAAATCACTTATTCGAGAAGCGGCACCAATGAAACTTAGCAGCATTATCTCACCATCCTGACAAATATATTCATTGCTGTTAGCCGAAGTCACTCGGACCGTTTTGTATTTCATCGCTATGCAATGGAAAGCTAAACCAGGGCCCGGGGGAAAAAGGTGTGGTAAAAAAAAAGATGCGTCCAAACCTTTGCGATCATTGACTAAGATCAATTACGATATTGATATCATAGGAGGGTAAATTCACACCTTTAAGGCAAGAAAATATAATTTAATCAGGAAGAATATATTAGAACAACTTTGCTACATACAACGCTTTATGAGGGAATTAACATTATGATGTCATATCTTGATGGTATCATCACCTTCTCAAAGAAAGAGTTAAATAAACCGAAATGGAGAATAGTTCATGCAGTATTTAACTTCTGCTTTCTGATGACTAAACAAATTCTCTCTGCAGATACTATGTGGGCAGGTCGAGCTACATTGTTCTTTCCTGCATGACAATTTTCATATGACTAAAAATGTATCAAATTGCAAGCATAAACCACATAAATGATAAATATTTAACTTAACATTATGACACGATCTTGTCAGTTATTAACCTATAATAAAACCAGAAACTGTGATCAAGGATAAAGAATACGAAAGTCTTGCTCCAACATATGCAGAAAATCTGGCAATACAGCGTTAAAAAAGTTAAAATATTTTAACTCAAAAAAACTCAAGTTATAATTGGAATAACATTTTTCTCTTTTTGATGAAATTCATATTTTTGCATTAATATTTCAACAACAAACCATAGCTGTCTTAATTTATTTCAGGTCATAAAGCATGTATCGTAATTTGCTAATCGAGTCATGACAAAGTCCTGAATCCAACAATTGAAAGATATAACATAGTTGTAGGGCAATGAATTTATTTTACTAAGTTCAGTACTCAGGAACTATGTATTAATTCAACTGTAATATGTTTATGATACTCATTATTGGTTATTATTTAATACTTTTCCTGTCAAGTATGATGATTAAAGACTACTTGAATATCTGTCAAATGCCAAAGAAATGGTGAATCGTAGTGTAAACGTTTGCTTGCTTTTGACTGAATATTTGATGCAGGTTCATATTATCGTCGATAAAGTTGTAACAAAAATTAAATTAATGTATGTGTAATATGATCCTAAATCCTAACTTATTCTGCCATCGCGCTTATAGCTCTACTGTCTGGTTCATTACTTTAAAACACCCGTATACAGATCACAATACAAGGAAGTATGATATTACATAGTTTTAAGGTTTTTTGGTTACTTCGATTGTATAATTTCTTAATATTTATTCATCTCAACATTTGAACTATTTGTTATTTTAAGGATTTTGAGTTAAGCAAAAGTGGAATGGGTATTTTACGTTGTAAAGCTTATCAACGTGATATATTTTCATCCCCTGATTTAGTTGTCTATTCCATAATAAATAAGTATTAATATTATTTTTTACATTCATTTACGGCGCTTTAACATTCTTACACTAACGCCGTGAAAAGGCTTTTCGGTATTGAAATTCACTATTAATATATGTTCATTGAAGATTTCTTTAATACTGTATTGTAAACAGAGACACTGTTTAAAAAATAAGAAACAACGCATTTTCACATGCCATGTTTTACAAAGAGTTTTTCAGTAACTCGCATCATTAAGAAAGCCAATGATTAGCAAAATGGCCTTCGGATTCAAAACGAGAAAATTAACCTCTCCTAAAGATTTCCTAGTTTGACATATCTACCGAACTTCCATTGATTTAGGATTAAGTTTTCTCATTATCTCCATCTTGCATCCACTAAATAATCGTTTGTTATCTTAAATGTTACCATTTTCGTCTGCCAATCTTGTTAATGAATCCCAGAAGCTTAGCCTTGAAGCCACGTCCTGTTTAATTTTCCTAAGGTTTTTGAACCATATCTGATGACCGTTTGCTCGCTGTTAAAACCTAAGAATACCAGAATTGAAAGAAAATGTTGATTTTTTTCTTCTTATGCAGATAACGTACCTTTTGCAATTGTTGAGGACTTAAAAATAAATGGACAATTCACTCATGTGTGCAACATATTTTGTGGAATTCTTTCTTTCAACTACGAATGCCATTGGCCATATTGATTTCAGTGTTACCTATCGGAAATTCCAGCTTACGTTTTGCCAAAATTATGAATTCATGAAAATATCAATTTTTTTTTACGAGGCATGATTAACATTGCTCTTTTCATTTCAACCATGGCATACTGGTGACCTACATTCTTTGACAAAATGTGGTTGATGCATTGTTCACACACTACATGCAATGAAATACAATACTTGCAAGTAATTAATCAAGCACAACGTTAAGAATAAGATGAAGTCCGAATCTTTAGGATTTGCAACATCATTTTTCACACAAGCGTTTTCCATGAAATAATGCATCAGAATTATTAAGTTGTGAAACAACATTCGAAACAAAAATTTTATCTCCTTAAGATTAGGCAGGTTCTTAAAAATGAACTATTTAGGGTATATTTATTTGATTTTGAGAGTAAAATTTAGAGCAATGTTATGTTATCTTATTGTAGCTATATACAGCATCGTACTCTAACTGGTAACATGGGATTTCTTTTTAGTAGTATAGTTTCCTGTGAATCAACTGAAAGTCTCCATTAGAGGAAAAGCTTCCTAATTTACATCTGGTGTATTTATTGTCTGGTCCAAATATTTCCAACCGTAAATCTTTCTTTAAGTATTAAGTATTAAAATAGTTTTACACATATTTCTCTTTTCATGCCAAAGCAATGATAAAGCACGATAAGATGTGATACCAGTGACATGACCTACTGTTGTGTCTTTGCCCAAAGAAGGCACTAAAGAAAGTAAACGGTTGCAAATCCTTCTCTTATATCTTGGACAGGAAATCACGATTTATGTTTAGACGGATATAATATTGGTGTAATAACTGCTTTATTGCCAAGTTATTCTAAATCTTTCTCATACCATTCTCCCATTTGCCAAACAAATCCACCACTTCATTATCTTATTTTGTACAAGACGTGTCGCTTTTTTACTCCATCGACAATTAAACATATAACTGAGTCGCGCTTGTAATTGTCACGTTAATAGCTTTCTTGAAATAAGGCGATATATTGCATTTAGTTCGTGCTGTATCTGCCTTCATGTACTTCCAACGGAAGTTAACAACCAGCATTCTATAAATTTTATAAACTTCCTTAATTCCTGTTTTACCATAAACTAATTATCTTTCTCGATTAAAATGCTTATCATGATTATGAGACTCCACATTACATTCTCTATGATTAGTCTGTCCATTGGCCTCTTCACATTTCATTTTCTATGATTAGTATGTCCATGGGCTACAAAGCATATCCGTGTCTATGATTAGTATGTCCATGGGCCTCAACACACTTCATTCTCTATGATTAGTCTGTCCATTGGCCTCTTCACATTTCATTCTCTATGATTAGCATGTCCATGGGCCACAAAGCATATCCGTGTCTATGATTAGTATGTCCATGGGCCTCAACACACTTCATTCTCTTTGATTAGTCTGTCCATTGGCCTCTTCACATTTCATTCTCTATGATTAGCATGTCCATGGGCCACAAAGCATATCCGTGTCTATGATCAGTCTGTCCATTGGCCTCTTCACATTTCATTCTCTATGATCAGTCTGTCCATTGGCCTCTTAACATTCATTCTCTATGATCAGTCTGTCCATGGGCCTCAACACACTTCATTCTCTTTGATTAGTATGTCCATTGGCCTCTTCACATTTCATTCTCTATGATTAGTATGTCCATGGGCCACAAAGCATATCCGTGTCTATGATTAGTATGTCCATGGGCCTCAACACACTTCATTCTCTATGATTAGTATGTCCATTGGCCTCTTCACATTTCATTCTCTATGATTAGTATGTCCATGGGCCACAAAGCATATCCGTGTCTATGATTAGTATGTCCATGGGTCTCAACACACTTCATTCTCTATGATTAGTATATCCATTGGCCTCTTCACATTTCATTCTCTATGATTAGTATGTCCATGGGCCACAAAGCATATCCGTGTCTATGATTAGTATGTCCATGGGCCTCAACACACTTCATTCTCTATGATTAGTATGTCCATTGGCCTCTTCACATTTCATTCTCTATGATTAGTATGTCCATGGGCCACAAAGCATATCCGTGTCTATGATTAGTATGTCCATGGGCCTCAACACACTTCATTCTCTATGATTAGTATGTCCATTGGCCTCTTCACATTTCATTCTCTATGATTAGTATGTCCATGGGCCACAAAGCATATCCGTGGCTATGATTAGTATGTCCATGGGCCTCAACACACTTCATTCTCTATGATTAGTATGTCCATTGGCCTCTTCACATTTCATTCTCTATGATTAGTATATCCATAGGCCACAAAGCATATCCGTGTCTATGATTAGTATGTCCATGGGCCTCAACACACTTCATTCTCTATGATTAGTATGTCCATTGGCCTCTTCACATTTCATTCTCTATGATTAGTATGTCCATGGGCCACAAAGCATATCCGTGTCTATGATTAGTATGTCCATGGGACTCAACAAATTTGATTCTCTATGATTTGTATGTCCAGGGGCCTCGTCACATTTGATTCTCCATGATTAGGATGTCCAGAGGCCTTTATACATTTCATTCTCTATGATTAGTATATCCATGGACCTCTACCCATTTCATTTTCTATGATTAGTATGTTCATAGACCTCTATATATTTCTTTCTGTATGAGTAGTATGCCCATGGGTCTCTTCACATTTCATTCTCTATGATTAATATGTCCAGGGGCCTCTACAAATTTTATTCTCTATGATTAGTTTGTTAATGGTCATCTATGTTTGTCATTCTTTATTAATAGTATGCTAATGGGCCTCTATACATGCAATTCTCTATGATTATTATGTCCATTGGCATCTTCACATTTCATTCTCTTTGATTAATATACCCACTGACCTATATCCATTTCATTTTCTTTGATTAGTATGTCCATGGACCTCTACATATTTCATTCTATGATTACTATATCTAGGAGCCTCTTCAAATTTCATTCTCTATTGCTAGTATGTCCAATGGCCTGTATACATTTCAATCTCCATAATTAGTATCTCCATGCACCTCTCCACATTTCATTCTCTATGATTAGTATGTCCAGGGGACTCTTCACATTTTATTCTCTATTATTAGTATATCCATGGACCTCTTCACATTACATTCTCTATGATTAGTATGTCCATTGGCATCTTCACAATTCATTCTCTATGACTAGTCTGTCCAGTGTGTCTTCATAGTTCATTCTCTATGATTAGTATGTCCATGGACCTCTACACATTTCATTCTCTATGATTAATCTGTTCATGGGTCTATTCATATTTCATTCTCCATGAATAATATGTCCATGGACCTCTACATATTTCATTCTATGATTAGTATATCCAGGGCCTCTTCAAATTTCATTCTCTATTGCTAGTATGTCCAATGGCCTCTATACATTTCAATCTCCATAATTAGTATCTCCATGCACCTCTCCACATTTCATTCTCTATGATTAGTATGTCCAGGGGACTCTTCACAATTCATTCTCTATGATTAGTATGTCCATGGGCCTCTCCACATTACATTCTCTATGATTAGTATATCCAGGGGGGGCCCCGAGTGGCCGAGTGGTCTAAAGCGCTCTCCGTTACGGATCACTGCCATCTCACCTCTGTCTGCGTGGGTTCGAGTCTCGGATTCGGCTAATGTGGGTATGTGAGAAAGCCTGCCAGTAGCTTCTCGTGGGTCGGTGGTTCTTTCCGGGGTTTTCCCGGGTTCTTCCTCCACCATTAATACTGGCCGCCATGTATAGCCAATCGCGTGCTGAAAAATGGCGTTAAGCCCTACAACAACAACAACAAGTATATCCAGGGCCTCTTCACAATTCATTCTCTATGATTAGTATGTCCAGTGTGTCTTCATAGTTCATTCTCTATGATCAGTATGTCCAGGGGCCTCTTCACATTTCATTCTCTATGATTAGTATGTTATGGGGGCTCTTCACATTTTATTCTCTATGATTAGTATGTCCATGGACCTCTACACATTTCATTCTCGATGATTAGTATGTCCATGGGACTCTTCACATTTCATTCTCTATGTTGAGTATGTCCATGGACCTCTTCACCTCTCATTCTCTATTATTAGCATGTTAATGGTCATCTATATTTGTCATTCTTTATTACTAGTATGCTAATGGGCCTCTTCACATTTCATTCTCTATGACTAGTATGTCCATAGATCTCTTCACATTTCATTTCCTATGATTATTATGTCCAGGGGCCTCTACAAATTTTATTCTCTATGATTAGTATGTTAATGATCATCTATGTTTGTCATTCTTTATTACTAGTATGCTTATGGTCATCTACACGTTTTATTTTCTATGATTTGTATACTAATGTGCCTCTATGCTTTCCATCCTCTGATTAGTATGCTTAAATCCTATATTCTGCTGTAAACTAAGTTTCTTTCACGACTGACTTAATTAATATGCTAGTCGGACTCTACGCTTTAATTTATATATGATTAGTATGCTAATGGGGCTCTATACTATTCATTCTCTGTGATTAGCGTGCTTATGGGCATCTACAATTTTCATTTTCTATCTCACAGTCAAAATCCTTAAGAAATTTAATTTCCAAAGCTGTTTGTACCAAAGACACTGCGTTGAAATGCGATCTGTTGTTTCGTGCACTAGACAGACATTTCGAGGGAAAAATTATCATTACAATGCTATGCTAAGAAGAAACGCTGGGTCCAAAGTCATCAAAGTTAACAAGCAATATTCCATGAAATTATATTGACCAACATTATCAGGCCTCACAAATATTTCCTGTATAAATTTGGCATTTGAAATCGCAAGATCAATTTAAGTGCAAAGATATGGACGAAGCTTATATTTACAAAGAGCTACTGACTTAAATAGTTTTTTTCATGTGCAGTTAACTTTCCGAAAAAACAATATTAATCATACTGCACGTGTACAGCAATACATTCTTAAAATAAACTTAATTTACATACATCGCAGATTTTTGTTTCCAGTCTTTTTGAGGCGAAAATGTAAATCGTGTCTTCATAAATAGTGATTAACGTAGTAGTGCTTAGTGATTAACAAATCATCTGCCCAAATTCTTCGCAATAATTATCTCATGATCTCGTAAACTACGTAAGAAACTAATAGCATGCATAATTTCATATTCAAACAATGTCATCTATCCTGAATAGTAGTACATCATCTCTCTTGAATAGTATTCTTGATATTAAATTAGAAAAGTAGATCAAACATGTAGCTGAATAAAATTGAAACAGATAGAAATACATTAATAATAATAATAATAATAATAATAATAATAATAATAATAATAATAATAATAATAATAATAATGATAATAATAATAACAACAACAACAACAATAATAACGGATATATCATCTTTAGTCATCAATACTTATAAATAAATTTGATAACCCAGTTACTTTGTGTTATAGAAAGTAGCCATTGTCAAACGTATTTAAATGAAAATATCAGCATTGTGAGATACACAATCTATCCACACATAAAAGGCATCGACCGTTTTGGATATTAGGGTTTATCGTCATTTTAAATCTAAATCAACAATTTGATCTTTTCTAAAATCATCATTCACAGAACAAAAAATAAGTTCTTCAGTCAAATATGTTTTAAATGTTTTTATATTGTAACTCATTGCATCATACATCAATTATTATGCAATGTCGTAATACAAACGATGCTTTGAGAAAACTGATATAATGAAATGAAAATGACAAACAAGAAATCGAAAATGTTTTGGAAGACTGAAATTTTAAAGAGTGAAATATTACAAGCAAAATTAGGAAACAAAGTTTTCAAGGCGATATTGCCCAACCTTAACAATGCTTATTACACATACAATGATAGAAAAACTGCAAGAAAAGCAAAAGAAAACACAAACTAAATTAATTTTAAACTAGTTTATGGAAAACAAGATCAATTAATATGAGCGTTGCCACTATTCCATATATACTGTCAAAGATTATGAGAACTATCACCAAAACAAGAATATAGTATACACTAAGTTTCAAATTGAATCAATACGAAAAATACAATATATATTATTAAAGACCTAAAGCCAGCAATAAAATATATTATACCGGAAGAAAGATAATGGAATCAAAGGAAAGAGAAACTTAGGCTCCAGAAAAAATTAGAAGCAGTGCAACAAGTAGAACAAATCCAGACATCTTTTGATAAACTGAAGTTATAAGCTGAAATAGTAATGTTAAAAAAAAGAAGAAGCAATGAAAGGAGCAGATGAAGAGAAGAAAGTACAAAATATTGTCAAAATATAAAACGAAATGTATGCTAGACTAAACAAGGAGAAGGTAAAAAATAAGATATGACTCAGATGTTAAAGTCACTTTATTGCAATGCTACAAACTTACCCCATGCAAAAATTTGTAAAAAATTATGCATTGATCGTGAAAAATTATTAGCACTAAACTAGATGCTCACCGTGACAATAAACATGTGTTATTTAGTAAAATAGATTGCGACTTTATCTATTTCATAACAAAATGATTCAAGAGCAAAAGGGCTTATAGTTATGCTTTTAATGCTTGGTCGAAGTAGTAAAATAATGCAATTTTTGCAAAATATCAAATATGATATAGATCCTGATTAAATAGTAATACGATTACAGCTAGTATGCACAAGAAAACAAGATGGCAAAAAAATACAGCGAAAATATTGATCACAAAGTTATAGTTATCCTTAATAAATTGAACAATGATAAGACATTTAATAAAACTGAATATGCAATTATATTTTGAAATTACATGTAATCATCGGTTATATGAATGATATTTTCAAAACTACATTAGTAGTAAAAATGGGACTTAATATTCATCAGTTCATAAATTTAGTAGAGTCCGTTTAATATCACATCAGGGAGTATATCAGATTTGTTGGTATACTGTATGTACTCACTTATAAGACGAATCCTACTGCATCATGCAGGGACACAGATCTGCCATCGCGTAATGTGCCAGCAGATCTGGGTCAGGGAAGTTTGTTACTAGGAATCAGTGGATCAAATCTCATAGACCCAGATCTGCAGGAGCATTATGCTACGGCAGATCAGGATCTCTGTTGTATGCAATTTGATCTGACTTATAAGCGAGTTATATCGGAATATTATTCATAAATTATTCCAGTATAAATTGTTGGAGCAATACAATCCTTAATTAGAAATGCAAAAGTAACAACTGAACCATTTTACAGCCTCTTAACATGTAAGAGAATATTGGTAGGTAAATACAAGGTTGATATTACAATACAAAACGTGATACGTCACAATCTGGTTACAATTCTTGGATAATATACAAAACTCGATACTGTTCATAGCACTGTCAACAAAACCGATACAAATCCACTATTAATACATTGTTGTTTAGTTATGTATCAGAAAAAAAGACAACAACACAAGATAATATAGAAGTATATTTTAATAATGAGAAAGTAATATATGTTACTTACCAATAAAAAGCATCACAAAAAAGATAAATACCGCATGATAATGATTAACATTCATTATCACAAAACAAAAAACTTTGGATGGCCCATATTTTGAAAGGTATTTGATGCATTAAAGTTGTTTTTTAGCAAGACTTTAGCACTAAAATTGCCAAATATAAGAAAAGATACATTTGAACTATAAACAATTTGGTGAATGCCATTAGAAGGTGTGCAAAGCCAAGTAGTGATATAAACACAACAAATATAGGTTACTGCATGTCTATGGGAAAATACGAACAAGTTTTTCGGAGAGAAATATGCACGACTTTTCCATTTGATCTGGAATGACAAAATTTTGGCATTTTTTGTCGTTTCCAAAATGTAATGATTATGGGCTGGATTTATGTGCCAATTCTACATGAAGTACATCAGATTTCAGGGGCGACGGAGTAGCTTACTGTTGACATCTGCAAGTGTTTTTCTGTTCTTCCATTGAATGTTTGAAATCATAATGTGTGAAAATTATGAAGACTTTCAATTGCAATGATCTAAAAGACGCTATGGAATATAATATTTATTTCAGTTTGAGTGTGGTAAGGAGGATGTAATTGCACTTGGAATATAGTCGAAATTACAGTACGATTTCGAAATGCGTAATCAAGTTTGAGAACCTATGACATGGTGCATGTAATTCGGATTTACAGAACTAAGAAACTACATTTTGAGAAAATTCAAGATGTAAAACTGTGTAAGTATATTGTTTGCCATTCTTATTATTAGCTAAAGAAGACAATTTATGCCTTGTCACTTGCATGTTATTTCTAAGGATCCTTTCTGGTGTCTACTGTATAGCTAGCCTAAATCCGAAACATTGTATCCAAAGGTTAACGCTTTATGTGCCAAAGCAGCTGGTATGTGGCAGTCCACGAAACAGCTGCTTTACTTCATTCAGAAACATATTTAATCAACCAAAACGAAAAGCGCCTACTACGCGAGTGTACATGATTTGTTTATAAATCAAAAGTGCTAGTGTCTGCGTCCATAGTTTGTTTACAATACAGAGTAGTTCCTTTATGAGTGCAATATGATGTTGCGCGCGAGTTCAATATCGCACAATAATTAATAGAATCATGTTTGAATACAATAAAATTTCCAGAGAAACGAATTAATCTTTTAGAGTCCAAATAATCTGAAGAAAATTTAACATATAACTCAAAAACTCGAAACTTCAATACTGGTCACAGAAGAAAACAACTTGACATCAAGTGTTTAAAAGCCCGGACTCTGATCTCTCTCTCTCTCTCTGTCTCTCTCTCTGTCTCTCTCTCTCTGTCTCTCTCTCTCTCTCTCTCTCTCTCTCAACATCACTATTGATAATAAGTACTTCGCAATTTCAGAAATGCCTAATTGCCAAATAGAGCATCACGTGATCATGTTTACATGAAAAAGTCACATAGCTTCTGCATGTCCTTGATAGGAACCAATCATTTTACTCTGAGAAAAAGTTGTTTACTTGACCCTCAATCAAGGCCAGGAACTATGTCAAAAATAGAAACAAACGTTTCTATTATTAGGTATTTATGGAAACATTCAGATTAAACTGAAGTTTCTGGAAAATATCAAATTCCTTGTAAACAAAATTACATTACATTGACATGCAAAGAAGATATAAAGATTCAAAAACCCACAAACAATCAAATCAAATCAAACACAAATTAAATCAAATATAAATTTAATCAAATATACGTAACAATAGAAAATGACATCTACCTATTAATGGCACCAAACAGGTCATATTTTTTTTAACATTGTCAAGTAAATAAGGTGTATGTTGTGTTATAAATACATATTGTGTTTCTTGGTATCAAATCTCAATAATGTTATATAGGATTACTCCAACGCAATATATTATGCGAGTAGATCGAGTAGTTGCGGGAGCATTTGACATTAGTCATCTTATAATATTGTTGCTCAAGCTGAACGGTCACTGTCAGTGGCAAGTAATACTGAAACAAAATGACTTGCAGGGTATACCAAAAAGATATATTATATGCAAAGGAAAATATGTAGACAACCATAATGAATTAATTCCAATATGGAGAATAACCAAGGATACCTATGAAAAGCTGCGACCACGTGTACAGCCGGAAGTAATACAAAAGTAGAGAACAATGCATGTTTTGATTATGCAAATGCAAGACGAATTTGAGACGATTAATACTGTGTTAACAAAAACGCAAATCAAACGAATTACAAAAGCAAAAACACTCAAGCAAATAGTACGCATAAAATGTTTTCATGAACACAATTAAAATAAGTTTTATATCCTTCCGGTAATACGTCTACTTGAGGCATCGGATTCTCTTCTACCAGGTGTTTTGGGAAATCTTTTCGAAATAGAATAATCGTTGCCAAGAACAGGAGGAAAATATGATGTTGTTCCAAAGGATTTGGTCTAATAAATTATGTGGCAGCCCATCAATACATTCCAATATATAAGATAGGCATCAATGTTTTGTTTACCTGACTTAACATCAATTGACACCTTTGCGCAAGCAATTAACTATCACATCATTAATCCCAAGATTACACCCCAAATAATAGATTGAATGAAAACGTGTGTGTGTGTGTGTGTGATTTCAATTTTTTAACTTAGCTTTAACAATTTCTCAGTCATATCGCTACGATGTGACAGCTTATAGTGATGTGTAGCACTGGGGTATCATGCCGAAGACATGTAGCATGATGTCCCACCCAGTCACATTATCTTGACGCCAGGCCGACCAGTCATAACACTAACCTCTTAGTGCTGAGCGCCAAGCGAGGCAGCTGTTAGTACCATTTTTGTAAGTCTTTGGTATGACTCGGCCCGGTATGGAACCCACGACCTTCCGCATCAGAGGCGGACACTCTAATCACTAGGCCACCGGAGCGATGAATGAAAACGTAATGCAAATAATCAATCTTATTGGCTTTAATAAAAGTATACACCAAACTTTTTAAGAGTAATTACGAAAAACTGTTGATTTTGTTAAACGTTTCCAGCGTGTTCATAAGTTGTATGTTTCCAGTTTATTATTTAGCTTATTATTATCTACATGGTCAATAACTTTACCATCACAACTTTTTGCAGGTATTTTATATTTAAATCTAAATATATAAAACTATAAACCAATCCGCTAACCATCTTATGTACCGTCTGAGCCATAATTAAAATATAGAACAACATACATAAATGTGATTAATACAGATAATCGTTGTTTCGAACGGGCTATTTAGCTTGCGTTACATCTTCAAGAAGAAAATCTACAAAGAACAACGGAATTTAGAACGTGGCTTGGTGAATAACTCGGGTTTTATTAAAGAGAATTTCTAGTAAAGACTAAGGATATTATTAAAAAGTGGCGTGCATATGTTTTAGGATACAATAAAGATTTTTATTCATTATATACAAGTATTTATAAAAGCAAGAATGTTTAAAATTGATTTATTGTATGCATGAGAAGTATTTAAATAGGAGACTAACTATTAGTATGCATTTGTGAAGAGCATTTTATGATTAATAAAAAAAACTCATCTAATGAGCCATATTGTCGATATTATTTAAATTTATTTACTAACATAGTTGTAGAGTAGCGGTCAGATAGCATAGGCTTGGTGCACTTGTATGTTGGTTCGATCAGCCAGTTTGTTGTTGCTCCAGGCTCTAGTGCTCAGACTGTATATCGTTCAGACAGACATTCTAATGTGAGATTTGCGTTCTGCGTTAAACGGGAGGTGATCCGTGATTGTTGACCCAAGCGATGTGAACCTGTTCATAACAAATTGCACAGTTATTCATGTTGATGAGAGGTGGTTCTTTAACATTTTGACCGACCTTTACCGTTTGTTTTAGGCTGATTCTAGGCTTGAGAAAGACGGTCAGTGAAGCTTTTTTTTTAGATAAGCCTCAGTGTCGCTTGTTATTGCCGTGTCGTCAGAAAAGGGTTGGTCACGGATAATAACTTTGCGGATCTTGGTTTTGGTTCTGAGTCGTGCGAGGTTGCACGGTTTTCCAACTGACTTTATGTAAATCTAGAGTATGTTGGATGATCAGACGTATGCATATTTCAGCAGGAGCTAGTAGACCTCTAATATAAAAGGAGCGAGTGAAACATCATTGTGACTCAGGGTAGAATTGATTCACAACGGTCTGAATCATGTTCATGGCCGATCGAGCAAACATCTTTGTCACGTAATTTTGTGTATTTAATTTTTATGAACGAAAATGTACTGGGGCTAGCTTACCGCGTAGAGCGTCACCTGAGGGAGGTTTATTTTCGTCGTTATCTGTTTCAAAATACTGAATTCGATTTACCCATTGCTGCATGAGCAAAGTGCTCGCTGTGAGAAAACAGAGTACTTTAAGCTCTCTGGCCGTTGAGTTCAGAGCAAAGTTTAACTATATTATGAGTATTATCACAATGCAGCGCGTTTTTTCAGGATGCCGTCCACTTTACGGATCGCATCCGGAACGAACAAAAAGCCAGTAGGTCATACGATCTAGATTGTATTGTTTGTATTTTGGAAAATACATACACCAATAACCTCTACGGGAGCAATCTCCAGCTGTTGAGGTATGTGAAATAGAAATTCAATTAATTTTTCACTATCAGTGTTCTGTATTAAATTGTTTGATATATGGTATGCTTCGTACTTTATTCTTTTTTTTACAGATAGTCAGACATACTTCATATAGCTCCATGCTATCTGATAGACTATCGTCTGTTTCAAGTCGGCCATTGTATAGCTGACCAGACAAGTTGAATTCATTTATATTATGAATATATTAATGGATGAAAATGATCTATTATGAAATGAATTAATTTGTAACGAAACAAATTCATGTGCTCGCATGCTTAACGTATATCATGGCATTCCTGCCAAACTGTGTCTCGTGCACTGCACGGTTCGAGGCATTATATTTTTAGCTCCTTTGGGATGGGGAGTCGTAGAGCTCTATCGGGTTTCCTACAGTCTGTATGCTGCTGTCAATAGTGAAGTTAATTCAGAGGATGGTTGTGGTTCACTCGCGGTGAGGGACCGAAATTTCGGGACCAACGGGTCTGCAAGGAATACGGAGGCTTTTGAGGGATCCATCAGCGGATTGTTAGGAGCGTGCTATTTGTAATGGCTCCTTGACTATTTGTCAAGAGGTGTAGAACCTGAAATACTCTGTGATAATCAACTGGACGCCAAACGTTGCATATGTTCTGTAATAAAATTAATATTCAGGTAACGCTCTGTGAGTGAATCTCTCTTTTGTTTGCAAGTTACATACGTTGATTCTTGTTTAATTACGTGTTGACGCAACGTGTTATTTAGCGGAAGATGTTTCGTTTGTTAGGCCATCTATAGTTTTGCTACAGGCGTCAACAGTTGGTTCAGCGTAGAGTTCGTCTAGGATAGGCAAGATTTCGATGTAAGATATTGATGGTGTAAGTCAGTATTCCTTTTGTCATTACAAAGCCATTTTATATTCACTTAATCAATTTCAAAATACTAAAATAAAAACATTATAAAATGGCTTAAACAAATATATAAAAAACGAATTAAGCCAAATATTTTATAGACAATCCGCTCAAACACACAAGTAGTTGAGCGAGAAACGACGTTAATTCTACTGTTCCCTCAAACCTTTCTATGAAGCCAATTGCTGAAACATTTAAGTGTATTAACAATGACTTTATTTGCAATATGGGTTGCATTTAAGAATGTTTGCTAAGTTACCGAGAATAATACAAATACTTTTGTCGGTTCGCAACACCAAGGTTTTCCGAAAGATAAATAAAATGAAGTGGACTGTTGGAGTGGATTTGGACGGCACAAAGTTAGGAGCTTCAATCAGCAATTTCGTTACATCGGTATAAATGGATTTTTGAGAGAATACATTTTAAATTTCATAAGAAATTGATTGTTACATTGATTAATTTTCTTCCTACAAAGCAATGGTCAACTTTTTCACCTACTAAATACAATAAATGATTGCAATAAATATAAATTAAGATAACAAACTTATCGCCATGGTTACTAACAAACGCATTTTCTAAATACTTGCAAACAATCCAGATAATCTCTCCCTCTCTCAGATTCAGGGATTCGCGAACTTCTTACCTACCCATCTACTTACATAACTAAGTAACCACTTATCTAACTTGCTAAAAACGTGTAATCGACAGATTTATGTGTTGGAGCCATGATCAGGTAATTGTATTATTACCGATATCCATGATAAAAAAAATGTCTTTATTCAGTAAAACTTCAACTTTTGTTATAAAAACAAAGATATTTCCCTTATTTGTTCCTGCAGTGGTGACTTTGTTGCGATGGTGCATGTGCAGTTCTATCGCGCCATTTTCCATGGGGTGGTGTCGAGCTTTAATCACAGTTTGCACGAACCAATGACGTCTTCCTATACACTTTGGACGGACCAATGACGTCTTCCTATACAATTTGGACGGACCAATGAGTCGCAGAATAGAAACCGAGTGGGTTTTTGGACTAAATGAATAAGACAAACACAATATGAGAAAGATGGAAATTTATGAAAATTAACAAAGAAAAAATATATGATGTAAAAATACAATGATTCTCTCACGCTCTCAACATACGATTGACCCAATCACTCTACACAACATTCACTCATTGAAAATAACCCAAAAATATGAAATCAATATGAAGTACAGATCTAAGAAACCTCATGGACTGCAGATACGTTTTCAAACAGTATTATACATACAAGAAAGATTCACATAATCTCAAATATGAACTCCGATTAAGATTTAAAATAATCTTTTGAACACAACTAAGATTCAAAATAATCTTATGAACACAACTAAGATTCAAAATAATCTTATGAACACAACTAAGATTCAAAATAATCTTATGAACATAAAAATGCAATTGGAACAATAACTGAACCAAACGTATGCTTCTAGACCCCTTGTACAGTCGCACGATTCCTTGGGTTGGCCCACACTCTCATCGGCCACTCGCACCCTTTATGGATCCACCACATGTACAGTCATACGTATACACGTACAGACAGCATACAACACCTTTTTGAATTCACTACGTCTACGTCCGTGGTACAGACATACGTACATACATACATACGTATCGACAGCACGCAGCCTTAAATACTCTGGAAACTCCAGACAGCTCTAAACAGCTTCAGATAGCTCTAGACATCTCTAGTAAACTCTAGTCAGCTCTAGTCTTAGTCACAGTCACAACCACAGTGACAGTCACAATCACAGCGACAGTCACAATCAGCTACAATAAAACCAAATTGGTCATAATAATAGTTTCTGTAAAATCTCTAGATATATGCTAATACATTAACCTCTAATAGTGACTTGTAATACAAAGTTCAAATCTGCATTGTAATAAATGCATTATTGCGCGATAAGACATAACAAACCAAATAAGCTTCGCATATCAAATGAAATGTAAATTTAACACTTACCCCTATGGCTGGAGAACAATGGAGAGCATACACTCCTTGACGTGATCCAAAACGACCAGTGTCGGTTTAGAAATCAATCTAACTTAAATCCATAGGAGAGTGAGCAAAAGTCAGGGTAAAATACCCGTGCATATCATGTTATTAATGTCCCTTCGTCGCAAGTAATTTCTGGCGAGGTACATGTTAGTACAGTCGCTTACCTGGAAAAACACTTATTCACCCTAGATAACGTTGTACGCATGTACAACAAGAAATAGTCAAATAGTTCTAAGGCAAAACCAAATTATTTTTTTGCCTAATTCTGTGACACAATGATACCTTTCCATCACAAAATATTCAAGTCAAACAAGTGATAAATATTTCAAGTCTTATTCAACAATTCAAATATAAATATTTCTCTTTGTACAAGTTAGTAACTTTTTCACCTAGCGATATCGGAAACTAAAACCTGGGAAGCGGACAAGTATTATTCAATCATCTGTGTCACTTATAAGTTAAGACAAGATGGCTTTAAATGATCACTCCTTGGCTCTCCACACTACATTGTGCTCTAGACTAAACGAACTCGGACTACATTCATCATTACCTAAATGTAAACAGAAGCGAAAAAAGAAACGTTGTTTCAAAGCTGGCCGGCGTAGAACAGGAAGAAGAATCCCAGTTATCTTCCTTATTTCGGCACAACCATTTAAAAACAATTCGACCGTTAATTTAGATAACCTAATTCAAATCCCTATTAATTCGTCAACCTTTGTGTCAGCTATCCAAGAAATACCTCTGCGCATTGCATTATTCAATGCCCAGTCAGTAGGACCACAGGAAAAGCGTACAGAAATAGTTAATTTTATCAACGCCCAAAATGTTGACATATTTTTCCTGACAGAAACATGGCTAATAACATCAGGCGATGAGCCCAAGTGTGCGAATCTAACACCCACTGGTTACTCCATCAAGTCATTCGCCCGTAACTCTCGCGGAGGTGGAATTGCTGTCATCACAAAGAACTCCATGATAAAACGTCTTAACTACACCACAACATTCAATTTCGACCACACATCGTTTAAACTAGTCAAAACCACACTCACACTGAAGCAAAGGTCAGTCCATTGTTTCTGCCTATACCGCCCTCCTCCTAGTAGAAAAAACAAGCTGGCTGACTCTCTCTTTTTGGAGCAGTTTCCGAATCTCCTGGACTATGGAAATTCGATAGGTGGCAACCTGATTATTCTTGGAGATTTCAACTTTCACTTTGACTGTCCCGGAAACTCAAATACATCAAAACTCATAGATTCCAGTAATGTTTTCAACCTCAAACAGTCAGTTAACCAACCCATCCATAAACATGGTCACATTTTAGACTGGATTCTTCATAGACCTGATGATAACATTCTAAGGTCCTCTCTTGTATCTCATAACCTTGCATCAGATCACCTCTGCATTATATACCATCTTGACGTATCAGTCACTAACCCTCCACCTTTATCTGCTACTAAGAGAAAACTCCGTATGATAAATAGAACCAAACTAATGCACGACATCCAAGATAACCTAACAACTTGCTTACCTCCTACCGCAGAACAACTCGATAACTGTCTGCGTTCATTGCTTGACAAACATGCCCCAGCTACCAAGTGCAGAGTATCAATTAAAAAGTGTTCTCCATGGTATAGCAGTGTTAGGGACCAGCTTCGCACTGCTAAAAGAGACCGCCGTAAAGGTCAGAAGCTCTGGCTTTCCACCAGACTCACTATTCATAAGCAAATCTATGAAGTCGCTAAGAAGAATGTCACAAATATAGTCCATGCAGCGAAATCAGCCCACTAAACTACTAAGATCATGGAAAGTTCCAGCTGCAAAGAGCTCTTCGAGATTACTAACAAGCTAATGTCAAGGAACAAATCAACACCACTTCCAGCTACCTTCTCTCCAGTAGACTTTCCGGACATGTTTGCAAATTTCTTTCTTGACAAAGTACAAACCATTAGAGATAAGCTTGACACCACAATTTCAATTGACTCGTCGTCACCATACAGTTGGGATACAGAATTTGAGCGGCAACCATTAGCAGCATTTGAACCTGTCTCTATGGATTTTGTGCGTACAATCCTGATGAAGAGTGCACCAAAGTCATGTGAACTTGATCCAATTCTAACATCACTGCTGCTTGAGTGCTTAGATCCAGTATTGCCTTCACTAACTGATGTTATTAATACCTCTCTCTTATCCGGGGAATTCGCATCATTTTTCAAAACTGTCATTGTAAAGCCTCTGCTGAAGAAACCAACACTAGACCATAACGATTTAAAGAACTACCGCCCAGTTTCTAATCTCCTATTCAAATAAAAAATCTTAGAAAAGGTTGTTATATCCCAGTCTTTTTAGCAGTGTACAATCTGCATATCGCCCTTGCCACAGTACTGAAACTATTCTTCTAAAAGTAGTTAATGACATTCTCTCTGCTTTGGATAGCGGAAAAATTACAGTCCTCACCCTCCTGGATTTGTCTGCAGCATTTGACACAATAGACCATCATATATTACTTCACCGTCTCCAGCATGTATTTGGCATTTATGATACAGCCTTACTGTGGTTCAAGTCCTACTTGGTCAACAGGACACAAATTGTATCTGCAAATGGAATACACTCCAGCCCAGTTGATCTATGTTGTGGTGTTCCACAGGGGTCTGTTCTTGGACCTGTTCTCTTCATTCTGTACACTTAGTCGCTCTCAAGTGTCATAGATCATCATCCAGTGTCTCACCAATGTATGCTGATGACACCCAAATATACAAATCTAGCCACCCAACTGAAGTTGATGCTACCATCCAAGGTGTAGAGAGGTGCATTTCTGATGTGAAATCATGGATGACAAGTAACAAGCTGCAGATGAATGATGATAAAACTGAGGCCATTCTGATCACAACACAAAGACTTTCTCATTCACATCCTTTACCTCAAACAATAAATATCAGCAACGCCAACATTAAATTCACACAATCAGTACGAAACCTAGGTGTTACTCTGGACAGTACTCTCACATTGCACCAACATGTCATGAACATATGCAAGGCTGCATATCTTGAGTTTAGACGCATCAGCTCAATTCGCAAATATCTTTCAGCTGATGCCACTAAAACACTTGTGTGTTCATTAGTACTTTCAAGACTGGACTATTGTAACTCAATTATGTCTGGTTCATCTCAATATCTACTCCAGAAACTTCAAAAAGTTCAAACCACAGCTGCTTGGATCATACTTAGAGCACCACGATCAGAGCACACCTCCCCACTGCTCTGTACCCTACACTGGCTATCCATTCAATCCAGAATCAAACACAAAATTTGTTCTCTGTGCTACGTTTCAATGTCGGACTCTAGTCCAACATGCCTATCCGATCTCACCCATGTGTACACACCAGCAAGAAACATACGCTTCTCTTCTGACAATCGTATACTCATTATTCCCACTATGAAAACGAAGTCATATGGACAGCGTTCTTTTGCATACCAGGGCCCAGCAACGTTGAATGAATTGCCCACTGAACTTAGACACAAAGATACAGTGATCACATTCAGGAGTGCTCTCAAAACTCACTTATTTCGACTGCAAGAACAAACTTAAAGACCTAATAATGTTTCCTACATTGTTTTTTTTAAATGTTTTTCTAATTTCATGGTGTTTGTTTTTGTAATATTATTATATGCTTTTTATCTTTTAGGTATTGTTTAATGTTGTAAAGCGCTTAGAGCTTCTAAAGATTAGGCGCTAAACAAAGTCATCATTATTATTATTATTAAGCGACCTGATTGGCAGCATTATATTTCATATAATATGACTGGGGATTCTTAACAGTGTTTGGCAGCTGAATGTAAACTTTGCGAGAAAGAAATGACCAACAATTAGTATGCATCTTTAAATAGTAACATGGTCACATGTCACTTAAAACTTCAGCTTATTCCACAAGTAAAGTGTATATTACCATTTTACATTTTTACGTAGACTTTGTTCATTTATTTAACATTCGTAACATATACGTGATCCTAGCAAGTCATTGAATTAGGGTGCCCTGCACAGGGTTTCAACCAAATGGAAAGTGTAGATATTCGATTCCTTTGATAGTTGTATTTAGCATGCAAAGAGACCACTACGCAGACCCAGCACTTCTGCTACGTACCTCTGTGTCTTGTACCCTGCTTTAACCCCTACCTTGATTATATATGTATCATTATTTCCGCACATTATGGCGGCTGGGCCGTAATAGTCTCATCCCGTCTGCAATAATGATATATGTATGGTCTTTGTTTTAGTCACCTAGAAAATGAAGTCAGTATACAAAAATTGTCACAAATATAGAATATGTTCATCTTCAAAACATTTTGTATAAAGCTTTCAAAATATACAGATGCAATAACAAATGAAAGTTAACCATAATCTAGTGAAATAACAGCACAAATTGTTGTGTCTCGAGTATGTTATGTGGGAGCCGTTGTGTACCGTGCATCAGTGCATCAGTGTAAATTCCGGCATTACCTGGACTTGCGACGTATTTCTAGCGTATAAAATGTATGTGTTTATAAAGAGTTTTAAAAAGAAAAGAAAAAATCGCAAAATTGCATTCTGTCCTAAAAGTAATGTATTTATAAGCGTTTGAAACAAATTATAAGCATTCTAAAAAGAAGAAAAAAGCTTGAGTGAGAAAATCTGATCTGTATGGAATCTGCCAAATGTGAATTTTACTGAGTTTGTTTACATGTTGATACTAACATGGATAGTTTGGTAATCTAATATTGTTAAAGCATGATATCGTGTTTCCAAACAGAACATGAGCGACAGAGAAATTGCTAATGCTGAGTCACTGTGCACTAATTGTTTATATCTTTTCAATTTTACGCTTATGTAAAAAATTTGCCCTCTTCATTCAGATAAAGTAAATATGTTTTGTTGTTTGCGATAATGCTTGTCTGGCAGCTGCATCAGCTGAAATGAATCTGTAGAATTAGTGAATTTGTTACTATCAGTGTGGATAGATGTAATGTGATTCAAAATGAAAATCAAGAATTAATGTAGACAAAAAGCAGCTGAGCTTGAGGTATTTATTATCTTCAAAAAATGGGCGAAAGAATCCCTTTTAATACGGGCAGTTGGCAAAATATGCACACTATCATCGTGTTGGTCATGAAATATCAGCTTAACATATCTGTTATTGCTCCATAAGCAGATTTCAAATGAATCTTGAGTATCTTTACGCTGGAACTGCATCGTTTAAGCAAGTTTATGAATCATAATTTAGATATATGAAGCAATAGGGCACATAGATAAAGTGATATGCAAAAGCAGAGCGCACCTGCTTTTATTCTTGATCATTATTCTTCGTAATTGTTTTGAAAACTTATGAAAGAATAATGCGGAAAGGAGGAAAAGGATTCATTAATAATTTCCATGATGTCTTTAACTATAAGAAAGATTCAGTTTTAAAAAGATGCAAATTGGTAAATTAATAAGATAACTTAATTAATTGATCGCCAACAAATCTTAATTGGATGACAACAATCACTAACTAAATATTAAATATTGTAGTGTTACTAACGATCAAATAAAACACTTGCGTGGGTCTGGCTCGACGTTCCCTCTATAAGTGATTTCATACCTAGATTTCCTCATGTTAAGAAATTAGACCGGGTCCATTTTATGGAACAAATCCATGCAACCATAAGTTCTCGTGAATTTTTTTTTCATTATGACGTCCGATCCTAGACACTGGCTAATTATTTGATTAGAGAAATATCTTCCCAACACAGACTCACTAAAATCTAACACATAATCACCAAAAGCTAACAAAAACACAGACGCAACTACAAGATGAGGAACTAATAAGCTAGATGACAAACTTAATAAATGACTTATTCTGTGCAGCAAAAAGGCAAAGAAGCGTCTAGATATGTCTATCCATCAGTCTATCTACTTACTTCTTTACCATCCTGGTAAACACCACCAAATATCTGATATGCCTTCATACTGACCTGCCCATGTAACAAACTAACCAACTATGTGACTGACCAAGTGACTCGCTGAGTAATTAATTAAGAAAACAACTAACTACTTTGTGTAAATGTATAAAGATGCTGGCAGTATTGGTTGATGAAGTTGGTTTTGTCATGTGCAATAAAGTAAAAAATTTAGAAGGCGACATATCTTTGCATTACACGGGACAAGAACATAGTAATTTAAAGTACTCTTTACAGAACCTTTATGTAAATTGTTTCATCGCAGAATAAAGAGTAACGTTTTCAAAGCACGAGATCATTAAAATGGGCAATTAAAAAGCAGATATAAAAAGTGATGGTTTGATTGATACAGTGTTTGCTTGTTTTGGGGGGGGGTTTGTGGGGGGGGGTGGTGCTTGGTATAAAGGAACCAACCATTGGTTGATTCCCTGGAGTCAAAGTACTTGTAAACAAGCGACATAAAACCCGCAAATTACTCACGCTAACGGGAATATTTCTTCCTGTTTTAACATTGCAAGCCAAAGTGGAGTTCGTTTGCTCGTGAACATATCTGAACCCATCCTAGACGCATTACCCAATTTGCTTCTAGTGCTAGTATTGTATCCCTAGTTTAGTTGCAACTGATCTTCGTGTGAGTCAAATACATTATGTCAGGAAATGTGCACGCGAATATCGCTATAAATATACCGATGGAGTTTGTGTGTATGCGTAAAAATGTATATGTGTGTGTGTATATATATCAATATGGAAGGACGCATGCTGATACATGCATGAATTGACGGATAGATTTTATAACTATATCATTTATGTAACCATGTAATTTCAGTGTTATGATAAAGTTGAATAAACTCATCTCTGATCTCTTTGTATCCTTAATTACAACAAAAAAAAAAAATCAAAATATGCAAACCCTCAGTCTTTTCTGTGCAGATATCATTATATTAGTCTACGTATGTATTGGCTGGGATACAGTTTATTTTATTTTTAAAAGCGCATACTTTTAGCTATGTTTAATTAGTTCAACCTTTATTCTTTTTCGAATGCATTTAGAATGAAACATTTGCAATGAACTACCCGTTATCATCGACAATAAAAGGTCAAACTATTTGAATTACCACTCTCTCTCTCTCTCTCTCTCTCTCTCTCTCTCTCTCTCTCTCTCTCTCTCTCTCTCTATATATATATATATATATATATATATATATATATATATATATATATATATATATATGCATAAATACACACACACACACACACATAAACACACAACCATACATACATACATACATACATACATATTTTAAAGTGTTGGTATAAAACAATTTGATATACCAATACCATGGTGCATTAATATGCATATATCAATATTGTTTCATTATTAGATTATATTTCAACAGAAAGCTTTTAAAATTAATAATCCCGATAATAATAATAATAATAATAATAATAATAATAATAATAATAATAATAATAATAATAATTATTATTATTATTATTATTATTATTATTATTATTATAATAAAATGATATCAAAATAACATTCACAATTATGTGTTTTTAGCTATTAAACCTCTTTTTCTCATCCGAACCATTAATGAATATGGATGTGTAATTTTCTTAAAAGTTTAGATCAAATGGAAACTTTTGCCATGTTCGTGACTGAGGGCGTGGAGTTTGGCCTCCCTGACTTTTGTCATAATTTTAAGTGGTGAATATGATGTTGACTAAAATTTAAATTCAGCTCCTAACAGTGCTTAAGGGTTAGTTGAATTGTCCGTTAGGTTTCCAGAAAATACTATTGTGCTGCAGAGTAAGTTATATGTATGTATGTATGTATGTATGTATGTATGTATGTATGTATGTATGCATGTATGTATGTTTCCATTGTAGATATCCATTACTTCATTTGTATGTACTTCCACTGTAGATAAACTCTATTTAAATTGTGTGTGTTTGTTTCAGTTTTAGATATATAGGATTTGAGCTGGGTAATAATATAATATTTAATTTACGAAAGGATTTGAATAATGAATACCTTTTGCTCGGCAAGTCTTTTCTTGTAAATTATTCAAAGAGTTTCATAAAATTATTATTAAATCATTACCCATTTGATGTCCTGTTGATCACATAGTTTTTATTTTACTGGAAACATGAGTGAAAGAAGAAGAAACAAATTCATTCATTCTGACAGAAATGATGCACCTTTCATTTGTTGCGCGTAAAAAAAGAGTCCTCACAGTTTTTACGCTGTTCTATAAATATTAACATGTATTAGTTTTATGTTAACAATTATAATTCCAAGAGCAACTGTCCTTTCGATTAAATAGAATGACTCAAACAGCATTTTTTTTTCAACACAGAATGTATATGCAACTTCAGTATGATGTCTCAAGGTTTTAGTTAGATTAGAGACATATTTAACAGCGATAGTGTGTCACTATCAGTTCACCTCTAAGTATACACCTTGTTGGATATGTGAAGGGATGATTATAGATGCAGATATTCCAGTAATGTATTTGGGACCGGATATTAGCGTTATTCGATTTGGAACAGTAGACTATAGCAGACACAGACAAATTTGGAATCGCATGACATAATGAGACCTATTTAATGGCGTGAACATGTTTGGTTAAATAACGTTCTTTCAGTTTGGAGACCGATTTATGTCCACATTTTTCTGTGAACAGAGGTGAGATTATTTACTCCAGTAAGTTAACATTTAATACAAACTTTTCTAAAGGGTGGATTCTATGTTACTGGTATAACTCCATCCTACCACTCCGGTGGCCTAAGTGGTTCGAGCGTCGGCCTCGGATGCGGGAGGGTCGAATTCCGGCCGAGTCATACCAAAGATTATACGAGCAGCTCCATCGTTTGGCGCTCAGCATCAAGACGTTTGTGTTGGGACTGGTCGGCCTGGTGTCAGAAACATGTGACTGGGTAGGACATGACGTTACATGTCTACGGCATGATGCCCCAATGATAGACATCACTATAAACTGGCACACTACAGATATCGTAGCGATATGACTGAAAAATGGTTAAAGCTACATTAAAAATCCAAATCACAGAGCCACACACAGACACCGTTCTTACATAGTTACGTTATTAAGTTACCAATTCCATTAGTTTTATTTGCTGTTGCTCTTGTTTTTCTTCTTGTTTTTTTGTTTGATGTTATTGCCATTATTCAGCGCAAGATAAACCATATATGGCGTAATAAGTCCACGTAGGAGAAAATGGACCATACTCAGTCAGACGTAACCTTTTCCCCACAATTCTCTTACAGTTCCCTTTGAGCAGTGGATTCGAGAAAAAAAATGGCCGCCAAAATGTTATAGTTATAGTAAAAACAAAATGTTCCAGTAGGCAGCATAATGTAATTTTCTAATGCTCGCAGCCAGTTTGTAAAGAGAATACTGCGCAAGAAAGTGATATTTAACATGTTGTCATATAAAAAATATGAAACTGCACATACGATAAGTAAAGTGTACCAATTATGTGACAAACCCTTTTCCAGTGTACTCTCTACTTTAATTGTATGGGTTTCCATTGCAGATACTTTTTAGTTTACTTGTATGTGTTTCCGGTATGTGTTTTCATTGTAGACACTTTTTAGTTGACTTGCTCATTGCTTTAATTGTATGTGTTTCAATTGTTAATTGTCTTTAATTGTTTCTATGTTTCCATTGTAGATAGTCTCACTTAAATTGTATGTGTTAACATTAAAGACACTCTCACTACAGTTGTATGTTTCCATTGTAGATATTCTTCACTTGAATTGCACGTTTTTCCAGTATAGATAATAATTATTTGAGTGATTGTGTTTCCATTGTAGATACTCTTTACTTAAATTGTATGTGTTTCCATTGTTGATGCTCTTCAGTTGAAATATGTGTTTCTATTGTAGATGCTCTTTACTTGAATTGTATGTGTTTCCACTGTAGATATTCCTTACATCTTTGAATGTATTCTCTATTTGATATGTTGACATATCATAATATGACATGCTGACATATCATAATTTGACATGATCTATAAACTGCTAGTAAATCGTTTGTTTTTGTTTTCGATTTGTTTTTATGTTGTTGTGTAGGTGTATTTTTTTACATTTGTGTGCTATTTTGGTTGCTGTTTTTGCTTTTTTGTGTTTTGTTTTTGTTTTACAAAGAGATGATTATAAGTTTACATTAATATGCATAAGTTAATTTGAGTCTGAGTTCATATTTGTTTACATGGGACTTCGGGTTCAAAAATGTTTTCACCATTAGGTAGATATTACATTAGGTAGATATTATTACAATCTTTCAGTAAATTGATCAACATAGTCCTGACAAAGTATGTCCATAAAGGCATTTGCTTCCCTCATCACCAATCTGCGGTGATACATAATAGCTAAAGCTTACAGGTAGGTGAACATCCATAGGTCCACGGAAATACAACATGATATAGACTTCTAGGTTGATAAGGAACGTGCATGGTAAGGGTTTTTCTCTCACTGCTGATGATCCTATTGCTTAATGATTTATCTCACTGTGTAAGTCGCGGAAGCACACTGGTATTTGCTATACAAAAAAAAAACCCAGCTTAATTGGCAATCTGATACCATCATTTTGTTTCCAATTAGAAGTATCAGCGCTGGAGCGTGATCAACAGAACACACATAGAGGATAATGGCTGCAATTAGATTAGTCGAAATGGAGAGAAACCTGTTGCTAACAGTGCTATTAACGATCTGGATATACCGAACCAAAGCGGAAAGTTTTGTTTACAATTTGCAGGGAATTCTGTCGCAAATATCTCTAAAAATATTTAGTTTTGTTGCTACTGAAACCTGGTGTTTTGCGAATATCGTCAAGAAAGCACACTTAGATAAACTTTCTTTGATAACAATTGATCTAAATCAAAAGGAAATTCAATAATCGTTTCCAAAGAAGACGCTACAGACAGTAAAATAAAATATTTGCTACATAAAAGGTTACTGATAATAAACTATAGCTTGAAGTATGATTGATTAGCCTTTAGTGAAGGCAAAGCGTTTCTTTAAAAAAATATAACAGACATCACTCGAGATCTTTACAAGACCTTTTCACGGAAATTCTAGTTAAGAAAACGTTGACTAATTTGAATATTCAGACTTTGTAAATGAACGTAGCATTCTGAATATGTATTTAAATATCCTTCATTTCAGTCATTGTTTAGAAAATTCTGTTACAAATACATTAGGTAATATATAGTCCAAAAATATCACCCTTTTAATTATACTTGTAAAATCAAGTATGATACTCCCTCCTCTCAACACACACAGACACACACACGCACACACGCACGCACACACACACACGCACGCACATACACACAGACACATTATCGCGTTATCATTGTTACATCGCTGGTTGTCATACTGATGACATCATTTCACCGTAGTGCATTTGCACAACAGTGTAATATGCCATGCTAAAGAAGGTGGTGGTGTCAACCAATAAAAATCTAGATCATCTCATGAATTATATGCAGGAAATAAATGGAAGAGATACCTCTTTGGCCATACGTAGTTTGATATTCTTGACGTATTTTATAATTTTCTTCAGTTTATTGATTACGAAAACGTTAGCTTTAGAGCCCTTCTATTTTCACTACAGGTACGCCAGCTCGTCGCGAAAGCAATGGCAGGAATTCGTTTATAATACACTACTCGCATCAGCATGAGCTCTAAAGTCCTAAATCAGATGTGATATTTAGGGTGCACATACGTAAAGGAAATTTGACAGCCTGGCAGAGGGACCCCGATTCAAGAAAGGTCAGAAAGTTCTATTACTCAAGCTTTATAATAACTATAATTATACAGTGTCAAACAGTTCAAACTTTTGATTTACAGCTCGAGTTTCTTGCTCTCAAAATAGTATTATAAGTACACAGTCCCAGACTCTTAGTCATGATATAATACGAAGCTACGCATATAGTTACCTCAAACTACTGTTATGGGAATCATCCTAGGTGCACATTCTACAGGAGAGTTTTAGTAGCACACATGTCTTGCATGCTTTTCAGAACCGAAGTAGAAACAATACTCTCGAGCAGGACATATGCCCTTACGATGTATAAATATCTGTTAATATGATTGTATTTATTACTATGAGTCTATCTTTTTTCACAGAAAAATTACATTTCAGGAAGGTACTTTTTAATCAAAACCTTTGGTTTTAATAAGATGAGCACTTATTTAAAACAAAAATGAATCGAAGGTAATACATGCGTGCGAGAGATATTTAAAAAGGGACAGGTTACTCTGTGCCATTAAAATCGGTATTAACACGGTCAAAATCGTCTTCTATCGGAAATACACATTACAATTACTGAGAAAAGAGCTCATTTTGAACTGAATGCTTTCAACGTCATTACTTGTTTAGGCACTATATATTAAGCCATTACTGCATGATGATGTTATGAGAATCAAATTTCTGAAGACTTGTATTGTCCTGTCACGCAAAGGTACTGCGGCAAAACCACCCCACCAATTCATTTTACTGTGTCATTAGGCTGTTTTGACTCCAGGATTTTGAAAAGACAGCACGTTCTGAGTTAATGTTGGTATCCTCGTAACATGGGTGTTTCTATGTACGGGTTATTTTCAAACAACCTTTTCATATTAAGAAGTAACAGCATTGTCAACGTTTTACTCTAGGAAATGACTGTTCATTATACGTAGACGATGTTTCAATCTGCTGTGGATGCATCGTAGTGAGCATGTAAACCCATTTATACAGAGAGTCTGTATGCTGAGGCAAATCATCCATCATGTAATCTCCATCAAAACGAAACTGGATCCCCATTGTGCTGCAATAAATATCTACTAATCCTTCCATCCTGCATATGGTAAAGTCTTTACACCCAATATTACCACTCTATGGTCTTTACGTAATAGAAAAAAGTAAGAACCAACAATTTTTGTAAAATTCAACAAATAATTTTAAGAAATTACTGTATTGTGAAATAAATTCCTAATAGTCTTAGAATCTCAAACATAAGTCCTAATGAATAAAGTTCTGAACAACCGTTAGTGGTATTCTAAAATAAAATCAGTGCTGGAAGTGTTGATGTGCCTGTTGTGGTTTGTGTCGTAATGTTTTGCTACATCACAATAATACAATCTAAAAATATATCCCTATTTGAAATTTCACTATAAATCTAAATCTGCATTTTCAAGAATATTATTTTCGAGCACTTTGTATTTCCTGATAAGATGTACATGCATTAAATATTTGAATAAATAAATTCCAGCCCAATGGAAAACTGGAAATAACAACAATTATTACTGATTCTGTTCAGATCTTACAGCAAGAATAGATAATTTTTCAAATAAACAAGATTTTATACTCGTCTTACTGACCTAGGTCACAATAGGCATTTTCTAACAATAAACTATTATCTAATGGAAAATTTCATTTTAGAAAGTACTCAATGTTTACAAGATAAATTCTTAGCTCTAATTAGAAGGTCAATTACTAAATTTATAATGAAGAACATATTAATCTTGCCTCCAACCATAATAAATGTGCTTACTTCAATAAATAATGATCCTAATATTAAACACTCATAGGGAAAATGTTAGCTATGTTTTAGTTGTTTACAAAATTAAAAGAAGATCAATGACTTTGGTCAGGTACACAATGAACAAGATTTTCGATAAGGTTAGCTACATAATACAACTTTACGTAAACCACAGTGTATCATGAAAAAATAAACAAATAAAAGAAACTAACAACAAACAATGCAAATTAATTATACATAACACCAAAATACCAAGCCTTGTATGCTCAGACCAAACTCCTTCCCATCTTTCGGGATACAGAGTTGGCCTCATCTAGAAGTAGCAAAACTCAGTTTGTCAAAACTGCAAAATTCTATGTTCGCGAATCACAGCTTTTGTCATCAAAAGCTCCAATATAATATTTAGTAGCTGCTATTTGTGAATGGTTCTAAGCTCGTGCTTGGGAATCGCGATGGAACATTTGGCAGAGCGTCAGACTCGTAATCCAATTGTAAGACACACGCACAGGCCAGACAAAGCAGGTTGTCTCAATGTGTCCTTGGGAAAGTGACTTAGCCTTCATATCCTCTGCGAAATACAGTAAATATTGTGTATACAGTTTCGTTAAAAACCAGCAAAATCACAAAGTCAAGCATTTTGTTTCTCAAATTATAGTCACTGAAATTAGAGCCTCATATCTTTCTCGTACATCCATGCCCTATGTACGGTTCGAATGATTAAACTAAGGTTGCAGCAGCTGTTACAACCAAAACATAAAGAGACACATTCTTCTCCAGTGAATCGACTTCTACCATGGGAGACATTAGCTAATTATCACATTTTATGATGATTTACCACCCGAGTAAATCGTGGACTTAGTTTAGGAAATGCGGTTTATATAAAATATGTTGACCGTATACTTCAAGCATTTAACTTTTGTTTAAAAACGCTTCCGTAACTTCTTGTATCTTTAATCATATATGCAATTTACTTAACTTTAACATCTTTGCCTTTAGCTTTTATCTTGTGACGCTACTTATTTGTTTGGAATTTCCCGAAGTTACATTCTCTGTCTTGACATTTATAGAAGTTTACGTTTAACAGGCACTAGCTAGCTAGTATGATACCAACGTTCTTTAAAACCACATACATACATACATACATACATACATACATACATACATGTGTGTATGTATGCATATGTGTATATATAGTTGTGTATATGTGTTATATATATATATATATATATATATATATATATATATATATATATATATATATATATATATATATATATATATATATATATATATATATATATATATACCTCCTTAGATGATTATAAGGAAACAGTTGAAACTGTGGATGCCTTTATGGTGATAATAGTCAAAACGTTTTTGTGATTATTTGTGGTGTCTTTAATGCAGAGCTGCCAAAAACAACGATTCCGAACAGTACAAATGATAAAGGTTACAGGCTACATTCCTTTCTAAGAAATTTGCATCTAATGTCAACATGTATATTTCCCCTTCTGGAATACCAGGATATACGTATTGCTCATCGGACGGCAAATACTCGTCATACATTGACTACAGTTTGATACGCTCCTCCAAAAAAGATTTAGTCCGTAGTGCCAACTTTGAAGATGATCATCATCTATATCTATCTGATCATTTACATGCAAGAACAGAGTTGTTAGTTCCAGACGAGCTCCTGGAATCAACATTTTCCAGATATCCAGTTACAATCAGCTGTCGAAAAGCTTCTTCAGAACAGTAGGAGCGGTACAGAAGTGAAACCAACGAGCTCTTAATTTCAATGGAACTACTCTTACATAACATTGCAGGTGCACAAAACACACTTGTTACTGTTGCAACTGTTTTACACAATAAAGCGGACGAAAATCTTCCAAAGAAAACTTTCCTGACTCACGAAAAACCTTACTGGTAATTTCCTAATGTGGCTGAACTACATAAAGAGATGAGAAGAAAACGAGCGTTATGAATAAAAGACCAACGGCAACGTGGTATACTATGCAGGATATAAAAATGTGAGAGAAAAAAATCAGAAACCAATTAAACAAGGCAAAAGAGCAGTACGAACAATAACAACTCGATGAGCTAGAAAAAGCTGCAGAACTGGATGTATGGAAATTCTACAGAATAGTAAGACTGCTTTTAAAGGGACAGAGACAAGATATCTCTAACTAAAAGTGGAAGGAGAAATAATACGGGACCCTCATTTGATTCGTGACGCGTGGCGTTAGCATTTTAAAACTTTAGGAACTGAAACACGAGATATTCATTGCAACGAATCGTTTGTAGCTCAAATCAGAAACACAGTGAAGAATATTGTTGATTCAAATATTGATGACGGAGCAGATAAGGATATGTGTGAAACCATATTACAGAAAGTTATTGAAGAAGCTGTAATAGAGCTGAAGAAAAATAATTCATGTGGACATGATAAAATATATGCAGAGCATTTAATTTTTGCCGGTCAATCGATTAGTTCTATTTTGTGCAAAGTGTACAATTGCATAATCTCATTGGAAATGTATCCTGGCTACTTCAAAAGTGTAAATGTTATACCTATCTTCAAAGGTGGGAAAAAGACAGGCTAGATATGAAAAACTATAGAGATATCTCAATCGTTCCCGTTTTTCAAAAAGTACTTGAAAAAATTTGTTGAAGAGGCTAACTCTTTTTAGTGAAAGGATCAATTTCCCTCACCAATTATAACAGGGATTTCGAAGCGAATGAAGTGGCATCACAACAGCCTTTATTATAAGGTCACTCAAAAGTTTATGCTGCATTCCTGGACAATGCGAAGGCCCTTAATACGGTATGACATGATGGCCTCTTTTATAAGCTATTATATCTTGGAGTTAAAGGAAAACTGTGGAGATTGATTCGATATTCTTTTCGAGAAGTTGGGGTCCTTGTTCTGTTCAACGGTCATTTTTCGAAACCATACTCAGTCAATCAACGGATAGGACAAGGAAGAACGCTATCAGCATGGCTATTCTTAGTCATGATAAATGATCTAATATCCTTTCTGGAGTCAACAAAATCTTGAATACAAGTTGGTACCTTAAGTATCCCCTGTGTTTTACTAGCGGATGACACGACCTTGCTATCGTCATCATTTAATGGTATGTGTTTTACTTCACAACCTCCATGATTATTCATCGAAGTGGAGACTCCGGTACAATGCTGATAAAAACAATATCGTCATATTTTCGAAGAAACAAAAATCATACACAAATCTATGTTCATGCTCGGAGATAAAAGGATTCCTATAGTTTCTTCTAGAATCTATGGTGGGGTTACTCTCTCCACAGATCTTCTAATGCTGCTGAAGTGAAAACTACTTGTGACAAAGGAAGATCAGTATTTTACTCCCTTGTTGGAACTGGCATTGAAAAGGATGGAATGAATCCAATTAATAGTGCTAAAATATGGTCAAAAATAGTACTAACTGCTATTACATATGGAAGTGAATTATGGTCCAACCTGAGCCAGTCACAGGTATATGATCTAGAAATATGTCAAAGAAAAGCTGCAAGAAGAATTATGGGTCTTGATTTGCGCTCTTCTACAGAGACAACAATTAGCAGTCTTGGACTGTGGTCAGTTGAAAGATATGTAGATAAGATCAAATTAGGTTTCTTCAATAAAATCTGCAAAGCTAATGGTTCACTAGCATGGAAAATTATATTCAACAGAAGAATTCTTGACTTCCTGATACACGAGAGCGATAGCTTTGGTTTTGTTAAAGATATATATCGTGTTCTTTTGAAATACCAGCTTGGCGTTTTCTTCCATCTATACGTGAACACCCTATATGCTGTCCCGAAACCAGTCTGGCGGAGGAATATTGAAACGGCAGTTCATAGCTACGAAGAATCATTGTGGAGATCTAAACTTGAAATGAGACCTAACTTTTACATTATGCAAGTGTTCATTCTATTCTTCAACCACTTGCTGTCTGGAAGCTTGGTAAATGTTTTCCAAATAAATTTTGGACCTTCGCTAACATTGCCAATTTAACTATGTGTTCAATTTCAACATAACGTAACTGTAAATTCTGCAAAAGATTTACTACAGATAGAGCCAAGCGTATGTTACTATATTGCCGAGCCCTAAACTATTAACGTAATACTATGTTTGAAATAATAATAGATGTACTAGACATTCTGGACTCACCCTGGCTTTTATGTCAGGACAATGACTCATTACTTCATATCCTTTTGGGCAAGAGAGTGGACATCTTTGATTCTATGGATGATCGATCATGGCAGGCATTCATGTGTGTGGTGGCTGATGGAATAGACACAATGGACAGAATAACAAATGAACTGTCTGATATTATGCTTGTTCAGTAAATTAAATAAATGGAGCCATTTCATATCTATCATGTAAATTATTTACAAGTGTTCCAAGTGTGAGCCAGTGTGATAATAAATTTAAATCGTTGCAAGTGTGAGCCAATGTGATAATAAATTTAAATTGTTCCAGTTGAATGTAAAACATTCCAATTATTTTTTTCCTCTCTTAAACTCTGTTCATATATTTTGTTTGCAATGAGTTCTCTCACTCATGGGTTTAGACATTGTGTTTTATTACTTTTGTATATGTGTATGTATGTGTATGTATTTATATGTGTGTATGTATAAATGTATATGTGTGTATGTGAATGTACGTGTATATGTATATGTATCTGTTATATATATATATATATATATATATATATATATATATATATATATATATATATATATATATATATATATATATATATATATATATATATATATATATATATATATGTATGTATGAATGCATGCATGTATGTATGTATGTATGTATATGCATATATGTCTGTGTGTATATATATAATATTACATGTTTAGTGTGCTGTAAATCCATTAATGTTAAGCTATGTTCCTATGTCTGTTGAGTAATAATGAAAAATTAACTGAATGTAACTGAATGACATCTCTTTTGAAGAGGAATTAGTCAGTCATACATACATACATACATACATACATACATACATACATACATACATACATGCATGCATGCATGCATGCATGGATGCACACATACATACATACATCCATACATACATACATACATACATACATACATACATATTTTATCAGGGATTGCACTATATGCGAAATAGCCTTCAAAATTAGTAATAGAAATTGTATCATCCTCACACAACTTATTTAAGTTTAGTATTCAAAGTATCATTGCCTTGTCACAATAAGCGGTACTTTGCTTCTTGAATTTTTTTCATTTCCGTCCATGTTTCTGCTCAACAAATCCAGGTAGTTTATCTTAGAAACCAAAATGTCTTTGCGGCACATGTTGTTTGTCCTCAACACATTTTGTTCTTTCGAGTGGAAGCTACATTTGTACACGGTGACACATTTGTGACAAACTAAGTATTATTTGACAATCTGGCACCCATATTAGTCTTGTATGCTGAGTGTTACGTGGTGGATTGATTATCGTTATTAAGAGGTTAATCGACCACTGTGCTATTGCCCGGATCGAGTAAATAACAAAATAAAATATGGAATTTATAGATGGAATAAATATAGATCTAGGCAGAGATATCTAATAAACAACACGACCCCACCTTATGCAGAATATAACAATTTAATCAATTATATAGACAACATGAAATTGACCATGACATTAAAGATGAAAAATCTCTTAGATATGATTACCAAGTTTATACAAATGAGATTAGCTGTTCTATTTAAACGATAATACAAAATGCATCATGAAATTGAACTCATTTGCCCCGCATTGTTGAAAAACGTGGCTGTTTCCGGTCGATGCAATCCACCTTCTCTCTCTCTCTCTCTCTCTCTCTCTCTCTCTCTCTCTCTTTCTTTCTTTCTTTCTCTTTCTATCCTCTCTCTCTCTCTCTCTCTCTCTCTCTCTCTCTCTCTCTCTCTCTCATTTCGTGTCATCATTTGTCCCTTTCCTTTGCCCACAGTATAGGCGGATATACGGAGCTTTAAAAATAGAAAAGAGACATCCTAAGTACTCTCTGGTTATGTCAGGTATCGTCATATCGTAATTCAACAGAAACTAAGCCTAATATGGGTCAGTTCGCAGCCCGACAGCTGATACACAAACCACTGTGCAAATATGAATTTATCTCCCTAACAGCTATTTAGTATCCCGGACTGAATTATAACATAATCTAGACGCCCTAATAAACTATTACGCCCTGTTGTGGACTATGAATCACTAACTGGACTAAATATCTGCCGGCAGGCCTTCTTAGTGCTTACACCATCGACTATCAGCTTAAACGAATTCAAGTCTTAATTATACTAACGAATTAACGAAATTCACTCATGTCTTAAATACATTAAATGCTAACTAAAATTCTTTGGCATAACATTTCCAGACATAGTAATGTAAATTCCTAGCCTACATGATATCATATAAACGAATAAATTAGAAAAATTCTCTCAAGATTCTTATCAAGGAAGCAAGGCATGAAATTCTTAGAACACATGAGTCATATATCATTCAAGACGCATGAATTCAAGCAACTATCTTTTAAGCTCAAAGGAAAATCGATGTAAGATTTTAAAACAAATAAATTCAAGTAAATAATTACAAACTCGTATCACGATAATGGCATGATACTGAAAAGGAATAAATTCAAACAAATAATTATAGACTCATGTCAATGAACAACTTGCATGCAATGGATTCAACTACCTTGTGCGTTTTTAGACTCATTCGCTTCTACATTACATAATCTGTCTGTACCTTTAAGGTTACGTGTCCTCAAACTTACAAACATCCGTCTCTTAGACAATTTATAATGTGAAAATACTTGCTATTCTCACGGAACTAAGACGTCGCCTCTTGCAAACATAGACTAACTAATTTGGCGTGGGAGAATACCTAAAACACTGAATTTCGTTTTGCTAAACACGCACCGCATTTTTAACTTAGTCAATCAGGATTAAATTTGTCTAACCGCCGAAAATTAACACAAGCCCGTCGATGTTAGAATAAGTTTGTCTATTCCTCCCTTATTAATAAAGATTTCTTTAAACTTTCATTTTATGTAGACTTATTTTAAATGGCACAAAATTGTCTCTGCAACGTCTTAACTCTGTCATTGTTCTATGCGTAGATCCTAAATTCACCTTGCCTCGTTCATGTGTCTGACCGGTATCAGGATGGATTCTAATTTTAAAAAATCATGCCCCACACTAGGGACATTAAACCCACTGCAGGCTCGCGATTTAATATGGTGCCTAGCCCATTCGTCAATTTTAAGTGTTACGTGTCACACTGACCGCGACAAGATTCACTCAGTTATGGGTTGACATAACATATTACAAAATTCACACTAATACACTGAGATTTACAAGCACTGAATCAAAATAACCTGTAAATAACCTTTTGGATTGACAGCTATGGCGGAGTAAAATATAATGTCTAAACAGTTAAAATAATTTATCTCGACATGCTCAGAAGTCGGGTTGTATACTATAGACTGCAACTCTTTAGAGGAATCAAATGTCAGAAGCTCTACATTATATTGACTTAAAACATGCTGCGACGGTATATTTGAAAATAACTTCTTCAGTTTGAAACACTTTCAATTTAAAAGGGTATATAGTCCATTAGGTCTTGAAAACTGTCATCAGTGATTATTTACATTCATTGGAAATACCCATACAGCTAATTTACATTGAAGATGCATTATCTATCCGAACTACCAGCTGCGTAAAGCTACAGAGTTCTTGGTCAAATGCCTAAGTTAAGAAAGTTTAAAAAGGCATTGAAAATAGGGAAATTTCAAGGCAGTTGTTTTCTATGAAATGTAACTCTATAGAAAAGAAAATTAAAACACCATTTAAAATATATTAAAGAAATTATTGAACACTCTGTTACAACGAGTCATTGATATTTAATTTTGCTCCTAATAATTGTGTAATAAAGCTTCAATTTGAATGATTAGAATTTACCAATAGAACGTTTATAAGATAAAATGTTATTTCAGTTTCAAAAGAAATGAAAAATTAGTTTCTTGTAACCAGGAAGTTTTCATTTCTTAAATGGTTCATTACTGCCTTAAAGTTTACAAAACAGGTTTTAGCACCATGTTGGACTTGTATTTTTTTTAAATATTTTACTAAGAAAGGAAATAGTCAAAAGGTGACTTGCTTGTGGCAAGTGTAGATTAGGGATCACCCAAGCTATGTGCTCTTTCTTTCACATTTAGCTGCATAATCATTGTCTATAGTCTTAATTGATAACAGCTTCAGTTCAATGCTCCTATTTCTGTCGCTTACAACTCTTGATTACATCAAATGAATTGACATTGTCGTTTCCATATCTGTACAATAGGACTTTGCTGTTATCTTCTATCAAAATAAGAAAAATTTCTTAACAAAACACGTTCGAAATAATTTTGTGATGTTGACAACCACCTGTTTAGAATTTGAAGAGAAATATAAAAATAAAAAGTAACAAGTCTCCTTTTTATCATAATCAGTGCTTGTTTTCCTTCATGTGCTTCGATCCCTTCAATACGGAAGTAAAGAAGAAACATCAGTTAAAAATATCGATTGGCCACGAAATGTTCTGTCGTGGCATTGCAGTAATGTTGGGTGGCTAAGACATAAACATCTCGGAGGCACGAGAATAGATATTATTTCGTGGACAAGAGGTAACATTTTTCTGTCCCTTCTGTGGCCCCGTACTTGAATGATGCATATATTAGTATAAATTGCTAATATTACACATTTTTCTGTTTATTTTACTGTTTAAGTCTAACTTACTGTAAAAGAAAACATAATTGCTTTTTTAATCAAAAGGACATTTACATCTTGAAGTAGGCAGGAAACCATTCCAATGTGCTTTCTTTGAACCATCCATTAATCTTGAAAGGTGTCCATACTTCATCTTTTCATGAGTCTACAAAACATAAAGTCAGATTTACGGGTTGGTTTAGTTATAGCTATCTAGAAGATGATCGCCCACGGTGTTAGTGCCCGGATCGAGTAAGTCAAAATAAAATATGAAATTTATCGATGGAAATAATCGAGATCTGATCAAAGATATAGAATAATACAACACGAATATGATATTTTAATCCATTATATGAACAAAATGAAATTGAGCATGACATTTCAAGGATTCGCTTGCCTAGAATTAATTTCCAAGTTTGTAAAAAATGCAATCAACTGTTCTGTTTAAACCGATAAGACAAATTTAATCACAAAATCAAGTGAACGATCAAACGCAATGGCCCAGCATGCTACATAACCTGGTTGCTTGCGGTCACTACAAATTCAACATTGGTGGCAGGGTAGAGTCGTCGAGTTCCCTCCCCTCCCCTCCCCTCCCCTCTGTCTCTGTCTCTCTCTCTATGTCTCCGTCTGTCTGTCTCTCTCTGCAACGAATAGGTTGCTCACAATCATTAAATCAGTGGTCACATTTTACCGCAGTATTAACCGCATCTGAAACAAATCCCTGTATGCATGCAATAACATCAAAATAATGGTAGTAATAATAGGTGTCTGCACTTTCTCTCTATAAAATGGACGTCCTAAAAATAGGAGGTATCCACGAATAACTTCAAGGTAAACTTTCAAAGTATAGCGGAGGCTTGGCATTAATTGCATATTCTGCATTTCGTTATATCTACACATGGTCTCTTAATCATTCCTAAAGGGTCTCTGCTTCTCTCCATTGTTTGAGTCAGTCCTACCGCCTAAAGCTTTCCCCCAATAATTTCTTTTTTGATGAATCTGTTTTGTCTCAGGTCTGTCTACCACGATAGCACAAGTTAAACAATCTTGATGATACTTATTTTGTTAATGGGGTAGCTGGCATAGAGAAAAAAAACGTTTAGTTTTGTTGTCACGTTTTCTGCTGCCTGAAGGCGCTGAAACGTTTGTCATATTATGGGTAGCCTGTCTAAGAGTTAGGTCAAACTAATCTTAGGATTGTTGTACGTATTCTAATTGTCCGCGTTTTTTACAGATGTTAAATAGAGCTCGTGTACTAAATTCGATGCAGACAGGGGATTACAAACTGTAAAGCGAATGTGATATTCAGTTTGGTACTGCTGTTTCAGCTCATCCATCATAGATAGATTCCACTAAGTCTGTAACAAATCCAGGCGCATGTTCTGCGTGAACTTGTAAATCTAACTCCTTGCATCTCAACATGAATGTGTATGTGTTCCTTCAAAACGCTCTTGAATGTGAAATAATGATCAGGAAATGCCGAACAGTTTAGTTTCTTGAAAGAGCGGCATCTCTCTCTCTCTCTCTCTCTCTCTCTCTCTCTTCCAGTCTAGTACAGGTCATTAATTACAGTATGGGTGGTATTACTTCTACATCTCCCGTTGCATTGTGTGGAGCTATCCCTTTGTCAAAAGAGACTAATATGCAACCAAAATATTTTGTATGGTCCTTGCTACTTGGATAGACATTATTTACTCTCTCATTACGTCAGATATCGTCACATTATAATTCAAACGGACACTAACTTATAACATGGTTTTCAGGTTATAGCCTGACATCACATATGATACAAATTCTGACTGAGGTATTTTTATGCAAACACAATACCGGAAGGTTATTGTATTTCCCTACAGACTATTTAATTTCACTAATTGATCTTTAGCACAGTCTGGCCTCACTTAAAACAATTAACAAATAGGCCTCTGCAGTCGTAACTATTAATCACTACCTTGACTAATGTCTGACACATATACACAATCGGTAAACAACAAATAACCGTCTTTTCTGCTCCTACGCTAATACACTAATTCGTAGGCTGAGAATTCACATCTTAATTACACAAATTGATTAAGAAAATTCACGTCTTGTCTTAACTAGTTTATTTGCTAACTAACAATTCAGTGTCAATACTTATACAAAATTAACAATATCAATTCCTAGCATACATGATTCGTATAAACAAATAAATTTAAAATATTATCTAAAAATTATTATCAAGTAAATAATGTACGAGAATCTAAGAATACACGAGTCATGTAACATTCAGGAGGACTGGATTGAAGTATTTATCTTAACACTCATATCAAAGAAAAATTATACGAAATAAAAATACAAAAATTCAAACCTTCAGGCAGTCGTGAGTTTTTGTTACTTTGTGTCTATAGGATTATTGGTGTTGTAGGGGATAGTGTTTTCTTTTAAGTTTTTTATATTGTTGTAGGTGGTTGTACGGTAATAGGTTTGAGGGTTTTAGTTGTAATTATAAGAGTTTTGTTTTTGTTTAACCTCCTCACATTAATTCTACCCTCACACCTGTTGGCAAGTGTAGGTGCTGATCAGTAGATGTGGACGATGCCAAGTAGAGATAGGTGTTGTTTAGTAGGTGTAGGTGATGGTGAGTCAATATGTATGTGTGAGGATCAGTCAGTATCAGTGGTTGTCACAGTACTGTTCCCCCTAAAGTCCGCTCATCCCACCATGTCAATCGTATTGATCGTTTTAACACTGCAATTCTCGTCTGGCCTGACTGCCCCATAGTGTTAATGCTATAGACAAATTTAACATTGACATTCCCCTTGAGGCTATACGATCATATTAATTTTAAACTTATGGACAAACGTTAAATTGTCATTGAGGTCATATTCTTCTAGATGGCGACCTTAATATTAATTTTCATATTAGCCAGAGGGTCACTACTAAAGGGAAGATTTTCTTCCATTGCTGCTAACAAGCAAAATAGGAAATATGGTATGGATTTATGCGCATCTAAAACAATTTTGATGCCCTTAAAGACTTGCTAGATCTACCTTCGGGGAAATGAGATAAAAGCCAATTTGAAACAAAATTTAATCATGTTGGATTTTATGTTCGAGTTTGTTTATTAGAAGTTTATTTTTAATTTGGTTTAATGTTAGGTTTATGATCATTATATTAACACTTTTACTGTTTCTTGATCTAATCATCTAGACATAATAACCAAATGCAAAGCTTCCAGTTAGGCCATTGCTCCACCTATTATGGCATCTCGCCATCTCTTTATTCGCCTTATAACCTCCAGGAATTCATTGCTTAAGTTTGTCCATAGTAGGAGAGTTAGTGAAACATTGGGTTTTCATTTTTGCTGTTCAAAGACAGCTGTCATTTATTAAAATATCTAAAATGGAATAAAATCATCATGTAACTGTACATATTTATATACTCTTTTTATGAATGCAATGGCAGTAAATGATTATTTACCTATAACTAGTACCACTAGGGAGAATGACCTAAACGGTGGTATACAAATAAACTGGTAACGCTTTAATCTGTTTAATGTTTGCTTATCGTTTGTCATCAGTCATTTACTCTTGTCAACAGTATTGGTGATTTTATAAAATGCTGTTTGCAATGACAAAGAATAGGGAAAAATGAAAAAGGCTCATACAGGTTAGTTTATTCTCTTAAATAATGATACTCCAGGATCCAGCATGTAACAATAAACTAAATTTTCCCTCGTAAACGCTATTTTGGGCAGTGTTGAACTTTGAGCGCGGAAAAAAACTCCACAAAAACCAATACGCCAACAAAAGTTTTTTAGTGGATATCCATCCACTTCTATGTTGGCGCAAGCAATGGCTAAAAACGATAAAGGTAATAAAAACTGTAATATGTCAATGAACATCCATCTAAAAGCAATATATCTAGCAATAAAATGTTTTCAAGGTTTGTAATAGTTGGTCTAGTGGCAATGTAAAGCATTTGATGGCAGATGGTGTGATGTATTTTTTATGTTAGCGTCACACGTAAGACAATGAAACTTTTAATTTGTTTTGGGTTTAAAGTAATGAAAAAAGACCCTGAGCTTATGAAAATAAACAATTTGTAATATTCTAAACGATTTAGAAAAGTTATTAAAAAATATTGACATTTGTTATAATTAATGTTGTTAGATAATGAGTGAGCGCAAAAGCTGGATATGAATAAGACCCGAAACGGAAAATTCCATGGTGCTGTTCACTCAATCTTCAAACATGTTAATGTTTACATTAGTTACTTGAGCACATAGTACAAAGCTCTTTGTAATAATGTAAGTGTCCAAAGAAAATATGACAGTACTGTGCAGACGATAAAATTAAGGTGGCAAGACTGTCAAAGCCGATTAATCATCTCATCGATTGAGATCTACCTGTAAATAGTGTACCACTATGTTTCCTTTGCCCTGTTCAAATGCTTTGTATCCCCCAATAAATGTGGAGGGAGAGACAGTGCCCCTTGACCTTGGGATCTTAAGTAGAGGCCTGTTTAGGAACTGTACGCAACGAACCAATAAAATTAAATGTTGTGGTTAGATTTATGATGTTCGGTTATATTGGATCCTGGTTGTCATTTTAAAATTGATATATTTAAGAACTGATCTTCATATTTTATATGAGTCATAAAGCAATGAAGCATTACAAACTGCATAAACGGCCTTAGCGAAATAATGTTACAAATAGGTATAAACATAATGAAGAATCTCAAGAAAAACATCACAGAACTATATTTCAGCTTTTAAGAAATGTTGACCAAGCACAATATAAAGGGGTTTGAATGCAAACGTAGCTCATTTGTGATATTATAAACTAAAATCTTTTATTTTTTGCGTCTCTTCCAACCAATCTAAATGCTCTTTAGAAAGGCATATGGTGAGTTTTATCCAGTTAGTACATTAACCACAAGCATAGTCAATTCGTCTTTCCTAAACTCCCATACAATGTGAATGGTCTGATAAAGATGTCATAAACTACTCAAAACATTTCGTTTTTTCGTATATTTGGCCAAACAACCTCTACTCAGTTTAATCTTTCATCAAAGCGATGGACTTACATATTCTAATATAAGATATATATCCTTCGGTGGACAAAACAGAAATTAAAACAATCGTTCTAAGACTAAAATAACGAATGTATAGTGATGAAAGGTATTGAAATAAGACATGGATTTAGAGGCCTGAATTAACTCAGTACCATTAAAATTATTGTATGAATCTTCACTTCATTCTTACCAAATCGATCTCTTGACTTGCAGTTCAAACATAAATACCAGTGTTTACCAGCTCTCTTTATAACCGTTACGTGATAATAGTCGGAGTTTAGTCACGACATCAGCTTCTTATAAAGGTATAGCCTTCTTAAAGCCGTTTTAAGACCGATGTCAGAAGAGAGGATGGTATTTATTATCGTTCGAATGTGAAATAAATTCAGAAATCCTAACGATTTAGTTGTATTATCACAAACGCTCAAAAGCACTAACAACAGTAAACAAAGGAAGCAATACTAGAATCTCCCTATTTCCCTAAACTTAAAATACGTTCTATCACAATCAAATATATAAATTCATAAAAGGCATGTGTCTTTTTCTCATTTGCTACACTTAATATCTGTCTCATATTAAAAGTCGAAATATTAAAATAATATTTGCTTTTTCAATACAAATTGTGAATAGACAGAAATCAAACTGACTATGATAAGAGATGATGAAACAGTTATTCAAGGAGATTCCTTACGAAAGGCATTTCGAATCTGGAAGCTCTTCAGAAATAGAGGCATGATTGAAATATGCAACTAAAACAAATACAGCCCATACGGATTTGACTAAAAAAAACTAATGAAATATTTTTCTTCGGTTAATATGAACTTTTGTGGATGTTAAAAGTTAGAGAGTATTATCCAATGTTTAAACAAAAACCTGAATTAAGCATGCGAAAACGTTAACCTAGGATATATATAAATGCAATAAACTGACAACCAACAGTGCGAAACGAGTATCTAGCTAGCTTGAGCGCTTTCGACCCTTTAGAGTCTTTTTCAAAGGCAAATACTTTACATGTCTGTTTCTACAGTAATTCAACCCTTTTAACTCTGTTATGTGTCAACTACTTTATTTGACACATAATATAGTTAAAAATATGAATTTCTGTAGAAACAGCCATGTAAAGTTTTGCAAACATGGCCGTTTTTCTGTTTTATTTGTTTGTCTTGTCTACGTTTTGCCTTTGAAAAAGACTCTTTAAAGGGTTAAAAGCTAGTTTGGCACTGTTCGTTGTCAGTTTACTGTATTTATCTTAATCAATCCCTGACACACGTGATCCCTTGCTGGATTCAGTGGACTTGAAAGGATTGTTATTCGCCATATAAATTTTATTCTTTATATATATATATATATATATATATATATATATATATATATATATATAAATTAATAGATGGATGGGTGGATAGATATTGGTTTCAGTTAAAACTCCTTTAACATTGATTGCAATTAGGCCAATTTCGTTGTCTTTTTCTGCAGCATGATGGCCAGTGCTAGACATCACTATAATCTGTCTCATTGCAGACATGGTAGCGATATCACTGGACAATTGTTAAAGCATTGTTAAAAATTAAAATCAGAGAGAGAGAGAGAGAGAGAGAGAGAGAGAGAGAGAGAGAGAGAGAGAGAGAGAGAGAGAGAGAGAGAGAGTAAAAGTACTAGACTGCATCTTAGTGCAATACAGTAGAATTACATAGTTGACATGTACCATTTGCCCACAGAAATATTGATGGAGACAGGTTATACATGTTAAATACATCCACTTAGCAGGAACCTAAACGAAGCCATTTCTAAACTGTACAATATTTTAAAGTAGTTTATGCCCACAAAAATAAATGAATGTGTCCCCTTTGATGTAAGAATTTGGCGAATTGAACACATTAAAGACACGTTTCCTCTCGTATTCTAATATTTCAAGCACCTCTCTCGTTTTTATACTTTCTTAAGTCACTATCAGTATCTTGAAACAACCAGGCAAAGTGTTAAACTACAGTGCACCTGCCTTTTCTCGTTGTTTTTATGCGCCGTTTGATCATTAACCTTATCAAAATTTTAAGAGGAACGCTTAAAGATTGTTCAATTCTCTGCATAAACGTTTACTCTATGATAATTGCTTTTCCAAAATATTTACCAACTGAGAAATAACAAGCCAATCAATTGTGTAAGAAATCAATTTGCCTTCTATCAGTGTAGATCATTGACTTTGAATAAATACCTCACAAACGACTTTACTTAAGTAAGACAGGAAGGAAAGAAGGAAAAAAGGAAGTGATTACTTTATTAGGAAGCGAGCTGATTCGTGAACTATCTTTATATTCAGCCACCTTCACTACATAAGTTTACTTATCCTTCTAAATAACATACTCTCCAATTTACCAGACAACTACGAGATTGGTGTTGGCCTGAATAACTAACACAAAAGCATGGACTATCAATACATAAGGTAGGTATGGTAGGATCTAAGTGGTATATTATTGTCATGCTCAGCAGAACAGTCTATCGCGCGCAAACAGTTTCGTGTCCTGTGTAAACTCATGAAACACAGCTGATCGTGTTGTATTGTGTGTATTATAATAATGTACGATGTTACTTGTTTTTGTTTATGATCAGGCCCAATTTCAGCACCATTAGTCCTAAAGTTAAAACTCACTAGAAGCTTTTTTTGCGTGTGTGGTCCATTTGAAGTCAGACTTAATTTTCATTGAATTATATTGCCGAATTCTGACTTCAGTTTAAAGATAGATTTAAGTTTTATTGGTGCAACCTATACAGGTCTATTGCATCTTGCAGAGTGAAAATATTCAATGCCCAACACGAAAACCATGCAAACATCTAAAAGTAACACGATGACACCTATACCATTTAGAGCACGCATCGCTTCGATACCCTGATATTCAATAACAGACGTGCAGTTTATATATTCATCGCGTATTCAGTAATATCGTTAGCGCACTGTAGTTTCTATGATGATGTCATACGGTATAAAATCATGTCGACAAAAAAGAAGATACGGAGTATGCCAATCTCTTCAATTTGTATTTACCTAAATTTACAAAGTAGAAACTTCCACATGACATTTAATCTAGCCCCCATTTCATGTTTGAAAAGAGCAGTCGGCTGATGAAACATACAAATCTACAGCAAAATTATGGCAACAGTTATCAATTAAAGACTGCTTCACACAAACGAGAACAGAATGCACAGGGTAGATAAGATACATAAACCAGAAGATACATATTTAAAATTCAGCCAATTCATGACCATAAACTCGCCCCTTTTCTGTAGTTAAATGGTTAACTAGTAAGTCTCCGCGTGTGCCAACATATCAACGACTGTTTCTAATAGTTATAACAGAACAAAACTATTTACGTAAGCAAAACATGCAATAGTCTGTTTCGATTTAACTTCGACTCACTGTTAGCTTTGTGCAATGTGCGACATATTGAATGATAGACCATATGAAGAGCTAAAAGAGTCGATATTAAAGAGTTTCTTGTTCGAATCATGCCCTATGATTTTGAATTTGTATGCCCCATTTTGGTTTAAATTATTGGGGTATGTATGTAATTTAAAGTGAAATTAAAATTCATGATCTTTTAACAAGATATTCGTCTACTTAAACGTGAGCTATTTAATACGGAGAAACATATTCGTGAAAAGAAGCGAGAACATAAGATACGCCAGCCAAAAGATAACACACATTAACACACATACTGCGTACACGACAAGCAAATAATTCTCTGTTCATTCATACCGCTTACATGACAAGCACACAATTATCTGTTCAGTCAAGTTTATATACTTTTAATTTATTCATAAGATGACTCTTTATATTAAAATTCCTATTTTATATGCGTTTAACAAACGTGTTATTAACATGAGCTGCCAAAGACAGTACATTTTGAACCAACAAAATACCGTATACTCTTTCATAATTATAGTCAAACTTCAAATTGTGTAGACCTAGATCTGTCGTCGCATAACGCGTAGGCAAATCTGGGTCTTTGCAATTTGCTAAGAGTAATCAGTTGAACAAATAGCATAGACCCTGATCTGCACCATTTATTAAATGCGTATGCACGGTAGTTAAACTGCCAGAACTATGATGTTTTAGAACTGATAGAAAAAGTCTATAGTTTCTTTTCAGATCAACTTTATAGTAGTATCGAAAACGATGGAGATTTAAACGGCGACTATAGCCAGAATGACGAACACCAGTTATATATATTCAAGCTTCTCCCGCAAAAAAGGGCAACGACATAAAACAGAAACGATTGCAGTTGAAGAGCTTGATCGATGTGTACTTAAACAGACAGTTCCACAGCGGACTGCATGAAAGAAACAAAATCAACCATTGCAAGTATATTATAGATGCTTCGACGTAAGGCGTGAGGACTAGTTCCGTATTAAAAGACCCGTATTATGTGAAACTGATTGGTCCAGAAAAAGCCAATGAAATTTTCTTATACTCTTTACTTACTGACTTTAACCTTGGAAACTTTTCTTACCCCGCCTCCTGAAAGCTTTTGTTTTACTGTTAATATCAACATTTTTGCAGCCATTTAACGAATCATTTGCCCAAGAGGCAATATGGAAAAGTAGTTACGTCTGTTGGGATATGCCCAATGCACCGCACAGCGGCTCGTTACAAAACAAATATATATATAAAAAAATGCCGGTCTCCCTACTAACAGCAAGTTATCTCCCAGCATATTTTCAAATCAAAGATGCAAATATCTAGTCACAAGGTCATTAAATCTCGAAATTACTATACTCAGCAACACCTTTAGTCTAGATTTCGTACAATTTTTGCATCCAGTAAGCATCCCTTCTTATAAATATACACAAAAGAAATGCTGCTTATTCGGTCTTATAGAAAGAATATTGCAAGGCCAATAAACCTACACCATTGGAAATGATGGATTGTGGGAAATTCGAGCCGCCATATTTGAATAATTTTATATTATTCTAATTTACAGAATAACTTAATTAGTGAAAGTATAAACTAATATCATAAAAATAAGTTAACCAATGCATTAAAAATGAAAGTGCATTTTTAAATTAATTCTCAATACTTTCTGATTAATTATTTATAAAGTATTTGATTATAAGTGTTATGCAGACCATAATTTTTACTATATAAATTGAGTGAAACATTGAATATTTGTCAAAAATATATCAATATATATATATATATATATATATATATATATATATATATATATATATATATATATATATATATATATATATATATATATATATATATATATATATATATATATATATATATATATATATATATATAGTTATGTAAATTTTATTTAATGATATCTGATTTAATATATATTTATTTCAATTTAATTGTTTGTCAGTTTTAAGTTATGATATTGTAATATAAATTTATTCACTAGAGATTATACTTTTTCTAGAAAATAGTTTGTCGTTGACTGTTAGTTTATGAACACAAGGTGTTGATTTCAATCCTGACCTTGTTTTAGAATTTGTAGCAACCTTCGTAAACAAGTTCTATTTTATTTTATAACGATTGGTTGTTTCCCAGGTCATGATGGGACTTTGTCTTTAAGATATAAACAATTTTTTATTTGTTTTATTTCTTAGAGTAAAACTGATTGGTTTTTATCAGGGTCACACTGGGTAAACATGATCTGTAACAAGTATTTGCTTCTATAAACTTCTAGAAGATGATCACGGGACCCTTGTTTACGTTTTAGAAAGCCCATATAAGCCATCTTTTGGAGAATTAATCTCAGTTGAAGTTGGGCTGTTAATCTGTTAGTTGTATGTTGTGCTGTTTGGCGTTATTTCGAATTACTTGGTTTGAAGTTATTTCAAATTACTTGGATTCAAAAAGATTAATTCCATTATTTTTCTGGAAAATGCCTGTGCTCATGTAATATTGTGGAACAAGAACTGTTTTCTGTATAAGAATTTATTCTGCTATCAGAAACCGGAGTGATAATTTTTATTTCTACAAGGAACTGTAGCCGTCAAACTACAGATTGCAGCGTACTTCATCGCCTTCCATTCGGATTCTTCGTCGGAATTCGAACGTGAAATCAGTAGAACATTTTGTTATTAGGACTTCAAAATTTTATTCTTGGATAATTCTCGGATTATTTTGGATTTGATTCTATAAAACCGTATGTTCATATTTATTTCATTTTTACATAATTTTTCCAGGGAAATAAATTATTATATTTTTTCAAAACTTGTTCTTTCCACTCTTTCTCGTGTTACTGTTTATTCAAGCCTTAACAAGTGACATCATAAATTAGGCGCTCGTCCTGAGAATAATTTTGAATTTCGGATAGAATATTTCAGGAAACTTTGTTTTTGGACATTTGAATTCCCCTAGGTTTTGAAATTTTTAGTGAAATCGGCAAGCTTGTTCTAAAATGTCATCAAAAAGATGATCTGATTCAACTTGCCAGAAAATACGTTCTTTCTGAAGTAAAGGCTTCCTTAACGAAACAGGAAATAAGAAATATTTTGGTTCAGTATTTGGTAGAAAAGAATGTTTTGGATAAAAGTGCTATGGTTTCAGTCAGTAAGTCTGTATCAGACTCGGACACACAAATGAAGGAATTAGAATTAAAATACAAGATGGAATTGGCGTTGAGGAAACTGGAGCTTCAGAAATAGGAAAGAGAAAAACAAATTAAGTTACAGTTGGAAAAAGAAAAAGAAAAAGAACAAATGAAGTTGGAGAAAGAGAAAGAACAAATGAAATTGGAGAAAGAGAAAGAATAAAATGAAATTGGAGAAAGAAAAACAAAAAATGCGATTACAAGAAAAACAATTGCAGTTACAATATGAGAAAGAGGAGATAGAGACAGGAAAGAGAGAAAGAAAAACAAATGCAGTTACAAAAAGAACAAATGCAAATGGAAGAAAGAGTGAAAAAGAGGGAATACCAATGTAAAATGAAGGAAATGGAAGTGGCAAGTGAAAAGCACATTCATACTTCAAATCCAAGTATAAGTTTTGATCTTGCAAAGAATATTAGGTTAGTGCCCCCTTTCAGAGAAAAAGAAGCAGACGATTATTTTATTTGTTTTGAAAAAGTTGCTGAAAATTTGAAATGGCCATGGGAGCATTGGACACAGTTATTACAATGTGTACTCACTGGTAAGGCTAGTGATATATGCAATTCACTGTCAGTTCAGCAAAGTGGTAACTATGATGTGGTTAAGAATGCATTTTAAGGGGCTATGAGTTAGTCCCTGAAGCTATTCAGCAAAAATTCAGAAACGATATAAAACGAAACTGGACAAACTCATCTCGAATTTGCTAGAGAAAAAGAGCAGTCGTTTGATAGATGGTGCTTAGCCAGGGAAGCAGAACGAGATTATGAAAGTCTCAAACAACTTGTATTACTTGAAGATTTCGAAAACTGTGTCCATAATGACATTAAGCCTTATCCTGACGAGCTTCAAATTGAAACCTTGGAAAATGCTGCTCGTGCTGCTGACGAGTATTCTTTAACTCATAAAGTTCCTTTTGTAAATAAAAACTTCTACTCATCAGTCTTTTGGCAGAAAATTATTTCAGCCTGATACAAGCCCTTCTAAAACTCAAATTTCGACTTTGTCTTTAAGATATAAACAATTATTATTTTTTTATTTCTTAGAGTAAAAATGATTGGTTTTCATCAGGGTCACACTGGGTAAACGTGATCTGTAAAAAGTATTTGCTTCTATAAACTTCTAGAAGATGATCATGTGACCCTTGTTTACGTTTTAGAAAGCCCATATAAGCCATCTTTTGGAGAATTAATCTCAGCAGAAGTTGGGTTGTCAAACTGTTAGTTGTTTGTTGTGCTGTTTGGAGTTATTTCAAATTACTTGGTTTGAAATTATTTCAAATTACTTGGATTCAAAAATATTAATTCCATTATTTTTCTGGAAAATACATGTGCTCATGTAATATTGTGGAACAAGAACAGTTTTCTTTAATAAAATTTATACAGCAATCAGAAACCGGAGTGACAATTTGTATTTCTTCAAGGAACTGTAGACTTCAAACTACAGATTGCAGCTTACGTCATTGTCTTCCATCTTGGATTCTTCGTCGGGATTCGAACGTGGAATCAGTTGAACATTTTGTTATTAGGACTTCAGAAATTTTATTATTGGATAATTCTCAGATTAGTTTTGGGTTTGATTCTATAAAACTGTAAGTTCATATATTTTCATTTTTACATAATTTTTCCAGGGAAATAAATTATTATATTTTTTCAAACCTTGTTGTTGTTACTCTTTCTTTTGTTACTGTTTATTCGAGCCTAAACAACTGACATATTAATTTTTATGTTGATTTTTTTAAATTTTCAGATTTATTTCTTTTGATATATCTTTTTATATGTGCATTTTACATAATAAGATGTTAATAAAACTGTTTAATTCTATTTATTCATATATATATATTGGGATATAATTTATTAAAAAAAAACACAAACGCCGAAAATTTTGTGCAAGTAGTTTTTCATTTATGCTTCTTCAGGCACTAAGTGTTTTGAAAGAAACGGATGACGTCTTTTACTTTAAAATAGCAATTACAGTATCTAACGTCATAAATGATCTATATTATGTTTGATTATAATGGTTGATGAGAAAGAGAGATGATGAATAATCATCGTTTTCATATAAATTGTTAAGAGATCCTGAGTTTTTCTCTAATATTTCAACACAATTTAACACCAAGAATCACTCTCTACTCGATTTTCTTTCATGCCAATAGATATTGTGCATGGTGACATAAATAGACTCATAAAAGAAACATATCTGATTCATAAGTTAGATAATTTGCATCCTAATAGCCTTAATGCCAATACACTATATAAAATTGTATAATAATTTTAAATAGATATATTGTATGTCCTTTATAACAATATAATTTTATGTATGGTTGTTTGTCCCGATCTTATTTTATATATATATATATATATATATATATATATATATATATATATATATATATATATATATATATATATATATATATATATATATATATATATATATATATATATATATATATATATATATATATATATATATATATATATATATATATATATATATATAATACTAATAATAACACGTTAAAGTTTAATTGTTGCTCAGAATCAGTTAGTTAAGCTCTCATGCTATAACCATCTACATTAGTTTGAAATGACTAACATTTTTTCCGCTGCTTCTGTTTGATTTCATTTAAATTAATGTCCGTTTAACTTCAGTGCGACTGGATCAACTGGACATGGTTGAAGAAAGTGTGTGTGTGTGTGTGTGTGTGTGTGTGTGTGTGTGTGTGAGAGAGAGAGAGAGAGAGAGAGAGAGAGAGAGAGAGAGAGAATGACGATGATGATGATGACGATGATAATGAACAGGAAGAACATACAAAGACAATTAAAGTTTGTATGTTAGGCAGAGACATTTAAACTCTCGTGCTATATACTGTTCGTTTATTTGTTCATTTACTTAATTTTAATTATTATTATTATTATTATTATTATTATTATTATTATTATTATTATTATTATTAAACGAAGATAACACCTTTGGACATCAAAAGACACATCGACCATATGGTCCTCAGTTTTTGCAGCATGTGATGTTATTCAAAATTTTCAGACGTCACTTAGACGCATTCAAGTATGCACGTGCACGTAATCATACAGCTTTAAAATGAAATAATTTGTGTAATTGGTAAACTGTTCACATTTATGATAGCAGTTTCATATTGGATTGAACTGTTTTTTCTTGAGTTCTATTGCTTACAAGTTGCACATACAGGATATCGATAACTAAAAGGGAAACCGGTTACGTTAATCTCGAAAGATTGTTAGAGTGGGTAGTATAGATGTGGTCGATCAGGGTAGAAGTACAGACTGTTACTCTTGTTGGAGTATTGAATTCCTTTTAATGTCCTGTAGGTGCATCATATGAAGATTTTTAGGGTTAGTATCGGAGACGAAATCGATATTAAAGTCTCACATAATAATACTTCATTGCTGAAACCCAAAGCGACCTCTCAAATTGGCCAGTCCATGATGAGAGGGAGTTAAGAAGGTCCCTAAGCAGGGCAGATATAAAGAGAATTAATATTGAGGAAACATCAGTTTTCTTCTGTAGGTTACTCTGTTTGGAACGTACTTGACTATCCCTCCTCTCATGCTTTGTCCTCTATCTCATCTTTCAAATGAAAACTTGCTACATGAAATAGGACAGTCCAGTACACTGCAATCAAGAAACGTTTCGCAGGGTCCAAATACTGAAAGGTTTGTTTCATTTTGTTTCGCAAGTCTTAGCTCATTGATTTTTTATAAGATGTGTCATACATTGAGGCTGATAAGCTAAGAACCTTTCTTTTTCAAGCCGAAAGGTTTTTACATTGTAAACAGTTGTTTTTCCTATCGGTGTAGGATAGAGGATATATTTATAACTTATTTGAGTAATAGAGGAAGAGACATTACAACCTTATCTTGTACAATAAGAGGAAATACTCTGGAAGGTTAGATAATCAGAACAAAGTATGATACCTGTTTTTGTCCATGGTACACGTATTATCATTGCACAGAGACTGATGTATCTAATGTTTATAATTACAGGTAAGTGCATGTACGTACTGTGTTTTTTTTTCGATGTGTCCCTTTTCAAGGTCGTATATTGCGATCGAGTCTGCCTCGGTAACCATTCCATGTATTTTGTGCATTTTCGTTGCTTCTCCATCCATTAATGACTTGCAATGCATGTATGTGGCGTTTCTATTGCCTACATTGGTATTGTGTAGTTGGGTGGTACTTACTCGCGTTGGGGGATTTTTTTGAGTATAGGAGTAACTTTTGCATGTTTTTCAATTGATTTCGATGTGCTTATGTTCCTAAATTGAATAAAGACGGAGTGAAAGAAAATGGACGGCAGCTGACCCGAATCGAGCGAAAAGGTATCTTGGTTTTACATGTATTTTAGTTTGAACGATCTGCCAATATTTGCCAATATGTCATTATGTTGTATTTGAACTAAAACTGAATAGATCCAGATATCTATCAGCATCATTTGTTTTTATTTGGACAATAACCGTGTGCTATTTATTGAGATCAAGTTTGTTCCCCTCTGTTTTGAGACTGTCATTGGTGGCACCAGGATATGCTTTCACATGAAAGTCCTTTGGTGTTGCTTCTGTTCAGTATAGATGATCATTTAATTAGGATCTTGGGGGGGGGGGGGGAGTGACTATGTCGATTTGGGTATACATGAGGCTGTTCGTAACCTTTGTTTAGTGTGTATTGGTTTGTCAGTCCCTGTCTGACTGGTTAGTGACCGTCGTGTGTGTACTTTTGCATTAGTGTTTATCAAATCGATTATGTTTTGTGTTTTGGTCAGTAATTCAGCTGGTTTCTTATTTGTTTCAAGTTTGGCATTTAATTGTTGCTGTTTGGTTCCTTTTAGTTGCATTAAAGTTGATTCGTCATACACTGCCATGCGTTTTGTAATGCTGGATATTTTTGTCGATTATGTTTACAATTATTTATTCTGTATTGTTTGACAAAGTTTGTATTTAGTTTGACAGAATCTGTATTTATGCACCCACACACGTGTTCGAGTATATATATCCATATATTTTATTACGACTATGTGGTTTCCAAGCAAGTAATATAAACGAGTGAGAAGCAGCAAACTTTGTAAACTTCAACAAAAAGTTTATTTCCGTATAAAACAAATTAAAAATGTATTAAAAAAATGAAAACTAATCATTTAATTACAGACAAGTCATAATGATCAAAGTTATGAATACATTTCAGTAGAAATCCAAATTAAGTCCAACGCTCGAAGTGTTGATGTGCATGGGGTGGCCCGTGTAGTGGTGATATGCTAACAGTCTTTTGTTGCATCACAATAATACAATCCAAAAACATATCTTTATTTGAATCTCTATTTCCATGAATGTTATTTGTATTATCACTTTTTATTTCCAGTGAATGCATAATCTGAATAAATACAATTCCAGCCCAAATGAACTACTGGACACAACAATAATACAACTGATTCTGCCTCAAGATCTAAAAGCATGAATAAACATTTTTCCAGAAACAAAATTATGTAGTCTTCTACTTCACCTCTAAAAAGCTCATTATCTAATGGAAAATAACTTTGTAGAATGTTTACAAAATAAATTCTTAGTTATAATTAGAAAATCTGCAACGAAAATTATAATACAGAAAGAAAAATACATCAGATCGGCCAGGTATAGTTATAGAGACATTTCAAATACCTCAACCCAGAACCAAACGAATATGTTTGCTTCTGTTAATAATGACCCTAAGATTGAACCCATACTCATAGGAAACTATTTGCTATAAATTCGTTGTTTACATAATAGAAATAGCAATGACTCAAATTAAATAGAAAATGAACCTGGCTTTGGATAAGGTCAAGTCCAACATACAATGTTACATTATCAATAGCATATAATGATATAAAAAATTTTAAATAACTAACTAACAAACAATGCAAATTAAATAGACATAGCAAATTGCATATGTGTATAAGCGTATGCGAGGATAAATGTAAAGCACATGAGTGCAGGTATATGTATGCATGATGAGCAGTGTATGCATGATGAGCAGTGTATGCATGATGAGCAGTGTATGCATGTGCAGATATGCGTCATGGTCGTGTGTATAGGTGCATACATACATATACAATACAAATGTTGTTTTTCATAATGTTCTGTTTATGTTTATGTTTAACATCATACAATAGTATTGATTTCACTTTTTAGCATATATATGTTTAAAACCTTAAACGTCAAGGTCAAAGGTCATCATTGACAATTATCATCAATCTTTTCCAATCAATCCCCCTCCTAAACAAATTGTGCCAAGTGCTATTGATCCCTTAAAAAACCTGAGTATGAAATTGATTGGTGACGAACACACTTGATGTTAATTTCATACTTCCTTTTTTTCGATAGATACATTGAATGTTCGTCTTTCTTTTTTCATATAGCATTCAATCGAAATACAAAACCCGCATATATTCGTTGGTTTTAGTTCTAACTAAAAACATGAAATAAATCCCCAATCGCCGCATCACATGATGATACTCGTTTTTGATGCAGGGTGAATGTTGCTTGAAGCGAAAGATTAACATGTAATGTGACCAAGAAGATAACATACTTAAGTATATTGAAATCTATTTGGGTATATTGTGTAAATTGTGATGATTATCTATTTATGATTTCGTTTGTGCAGAGTCAATTTTAAGATATACATTTTATAAAATCACATAGGACTTATAAATAGATGCTTACGTACGTCTTAATAGTTACGAATAATAGAATTATTAGTCATATATTTACATTCATCGTTTATCCCATTGGATATCTTAGGAGAATTAAATTAATTTCCTTTAGATAGGTTCGGTCACATGAATAGGTATTTTGAAATATTAGACTTAGTAGTAAGATCTGTCACTTGGGACACATTGCGACATCTAATCGTAATAGAATCTTGAAGGTGTATATAAAGAGAAAACTGAGGAATCAGTTTCATTCCTATTTTGGAGTCCTTATTATTGCTTGTGTTCATGTTGTATGTCGTAATTAGATATTATTTGAGAGAAGAACATTTGTTTGGATTGTTCAGTGGAAATATTCGAAGGAACTCTTGACAACGCCATTTTGACACCTTCACGAGTCATGGAGGACCAGTACATTTCTGGTTCTGAAGTTTATACGGAACTTTTCCTCTCTTTTTATTTAGACATTAATAGAACATTTTCAAGATTATTTTGGATTCACTTCTTAATACTGTACGTTCTTGTCATATTTTCATTTATAACTTTCATAATTAAATTATTTGTTAAGTTTTACAAAACTCGTTGACTTCGCTTCTTTCTATTACTTAGTTATAACCATAGAGTCGTAACAATTGATATCGAGATGGATATATGGGAAATGAAACTTGGGTATATTGATCTCTCGGAAATAATATTTGGGTATCCTGATAGCTGGAAAATACGACTTGGGTATGTTGATATCTGGGAAATACGACATGGGTAGTATATTGTTATCTTGGAAATACGACTTCGTCTATATGGAAATAATTATGATCGGAATAATGGAACTGACTGAATACAATAAGAATGTTGTATAGGTATATTATTAATTTTTTATCGTTGTATAGTACTGGTTTGTTAGCTACCCATTTGGACATCGTTCATTTGCCGTTTGAATCACTTAGCTGACATCGTTGGCTATGCGGGCAATTGTTAACAGGGCAACAGACAAATGAATCATAACAATTTGGGGGGAAAAAATCAGATTTTGAAGTATGATTCCTATAAATAAATAAATAGAGTATATCACAGTTTGTTTTTCATATGAGCATCTTACGAATTGTTGCCCGATTACGAAAATACAAAATACACTTTTTCACAAACTTGCAATCCTATCACAGCTCAGTTACAATAACGAATAAAAAATTATGTCAGAATCTTTCTCTCTGGTCTTAAGGATAACACTTACATTCAGACAAGTGCCATTAAGTTTGAGTTTAAATTCCCAATCCCAAGTTTACTTATGACTCATGTTTAGACAATGTAATAGAATATGATGATGGAATTGCCAACGCTTTGCAATTATTGTCACGATGCATATTTTCCTTGATTTATTCAGGAATATCTCTGTATCCTGCAAAACTATGGTAATTAATTAAAACGTCTTTAAAAACAACAGAAAAATAGAAAACGCCAAAAAATTATCTAAAAGTGAAAAACTTATTTTAGTTTAAAAAGCAGATCTACCAACTTTAATATTTCCATATAATGCAACAAACTGACCTTTTTTTAAAAATTCATTTTGAAGTTTAAATAGTATTGCAATCGAAATCGAAATTAACTAGGTCTTTGGGGTATTCTATGAAAATACTTTGGATAAATAATCAACAGCTCGTGCTTAAATTAGACGAAAATTACACTGACAGATTCATTAATTAGATTAATTAAGCTAAATTTGGAAACCTGTTATTTAATGCTATATAGATTATTGTCATAATTAGGTATGATCCTACTGAATTTACCGAGTCCTTGATGTATTTGCCAAGTTTGTTGTCACGTAAGCAAACACTAAATGCTTTGAGGTGGCTATAAAGTACATACGGAGAGCACACGCCAAAATTACAAACGTTCATGTTTTTTTCATTAACATATCACTATATTTATCATATTTGAATTGCAAATATTAGTATCGGTAATCCTCAATGCGTGAGTATAGATGTAATCACTACCTTCTGTAGATTTTACTTATATCTTGCCGTTTCTGTGCCTAGTGAAAATTGTATTAACGCCGTTTCTGCATGAATGTGCTTGAGTAGATTCATTAAACTCCCAGCCAGTAAACATTTTTCCACTATTCGCCAATTTTGATCCTTGACTTTTCCTTTTTGTGCTAGAAATTTCCTAAATGATTTGAAGTAGTGGGGAATATACCTATTTAAAGGGAATGCGTCTCTTTATTTCTTTCTCTGTGTGCTTTTAAGAGATCTCGTTATAGTCTATCATACTTTTATTAAAAGGAGGTAGCCACGGTAGTGTCAGGCTGGTAATCCAAGGGTAGCGGGTTCAACACCCGCCCTAGCCAGCATGCGTCGACTGCCTCGATGTGGCTTAGGGGAAGGCGCTTACCTCATTTTGTTTTGGTGTGGTTTGGTAAATAATATGTTTAAAAAGTTATTAAAAGTCACATGCACAACAGAAGCTAAGTGAAAGGTTTCGTAACCATTTTTCCTTAATACCTGAAAGTATCTTACATTGTACATGCTACGAATAATTAACGTATTCATTATTTATATTGTTTCACCATATGTCTTCCGGAATTCGGTTCCCATAAGAAATAGTCCTTGTTTATGCTTTATTCTGAAGTGATCATATCATTCACTCCGGGGTTTAGAAGTTTGATGTGTCAGTTTGATATGGAATCACACCCAGCCGCCCACCCACTCACACGCAGACACGCACTGTATCCGATTGAACCATTTACATGTCTGGCGTATATTACTTTCTTTTAAAGGAAAGCGTTTCGTTAATATTTGTTATTCTTTTATTTTTAAACCAATACAAAATGCTGAGTTCATAATAAGGATTAATATGAGAGAAAGGTTCATTGTTAATTGTCAATTAATTGTTAATCGTTCTTTATTAAGATTAAATGGAAATATTTATCATGAGAATATTTTGCGGGCTTTTCATTATCAAGAGCCTTTGTCCTACAATATTTATGTGACAAATAGTATTCCTTACCTAACTGGAGAACACCGATGTTACATACAAACTGATCCAAAACCTCAGATGTATAGGAATACAAAAAAGTCTCGTTTCTTTTATTCTCTAACATATTACAAGCATCTTAAGAGTTCATATGCGACACACTGCAAAGTGACTCAACTTGTCATGACATCGCCAATGTTATATGATTGGCAGAAATAACTATTTCCCCTGCGTGCGTGATAATTTATAACAATACATACTACCTTAACAGAAGATTAATATTGGTTGAATTCTATATTTTAAGATCATCTCAGTGGTCGACGTCTTTATTTAATAGAAAACTACTGTACATCATCCAAATTACTTAAAACGCTTATTTGTATTCGTCAACGTTCTGTTTTGAGACTGACTGTGTGGAGGCATACAATTTATTCAATATGACACTCTCCACCTACAGCAGCGCTAGTACCACGTGGCGCGAGAAAGGGTTCTGACACTAGCTTCTGTCTGCTTCGTTAGTGGCAGTAACTCGCATCAAAGCCCAGTTGAATGAGAATATCGATGATGTGAACAGCTGTTGCAGAACCTCGACAGTAGTGTACAGACAGTGAAACAAACTTTGACTGCAGGCTTATTTGGAAGATATAGTTAACAGAAACCGAATTTGAACTTGTTGCCATACAAGGGTAGGTAAAACTGCTTTTTTAAATTGCTATTTTCTAAATACTTTAATTTGTATCATACATAGACGATATGATCAATATTAATAATAGGAATAATGATGTTCGCACTAAAAAGTTATTAAAGTTGATCATTCACTTTTGTTTTCAGAAAAGGCCAATACAAGTATTTCAAAAAGCCAAAGGGAGCAATTAAGGTTTTCTTGTTCTTAAATATTTTGGCTTTGCATAGTTATTAATTGCTCGCATTGATGGACATATTACATACAAGCTTAAATCTTGGATTGTGTTTATGAAGTAAATTGCTTATAACGAGTAATATTAACAGTATTTCGTTATTATTTTAAAATAGTTATATTTATAAGATATTACTTATTGTTTTAGCAATTAATTTATTAAAAGTCCTATTTTGGAAACAGTATGAAAAGAACGTCAATCAAAATAGTATTCAGTTATAGACTTTCCACATTGTATAAATATTCAAGCATGCAGTAGCAAAAGTTGTACACAAAAATGGGGCAATACGAATATAGATTCGACTTTTTGCACGTTTCGAATATTACTGAAAATTGGGACGAATCTTTAAAAAGGTCAACATATTTCAAAGCAGATCGTACGATGTTACATGCAAAGAATATTAACCAGCTGTATAATGTTGGTGTTCAAGCAGAGAAAGACCTACATATTTAACATCTGTAAATAGAAAAATATATACCTTTAATATCTTGATATTTGAAGTTGTGTTTCGAAGATTAGCCATCAAAGTTAAAAGACTCTACGAGCGTTCTACCACTAATGAACTCTCTTATTACAGGCTACAGATGTTCCTATCTCTTCACAGCTATATTATATAATTAATATCACAGCTTTTGTAAACTTTCAAGCTGCAGTAATCTATTTTAACATTGTCTTATTGGAGCACCCCAAATAAGCACTCTAATAAAAGATGTACCCCGCCCAAAAACTGTGAATTATATTTTGTTTCTAACATAACGGGTTATGCAAATTCTACTCTTGACCCGAAGTTTTTGAAAACGGGAGAGATTGATTCGTACTGAACTTATATTATAATTATGTGGCTTAAAGGTTTTTGTCAATGTTTTATATGTCCTGAATGTTTTACATTTATCTCTTGGAATATGAGCTTATTAAATTAACTTATCTCCATTTAATAGCAGCATAGTTCTCCAACATCTCAGTGTAAGACATCACTTCTGAATGCCTAAATGTATCGAATGAGAAGTTTCGATGTGGACTTCTAGAACAATCATTACTTTCCTTTATACAAGTTACCTTTATCAAAAACAAACTAGCTGTAGTTTTGTTACTAGACTTCGTATATGTCCCTGCTAACAGTGTCACTATATATATCGATTATATTCTGCAAATACGTCACAAATATTTTGTCGCGTACAGCAATATACTAATGAATATTTATGTAAAAATAACTATATTTAGTAACATACTAGTTTATGTATTAAAATAAATGGGATGAGCGCGATTAAAAGAAAGCTTAACAAAAGAAACACAAAACAGTAAAAAAAATTAACAAATGGGATGCCACCGCGAGTTTGGATTAGCGACGTCTTGTTTGGTAGGCGGAGCACACAGAAAGAAAGAAAGAAAAAAAGAAAGAAAGAAAGAAAGAAAGAAAGAAAGAAAGAATGAATAAATGAATGAATGAATGAATGGAAAACAAATGTGGGTTTTTATTTATATGATATTCATATCACTATCGCAACAACAATTTAGAGCCACAGACATGAAATTGTTTAAGGATTGCGCAACACAAGTAAACGTGTCTCTGGTGCCGAGTTATGCCATTAATTTTAAGTTGATAATTATTCTAGTTAAGTTCTTTATATATTTCATTCATTTCTCTTTCATTTTTGATTAAATCAGGTATATTATTTATAAGTTAAGATGCACCAAGACTATCAGGAACACTCCATACAGAACATCATATAAGATTATGTTATATATTCTAACTATATAAAATGACCGGATTTTTGTAGTACAAATGGCTTTTCAGGAACCGATCTAACCATACCTGTTTGCTTTGTTGTCCTACGTAAAAGCCAATGGGTTGAACTATAAAAAAAAACAACAAAGTTTTGCATAGTCTTTGATGCTGATGTTAGTTGAATGCAAGAAACATTGTTCTCTGTTTAGCTAACCTCGAGGAAAAGCAGAGCAAAATATTGAAATTTATTCTTATGAACTACAATAGGATGCAATAACAGTGCATTGGAACAATAATTGTCTTTCTTGGACTCTTTTTCCATAATCCGACTGTGACGTTAGCATGTACTGAAGGTCAGAACATTCTTGTTGATGAAATTTCCATGTGAAATATACTAATTAAAACTGATATGTTTTTTAATCTTTCAGTACTGGTCGACATATTGTTCAATATTACTATTGCTTGCATTATTTTACTCAGGAATACAACCTTGTTTCTGACTTATGACGTGTTTTTGCTTCTGGATGCGCTTTGTCATCAATCATCTGCGTATGTTTAAAATCTTTTCCATCTGCCAGCACATTCTGCCATAAACCCATTGATCTTAGAAAGATTAGGTGTGGCCATTGTTCACGTTTAGAGCAACATTGTGGTGCCAACAACTATTAGGGAAGTAGTTGGTTCCCTAATAGGCTATGCTATTCAGTGGAGCAGTGGTAGAACAGGTGTAGATGTTCCATGCACTGTAGTCAGAATATAGTAATACTAGCAGCTTCCCTTGGTAACACATAGCTACAAAGTTTTAATCAAATGAGTACATTGCGGTGTGATGAGTTGGTAGACATTGTCTTAAGTAATAGTCATAATTTAATTAGTTTCGCAGTTTTGAGTGCAATTATTAAATATTGTGGTTGTTTTTCTTCTAATTTCGTAAGCTTCAGATTTTACGTATTGTCTTTATGTAAAGTAAACCCACCCAAAGTCTACACCAAATATATGAATATAACTCTGTCTCATAGATATAGAAAAGTGTAAACATCTTCACAACTATGCATGAATGGACTCAAGCAACAGCTTATTAATAATAAACAAGTATGTTTCTTTCTTTATGTATCTATTTATTGTTGATTATAAAATCAAATATATAGTTTATCTCCAATGACACACAAATTAACTGAATAATATATTTTGGTATACATCTTCCTCAATCCGTATATGTCGCCAAGACGGACATGCGTTATAAAATCGTAACGTCATCATCTTTTTTACATAATGACGTCAAATAACTTGCCCAATATATTAATGCGCGTCGGGAATGATATAATGAAAAATATTGAGTAAAAAATATGAAGAGCCTATTTATTTCACTATGTGTAAATTTTTCCTCATAGGATTGTCTTAAAATCTGGTATCTCGTGTTATTTATAAAAAAAGAAAACATTATAAACAGGTCATTGATATTGCTTTATTTGACATCTATGGCGGACTCGTTATATGCGGCGTAGCCGACTCGCCGGCTCGTTCGATACATCCAAAGCAACTCGTCCACTCGTCTACCTGAGATATCAGATAACACACATATGATAATCTTTAAGCAGTTTAAATCATCTACTAAAGTATATAGTTATTTAGTGAACCTCAGTCTATCAATGGGGTATAATGGATATTTTATTGAACAGGTATATCAAGTGATTCAAAATTTCCATATGCGTAACTTTTATATTCTGACACAGATCAACGTATGATATATTATATTTGCTCACTCGCGATTTATGAATGTAATTGCATCTTGCCAAAACCTTATCTTTAACAGCGTTCATTTGAAATCGTTTTGTGTGTGTATGCTTGTCTAGGTTCTTTTACGAATCATTCGGCGCATTCACAAGCATTGCGGGAAATCTATTATGACTTTTGTTGCTACCAACAGACAAGAACTGGCAAATCGTATTATAGCATTACAAGAGTTATTCATATGATTTCAGCAATGAAGGTCATATCAAGACTTAAACCGTATTCCAAACGAATTGCTTTTCTAAGCAATATATATATATATCATGTGTAACATGAGAAAAGCGTTGATGTTTCATTCCAAAAGTGAGTACAGTTCATCAATAATAGAACTTATGAAACTTGCTACCACGCTTAATGGAATATTATTTGCAAATGGATCATTAATAAAACATGATTAAACACTCCTATCAACTGAAAACAAGTTGGTATGTAATTCATCCAACTTCACTAGCTTGTATTTTGCACACGATAATTCTTTATCATCAGGATGACTTCGAAAATTTGTCTCTGGGATAAATGTAAATAGTTTAGGTAAAGATAAATGCCATGTTGATTTATTTATCTCTTGGAGACAAAAATGGAAAATAATGATGCCTATTTTACAGTTGAGACAAAACGTATAAGATATGCTACCATACAAAGATCACGAAAGAAAGCCATTGCTTGTTAGTTGGCCAAACATAAACTCTCTTTTCCATGAAATTTACGAAAATCGACAGTCAAAATGTTGTCGCCGATTAAACTAGTTTGTCTTCAAACATGTGATTTCATCCTGGTATAATCCTAATACAAATAAGAGCGACTTTCAATGTAAATCTACTAGAGCATGGTCTGGTTAACGTGATCACATGAAACACGGGAATCCACGGTAAAGTCAATGTACACAGAACTTTTTTTTCATGCGATCTCAGATTTTTCTAGAGTCTGCGGATTTGTGGAGGAACTAGCTTTGAATGAATTTGATAATATCTTCGCCCTAGGCTTGTAAATACACTTATTTTAGGTCTTGTAAATTAAATTACAATGAATGCGATGGCAGTAATGATAATATTAATGAATAATGCTACGTGCCCCAGGATAGGAATGAAATATATTCAGTTCTGAGTCTTCTTAATTTGTGTATCCTACGTTTATTTTATTTTTTGTGTGAAATGTTTGTACTGTGTCACGTTCTTTCTGACCGCTCCGGTGGCCTAGTGGTTAGAGCGTCCGCCTTGGATGCGGGAGGTCGTGGGTTCGATCCCCGGTCGAGTCATACCAACGACTTACAAAAATAGTACTAACAGCTGAATCGCTTGGCGCTCAGCATTAAGAGGTTAGTGTTAGAACTGGTCGGCCTGGTGTCAGGATAATGTGACTAGGTGGGACATCATGCTACAGCAGCATGATGTCCCAGTGCTAGACATCACTATAAACTGTCACACTGCAGACATCGTAGCGATATGACTGAAAAATTGTTAAAAGCTACGTTAAAAATCCAAATCACGCACACACACTCACACACACGTTCTTGCTGTCATCCTGCAATGACTTGCATATATAAAATGTGCTTAATAATTACTGGTATAAGTTCTGAACACAAGTTATTTTATATACAAGTATGTGCCCATATCATCGCATAATTTTAATGAAAAAGGTTGTATTCATCCATACCAGTTACAGCCATATAAACTGACAATCATTTCTGACTTAAGTGGTATAGTCAAACGATTTATCATGTGAATCCCTTATTTGAAATAGAGTCCATCGCTGTCAGTTTTCAATCATACTTTCGTCTTCGTTTCATATGTGGCAGTCTGTTCTCTTGCAGAATGGTAACTTCATTACCAGATGGGGTGGGGTGGGGTGGGTGGGGTGGGTGGGTGGATTCTTACCATTATTTTACTTTTCTTCCAGCTCTTCATGTCAATACGTTTTTATGTGACATAAAATCGTATTCCTGAAATAATATATCGGCTTCACGGTAATTAGTCATAAAATGGGTTCTCCTTTGTGGTTGCAAAATGTTTTTCTTCGTATCTCATAAATATTTTTATAATTTCTTTATCATGTTTAGTCTTCCCTAAATATGGTTATTTGTTAGGGCTAAAAGGAAAGCAGATAAGAGAGACAGGATAAATTTAACAACCATATCGATCTCTTGATCTGCAGCTGTTGAATGTTACGCAAAACAAAATAATCCTTTAGCATGTGCATTTCATTAATTTAATTCAATCAGTTTTTAACCATCATCATTTTCAATAAATAATTCTAAATTCTGTTTGGCTGAACAAATCAGACGAGCTATTACAACGTATTGGTTACTCACTGTCATTTAAGATGATCCGAAAGTACTAAAATTGCTGTTTTATTGAACTGTTTGCTATGGAAGATCAGATGAAACAATGTACAGGATGAAAGAAAAGCCCACAAATAGCGAATATCTGTCACAGACTGGTGTGTGATAGGTAAAAGAGAACCATGATTAAACTGATATGGATACGTTCGGTTAAAGAAAGTTAAAGGTGAGTTCAATCTTTACAAAAACACTTGGCTAATATTTTGGCCAAGCACATGCCATTTCAATCGAGTGCCCGTATGAAGGCTGTAATGATGTCATTCGCAACTTACAGATAAATTCTAAGAATCATACCTTCACTATATGCCATTTGTACCACCTCGGTTATTTACGCAACAAGGATTGACCAAAAGGTTGTACATGCAACTAAAAATGTCTTTACTTCGTAACGTCTTGGCTAATCCTGCTGTCAGTCCAATCGTAGAAATAGTTAAGGTTGTTGGATTAGTTTGCGGTTTCTTTATCGCGAACACATTGTAAATTACAGCTCCGACAAATATCCGAGACATATTTTTGTCTCACAGGGATAGCTGATGTTGTCCGAATGTGATATATCATATGAACATGGTGTCATTTGGTAAACAGGGTACATATATATGCAAAGGAGGCTATTGTAGTATAACAGCGGCACTTTACCGATCGTCGGCGGAAAGGTCCTTGTGTACTCGGCTTCGGTTGACTCAGAGATAAGAAGAGGAGTCGTGACAAGAAGAGTGCGGATTCAGTTGTACATCGTCAACATTTTCTCTCGTAACTCACTTTACTGCAGCTGCCTCGGTACTAAATAACCTCCATATGATGCTGTGCCGTTAAACATCAAACCAAACCAAACCAAATGAATGAAATTATAACGAATTTAAATTAAAAATACTAAAGCATAATTATTGTAATATATTATCATTTTTACATGGTTACTGATGTTAATTATAAATTAGACTATATAATAAACAGGTGTTGAGACTATTGTAAGTGTGCTGTCTCATATATTGGGTAGGTTCGTTGTTTTGGCGCAGCCGACTGTCAACCTCGTTAACCACGTGATAAAACTAACTCGTTCAACTGAGATAATAGACTGTACACATCAATGACCTATTGTAGCTTGTCAAAACCTGAAGAAGGGATTTGCGTGTAAGTTTTCTCTGGATTATGACGTTTACACATGCTTGTTGTTTTCAAGTTGAATGGCATGCAGAGCATTACGATGAATGACATAGTTATGGAAATCGCATCCTTGATGAATTAGATTGATACGTACGTACTTTCTCTGACATTTATGTGTTTGATATGTAGGTGGAGAACAACCGAGTATATATATATATATATATATATATATATATATATATATATATATATATATATATATATATATATATATCACTACCTGCTTGCTTCACACATACAGTAGTGTTGCTGGAGGTGCACGTTTTGTTCTTGCATTAGACAAAGATTCAAAATTGAAGAATGATTTCTTGCCACATGAAGAAATTTTAAAAACTTTCAATATGCGAATTCTTATGCCATTGCTAACTAAAATGAAGACCTTTTTTAATTCTGAGAATGATTGGTGTGGATCACTCTCAACCTTTGTGGTTTTGTTGGGATGAGACAGCTTTATGGTGCTTTGCCTGATGTCTTTGGTTACTTCTTGCTATACAATGAAATTAAAGTGTCTTACCAGCAGACACATAACGGCAGCCGAACTTTTCTGATCTGAAAATTGAACCTGGTATTGATTTGTAGGAGTCCAGCACACTAACAAATGACCCAGCTTCTTAGACATCTAAACTGACTGTTTGTGTGTGATTTGGACTTTTAACGTAGCTTGAAGAATTTGTTAGTCATATCCCTACGATGTATGCAGTGTGGGAGTTTATAATGATGTCTAGTACTGAGGCATCATGCTGCATACATGTACACGATGTCCCACCCAGTAACATTATCCTGACACCAGGCCGAACAGTCCTAACACGAACCGCCTAGCGATTCAGCTGTTAGTACCATTTTTATAAGTCTTTTGGTATGGAGCTAAACTGAGACGCAGATGAATATATAAAACGCTAAGTATAGCATTAACAAACGTTTTATGTAGGTTTTAGAATCAAACTTTAACCGCACTGCAAGGCTTCACTGAATTTGAATGAGCTAATGGTCCATGTATGCATGTATGTATGTATGTATGTATGTATGTGTGTGTGTGTGTGTGTGTGTGTGTGTGTGTGTGTGTGTGTGTGTGTGTTGTTGTTGTTGTTGTTGTAGGATTTAACTTCATTTTTCAGCACACGATAGGCTATACATGGCGGCCAGTATTAATGGTGGAGGAAGAACCCGGGAAAACCCCGGAAAGAACCACTTCTATGTATGTATGTATGTATGTATGTATGTATGTATGTATGTATGTGTACCTGTATCTGTTGTAAGTATTTTAACACAATTTGTGATTGTGCTCACTATCCTTTATGCATAACGTTTCAAGCTATTTGAGTACAAAAGACGTTGGACATTCACGATAGTACAGTTTAAATGAGAGATAGCAGACGAAACAAATGATATACGCTCATTGGAAATAATTTGCACAAAGCATTTAATAAATCATTTTTTTTTCAAAGTTTTATGTGTGGAATTCCTCGGACTGGTTTCCCGTGGCCAATTCCATATTTATCTTATATAACGATCACATAGTTGTCAACGGTATGAATCCTCCTCATCCGGGGCTTGATTATCTGGCAGAGCAGGATTCACGATGTTCGCGTAAAAGCTGAACGAACAACTTAACCTTGATCTGTGGTACATAAAGTGACTGAAAAATCTTTTTTCTATGCTATTCGCTGGAGCGTCGTGCTGAAACCTAGTATAATCAAGTTCACCTGTAGATTTCACGCTTCGATTGACGGAAATTGAAAATGTCCGCTCTGTTCAGCTTTAACGTCCGGATATATCAAAACATAGCAAACAAAGCTTCAACGGGCCACAAAGAAATTGTGTGTGAAGAGCTCATCTTCCCTTCCACAAAATAGGCTTTATATGTACTGAATTCTTTAGCGTTATGGGTTATTTTCGTTTCGTTCCCGCGTATCAAGTCAACCTCAGCAATTCATAAACATATTAAGGAAGGAAAATAATTATAAAAGACAAGAAAACAATGCAAGGTTATGACTAGCGATGACTGACATTTTAGAGAACTCTTCCTTCTGATTATATGAATAAATTTCACAAGTAAAAATCATTAGTATGTTTGTTTTTTTAAATGTGAGAATTAGCTTGATATTTCATTGACACTATCAGTATAGTTCATATATAACGCATTCCACGAAATTTATTACCGTCAACGAATAAAGACAATAATAATTAAGATGATGAACATGGAATTGGGATCCAAACGAGAAGCCATGTGTCATTCAAACTATACTTCTGCAGTTCCTCTCCTTGCAAACGGATCACCGTAACCAGTACAAAAAGCTGTTTCTTTGTGATACAGACAGAATGATCTCTATGATATAATTTGGAATAGCTTAGATACTAATTTTAAATACGAGGGAAGTGGTGACATTATTCTAAGGCAGTGCTGTCCAACCTTTTTGACACCGTGGGCCACTGAAAAATGTTTATCTTGAAGCCGAGGGCCGCAGCAGAAAACTGAAAAGCAACCACTATATAGCTGCTCAAGCTCTGGTGGACCATTTATAATCAGCCCTCGGGTCGCACGAGGCCCACGGGCCGTGGGTTATACAGCACTGTTGTAAGGCATCACAATGAATTTCAACTATATTTATTTCGAAGATTCACATACAAGCAATTATAACGATGCCAAAAATGTCACAAAGTCAGTTTTCTCAGATTTTGCTGTTTCTCGCATATCAAATCAATATTTATATCATCATTTACTATATCCAGCTTTTAACAGCTCTAATATGATTATTTCCCTCATAAACAAATCTCTAGATAGGAGTGTAAAGAGTGGACTCATTATATTTAGCCATGTCGTAGGTGGAAAACTTTTCTAGAAATTACAATTTCTACAGCCTTACCTGAATGCAAATGCCTTTTGCCAGTTTAGAATTAGGCTGGTTCTCTCTCTCTCTCTCTCTCTCTCTCTCTCTCTTGGGGTAGATTTTGCCCTCATCGTTCTATAATATTAGTAATTTTCACTGACATAAAAAGACAAAAACTGAATTTGTAGTGGTTCATGTTTTGTGAATAGTAAGTAATAATTTAAGTTGATAGAAGTGCAAATTGTCAGTTGACTTACATGTGTAGCAACTTTGAAAGGGGTTTAAGAATAGCGCCTGTACAATCTATATTTACAGAGAACAAAATTCCATCGTAAAAGTTATTCTTTTTCAAAATGAATATTATTTTCTATACATAGACGTTTAAAATGTTACGAAGTGAATTTTGTTTTCCGTGCCAAGAAGCATTAATATTTGTTTCAGTCTGGGTGAAATATGTGATTTAATCCAATATATTTAGAGCCTCACTAACGTGGAATATGAAAATGACCGCTCTGTTGCGTTTTCTCATTCTGAAATACAAAGATCTAATGGTAAATCTTGACGGTGTGGATAATGTGTAGACCATGGCTTTATTAGTATGTATTTATATTCATGGAATTCTTGGATATAATGGCTTTGTTTCGATCTTACGAGCTTCAAATCATTCCTATATTAGACAGTCTGTGGAAACTTCTAATCCTGGAATTAAGCCAGTAGTTAACAGTGAGAAAATAAGCGTAGTGCTAGTAACCATATATTATGCACCAACCTTATGGCATCTTCACACAAGCCTTTTGATTAAGTATCATGGCATCTTCACACAAGCCTTTTGATTAAGTATCATGGCATCTTCACACAAGCCTTTTGATTAAGTATCATGGCATCTTCACACAAGCCTTTTGATTAAGTATCATGGCATCTTCACACAAGCCTTTTGATTAAGTATCATGGCATCTTCACACAAGCCTTTTGATTAAGTATCATGGCATCTTCACACAAGCCTTTTGATTAAGTATCACTGGTAAAGGAATTTTGGAGGCACACACACAGATTGTATGAAAAAATGAGAAGAACCACAATTAAAATAAAGAGAAAAAGTTCAAATTCACAAGACCCGAAATTAGGTACATATAAAAGTATCAACCCTACGCCGATATTTGTATCGCTGCTTTGATTTTGACGTATGTGAAAGTAGTATAAAAAATCTAACGCTATTTATATGGCTGGAACACTGTTTATTTTTATCAGCAACATTAAAAGAAGCATTGACAAATCAAGCGTATTAGTTAAAGTGATAGTAAAATTAAATTTAGAAAATAATAATCTTATAAAGATTTAGAACCAATAACGACCCTATTCACGTATGCACTTCATGTTGATAATTGGGGTATTCAATGGATGTCAACTTAAAATGAAATATAAGGGAAAAGGGAACTCCAATATTATCAGAAAAAACCCTCGATATATTGGCTAAAAGTTAGTATTGAAAGCGTTATGGCACACATAGTTAATGGTAATTTAATCATGTACAGAGACGGGTCATGCACTTAGTTTTAAAAAAAATATAGACTAATAAAAAGAGGCATGGCAGTACTCTTCTAAAGTACTTATAATTGTGTTCATTACATTTATATCTTCATAAGTGTCATTATAAATTCATAATAATATATAACCTGATGACTGTCCTTTCCTCTGATACGACATTGGCTTGCGCCTATATAGTAAATAAATTATAAATATATCCGCTTAGAAATTATTTGCCAAAGGGGGTCACAGTCCTTTTCGAAAACAATTGCAGCTTCCTGCGATATATGTTGCGCTGTCTTGCTACTTTGTTGTCGTTGTTGTTGGTGGTGGTGGTCTTGTTTTCCTTTATTAAGTCACATATTGAGTTGAATTTTCTGGTAGAGGAAATAACGTGATTGTTTGCCACATCCTATGTTCCATACAGTATATTTTGCAATAAGTCAGTTCATATGAAGTAAAATAGAAAGGTTTCGGATGTTACTTTGGTTTTACCGTTCTTTGTAATGCATTTTGAATGCCTTTAAAAATTATTTACCCTTTGTTCCTCATATATGTTTAAACTGGAATACATTTATCATTGTCCTAGTCATCAGTTGTAAATGAAGCAAGATAAGAATGTTAGAACGGGTGTTTTTCTCTTTTAAATTTTCCACTTTCAATTGAAAAAACGCATGCGAAGTCACACATTACTAAATTGTCCTTCTTTACTTAAACTTACACCAGCACTTTTTAGTTCTAGTGCAAGTTAAAAACGTTTTTAAGGCACTGGCGAAAAGGACTGTGCCCCACCCCACCATCTAGAATATGATTTCTTATCTATGTTCCAGTAAAAGGTCGTCAACAACATTTTAAGTGATCAAAGACGCCATTTAGATTTGAAATAGTGCTTGAATTAATGTCATTATTTCCCCATTAAGTTTAATCAAATTAAAGTATCGTTCATCAAGTGATATGAAAAGCCGTTGATAACAATATTGTTCTTCACGGGTGTTCTGAAAATGAATGTAGTGTCTGTCAATACCATAAAAGGACGAAGATTGAGTCCCTAGTCTGTTCGTCTGTTTTGTCTGTTCATTCGTCGGCCCTTAACGGCCGTATTTTCTTTCGTTTAGTATTTTATAAGAATAATTATTATATATATATATCCATATAGCCGTCCATCAACATATCTATCTCTCTGTCTCTCTATTAATAACAGACATTTTAGTCTTATTTCCGACTATATTCATCAAATTACTCTATATGTTTATTTTCGTAAATGACTCAGTTTGATGCTAAAATATTAATTGCTGCTGAGAAATGGTCGTGTTAAACAGTTAATTACCATTTTAATAACTGCATAACCTAAAATTATTACAACCAGCTACCTCGTTAGGCGCTCAGCATTAAAAGGTGGACTGGATGGCCTGGTGTCAGGATAATGTGATTGGTTGGGACATCATGCTACATGTCTGCGGCAGGATGCCCCAGTTCTAGACATCACTTTAAATTGTCACACTGAAGACATCGTAGCGATATCACTGAATTTTTTTTAAAGCTACGCTTAAAATCCATATCACACACACACACACACACACACACACACACACTAAAATTATGAAGGGCAATAACTTGCTGTGTGTGTTTTGGATATTTAGCGTAGCTTTAGGACAGACGGTACTAATTATATGGAAAAATGGGAACCAATCTGGAAATGTGTGAATATAAAATAGAGTATACATGGGTTTTGCTGACCGGTATTGGCTGATAATGAAAGATAGACGTTAGTAAAAATTTGCAAGCCCTTTCGAGATTAATCGGTACATTTCTCGGTTATGTGATACACATACTGCAATGTATTAAATGTTTTGTTGTTGTTGTTTCTCAAACCTATTATAATGTTCTAAATATCGATTATTTAGTATTATTAATTAAATATGAAACTGTCCAACGCCCCTCCTCCATCTCTCTCTCTCTCTCTCTCTGGACTTTCGTAACAAGATACGGGCGAAAATCTATGTAAAAACGAGCGTAGATGATTTCCGATTGTGTCATCGATGTCTCTGAACGATAGTCAAACCGACCAAAGGATGAGAGAGAGAGAGACAGAGACAGAGAGACAGACAGACAGACAGAGAGTTTTATTGTCTGTAGTACAGTTATGAAAGCAGAATAATGACTTAGATCAACTGTGAATATATTAAAATATTTTTTTTTACTTCTTATTGGTTCGTTATTTCGCATAATTACTATTCCACACTAATTTCCATGCGCCGGTACGTGAATCTGAATGCCTGAACCAACCATATGCCTGAGTGCTCTATTTTATTAAAGCCATCTTTTATGTTTATATGATAAGTGTGTATTACATTGATTTAATCAATGTGAATAAAATAGAAGCTAAAACAAAACCAATCAACTTATCAATATGCAGAAGTGATTGTAAAGAGCAACAAAAGGCACAGAACTATATTTTGTAGCCACACCCTCGGGAGGGATGTGAGAAGTTCATTCACTCGGTCAATACACAGTTGCCTGTAGTCAATCTTAAACTCCGTTCAAAGGGCAAAAATATGTATTTATATGTGATATAAATAAAATACATGTACAGTATGTTTGCTGAATCAATGTTATACCACTCGTTAAATAATTTTACATTGAAAGGAAACTCGGCAAGCCTGCTTTCCGTTTAATGAAAAATGTATACATCTCTTTGTATATCACTGATACAGCGTACATAATATGCATATATTCTATAAATTCAATATACATATAATACATAGGTAGATAGATAGATAGATATAGACAGACAGACAGACAGGTAGGTAGATAGATAGATAAATAGATAGATAGATATGTAGGTAGGTAGATAGGTAGGTGGTATCATATAGTTCCACTAGATAGTTCCTGTTATTACCATCATTACATTAATCTAGTACACAGTTCTTGTAGTTTCTTTTTAAGGGACACTGTGTTTCACAAATATGCTGCGATAGCTCAGTGGTTAGCACGCCAAGTTCGTGCATCCTTGACAATAAACTTAATAAGACTCTGGAAAATGCTTGACTGAGAGAAAGACAGACAGACAGACAGACAGGCAGGCAGGCAGGCAGATAGATTGATAGATAGACAGACAGACAGACGGATGGATGGGTGGATAGATAGACAGATAGATAGATAGGTGGGTAGACAGACTGAGAGACTGACTGACTGACTGACTGACAGACAGACAGACAGGCAGGCAGGCAGGCAGACAGGCATATAGATAGATGGATGGATCGATGGATGGATGGATGGATGGATAGATACATACATGCATACATACATAGATATATAGAAAGATAGATAGATATATAGATAGATAGAATTGTAGATCGGTGGGTAGACAGACTGGGAGAAAGACTGACTGACAACAGACATACAGACAGACGGGCAGGCAGGCAGGCAGATAGATAGACAGACAGATATATATATATAGATAGATAGGTGGGTAGACAGACTGAGAGAAATACTGACAGACAGACAGGCAGGCAGGCAGATAGATAGATAGATAGATAGATAGATACATAGATAGATAGATAGATAGATACATAGATAGATAGATAGATAGATGGATGGATGGATAGACAGATAGGTAGATAGGTAGATCGGTGGGTAGACAGACTGAGACAAAGACTGACTGACAGACAGACAGACAGACAGACAGACAGAGAGGCAGATAGATAGATATATAGATAGATAGATAGAGATAGATAGATAGGTAGATAGATTTTTCTTCTTTATACTACTCTAAAATATATTAAATTAAATATGAAAGGCAGACATGGAAAGACAAGGTAATGATACGTTATTGATCGTGATGTTTGTTGGATTTATGAGTATGTTCTTTTTGAGTCAACAATTTAGTTGCCATATTTTTTATTTGGAAAAAAGGGTTTATGAATACATCAATACGATGCATCTTGGCAAAACCTGGTTGTAATAAATATTCCCTAAATACTACAAACTTCCTCCCTTTATCGCGAAATCAACACCATATGTACCTTTTAATGCAATATAATGACTCGTCAGACGAAGGCTTGATGTTTTAACACTGCTTTCTCAAAGAGATAAGTAATATCGTCCCAGCTTGAAAGAGCACCAAAACTGTAATTGATTGAACTAGATGGGAAAAAAGGTGTAACCTCATCATGGCTAACGTAAATTTGCTGCCAAGAAAAAAATTAAAATCAGATGTTATTTTTTATTTGGAACACAAGCAAGCCCCTTTAGTAATGTTTTTTGTTTGAGTAGCAATGATAGAAACACACAAAACAGTTTGTTTCCGTACTTTTAAGTATTGAATAATTAGTCGAAGCCGAGTGTTATACTTTGATAACCTGAACAGGAACATGTAAAATGACCCTTTATAACTCAAACAAATGAAAGATGGACAAGCGTTCTAAAATTCCTGGTTTCAAGTCTGTATTTCTGCGTATTTTAATTTTTCTCTTGGTCAAAATGTATCATATCGTTCCACTAGATAGTTCCTGTTATTACCATCATTACATTAATCTAGTACACAGTTCTTTTTGTTTCTTTTTAAGGGACACTATGTTTCACAAATATGCTGCGATAGCTTAGTGGTTAGCACGCCAAGTTCGTGCATCCTTGACAATATACTTAATAAAACTCTGGAAAATGCTTGACTTGCGGTTGTGACATCAGCTGGAAAACACGCCTGGCGATAGTTCAGTAATTTTTCGAGGTTTATGCCTTGAATTAGCTGTTTTGTTTGTTTGTAACGTGATATTAATTATTCTCTTCTGACTGCATGTTGATCAATGCTGTACTCTGTGTGTGTGTGTGTGTGTGTGTGTGTGTGTGTGTGTTTTGTTGTTGTTGTGGGGTTTAACGCCATTTTTCAATACACGATAGGCTATACATTGCGGCCAGTATTAATGGTGGAGGAAGAATCCGGGAAAACCCGGAAAGAACCCCCGACCCAAGAGAAGCTACTGACAAGCTTTCTCACATATCCACATTGGCGTGATGTGTGTGTGTTTGTGTGTGTAAGATTGTATCCGGCACACAAGAATTTGTTGGGTTTGGGGTGGGGTGGGGCAATGAATTCAGGTCCCGGCAGTGCTGCGAGTGTAGTTTCGCAAATTCTAATACCGCCTGTAGGCTACATAGCAATCAACGAATTAGGGTCGCTCGGAAAGTAGTTTATGAGCGCCTCGCAGGTTTGGAAAGGAATGTGCAGTTGCGGTTGACGTGAAAGAAGTAAAGAATGTCAAAGCATTTGATGAATTTAGAAGTGTGGAAGAAGTAACGTGGAAGAAGTAACGTAGAAGAAGTAACGTGGGTAACGTCTCTTTATGTAGTCGAGCAAAAAATCATATAACATCTTGGGTGGAATTGACATTGAAAGTTCTCACTATGACTGTACCCTCGAATACTCTGAAGTAGTACTGTGTCCATTCTTCATTTACCTCCGTACATTTCCATCAAAGAAATATGTATCTGGTAAAGTGTGTGTGTGTGTGTGTGTGTGTGTGTGTGTGTTTGTGTGTGATTTCAATTTTTAACGTTGTCTTAACACTTTTTCAGTCATATCTCTACGATGTCTGCAATGTGGCAGTTTCTAGTGATGTCTAGCACTAGGTCATCATGCCGCAGACATGTAGATTGATGTCCCAACCAGTCACATTATCCTGACACCAGGCATTCCAGTCGTAACACTAACCTCTTAATGCTGAGCGCCTAGCGAAGCAGCTGTTAGTACCATTTGTTTATGTCTTTGGTATGACTCAGCCGGGGTTCGAACCCGCGACCTCCCGCATCCAAGGCGGACTCTATGAACACTAGGTCACCGGAGCGGTCTGGCATTATGTAAAGATAATATGGAGTGGGACTTTTATATCTCGTTCGACGAAGATACTTTCCTGAAACGTTGTGTCAGAAGGGACGCTGTCAAGAACTCCTCTAGACTTAGTCAAATAATTAAGAAACTGGAGGACGTGTGTCAGACGAGACACTGTCACGAACTCCCATACACTTAGTTAAATACTTAAGATAGGTGAGGGCGAATGTTTAGGACAGGCGATAATCACTCCAAAGGCGAGGACAAACAACGAAAACAACACGATGAATATGACATTCATTGACATATAACACTAATAAAACACACTCACACATTTCAGAGAGACTGAAATAAATTGGTAAATTTGATAATGATTTATGTACAGTTTACCAGTTTGAAATAGATTATTTATTTCACATATTTTTCAAACGCCGGATATAAACTCGTTTAAGAATGATGTTAGGTATATAGTAGAGATTCTTTTTGAAAATGGTGGAGTTGGTGTTCTTAATAGCATTCCTTATGAACAAATACTTCCGATGGGATATAACAAAGACACCCGATGGGATATAACAAAGACACCCGATGTGATATAATAAAGACACACCCGATGGGATATAACAAAGACTGCCGATGGGATAAAACAAAGACTCCCGATGGAATATAACAAATACCCCGATGGGTTATAACAAAGGCACCCTATGGTAAGACTCCCGATGGGATATAACAGAGACTCTCGATGGGATATAACAAGGACTCCCGATGTGATATAACAAATGCTTCCGATCAGCATATTTCAATGCTTACTTTTTAAAACTACTTCCCGAGCGTTGTGCATTTACAAAAGGAGAAATTATATATCATTATTTCGAAAACAAAATAAACACAGAACGACTGTTTAAATATTTGGTAAGGAAATACATACTATATGCTAATGAACAATGCAAAACATCTATCGGGCTTTGTTTGCTTTGTTTGCTTGATATGGCAATGCATAATACTTTTGTTGCAGTGCTGTCAAGCACCCAACCAAATCGAAGACTTCAAAAAACCTGGCACGGCATTCCTTCCTAATTCTTAAACAATAGTATCAGCATTGTCAGTAATAATATGATCTACATTCTTTTTTTTAAAACGGAGGATGGCAAATTGATCCCCTTTGTTAAGAAGATAGATCATTTAACTATCGACATAGCAACTAGCAAAACTTTGTAACGAATAGGTACATTATCGTACATGGCTACGCCATAAAAATACTACACCTTGATTGAATTTGTAGATGCTGCCATGCCAATTTAAAAGTAATGATTTGTCACATAAAAGAATACTTCCCTTAAATAAATAGACCCGACCTTTGTGAAGTGTCAAACCTAAATACCCGGCTAGTATTCAAACAGTATGTGAAAGCTAATACAATCTTATATGTGGTTCCTTTCATGAAGTCATGCACAGTTTTATGCACCAGGCCTTGAAGTGATTTATAAACCTTATCTTTTAAATTTGGAAGCGAACTTGTTGAGAATTTGATGTAATTGACCAGTAGAAATGACCCACATCTACGAAATTCCATCGGGATCTGTTACGTCATAAGTCAGGTGACAGTTTTTTTTAAATATAAAAGATATTTTTGTAAACAAAGTTTTCATTCCTGTTTTATGATCATTCTGTGGAATCATTTATATATATCCAGATATAATTTGAAAGGAATAATTTATTTAAATTGTTCATTGGAATTAAAAAGTGCTCAAGGACATTTCGACTAAAGCATTACTTTGGGAATATGTAAGACGTTCAAGGCTATTGGTACATGAGCATATTCAAGACTATTAAAATTAATTCAGTACATTGTATACTTTTGGACCTGTACTAGGATATGAAGGATTATTTGGAATTTAATTCACAATACTCGAAGTGTCTTTTAAATTCCCATTTTGTAACTTAGAGAAATACATTATTTGTTGTTTTTAATAAACTTGTTGGTTTCGCTTCTTTCTTTTACATAGTTTAAAGCCACAAAGTCGTAACATTACATTGCTCGGAGACAATAGATTTTTTCTCACATACTTTGAGGATGTAATTTCTACTGATATAGCTACAAATCCCTATACTTTTATTTCAAAGTTTCATAAATTCGGTTCTAATAAACGTTGTTTTCACCAGATGTGAAATAGGCACGAACAAAAGACGAGTTCTGAGTGTGAGAAAGGTCAATCGTAATCAAAAACGTTATTATTGTAAAAGAACAGTGTCGGCCTGTTTGAAGAGCATCAGATATCGTATATGATGATCAAAATAGTTATTATTGTTAAAGAAAGGTGTCTGGTTGTGGGAAGAGTGTCATTCATCGTAAATCTTGTGTCAATAAACCTAGTGATGTCATCATATGAGGCAATTACTTATCACCTAAGGAAGTGTTGTTCCTCACTTCACACCCCGTTGAGAATTTCTACTGACATGAATGCCAACCGTTGTGCCAGATAACTGTATCAATGATTCGTCAATGACGTAAATAACAAGGTATTATATGAATTTATTTAATATGTAGTAAATTGTGATGAACAAAAACTATCTCAATGTAGGAAAATTACATCACTATACTACAATATGTATTAGCATAAGAGACAGTAGAGTTGAATCATCAAAAACTTACAAAAGATTTTTCAAGCTCTTTGTTTTAACCTGATTTTTTTTTTTAACTGTTAACATGTGAAGTACATCTGCAGCAATAATGCTATCCCCCCCTGCCAAATGTTCGGGCAGGAACTGATTAACTGTCATCTTTATTAGCATTAGGCTCGATGGTAGTTTGTCATGATTATAATGGAAGGCTCTGTGTAATGCTACCATGTTCAAAACAGCTATGCGATATTTTATACTGATTGCTTTCAAATGTCTAATCTGATACATAGAAGAAAATATGCATCATATATTCGGATGTTTTTAAACAACGCTTGATTAAGTCTATATTTGCCTAGGATCATATTCTTTGTTGCCAATCGTGGTATTAATTTTAGTTCTATCGTTTCCCGCACTGCGTAGTTGTTGTTTCTTTCCCTGCTTTGAATACAAACGTCACATAAAAGAAACGTCAACTATCTTACTTATTAATGTATTTCCCTTAAAACAAGGGTACTAATAGCTGATTAACAGACATCACTAAACTGTTAAATATAGAACTTTCTTGCAATATGTAAAGTTACACACAGTGAATAGACCTTTTCAAATAGCCGTTATATATGTTATATTTTATTCCCTGCCTATAATACTATGAATCTTAATTGCAAGATCTAAAGTAAAAGGTATAGGGTTCTGAGATTGCATTTACTTTATTATTATTTATTGTCTAGACAGTATTTGACGAAATTATGTATAGGAGGTGGAAATTCTCAAATGTAATGGAGAAAGAAACAAACGAATACCAAGAAAACGCTTAACAGATCCATCTGCATTGCTAGTCACGTTGTTAATCGCGACATTACTACAACCGCTTTTCGCGTATTAACTTAGTTCTTATTTAAACCCTTATTAAAAGGGTAGTACATGTACACGATCATCGAAGGACGTATGTCGTATACGTTGCAATGTAAACATTATTCTACAAAGGAACAGTCCTCTAATATGCCTGGTAGGAACTGGTTGATACATTACACGCAAAACCCATGTGTATTCGAAGGGTTTATGACAATCCTATATATGCAATTCACAAATGTTCTTTAACCCATTGTGAACATCAGTGACGGCGATCAGCGAGCCATGGTCTAATTTGCATATTTATTCCATTCCCAATCTGTTCAGAAGCAATGCTCTTTCTTATTTATAAAACCATGCATGATCTATCATCCAATGCGTCTCTTAACTGCCCGGAGCAGGAATTTGTTATGCGTTAGGTTTTATAAATTTGCGTTGAAGAATTAGGAACCAGTCTAATCAAACAATACGAAAGGACTGTGACATCCATAATACACTGGTTTTAAAGTAGTCTGTTGGATGCCTTGTTAATTATTTTATTCCGATGCTGAAAGAAACTGGTCAAGTTATTCATTAGACGCAAATCTCGGTGAATGGCTCTCCGTTGTAAACGGTTTCAACTTCCTAATGTCTTCAGACAGTTATTCGTGAATTATCTCCAACACTTGACGGGCTTCTTCATTTATAGGACAATCCTTTACCAGTACGTTTCAATAGATAATCAGTTCCTTACATCCATTTTAAAGTAGTGTTTCCAAGTTTGCAACTCTAACCATTCCATTACAGGAATATATATATATATATATATATATATATATATATATATATATATATATATATATATATATATATATATATATATATATATATATATATATATATATATATATATATAATCTTCGATTCTGCCGAATTTAGAGCCAAGCAGCCGTGCACCTACCCCTTGCACGGCCAAAGGAGGGCATAAAGTTGTTCTTTGTTACGACGAAAAGTGTACTGCACACAGTGAATAATTTTATAATAGAATAATTTATTATATTAGCTATTGTTTGCATCCACTTAATGGCAGTCTATGGGGTAGAATAGGTGACCTACAATAGGTATCTAAAGCATACACGTGGTATCTAAAGCATACACGTGGTATCTAAAGCATACACGTGATATCTAAAGCATACACGTGGTATCTAAAGCATACACGTGATATCTAAAGCATACACGTGGTATCTAAAGCATACACGTGATGCGTCTTGTTTGTTTGTCCTTAGGATGCAGTACATAGCTTTGGTTTCAGTAGATTAGATGGTAACTTCACGAAACTGTTCATCACAAGGATCTTACGGACAGTACAGGAGAAACGTTTGCGTTTCCATTGCGAAATTTAAAAAAATACAAAACATTTTCATGCTAAAGATCTATTATTTGGTATGGCTCCTTGGTACTAAACCTTACACTTACACGCAAAACGTACATTCTTACTAAACACTGAGGCAGGATCGCGAGTACTGTTAGAATTCAGACTTTTAACAATCAGCCAATAGCGTATTGGGTAATCAGCTGGTGTCGCCTTATGCGGTAACTTTTCTGGGTTCACTTGGAGTACATATTTAATTTCCATAACGTAGGGATTGCCGCGACTCCTCTGATGTATTTTCGCATTGCGTAAATGATGCTCTTTTCTGCATAGAATCAGACTTAGAACTACTTAAGTTATTTCTTTCCGTTCTCGATTTCAGTAGAAGTATAAAATTACAAGTGATTATGAACATTATCAGATATTAACTAGACAAGGACCGATTTGCTTCCGTCATAATTAATTTCCTCTATCTCTGACTACGAAATATTGGTATGGTTTTATGATCATGCGAATAATCCTCCAAGAATCGATTCTTTATTATAAAGCAAGGATTTTACAAATGATAGCGATACCGTTTTCACGAACTTTAACATGATCGATTTGCTTGATTCTTATGTGGTAATACATTTTCCCATGAGTTTGCATTAGTCTACTCAATTATAATTTTTCGCACAATTCAACAGTTTTGTTGGTTAAAACTTTGCCACATTATTACGCAGTTTATGTCCGTAATTAATTCCTGATATCAAATTATAATCGGTTTTCTTGCTTTTCTACATCATTTGACTGTTTACGTTACGTGTCCTTTACGTTTTCCTGTCTTTGATATGTAATGTCTGACATTTGGAGTCAAATATGTAATGTCTGACATTTGGAGTCAAATATGTAATGTCTGACATTTGGAGTCAAATATGTAATGTCTGACATTTTGGAGTCAGATATGTAATGTCTGACATTTGGAGTCCAATATGTAATGTCTGACATTTGGAGTCAAATATATAATGTCTGACATTTGGAGTTAAATACTCTTCAGTAAGTAAACTTGGTCTGCTCATGTGTTTTCATCCAAATTCCTTATTATGCTCCCAAAATAAAGTAGCGGACTATTTAGGGAAAACAAATGTTCTGTTCTTGATTAGGAATAGATTTTATTTCTGAATAGGAATCAGGTGCTAATCCAAAGGGATGAATGGAAACGTGCTTGTTTTATGTCATGTTAAGCATTAAGGAAAAGGCGTAGAATAGTGCAGTACCGGTTATCGAATGATTCGTTATATACCTTATTCTATTTATCGGGTACATAACGAATCATTATAGTATCATTCAGTTGCATCATCATAAGCAGGTAGCTGTATCAAACACAAACCACACAAAGACCCCGAACTAGTACAAAGAGAGAATTCCTTATAAATTTATTTCATTTGGATATGCGATAAGAGATATTTGTAGTTTTGCTGGGACTGCTCTCGCAAATTAAATTTCACTGAGCATAGAAGTGTCAGGGTTTTAGATTAAAGGCATTAAGCTTTTTCTATTTGTGTTTAAGTGTCGCCAATAAAAGACAGTTTTCTGTTTTTAAGATCCTGCGCATATTGTTTGATAATTCTGCAAGAAAACAAAAGATAAAAAAACTGCAACATGGTCCCATGAGAAAGGTTATAAGCGTATTTTGCAGAGAAAAAAAGACGGACATAATGGTGCAAAATTTTGTAGATAATTATGTAGTATATTCTGTCGTGACAATAAGCCATTACGCCTAAGCTCGCAATAACCTGGCAGCCTATAATGGTTAACCTTTCTTAGTTGGTGTATTGTATAATTAAATTTTAATTAGAGTCCGTTCGATAACGGTGAGACAGATATGTTAACGTAAGATCAAATAGAGGAAAATGAGACATGCCAGAGACAATAGTTTGGGTAATCTTGAGCTCTTTGAAACAGGTGTCATAGAATGATATTTTCCAGAATAGTTATGAATAAAGGCGTTATGGAGGGAATTGTTCTGACTTCGATGGGAGTGATACAATTTTTGGCGGTTAGAGAAAGTTAATCCTGATTGGCTAAGCTAAACGAGGGGGTAGGTGTGTTCCCATGATAAGAAAGACAAAAAGACACCTCTCTCTCTCTCTCTCACACACACACACACACACACACACACACACATATATATATATATATATATATATATATATATATATATATATATATATATATATATATATATATATATAGAGAGAGAGAGAGAGAGAGAGAGAGAGAGAGAGAGAGAGAGATACAGAGAGACAGAGAGAGAGAGAGAGGAAACGAAGAAGAAGAAAAAGAAGAATTACGGCATCATCAACGATTCACCAAAAGTGATCCGGAAAAGACCGGAAGCAACCAGGTGACGCTGGCATGCCGGCAATTTGAGTTATATCAGTCACTCAATTTATTCGATTATAGGATGAAATTTATTTTATCGGTGTAACAGAACGGCTAAGTGAATTTCACATAAATTTTTTAATTCTATTTCTAAGAGAAAAAGGATAATTTAAACATCATGTTCAGTTTCCTTTTGTTTATGTAATCGATTAGATTGCTATCTTTTATATACGGGGCACGTGTTGTTCTATCCAATATCTGTGCTCAGATCTTTGTTATTCCATCCGTTAATTTCATATTTTGTTTTATTACTCGATATCGATCTGGCTAATAACACAATGGTCGATCATATCCTAGATAACGGTAACCAAGGCACCATAAGGAGTGGGAATCACTGACATCATCCTACCCCTGACAACGGGTGTCTGAGACATCGGAGTTTAAAAACATTGTATCAAATCTTCGCGTTCTAATGTTTTAAAGTGAGCATAATGAATGTAAATATAAATGAAACTAATTCGATAAGGTGAGACGTGGTATCCATGTTAAACGTTTGCTGTGATAAAGATACTTAAATCTGAATACAGGAAAGTAGAGAAGACTTGCGAAATTTCTTTGTTCTTTCTTATTACCGTAATACGATAATAGTATATAAGCGGTTGATTCATTCATGTTATATTTTATTTTTATGTTTTGTGTTCATTTATAAATTGACCGTTTAAAATGGAATTAATGGGGCAATGTTTCCTTATTTTGGCCGCACGAAACATCACTGAAAAACAGTGGCTAATGGCCTACTCTTCTGACTGGCTTCGATTCAGCAGTTTTATTGCATTTTTTCATTTCCTTCTAAAATGGAGTATACGTTATGCCAATTTCCTTTCCTTTCTTAAAACATATTTTCACATTAGCTAATCTACTGAAAGGCAATGACAATAGGAAATTAAAATTAAATTTTAGTGTTCTTTTTAGTAAATATTAATCAGGAAAATATCTCCAGTTTCCAAAGGTTTCTGTATGGGACCTGAAATCTATTGTTACATTCAAAGTACGCAAATTATTTTTCTGGCGATACTTACAATGTTTTCGTAGGATTATAGGATGCTGTCCTTGTTATCATTATCCACTGATTTGTTATCGGACAATTAATCTGTTGATTTTGTCAATAGCGGGCCATCAAACTATATTCACGTGAGATACAATCTTAGATTTAAGTTTGTATTTGTAGCCGAGTGGAAACTATTAACTGAAAAGAACAATGAACATCAATTGTATCTTCGATGAATGGTGGTTTCCTGTTAGTTTAGAACATAATATGGCCTGATTTTGCATCAATGACAGGAATGTTATTAGAGCATTCGAATTTGGACAAATCGGACGATTCAATCAGAACTTCCGGACAAATATAATTTATTATGAAACGAAAACGATTATACTGCATTATACCTGGTCATTTGTGTGGCCAGTAGGTTTCAGTAGATACACTGCACTCCATGTCTCTATTCGTATTAAATGTGTCGGACGATACACTACACTCCATGTCTCTATTCGTATTAAATATGTCGGTCGATACAATGCACGCAATATCATTATTCATAATAACGGAATGGTACAGTGTTGGTAATACCTTTCATAGTTTCATATTGTCCCTAGACAAATTTGCAAAAAAAGGACCCGAAAACCAGCAGGTGGCTCCAGTTGTATGAGTGTATTATTGTTTAATTACATATTTACATACAATTGAAAAGGATCGTCGTTTTGAATTAGCTGCTACTCGGAGACTGAGTTAGACAACTTTAGGTTATAAACAGTATTTTCATTTTTTTTTTCATGGCTCCGAAAAGTATTCAGACATAGTTGGGGATAATAGTTTTAATTGGAATTATCTGAAAGTGTATTGATCTTTATTCTTGTTATTATTCTATTTTCATCGCTAGGATCGGTGTAGCTATATAATCGTTTGAAAGCTCATCGACCCGCTCTCTGCTAGTAAAAGCCATGATTCGACAAATCCAATTTATTACAGCTTCGCATAATATTAGCAAGCCGTACTTTCTTTTAAAAAGAAAGTTTTTTTTCCTATGGCTCCGTCACACTCTGTAAAACCAATTCTACATAATTCACTGTAGACTTTATTTCCTACTGTTCCGACGTTGCACTGTTTTAGTCGGTTTCATTGCGTACGAGGCGTAAAAACCTTAAGTCGTCGCTGGCAAAAATGAACGAGCTGAATTAAAAGCAAACATAACTCCATGTTTAATGTCATTACATTTTTTTATTTTATCACATCATTTAACTCGAGTAACATTTTTAGATGTATTGTTAACAGTACTACAGTGAGCAGAAACCGACGTCGTGACATAACGAACCATTCGGACATCTTCTGATGTTATCATAACTTTTATGAATTTACCTCTGCATTATATCGGAGGCGAACACACGGTAGATACGACGGATTTTCACAAGTTAGAAGTACACTATTGCCTTTATTAAATGTTAAAACGGGACCTGCATGTCGAATCCACGTATAAGGCATTGTTAAAACCATGAATGAAAATCGAAGCAAACTAGACGACAAAGTGTTGCCAAAAGGTTCAACGAAGACTGGAAGTGACTGTATCGGAAATAGCTGTAAATATGATTAATTATGCAGGTTTAGTTTCCTTGGCACAAGTTATCGTACCGGTATGTGGACCTTAAATACTGCTGCTTGAAAAACTGGAAAAAGTAATTGCTAAGAAAATAGTCTGCATCTTTAGATAAAAAAGTAAGCACGTTTGAAAGACAACAAATAGGACGAAACGCATGCTTGGCTAAACTGTCATTAGTGTTGCATAGTATATATTGCTATATTATTCAGAACGCAATGCCACAAACTTGGATTTGTATTACCACACTTGGTGTATTGTAAAACTCCTTTCATACTACAACGTTCTGTCGAAAATGAGGAGTACATTGAAAAGAAAATGTTTTATTACTTTGGTGAGCGGGGGAACTCACTAAAGTGGCATTATTGATGGTCTGGTATTAAATCTCTAGCCCCTCCCCCCCCCCAAAAAAAAAAAAAAAAAAACAAACAAACAAAAAAAACAACAAAAAAAAACAAACAACAACAGCAAAAAAAAAATCATTGTTTCAGAAAAGCTACTTTCAATATCAACTTAAACCTCACGCAAGAGGCAATTTTGTATTATATTTATTAATAGCGTCCCAAACGCTTGGTTGCATTATAATAATGTACAGCGTCCGATATTCTTCGCCAGTCAGGTGAGCAATATAATAATAATAATATTAATAATAATAATGCTTTATTTATAGTGGGTGACTCATTAGTCAAGGACTATTCTCCCTTGAGGCCCTCTTAAGGAGAGTATAACAATGCACATTATATGAGGATAGCACTACTGAATGTTTATTTTAACATGTTTAGTATTAAAATACTAAATTCCATTATTTATTAGAAACAAGTGCGTGCTCATGATATCTCTTCTTAAATACTCTAATATTTTCAGCAGATATTACGTGTAGTGGAAGCTTATTCCACAGAACTGTACCAGAGTATTGGAAGCTCTTTTTAAATTGCTCTGTTCTTGGTTTTGGTGTTAGAAGGTTTCCACGTGATATTGGTCTCAACTGGTATTGTGTTGAAAAAGGTCTGAATAAGTCCTAAAAATACTCTGGTGCAGTTCCATGTAGACATTTATATAAAAGAGCTGCCTTGTGAAAATCTATCCTGTCATATATGGTGAACTATTTGAGCTTGTAAATAATGATTTTGAGGGATGATCAATAGTATCAGGTCCACTTGGATTTAAACAATACTTGCGTCGACATTACTTCCTGTATTCAACTAAAACTTTGGTAGGTATTTATAATTGTCATACATTTGGACCACGTTTTGTCTGGAGGTCCTGTATTGCCTTTGAAAGCAGATAGCTATATTATAATGAGATTTGATAAGATCGTTCATGTATGTTCTAAAGCCATCCAAGGAACACGTTGTTTTTTTTCACCAGCAAGGTTCTGTATTAGTTATCAATAGAAAAGGCAAAACAGTTTGAGTCAATTAAGTAGTGTTATATATGATCTCGTGTAATATACACACTACAACACTCTGTGCTCTAAATCATTTCAATCATTTTAATTTAGTAACTTTCATTGTAGAGTAGTCTTATTTCCTGACATATTAAAATTTGATGACAATTAGGATGACAATTAGGATGAATGTTTCCAAATTGATTACAATAAATCACAAAGTCATCAAATGAAACCCTTTACAATCTTAGCCAGTCAGATATATTGCAACCCACGAACTTAAAAGTATTGCTGATAACAATAGACGTAAACAGTGGCGTCACTCGGGTTGGTGTCACCCAGTGCGGTAGCTCATGGTGTCACCCCCATGGTCCTCCTTCCGTAACAGACCATACAGAATCCTTAGTAATGTCATTTTGGTGTCACCCCCTCTGATGGTGTCACCCGGTGAAGTCCGCACTCCCCGCATCCCCCTAGCGACGCCACTGCTGTGCCTGCTAGTCATGTATTTAACTATGATCGCTGATAGGCATATGCAGGATATGCAGGATACGCCTATCAGCTTAGTTTATCGTCCCCTTGTGTTGCGTAAAACGAGGTATCAATCAAAAATCAATACGAATCATATAAATGAGTACGTTTTTATAACGTGCATTCAGTACATTCATGACGTTTTCAATCGCCCACGCAGAGGGGATGAACAAATCGGACAGATGAAACTATAAGGCGAGAAAAGATTGAACCGATGCATTGTACTATATTGACCGTATCGTCATTTTATTACATAGTAAAACTTAAATAATGAACCTCTTATATAGAGTCCCATTCCAACTTTTCATGTGTTGGTGATACATTTCAAGAGTCCCTGCGACTCTGGTTGTAGCTACAAGATGTACACAACAGTTTGAGCAATCTGACCTCATTAGATAAATGCCTTATATGACCAGAATGCGTGCCTTGCTGAAGTTGTGCTCCTTCGTGTATGGTGTGCTGCCAGAGAAAACCTTATATTTTAACAGAATAACCTTTATTTTGGTGATATTTTTTTTATGACCAATCGTGCATGATGACTGAAGTGATACATGAATACACCGATAATTTCTTATCGCAAATTTCTGTATCTTTATATAAGCCATAAATATGTAGCCTTCATATCGATATCATGAGCTTAAACTTAACAGCATTAATAGCAAAATATCAAATCAAGAAAATTTTAATTTGAATGTGTTTGCTACTTTAATTCGATAGCAACGAGTTTTTTAGTTAATCGATTTGTCCAGAAAGCCCCATTTCTGAACTATCTCTGCATCTCAGTATTTAAATAAAAGCATATTAACTGCTTAATTATATAAAATAGGCACACACACTAATAGACGCCTTTTGTTTGCATATTTGCATATCATTATGCTGCAGCAAATGAGTTGTAAATGGCACTGTCAGTGTTCTATACTAAGAATGAAAATTACGATGGACTCGGCACTTCTTGGCCTTTGGTCACTACTCACCATCTTCAAAGTTCCAGTGCAGACAATATGGCATAAAGCGATAACAGATCAAAGACATTGTAAAGCTCCTTCTCACCATCGGTTTGGATTTGTGACCACACCGATTGGCCTCGCTTCTTTTGATGTACTTTCAGTTCTCATCGGTATTACATACATTCATTGTCTTGTAATGTTTCTGTTGTCTTTACGCAACATTCAGGAAAAGTTAATTCTTTGAGATCAACTTAAACGCAGCAAGTCAATCAGCCGACATTTTACACGATGATGTGGTAGCTGAGAGAGGATCCATGGACATTAGAGAGCAACATTTAGGTCATCATTAATCATCAGCGAACCATCAACTTAGTTCCGTTGGTTGTTTAGTGCTTGGATGCAGTGAAATGGGGAGTTTGCTGAATGGTATACATTCTTTAGCCCGCCATTGAAAACGTGCATTGAAAAGGAAACTGCAATCCCTTGCAGGCAAAGTACATCATGCAGTTAGTGTAGTTAAAGACGAGGGAGTATTCCATTGCAAAATTAAAAACTCTATTATATATTTCATGATGAAATTTTGGAATTTATTACTTTGAAGAAGAAAAAAAAAAACTTGTATCACCTCAACAGCGATAAAAGTGATACAGCCACTATGGCAGTATCACCACTGTAACTACCGTACATACCCGCTAATACGTCGGATCCAACTGAAAACCACAGAGATCCAGATATTCCGTCGCATAATGCGTTGGCAGATCTGAGTCTGTGCAGTTTGTGAAGTAATCGGAAAACAAACATCGTAGACACTCATGCGTTTTATACCAAGGTAGAACAAGATATATGTTATTTGCAGTTCGGCTCCAGTTATAGACGAGTATATTCGACTATTATTACTTTACCATTTATAAAATGTATACGCATAAGATAAAATATATTTTGCATATTTAATTTATTTTTCTTCTTCTCTACACAACATGAACAAGGCATAAAAATGTACCTACATTATACATCTATTCGTGCATTTTGAATGTACGATGAGGTAGGAGCCAAACAGTGCTTGCAAAGAAACTGCAAACCTTTACAAGTAGATTTCAAAAATTACCTTCTCTAAAATAATTTTGTACTTGAAATTACCTAATGATTCGAACTGTTATAGACTGAACTTTTCTTGCTTTGATTCTATTCAGTAGTTAGTGCCACGTATTTTCAAACTGCCCTATAAACTCTATGACAAACGGCAAATGTTTAAAGGCAAAACTCCAGATTAGATATAATAATAAATTTTGGTTAACTAACGGTTTTTATTCTCACCACACTCGTACCGATATTTGTAAAGATTGGAGAAGTCGGGCATGAATTAGTGTTGATTCAAGCGGAAATTAAGTGACTATCGAAATTTATACGATAAATTGTTGCCGATTTAGACTCCCAGGTTCTTAATAGTTCACATTTTTATACAGAAATACGCAAACCACACAAGTCAAAACCCATCATTAAAATCGTTAGTTTAAGCATTTTGGCTCTGAAAAGGCAGGCGGATTCGACAGCTCTTTGATGATACGTACATATCAACAAGGTTATCTGTATCAGTCAGCGAAAGAAATGTGCAAAAGAAAACTATTTGCTTCATTTTTTCTGCGCATAAAGCAGCACTTACTTAAACAAAGACACTAATCAAAGTAGGAGAAACATTTAAAAATGATTATTGTCTTAATTTATTCTAAACTTCTAACATTATTTATTCATGTACTACGAAGGCTAAGCTGGATTGGCACACGCATACTTGAGAAGAAAAAAATGCATGCAATTAATACGTTTACCTCCTCTACACATATGACAGAATAAATATATATTTTTGTCTGCAACTATAACGAAATATTACACTCGAGACTTGGAAAAATTTCGAATTGTCACTCGTGAGAAAAAATGTTTTCACTTCACTCATGAAACATTATGTTCTTTCGATTCAACAACAGCACCAGATAACCACCCATCCCCTTCGCATCAGATTTCCTCCATTCATTCATAGAAAGTTTGCAATCCATCATGTGCATTAAATGTTATTTTCACAGGACATTTTTGCTGCTAGATTGACAGCCCAGATATTCGTAAGCTGTCAGCGGTGCTCATACAAATTATTGATTTTATCAGAGCTATCGACTGATCTATGGCGTTATGCCTACACATTAACAGTAAATAACTACTGGCAACCAGCTTGCATTCTTGACTTTGACTTTGTTAGGAAATTCTAAAAGAGTCATATTTTAATCATAGAGACCGTACTTGGATTATTTTCTTCTTTAATAATATCATAAATGTTGACACAAGACTTATAAGTATTCCTTAATAATGTTAAATAATGTATGTTTGATATGTTATAAAATAAACAGAATAGACAGATCTGGGTCTATGCAGTTAGGTAAGAGCAATCAACAGAACTAACAACATAGACACTTATATGCCGTTTTATAATGCGATCAATGCCTATGTTGATTGCTGTTAGACTTGACTAATAAGCGATTGCATACGGTTAAAGTCTTGATCTTCAAAAGATAATTATATTTTAAAAGCAATGAAGTGTTCATAACTGTAAATTTTGTCATGAAATGTTCAGAATCGTTCTGCTCGAGGGCTAGATTTGGCAGCATTCGTTTTAATTTCTTAACTTTGTTATAATTAAGGTCGTCTGCCTTAATTTCTAATTTTCAATCCATATACGTAAAGTCTTACCAACTTTCAGCTTAAGTTTTTAGGGCTTTTTTTAGTCAAAGGGTCTAGTTTATATAAGCATAGTGTGTGCTTACTGGCATTCAATATGCAAGAAGCCAGGCGCTTAACTTGATGCACAAGCATAAAACATTGTTTAAAGTCAAGAAAAACAATCTCAAGAATAAAATCACAAAAAGACGAATACTTGAAAATTTCTTTTGATAATTATTGTCTTGTGCAATCGTATTTCCACGTATCTGCCATCTCTGTTTTAACTCCACATGGATGTCGGACAGTATCAGAATATCGTTTAATAAACGATATAACGCAATAGAGTTTTATACAGTTTGACTTGAGGACTTAATGTAGTTTCTACACGGAAGAATTGGATAATAAAATACGTAATATAGGCATATATAGTGACTCTTGTTTAAGCCAAAGACATTGAATACGATGCAAAGTCATACAATTTACTATTATTAACATAATATATTGTCGTGTCTGGTCTATAATTTAGAGAACGAGGAATGAACATAACTGTCTTTTCTTTTGTCCCAACCAAAATTAATCCAAGTTTCTTTGACGAAACGTTTGTACTGCAGTCGAATTCATACCTTCTTGTTATCTCTTAATATGCTTGGGAGGTGGGTAAGCAGTGTTCAAGAGCGTGCATGAATGGTTTGACGTGTGTCGAATATCATATATTGGCACTACTGCTACTACTACTACTACTACTACTACTAATAATAATAATAATAATAATAATAATCATCATTATCGTCGTCGTCGTCATCATCATCATCATCATGGGGCTTGTTATAAGTAGATCCGAACATTATATTTATCTTTTGACTAAAATTTTTGTTGTTTCAGTCTTCAAATATGCACATGCTATCCATCACATCACCACTTTGTTAAGTTTGCAAACATCAAACCATCCATAATGATACGCTTTACGGCTTGAAGTTATGGTATTTATACGGTGATTGTACTGCTTATTTTATTCCTCTTTATTCAAGTTACATAGTTGAACTGAAAGACTACTAAATATGTATCAAAGTACTAGAGTTGGTAGTATGAAAAGTCTGAGTTTTGTCAGAGAATTTCGAGTTTAAATAATTGATTCCAATGAATCCACTGAAATAACTCCCGAATTATCCACATAAAAGTTATACGTGGGCGAACATTTGCTAATTTAAGAGACATCTAGAAGAAAGGACTGATTTATTAATGCTAGTTGTTGGGGGCTGGTATAATTCGATTTCAGGTGTTGTTTTCTGACATGAGCATGAATGAACGATTAATGTAATCCTAGAATTTCGTTCGCATCAGCAGCTAATTTAATATTTGGTGCATATCATCTTCGGTCATACAGTTTGGCGCTTATTTTGTCATTTAAAAATACATGCACACGTGAGGCAAGTTTAAACATGGCTAGGAGGCTTAATGTGCAAATGTTGCGGTGACTTGCAATATATATATATACATATCTATACCTACATATATATACATATATATACATATATATATATATATATATATATATATATATATATATATATATATATATATATATATATATATATATATATATATATATATATATATATATATATATATATATATATATATATATATATATATATATATATATATATATATATATATATATATATATATATATGTGTGTGTGTGTATGTATGTATTTGTGCGTGTCTGAATCTGTGTGTGTGCAAACGCTCCCAACTCTTTGTAAAGGGTGTGGGTTGATTGGCGGATTGTACCTTCTTTCAAGGTGTCCGCTTTATTCGGTTCCCGTAATGTAGGAGATGATCGCCATCGGTGTTATTGCCCGAATCGAGTAAACTTACAGGTAGAATAAATAGAGGTTTGAGCAAATATATAGAACAGAACGAATCGAGCCCACGTATATTAAAAATCAAAATTTAATCAATTGCATAAACAATGGCGACAATACAATAAATCAGGAAGATACACTCCTTTTGAATAAATCTTTCACCGAATTCAAAACACAAATATGATAATAAAAATAGCCGATCCGTTTTACTGATAGAGTTAGTGCATCACACGATCGAGTGAACAATCGAAGTCGTTCCCTTGTACATTTTTGTATAACCTGCTTATCTCTGGCTCACTCCAATTTCACTGTAGCAGTTCTCTGTCCCTTCGCCTTTTTCCTTTCTTTTTCGCTCCCAACCTCCTTACTGTCTCGCCTTCTCTCGGCCCTCAAACTTTGTGCAAGTAGGTGGATATACAAGCATGTAGATACGTCAGTGCTTAGGTACATCTGAGGATACGTATCCGGATACGTCTGAAGATCTATTTTCCCCTTTGAAAACAAACAGAGAACAACCTACATTTTCTGTCAGTTATTCTACTTGTAACAGAACATAACTCCCCTCTCGTGATGAGATCTTACTATCGGCATTCAACAGATAACAAAGGCTATTTAATCGGGCCAAACATGGCAGACCAAAACAAAGCTAGTTTCATAAGATTAATGTACTTCCTAATGACTAATTCATCACTTCGCATTAATACACGAGACTTAGAAGTTCCGCTCTCATCTCAATTACACAAATGAATGAATGAAATTCACTACTTGGCTTTACAATATGTTCAGCGAATACACACATTCAAGTCTTTAGCATACATGAAATCACATTGCATGGCTTAACAACGTTCTATTTCAGTTAATATGTACTCAAGTCTTTATCATGCGTGAAATTGCCCGAGATCGGCGAATTCACACGGATTCGCGTAACTCATATCAACTAAAGAAATACATGAAATTCTTAGAACCTTATTCTTATACAAACAAGACGACAAATTCAAACAATTCGACAACCTTATATAAAGAAGATTTTTGTACGAATTCATATATACATACATATATATATATATATATATATATATATATATATATATATATATATATATATATATATATATATATATATATATATATATATATATATATATATATATATATATATATATATATATATATATATATATAAACTAACACAGATATATTCATATCAAGAGAATTGATCTACGAATTTAAACAACTAAATTCATGCACATATTATCAAATAATTCAAGCAAAACATTATATTGGTATCAACGAATCTCATGAATTTAACGCAAATACATTTCGTGCTTTCAAGCGGTGTTCGTTCATTTCGCCAAAATTGTGTCCGTCGACCTTCAAGACATCCGGTCCCTTGGACAAATGTTTTACGAGAGAATTTCTTCCAAATTGACTCTCGAGGTCCCCTGTACCTTTACTCTTGCAGAAAAGCTTAGACTAATTCGATTTTTCAATGTGGGAATATCTACAGCTAGGAACTTTCGTATGAGAAATACGCCCCTTATTTAGCGTAATCAATCAGGATGAAATATATTTACCTCCTTTGTCAATAGACGCCAAAATTGGGGTCAACTTGACCTAGGTCTTCGAATAACTGTATCTGGAATACTTCAAGTTTGACCAACTATGAAATCGAAGTTAGCCGTGTCCCTAATAGTCCGTCCCACAGTTAAGTAAACGAATGCTTAATTTAAAATTCCCACCTCCACCGACCAGACATTAGGAATTACTGCAGTATAGCGATTTAACAAGCGCCTGTCCCCATAAATTTAACCAATTGTTTTCTGTCCCTAACTAATGTTTTTTCCTAGATCGACATCTATATATATATATATATATATATATAGGCTGTCATTTGTTGTAAGAGGGCAGTTCTGAACACTGAACACTTTTTGATATTTGTTCAACAAAGAAGTTTTATAAATGTTTTCCGAATTCTACCCTACGGAATAAAAAAAAATGATCGAATTAAACAATCATGCATAGTAATTCATTGCACAATGAATGTGCATTAAGATCTATCATTTATATTAAATTTTATCTGTGATTTCAAACTATACTTTCTGTAAAAGTGACATCTTCATTAAATAAAATAGAATAATTCCAAAGGTAAACAGTTCATTTCCCCTTTCTGTACGAGATGTACTTAATCTGGATTTTGATATTTTTCAGCGATTATCAGATTAATCTGTGCTATTTAAACATACGACATACATAAACCAGTCATCTAATCTGTGCTTTCTAAATATACATCAAACAGAAACCATTCCTTTTTATTGCATTAGATTATCTCCTATTTGTCCAGAATGTTTCTTTCATAGAATTTATTGTCAGTGTGGTTGTATTCAGAAAGCGTGATGCTGTTGTACATGTGTTTCCTTTGGATCTAATAAAATTTAAAAACAAAACCGAAAATGGACTAAGTAAGTTATATTACATACTACAAGGTAATAAAAGCAGAGAAAAATACTGCTTTTGACCGAACTTAAGTTATCACTTAAGATTTTCGAAGAAGATTCTCTTTATTCACATGATCAATTCCCACTTTAACCAACATGTCGTAAGTTAAATGTAGACTAAAGACGTCTGATTCGTCAATTTTAAGCCATATTCACGTTTAAGCCAATCAGATAAGTGGATTCTAGACTTATTTAAACCAGGTATTTACCATATTCCTTGTCGTTGTAGATAGAATTTTATCCTAACGCGTTACGCCATAACATGAGGTTGCCGTGGAAAATGTATTCAGCAGCGCATAAATCTGAGGACGGTCTGTCACATTAAGCCAGAACTAATTCGAGTAATGTCATGTTTGACAGATATGGTTTATAGGCTACTAGAGTTAGACAAGACTCCAAAATGCGCAACATGACCACTGGTTTTATCACCAGCTAATCAAACTTAAAGTGTTGATAACACTTCGTAACTGAGGATTATTTTAAGTGGGCGAAATGTTGGAAATATATACACTTTATTGTGGAATGCGACAATAATTATATCTTTTGCGAAAGTGTGGATTGTGTTTCACGCAGTTACGTTTATAGTGTAATCAAGTGGACACGGAACAAATCACGAGCTCCCTTTAATCTCATATATTGAACTCCAAAATGCATACAAGTTATGTAACTTTGTTTTCACTTTAGATCGAACATTTGTTAGTTATGGACCATACCTTTTTTTCTTTGTTGAAAATTATTAAAAGTAAAAATACGAATCTTGAATTGCTGTCATGATTGTTATTTAATTTTAAAATGTGTAATTTGTAGCAATAAAACACAATGACTCGATGGCTTTAACTTAATACGTCGCATGTTTCTACGAAGCTGTTCCCCTCGAATCGCTTTCAGAGAGTTATATTCCTCAAAGAACAATTGTTATTCGCCTACTAATTGTCTTTTCTTAGATCCATGCCTGCTTAGTTTCGATGACTATCTTGTCAAGGTAATTGTAATAAGGTTAAATACATATCTGTTATGCACTGATCCTTAAACATTGGTTTAAAATATAATTTGAAAAATCTGCGAATGAGAGCTCTTGCGTCCCCCATTTACCCTTCAGCTGTATATCAAAGCAACAGAACCTCTTACGCATCATTGTCAGTTTATAATCTTATTTAAACAGGAAGCAATTTATTCTGTATGCAAGTAAATATTAAGATCACTTTAACAGAGGATTCAACTTATGGCATATTTGATAATAAATGAGTTGCTTAAAATCATTCCATTTTGCGGTATCTCCTACAAACCTTTTGTTCTGACTTATGCATCATCTCGTAGGTTGCATTCATTCACAACCATAAAAAACGAGAAAAAATGGAGTTAGTTGCTATATTAAGATTCTGCTCACACAACAACAATACAGCAGAATACAACGTTCTGATGCTGACGTAATTTTAGATTTAGATGCAGAGAGTCCGTTAAACACAGTCATTAAATATGAATTTGCTGTCAAGAAGACCCCATTTTCGTTAACGGAGTTACATAGTGGCTTTCATTACATTCCTATTAGGTGTATACTCTAGAATTCACGATTATTTCCTAGCAGTAAATAAAACGGTACTGACTTTAAATGATTCATTTTAGTCGAGGCTAAGACTACAGACACTTCATTAATGAAACCATGATATTCATGCACATTTCAGCTGACTTAAATGTAATTAGGTTTTTAATTATTTAAGAAGATGCTAGTATTTTAAACAAGTTAAAATGTTACAAGTTTTCAATTGTTTTTTGCACCACCTTCCTCCACCTCCCAAAAAATTGAAATTAACTTTCACTGTTTAGGCAAATTAAAATCATGTATACTAACCTCACACCACTTTTTCTCTAATTATTAGTGAACTCAAAATTACTTTAGAAGGTCGCCATCTAACCCAAACTAAGTCTGCTTGCATCTTGACAACTACGTTTTCCATCTTCATTGCAAATTCTTTGATGAAAATGAAGACCTGATGTTACAAATTTAATCATTTCAAAACTTTGAAGATTTGCTAACCTGTGACTTTTACTTACCATACCCCCTCCCCCACTTAAGGCAATACGACTTTCACTGAAGTTTCTACCCTTATCTCTGATGCCGAAGCGAATCAGAAAAAAAGTGTAAATGAAGTCTCCCTCCCTTCACGTGGAAGTACAATCGTCAGTGAAAGGTAACCAACATTGAACTAACAGTTCAGGCAAAATGCGTTCATTGAGAGTGTGAAAAACAAGAATGATACAAAATAGTGAGAAGTTATAAAGCAGTTTACAAACAGCTGAATCAACCATAACTCTTAGTGAACTTGACAACTATATTGGCTCATATTTACTGTCTATACAAAAGACAGATGTCACTGTCTGGGGAATTTAGTGTTATTTACGGCGAAGCAAAATTGCTACAGCATAGTAAAAAATAAGGATTTAAGTACTTCACGCGCAATAATGTAATCCAAGCGAAAATAGCTAAAGCAAAACAGAAAAGGGAAACCGTCCTATGCTGCGGAACCACGTCAGCAACAGAAGATAACATTTTGACGGAAAAAGTCCATCTGACTGAATAGTCTATTGAAGCTTCGGACCGAAATACGCTATCAAAAATACATTTTGCGGGGGTGGGGTGGGGTTGTACAGCCAGTTACGATGGCGGATATGCAGCTGAAAGTTGGGAAACAGGGTGACACTTCATGGAATTTAATGAACGAAACACACAAATGACAATAGGAAAGACATATATATATATATATATGCTTTTTCTCGTACAAGAGTTTTCTAGTCCTGAAGAAAGATCCACAAAATTGTTTAATCCACGCAAATTAAGCCCATGGAAATCATCGTCCCTAAAAACTGATTTTCATTATAAGCCTTTCTCTATTGTGAAACAACTATATTGAAAGCCTGACGACTGCAGATGGTACAAGTCACCTCCAGTTGGAACAAAAGCTCTAAGTTCCATCATGAAAGTCATGGTACATAAAATCAATTTCCCGGGGAAGAAAACAAATCATTCTGGAAACTGTACCACTGGAACCTTAACTGGCCACAAGCATGTACAGAATACCAATAATTATACCGTTGTTCCAAAAAGATACGCAGCGAAAGATATCAAATATGCTTTCATGAAGTGTCCCACCATCTGCAAGTTTAAGTTGAATGCGTTGCATGGGGATCTCAGCCCCCTCCTAATCTAGTTGCATTTTCTCTGTTCCCATTTTAAGTAAAATCTTTAGGGAGATACCCTGACGCTATGGTGCTTTATGCAGCATCGCAATATAAAACATCGATCAACAGCAAGAAGAACTTCAAAGTCGCAAGAGAATTAGATTTATTAAAAGTTACAGCAAGTGACGATGCATATGTTAGTCATGTCTTTCAAAATAGGATATTCAAATAGTACGCGTTCTGCTTTAATATATTTTTTATATGGTTACCTTACAAAACCTGTTCCAGGCGTCGATTTTTTCTGTACCTAATTCTTTTGAATAAAGGTCACATTAATGACAAACTAAGGCATTTTCTATATTTCATATTTTAGTTCTTTAAGCAGAATATTATGTTGATTGTAATAGCGTTATGTTAGGTCGGGTGATACGCTTCTATGAGCAACTGGATATGATACAGTTTTCACAATTAACTTATCTCATGGTGTATTTCTACCCGTCGTCTTGAGCACAGTTGTAATATATAACACGAATGTGTTGATTGGAGTGTTTGGGACTGGTCAAACTGCTCGGAAGATTATATTTCTTGGTGAAATTAATTTTTTTGGTTGAAAAGCGTATGTTGCGGGTCAATCATATATGTCGTACATTGTGTAATTAGTAATACGTTACATGGGGATTCTTTCCGGAAAAAGTTTCCGTTTGTTTTGTTTTGCGTTACAGATTTTACGTTTTATTTCTGACCAAAATGTATATTTTAAAACGATGAAATATTTGCCATAACTGCGAAAAGCATCGTCACGGTAGCGACAATAGTGGTATCTCCACTGTGGCAATAGCACTTCTTTGACGATTTTATTCCGTTTAGGAAACATCTTCCCTTACGTATAATAAATATCCATATTTCTGCCAATTTTATTTAATTTCCTCTTCCCCTCCTCCTCTACCTCCTTCTCCTCTCTTTCTCTCTCCCTCAAGTTGAAGAGATCTGAAAATACGTGAACACTATACAGACATGTGTAGATGTGCAGAGCCATTCAAAATTGCCTAAAAATAAACTCCAATCAAAACAAAAGCCGGTTTAAAGTATTAACTGATCTGAAGCAGATTTTTATTTGAATCGTCAAAAATAACGTTGACTGAACATGACCTGCTTCTAATTGATACTCAGTGTCATCTATGCTTATTATACTTTTAATAAACGGTAGAGCCTTTAAGGTTAAAACTCTGGATTAAATACAATACTAAATAAATTTAAATTGTTAGTTTTAACTTTCATAACACTCATAATGATGTTTCAAAACGACAGAGAAATCTGGATGGGTGAGTGTTAATTAAAACCAAAATACACTGACTAGCCAATTCTAATTGTTGTGTCTGTTAGCAATGGAGTCTGCAAATTCGCTAAAAGCTATATAATTCACTTTCGAAATTAGAAAGAGTCAGAATCCTATTATGCAAACTCGTATTTATTTAATCTTTTGTTGAACGATTTTACGCTCTGAAGCTGTCTGATCCGACCATCCTGTAATATTGCTATCATCACCTCAACAATCCGTGCAAGAAATGTATTTATGAAATTTAAATTTATGGGGTTTTTTTTGTTTTTTTTTTAAAAGAAGTCTTTAATTAATCAAACAAAATAATATAAATATTCAGAAACACTTTTATAAAACGTCACTGTACTAAAATATTGTAACATTCCGGAACTTGTTATCGATATGTTGATGGAGCTTGCTCGCCGATAGTGTTAGGCACACTGGCACGGACCGGAACGATTCCATGCAAGTGGACGTATTTTGCATTCAAATATATGTAACAAAGAACCAATCTTCGTCTTTTAAATAATATAAAAATCCCTTTGGAGAAGTGGAAAGTTTTATTGTTGCTAGTGTCTTTGCCACTCTTGGCAATGCAATATTTCAACATCACTCATGAAATATTTCCTGATACCTATACTTAAACAATGCAGATATTCTCAATTTACCACTGTAAGGTTTTGCTCTTTTTGTTACATGTTTTGAATAATAAGGCGTCTAATAGACTTAAAGAAGATGAAATATTAGCAGTCTTTGCAAATAGCACGATATTTCAAATTGTACGAACTGACAAGCCATTCCCTTGCTTTCTGTAAAAGTAATCATGAAGCCAACTTCTTAAGTGTCATTTTTACTCTTCTACCTTGGAATGATAACAAATCCAATTGGCATTTGTAAGAAATATGCACTAGAGGATGAAATAAACTCTGATAGAAATACTCCAATATTTAACAGCTGTAATTTGTCATTCTTTTGTCCAAACAGTAATTCTGACAAAATGCTTTACTTACAGTATTCTTCGAGATTATAGTGTATCGTAATGTACACAAATTCTTTGAAGGGAGTATAAAAATTTTAGTTGAAAAGCGAATAAACATCTAAGAAGTATAATTTTTAAAATTTTAAAATATAATAAATGTAACAGGCTGTTACATTTAAGTTAATGAATGTATCTGTTTCTCTGCCTACCTGCACTTGTTTATATGTATCATCTTTGGGTATATTTGTGTGTGCTGATCGATCTATTATCACGATTCTAGGTCTTAACTAAGCAACAGAAAAAAGTGAAACCTACAATTTAAATAAAGTCAACAAATAATTTATTTATGTAGAACACACTGTGAAAGTTCAAAGAGACATTACCGTATTGTGAATTAAATACCAAATTATCCAAAATGTTGTATCACAAGTCCAAAAGTATAAAATGTCTCAGTAGTCTTCAATGTCTTGATGTATCGCTATGATATACTCCAGAATGCCTTTGGACGAAGCCACGTTAATCACAGATTAGTGCTTTAGCCCAAAACAATAATTTAGCACTTTTAATTCCATTGAATAATTTTTAAAAATTGTTCTCCTAAAACATTATGCTTGAACTCAACTATAAGTGATTCCACAGACTAATCATAACAAAAAATGGAAAATTGTTTGTTTACCTAACCTCTTTATTTAGAAACTGTCATTTGACCTTGTAGGCAACAGAATGTTCTGGAAATCTGGTCATTTCTAATGGAAATTGCTAGCACACTCGTAAACAAAGTCAAGCATTAAACTTAAAGTTTAGCAAATATCTTGTTTACGTCTTAGAATCATGACAAAAATCCGAAAAGCAAAGCATGACAATAGTCAGGTGGCTAAAACTCTACCCTCAATCACAGACAAACGTCAAGTCAAGCAGAGAATAGAAATTGATTTTACATAAAACTTTCTATATATCACTGTGGAAGGTATCACAGGGAAAAACATTCTCATTATAAGCAACGTATCTTCCAGATAATATGGGAGAGGTATTAGGACACTATGAGAAAAGAGGTACATTCTCGAAGTTTAAGATAAAATGATTAAGGAAGTTTTAGATAGTCAACCAAAACGTCTTTATTGGTGATATCACTTTTGGAGCCTTTACTTTTTCCCTTTAGGAAATATATCTACCCTTATATATGTTATTCACTTTTTGTGAAGGGGCAAATTTCTGGCGATCTATGAAGAACACATTAGTTTGAGACGAGAGAACAATTAATTAGATTTCTGGGGACAGGCGCGTATCAAATCGCCATACTGCCATGAGCGGTAATGTCCTTTCGAGGGGAGAATTTTATTCTTAATTAAGCATTCGTGTATGTAGCCAACAGAAGACTAGTGGAAACATAAGCTAACTTCGATTCCATAATGTAAATGGCAGGACTGAAAGACTGCATAACTCTGTTACTCAAACTACACGGTCAAGTTGACCACGACTTTGGCGCCTCTGGAAAAAGGCGGCAGATATATTTGATTCTGATTGGTTACGCTAAATAATGGGCGTGTTTCCCACACTAAATTCCCAAGTTTTAATATCGCCACATCGAAAATTTTAATTAGTCTAAACTTTTCGGCAAGAGAAAACAAGTGTAAGAAGACTCCGAGAGTAAAAATGGGAGAAATTGTCTCGTAAAACTGTTGTCCAAGAGGACTGTTGTCGACGAAAACCGATGAACAAATTTTGCGATAGATGCGATGAACGCTGAAAGCTCAAAGGGAGAAAATAGCTCCCGCTACCTATTATCTCAGACATGTATCCTGAAACGTATCCTGTGACGTATTATCTCTGCCACGTATCCTGTGACGTATTATCTCTGCGACTTATCCTGAGACATATAGTGAGACGTATTATCCGGAGATCCAGGTATCTGTGAAACTACGTGCTACGCACAGAGTTGAGGACTGAAAGAGACAAGAGAGAGGTGAGTCAAAGGAACAGCTACAGTGGAAGTGGGGTGAAGCAGGTTATGCAATTGTACAAGGCATTGACTTCGATTGCTCACTCGATCCTATGATGAACTAATTATATCAGTAAAACAGATCGGCTACTTTATTTAAATATATTTGTGTTTTGTAATTCGGTGATTTTTTTCTAGAAGCAAAGTATATTCCTGATGTAATGAATTCTCACAGTTGTTTTATGTAATTGATTAAATTGTTGTTTACATGTACGGGGGCTCGTGTTGGTTTGTTCTATATCTCAGCTCAGATTTCTATCTATTCCACCTATAAGTTTCACCACTTATATTTATATTTACTCGAACCGGGCAATAACATAGAGGGTGGTCAACCTCTAGATAACGAGAAGTAAATTAAGCGGACACCTTGAAATAAAGTACAATCCGCCAACCCACAAACCTCTTGCAAGAAGAGGGACTTTGTGTAAGGTTTCTACAAAGTGGACCGTGGGTCGCTTACACTTCTGTGTTTCCATATGTAGGACAATTGTACTTTCTTCTTCTTGTTCTTGTTCTTGTTCTTCTCCTTCTTCTTCTTTTTCTTCTTCTTCTTCTTTTTCCTCTTCTTCTTCTTCTTCTTCTTCTTTTCTTCTTCTTCTTCGTATTATTATTATTATTAGGCTCCATCTCCATCTCCACCAGGATAAACAGATCTTAAAATATGTCAAGACTATAGACCTTCTATAATATGATTATTTAATCAATCTGAAGGAGCCATGCAAGTGCCCAAAAAAATCAACTCAAGATAACAAATGTAGGCTTCAAATATATTTTTGTTTTAAAAATTATCTTTCCACATAAATCATTCCAGAGATTAGAGACTAAACTTAAATGAACCGTTGCTGTTATGTATTCTGTCACTCATACACTTTTCCTAATACACTTTGACGAGGTTTAGGGGAAAGAAATTCATGGTTAGATATAACGTATAGTGTATGGTAATGATGTTGTTTAAGGTTCGATTTTATCTCTCAACACAATCATAGTCTTGTTTGAAAGCAACAGAAAAATCGGTAATTGATGAGTGTTGACTGTAAAACGGAAATACAGTGCTAATCGAAATTTGGATGCACGTTCTGTTGCCGAGCAGGACTACAAGACTAAAGGTTACCAAGGGCATGTCATGTTTAAATGCACCAAACTCATACAACTAAACTCAGTCATTACACTCTTTTGTTTCAAGAGGCTACGCCCTGAAATCTGTCAGCTGTCACGGCTCCATGACATGTATACACTACATGCGCTATGAATGCCTACTCGATTATCCACGCAAACAAATGTGTTAAAAAACAAAAAATATCATCTTCATTTGAAACAGTCATTAGTTTGACAAAATACACAAGTGTACAAGATAACTTTGTAAATGGTCGCTGTCGTACAATTCTTAAAAAATTTGAATTTCTTTTTATCGATGTAGTAACGCAGCCGCCTTGGCACATAAAGGACAACATTATCCATTTATATATAAGGATTTTGCCTTTCAATAAAGATAAATAATCTACGTTTTGTTTGTTAGATATAAAGGATTATTTTAGTCGACAAATGAAAACATTTTGTATTGTCATTCTTGGTTTCCCATCTTATGTCAATAGTACGTTTTCTACTCCACTCGTGACCTAATTCATTATATCTATTCACAATGAGTAAACTCATTTATCAGGTATGTCAGTTATATATCTATATTCGCACTAATATTGAATATGCTTATAACTATGTTGTTATTAAAACATTAACTTCAGGTACATAAGTCAAATTACCAATGAACAATCGCAGGCCTTTATTGCTGAGCAATGACTGTCGAGGAGATAACTGGGAAAAATAACATTTCTGAAATATCCTAAAGTCTAAGCTTCTATACCGGCCGGTTGGGCTAGAAATAATAGTTGGTCTACATGACACTGACCTTGGATCCGTCAAGTAGATGTAATTTAGTTATCTACTGGTAATGCACAACAGGCGGGAAAAAAATGCTGTGCCATCTCGTGATGCACGGAGCTGTAGATTAATTAACCTCATTCTTCAGCCAATTAGCATTAATAGATCATCATGACGTGCGGCCTTATTTGTCATCCACTGTAATTGACAAGATCAAGAAATCAAGCAAATCCTAGCTATGAGCAACATATTTAATAACAACTAAAATCAGACTGGGCCTAGGAAACATCCGTTGCATTTCATGCTAGAACCTGGGCCTTTAACTTGTCTGCCAATATCCAAACGTCATCTCATGAAATGTTCTCATCATGTCATAAAGAGTAAAGGATTCGATATGATTCATTCAATGAAAAATACTAACCATGGAGATATGATATTATATGATATTCATCTGTTTTCATTAAAGAAAAGCAAAATGATGTTCTATGATGTTGAGCCTTAATTGATAACAAAGAACGACTCGGTTTTATAGTAACAACTATTAATAAACAAAGTTTCATCGTTGTATCCATTTGGTGATTGTCATCCAACAAGGTTTTGATTTTAAATAAATTTATAAAGCAAGAAAAAAATAAGGGCTGTAAAGTTGCTTTGTTTTAATTCTTAATCTGCTTCTCTTATCTGCTCACGAATATTGTCACCAAGTACTTGTGAGAGTGCAGATAAAACTCCAGAAATTCCGAAGGCAGTTTAGTATTCCCTGCTATCCTTATAATTCATAATTAATGGTAAGATCTATATCAACTATTACGCTCATGGCAACGTGGTCAGTTTACCATCATGCTTTTCCCACTATTTTGATGGTTTGGCAACATCGAACACCTGGAATTAATATAGGGGGAAAAGAAAGGAAAGCACCCGTCGTAAAGCAAGTCATTAAAGTAAACAACAAAGCAATGGATTTGCAAAATGCTAGCCATAAACATTTTATATTTATCGTGTGCTGCCATTATATCATGTTATTTCAAAGCAGCGATTTTCTTGCTACGTCATATTTACCTCCATTTAAAGACACAACATCAAGCACTATTTGAAGGTAAATTAAGCAAACGGGAGTACGTTTTAATTCTAGAAAAGTATATATGTGTATGCTGCAATTTCCCGAATAATTATGTGACAACATACAACTTGACTTTTGTCGTTTTCACTCAATTCGTCAGAATTTCGTCTAATATATATAAATGATATCCAGTTTAATAGTTTACTGTTACGTCATGATTGATGTTCAACCACCAGAAATCGTTTCATGCTGCATTCGAAGGAGTAATTGGTTCGTTGTTTATCTCTTTATGCCTTTGACTTCGATGGCGAATACAATATTCCTGGAATGCTTGTTTTGTTGTATCACCAAATATTTATTTCCAACATATAAACATTTATTCTCTAGTTATACCAACATTAAGTTAAAACATGTGATAACACAACCGATGAGTTTATTGCAAGCCTAAGGATATGACTCAAGTAAACCAAATGTTTTCACCTTCCCGAAATATTAGCCTAGTGTTCTTAAAAAATCAAGGATCATACCAACAGACTTTCATACGATATAGCGAACAACGTTAATGTTAGCCCGTGAAGTCTGTTTTTCATTTCCTTTACATTGGTGTATGATAAACGCAGCGTGCGATCAAAAACATAAGACCATTTCAATAAGGCATATAAGTAATCCATAGATAACTCATTACAGTCTCAGATGGATCATTCTTTGATCACTGCCAAATGCCGCAAACAATTACCACGCCTACTTTATAAGTGCAACACGTAATTCAGATACATTATGTGGTTTTATCGATATGACTTCCAATATTATAAATTTCAGAGTGAATATTTCACCATTTACATATTTAAGAAGTCGTTAAAAACATAACTTGATTTAAGATAAGTGTTTTTATAGAAAATTAAACTGAAATAGAGTATACTAATAATCTTTAATATATAAACGGAATAAACTCTAACGCAAAATATACGTCTAAATTAAGGTCATGTGACCGAACCTTTCTTGATCAATTTTATGTTGAAACCATATTTGATTAAACTCTGCCTACATATATGTCAGATTTTGTTTTTTAGATGTCTCATGATTAATGATAATTGTAAGTCCTAATGATAATTGTAAGTCCTAATTTGTGTTGGTATTGTATATGCGGTCTCATTTATTCGTGTCGCTTTTTTATTATGAGAATACAATCCACTACTTACAGCAGTCTTTAGTTTCTTTAATTTTGTGGGTTTAACTCAATTTTTTCAGCAGATGGTAGGCTATACATGGAGGCCTTTATATTTGGTGTGGAACCTCTTTCTGCGTGGGTTCGAGTCTCGGATTCGGCCAATGTGAATATGTGAGAAAGCTTGCCAGTAGCTTCTCGTGGGTCGGTGGTTCTTTCTGGGGTTTTCCCGGGTTCTTCCTCCATCATTAATACTGGCTGCCATGTGAAGCCTATCGTGTGCTGAAAAATGGCGTTAAACCCTATAATAACAACAACAACATCATATTTGGTGTGGAAGAACCCTGGTATAAAACTACCTTTTAAGTAAGCAACCTTATTGCTTTGTCCTTTGAGTCAGTGTGCGATATCTTGCATTCCGGAACCGTTTGAATGCATAATTTATAGCCACAACAATAATGAGATTTGTCGCCTTCTTTTCTATATACAGTTTGATTAAGCTCACCTATCAATCTGGACGCGGTTTGTCAATATCTTTAACACATATGGCACGAATCTCCAAACGTGTATTAAGATTCTCTTATCTATAATATTGGCATGGGAAAACGTTTGCTATGAATGGATCCTAATAAAGATAGAGATCGTATATATAGAATGCCTATGGAGTAGTTCCAGTCACTTGAATGAGAGAATGTTTTCGCACAAAATATGTTATAATAAATCCATTTTCTTTCAACATTATTCCATTGTATGCTATATTTTTCCAGATAAATCTGTGATAAAGTCAAAACTGATTAATACAGTGATACCACATCTGGTCGCGTGTACTCTTATGTTAAACGTTCTTAAAACATTACGTTTTGTTTCCAAGTAATGTTGACATTCCTCCTTTCAGTGGAGTTTATTAACTTTCAACTTACAATAACTTTGCCAGCAAATGGGAGTGAGGCAGTACAAATGTATGTATTTCTGTATGAAATGTTTGTTGTGCAAATATGTTTCAAATTCAAACTTTGCTGATCCTGTTTCAAAGAAAAGATTAATTGCTGAAAGTATGGCTGCCAAAATGTATTACATGAACAGGCATCAAACCACAATAATGTCTTTTCTTGTTATTTATAACCATTCACTATTGTGTAGTTGCTACTATTACTGATAGACCTTTGTAACTTTATGCACATACTAAGTCACCTTATTACATGAATGAACTAAACTTTTCATCATGGATTGACCTGTACATTTTTGTATTACGACGGCAAAAACATGGACTAAAGGGAAGTAACAAAAATGTGCCTGACTGACTTGAAGTTAGATGACATTTTACTTATCTCTGTCTCCATTGCAGACTTATGATTTTAACAATTTATAGAGTTATGTAAACTCTGAAGTCAACCCTTTATTATCAGCATAGCTTGTAACATTTCAAAACAAATCAGCTATGATACATACCATTGTACATGGTACTATTTTGGTCAGTCTTAGGGGGAGCTAATTGTGGTCTCAGGCCATCATTCAAACAGAATTCTGTCTTCACGAAAGTACGATTGATTGTGTTTCATATTGAGACATCATGTTATGATACAGTGGATAGTACTGTTATTTTAAATTGATGAATATATCAATCTTTTAAGTCTTGATAAAATAATTTAACAGTTATTTTTGTGCAAATCCTCATTCAGATCTAAAGCATGATTATTTTTTATCCTTCAAAACTTTCTACATGTTTTCTGAAAAATAAATTTTTGACAAGGTAATTATAAGAAATGCGATAGCAATCTCAGTTCAATAAATAAAATGTGAGATCTTTAGCGGCAGCCAGGATCATTGTATTAGTGAGTGTGATGCATTTGATCGGGAAATATATCAAGTAAGGACAATGAGCCTTGAATTCCGACTTAATTGTATTTTTTTTTTCAAAATCTGGAACAACGGCAGAAAAATATTCCATTTTTCATCTATAATACAATCTGGGAACAGTAGGATCTTACGATGCATCATAATTTTTACTTGTATCACTTTATCGGGTTGAAGCATTATCTGTTTTTCACATCAATCCATTTTTAATGTTATCAGGGTCTTCTTAGGGTATAATCTCAATGCGTTAGACTGGTAGGACTAAATTTTCTTTCACGTTGATTGCATCCATACATTTGACAATGAACTATGACATAATGAATGATGGGTGACAGAAGAATGATGTACAAAATAGTATCAGGTTTAAAATCGCTATGGAGCTAATTTTATATTTAAATCCTATGTGATAGATTCTGAATGATAAATATGTATGATTGGCAAACCAATGAGCAATCAAATCTCTTGTGTAATGAACAATGAGCATATTTGGCATTTCTTTCTTCAGGATAAATTTATGTTATTCTTATACGTGTCACTATGTTGTAGTATATTATGATAAGATTATAAAACGTCTTTCATGAAATGTCTGTGTGTTTAAAACTATGTGATCTTCATGACAAAAATAATGTTTGTTGTTCTACTTTGCATAATATACAGATATCAGGAGACTTGACAAAAACATAGTTTTGGATACAAACCATATTCTTCTTGTCTGCCTTTATCTCATATATTAAATTCAATCAATCTTTGTTCTCTTGGCAAGTCTGGTATGTGGTACCATTAACTCCAACTTTGTCTGTGATGTATGAGTTACCAAGTCTATTTTTATTCTACTATCTGTACATTCGTACGTTATTAGTTTAGAGTCTCACTTACACATGCACATCGTTCATCTTTTTCTATTATTTATGTATTTCAGGATCAAATCATGGACGATGTAGACCTGCTTAGACCTATACAAGGACGCACGACAAATATAACCCCACAGATGCTCAGTACATCATTGTACTCGAATTATACGAACTCTACAGCCAAAAGCTCGTCATGTCCATCGTCTGTTCACGACATTGAAATTCACAAGACATTTCGAATAGTTACGCTCTACTTAACAATAATCATCGGCACCATAGGTGGATTTCTTGTTCTTCTTTGGATGGTTTGCAATCGCCGTCTAAAGGCGCGTCTTAACCACCTTTCTCGAGTGAATAGCTTAATTTTGAACCTCACCTTTGCGGATCTTAGTGTCATCTTTCTTGCAGTATTACCACAGCTGATTTGGGAGTATGTGGACAGAGAATGGGTAGCCGGAGAGGCCATGTGTAAAATTGTTAAATTCTTACAGAGCTTTTCCATGATGTCCAGCAATTATGTGTTGGTCGTCATAGCCATCGACAGGCATCAAGCAATACGAGCACCACTGAAGGAACCCATTCCTGTAAGTTATGATTTTTATTCTAGTGGAAAGATACTATTTTAAATAAATGCATAAAAGATACAATTTAGATCTACGTCTTGATGTGATTTTACATTTTTCAAGTCTAACTTTAATTCAATTATTTATTATTTTAAGTATAATCTAATAATTTGACCATAAACAAGTCATATACAATTTAGCACTTAACTGTTTTTATAGTTATGTTTGTATTCGTTAGTTTGATGCAACATTGTAAATGGAGTTCTCGTACAAGTATGAAGTGAAACAGGTTGAATAATTTTTTAATTGAAAGAATACCTCTAAGATTCCAAAGAAATCTCAAATAATAATTTTTAAAAAAAAAAACAGAACCTGGGTTGCATCACACGGACCCCTCGCTGCTCGTTTAGGCTTACCCTAAACGATATTTCTGGTTCATTCGTTGGATTACTTAAATCTCAAACCGTATAAGAATTATAAGCGCACCACGCATGACGCCCTATAAGAACATTCAAAAGTCTCTGGCACGTATGGGAACGAACAAGCATCTTCTCAAATTATGATTGACATAATGGTGAATATCTGGAATCCTTGCAATCGTGAAAGCGGGAAAATAGTTCGTAGATAATTGTTTTAACTGACGTGAAGAAAAACCAAATTCTTCTAGTACAATACCAAATTCAAATTTAGAATTCAACTCGTAGATATCGTAGATCCATTAAATCTGTTGGTGAAGAAATGTCTTAGGAGCTGGACATATAATACTGTTTAAAACTTCAAAGATATTTGATTTTTTTTTAATTCAGTCTATTCTTACTTATATTCCTTACGCTACATCAACTTAATGATATCCGAAAGCTTGATAGCCAGCATGTTTCTAGCATGTTTTCCAACGATTCAATTTGTCGACTATACACATATCAGCCAATGTCGGCTTTAACAGATGCCGTTTTTGGCTAAGTTTTGAAATATTAGATTTATTTGTTTGCTTAGAACTGAGCCGCATCCTTAGAAAAATTAAGGATACGAAGGTGATATATAAGGAAGACATAATGAAATATTGTCCCGCCTTCTCTTCTGCCGTCTCGGTGATGACTCGTGGAATTTGAATATATATATATATATATATATATATATATATATATATATATATATATATATATATATATATATATATATATATATATATATATATATATATATATATATATATATATATATATATATATATATATATATATATATATATATATATATAGATAGATAGATAGATAGATAGATAGATAGATAGATATATAGATATATATAGATAGATAGGTATATATATATATAGATATATATAGATAGATAGGTATATATATATATATATATATATATATATATATATATATATATATATATATATATATATATATATATATATATATATATATATATATATATATGTATGTATGTATAGATAGATAGATATATAGATATATTGATAGATATATAGATATATAGATAGATATATAGATATATATATATAGATAGATATATAGATATATATATAGATAGATATAGATATATACATATATACATATATAGATAGATATATATATATATATATATATATATATATATATATATATATATATATATATATATATATATATATATATATATATATATATATATATATATATATATATATATATATATATATATATATATATATATATATATATATATAGGGGGTGATGGTTAGAATCCGACAAAATATTTCCACACACTTAACCGCTCTCTTTTGTCGTGAAGACTATATATGTGTGTGTGTGTGTGTATGTGTGTGCGTGTGTGTGTATGTATGTATATATCGATTGAAATTTGAAGTAAGTAAATTTCTTAGTCAAAATGTAACATTGCACGTGCCCATTGTCAAACTGTTTAATTGTGTAGATAAATAGCTTTTGTAAGTCCGTAAACATTTTAATTTCGGCGTTATAAGTTCTTCCAAGTAGTCCTTAATCCCATAGTGACATATTGGTAGTGATCCCTTTCGCAAGTTATTGGAATTGTTGAAGTACATTTTAACTTCTTATGCGTCAGTTCATTCGATTTGTTTAGTTTTACTCTCCTCAAGTAGCATGTTGTTATTCTTATTCTTATTATTATTATTATTACATCCATCCAGCACTTTCTCTTCTATGTATATACCTTGATATCCAGATGTAGTTTTCCTCCTTGTTGAAATCACATTAAAAGTCTGAACACTAGAAGCAAAAATGTTGCATTTTCAAAGCTGGCGCGCAAAGGTGATCCAAATTCTTTGTAATGACTTACTTAAACTGGTAACACCAAGCACACCGCTATAGTCCATGTAGTTAATATACTCACTAGTGTTCCCCTGCATCATTTTGTTTCGTATGTGTTGATACTAGGTCCGGATGTTTGACATGAGGGTAATTCTCATTTAACGTTTTCGGTTCTTAAACATTATCTTTTTTTGGATGCTTTTGCTTGCTTCTCACTGCCGTTGCGCTGCTTGTTCTGGTGCACCGTTTGACAATGTTAAGGCGTTTTATGACATCATCTATTCATTTTCTTTTACCATATTTTTAAATATTTTGTATTATAGATTAGAATTTGATATTCTTTATACGAATAATTTATATTTCTAATTAAAATTTATGACACAATTATTCTTTAATTTCATTATTAATCTTAAAATTTCTTGACATCATGAATTAATTTTATATCATAAATTCAAACTTATGATATTATCACGGGTTTAACTAATTACATCATAATTACTTTTTTCTCAATTCTGGCTTAGAATTATTCATCACATTTGTGCCACAGAAAATGGCGAGAAGAGTCAAAATTTATTGAAAGTTTTGGTAAAGTGGAGGATTTTACTGCATTATAAAATACTTACAATTATATCTGAGTAGGTGCAAAGGCATGCATTTGTGTGCTTTTGGAACTGCAATCTCCAGATAGCTTCAGGTACCATCCGTTCCTTTATGATATGCAAGGGACGGAACATAGCACATTTAAATCAAAGAAACGTGATTTATGATTGTGCCCACCAGCTTTTAAACCTAGCGGCAGTTACATAAGATAGAGATTAAACCATTCCACCTGTTATGTCCCGGTTCAGGGAAGGTATCAAAACTTGTAGAGACTATATTAGAATTGCTGATATTCAAACAATGCTGAGGAATTTAAAAGATCCTACATTCAAAATTATCATATCGTACAAATCAATATTTGAATTGATGATATTATAAAGTAATATCAAATGTTTGAATTAATGATATCAAAAAGTATTGTTAATTCATGCTGTCACAAATCTGAATACATATCATAAAATTTTTATATATCAGAAGATAATATTTGATATCACAAATTAAAATTCATAATCAAATAAATTTATCATATATCATATCATATCATATCATATCATATCTGTAACGCCCTCACTCTTTGTAAAGGGTGTGAGTGGATTGGCGGATTGTACCTTCTTTCTAGGTGTCCGCTTTATTTGGTTATCGTTATCTAGGAGATGATCTCCCTCGGTGTTATTGTCCGGATGGAGTAAACTTATAGGTAGAATAAATAGAGATCTGAGCAGATATATAGAACAGATTGGCTCGACCCCCGTACATTAAAAATCAAAATTTAATAAATTACATAAACAATGGTGATAATACAATACATTAGAAAGGTACACTTCTTTTTGGAATAAATCTTTCACCGAAATTCAAAACACAATAACTTTATACAAATAGCCGATCTGTTTTACTGACAGAATTAGTTCATACGATCGAGTGAACAATCGAAGTCATTGCCTTGAATAATCTCATAACCTGCTGATCTCTGGTTCACTCCAATTTCACTGTAGCTGTTCTCTGTCCTTTCGCCTTTTCCCCTTCCTTTTCTCTCCCAACTGTTTCGACTCCTTTCGGCCCTCAAACTTTGTGTGGGTAGGTGGATATGTAAGCATGTAGATACGTCAGTGCATAAGTACATCTGAGGATACGTATGTGAATACGTCTGAAGAGTTTTTTCCCCTTTGAAAACAAACAGAGAGCGACCTTAGATTTCTGTCTATTATTCCACTGGGAATAGAACATTACTCCCCTCTCGTTATCAGATCTTACTATCGGCATTCAACAGATACCAAAGGCTATTTTATCGGGCCAAACATGGCAGACCAAATCAATCAAAGTTTCATAAGATTAATGTACTTCCTCATGGCTAATTCATCACGTCGGATTAACACACGAGACATGACAGTTCCGTTCTAGTCTCAATTATACAAATGAATGAATGAAATTCATTACATTACTACGATATTTTAGTGAATATACACATTCAAGACTTTATCATCCGTAAAATTACCTAAGATCGGTGAATTCACACGGATTCTAGTAACTCATATCAACTAAAGAAATTCATGAAATTCTTAGAACCTAATTCCTATACAAACAAGACGACTAATTCAAACAATTCGACAACCTTATATAAAGAAGATTATTGACGTATTCATATATATATATATATATATATATATATATATATATATATATATATATATATATATATATATATATATATATATATATATATATATATATAACACAGTTATACTCATATCAAGAGAATTGATCTACGAATTTAAACAACTAAATTCATGCACTTAATATCAAATAATTCAAGCAAAACATTATACTGGTATCAATAAATTTCATGAAATTGACGGAAATACCTTTTGTGCTTTCAAGCGTTTCTCGCTTCAACCGCCAAATTGTGTCCGTCGACCATCCAGACATCCGGTCCCTTGGACAAATGTTTTACGAGAGGATTTCTTCCAAATTCACACTCAGAGTCCCCTGTACTTGCAGCAAAGCTTAGACTAATTCGATTTTTCGATGGGGAGAATATTTGTAGCTAGGACATTTTGTGTGGGAAACACGCCCCTTATTTAGCTAACCAATCAGGATGAAATACATTTACCGCCTTTATAACAAGGCGCCAAAATTGGGGTCAACTTGACATCTACTCCAGAATAACGGTTCTGCAGAAGTTCAATTCTGATAGTTCCGATATGAAATCGAAGTTAACACTGTCCCAAATTGTCCATCTTGCGGTTAAGTAAAATATAGCTTCATTTAAAAATCTCTACCTCTACCGACCAGACATTAGAAATCATTGCAGTATAGTGATTTAACAAGCGCCTGTCTCCATGAATCTAATTAATTGTTCTCTTGCCCAAACTAATGTGCTTTTCGTAAATTGACAGAAATTTTCCCCTTCACGATATCATCTCATCTCACCTCACCTCACCTCACCTCACCTCACCTTACCTCACCTCACCTCACCTCACCTCACCTCACCTCATATCGACCACTCCGGTGGCCTAATGGTTAGAGCGTCCGCCTCGGATGCGGAAGGTCGCGGGTTCGAACCCCGGCTGAGTCATACCAAAGACTTATAAAAATGGTACTAACAGCTTCCTCGCTAGGTGCTCAGCATTAAGAGGTTAGTGTTAGGACTGTCGGCCTGGTGTCAGGGTAATATGACTGGGTGCTATATCATGCTACATGTCTGCGTCATGATGCCCCAGTGCTAGACATCACTGTAAAGTGCCACACTGCAGACATTGTAGCGATATGACTGAAAAATTGTTAAAGCTACCTTAAAAATCCAAATCAATCACACACATATTATATCATATCATATCATATCATATCATATCATATCATAGCATATCATATCATATCATATCATATCATAGCATAGCATAGCATACTGAATGGATAGTATACGCCGCCAAATAAGCAGTTGTTGTTTCTCCCTTCGTGCGTTATGTACGTAAATGAAGTCGGTCAGTTTTCTTATTTTCTAGGTGGAAACGTAGATGCATGGGACCTTTCAATAAATGCAGTTTCAAAAAAATATAGTGTTTTATTCAAAACAATCTGCAGTTTTCTTTTGCAAAGTTTTATGTTCATTACTGTTTGTGAGAAATCGAAATTGAAAGACGTGGCCTCGACGGATATAAGTTTTGATTCCCCCGAGATATATGTAGACATTTATAAACACATTCCGCTTTTGAATATAAGGATCATTAATAAGTTCTGTTGAACGAAACCAATTTCTTGACAAAGTTAGAACATTCGCCCTATTTAATCCCATTTTAAAAGAAGTTACACACACACACACACACACACACACACACACACACACACACACGACCTTTCTTCCAGGAAAGAATATAAGCAAAAATGTATACATGGCATTGTAGTCTTTTATTCTTATACAATGCCGGTACAAATTTATACAAATATAAACTTTCAAACAGTTACAAATCATTAGAAGGAATTATACATTGCTGTCACTGCTCTCTCCCCAGGTCCGCTCCCTCTCCTCGTTTAGGGTTAGAAGTTGAACCCTTACACACATTATACTTTGTCTCCTCAATGTATTAATAATGCTCCTGTTCTGGCTAAGATTTAATATATCTGAGTACAGTTTGTCTGTCGATAATAGTCGTGCACGTGCAATAAAAACTAAAGAAAGAAAAAGAGTCTTATTTTATCTTATATAAGTACATGGTATCATTTAAAGTTTAAATTTCGTCTTGCTACCTGAAAATAAACTGCCTTTATAGTTGATGGCATCCTCCAATTCGGTGAGGATAATATTTATTCTGTATTGAAGCTAAGCTAGTGTCGGGTTAACAATGAAATGTACGATATGCAATGAACTTATTCGGAAAATGTTTACGGCTTTCAGAGTTTAAGTTTCACGCTTAGTTCCATATACACACGTTTTAATAACTGGATAATGCAAGGCACACACGTGTTTTAAACACTCACGTGATCTACTCTGGATAATAAACAGTACAATGGTTCAGTTTTTAGCAGTAGTTCTCAGCATCGTATTTCATAACTGGCTGCATATTGTTCCCATATACTGATGCGATACTTTCAACGTATCTAAGATCTACTGTTTAGGTTGCTTTATTTGACTGGCTTAAAACATCAGATGAAATATTTTTTTCCCATTTCTCTTGTAATGTCAAGATGTATGATAGAGAAGGTCCCGGATTAGAATGAAAGTCAATGGCTTATACTGTGCTTGTCCTTTCACGAAAGCGAAATTGCAAATATTTGTGTCTGTATGGCGGATAATACTGAGTTTTGGTAACCAAAACTATAAATTGTTGAATATTGTAAACGAAGAGGCTCTCGTTTAAACAGTAGCATTTAGACATGGTATAAAATGAACAAAGATGAAAAACGAATGAATTTATAAAAGATGACGATTAAAGATGAGAGAATATAAAAGAAGAAACTATTAATTAATATTTGTACGACACTGTATATAGAGTTGGAAAAGAAGGAAGAACACAAGGGGATGACCAAATTAAAATAAAAGGTGAGATTAAAATGAAGTGTTTCTGGTTGGTACAGAAGAGATGACCAATCATTTTTTTACAGCAGTTCAAATTCTTAGCTTTGCGTACGTGTTAGTAATAGGGGCCTTTAGCATATTTTTTTTTACTATCGATATGGCTCCTACAATAATGCCGATTGTTGTTCCTAAGAGAACTGTTGTAGTCAACGCCAAGCCACCATTGTTGCTGGAGCGCATCCGCAAATACCATCTATGATAACACACACGTGCTTATCCATGCACGTGTTTATTTCGAGAGTAAACCGATTTTCTTAACGATTTCATATCGCAGCTATTGTTTCGCCTCCATTATTACTTCATGTCGGTAGCTTTGAGGGTCCATCACAGCTCTTTTATGTATACTGCTACCGCAAGGCATAATTAATTGCTCGACAGATTCGCTCTGTTCAACTCAACATGTACATTCACTTCTTATAATTAACTTTCTTCACTTATGCAACTCCCATTCAATATAAGAAAATATCTTCTTTGCAACTAGATATACCCTGGTGATTTTGTGTTCCGGTGGCTATGCCTTACTTTAATTCGAACTGCAATGATAACGCCCCTGCTTGGTGTCTTTAAGAATCGTTCTCGTTTTTGTCCGAAACCTGTTAAGCGGAGAAGTGCGTACATGTTGAATAACAGTCAAGATCTTTCTTTTCTTGGCGGGGTTGTGCTGCTTTCCACGAATGCTTGCAGTGCTTCCAGGAAAAGATGTCAACATATGTGACCGCATGTTCGAACTTGTAATAGTAGCTTTGAATAAAACAGAGGTGTATGTAAAATATTAAGAACATCACCTGGCTGTGTAACCCAGTAAGAGTCAACATATGAAAGATGTCGAGGCATTAAAATGCATGCAACCCAATAGGTTCCTCTTCATGTTGTCTGATCCAGGTTAACAATGCCGGTTTTCCATCTGTATGGGATCACCGACGTAGCTGATCCCGTATCAAGACACCTCGGAAATGTTTGATCGATGGAGAAGTTTCCGGAGCCGTTAACGTCGAGGCTGCAACCGATGACCACTTCCATGTTGGAAGCTTCAGACTGGATGGTTGAAGACCCTTTCCTTCGTATGCCCATTGAGCGTCTATGCAACGTTAATCCGCCTTTTTCAGAACCATTCCAGATCAGGCTACGACGGCCCTAGCGCATCTCCTTTTTGAACCGCGGGAGCAGAAACTGCCAACAACACTGGAATGGCAGTGAGAAGTGGAAATAGTACGATGTCATGTTCCATCGCGGCGACCAAGACAGATGACAAATTGAGAGTTATCTCGCGGCGTTGACGTTTGGCTGATTCTAAGTGTTGCGCCTGTGTGGGTGTTAACATTAGTGAGTGTGGTTCGGGATAACTTGTGTGAGAAGGTTTCGAATGAACTCCAGTTTGTTTTCTTATAGCGGCTAAGATCTTTTCAATTTGACCTCAGCTCAACATGAACAGTTTATGCAGATGTGATATTTTACTTGAAAATTTAGGTGCTTTTCTTGTGGCCTGAAAGGTCCATTTTAATACTAAGATTGTAATGGGATCTACGCTTGTCTTTAAAAACTGGAGTAAATGGTGTCGATAGTTGCTGCCGCAATTACTGCAAAGAATAATGTTTCAAATTATTTTTCACGGGAGGTGAACACATTCATCTCTGTTTCATGTGTATTGGAAAACGGACACAAGTTTAATTTAAAGTGCTTTAATAATTAACAGCGTTTAAGCGTTATCACGGAAATACACCAGTCTTCAGGATAACGAAAAGAGACTATATGCTCTCTTTGACACTAATTAAATGGAAACGGTAAATATAGTGAAAAATGATACATAACAAAGCTTTGCAAAACTGAATTTGAAAACTAATTGTTCCCAAATTACAAAATGTTGATAGTGTAGAAGTTTTCGAAAGTGCGAACACAGTCCTAAGTTTAAGTGTAAGTGTAAGTATTTAACGTGGTCACCTTGTATTTTACTTGATTAACATGTCTTTACATTTAAAATAAACTTTCTCTAAATGTATAATCATTTCCCAGCCCTCTTCACTTCCGTACGTTAGAAAAAAGTATGCTTAGCTTTATCTGTCCCTCTCTCTCTTCTGTGCCTGTCTATCTGTCTGTATCTCTCTCTCTCTCTCTCTCTCTCTCTCTCTCTCTCTCTCTCTCTCTCTTGCTTCACTTGTTTCAAGTTTGGTTTTCACTGGATAAATCTATATTTTGAAAGGTTACAATTTACCTTACAGAAATGCTCGCAAGTTAAGGAACTTACAAAATCTCAACCTGGATGCAAAAAAAACAACAACAGAAAGCAAAACATAATTCTTTGAAACTTGAGAAGACAGCCAAAGAGAATAATTATCTGCCGTTTGCCATCCGAATAAACATATCCTTGCATTCAAGTGACATCATTTGCAAGGATTCTGTAGGATTCCTCGGACAGAAAATTAGAAAACTGGATCACACCCAATAACATATATTCAGTTATTTTCCTGTCTTATGCAAGATTGCATCTCAAATTACAATATGGAGGTATGTGTCTTAGACCACTCTCTGTTAGGTCTATATATGATATGCTCTATCAAATATATTATATGTAATCGAGTTTGACCGGAACTAAACGGTAGACCGAATAAATGTTGTACTTACTGATAAACAACCAGTGTATTTGGTCACGTGGATATGAGAAAATTAGTCCAGACTCGACATGGGCTCGTATTCTATTTGGCCTGTGTAGCTTTTCGGACAGAACCAAAATCAATGAGTTACTGTTATCTAATCCGTTTAAATCAATGCAAAGACATACACACACATCAGTATGTGAGTCAGATGTAACGACTTTTCAAAAGACATTTGCGACATATGGACAACATATGCCCATAAAGTGTTAATGTCTGCTCAATAAAGAACATAAACAATTGGCCTGTCGATTTCTGATGTTGGCAACTAGACGTGATCGAGAAATCAAGATCGAATTACTAAGATAATGACATTTTTACATACCTATCATTTCATTGTTTTGAATAGCTGATATACGCACGCAAATCAGTTTTATATATGAAACGTGTGTAACAACGCTTAAATCCTCTACTGATACTGTTAGTAACACGGCTTCTTCGATGTACGGTGACATAAGTTCAATAAATGTCAGGTACTCTTATTGTGCGGTTGCAAAATATTGCATCGCGGAAGATATCACCCTCAATAACTAGGATAGCTTCAATCGGAAGCCCGACTGATTGCGTTCGAACTACAGCTACATGACGTTTGTGAGAGGCTCCCATGGGAACATATAATGTGAATTACAACATTATTTCGGCAGTTATTTACAGCAGGGTTAAACAAATGTTTTGTTGGAACTTGATGACTCAGATTTGTTCAAGAGAATGGTAATCATTTATATTTGTATGTCAAATGAAGCTACGGCAAAGTTATTCAGACTTGTTCAGTTTCAACCAGGAAACCTCGAGAAAAAAGTAGTTCCAGCCTCGTTTGAAAGTATGGTCAAAAAAACTAACGTTTCCCTGCTTGTAGGAAATGACCGTAATAACTGAAAAGTGCATAATAAATGGCTGTTACGATTAACTTTTTTAAAATTCGTTGAAAACAGATCGCTGCCAAAGTAGTTCCTATACAGGACTGTACATGCGCTAAACAAAAAGAGAATATATTTAAAATATGCACAATTTTATATTCTGTTTGATATTCCGGATTACATTAATGAATAGAAAACGTGTGAAAAAATGTAGCAAACTGGATTTTTCTTTTGCTACGGCTATAAACATCCTAGGTTTCTCAAGCTAGTTTTTCTCTCTTTTGGCACAGTGCGAGATGACTTGCCATTTTCTTGATGCCATCTCCGATATCCGATATTTCCAGGCTGCTTGGGAACTCTTACAGACTTGTCTCATGTTTTTGTCATCTATTTAAAAGTGTGTGTTGAGCAACTATATTCGGAGAAGTGAAATTTTAACATTCCAACAGAGAATGGGGGCCGTTTCAATACTCACAGATAATAAACTTATGTACACGTGTTCGATCTAAATTAATGAAATGCATCTTTGGTGGTATGCTTCTCATCGCCGTCTATCAGAACTTAAGATCAGGCACAATGTATGCAACATTCAACAAACAGGAAAGTATATGGAGTAAATATATAAAAAGTAAGTTTAATGACTATGTCTCAGTGATGATCGGAGGGGGGTATTTCGGGGCAGAAAGGGGGAGGATAGACCCTCTATTTCTAGGACGCTCATATAACATCTGGGAGATAATTCCAAAATATTTAAAGAGGTTTGCTTACTTCTTGAATGGCCTGATTATACAAGCAAGTTATAAATTACCATTTACACAGCACCGTCTGAAATGGTATTGTTTCTGTACCTAGCTCAGGATTGCCTTAACTTTGCGGAGTATTTTATGACTGTTTTATAGTTAGTTTTGCTGAATACACTGTCAACATAATGAGGTTTGGAACATTTTCCTGTCGCATATGTTTTTGTTTTTTTATTCGTGTATATTAAATCATGGGCTAACAGTGAGAGACACCCCCCCCCCCAAGTACGATGAGGATGGCGTATATGATATGACATTATTTTTACAAGATTTAATATGATTTTATTACACATAATTATTTGTCGACATTATCCTCCAGATGTCTTTTTTCTGCTAAGCATTAGAAAATCCTTTTGAGGATTCCATGACATTTCAAAACCATCGAGCTAAATAACTGTTCTATCCGAGCCCTCAGTACTACCTTAGCAAATCTCGTTCCGTTACCGAAGAACAATGCATGAATTTGCATGTAGTACGAAAACACCCAATGTGATGGTTCAAATCTTATGTTCCTTCGTCACGAAATTATGTTTTACCTCCCACTCTTCTCGACACTTGGCATTCGTACAATATTTCAAGTTAAATTTACGTTCATACAAATTCAAAGATAGCTCGACATTAATGCTATTTTACAGGCATGTATAGAAATTTGATTTAAGATGCGCCCGGAATGCTTAGTACTCAGCTGATGCAAACAATTTACTGACTTTAGCTCGGGGTTTTTCTCTTTTGCCCAATATACCTAATGACCTTAAATTGTGAAGGGAAATATGTTTATTGTGCATATCTAAAGCAGTCAAGCTTTGAGAATGTGGGTTCAAATTGAATGTTTGCCATCATGTTTTGCGAAAGAAACCTTTGTCCCATTGATAGAAGTTTTACAATGAATAACAAACAAAATGATAAAAAAATGATAAAGAAGTGTAACGTTCAGCATATCTTCGAAGAACACAATAAACAGTCGACGTCTCACAATCATTCACCCGATAAACGGTACTGTAGCTTATAAATTCTGCAAAAAATTTAAAAGATGCCCTGATACGGTCTGAAGATTCCCTGGAGAATTTTAGACTTGGCATCCGTAGACACGGCAATAATAAGATTACAAACCTATACTTGGATTGTATGACAAGAAAATTAATTACAAATGTCAATTTCTACCTAATGTCTCTCCATAATGGCCCTGCCGAGTCTACTAAATTCCTCCTAGAGGAAAGAAAACTCGGATCCTATTAGATAAAACACCATTGCCGAGCTTGGAAATGGAATAGACTTGTTCAAAGCTACTGTGGTATCGAGTTATGGTTCTGGTGTCGCCATACACGAGAGGTAATGGTCTTCAGATGCTCTAACACATCATGCGGCAATCTTCCTTCTGTTCCTTAAAGTGAAGTTGCTATCATGTTTTCACAACTAAGCAAGGCTCTATTTGCCCATCTTAGTATTCAAAATATTAACAATATAATCTATGACTTCTACTGCACTAGAAAATAGGTGCTAGTTATTACTGATACAAAAACAGTATGAGTTGTGGGATGTGTCTTAAAATTGGATCGGGTTAGCTGATCTTCAATGTCTATCATTAATTTCTTCCATTAAAAGCGAAGGAAGTTGCATCTTTATTATCTATATTCTTAGCTTTACGATTCTCTTACTTCACCCTGTACGCAGGCGCCATAAAATAATGATTTTGACATCACCTCCAAAATGTCGAAATATTTATGGCTCTATTTATGCTCCATCATGTACCATTGTGTAGATGGCTGCTCCGTCAATGGGTCATTATCACATAGGATTAGTTTTCTTGCTTTGACGTAAGCATGGAACATGACAGAGAACTTTCCGCCATCTGCATGGTTAATGGTTAGTCGATGTTGAGGATAAAAATACAACAAAGTTGATTTTTATCTTGAAGTGTCAGATTTTATTTGACCCACGGGTTTGGTCCACCTTTTGTATCAATATCACCATCATAAAGATAAGAGTCAACGAGAAACGTTCAATGAAAGGCATTGTGACAAACTAGGGCCAAGAGATTATAAAACTTATAAAAGACGTCATGTGCTGTAGAGTTTTACAACCTCATCAGCATCATGTGTAATTATATGTATTTGCTTAGTTCGAAGTGCAATGTAAGTTTTATGTGTCAGATTTTACAAGAATATGCTGAATGAATAGTTTGCAATTAGCGTCACTTTAATATCAAGACAGTAGTTAGCAGGCGTGTGCGTGCCTGTGTGTGGGATTTGGATTTTTAACGTAGCTTTAAATATTTTTCAGTCATATCGCTACGATGTCTGCAGTGTGGTAGTTTAGCATGATGTCCCACCCAATCACATTATCCTGACACCAGGCCGACCAATCCTAACACTAACCTCCTAATGCTGAGCGCCTAGCGAGGCACCTGATAGTACCATCTTTATAAGTCTTTGGTGTGACTCAGCCGGGGTACGAACCCGCGACCTTCCGCATCCGAGGCGGATGCTTTAACCACTAGATCACAGGAGCGTTACTTAGTTAGCAGGCAGTTTAACTTTAATATCAAGGCGATAATAAGCAGGTAGTCGAACTTTAATATCAAGAAAATAGTTTCAATATAGTCTAAATTGAATATGAAGACAATAGTTTGCAGGTAGTCTGACTTTACCATCAAGGCAATATCCTTCATCATCATTATTCACGTCCCACTTCATAGGCAACGGAAACATCTCTGGCTTTTCTGAAGTGGCAATATATCTCAGGAGCAACAATCAGTCGAAGCAACTGATGGAATTAGAGCCACATGAAGCAGACAAGAGCTCTTATAACTATAGTTGCTACTATAGTGCTTTTGTGGCGATCTATGATATTTTAGCGCGACACCATTTATAAAAACAAAAGAGACAGAACTGACAACAACTTACTTTGACTCAACACGTGCTATCCAATAGACACGTAGCTTATATGCTATTCAATGTAAATTATAGCTTTTTTCTTAGAAGAGATGATCACAAAAATAATGCAGCTTACCAAATTAAAATAATTGCTATTTATCAAAAGATTTTAAAGCCTGAGCAGCTATGGTTTCTTTAAACAGCTAGATTCAGTAGCGCATTAATTAGAGATCTGGAACCAGTTCAGAGAGGCTTATTTGAACCGAATGTGTCTTTTGTATGTTGTGTATTTTGATCGTATTCTCTTCAAGGGCACAGTGGTTGAAATTGAAACGTTGTGGTTGAATTTTGTGTGCGTGTATATTTGTGAAGAAGATTTGTCAGTTATTTTGGAGCATGTAGAACTGTGTTGTCAAGCGATCAGTTATGTATCTAATCTGGACAAAGTATAGCAAGAAAATTACCCAAAACCATCTTGTTCTGATCACAAGTTTTCGATTGTATCCAATCTTCCAGAACCACTTTCTGTACAAGTGTAAAGGTCTCGTAGACTACCTTAGGTTGGGGTGGGGCGCTCCCAGTATTATCCTTAATTATTACAGAAGACCCACCCTGGCTCGTTTTTCTTAGAAATTGAAGTAGTGATAGAGATGCATAGCTCCGAGCCCCCAGTCAGCGATGCCGACAGTTAAATTACTGAATACACAAAAGGTGGAATTCAAATAAACAACAAATTTATTGCCATTCAATAACATATAGTCCTTCCTCAAATGACATTCAATATTCAAAACCCTATCACTCGTCTTTCACTCGACCAAGTGACGGCCTATTTCATCATCTGACTTAGTGTGATAGATTTTCCTCCTGTCATGTGTTTCTACTCATCTGTAGTATTTCTTGACTGGTACCCAGTACCCCTTCAGTCCAAAAACCATGTCCTTCACCCTTCCACTTCCTCCACTTCCATTCTCTCCTTTTCTTGTCTCCCAGAGACTCGGGACCAACTGTACCAGGGTATTTCCCTTCTGTCTCCTAAAGCTCCTCCGGTCCCTAAAAGCTTCATGTCCGAACATACACAAGGACATTAGTATATTCCTCTAGCTATCTAGTCTCACACTAAACAACAAGCTATCATCAGATAAGCCATTACCTTCTTTGGTCACGCATTCGTGCACATCGAAATACCCATACGTTCTGGTATGGTATACACGGTATCAACTGCTTATCATGCATATATCAATAGATTTCATCACATCGGTATATATAGATTCTCAATCTTATTATACAGAACAATATCACATAATCAGACGCATTTCTGTACATTACACTTCTACAAAGTGTACACAGATATCCACATATCAATGCTGATATATCCTTACACATTATACTCCATCAAAGTATACACAAATAGTCAAATACCCCTATTAACTAATGTTGCACACTGCAACCATTATACAAAGTTATAATTCAATGCAACATTTACAAATCTAGAATATCACATGAATAAATGCACGAGGTTACTACGAATTAATCAAATAGTAAATTACAATATTAATTCTTTACATAAACATATCTCATATCTCAAAATATGCATGTAGATCAAACACTACAAATGAATCAAACCCTACAAATGGTAATTCTACGTACTAACGATTCTAGTAATGAATTATACATACTGCACATAATTCAAGTACAATTACCTTGCCGTAATAGATTGCGACAATCGAGCAAATGAGTCACTGACCTGGCCGACGTTCCTTTGTAATTCCCAGAATAACAATGTTTCCCGCCAATTTCGAATGACGTTTGAGTAGCTTATAACTTCCTTATGTAATTCCCGCAAAATGGTTTAGCGACTACTGACGTTTAGTTTCAAGACACTAGATTTAAACTTGCGATTCCAATGGTGGCCACGCCTTGCTCAATGCGAGTGGATGTCGATTCACCCATGGTCTACATAATTAGCAGACACTGGCCCCTCCCCGGCAGTCTGTCAAGGGTGGATTTACGACCCCCACTTGATGTTCCTTTGAGCCCAACACCGGCAATCCATGCCACTTACCTGTGAATCGCACGCAGCCAAATAAGGCGCCAGTAACAAGTTCCTATGGCCATGTTATATACAACTGGCTTCCCACCCGTCCTTTTGATGTCGGCTTATACTATCATAACATAAGCCGGCCGGCCAGCTGGGTACACATCGCTTTGACACTCAATGTTCGCAAGACTGACACTCGCAACCATTACGAAGCGAATAATTAGCCTCAGGGTCTAGCATATACATGTTGCAATCTGGCTATTGTTCCTTACTTATAACGTGACAATAAGCAAATGTAAACGATAGTTGTGCTTTACTAGTTCCTATATAAAAGTGTCCCTCAGCGTAATATATAGCACTGGCACCCGATGTAAAATTGATTGTTGAAATATAATCGGACAAAATATGAATTTAGTGGAGAAACATGAGCCTGTTCTTCCCAGTGAGGAGAATACAGTTTGGCTTAGACCTAAGTGTGTTTGTCCTAGTAAGATGAATACAGTTTGGCTTAGACTGGTGTCAAACTATTATTCCCAGTGAGATGAATACAGTTTGGCTTAGACTGATGTCAAACTATTATTGCCAGTGAGATGAATACAGTTTGGCTTAGACCTGAGCCTCTTAGTCCCAGTGAGATGAACACCGTTTGGCTTAGACTGGTGTCAAACTGTTATTCCCAGTGAGGTTAATACAGTTTTGCTTAGACTGATGTCAAACCGTTATTCCCATTGAAATGAATACAGTTTTGTCTAGACTGATGTCAAACTGTTATTACCAGTGAGATGAATACAGTCTGGCTTAGACTGATGTCAAACCATTATTCCCAGTGAGATTAATACAGTTTGGCTTAGACTGATATCAAACTATTATTCCCAGTTAGATGAATAAATTTGGCTTAGACTGATGTCAAACTTCAGAAACACAACGTTGAAAGTTGTAAATACGGAAACATCTTTGATGTTATTTCCAAAAAAGTTGCGTAGTGTTTTATGAATTGTATTTGTTCGTTACCCTTCTCAGAAAAGTTAAGCTTTTCAAAGACATCAATTTCAGCATATTAACTGATGCATGTGATAGTTTTAATAATGAAAATATGAACACTTCACACAGAAGGTCTGTTGTTGCCTGATCTGAAACGCACAAAAGAATTTCTGAGTGAAAATATAATTTCATGTCAGCGTCCTTTGACCGATTATACAATAAATCGCTTGGCAATTTGATTTTAAAAGCCTGAAGAAACTCTCATCAGTGGGCTATTTCTACATAGCGAACTACAAAAGAGGTAAATCGATTTATGATATTGTTTTGCAGTACAAATCAAAGCAAGACAAGTTTTAATTAACTGAATCAGTCACAATATAGAATAGCGAATGAAAGCACAGCAAGCGTGGAAACAAATAAAAAGAAAACAATTTTGAGTTTTGAGTCCTTCTATGTCGTGTCAGCTTCAAGCATGCATGATGCAGGATTTTAAATTGTATTTGTGTGATAATTCACTATATTTCCGTACATGTCTAGCTTGCATGAAGTATTACGGTTCTATTGTCTTAAAATAAGTAATAGAAAAGAGCGAAAAGCAGCACGTTTTGTAAAATTCAACAAATAATGTAGTTCCGTAAAATAAAAGGTGAAAATGTAAAAGAATACCTTACTGTATTGCGAATTAAATCCCAAAAAATCCTAGAATTTCTAACATATGTCCTAATGATTAAAGTTCAGAGTAAACTTTAGTGGTATTCCAAAATAAATCCAACTATGAAAGTGTTGATGTGCCTGTGATGGCCGTAATAGTAATGATATACCAACAGGTTTTTTTTTATCCAATCCGACTGAAACAATATAAGAATATATCCTTGTTTATCTACTTGATAGCTGGTCACAAATAGCATGTTCTATTAAAAGAAACTATTATTTAATGGAAAATTTCATTGTGGAAGGTTCCAAATATTTATAAGACAAACTTTTAGTTATAATTGGAACGTCGGTTACTAAAAGTATAATATACAATGTGATAAACAACGGGAAGATTGAAATTTCTTGGGGAATTTCAAATGTTCTGGATTCAGATTAAGATCAACATATTGTTTACGAAACCAAAATCAATGGTTCAGGTCAGGTAGCTTAACGAAGCTGAATCTTATTTACGTAAAGGCAGACCTATGCGGCTATTTATACTTTTGCATGTTCTGTTAAAGATAGAATACATAAAGGTGATCTATAAGAAAATGGCTCATGAGTGAAGTGGAAACGGAATTATTTTGAACAAATGAAACCACAAGTGACAACACGAAGTCGTTCCACGCTACGAGCTAAATATTTCCTTGTAATTGGCAACCAATCGTAGTCTTTTCTTTTCATAATAGACTTGAAGGGAAAGCATCGATTTTCATGGAAGTTTCCATTCTGTCGATGCCAAAGCTTGGAGACAACAAGTTCATCACCACTGTGGCGATATAACTCTTTTCTCCGATGCATTTTAATATCCCATTCTCAAATATACATGAAAGAACTTATATGTAACCTCGAGTTCAAACCTTGAGTGTTCGATGACTCTTTTTCATGGAATGAAATGATCTGAAATTAATAAGTGGAATATACACGCAATTAAATGTCCTGAGCTGATGTGGCCAAATATTGTCCTGATCAATTGGCTTACCGTCTTTACTAGCTTATAAGACAAGTCCAACTGTAACCTACAAATATCCGGATAGGCCGTAGCTTAATTCTCTGGCAGATCTTGGTTGTGCCATTTGTTAGGAGGAACAAACAAGCTAGACCCTGATCAGCAGGCACATTATGCTACGAAAGGATAGGAACGTTGTTGATTGCAGTTTGACAATACTTATAAGCGAGTACAGACAGTATAATTGCACCGCTCGAAGAGGCTATGGGCTGTTTGTCTATGGTATTGTGTTAGTGAATTGTGCAAACCCGACAGTGCTGCCTTCAGATGGGTGTGTTTTCATCCAGTGAAAGATAGACTGACATTCATATTTCTACTTTTGTCGGATCGTTATCATTCTTGTGAGATGGTGGATTTTCCATCAGTTTCAAACGATTCGCATTAATATATACTATAATAGTCGAAACAAATACAACCGGGAGTTTCAACTGAATAAAACCAGACAGACTATCATTTTCATAGACCGTTGTATTAATTTTGTTCTCACAATGTGTTAAACATACTCAAGACAAGGAAGATCAGTTCGTATTGCTCATAGACGACAGGTCAAGAATCTTGTTTATTTACTCCAGTGATTTGTTCTATATGGTGGCAGATTTTCCCCTCATCCGCTTAAATAAGCGGACGCATTCGTTCCCTATGTTGTCATAATTATGAATAAATCGTCTTAAGGCGAGAAATACGTCAACTTATGTAAAATGTAAGTCGAAATAGATATTTATTTATGTCGACTCAATCACAGGACATTTTTACCAAAAACTGCGTTAATGTCCACTTATTCCATCTGTGATGGCAATATTTCTGCTACACTTCCATTTAAAATAGATGTAGTAGTCATTCAGATTTGCCGAAATAATTATAAATAAGTCGTCTTTTCTGTGTCGACTTATTAGCAGGAGAAGTTGAACAGGTCGTGTTAATGCTAACACGAGCCCTCCGTTGTAATCACTTGAATTATTCAGATAATTCGGTATCATCTTGAAAAGAAGGTGGCAATTTAGGCGAGTTTTTTGGGCATTAATCGGAATACACCAGGTTGTTACCGCGTTTTCTTGTCTTGTTATATATTTTGGTTACGTGTTGCAAATATTGATACAGTCCGTTACTTGCATTTATACAATGTTAATCTCGTACTTCCAGGCACGCGTATGAACCTTCCATTTTATTATATGTGGCTTACAGCGAAATTCGTGCATTTTTATATTCTTTTCTTTTCGTCAGCTGCATGCTTGAACATTTGGAGACATATGCATCACTAATCCGGTGACGATTGCAGCAGCACAAAATACTGTCAAAGTTGTGTGGAATAGTTTTGGGTTAAAGTGCTTGCAGGCTAGGTATGGGAAAAATATCGTTGCGCGGAAGCAGGTAAGATACTGGATTCCGTAAAGCACTTGTTTCCCTCTTTTCAGTTTTAGATATCTGTCCGAAATGACATCTAATTTACAAGATCTCACTGGCTAGTGTGCCTTTTACTGACTACGTTACCTCTGATCCCACATCTTAGAAAATAAAGTAAATAGCTGGTTTGCATTTTTGTTTCTTTTTCTTAAATTTAGTAATAAAATTAGAACAACTCGCAGACAAAGCCTTTTTAAAAAAAACGTAATAAACAGCAAATAACGTCCGTTTATTCATCGATTTACAAGAACTTCTGGTGTCATCGTTTTAACTTGATATTTTAAAAGAAAATACGATGTTTTGTATGTTCTTAACGTAATGGTCCAATATTTTCTATAGATGGTGATTTGGATGGCAACACAACCACTTTCCCAAATAAAAAAGTTCAACGATGCTAGAGGGCATTGTCACGTGATTCAGTTGTAAATTTAGAAACATAGATTCAATGTAGTTCATTTTTACGTCATGTTAACTTCTTGCGTAGAAATAACAGCTAAAATTTTGAACTATAGGATTAGCCATGATAATGTAAATCGTGAAAGGCACTAATGTATTGCGATAAAAGCAAGTAAAGGAACAAGTTAGTTCACAAGCTTGCATAATTAACCAGATTTCCAGTGGGGAAGGCATATGAGTCAGATAACCACAAACTGACTGCTAGCTCTCCCGTTTAAATCTAGAAAAAAGGTAATTGTAAAATCTGACGACCAGTGACCAAACATACTCTAAAAGCATTTTGAATTAAGTCTTGAGTCTTGAAAACCCCCTGAAAATTAATACCAGACCCGGAGATGGAACTCCAGAAGGGTACCTGGAGCATTTGAGCCTCTAACATACTTAAAGCGGAGGACGGTCATGAAAATAGAAGCGAGCGGTGTAGTGTCTCCTTACGGTGGTCGAGTAGGTTGCCGTTCTGGTCAATCAGCGAAAAGCACTTTTGCGGAGATATTTGTAATGCAAGCTGACAGGCAGGGGAGTTGCGAATACCAGGAACCGCCCTGGATTCTGGTCCTGCATGATAACTATACAGTTGACAGCTTTGACTAGCACTAGTCCACGGGCCACCCTAATAGCTGGCTCAGGCTTCAGTTTGCTATGACAATTGATAGGCAGCAGTGCTGGCCTCTATCGCTGCGGAAAGGGTTGGACCATCGGCAACAATTCTAATCATTGTACCATCGCCCTTTAGGACTTTAATCTGCAGCTGAATTTCCTGGTTAATGGCGTCTATTTAGCAGGTACCCTCTGACAGGTTTACCGTATTCCGGGTGGTTTCACTGTCGGAGGAAAACACAAAAGTATTGTTAGCCGAAAGGCTGGTAAAAGACTGGGAGCAGGTGTAGGATCAGCAAATGTAGACTCGTAGAGACACCAGCGCAATCTCCTCAATATCGCGGAGAATGGGAGCCTCCAATGCCGTCTAAATGATTACACTAAACGCGAGTTTTTTCTAGCTTGCTGTGGGGTCGCCGGCATGCTCTTCAATAGCTCGATGGCATGTCGATTCGTCCTTGCTTGTTGGCTTTAGCATTTACGTATTTCTTTTGTTCCTTTTCTGTGCATTTTTCGTTCATAATATCATTCTTTACTCAATTGTTGGTTGATGGCGCTACCCTAATTGATTAGTGCAATGCGCCTGTATCCAACCCGGAAAGATGTTATCATCGTATCGAGTTGTTTGACCAGCTTGTTCTTGCCACTGTAACAGAGGATCGCGCTAGCACTGTTAGCTGTGGGTATTCAGGCTGACTCTCGTGCAGCAAGTGTTGTTTTGTTTTCTTTTCATTCTGGCTCATGTTTATACAGTGTTAGTACTAGTGCTTGTTATTCGTGTCCGCACTCACACTTGAAATGTTGATTGACATTAACTCGCATGTGTGGAACTCTGCAATTTGCTCTTCCATAAACGTCTCAAACACAGTACTAATTGCCTGCTTTTTCCCCTCTAAAAAGAAAAAAAAAACATTTTAGAGGATGGCAGTACCATCCTTGCTGTTCGCAAAACAGGCACTGTCGGAAGTACTTCGCACGTTTGTGGTGCAATAGTCGCAATGAGTAACAGTCCAGCATGCTGCAAGAAGGTACGAAATTCATTGCTCTTTTGTCGAGCAATATGGGACACCTACAGCTAATTCCGCCACGAGCTTGGCGTCGAGGAAAACAGCAAGTAGGTGCAACGAGTCAAAGATATGGTTGTCACTTGACTCGGTGGCAAGACAAAGTATCAACGGCAACTGGCTTTCTGACCAAAACTATGGCAGTCTGGGAAAAGGTTCTTACAGATGCCCAGGAAAAGAGAGCTGCAGCGTCTGGGGAATAGCAAAGTGAAGCCGACGGCATGGAAGCCCTTCAGGACGATGATAACGGCAACGATAACAACGTTAACAACGTTTGTGGCGGCTAGCAATGCCCACCTAGCGGGTTTTAAAATCATAGTTTTGTGCCGGCCATGAGGAATGTCCCCCCCCCCCATTTTGTCACAGTAAGTGGATAGCGGTGATCCAACGGTGCACGCCAGCGTTTGTAGTGTTACGAGAAATATGCGGGAACGAAAAGTTGCTATATTCTGCTGACACCATTCTTACCTAGTAGTCTTATGTTACTTGTTTAGGCTCGAATAAACAGTAACAAAAGAAAAAGTGAAAACAACAAGCTTTACAAACTTTAACATAATTTATTTCTCTGGAGAAACACTGTAAAAATGAAAAATAAGAACTTACGGTTTTAAGAATCAAATCCAAAAATAATCCAAGAATAATCCACGAATTATTTTTTAGAAGTCCTAATAATGAAATGTTCTAATGAATTCAAGTTCTAGGCCAGAAAAAGTCCAAAATGGAAGGCGATGACGTATACTGCAGTCTTTATGGTGTTGTAGCGTCTACAGTTCTTTGCAATTCCACAGACAACAATATTCCGGTGTTTGAATTTCCGAATAAAATTTAAATAAATGTCTTTGTCTAAGAATTCTTTATGAGCACTCAAATATTTCCAGGAAAAAGAATTATCTTTTAGAATCCAAATAATTTTAATAAAAATTGAAATATGATTCCAAATGGAAACAAACGCACTTTCCAGCGTAAAAGCCCAACTGAGAATATATCTACTAACATCGGCAGAAAACCTGAATACCGTTTAATTTCGGAAAACCAAGAATTGCAAAAAAGAGGCTATTTACATATAAAATCACGTACTCCCAGTATGACCTTGATAAAAAAACCAATAATTTTTTTCGAGAATAAAATAAAAATAGAAAGTTCTTTACTTGTCTCAGTGATTTCTGAATCAAGGTCGGAAACTAAGTCAAAAATAGAAACAGTGTTTCTATTATTAGCCGACCACAAAAAGAATCCGGTCAAACTAAAATTTCTGGAAAATATCAAATTCTTACAAAATTACATTACTTTGACATGTAATTAAAATAAAAAGATTTAAAAACTTACAAACAATTAAATTAAATCAAATATAAATTAAATCAAATATACGTAACTGTAGCTACTTCGCAGAAATGTCAGCTGTTGGCTTGGTGGCGACAAGTATTTATACTATTTCAATAAGGGTTTGATTTTTAAGTGGATTTAATTTATTATTTCAATTGCTTAATTAATGGGTGAATTTTGCTATGTCATGGGATCATTGGATTCGCTATAAACCGTTCAAGTTTTATTTTCTTTAAGTATTGTTTTTTGTTACTTTTAACGTTACTATTGTCTTAACAGCTTCAGTTCAACAAGTTCTGTGATTAAAAGAATTATATTTTGGTACTTAAGTGACTTTCGCCCACTGTAATGGACCAATAATCGCTTTCATTCAATTAATAATAGATGGTATAACATTTTTGTATAATTGCCTACAATTGTTTGAAAAATTAATTTGATAGTATTGGGATTTTTTAATATTAAAACAATGGAAGGCTACCTTCCAGTCTATTGAAAAATTAAAATAAGTTATGGAGCGTTACCGTCTGTGACCAAGGGTTTAAGAATAAGGAAAAATGATGGTTACGTGTTGACGCTAGTTCGCGTTTATTGCCAAGGCTAGTCGGCGAGTAGGTAGAAAACTAATCAGTATTATATCCCAAAGTCTTCCAAAGTGATTAATATTATATCCCAAAGTCTTCCAAAGTGATCAATATTATATCCCAAAGTCTTCCAAAGTGATCAGTATTATATCCCAAAGTCTTCCAAAGTGATCAGTATTATATCCCAAAGTCTTCCAAAGTGGTCAGTATTATATCCCAAAGTCTTCCAAAGTGACCAATATTATATCCCAAAGTCTTCCAAAGTTATCAGTATTATATCCCAAAGTCTTCCAAAGTGATTAGTATTATATCCCAAAGTCTTCCAAAGTGATCAGTATTATATCCCAAAGTCTTCCAAAGTGATCAATATTATATCCCAAAGTCTTCCAAAGTGACCATCAGGCCATGCAACTTTTTAATCGGACAGATACATTTCTAAAGTTTCCATCCCTGGGGTCTCGTGAGAATTTTCAAGGAGTTTTTAACACGACTTATATGAAATAAACCAATTATATGGAATCTTTGAGCATGGATCGCCCGTCTGTACACTTTCTCTTATACCACCCATTTTGTAATTATTTGACTGCAGTGCTGCTCACTCCCGCTTCCCTGCTGCCTCTGCATGCTAATCTATGTAGATGTGTGCTGCTTTCCTTGCAATTTTAAAGCTTATTTCCTTAACATAACTGTTAACGATCACCTATGTCTTTACGAAAATACTTAATTAGCAGTTACAAGAGGGTGTATAATCAGCTTTAAACCCTAATGAATGATTTGAGATGTAGAGAAAAAGGCTAGACTGGTTGCTAACTATTTTAGAGCGCATCGGGTTGTGTTCCATTAGTTCTTTAGAGATGTATAATTCAATAAATTGCCGGACTCGAACATGAAGATAACATTTTCCCCATGAGTGACAAATTTCTTATCTTATCTTTGGCAATACCATGCGACTTTTGTGTTTAAGTGCATTTTTATGTCATCAGTAAATAGCCACCGAAGAGAAGTTTACATAACGAATCGGTATCTGGGAAAAAAATGCATAAGATTTCGCGCAAAATAAGAGGAAAATTGCTCCTGACGTCTGTCTACTATAAATGCTATTCTCTAATCAGATAAAAGCAAAGGACAGTTTGCTTTACAAGGCATTATAAGAACTAGGTACTTTTTCTGGAAATATTCTTTTCAATAAATATCTTCGACCATTATCTGCTTTTCAACACAAGATAAATGCAGCTCAAAAGAAATAAATCAATCTTTCCGACTCAAAAGCAGTAAAAATGGTTAAGGGAATGGGGGTCACAATAATTTACACTGGACTTTTCATTCCGAAACAACATATGAAATATTTTCTGTATGTTTGGCACACATACTCGTATGGGTATGATCGCCACAATTCCTTTCCCTTTAACTTATTTTTCAGTCATGTTAATGTATAAATAAAGACATTCTCTCATACAAATTTGGTTAAAAATATACAGATAAATCCACAAACATTGAAAAGATAATATTAAGTTTTATTACTATTATTATTATTATTATTGTTATTCACCGTGTCAGATTCCTCCCCCCTACAATGTTCTAATTACTCCCTCGGACCTATATTTGCAATCGCACATTTATTAAACGTTACATTAGATTAAGATAACGGGAAAAAGAATAAATTATAACACTTTCCGACAGTAGATAGTTCACTTTAACATTACACATTTCCTCCACCATTAGTCATTTCAATGAATACCAACAGAAAAGTTAATTAGAGACAAGGAGGAATGTAGGATAGTAGCCGATTTAGGCCCGCACTCAGTTCCCAGTGGAACAAATCCCAATATGAGTTTTCTCTTTCTTTCTTGTAAATATGTGCTTGCTTTTTATCAGGGACGGTTTCATTATCGGAAATGGACCATCAAAATGTAATCTGTTTTGCCTACGTTGTGGCGCCTAAATTCGTGACATATTTCGGGTTTTTCTTTCCATAATCGTCACAGTGGGTTTCTTCTTTAGGTAGGAAAACACGATTGCCACAGTGCTGTAAACATGGTGGTAAATTGGTACCTAGAGTACTCTTTGAATAATTAGATACCTAACTTATATTGTATTTACTGTGATCTTTGCTCTTTTGTTGTTGTTGTTTGTTTTTGTGTTTTTGTAAAATGTGAAGATTTTGTATAAAACGCTGCAGAAAACCTAGAATTATTTCATCACAGAGATGAAACAGAAGGGCTAAAATATCATACGTTTACATGCACAAACAACTGATGACGTCACAATTTAATGAGTCAAACTTAATATGATTAGGATCTGGAAAAAAAGTCCCATAAATAATACAATAGCCACACTTTTGCATATACAAAAACCATGAGTACCAAATGACATCAAGACACGTAGCACACCATCGCTGTGTTCATTACCGTGACTTACTGAATGCAATCTCTTGCTCTTGGCCAAAACATTCACGTTTCTTTATGAAGTATAAACTTACCAGAATATGTATTGGTTAGTGTATTTGTACCGGAAAATATGAACGAATTTTTTTTCTCGGATAAATAGTACACGACCTTTGGGAGTGACAAAACCATATTTTCCCATCCAAATGCAGTAACCGTTTTATTATATACTCGTTTTCTTATTCTGCCTAAGGCTTAATCATATAAAAAATACACAACAAGAAACAAAGTAATTGAATTTATACTGTATTCCAAAATAAATACACATGCGCAGTTTCGTCGATACACAGCAATAATATTAATTTGCACATAACTCCGCCCATTTAAATTTGAACTTAGTCACGCGCTCGACATTCAAAAAGAATTGTCGCATTTGTCTACTTAAAATTGAAATTTTGAGTCATATTGTGAATGAACGCCCGTTCCAACAACCTTTCCAGTTGGTCTAGACTGAATGGATTTTTTGGTTTTTTTTGTGGATTTATTAGCTGTGTCAATTCCACACAAAATACCCGTGTCTGTGATCTGAACAGGGAGGGACGTGTCTTGACTCAGCTGCACGTGTGTCATTGAATGTTTGGGATCATAATGTGGGGAAAATATGAAATATTTTTATTGTAACTATTAAAAAGACGTTCCGAAATATCAGGTTCATTTCATTTTGAATAGAGTCATGAGAATGGTATTGCACTTGGAAGATATTCGAAATTACAATACAATTTCGAAATGTTTAACCAAGCTTTAGAACCCATGACGTAGTTCATATAGTTCGGATTTGCAGAACTAAGAAAGTACATTTTGAGGAAATTCAAGATGCAAGAAATGTAAGTATATATTTTACCGTTCTTATTACCAGCTAAAGAAAACATGTTTATGCCTGGTCATTTGCGTGCTACCCCAGCAATGTTATGACCTGTTTGGCATTTATCGCTAGCCTAAATCTGAAACATTGTTATCAAAAATGTTAACGCGGAAAAACGCTTAGCAGCTGGTGTGTCACAATCCATTCAGCCAGAGGAAATAAGAAATCTTTGTCGTCTTGGCTTACTGGTTCCGAGGCCCTTACTTTTCTAACAAAATCTTGAACTGCATTTTTCCCCACGAATTTAGTACTTTCACTTATAAAATGGTACGTCTCTGATAGATATGCGATAGCCCTTGCCCTAAGTATGCCTTTCTATGATGTATTTACGTATCCCAGAGAGCACAGGCCTGAACCATTCTATTAACGTAAATTATGAACATTTCTCCTAAAGAACTGTTTGAATGGTCAGAATGGTATTATCAATACTACGTCTCACGTTTGTTGAGGACATTGCGAATACCATATTCATGCACTCGCTTTGAAAAGTTTAGTGTGTACTCAGTAAACTCGCCACGTTGTTCACTTTATCGTCTCTACTTTCAAATAGACGAAACAGATGTTTTAGATCACTCAAAAAAAAAATCTAATAAACTGAAACCTAAACTCTACTCCATGAGTGTACATGGTTTGTTTACAAAGTAGTTCCTAATATTCCATATTATTTTAGGCACACGTTTCGTGCACGTGCGTGCAATATAAAGGTGTTCATTATCATAGAATGCTGCACGATTCTGACAATGTAATTATAACGGAAAAAAGAGTATATACTATTTTTTTACTACATGACATATCGCACTGCATTCGGCATAGAACTCATTTCCCTGTATACCTCAAACTGGTGACTAAGTTATTCGCCATTTGCCGTCAATTTCCTCCTCTTTATGTTGTTTCATTCAATAAAAGAATCTGGGAGGTGGATTTGGGTGTAGAAAGTCATGACGCATTTTGTCTTCTTCGTTGACACTGTTCTTGATGTGATATTAAGAAATGTGTCCGAAATAAAAGTAGCAACCAGTCATGGTTCTTGTATTCTAATGTGCGGAGTTGATAGAATAAGGTTTATGCGACCTAAACGTTAAAATCTCGTTACGGCAGCAATATATTCTGAAAGATTATGAGCTGCGAGGAGCGGGCATTCATTCCTTACATAAGTTATCAAAAAAATATCATTTTTAGATAAAAAAAAGAATAATGTTCAGTGAAATATATTTGAACACTTAATGAAACAAACATGGCCTTAAACAAGGTTAAAAATATTGCCAGCTAGACAAGTTTATCGGAAGGACTTTCATTAAACATGTATTCATTACTATGTCTGATATACTTAGTGCACGTGGTTATGTCATCGTTCTTGTATATGTCAGGCAAGGTTCCCAAATACTCTTCTTGAATACGCACAAAGGCCAGTGATCAGTGAAAATCCTTTAGCTTGAGTCTATCAATCAGAAACTGATTTTGCTGTCGAAAATCGAATCTTAGTTCAGGTTAAGACCTTTATGAACCCCTGTCCCGGGTTGAGGCACTAACTATTCTTCTATTCCTATGATGATTTCGACAATCCGAATATGTATTTCTGTATGCATACTAAACTTTAGAAAAAAAAGACGTCGAAGTGAGATTGAATGAACATACGTTGATTAAATCAATAAACCGACGACGTGTGTCGAATTCGAGTTCTGGGTAGTCATGGGATAGTTTAAAGCTCTTTCCCTTATCGGTCCCTAATTTCTGAATATACTGCTTATGAATGGGCTGTCAAGCATTAGGCCGATAAATTAGCCCTTCACCCGTGATGATACTGATTTTCGGTTGAGGGGCTGATATCACCTATTCATTAAAAGCTTCAATTATCTACATCCATGTTTGGCTGCACACATGTGTGTACATTTTATACACTTACCGGTATTTCTCGTGGCTTTTCAGTTATCGTCGGCTGGAGGGTTTATTTGGTGACATGTAGATTATATTTTCGGAGTAAATCATATGTTTGGTGACTTGTAAATCCACCAGGAATAGCAAAACCACCTGTCCTGTGTCCATTTTGAATTTCGCGCCTGGTATTAATGTTATCAATTACCGGTATGTGTCTTTAGTGTACGCAGGTTTGTTCCGGAAAGATTTGCATGCAGCAAAACTGCACATTTTAATGAACAAGTCACATCAAACCCACATATCGTCTATCACTATCAACACATATTTGTGGGGCTGATTTATCGGACTAGTCAAGCATATGAAGGGTATTGTATTAAGGGTCCAGCAAAGTACTTATATAAAAGAATGATGCATCACGCTTGCTTTAGTTCCAGAGTACATTACCGTTAAGATTAACTTTGACACCCCTGTGCACTCCGTGCTAACTTCGTTCCAGCAAGGCGTGCACAGCTAAATTAACGCAAAGTGAATAACTGTGCGCTAGGTGGTTCACCTTGAAGTACATTATGGTTTACTGATTAGTTTTGCCTCCACATTACAGCAATGTGGTTGTTTAAGTGAAGTCGTAAATCGTTTATTGAATGAATCCCAAAATTATAATTGATGCCGTTAAATCATTCATTTCTTCATTCATTCCTTAGTTTATTCAATTATTGTTTTAATTGCATAGCATTACATATTTAACACTAATTATCGCAATATAACAGTTAATTATTACAAATATATAATGGCAAAAAGTGTTGATTAGTCGTTGATATAATTATTAGTTCTTTAATTTAATTGATCTGATTTTTGTGCATTCAGTTAAATTAAAGAATAAATAAATAATTTAGATAAATAAATCAATCAAGCAATTATTATTAAACCTGTATTTTATTTCAGATAATATAGAATGTTACCGTATATATAATGAATATATACACGCTCACTGCGAATTCAAGGCATAACATTTTTTTTCGGTCCCATTTTAAGTTTCTGTTCAAGTGATTTGACATCGTTAGGTTTTATATCTTTTTATCTTTTCTTTATTCAGATATTTGTTGGTTCTAATTATAATTGTGGCGCAGCACCTCTTGATATATTAAATGAAACGAATATATCTCTTTATTTGTATTAATGCAAGTTACATAATAAGATGGATGGAAGGAGAAAGGAAAGGTTAAATTGTATTTTTTTAAAGTTTGCAAAGACAATTAATAAAGCTTTAAAAGGACACTTTATAAGCTTGAGGTTGGATATCTTATTAGACTTAATACATTCAAGCACCTGTCGACTAGCAACCAATGCTACAGCTGGCAAAGGACTTAGGCATCTTTCTTTACTGCAGATAAACCGGAAGCACATCTAACTTTCAGGCCTAATGGCCGTCGGCCGACTCACTGCCACTATATATCGCACTCAAATTGAAAGGCTATTAACTTCAAACTTTGTCAACCTTTCTTCGTGGAATTTTCAGCATGCTCCTGAAAGAATTACCACAAAGTATCATGGGATAAGTGTCCACATAGCATACCGTGACTTTAAAATCATGTGTTGTGCTAATGAGTGAGCGTGGTTATATATGTCTGGCGATATGTAAGTGATCAGTATTGAATACAGTTTGACCTAGTACTGTCTATATTTACTTATAAGTTTGGTTCAGCTTCAAACAACATACTGCACCGGCATACCAGGGCTTATATTGGTTGTTCTACTGATCATTCTGGGACTATACAGTTTTTGCAGCTGAACCCATCTTTTAACACAGTCTAAGTCTAAACGGTGCTGTACGTATTCGCTTATAAGATGAGTCAAACTGCAAAAAACAAAGATCCTGATCGGCGACAGCATAACCAGCATGCATAGCAGAGTGTATGTTGTTTGTTCTACTGATTACTCTCAATAACCTGCACAGTGCCAGATCTGCTGGCGGATTATGCGACAGCAGATCTGGGTCTGTGTTGTTTGCATTTGGACTCTTCATATAAACGAGTAAATACGATATATTGAGTAATATTCATAATTTAGAAGACCTGTTAATATTAGGGTTTACTGTTTATCATGTAAACTGTGATCTCAGACCACATATATCAATCCAATTATTACATTTCTCGGAATAATTAAACAGTCTCAGATTATATTCATGAGCAGTCATGCAAATTCTTTGAGGGACTGGATGTTGGAGGGGGTGGCTGTTCTATTATGACTATCATAAGTGCTCAGAAGGCACAAAGGTAAAATGGATGATGCTCATTTCCATTAATGAATGCTTATCTGGGACAAAAGTCTTTTTTATTGCTTGGTAAACTATATAAATTATACAAACAAAAACGTCCAAGCAAACAAATCCCTTACAAAATAACACAATGCTTGTATATCAAATATCCCTACCCGATTCTACGTTACGTACAAATTGTTTCTTATTCTATTTAGGTTACCCCCACCCCTCCTCCTACTCCAAGTATTCTGGCTCTGACTCTGGTAAATGAATTGCATTTTTATAAAAAAATAAAATTTCATCTTTACTCCAACTTAATTTATTCCCACGTCTTTCCCCGCGTTTGTGTAACGAACTTGCATCACCCCCACCCCCCACCCCATACTATAAGCTTCTAATGCATGCAGTCTTAATGGTAAATTAGTTTCAGAGTTGGCGCCATTGCTAACATATCTTTTTCAACAATCTTTGAACCTTTACAACATCCCAAAGGATTATACAAACCTATGTCCACTGTTCACAAAAGATGATAGCGTAATGGCCGTTAACTACCGTTGAGACTCCCTCACATGTGTTCTTATAACGTACTGCATAGTGTTTGCTCTAACATATTCTGTGCTCTAACATCAAAAAGCTCTTTGTTTCTTTTTTCTATCATAACTAATAAACAGCCTTCGGGAAATTAGACAACTGTATCGTATAACTGGAGACTGGACGAAAGATTTAGATCAAAGTTTCCAGGTAAATATTATTGTACTAGACTTTGAAAAAGCTTTTGACACTGTCCTACACGAAATGTCAAAGAGTAAGGTGTCTCATGATTGAATTGTGAGGCAAAACTCTACGCTGGGTAGATTTTTTTTCTTTATTGTTCAAGAAGAATATGAGATGGTAAATGGTTCTAAGTCTGGTTGATCCAAAGGAGCGTCTGGAGAGAATCGGGGAACAATACTTTGATGAGTGCTTTCTCCTTGCACATTAATGATTTCATGATTGAAATTGATCCAATAATTTGCTAATTGGCAAGTGACTGCGTATGATTCAGATGAATCAGAACTCACAAGGATGCAAAGATACAATAAAATGATATTAATAAACTTGCATAGTGGGCAAAAATATTAACATAATTCAATGACAAGAAAGAAATGCCATAAAACCAGTATGTCATATTCACTGGTAGTTACTTTTTTGTTAGACAATTTTAATTTGATAAAATATTTGGGTTACAATGGTTAAACATTTATTGTTTGTTTTTTTCGTTTTTTTTTTCTCGTGAACACTTAAAGATTGGAATTCTTTACTACAGATATTAATCACAACTGCAGAATCCTCCGAAAAACAAACTAAAACCGTTTCAAAATTAGAACGGATACATTTTTTCTAAAAAGTGTATGTTTTTTGTGTGTAATGTTGACGTTGAGCAGTGCAATAACGTCATCGTGATGTAACACCAAGCTAACCCTTGTCAAAAATATATATTCTAATATATACATGTATGCATGTCTACTCTCTCGGGGCTTCGTGTAAATCGGTTGCCAAACACCTTTACTATACCTTTCTTTAGATCTTGACAATTATCGTGGAACAAAACAATAATTATCAACCCCACTTAGAGACCCTTAGCATCTTCTTGAGACAGGTAGAAATGTATTTATGTTTACTGCCCTTTGAACAGGGAATTCAATACCTTCCCTAACCGATATGTCTTTTACTCTAAAACTAGAGGACGGAGGGTCTTTACTGGTCTTTGCAAAAGGATAGATAGAAAAAAATAAAGAATAAAAATATATGGTTAAAAATATTCCCACTTGAGATCATACGTGTTCAAAAATTAAACTTACACAGAACACAAATTTAGGTCGCATGTGAAACAACATCTCTGAAGTAAGACAAATTCAGATTGTTTGAAAGTGGTATTTGTTTCCAAACATAGGTCTGTTTGAAATGTTTCTCTCCATTTTGCAGAATGTCTTTTCGTAACCAATATGACTAATTCGCCTTAAATTTTATTTTGAAAATTACGGATTTCAAAACGTTCCGAGAAGTATGTTGAAGATAGCACCACATAAGTATTCTGTAGTCTGGTAAATAGATCATACATATGCCTGTCCGTTTGTCTTTGGCTTTATGTTTGCTCCTAAACCGCTAGATGGAATCTGACAAAACAGGATATACTATGTAGGTGTTTGAATGGCAAAAGGGTCATTAATTTTTCCCTTCGTTATCTGGGGTCTAAGATAGTGGTAAAAAGTTATAAATACAACTGTAATTGCATTTCCATTTTCAAGTATTTGACTACACTTTCTGTAAACGTAGTCATGGCAAAACTACACATTATAAACAGGGAACGTGTGTACGTGTGTGTGTGTGTGTGTGTGTGTGTGTGTGTGTGTGTGTGTGCGTGCGTGTGTGCGTGCGTGCGTGCGCGTGCGTGTGCGTGTGTGTGTGTGATTTGGATTTTTAACGTAGCTTTAACGATTTTTCAGTCATATCGCTACGATGTCTGCAGTGTGGCAGTTTATAGTAATGTCTGGCAGAAAATGTATGATACAGCAGACATGTAGCATGCTGTCCGACCCAATCACATTATCCTGACACCAGGTTAACCAGTCTTAACACTAAACTCTTTATGCTGAGCGCAAAGCGAGGCAGCTGTTAGTACCATTTTTATAAATCTTTGGTGTTACCTGTTTAGACTTGAATAAACAGTAACACAAGAAAGAGTGAAAACAAGAAACTTTGAAAAATTTAACAAATAATGTATTTCCGTGGAAAAATACTGTAAAAATGAAAAAATAAGAACTTATGATATTAAGAATCAAATCCAAAATCATCCAAGAATAATCCACGAATAAAATTTTAGAAGTCCTAATATTGAAATGTTCTATTGAAATCAAGTTCGAGACTTGACGAAGAATCCAAGATGGAAGGCGATGACGTATGCTGTATCCTGTATTGTGTTGTGGTCTACAGTTCCTTGTAGAAACACAAGAAGTTATACTCCGGTTTTGGAAATCCGAATAAAATTTTTAAGAAATGTCTTTATTCAGGAATGCATTCTGAGCACTCAAAATTATTTCCTTATAAACGAATTAATAGTATTGAATCCAAACAATTTGAATAAACATAAAAATGTAATTCCCAAAATGACACAACAAAAGAAACACCTTTACATCTCAATGTTTAGAAGCCCGACTTAGATTATTTCTCTAAAACGATGGTTTAAAACTTGTATTTTACGCAAAACAGATGCCCGGATAAGTGTCATGTGATTATGTTTGCATAAAAAAAATTATGTCCTTGATAAGAACCAATAATTTTACTCCGAGAATAAAAGTTGTTTACTTCATTAAAAACTATTTACCAGTCGAGGGTCATGTAATTAACATAGCTTAATTCGCAACCATATTATTCCCACAATAAAACTAAATTAAAAATAACTTGTTCACATGGTTGTTAGTAATTTTGAATTAATGTCTGGAACCAGGTCAGCCTTATATCCTTACAAAAATGAACAGTCAAAGTCAAACTATTTTCTGGAAAAAGTATCGAGTTCCTAGTAAACATAATTACATTATTTTGACATATAATGAAATTAAAAAATAAAAATATTTTAAAACTTACAAACACCTGAGCGGTCGGGGAACTTACAGCCACTAATCACAAGCAGAGATGTAGGGTTAGGTGGGAAAAATAAATGATAAAAAATAATGAGTTCGCTATGAGACGCTAAATGTTGCTTTCGGTTTTTATCTTCTATAATGAGTTTGAAGTAACACAAATGGATGAGATCAAGAATTATCACGTATCATTACTCCATAGTGGGACATGCCCTTCTCCCCCTTTCTTTCCTTATGCACGTTGTATTATCTTTGACCCATCACATAGACAGTGTGATCTGGGAACATGCGTCTATCTTAAATTGGGGGAAGCGAGGTTGCTCATTTGGTAGAGAGTCCGACTCGTAATCCAAAGTTCGACACCCGTCAGGCGAGCCCGAGTCAGCTGTAACTTTGAGAACGGCACTTAGGTCCTATTTCCTACGCATGATATCGCTAAAACTAACTTGTCTTGGTCTCAACGGGGAAGATAATTTTGAATCTCATACATGACGCAGTCGAACGAAAATCATTCCATATCACAGTATTACATATCGAGGTTAAGAATTCAAATACACAAAATTCTCTGACCACATCATCCAGATATAGTTTAAGACAATTCAACAAATGTTTCAGAATATATAATAGAAAAATGATGAAGACACATGTGAAATTATCGCATATGCCCAAAATATATTGCGTAGATACAAAATGGGTATGTAGATCATTTTTTTTTCTTCTTGTTTATAATTAATGTAGCCGATGCGCGAGATAAATTGAAAAAGTCACATAAATTGCTAAAAGTACGGTTAGGTATTCCTGTTTTTCCTCGATTGGCATTTCCGTATCAGGTATTCAAGCCACATGCGTTTCCGCTAATGGTCATTTCCGCGGCAGGCAGATATGCGATAAATAAAAACATTTATTGAAGATTGAAAAGTGAAATTAAATCTTGAGAAAGGCAGTAAGAAAGATTCAGAACTGAAACAGAAATAGCGAAAAATATGAAAATTAGACATTGTCAATTGGAACTCAAACAAAGATTAAAAATTAACATTTAATTTGTAGGTGTTATAGAGAAATTAATCATTTACAATATTACTTAGATTGCGAAAAATCAAACCCATATTTTCAAAATCAGACTTATTTACAATGATAGATACAAAATGGGCTTGCGATGTCAATCAAAAATGAGACTTCGGAAGCAGTTACAAAAAAAGAAATGCAAAATAGAAAATTATCATGTGACATAATGCATCGAGCATTTTGAGAATCTTACTTCATGCAATAATTTGCATCAGTGTTTTCCGTTTATTTGCGATACGCTTATTTTTAATCTACATATGCCTTCATTTTATGTGCGAATCTGACAGTTTAATATGATAATTTGATAATATTTATTGCACATTAAAAGGATTTGTTACTTTGTTCAATTCCTGAAATCTTGTTTAATGTTTACTTAACTCATTAATTAGCAATAGTATCGTTTTGCACTTGCGCGTAGCAATCTTCCATTCATACCAACGATTTCACACAATTACCGTAATCGCTGATGAAGCGGTCACTAACATCGGCGCGGAAATTTCGCGGAAATGCAGCCGCTAAGATGACGGGTGCGGAAATACCTGTCCCCGAAAAACCGGAAAACACTTCTTTACAAGCGTTAAATTGAAGCTTTGCATGCAAGACTTTGCACTTGTAACTTGTTAATGAATTCCGACGCAGGAAACAGTCTGGTTGTTTTGATAACAATTGGCCTACCGCTAAAGCAGACATAACCACAGTTACTCATTAGAATATAAGGTCAGCTTAGTTTATGTTGACACTGCCATCCTATGAATTTTGTTTATTAATTTAAAGCAGTTGAAAAGTTTCATGAAATATTATTTAAAAAAATGTTTAGGTTATGACGTTTTGAATTTGAATATGATATAAAGTCGTGTTTTTCGTGACGTCAAGAGCTATTGTTTGTTTTCTCCCTTGGGCGAGTCCAACGACCTTATTCGATGCGGTGATTCGTCTTTGCATGTTTACTCACCACGATTTTGAGGGAAATTCAAGTCCCTTAAGTTAATTAATTACATTTAGAGTGTTGATATCTCCGAAGAAAGGGCCTTTTGATAATACCTATACAAAGTGAATTAGATGCGTAATATGGTCAGTAATGCTAAATAACGTACTAAACGTGTTAACTACATCAAGGATAAAGACTAAACATTCACCTCAGCTGATAAGGAATCACGTCAAAAGTACATAACGTCCTATAATGATAGTCGGCTGCGTGACGAACATAGTGCTCAAATGTTTGATAAGCTTCCAGTGCGCCTATATAAAAAGGAAAACAAATTTTGTCGGTGGTAATTTTGGTCGGCTGTGTATCGGTATTTGTACGTGTTAGAATTTTAGAGACATAAGATACGTTAATTATATCTTGATATGACGTGAATGGGGAATATGACGTCTATTTTACGTTCAGTGTTTGTTTATATTATGATTGTTTTAAATTATTCTGATTTAATCTAACTTTATTAAATTTCAATTTTATCATGAACAAAACCATTTGCTGTTCGCTCATCCATCAGTTCTTCTTGTCATATCTTAGCTAATTCAGCTCTACTGTTGTCACTCTCAACAATTTCTTTAGCCAGGAGCGAGTTGCTCTTATGGAGAAAACAAGATGAAATAAAGAGAAAATTGATATAAGGTAGGTAATGAAATAAAGACAGAGAAATTAATAATATGTAATTACAGTAAATTCAAACCAAGATAAGCAAAAACTTAATTGAATCCCGAACTCCCTCAAGGTCAAATTTAATTAAAAAAGTTTATCACTCTTGGTGTTACCTTTTTATGTTACAAGAAAAAATCCCCTCCTGATTATAATGTCGTAAGTGCCTGTAGAATATTTCACCCCACTCACCAACCTTAGTGGAACACGTTACCGATTGAAATAATTAGTAACCCATCCATTAAAAGCTTACCTTAATCGGGTTAAACATAAAATTCCTTCGCATTATTAAGGTGGTGATCGGGTGGATCAAGTTTTGAGATTGCGATTAAGAAGCAAATGCATTGGCTGAAATAGCAATTTATTCTTGTTTTTAACAATAGGTACTGTACATGCGGACAAGCAGAAACAGTTGAACACTTCATGTTAGAGTGTAAAAATATACAACTCTAAGATACAGAGCAGAGCAGAGAGAGAGAGAGAGAGAGAGAGAGAGAGAGAATTAGGATTGCAAGTAAACCATTGAAAGCCAAAAATTCACGTTAATAGGTTGTTTGTATGTCAGTCTCAGTCTGCCAACGGACCATAGCTTAGTTCTATTGAATTACGACAATATAATGTCTGACCTAAACTAGTGGGGATAGTGTTGGATCCCAGGAGAAGAAAAATGCCTTGCAAATATGCATGCTGGGTATTGCTATTTGAAAGAAATTAGCTCCATACATATTCTGTACCTTGTGCACTGTTATTTACTATCGAGTGAAATCCATGTACACCGACTGTACTCGCTTGTAAGACGAGCTCAACTGCAAAATGCATAATGCGCGCTAGACCTGGGTTTATGCAATGTGTTAGGGGTAATCAGTAGAACAAACAACATAGACCCTGACCTGCAGGCACATTATGTTGCTGCAGATCATGATCTTTGTTGCTTGCAGTTTCACTCGTCTTATAAAGGAGTACATACGGTACCTTGTTCTTTCAAATCTACTTAAACTTCGTAGACAAGAAGTGCAACGTCAAATTTGATCTTAAACGTGCATTATGTTAGCTTAAGCTCTTGACTCGTGACATAGGAAGTATCCAAAACACCGCTTTCTTTTTCCATATGAAATCAAAATGATGTGGTCACTTATTTAAAAAAAACTACTCCCTTCAAGTGAGCACTAAGTCTCAAAGAATGTGTCTTTGGATTGCATTACATATATTTAATTTTCATCAAATGACCAGTTACCGTATATCATTCAATAATAAATATTTTTGAACTTTTAAATATCTAGTATGTTAATAAGTGTGCTTTATATTCAAAATAATTGTTATATTATCTTGAGTATTTATTCCAGTTTAGGAATTTTTGTGTGTGTCAAATTTAATGTATGCACAAACTGTGTGTACTTTGCAGAGCGACACCGACTTCATAATTTCCTGAAGAGACATTTCCGTTGGTAAATGTATGTGTTGATTGACCTTTAAATTATATTTCTTGATCTTCAATTCCGGATATTAATGCATTTAGCACAATACAATCTAATTATATGTGCATTTTTCACAAAGTGGAAATTTCTAAATTTACACTTGTATTACAGAATTATTAATAACAAAATGTTTGGCATGAAGAAGGTTAGATTTTCACATTTTGTAGATCTTCATAAACAACGCATTTTTTGAAGATGATGTTTTCATAGAAAGGCGTGAAAACTATCGAAGGCATAATAGGCAGCCTACACATAATTTATAGCACCGGAAACCGATGTTAAGCTATGAAATCTTGCTTACGACGATTATTTTTGTTTTACTAAAGATAGGGTTAGTTTGGAATCAAGGTGAATGAACTAAGTGTCCTGTTGTATAATATTTCACGCAACTGTTTGTAACATTTCTTCTAGATGTCTAGAATTTTATAAAATAATAGGATACCTTGACCGTTACATGAGAATAAACATACATTTACCGACGATTATATTCGAAGGTACTGACAAACATGAGACATGCTAGTTTCTATGAGACCGTAAAAAAGCTAGACAGCTTGCGAGCTCACACAGGCCGAGAAAAAGCTGGACCTGTGTATGTTTCCACTAAGACCTAGAAAAAGCTAGACAGCTTACAAGTCCACTGTGACCGGGGAAATGCTTTACTGCGTATGAATTCACTAAGACCGAGAAAAAGTTAGACTTGTTTATGTGTCCAATAAGACCGAGAAAAACCTAGATCTTTTATGATTTCACTAAGACCGAGAAAAACTTACGTCTACTTATGAGTTCGCTAAGACCGAGAAAAACTTGCATCTACTTATGAGTTGGCTGAGACCGAGAAAAACCTACATCTAGTTACGAGTCCAATAAGACCGAGAAAAACCTCGATCTTTTTATGAGTTCACTAAGACCGAGAGAAACTTACATCTACTTATGAGTTCGCTAAGACCGAGAAAAACTTACATCTACTTATGAGGAAACATAGGTCTTCTTTTGAGTCCACTTAGACCGAGAAAAATGTAGACTTCTTTTTGAGTCCATTACGACCGAGAAAAACCTAGACATACTTATCAGTCCACTAAGACCGAGAAAAGTTAGACCTTCTGTTGAGTTCAGTTTAACCGAGAAAAAGCTAGACCGGCTTACGAGTCCAAAAACTAGACCTGCTTATGTGTCCAAAGAAAACTTATCAGATTAATTGGCTCGATATACTAATGCCAGCATCTCCACGTACAAATTTGATAAAATTTTGTTCACGTACAAAATTAATTTATCTCCGTATAATCTACATGTTTGCTCTTGACAATAATAGTGGCAGATCTCAATACCTCAAGTTGCAAGGTTTGCTTATGACCAACACTACGATTCTTTGACATATTTCGTTTTACAGTAACATTTCAGCTCAGTGCAAACATTAAAATCAATTATTCACACACCACCCCGAAAATTAACGGATACTATACAAATAAAAGTTGTTGAACATGCTATTAATATGTAAAACAATCATATCTTGCTGGTTTGAAAATAATTACTCAGTTAAATGATATTTTGGTTGTTTTTTAGTGTATCAAAGAGGTAATTGCCTGCTAGTTCTTCGCTGTATTAAAGTTTATTAATTTGTGGCACATCCTAATTAGCGTGCCAAACGTACGACCAGAAGGATCCGGGTCCAAAATCCTAGACAAAAAGGTCCGGCTTAGCCAAAGTGGTGTGCCTCAGGGCCGGGTCAAATGCTCTAATTGCCCAGGCGCGATACGGACTTTCATGTGTTGATGTGCCGTTAAACATAAAAGCAAGCAATCCAATAAAAAAGCATAAGCCCAAAACACATACTAACTGGCTATACAAAATTTAAGAAGAAAAAAAAAATGCTCAAATTCCAATCCGTATTTGAAACCACGTGATTATATTTAAAAAATAAAACTTTTACAACCTAAAAGATGTCACCTGGAATATGTGGTAACAAGCAACATTATATGTATTTATCTTTACTCTATGTTTTTGAATATATTGGGAAAATTAAACCTAAAACTGTAAGCCCGCTTAGTATTTTTAGTTATTGAATAGTTAAATTGCCGTGACATTTAAGCCATTACATACAGATTATAGATGAATCCATCAATTCACATATTTTTACATGTTTTATCAACGTAAATCTATCTATTCGTATTTTACAGGTCTGGAAGATGGCGGGAGCCGGATGGTGTTGTGCGGCCTTATTGTCTGTTCCAATGTTCTTCCTGTTCCATACAAACATCAACAAAAAAGGTGTAACAGTCTGCGAAAACATTTTTCGTGATTTGTCCTTGTCATATCGACAAGCGTTCTTGACCTTTATTGCCATAGTTGTCTTTTTCATTCCACTGGTAATTCTAGTGGTCTGCTACACAAGAATATTCATTAAGATAGCAAGGAAAGCAAACGAAGGGTCTCGTAACCGACGAACTAGTTTAAAATCTGGAAAGGTTCATCTGCAGAGTACACCCTCCAGTTCACTTCCAAGGGCCAAAATAAAAACCCTGAAAATGACCTTTGTTATAATCTGTGTATTTATTGTCTGCAGCTTGCCCTATTTCATTGCGGAGATGATCATGTCTTACGGTGACTTTTGTTTAATCTCAAATGAGTTGGTTTCCGTTCTAGCTGGTTTAGCACCGTCAAATTCAGCGACAAATCCTTTTGTTTTCCTGCTATTTAACGCAAACATAAAATGGATAAAGGATCTGAAAGCGTGTGGATCGAATAAAAGAAGTCCGCAGAGAGGATACGTGTATTCATCCACTAGCACAGCTAATACACATTACTATGTGCATGGAAACGGTGCTCAGATTTACCAACCTTCTGCACGTGTCATTCACGAGCGTCTGCAAATGTACAGTGTGAACAGAAATTCTTTGATTGATCAAAATATTATTACATAAACAATAAAGCAAATGTTCAGCGAAACTGGTGGAAGTAATGAACGTGTGTCAGAAACGTTACAGTGACATCATATTATTTAATATTATTTCTTTACCAAGAACTCAAGTTGAAACAGTTTTTGTGTGTCATATTAACCGACTCCATCATATAAAACAAGTGAAAAGTCCAATTTACTTTTATGGTATCAACATATTTCTCCCACAAACGATATTCTGCCTGTGTTTGACTTCGAATATTTCGGGAGGGCATTCGACTCTAAAAATTTAATGATTACTCATTTTCAGCATCAATCTGCCATGTCGATAATTATGAATACATCATTGGAGATATATGCAAGGATAATGTTTATTATTGCATATATTCAATTGTTCATGGCGGAGGTTTTTTGAGTCTTAGAAATATCATGTGTTAACGATCAATACTACAGTAGTGCATGTTTATATCTGCGTGAGTGTCCCGTATATCTGTCTCATTTTGCTCTGAAATTTATTCTTGCCTTAGGTCTTTGTGGCAGATTTAAGGGTTGAAGTTTCAAACCAGTTTTACGCTAGAAAGGGGTTGTTAGTTTATTCTATGTGTGAATTATAATTGGTCGAGTAGGTGGAATTAATTTACCTAACTGTATCAAAGAAGGTGAAATAAGATATCACGTATTGGTCAGTCTTATGCTGTACTGAATATTATTCCTGATCCATTGCGAACAACGGATATAATTTAATGTTTGAATACAGTACTACATTTGGTATTTTAACACTTTTCGCGAAAAAAGCTTACGAACAAAATGATAAAATCCTGATTGTATGCATTCTTTTATTTGTGCATTATACGTATTACGGTGCAATCACATGTTTCTCCTCACATTTTAAAATATATATAATTCTGGTGATTGACATGTTTGTAAATATGCGGAATATACTTACTCCAAATAAGCGAGTTTTGGGAGCCTTTATTTCCTCGGGAAAGTCACTAAGTACGGATCAAAACAAAGGTTATTTCTCAGTATACCAAAAGCGACCTAGGTCTCGTAACTACAAGACTTCATTCAATAGTACATTATATAAAGTCTTAGTACTAGCTCACTTGACTTTTTGCCGTAAACATCTAAGCATTGACTTTAACCGCTAGCATCTGACCATCAGCCCAGGTCCTCAAATTTTACTAAACTAAACCAAAGTCGCTGGCCCGCCCACCCATACCCCTTACAGAAACTTTCGTTATGGCACAGTAGCAAGAATTTCTTTTTTGAGATAAACGCTGGCTCTTTAATCTTCCCATGTAGCTGGCTTAGTGATAATCAAAGAGTTATGAGCCAAACATCTAGTTCAATAGTCGTAAAACTCAATGTTCATACAATTTTTACGAGCGTAACATTTGGCTCACTGATCGTTAAGTTTATTTTTTAATGAAAGAAAACTTCACTCTTAGAAATCCAAAAGTTCAAGATCGTAGCTACTGGCTCAGTGGTCGTATAATTGTTATGAGGAAAAACTGAGCCACTGTTAGTAAATGTTTTATGAGAGAAACCTGGCTCAATAGTGGTCACTATAGATTTTGTAACATGGCTACCAACACTCCCCTAATATATAATTATCATCGAATACCATGTTAGCGCATATCTCCCAATTTTTTAAATGTTACTTTGAAAGGAAACTAAGACAAATTTTGTATAAATAAATAATGAAAATCAGGTTTAGAAAACATGCAAGTAGTGCACTTAACCCTTGTCACGCAACACGGTTTAACAATAAACTTTATCTATGGCCATAGAAGTTAGTATATCAAATAAATTTGAATATAGTACATAGGAAATGCATATTTTACATGCGAAACGTTGTACATATTCAATATCGTCACTTTAAAATTTGAAGTTCATTTAATAGCCATAGCGCACAATGTGATGTGAAGTTTTGTCAAAATCGATTAAAATGGGCAGTACGGATTGCGACACCAAAATATGCCAACTTTTAATTCGCATTTAGCATATAACATTATAGCAGAGTGAGCAATATAAATGCATTGGTTCTTCAGAGACACTTTCATATGCGAAAATGGTAATGATATATACCATTACTATGCTATAAAGCATTTAATTGAGCAAACAACATTATAAATCTAAATAAATTTTAATTACCTTGTGATAACTTTTTACGTCGTGAATATAAATATTTAACATTAAATAATATTTGTTGGTAATGTGTCAAAAACCTATTCCACAATAGAGAGGGACAGGACAATTGATAAGACATGTGGCCAGGAAAGATATGAAAAAGGAGAATGTGGATGGTGGTCCTTAGCAATATAAGTCTGAAACAAAATCAATAAAAGGAAGATAATGGGATGGAACTATTTATTTCTTACAGGTAAACACGTTAGTATTCTATTTATATCTGATTTCTATTTTAGGTGCTCAAGTAAAACTAAAACAAGTATTAGAAAGTCTATTTCTATTATTCCAGTCACTGTAAAATTATTTGAATCGCTGTTTTCGATGAGAAAGTTCGTACCTCAGATGAAAACATTGCAGCAGAATTTCAACAGGATATTTAAGTTTAAAAGTTAGACTATAATATACAGTTTTATGCGAAGGCAATTTTTCATATCTGATAATAGCTGGTGAAATCTAGCATAGCAGATTATAATAATAATAATTTACAAAAGTCAGCCGATTCATTGAAACTAGGAACACACCGTACTGTAAATACCCACGTCATAAAGAATGCAACAACATTAAAATAATTCCCCACATGGCAGACAACAGATGTTAATAATGTTACAGATCATGAAACATAACAACAAATATTTCTTATTATGTCTACGCCTGCATGAACTGGTACAGTTCGTATTTAATCATTTTTGCCAATACAAATAAATTCATTAATACAAATGCAGAGAACAAGTTAATTAATGCAAGAATCGCCAAAGTTGTGTTATCTGCTCTTATGTCAAGGCTAATGTTCAAAACCAGCTTATTACAGTACCAGTTATATCAGGCAACGCTGCTGTTGAATAATATTGCCATACCTTTATCAATTTATTATTCAATGCATCCGCTCATCCCGACCACCACTACTGTGACTGCTTCTTATGGTAAATCCATTTACCAAATTTGATATGGTTAGAGTTGTTGCTGTAATTCCTTAACTGCCAAAAGGAAGTAAATTTACACCATTTTCTTTGAATAGCAGTTTTAACCATTCCACGACTGGTAATTATAATTTAATTTTTGAAGCAATTTAATAATATTTTCCCTACAGTTATTTTCCCTATCTGTCAAATAGATTACCATTTTTCTCCTTTGCTTTCATATCATTGTAATGCCGCATTTAAGTTTTATTTGTTAGCTGACCTATTTTCTTTAACACTAACATATTTTGATTTCTTTCTTGAAGCGATAATTACAAATTGTGGAATCAGTATTACCCTTACTTATATTTTCGTGCATTTTTGTTATCTTTTTTAAAGACTGTAATATGTTTGCTGTAGTGACTCTATTTTGAAATATCGTCATTTCTCTGTGAACGATTTATTACTTATTCCATAGATATCGTCTTCGTTTCTAGTCTTTTGATTGTCGAAACGAACATCCTGCTTTATTAGATATGTTGTTAAATGATAATACTTTGTTTGGGTTACCCTTTGGAGAAAATGGAATATTATTGTTACCGAACTGTTCCTGAAAACACAATTTGTTTTTATAAGTTTAAAATGAAGTTTGTTGATTATGTACTCTTTATCACATAACTGTACGTTATGTGTATGACATCTGCTGAGTATGGATCGAATAATATTTGTTGTACTGTTGATGCAGGGGCCTTAGGTTTTCCACCTGCTGGTTTACGATGAGGAGAATTATCAGGACGAGGTTGAGGGGTAGGTACCTGATCCAAGTGATCATATTCGTATTCCGCCATTTTACCGTTTTAAACTCATCACAATCAGCTTGAAAAAGAATTAGATATCTTCGAATCTAAACAAGATACAATCATCAGCAATATTTTGAAACAGAAAAACAAAAGTATACAAGCGAGAATTAAAATTGTTAGAGTGCATGGAACATACAAAGAAATAACAGGTAAACACATAACCGATTAAGAGTGTCAGAAATGGATCCAAAACAATCAAGACATTACATAGATATATAGCAAATTCTAAAAAGTCATTGTCATATAAAATGATTCAATGAATATTATCTTTAATGGGAACTTTCTTTCACTTTTATAATGAAAAGAATTAAAAAGGAGTTGAAAGAATACTACTTAACAACAAACGGAATTAGGTTCTTTAGTTAGTATTTGTCTTTAAGTTTTTGATTTCGGTATTAATTACTAGCTTAAATTGACGACTTGTATATTCATTAATTTAAACAGTAAATCAATAAATTTCTAAAAAACAAGGACGTAATTGAATTAGAAAGTCAGTAATACTATTGAAATTATTTGTAACTGGAAAATAACTTGAGGACACCTTGAAAAATGTCATATATGTAGCTTGAAGGTAAGTTGAAAATAACTTAAATATAAGCTGAACATAATTTGAAATTAACTTTACCTGAACTCTAAAATCAACTGTTTAGGATACCTTTAATTTCGTTACTAAATAACTGGATGGTGCGAAAAGTATACCCGAAGAAAAGTTTAAAGTTCCTGAATCACAGCATAAGGAATTTCAACAAAGATGTGGAAACTATGCACAGGAATGTTTAAAATTCCATATATTCCGGCTATTATCGCTACTGAGAGCAAACCTTCATCCAAGAATTTCCTAGATGAGTTAAAATAGGCCATACATTTACTACTAGATAGCTGGTGTAGTGATCGACATAGAGCAATGTGCTATCTATCAAAAATTAAAATAGAAACTTCTTAATAAAATAAATATTTAAGGCGAAACCTGCTAAAATATCTTCCAAAAAACAAAATAAAGCTTAATTGCTCTATATACTGGTTGCAAACGTTTAGAGCGGAATTAAACATGATATCTATAGGAAAATGTACAGCTGTGATTGCAGCCAAGTGAAGAGGGGCTAAATGCAGAAATAATATCATTAAAGACTGACTTGGAGGAAATCGAGAAGTCTCTTAAAAATATAGTATATTACTATCAGATCTTGAACAGCTGATGGAAAATTAACCGATGGGAAGAAGGATAATGGTGAGGAAATTACAAATAGGCTAAGACTTTAAGAAGATGAGAAGAAAGATAATGATGAAGGCATTGGAAGATTACTAATGCCATTAGAGCTGGTGTGAGAGGTTGGAAAATAAACGTACAGCCAAATTAGTCATTAGCAATTGATGACATAACCACAAAAGCAGAACAACTTATGATCAAGCAAATATATGGAGAACATGACGTACAGACAACATGAACTAAATCAGAGCCCATATATTCATTGTATTGCTGAATACCTTAAGATATATTACTTTTTGTTTAATTTTGCAACCTAGGTAAATAGAAACGAGAAACTGTTTTTGTCGTACTACGTACGTATCGTGTTATTATCGTTCGATGTAAATGTGCGAGGATATTGTATTAACTGAAATGACAACAATATTGAAATATTGCTGATTAAGGGCATAAACGTTTCCAATGGTAGTAATGTTGTTTCTTTAACAGCTGATGATTGTGACATTTTCATGACGTATAAAGACTTCTAGCTATCAACATTTGTGAAAACAAATAAAATAAAGCAAATTTTAATCAATGAAAATCTGAGTAACGAGCAGCAGCAGCTAATGTCAAAATAGTGGTACATAAGCTGTCCACCTTAGTGTTCACTTAAAGAAACTTAGACCTTCTCACTTTTCCGATCCTGGCAGTTCATTGCCTTTCATTCGTATTCACGATTTGTGATTAATTATTACGTTCGTAAAATCATTGGAAGTGATAGAAGATGCAAATCAAAATTATGAATTGGAGTATATTTGTATCCAATCAGGTGCGGTTACTTCTGAGCTACTATTGAGATATTGGCCATTTATGAAATCGATAAGTGCAAAATGAAATTTCTTTTCATGATTAAATTAAATGAGAGAGAATTACTAATATATCTGCCAATACGACCTTAACAAATGTAACATTTGATTCATTTAGAATACGTTTTAAAGGACAGAAAATCTTATTGACGTGAAGTACTTAAAGGGATATTTGATTTATCAGCATTTTTCAAAAGCAAATACATTTTGTCTGAGGTTAACTGGAAACATGCACTCATATTAGCACAGTTAGTGTCAACAATGTTATAGTAACCACTATGTAGCTGGCACGCGTGACTAAAGAATCCATATAACACAACATAAATTAGCTAATTTTTTACAAATATTTTTCCTACAAATAAATAGAAAAGACAACATATATGCCACAAAATGTGTATTCATTTTGTTTCTGATGTGCGGATAATATTCACAACAGCCAATTAATATTTTCTCTTCTCTGGACATGCGAAACAGTCGTGATTAAACAGTTAATACAGGTGCCTAAACTTACTCAATAATATGATAATATGATTATATGTGGCGTTATACATTGCGCAAAGACCACATAACACCGTTGAAATAGTTTTGATTGAGACAGTTGTTTTATTTTATTTAATTGACATTATCTTTCCAATCGTCACGTACAGAAGACTTACAAATGAAGATGGCTTTTCATACACAACGAATATTTTGCTACGAAGATCTTTGTGATGAATCGGACAAATTCCCAAAATTACGTATTTGTACTACCAGCAAACTAATAAGATGCTTGTTATTGACGATTATGAGAACTTAGGTAATGTACTAAGAAAGCAACTTGACAAAGCTTTCATTCAGCGGTAGGCAATGTGGATTATTTACGGATTTTAGTTCAAAGGCATAATTCTGTCCACATAAAAATGATAGATTTATAGAAGGTGTGTACTCAACAGATGAGAAGTCTATGGAAATTTTTGTAATGAAATCATGTAGCCTCAGACATTACTATCGATATAGTTGTTGAAACTTTGGAAAAGGAGAAGAAATAAACTTTGAATGAAGCTGGGTTATCCTTCCTTTGATTACAAAGTGAAAGGAGAGTAACTAGATATAATTCAAGGTTCGTGGTATAAACTAAAGAAGAGCAGCATCACATTGTGAAAGAGTAATCTTATTTACTATGGCATATATCTTGTAATTTAATTAAAATAAATCTTGATGGTTTATAACTTTACTGATCAAGCAATCTTGTACATATATAAATTGTGATTCGTTTAATATCAGTTTTCCTCATACCATCACATACTATTCATCTATTTTTTTTTTGGCCAGATTTCAAGCATATATCTTACTTCTTACGCCAAACAATTCTTGTATTGGCATGACATTCACCTCAGTTTTAAAATTCCAACAAGTTTCTTATTAGCTGATATTGTTGCATATATATATATATGTATATATATATGTATATATATATATATATATATATATATATATATATATATATATATATATATATATATATATATATATATATATATATATATATATATATATATATATATATATATATATATATATATGTATATATATATATATATATGTATCTATATATATATGTATATATATGTATATATATATGTATATATATATATATATATATATATGTATATATATATATATATATATATATATATATATATATATATATATATATATATATATATATATATATATATATATATATATATATATATATCTATATGTATATATATATATATATATATATATATATATATATATATATATATATATATATATATATATATATATATATATATATATATATATATATATATATATATATATATATATATATATATATATATATATATATATATATATATATATATATTTCTTGTTTCGTAAAACTGTATTTTTTGTAGCATATCATTATGAAAGTAGTTTTTCATTTTGTTACCATATTGGTTCTTTTCCTTGTTCAAGCCAGCGTCATACATCAGGAACCTACTTAATTCTATCACTGAAAAACCAACATAAATTAGATTGGATAATTCTATTTTCTTGATGTATCAACTAACAAATACAATATCATCATCTATATTTTTGAAAATTTGTTTACTCGTAAATGAAATATCCTTTTGAAGTTTAAAGCATAGGTTTTCTTTCTTACATTTTCCTTTAGTTTTCTGAAGATGGCATTCTTAGTTATCTGAGAGAGGTCTTCTTTGTAATCATTCCTGCGTTTGGCCTTCAAGATGTATACAGTTCTCAACATGATTTTAACGATTGCTGATCCGGCAATTTTTAAATAAAGGTTTTCGATTTATGGTGTTATTATATCTCTCAAATGAATTCATATAGTCGTGTGGAGTAATATTGTTTCTCAGATGTCTAGATTCAATGTTCATGCCTTCAGATAAGTTAATGCTTTATTCTTTCTGTGAATTAGGACTTTTGTGCAAGTTCATCTAGTGAGTGACCAATAATCCGATAACTATATAACAATAAACATTATCGTTCTTTTAACAAAAAGATCTTTATTGTTTTTCTTGAATCTATCTATCTATCCACCTACCTACCTATATATCTCTCTCCCTTTCTTTCGCTCTCTCTCTCCATATATATATATATATATATATATATATATATATATATATATATATATATATATATATATATATATATATATATATATATATATATATATATATATATATATATATATATATATATAATTGTTTATGTACTTGATCTAGATATTAATACACTGTAGCTATACAGCCCCGTCTTCTACAAACTACTGACTCACACTCCTTGTAAGTTCATTTACACTAAAAGCGAAATACTGCTGGTATGTGTTCTAATGTTTTTATTACCCATGACCTACTTATGGCTTGATTAATGGTGCTTATTAGGCGAAACATACTCTCAGAATCACTACGAAAAGCAACATGAGGCTTTATCATCTGTAACGTCGTTTTGCATCTAATATATTAAATGCTTGGTTGCATAATCTATTGCGTTCTTGTAATTTTTATTCAGGATGTTAAAGATATCCATATTCTACTGCTTCATCTAAGTAATTAAATATGCTTTCTTCTATGCAATGGTTGCTAGCTTTGAATATACCATAGAGGACCAGCAAACATAAAACACACTTCTCAAGAAACGACAAAATATTTAGTTGACTTGGGAAATATCGTAAACTTCAAATAGAAAATAACCGCTTTCCTGAAACTCTTAGGATGATTCACAGCCTAAAAATGAAATACATGCACTTAAAACATTAGTGTACGATAATATATAACTAAAAATTACATGTTCTAATTTGTTGATTTAGTCCGAAAATTTTGCAAATAGTGCATTCAGCCCGAATATCTTTCACAACATCCCATTTAGCCACAAAGTTATTAAATGATCATAAAAAGTATAATTGTAATGGCAATACTGACAATTAATTTATGACAGTACAATTGTTTTGCAAAAATGATGAGAATAATGTTTTAAATATTTTGTCATGAAAAATACAAATTTACTGACTATATAAATAAATTCGAAATAAGATCACTCAGGAGTTTCCGTACGTTCCTTCCTGACGTAAGCTACCTGAGTATCGGAACAGTGAAAATGATCAATAATATCGCGGTAAACCAGTATATCATTTACTTCACACCTCTACGGTATAGAGTACCTAGTTTTTCTACTTTCACAGATAATTTGTCCTTGCTCAGTTTTTCTTATCTGTTCTACTATAATACCATTTAGATATCATTACATTTGCACAGTCTTTACAACGCATGTAGTTGGTGTTTAGTGACAGAATATGTTTTCTTCCTGCTCCCATCTGTTGAGAGCTGAATCATGTTTTCTTCTTCATTTTATTAGATCATATGTTTGCCATTAATTTTGTTAGTTTTCAAAATTTTCTAAATCATGAAGACATCAAATATCTTGTCGCATAGAGATAACTCAAACACGACAATTATTCTACAGATATTCTCTCCCTTCAAGATTTGTAATTTATATACCACGGGGTTTCTAAAATAATTTATCTGATTTAGAAAAGCTCTTCTGTAAAATTAAGAATAATTTCAGCAAAGATTAACTAATCTTGGAGATGTGTTCAAGTTTTTAACGTTCGATTAAATGTTTTTTACTACAATAATTTCTGGACTTCATCGTCATGACATTTCTTTCCTTCCTTGAGCTTCATTTCTGATAAGGTATATCATCTGACCTTTTGGATTTTGCTTCCTTAGCGCATGCGTTGTTTGAACTATTAGAATATATCCATAGCTATTATTAATTTTTTGAAATGTTTCCAAATCTCTGCATCATAAACCAGTCAAAATGGAAATAATTTTTCTGTTAGTATAGTATGAAAATAGACCGTTTAATCTTGAAGTTCAGAATGTTTTAAAAGAATTAAAAGTCGATTAGCTATCTTAGTTTGTTCAAGATTTATTTGCCTCCACACTTCACTAATGTTTGTAAAGCAATCGGACTCTTTTGGACCTATTATAGTCCCATGTAAAACCTATCTTTCTTAGAGTATGCCATTTAATTATGTAAGGTTTATGGCATTGAAGATGAGAGAGAGAGAAAAAAACCATACAAAGATCTGGCATAAAATGCCAAACTCGATGTGCACCAAAATATACAATATTATGCTCGTAGTTAGTGATCAGTCAATTTACATTTGTTACACCAATTAGCTTGATTTATGCACGAGAGTTATGATAGTTCGAAATTTCCCTTCGAGCTCGTGTATAAAGGTACACGAAAATACATGTATACAGGACGGTTTCGTGGGAAATGCTTCACAGATCTATTCGTAAACCAAACCGGACTTTTAGTATAGTACTATAGAATCCTTTAGAAACTATTTTTGTTAGTATATGTAATTTGCCTACGGAGCTGTTTATTAATATTACTCTAAATTATGTTTGTTAATCACGTGGATTATAGACGGTATTTGGTACCAATAAATTGTTCGAGAGAGCGAGGAAGGTAGTCCAAGCGTTCTTTTGAAGGTGGGTTAAATGTACTAAATAGATGTGTACAGGCACGTCAGGATTTATTTGCTGAGAATATTCGATTGACTATTTACTAGAGCACAGTAAATTTTCTTTCCAGGTGATAATTAAACAGCATGAATTTACAAGATAATCAACCTATTGGATTCGCCTGCGATTAGATCTAAATTTCTTTTTTCTTCGTAAGAGAGAGTTAAACGCGCAAGAATTTTTATTGGCCACGTTATTTTCTTATTGACCGGGGACTAAACTGGGTTTTTAAGCTGTTGTGACTGCTTCTCGTTATATCTTATTAATAAAGAAAGGTTATCTATCTAAGCTAGCCAACATCCGAAAAGTGTATTCAGTCATCAGATGGTATGACAATTATATTATTACATACCTGGATGCAATAAAACAATTGCTCTATACGCCAAACTTGTAAACAAAAGGTTAGAGTTCGAACAACGTTATTACTGTCGTGTTTTGGTAACCTATTACATGTACAACACACATATTATATTCTGATTTGTGTTTTGTGTTTTACTTCAATACATGTATTTCAAAAAAGCTTTTAACTGATCTCAAATAAGGATAAAAAAAATAATCAGATTCTGAGAGAAAACTGCATATTATTTGAATAAAAATGTGTACTAACATTGTGAAGAAAAACAAAGACTAAACAAATAAACCATCATAGTCTAGAAAGGCTAGAAAGATAAAACAGTTCCCAGAAATAAATCTTCAAGGAAATTTAGAACTGACTTTATTTAACCTTTCTATTTCAATTCAGAATTCATATGTGTTATAACGTTATAACGTGGAAATGCGTTTTTGAACAATTTATTCTAATTTCCTTTAGATGCTTCATCAATTTTTAATTTAGCGTAGGCCATCTTGCAATTAAGCTAATATTACTACTTCGAAGCTCATGCTTTCGAAACTCGCTTAAAATATCTATCATAATCCAAATCATCTTGATGCGATTCGAATTGTGTTAACGAAGCTAGGAGCTAAATGCACGTATGGGTTGAGATGGGTACTTACAAAGACCATTTTTCAGTTATTTTTTTCCAGAGGACATTAAGTGTTATATGTAAAAGACACATCGTATGACCCCTAGTAGCTAATGAATGTTTCCTCGATTAGCCGGACATAACTTCCAAAAGTTAAGATAAAAATCAATCATTTTAAATTATATTGTCAGCAGAATGCACTTTGGTGGCGCTATACAGTTTCGCATTTTGCATAGGGTTAAGATTTTAAAGAAAAAGAAATTCCCCGGCTTTCCTCACTGGTTTCACTGGCTATTTAAAACAGACCTTGTATATCTTAGGTATAATGCAAAGAACCTTTAATTCCCTTTATTTTGGTTTATGATTGATGGGTGTACTATGGGTTATAGAGTATACAGCTTGGCCTTACTTCAAATGTGCACCTTTCAAAAAAGTGCTAGCTCTACTTGGTCATTTTCACTTCCTGAAATTCAGAGGTCAATTGTATAAAAAGAGCCTATAACTTTTTTTTACATTTTATATATTTGGTAATTCATTCATTGCACTTTCAGAAGCTGGTATTGTCTAGTCTGGCAAAATTCATTTTCCCGATTTTAATAGCTGCTATGTATAGTGTACTTTAGACTTTTTCAGGCTGATTTTTAGCACAAGGGAGCAGTCATTTTAGTTAGCAGTGTGCTTAAATCATGTAAAATTTCCACAAGTACAATATCCAAAAGAAATATCATCCACATTACATTAATGTAGCATAGAGGTATGCAAACATTCTCTCCACTGTGCATGTTTTAGATGCGAACTACTTCACCTTACATACGTCACTCTCTCAAAAGTACATATTATCTGGTGAGCGCCACCTTAAATATAAATTGGCTAATACATATATTGCTGTGGGAGTATAATTAATTTCATGCGATACAATCCTGTAAGAAATTAAACGAAATCCTTTGGAACACCAGATACGCCATACCTAAATAGAAATAGTTTTTCTTTACGAACACAGGCTTATTATTCCAGTCGTATTTGTTTATGTTTTTATGTTCTATTTAGTGTATACCATTATTATTTCATATTTTACGAAAGCTAGATGGATGATTATTTAATTTACTGAAAGATGTAAAAAAAAAAAAAGGCACAAATACAGCTAAAAATAATGTTCGAAATAAACCAAGACAGTTTTATAATTTTGGGATGACAGACTGTAGGAGAGCATTCGTTGAAAGCCAGATGCACAAGGTAAATGAACGACAGACCAACAGACAGGCACACATACACATCCATCCATCCATCCATCCATCCATACATACATACAGTAAATAACGAGAAAGATATTCATCTATTCTTGATTTGTACGAAGAAATGTAGATTATTTCTGGATTACTTGGCCTTTGCTTGAATAAGTGTGACCATTATAAAGATAAAAAGCCGACCTCAATTCGGTCATTTTTTTCATTTACTTTTCAGATATGCTATACACAAATCCTGTCTAAAATAGTTTATGTTTGCTTGAAACACTAGAACATGAATTCCCCCTTTATAAAGTGTATACATCAAGTGTAATTATTAAAGGTAAAATGATTATTTCTGCCAAGGAATCGGTGCAAAATATCAGCCACACACATGTTGGTTATGAGGCTGACAAATATGACATGAATGTGAGAAATCTTATGTGTCGGATTTGTTTCTGAAAGTAATTAACCGCAGCGACTTGCACAAAAGAAAGCAGATGCCAACTGCAATGCTCGCCGAGTATTACCGAAATATTGATTGTGAATGTGTGGGGTTATCCGTGGTTGTGTTTAAATTTAGATTTTATAGCCTCGCGGTGGTATAGAGCACTCATTGTGTACGTCCATCCTTCACTCTAATCCTGCAGAAACCTGGTATATAGTATTGTCGTCAATTGACGATGAACATATTTTTGTTGCCTTATTTAAGCCTGAAACTTAATGCAGTATATGACACATACACTCAGACTTGCAGATTGTGTTAGATTGCCGCGAAACCTGGCAAATAGCATCGGCATATCATGGCGATTCGCATTTTGACAAATTACTTTGCTCCCATGATTCCTATTCCGCGTATTACCCCTTTTGTCTTATATCAGCGTATAACACAATATTGTTAGAGAAAGTAGCCAAGCAGATTTTGATCGACTGTCATGAAATTAGGCACATATTACGTACTTTACACAAAGATGCACATATGTACAAATCACTTTGCTCCCATAATTTGTGCTGGAATGTGTGCTCTTTTTGTTTTGTAGATTAAATGTACTAAATAGATGTGTACAGGCACGTCGATCTCGTTATCGGTACTAGTCCTGCAGTTTGTCCTGTAGCATTCGTCTATTCCTGTGAAACTGTGTATATATTATGGTCATGATCTAGATATGCACATACTGATCTATCTGTGATTTCATGCTTGTTGTAAGAGTAATTGCCCTCTATGACTTATAACAGGATGCAGTGAATGACAGACTTTTGTGAATGCAGTTCCTCTTACATCTTTTAGTGAATCGTTGTGAAACGTGGTACATATCACAGTCACCATCAGAAGCTACGCATGTTAACAAATCATTCTACAGACTATTTTCCGAAGCGTTATGCGGGAAACTGATAATAATAGTCAAACTTTGTGCAAGAAAGTATGGTTTTATTTCCAAAAGCTTAAATGTATTTGAAAATTATAATATCGAAGATACGTAAAAGATGATGTGAACCGATTTACAAGGAGATAAGAAAATACGCTGAAAAACGATGAATATATATGGAAAGCTCTGATTATATAATGTCTTGAACGGAACCTGACAGGAATCACGACAGAGGAATAAGCGTAAACAAAATTAAAAGCCATGACGTGTTGATGCTTATAACAGTACGTGACGCCTTGATCGATGAACAGGACACGACGCCCTTGAAATTATAAACAGGACGTGACACCTTGACGCTGATAAAAAGGGCACGAAACTTGATGTTTATAAACAGGATGTGAGGCTTTGACGCTTGTAAAAAACGCCATTGATCTTTTGAATAATATTGTGGATTCATTTTAATTCGCTTCATACAATAATTAAGCCCAATCACTGTTCACTGACACGCTTTGTTTTTCTTTAGCGTTTTGTGATTATGTTTATTGATCGTCAGAATAATAGTGCACAAGTCTAACTGGTATGACAATCGTTATTAAGAAAATCAGAAATAAATTTTACTGAGACAATAAAACGCTAAATTAGACTGGGTCACTAAAACACTAAATTAGACTGGGACACTATAACGCTAAATTAGACTGGGACACTAAAACACTAAATTTACATTCATGTTTAACCAAAGCGAACATGGCACATTCTGAGTTAGTTCAAATACACTCTCCATCAAACGTAAGATTATGCAGTTTCATGCTTTCCTGTATGACGACTGCGGGGACAACGGAAGCTTACATTAATTATTTCGTATTCTCGTTCAACCATACTCTAACGTGGTTCCAGGAGGCTGTGCAATAGTAGGGTCCCATAAAATGCTGAATTTATCTCTCTTACTTCTATGACCATTGTAGAAGTGAAACAAAAATTACATATCTCCCACCCTATCTCAAACTTTTCCGAAGAATATTTTCTGCGATCATTGAAACGGAACAACAACGAAAACTTAAAAAAAGACACGAATTATCAGCACTCAGGTGTGGTTCAATCTAACAATTAAAATGAGTATGTGTATGACTTAATTCTTAATCAGCACAATTACGTTAGACAGCTCGTTTAAACTCATTAACCAATAAAATCGTTTTTTAACGTTTTACGACAACCTCGTCCAAGCGTTACGAGAAAAACGAAAGAAAATAAATTTCAGTCTCTCGCATGGTGAAGATTTCACTGAGGTGCGCGAGAGTATGTCTGCAGGAGGCTACGTCATATGATCCATGAGATTTATTAAATACTGATTTTCATTTTTTAATGTTTTCTTATTAGTAGTGAAATTTACTGCATATTTTCATTTTTCGATAACTCTTTTAAAGCTTAGAAACGTTTAAGTTTATAAAGCTGCTTCATCCAGAAAAAGTTTAAAGCCTCCACGTCGAAAACCGTTTCAAGGTTTGAATAAAGTTGCAGTTAGCTCATCTACAGCAAACATTTTCGTCTATAACAGACACAAGAATTACTCAAAGGGACTAACAATGGATTAAAAGATACGTTTTTAGAATCTTTCACTAGGAGGCCATATAGTTTAAGTGCTGTGAAGGGCTTGCATACAATCTTGCAATCTGCACCAAAAAGACAAAACAAGAACAGGGGAGTTTTTTGTTTAATTGCAAATATGTTTCTCTGGAAATGATCCCAAGTATCTGTGACAACATTATGCCCGTGTCTATGAATTATCTAACCGAATCGTAAAACATATGCATTGACTTTGTAATATTTGCATGACTGATTTAGTAAAATCTGTCTTTTCACTCTCTATCTTCCTTTCGATTATATCGAGGTCGTAAAGAGTAGGCTGGTATGCACATTTAATTTAACAATCTCATCAAAAACTTTATAATACAGAACCCTGTATTTGCATTCACTTCCTTTCTGACAAAAACTTGCACCCGTCTTCTACATGCATAAGAACACATGTATAATATGTACGCTGTACCAGTGATATACCACGAGATGTATAAACTTTTCATTAAAAGGAAACTAGGCTTGCATAAGTTCCCTTTAAAGAAAACTTTATACAACGAGTAGAGTATATCATTGATTCAGAGTACATACTGCGCATATATTTTATTGATATCACATACAAATACATATCTTTGCCCTTTGAACGGAGTTAAGATTTACTACAGGCAGCTGTGTATTGTCCAAGTGAATGAACTCCTCACCTCCCCGACAGTGTTCGCAACAAAATGTAGCTATGTGCCTTTTGTGGCTATTTAATACCTTTGGAAATTGTTTTATTTTTTTACTTTCTATTTTACTTCACATTGATTAAATCAATAAAATATACACTTATGATTTAAACATGAAAGCTGGTTTTAATGATAAAAGTAGAGCACTGCAAACACTTTGTTAGCTACGCCATTCACATAAACGCTTTGGCATTCACGTACCGGCGCATGTAACTTAATGTAGAATAGAATGCAAGCGAAATGACGAACCAACAAGAGGTACTTAAAATATTTTAATATATCTACAGTAGATGTAAGTCATTATTCCGCTTTAGTAACAAGACCCCATCTCTCTCTCTCTCTCTCTCTCTCTCTCTCTCTCTCTCTCTCTCTCTCTCTCTCTCTCACACATCCTTTGGTCGGTTTGACTTAACTTTTACCATCATTCATAAGTCCAGAGACATCATGAGATGACACCAACGAAAATCCGCTACGCTAGTAGTCATTTCATAGCTTTTAGCCCGTGCGCTTCTACGATGGTCCAGAGAGAGAGACACACAGAGACACAGATAGAGAGAGAGAGAGGCAGGCCTTTGGACATTTTCATATTTAATTATTAATATTCGATTTTTAGAACATTATGGTATGTTGTAGAAACTACAACAGCAACAAAACGTTGCATACATCATATTATTTGTACCACGTGACTGAGGAACTTGCCGTATAATGCCTACTTGCAACTTTGTATCATTGATAAACACTGTAGAAAAATCCCAAGGAAATGGCACACATATTGTTACTACGAACCATATTCTTCTAGGTTACTTGGCATAATTTCTATTTCAAGGTTTTAATCCAGCCCAAATTCCTTTCCTCTTTCACTCCACATTTCTGAGTAGGTTGTCCGTTATGCATGAGAGGGGAGGGGAAACAGAAAACAGAAAGGATGGTGATTAAAACGTGTACCATATTAAATTCATTCAGAAAACGGGGATTATTATACTTTTATCGTTATTTTCATACGTCACTAATGATTAATGTGTGGAAATTGATCATTGATCTAGAATCAACTGTAGATGATCGCTAGAATGTTTATATATGCTTATTATTGCTCCATGGGCGGATCATAATTTCATGTACCAATAGTATTGATATATGAAATTGCTTTATACCAACACTTTAAATGCCATGTTATTTTTTATTGTATATATATATATACAAGGAGTTTGGCTTGGAAACTCTACCCCTGTATCGAAAGTTGTCCTTCTTCACTACAATTGTTTCCATGTGACTGGTAAGCCTTTTTGAAGTTCTTGCATTTATACCTGTATACCACACAGACTGGTCCTACTTATGCAGACATTTAGTGAGAAATACTAGCAAAATATTTGCAGGCTAAGTTGGCACAGTGTTAGTCTACATCTACAACGACAGCAATATGATCAGGTCATATACATGATAGAAATATAATGAGGAAAATGTTTAAAACGTATTTCTTAAAAATAAATGAAATTCAAATTTAAAAGCTTATGGAATATACAGATGAATGCTGAAGAGATGAAAATGTAGATAATCTAGAGAGAGAGAGAGAGAGAGAGAGAGAGAGAGAGAGAGAGAGAGAGAGAGAAGGGGAGGGAGGAAGAGATAGACTACTAATGTTCCTCAGAGTTACAGTTCTGCATGCACATTATAACATTTTTAGGCTCCGGAAATGTTCAGATGAGTCTATTATCGGGCGAGACTGGCAATTTGATTTCGCCTTAAAATTATGTAGGCTTTGGATTTAGGCTTTTAGTCAGTCATGTTGTCATGTTTGAACGAAACTGTGGCTAAACGAAAAACTGAGAGAAGTCAACATTCTGTTAATTTTTTGTAATTCCAATTTAAACAATATTTTTGTCCCTCAAAACAATGGATACTGTGTCTGACGGTCGTCGAATAGTTGCGTGAACCACTCGCCTGAAACAAAAGCTAGTGTTAGGAGTTTTTGAGACTGTAAGCATGTATTGGAAGGAATTCAATATGGATAGACCAGGCGCAACTGGGTAAAACCTAAGCTGTTGAGTCAAGACCAGATGTTTCAAACATATTTCCAGCCACGCTACTTTCCATTTTGCAGCCATAAAGTGTCAGATTCTCTCCCCCCCCCCTTCTCTCTCAGTCTCTCACAGATGCATAGATAGACATACACATTCAGACGTAAGTCTACATATGATAAATGCACACAAACGCACATTCCCATAGACACTGACAATAAAAATACGTGGTTCTAACTTTTATGCGGTTACTTAATGTAACATTTTTGAGGAGACTCGTGATTAATTTTTTAACTTTGTTTTGTTGTAACAAATCAACAACTTTGTTTAAGATTCTTTATTTAGAAAATCACAAGTAGCTCCCCGCTTTCTTTATCTTGAAAAAGTAAAGACAAAATATTCTCTGTCACCTTTCACAAACCCAAATTTGTTTATTTTTATGCAGGTTTAGCACTTCGTGCATTGATTAGGTACATGAACAATAACGAATCTCTTTCCATTTCGATTGATCGATCGATCGATCGAAATGTTCCTGTAAAGTAAACATATTTGCCATTTTAGGAAACTATAGAACATGTGCAAAAACTAAGGATTTAAACTCTTATCTCAAATAGGATATTTTGTACACTAGCTGGGACAAGTAGTCGTTACTCCCAAATTTCGACATCGGGAAATGACAGTAAAAGTAATTAAACAAATCGAAATTATCATTGCAATTTAATCAAATGAGATTTTCTCCACCGTTTGTTTCAGTTCGTGTAGTTTGACTACATGGTCCTATGGAGGCTGTTGATATAATTGACCAATGGTCTACTTATGCCATGTTTTCTGGCTAAGTGAAAATTATGGATACTGTTCGCTATATTGCACGGTTAAATAAGGTTTGAATGGTCTTCTTAATTCTCTCTTCAACAAAGAGCTAATTATTTTTTCAATAGTAGATGTAATGTACAATAATATGGCTTGCTACGTTTATTTTTCTATGTTTATTGAAGTACGAAACAACAAAAAGCTATGGAAACTTAAGTATGCTCCGTAGATCGTACATTTTTCACAGTGGTATTTCTTGGCAAGCTTTACTGAACGTGAAAAGAGGGCCAATTCTTAAATCTCTTATTATGATTTGCATTAAAATTTCATAGTGCTTGAAACCTCGAGTATGGCAAAACCTAATTTATAAAGCTAAATAACTCTTAAACCGTTTTCCAGGTGCAAAGATAATAATAGAAAGGCTGAGAAATGTATTTAAAAACTCGTTGATGGAGAAAGGGCGAAGGGTGTGAGGATGATTGCGAACAAAAATAACTTCGCTGCTAGACTCTTAAACTTCATTTGACGTTTAATATGTACTGCCTTCTCTTTAGGGAAACATTAAGATTCGAATTTTTTTACCTTAGTGATGATATGTCGTCAAGGGGGCCATTGTGAACCATTTCGAAATCAGAGATATAACTTTCTGCACGATAGTCTGAAAATGGGATCATAGTTTGTTTCTCATTGGGAAATCAATTTTCTCAGTTATAGAATGGTCTGTATAACAACATAATATTATTTATCAAAACATTTCAGGGATCAAAATTAATAAGTAATTCTCAATCAAACTGATTCTGTAGCATTCTATTTTTAATTACAAATAAACGGATTTACTTTCGAACATGTTTTGCTTCTTTGCTCTTTTAATAAGTAATTATTGAACTGATTAAGAGAGAGAGAGAGAGAGAGACAGAAAGAATGTAATGGGATTAGTGATGAAAGAAGTAAAGAAGTAGATTCTACCTCTCGTAATAGCTAATCGGATAGTAATCGATATGGTACATATTAACATAATAAATGAGCTTTCTTATGATCAAATGAAAAAGAAAAAGCAACGACAAAATGCAAGTACTAGTACCAGGTTGCAGTTTACTCTTTGGAAGAAGAATCCGCTAAGCTTGTCAACAATTCTCAGCTTCTAATCTTACATACTTACACTGAAGCTACTCTAAATGAAGTAGATGGGGATATGGAAATTGGTGCAAATTGTTTCTTGCCAGGACGACTGAAATTTTGATTCATATCTGGCAAAAAGAATGTTCATCAGCTTGAGTTGAATTTCACTCCATTACTTTAACACTTTTGTTTTAAAGACGCAAGACATAGTATTTAAATACACTGAACCAATTAGCCGACTTGACTATATATATATATATATATATATATATATATATATATATATATATATATATATATATATATATATATATATATATATATATATATGAAACTATTGCAATCTAGATCTAAATGAAAGTTATGTCAATTTTGTACCGTATAAATTGTTTATATAGCACTTTTTCTTTCTCGTACGAAACAATTACTTTTACCAGACATTCATTTATTGCTTACAAAGCTATTTCCCGGTACAGATGCATTCCATATTGTCGTTGCGTATATAATAACATAATTTCAATGTCCTTAATTTTAGGCGCGCCAAGAGCATACATTTTTTAACGTCGTTACATCAGTGGCAGACGTACTTAATTTAACATGCAAAGATTATGTAGGTGTAGCGAACGCACTTGATACAGGTTCAATCGGAACTGACCTTACGCCAGAAGGTAGATCGCTCCGCCTACCGAACACGTGACTTGACAACCTCTTAACCTCCGACAAACATTCTGTGAAAATGGCGGGCGTGATAACATTAAAAGATATACCAGACGGTATTGGTGAGCAGTATTTGCCATATGAAACAACATTGAGACATGGACAGAAAGCGTCGGTATGCGGAGAACTTGCCCCATGGAGAACTCGCCCCCACGTGTCTGGAGAAGTCGCCCCAGAGTGGTTGGAGAAGTCGCCCCAATTGGTTGGAGAAGTCATCCCAAAACTTGACACCCAAATAACCTTTTTATAACAGAATTAAGTCATCTTTTACGTGATTCATATATATACTTTTATATATACGCGATCACAATAGAGATATTAACTAAATTAAAGCAATATCATAGTAATATTTATAAGGACGAAATTAAGTATGTATATAATCTAATGAATGACGACAGTATAGTGATTAAAAAGGATGATAAGTCAAGCACTATTATTACTGTGAATCAAGATGATTATGTTAAAGAAGTTGAACGTCAATTAGAAATTAAATAAAAAATTTCAACAAGCATTAATGAGATCGCTAAAAATAATAATTCCGTATGTGAGGAATTTGATACTTTCCCTCTTAACATATGTACACCTCAAAAATAATAATTCCGTATATGAGGAATTTGATACTTTCCCTCTTAACATACGTACACCTCAGTTCTACATATTACCCAAAACTCATACAAATCCTGACCGTAATTTACCTTTAAATTTTCCAGGACGACCCATTATATCAGGTTGTAATTCATATACTGAAAACCTATCCAAATTTATTGAGAGTGTTTTACAACCTTTAATGAAATCACGTCCTTCATTAAAGATACAACTACTTTCATTAAAAAGTCGAAATCTATTCCACATCTGTCTGATAATTTCAATCCTGGTATCATTAGATGTAACATCACTATATACCAACATTCCGCATGCAGATGGTATTGAAGCGTGCAAATATTCTCTTGATAACAATCCTAATAATAGCACACTATCTAGGGAAGACATTTGTAAAAAAATAAAAACTTATCTTGGAAAATAATTATTTTCAATTTAATAATACGAATTACATACAGATAACGGGTATTAATTTGGCTCCTAAATACTCTTCCCTTTCATGGGTGAATTAGAAAAGGATTTTATTCAAAACGAAAAGTTTAATCCATCTCTTTGGTTCAGATTTTTAGATGACATATTTATGATCTGGAAGCATTCAACTGAAGAACTGAAAAAAATTTATTGATATACAATAGCCGAGTCGATATCGACAGAAGCAGCTTGGAGGAGGAAAATGGCGGACGTAAACAGTGCCTGGAGGTGTGTATAATAGCGCTCGCTGATTGGTCAATCGAGCAGAGTGATTGACAACTAGCGATAGGTCAATTGAGACGTCTCGTGTTTAGAACATCGTTTCAGTCCAAGGGTCGATTCACTGACACAATAGCAAAGACCTATGCGATCCCCAACCTAATGATTCATATTTTATCAGAGTCCAATGAAATTTAAGCCAACTTTTCTCATTACAAGTTATATGCTCTAATTCATTATTTGCTGTTCAGGCCTAATATTTTGAACCTGGTCGGAAGCTTTTTAAGTGGAAGAAGGCACAAACTAATCGAATGTATTATAACGGCTGGCTTTTCCACCTTCTTAATGAACAAAATGACGGTTACTATAAAATATATGGGTTAATATGTTGGGTGACATGACGATCTGAATCATAAAAGAATAAATATCTTGCACTTTTATATCATAAATATAAATATGAAAATTTTCATTGTAGCTACAGATTTCAGTATTTCCGGATTAGAAAATATTAAAAAGTATGACTTGATGATCCTAATTTACAGAATTGTATGTAATATTTGCATATTGCCTCACACTCGTATTAAAACTGCGAAACAAATAGAAAATCTTTAAAATTAATATACCTTTACTTTGTAATTGCAAATGTGTTTAGTAACGTTTCTCACGTTGAAATTACAAAAGTTTCAATACGCAGGTATACATTATTATACCTTAAACGAAGATGAAAATATTTTTCTTTGTTGTTTATTAATCAATAAGACACTAATATGTACATTAATATTTGTTTTATAGCAGCCTCCATTTTCAAAAAAAGTAGAAAACACATGTGCGTATAAAGTTTAATTTAACTCGTTCATTCATTACCATTATATATATATATATATATATATATATATATATATATATATATATATATATATATATATATATATATATATATATATATAGATATATATAGATAGATATATATATATATATAGATATATAGATAGATATAGATATATATAGATAGATATATATATATATAGATAGATATATATATATAGATAGATATATATATATATAGATATATATATATATATATATATATATATATATATATATATATATATATATATATATATATATATATATATATATATATATATATATATATATATATATATATATATATATATATATATATATATATATATATATATATATATATATATATATATATATATATATATATATATATATATATATATATATATATATATATATATACATATAGTTTCCATCCAAGTGTTTGTCCTGAGTAGTAAATGGGGATACCCTACGTACAATGGGAATTAGCATTACAAACCACCCTGGGACACTCTACGTACAATGGGAATTTAACATGGCGAAAAATCGTGGGTCAGATTACGTACAATGGGAATTAACATGGGAATAAATCGTGGGTTACTTTACGTACAAGGGAAATTTAACATGGCGAAAAATCGTGGGTCAGATTACGTACAATGGGAATTAACATGGGAATAAATCGTGGGTTACTTTACGTACAAGGGAAATTTAACATGGCGAAAAATCGTGGGTCACTCTACGTACAAGGGGAATTTAACATGGGGAATAGAGTTTGGGCTTGTTTAGGGACAAGGGGAATTGAATATGGGATTTTTTTTTTTTTTTAAATTTTTTTAAAAAGGGGTAGGCAATGGAAAGGCTATCTCTTTTCAAGAAATATGGCTGGCCCTGAAAAGGGCCTTTGGGTTTTCTTCTTCTTCTGCTTCTAATTTCTTCTTTTTCTCCACCAAGTTCTTATTTTATCTCCAACACTCTTTCTCTTCTTCTCTTTCTTTTTCTCCTGCTCTTCTTTCTTCTTCTCTTCCTCCTCTTCTTTCTTCCTCTTCTCATTTTCTTCTTCTTTTTCAATCTTTTCGTTCCATTTGCTTATTCTTATTCTTTCCTCTTCATCCTCCTTCTCCTCCTTTATCTCTTTCATGACACCACTAATCTTGTCCTTTACCTTTTTTAAGTTATTAATTTCCATCTTTACACGATGGGGACTATAGGAATAATGGTCTTCAACCAGTCTTATCAACATCTGCTCCATCATTCCTAAGTTGTCTGAAACGTCTTGTAATGTTTGTATTTTGTCCATTTGGTTAGAAGCCATCTTCTTTTTTTATTCTTTGCAGAATGGTTTGAACGACGAATACTGTGGGTTCTTATACTTAAAGCGCGTACGTGAAGGAAAACATCCCCCTAAAACGTAAAATTGATCTTACCTAGATCATGACCAAACAACGCGCGGACGTGAAGGAAAACATCCCCTACTTTTTCATTTCATATAATAAAACCCAAACTATACTTTCTCATTTCATATAATAAAAACCCAAACTATACTCTCCACATACGCTAAGAAACAATAAACAAAATCCATAATCTACTATCCTCACAATCGTACGTGAGCGCTTACAAAACCCAAACTATACTCTCCACATACGCTAAGAAACAATAAACAAATCCATAATCTACTATTCACACAATCGTACGTGAGCGGGTACAAACACAAACACACAAACACATACGCTAAGAAACAATAAACAAAATCCATAATCTACTATCCACACAATCGTACGTGAGCGGTTACAAAAATCAAACTATACTCTCCACATACGCTAAGAAACAATAAACAAAATCCATAATCTACTATCCACACAATCGTACGTGAGCGCTTACAGAACCCTAACTATACTCTTCACCTACGCTAAGAAACAATAAAGAAACCCATAATCTACTATTCCCACAAACATACCTTAGCTCTTACAAGCACCAACACACAAACACATACCCTCACACTATCTTAAAAAAGAGTTAGTGTTTATATTCACACTACTCTACCTACACACACATTGGCAAATGGATGGTTATTTCTTTTCTAGAGTATTGGGTAGCCCTGAAAAGGGCTGTTTTTTTTGTTTGGAACTTCATGGACACCTGGTTAATGGTGGCACCTTCCAGGCCTGGCGCCACATACACATCTTGTCCCCCAGTTACTTTTTACCTTTTGGGGGGGAGAGAGCAGAGGCACGATATGTCGCTTCAGAATCCCAATTTTCGCTCTCTGGGATTCTGAAATTTCTTCTTCTTCTCTCCTTTTCCTCCTCCTCCTCTTCTTTGTATCTTCTCTCCTCCTCTTTGTATCTTCTTTCCTCTTCTTCTTTATATCTTCTCTCCTCCTCTTCTTTGTTTCTTCTTTCCTCCTCCTCTCTTATCCTTCCCTCCTCCACAATGGCTTCCGCGGCCAGTTCATTTAATATGCGCCTGGCATATTCCAGATGCACATGAAGTTCCAACAGTTTCTCCAGTCTCGTGTTCATTTTTGGTGTTGATCAATCAACAAGGGTAGCTGGACTGCCGAACGAGTTTCAATTTATAGTGAAAGCGCGGACGTGATGGAAAACATCCCCCTAAAAACATAAAATTGATCTTACCTAGATCATAACCAAAAAAAAAACAACAACGCGCGGACCTAAAAGAAACACTCACTCACTTTTTTATGCTACCCATCACTATTTTAAAATTTTTTATAAATCACTTCAATAGACTATCCACATACGCAAAGCAATCCAATCTAACCCCAAATTTACACCTCAAACACCAAAAAAAAAGACATCATTTTAATCTACTATCCATACCAACTTACTTAACCACTTACAAACACAAACACACAAACACATATCCTCACATTTTTTTAAAAAAGAGTTAGTGTTTATTTTCACACTACTCTACCTACACACATTGGCAAATCGATTGTTATTTCTTTTCTAGAGTATTGGGTAGCCCTGAAAAGGGCTTTTTTTTTTTTTTGTTTTGCTATGGCATTCTATTTAGTTTCTAAGAATGCGATGTCCTCTGAGGATAGACTTTCTGGAGATAGGTCTGCTTCTTCGGAAAGAGAAGAAGAACTCTTTGGTGTCGATACGACAATCGACAAAGCCTCTGTCAGCTTCAGGTTGCTGCTGCTGCTCTTGTTGTTGTTGTTGCTGCTGTCTCTGAAGTCTGTACTTCTCTGTCCATTCTTCTTTTTCCCTGTTCATTTCTTCTCTGAAGAGCTCTTCTATCAGGTCTTCAGTGATTTTTAACATTCTCACATTCTCTATTTCTTCTGGCTTCGGTATCAGACTGTGTCTGACCCTATGCAAATTCACGTAGGCTTCATTGAGTTTAGCTAGTTTGGAGCACATCTTCTTAGGAGGATGAATCGACAATGGATGGTTAGACTGGAAACAACCCGGTTCTTAAAGTCAAAGCGCGGACGTGAAGGAAAACATCCCCCACACGGTTTTTGAGCCTCAACGTTTAGTGAGTGCCATGAGAGGGATAGTAAGAAATGAAAGAGCATCAATCCAACATTCTTATAGCTAAACAAAAGACAAAGGCATTTTTTTCAAAACACAACATTTTTTATTCAAAAATCACTTAACACTAAACAACAACTCTAACATTTTTTAACAATAATCCAACAATATAACATCAAACAATTTTTTCAAAACACAACATTTTTTATTCAAAAATCACTTAACACTAAACAACAACTCTAACATTTTTTAACAACAATGCAACACTAAAAGTTTCTCCACTAGGTAAAGAGGGATAACAGTCTTCCATGGTTTCTAGTAATCTAGGATGACTTCTCTCAAACTGTTGATTTCTATGGTATTATCGAATTCTGCATACAGGATGACGTTCACCGTTTCATCAGGGTCTCGGTCTTTAAACTGAATTTCCACACGAATCTGGCCGGATTTTATAGGGTGGAAATGTCCCTCGTCGCTGCCTTGGTCTGGAGTGAAATCGAAAGCCCACAAAGCGTAGCCTCCTGCATAATCCTCGTACGTAATACCGTGACTGGTATTGGTTCCTAACTGTCCGGTGGCTTCGTACAAGGACAAGTACGATCTCAAGTAATTCTTCTTTTTAAAGTCAGGTTCGAAAGGTCGGGTACACAAGGTCTTGCCATCGCGACTGACTTCGATTTTGGACACGCCAAAGTGTTGAAAGTAGAAAGGACTTTTTTCGGCAGCTCCGTTGAAGGCTGTATTCTCGACGATACCAACGATCAAACGTTTGGGTAACTGTCCTTGGAACAGATGATCTTCGATCATGGATCGCTGTCCCTTGGGAATGGTGAAGGTTTTCACTTCCACGCGTCGTATGGGATACTTGGCAGTCGTTCTCCTCAACGTCTGACTGATGTCGTTTCCCACTTTAGGTAACACTTCCACACGGCGTACGTAGAGTCTGGCTTCTAGGATTTTGGTTTTGTAACCGTCACTATCAGCCATCAAATGGAAAGCGGCACTGCTACGATTCAGCCTCAGGCGGACATCCACCCCGTTCAGCAAATACTTTTCTTGCAACCACATGTCCAAATGCAAACGATCCATCAGTTCTAAACTTGTGTCGGCTCCCGTGATTCTCTTTCTTCGTTCTACAAATCCATCATTGTTGTCTTTCTTTTCATCAGTTTCCAATATTTCAAACTTGGTAGGTTCGTCAGCTTCCCATACCACACAGGCATTGAGATGAGTGTTTTTGGCATCTATTCCGTACGTCAAGAGATTTTCCAGGTAGGCACGATAAGGGTAAGTATCCATGCTACTACTGACCAGTTTGTTATTCAAGTACAAGTCCACTCCACTGAACAAGGAATGCATGAAATTGTTGACGGGAGCTACTGCTTCATCGTCTATAGCACCTCCAGTCTTATCTAGAATTTTGACTTTCAGGTACAAGTAACTGCTATTCAGATCGATGTAATCTTCGGGCTGTCCTTTGATTTCAAACTCTATGGAAGCGGAATCGGTCAGTGAGGAGACGGGGTGAAATTCCACCCACTGGGATTCTTGCATCGTCATCATCGTGGGGGGGCATGGCAAACAGATCCAGTTCCGTCTTGGAACAAGCGCAAGATTCTCGGTGCATCATTTTTTTGTCTCTTTTCTCAATAATCGAAAACGTCTAAGTCTCGAACGGTTCTTCTTTTCTTGGCCTTTCTCGCTTGAAGTCTGCTGAAAGGGTGTTTTCTTCGTCGTCTCTTTCTGCCTTGTCCTTGCTGAATGCCTGACTCGGTAGCGTGCAGGGCATTTATAGGTGTTTTTCGTTGGCCTAAAATGTCTTTGCCCGTTTGCAGCAAGACATTTTTGCCTGCCCTCATGAAGGCTTCTCTAGGGTTTTGTTTGTCGATGATGACATTTTGGAGAAATTCTTTGCCTTGCGTCAGTGCCGCATCTTTCAAGGCGTGCAATCCGCGTGTCACCATCGGTTTCAACACTGGGGCCACCGAACGAAAGGCCGATTTTAACATGTCTCCTAAACGGTGTCCTCGCTGTCGAGCAACCCCTCGGTACACTGGATACATGACTTACTTACGAGTCGTGAGAGAACCGTTTTCGAAAATGGAGTTTCACCGTGACTTTTCCTTTGGTGAATGGAATATTTTGTCCCAGATCTCCTTTTATAGCAATGTTGACCGTGTCCAAATACGACTTGCTGACCGGCAAATAGTGAGGATGGACAAATTCGCGGTGGACGTGGTAAGTGTTTCCACCTTCCTCGTCAGCATCTGTGGCAGAATCCACTTTGAAAGGAATGACACGCAGTAACGGTACGGAGGTGTGTCCCACCACGTTGTACTCCACCACATCGGAATACACGAACTCAAATTCAGTCCTTGGTTCAGTTCTACCGGGGCACGAAATAACTTGCTAAAAGACTCGTTGTCGTAAACGATGGGTAATTCGTTTTTCTTGATCATGGTCTTTCTCATGTCCATGTCTCCGCCCAACATGTCATACAATACAGGAGAAAATAAAATGGACAGGATTTTACTCCGTTCAAATTTCATCAAGAAGCGACGAGCTGCTTTGTGGTACTCCATGGTGACATTTTTGTTGACATGCTCCAAAACTTTCAGAAACACGACATTAAACCTGGAGGCTATGGTGCTGACCAAATGTTGACCACTAAAATAATAGCCTGGGGGAATGAACAAGTGATAGGTGGTGTACTTTTGTGTACGGGTTTTCTTGTCATATTTGACATTGCTATCCATCCACTGTTGCATTTGCTCGTTATGAACTTCCACATCAAAAAAATTTTGATTGGGAAGGACATTGAGGACTTGGGTCGGGTGAATCATTTCTACTAAAGCCACTTCCCAATGGGCTTCGTGATCTAACTGGATGGCCTGAGGTAATTTGGCCGTGTAACAGCACAACGTGTTCTTGGGAAACACCTCCATGGAACTGTCACTGGGTAAAGTTAAGTAAAATTGGTTTTGGTGACTCATAATTCCAGAGTTCTGTGGCTGTCCGAGGGGTTACTGGACGTCAGAGGCGTGTCTCCGTCTAAAATGGGGTTCTGGTTGTGATTGAAGTGGTGACTGGCACTGACACTGGACACAAGGTTCCCGGGGTTCCCGTTCGAGGTGAATTTCAGGGAGGGATTAGGAAGCAGGTAACCGATGCAACTGCTCAATAAAATGGTCCACAATTGTTTGTCTCCTTGTTGCAAACTCAAATTGGCGATGGCTGCCCCGATGACACAATACACCACGAAGATTTGGCAGAAAAAGACGATTTGCGTTTTAGGCACACGTTCTCCACACCACACCCACAAGGGTTGTTTTTGTAAATCTTGCACAGAAGAACTAGGTGAAGGAGGAGTGGTCGACGTAGCTGCGTCTGCTGTGTGAAAGGGCATGATGGTCACTTCTTTTTATAGTCGATGACTTGCGAAGCGTCGATCCAAGAATCAAAACTGGGTGGATATCCTTTCCAACGTACTTTGACTTCTTTGACACTTCGTTTGCCCACTTTACGGATTCTGCGTTCGAGAATGCTTTCGATGTCGTACACGTCGTCTTCTTTTTTGGTGACACGTTGTAACTCGTGCAAATAAAACGTTCCTTTGAGCACTTCTCCGTTCATGTCTTCCAATTTATAGACGGCAGGATGACGGCCATGCACTCGTCCAGTGACACGAAACAATTCGGTCGTCCAGTTAGGTAAGTAACCTTTGTCGAAAGTGCGTTTGGTTTTGCCAATGCGCACCCAATCTCCTACGGCCAACTCTCCACTTTTCTTGGGGACAGCCCTCGTCGGGGACGTACCAAACAGGCGCTCAAACACCAACACTTCGTTGTCGGGAGTCACGTCTTGCGGGGCACGTCCGATGCTTCGATGGTAAGATTGGTTGTACGCTTGCACCAGGTGCGGTAAGATGTCGATGTACTTCAGAGTGTGGTGATGCGTAAAATATTTCCACATGCGTTCTTTCAAAGTGCGTTGAAAACGTTCCACGATGCTGGCTTTGGTTTCGGGATTCTCGGTGGTAAAAAAATGAATGTCACGTTTCTTTAATTCTTCTTGGAAAGCTTCGTTCAGAAATTCGGTGCCTTTGTCCGTTTGCCATCGAAGAGGGTGACGACCGCTTTGTTTCAACACCCGTTGCAGGGCTCGCACTAACTCGCTGCTCGATTTGGAAGTCAAGGGCACGACCCAGGCAAATTTGGAAAAGACGTCGATGACACAAAACAAATATTTGTAGCCACGATTGTAGCTGGCCAAATGAGAGACATCGGCTAAATCGGCTTGCCATTGATGATCGATGCCTTCCACTCGGGTGCGACTTCTGGCAAACTTGCGTCGAATGGGTTTGTGTAAAGTGTAGGTAGCTTGTTCTTGTAACCATCGTTGCACTTGAGGTAAACGGAGACTTTTCAGTCGCGTTTTGGCAGCACGATACAATTTTTGAACTCCTGCGTAACCTGCAGGATGGGAGGGATCGTAGTAAATGCTGGCTAAGACTTTTTCCATTTTTTTCTGTTGGTTGGTGTGTTAATAAGACACCCACTCTTGGAGGATGCTACTCTTTTTCTCTTGGGGTATTTTCTTGGATTGCAATGCTTTGCGTGTGCGGCCAGCAATAGGTGTCGAAGAGGAGAAGGATGTCTGAGCGGGGGATATTGGTTCTTGTTTCACTTCTGTCTTCACTTCTGTCTTCACTTTCTTTTTCTCTTGTGATGAAGAAGGGGTGGCCATCATCTTTTTAATCCATCCAATTCTGGAGGTAGGTGGTGTTGTTAACTTGCGTACTTTTTCTGGTGGAGTTTGAAACCCTTCCTCTTCTTCTCCTTTTTCTGTCTTGGTCACGGGTACTGGTGGTACTGGTACTGGTACTGGTGATGGTGCTGGACTTTTCATCAAGGTCTTAAAATCTTTCAGAGTGGGTAGAGCTGTTTCGTCTAAAGCTTTCTGGTGAAAGAGTTGCAGTCGTTGCAAGAGTTGACCGTACTTTTGCGATTTTTCTGTTTCGGACAAATCTTGGCGATCCATCAAGGACTGCAATTCGTGTTGTAACTGGGACATCTCGCTCAAATGGGGATTGGGAGGTAAATGCGGGGTGTGTTGTTCTTGCCACCGATGGTATTCCATCCATCGTTTGTAAGGCACTAAAGCTAGTTTTCGTCCTTCCATGGGGTTGTCAGGGGTCGATTCTGAGATCTTGGAACTTCCGAGGCCTTTTTATCTTGCTCCCAACAGTCCTCCCAACATGGTTCCCAAGACTCCTTTCAGTATGGGGCCTAACAAGAGAGGTAAAATACCTCCACGTTGCACTAACATCTTCTTTTTTTGACGAATGGGAATTTTCTTTTGAACCATTTGGCGAAGAACGTGACGATGTTTGCCTAAGCATTGTTTCTGGTGTTTGGACAAAGGGATCGTGCCTTTCAAAACGTTCAAACAACATTCGCACACGGTATCGATGACCTCTTTGGAGGCTGTTTGAATGAGTTTTTTTCGTAGGGGTGGAGAAGCTTTGGACAGGACAGATAACATGTCCCCATGTTTGGCTAAACGTAGTGGCAGTCCTTTCCTTTTCTTTCCTTGGGGTTTTCTGGAGGGTGACATCTTTGAGTCTTCAGGAGCACCAAAAAACACTGATACCCGACTTGGTCACAGGCCTTTTTTATACTGGAACGCGTCACCACTGATTGTCTTTACGTCGTATTAGTTTGAGGACAGGCATGACACGTCGTGCAGGGGGACGTAACGGACTAAATCGAGCCAGTTCTTGCTTGGACAAATCCAGTAAACTTTGTAACATGCCCGATCTTTCTTGAACTTTGATTTTGGGAGAAGGTACTTTGTGAGCAGCAGCCACTGCCACTAAATTGGAAGGTCCTGCCACTGGGGAAGTTCTGTTGGGGGTCATCAACGGAGAAGTTCTTGGTGTGATCAACGTCTCCAAGTACTCTTCAGTTCTGGGTGTCATTAACGGAGAAGTGGACAAACGTGAAGCTGCCGGAGACGCAGTCACCGCCGTGGCAGGTCGTGGTTTGCGAGTGTAAGGTTGCGTCCTGGCCGAAGTGCCTCTCTTGCGACTAGTTTTCTGTGGACTTTTCTTTTTCTGGGGGCTTCTTTTCTTTTTCCGGGGTGGTGGTGGTGTCTGGTCAGAGGAGGGTCCTGCCACTGGAGAAGTTCTCCTTGGGGACCTGGTCTTTTTCTTCTTGGGGCTTCGTTGGACTTTTGTCTTGGGTATAACTTTGGGGGCATTAGGATCCCATCTTAAGAGTGAGCGAATGATGACCCCTCCTAGAGTACCGCTCCCTCCAGGTTTCAAAATGATTTGTTTTTTGGTTTGAGTGTCGATGCGGGGATCGGCCAGTTGGACCAAAGCGACTTTGTTTCGATCAAAAAAGCGTTTGGTTTGATGAGGAATCTGAATGATTCCTTGGAGTAATTGACGTGCCGTCACCGTGAACCATCGTAAGACTTCTTTGAGACTAGCTTCTAAGACACGAGCTCGTGTTTGTGGATTTTTTTCTCGACTGATGCCATACAAGGCACGAATCAATTTGACGGGAAGATGCGACTGAAGGGACGTCATGTTCGCACTGTGTGAGACAGACGAAAAAGGGTCTGAGGTTTTTATAGATTTTTTATGGGGAGTGAAATGAAGTCGAGGACGGAGACGTGTACAGGACAGGCCCTCCGTCTTGGCACCAGTGGTGAAACAAGTGGGTACGAAATCGCAAATCCTCGGGAGTCGTAGGTTTCAAATCGACGAGTAAATAGGCGTGTGGCGTTTGAGTGGCATCGTCGTACGCCTGAGTCAGCCAAGGCGTTCCTAACTGTTTGGCTAAGACTTGCACTTGCAATTTATCTCGAGGGCTTTTAAACAAGACCACGTAATGCGCATTGAGACTGATGGTGCGATGGGCTTTACTTTGTTGAAACAAATTTTGGGTGATGTAAACGACACTGGCATTACGGTGATGCCCTTTGCGCGTGAACCACAGTTTAATTTCTTCTTCGTCTTCTCCTAACATGTCGTCGAAAATGACCAAATGGGTTTGACGGGAGTCAGAGACGATGCCGTCGTCTTCTTTAGGAATGCCTTCCACAAACACGATGGAATCGCCTTGACTTTCTCGCAAGAGGCTGTACGCCGATTACCACTCTTTGTAACACCACACGATCCGTTGAGGGGGCAGATCGATCAAATGATGTTTATGTTCGATCAAACGTTTGACGAATTCGGTTTTGCCAGAACCGCTAGGTCCAGCAATGAGCATGTTGAAGGGATGGCGAAGATACAAAGCCTCCCAACTGGCACGATCTAAGTGTTCGTCGATGACTTTGACAGTAGAGGAAGAGGGAGCAGAGACAGTAGAGGTAGCCATGGTGTGAGGAATGTCACTTGTGACACGAAAAAACAGACAAGACAAGAGTTTATATACTTTTCCAGAACACGTTTATTGAATGTTTTTTTCAAACATGAATACGAAAGACAAAAATACATAAAAGCCAAAGGCTTAAGTACAAGAATAAAAGGCACATGAACGTGGAATAAAAAACAAGTGTCTGTACAACAACCACATGTTTTGGGTAAAATTCTAACCAGTTCTATAGTAGGGGGTAAGGTCACACAAGTGTCCTCCCGAAAGGGTCTTTCAGGCCTGTCCACGACAGTCCTGTCCTGGGTGACGGGTTCTTCTGGCACCGTCACTAACAGAGGTTGAAAAGTAACTTTTTTCCTTGAATAACTCTCGTGGATACTGGGCCACCTCTTGTGTCCAAGCCTCAAAACCCTGGTCTCGGTGATGTCCAACATTTGACTCCTAACCAATCTGGTTTCTTCTTCGTCAACGACATGGTAAGTTACTTCAATGAACAATGAACTATTGGTCTTGGACGTTGTCCCTTTTTATATGCTGACCAATATCGATGTGACCGTACGGCAACGTAAAGTGATTGGGAAGTCTCACTCGCTTCTGGTACACGATTTGATAGATTTTTTCCAGGGGCCGACTGACGATGTGGTGAGTGGGTAAACGTACAATCTTGTTCGGTTGATAAGTGGTCACTTTAAAGTTTCCATCCTCTCCCGATTGCAAGGCTTCTTTCAATACCCCAAAGTTGACCACTCGACTGGTACGATGATTCAGAGTCAGTCTTTTCACTTTGCACGTCGTGTGCACTTCTCCTTGTTTGTCCCGGTATTCGTAGCTGTAATTTTTGGGACCACCACTGACGAAACTTAGAATCTTGTCGTCGGGATGCTCGTCTGTCCAGGCTCCTAAACGGTCTCCTTCGATGTCAGGGTGCTGTTGACTCGGGTGATGGATGTAAATGCAACTGTCCGTGTCAAAGTACAGGACGCGTTCCCCTAACAGTTCTAAAGCTTCGTACAATTTTAAGCGAGCATGAGCTGTCACGTAAGCCGCAATGATGACATTTCCAAAAGGGTCGTCTTGTACAAAGTCCAGATCTTCTTCGTAATTGACCAAGATCAAATCCTCTCGAACGACGTCCACGTGTTTCATGTATTTGGTTTTGTCGTGAATCATCTGGAAGTAGCGGGAAGGTTCTGTCAAATATTCCGTCTTGGGTAAACACGGTCGTTGTGCCATTTTACCCCACAAGCAATTTAACATCACTTTGGCAAACGATCGCCTGCCTTCGTTTTTTTCGATGTGGTCTAAAGAGATGCCTTCTTGTTCGTAGTATTTCTCTTTGAATTTTATTTGGTCTTCGGGAGTGTGACACCAGGAAGGATAGCCGCTGGCTTCTTGTTTCAGTTTCAAAAAGGTATCCACGTAATCGGCGAAAATGCCTTTCTGAGTAGGGTCACCCTTGTGGTACTGTTGTGTCTTGGGAAAGTGGCAAATTTCGTACACTTCTAACAGTTGGTATCCCATGTCCAGAGCTTTGAACAATTCCACGCTGACCCAGGTTCCCGTCAAGGCACGTTCTTCCTGGCTGTGATGGCAAGGTTGGTCCTGGTTGCACGTTTCGGCACAAGTACGGCACAAGGGAAACATCAGTTTGCCTTGACAATGGTGAGGTAAGACGGGATGGTATAGGTTCGTGGGAGGCAAAACTTTGCACTTGATCAAGCCTTCGTATTGTCGAATGTTTTTCAGGTCGATGTGTTCCGTCAGCAATTGCGGGTGCCTTACAGGAAAGCGACAATATTTGCACACGTAGGGATACAACGAACACACGTCCAAGTATTTGATTTCTTCTCCTTTCTCTTCGTCGGCTTGGTACAGCAAACAGGTGGCATTGGTCCTTCCTCCGTACAAACTATCGATCGGGTTCAGTGGGTCCATGAACTGGTAACTTTCCACGAGGCGTTTAAACTCGGGATCGGTTTTCATACGGTGATCGTACTCGTGTTCCCACATTTCCACCACTTGGTATCCTTGCTGTTCTAACTTTAGGCGTCGCTGACAAGTGTCCTGGTACAGGTCTTCCATGGTCCGTTGCAAAAACTGATTTTTAGTGTCACGGTCAGGGTAGCAGACGGGACATCCGTGAAATAAGCAACCGTTAAACTCGTACACGATCTTGGGGTTTTCTAAGTCCCAGCCATCGACCGAATACGTTCCGATGGTCTTTTCGCCTCCTCCGTTGCGGGCATGCTGAATCCATTTGTCTTCCTTGTCGCACAAGTAATGTAACCAACGTAGGGCTTTGACCGAGTATTGACGTTTGACAAAGTGGGTCGTTTGAGGACTGATGACAGCCACGGTGTTTTCAGGCATGAATCGTTGGCGGTACACTAAGGAACACGCTTTGGCAATGGTGCAAGCTTCTTTCAAAGGATCGACCCCTCCGTGTTCCATGAACAGTTCTCGAAATTTTCCACAGCAACGTCGTAAAATGTCCACGTCGGAACGACAATACTTTAACATTTCTTCCTGAAAGTCGAAGGGGTCAGAGGCATGAGCCTGGTACCAAGCGTAGAAATCTTCTCGTTGTTCGGTACGCATGTTGTCGGGGTCGTAATAGTGAGCCTCAGGCAAATGGGGTAGAACGGCATGTTGATTGGCTTCCGTATTGAAAAAGTGTGGAAAGTACCCTTTAGCCATTTCTGTCATTCCAAACGTTTTAGGCATTCGACTCAAAGGCATGGCCAAGTAACTCATCGAATCTTTAAACTGTACTTGTCCCACTTGCATGAAAATGATTTTGGCTCCGTTCAAAGTCACTTTAGGACGTTCGGTGCCTTGTTCCGTATAGTATCTGAGAAGAAACTGTCCATCGTATCCGGAGAAATTGTGAGCCATCACCGTGGCATGACGATGACAATCTCCGTAACGTTCGATGTCCTCTTGGCTCCACGTCTTGTCGATGGGGTCTAAGACCCATTGGGCAAAATCGGCTAACGTGTTTGGTCCCCGAAAGATTTTTTCACGTCCTCCAGGAATCTTGCTGCAGTGAGGGCAATGACTGAAGATAGGTTCTTGAATGCACTTCTCGCACGCTCGATGAGCCACGCAGAAATTAGGAATGTGAATGCCGGTCTCTTGCATGCATTCGAAATCGAAAAAGATGAAATTGCCATTCTTCTTGTGACCGTCCTCTTTCTCTGGTGGGGGTTGGTATTTTTGCACGTAGCATTCGTGTTCCAAGTCCACGATGTGATGACAAATGTGACATTTTTTTTTCCTGAACATACGTGTGCCTTGGTACTATTGGTACGTATGCCTTGTCTACACGTAGGGTACAATCTCAAGAGTTGACAAGCACATTTCTGCTGTGAACCTTGCGTCTTCAGATGTTGCTGGTAACAGGTAGGACTGACAAACGTGCGCAAACAAGTGGAACAAAGCACTGGTCCTTCGCTCAGACAGGGTGGAGAGGCCAAACATCCTGGGCATTTCATTCCACAATGCTTGTGTTGCTCTCGATTGTTATAACCATAGTCACATTTCTCACAATAATAACCGTATCCCAGGAATCCAGTGATACTGGTAATGGTATCGAAATGGTCATCGTGATGATAGACATGAATGTATTTTCCGTCCTTAAAATCTTGGCCTCGAAACAACAGAGTTCCACGCATTTCTTGAGGGTGCACTTTCAAGGTGTAGCGTGGAGCTAGGGCATCTTGCAATTTTTGCATCTCAGGAATGCCACATGGTGTGTCTTTGGACAGTCCGGCTTGTTGTAACAGGAGTTCTGCTTCGTTTCGTTGTTTGGCTCGATAGGAACGTTGAATTGTGTTCCAGGTTCTTTTCCATTCTACCGTGTCGTTCTTGTTGGCATAGGTTCGTCCCATCACGATGGCTCGAGCTAAACACATCTGGTCATGAGGATTGTGAATTTGGACAAGGCTACGCTTAATGCTGCGAAGGTCGTTCACCAATAACATCTTTTTGCGTCCGGTCCGTTGAGGAGGAGAGACGTGGGTCATGTCCAATGTGGCTTTTCCATCGGTGATGTCAAACTGGTCATTAGATTGTTGCACGTGTTGAATCTTGTCCATGACTTTGGAAGCGGTCAATTCTGTAGGGGTGCTAAACTCGATCCAAACAGGGGATTTCAAACCGTCGTGTTGTATGGAAAGTCTCAAGCGATCGTCTTCTTTGGGTTGACATTGTTGCTTGAGTGCAGTGAGCAAAGAATCCCACACCCCAGTGATAAACACTTCTGCTTTCTCTAACGGCACTTCAGCCTTGAAATCTTTAAACTTCACCGTGTATTTGTAAGCCGTGGTTCTAAATTTTCTAGAGGAGCGCTTTTCCGTCTCTCGATTGGAATAGTACTTTTCAGGGTTGACTAAGGGTGGTGAACTTTGTTTAGTGGGTTCGGATTCTGGTTCACTCATGTCCTCTTCAAAATCACTGGCATGAATTTGTGCCAAGATTTCAGCCCTGGTACGAGGCGATAGATCACGTTTCTGCCTCTTACTTTCTTCTTCTTCTTCTTTCTTCTCGAATGAATAGGATCGTTTCATCTTGAGTGCAAAACGTCAAATGACTCAAGTTCAAACACCATAGACTAATTTATAGTCATGGCAAACCAGCGTATATAAAAAGGGTGTGTCTTGTCCTTTCACTATTCATTTCACTCTCAAACCGAGGAGAACGATGGAAGAGACTACCCAGATGGAACGTTTCGTCAGAGCTTTGCGAGGGGTCATTAGAAAATTCTCTTCAGACCAGCCGACGGACTACTCTCCTTCCTTTCGAGATAAGAGTCCGGATACTTGCTATACCTGTCAGAAGAAAGGGCATTGGTCTTCAGAGTGTCCAGACCGTCAAAAAAGAAAAAAAACAGGGGCTAAAAAGACAAAAGTCAAGATACCTGTTATTATTGTAAAGAAAAATGACATTGGTCTCCAGATTGCCCAAAAAAGAAACAAGAGGAGTCAGAAGAAAAGAAGGATTCTTCAGAAGAAGAGAGGGATTCTTCGGAAGAAGAGAGGGATTCTTCGAAAGAAGAGAGGGATTCTTCAGAGGAAGAAGAGGAAGAAAGAAGACAATTCTATTTAAAAGAAGCAAAGAAACAGGAGAAGAAAAGAAGAAGTGAAGAAAATGAGGAAAAAACGGTGAAGAAATTCAAAAAACAGAGAGACTAAACAAGGAGAAAGAAGAAGTCAATGAACTTTTAATTAAAGTGTTCTGTGGTGAATTGTGAATTGGATTGTAAAAAATGGAGAAAAGAATACATGAATGATATAAGGTAAGTGTCTTTGAGTTTTGATTTTAAAATAAGAAGCTACACTCACGCACTCATACACAGAGACGTACTATAAGGGTAAAATGGGTGGGGTTCATTTTTGAGTTATTGGCAAATTGAAATTGTATTTCTTTTCGAGAAATGTGGGTGGCCCTGAAAAGGGCCTTTTTATTTTGGTGTAGGGGTGAGTTTAACCAATCAACTTTAACTGCCTTAAGCCTTTGCCACGGCCAAGGCCTACTTCTGATGATTGGGTTGAAATCACTAAGGGTGGTACGACAGGCTTAGTCACAGGGTTGGCGTGTTTAGCTCGGGAAGGTCGTATTCTCTTCGGTCGTGATAAAGAAGTCTGATACATTTGTTTCAGACTTCTTAACTCCGCTAAAATGTCCAACAGTACCGTAGCCGTTTGATTTTCACCCTCTTGTTTCTTTGCTGCTACTTCTTCTTGCTTTTGTTGCTTTGTTTTTTTTCTTACCTCTTCTTGTTGCTGTTGCTGTTGCTGTAGGAGAAAAGCTTGTTCCGCTTCCTTTTGTCGTTGCATAAATTTCTCCAATTCTTCTTTCTGTCTCTGTCTAAAATTTTCCACTTGCGGTAATGAAGAAGGTAACGAAGGTTCCGGAACAAATTCTTGCGAGGTAAGAAAATCCACAAAATCCCAATGTACCTCTTCTGAAAGTAAGTCCGGGTTCCCTTGGGCGGTCTCCCCTGCTGGTGCACCCCAATGGATCGTTTTCTGAGTTTCCGTCATGTTGAATCACTGTCGCATAGATTGACTGCACACAAGGGCTAACGAATCTACATATACCACGTGACGTCACAGCCTGCTCTCTTCGGATTGGATGCGAGCTGACTGAATTTTGTAACGCGTGTTCGGATTGGTGAATGAATTCAATCCGTTTCAATCCTTCCTGTACCTATAAATAAGCGCAGTTCACTGCATTGATTCACCTATTCTCGTCGCTTCAAGATGTGGACCACAGTTGAGTCATCCACCCTTGTGTCTTCCATGATGTTTAGGACGGACATGCTCATGTATGTCAGGTCCAAGTGGACTATTGTTGATAGGACAGATACTAGTCAATGGATGAGGAGAGTTTACATATAAAGACAAGGATGTCTCAAGAGGGTACTTGTGTATGGACCGGCAGTTAGAAGGAGTTTAAGAAGAAGAAGAAGAAGATGTGACAGATGCCATCTATGTTAATATTAATATTAACATAAACCCAAAGGCCCTTTTCAGGGCCAGCCATATTTTTCGAAAAGAGATAGCCTTTCCATTGCCTACCCCTTTTTAAAAAAAATTTTAAAAAAAAAAAAAAATCCCATATTCAATTCCCCTTGTCTCTAAACAAGCCCAAACTCTATTCCCCATGTTAAATTCCCCTTGTACGTAGAGTGACCCACGATTTTTCGCCAGGTTAAATTTCCCTTGTACGTAAAGTAACCCACGATTTATTCCCATGTTAATTCCCATTGTACGTAATCTGACCCACGATTTTTTGCCATGTTAAATTCCCATTGTACGTAGAGTGTCCCAGGGTGGTTTGTAATGCTAATTCCCATTGTACGTAGGGTATCCCCATTTACTACTGTCCTGCGTTATTTTTCTAGAGTATAAAAGCGGTGTACATTTCTGCATAAGATACACGTGATACTTAAAATTTCATTGGGTGAACGTCATCCATGTATTTTCTATGTTACCCAAGGTCATCCAATCCCACAATGCTGCTTTGGGACACTATCCATTACTCTCAATGCGTACAGTGACATTTGCTATAATCCTAATCTGATAGAATGTGTTATATATTGCCATGGAAATGGAACAACGAATATCACTATAGCTTAGAATTTAAAATATTGCAACTTCATAGCAAGTTATCGTCAACATATTTCTTGGAATGTTTTGTCACGAAACACTTTATTCTACATTTAGTATGACCTTCATCACAGACACTGTCTAGGAACTGCATTAAAATAAATTTATACATTCTTGTATCCAAGTACCTACGAGGACTCACCAATAATTTTGCGATGTGATGCGACTTTGTCTCGTTTGCTTGTTGAATAATAAAATAATATTTTATATGTTTTGGCTTGAGGATTAAAAAAGTGGATTTTATTGTCATTGTTTGCACGGATGATAGTGCTGTAGTATACCTTGTAGCTGATGACAGCTGCTTCAGTTAAACAAGGTCTACAGAGCGATGCCTTAGGAAATGCCTTATTATAGTTTAATCAGGAGAGAAGTTAAAACATAATTCAGAACATCGTAAACCTCAAACATTTAGTCGAAGGCAAAATGTCAAATGGACTGAATTATTCATGCCGATTTGAAAACTTCGTTTATATCTACAATTGTTTCGTATTATATGATTCCCACATTTCATGCAACGATATTTAATCTGTCACAAATCAGTAGTCTTTCGCAATTCTATGAGGAAGACAATATTTATATGACAATACTTATATTAGTGCAAGGGGACCAATATTAATTATGCACTGTGAAAACTTACATTAGACAGACTTTAGACGATAAGCACAAAGCACTTTTATACATGTGATCGGTTTGACCATCAAATGAAAGCAAGGTATGTTTGGTTGCGAAACTGCGTCTTTTTTTGTAAAATATTTTACTTTGCTGTAGAAATTAAAATTGACAGTTTCAAGAAAGATATATATTTTCGAAATGTAACAAGCGAGATCATTGTATTGCCTGTAAAATGAAAATTGGCCTCAGAACCTGTTTCGTTAAGCAACTAAAGCTGCCTTGTAGTCAATCGTTTCTGAAAGGATGATCCCATATAAAGATATTAAATATGTTATCAAACTATAAGCTCAATACATTTTAGATATAATGTGGAATGAAAATAAGCTTCAAAAAATACAACGACATTAGTAGAAGGCATACTTCACAGAGATGAAATGGTATTTTGTCACATGACACGTACACATACATGCTCACCTGATCAACGCATTCCTCCTGAAAGGTCTTAGAAAATGCAATCTCGCCCTTGGCCGAAAAAAGATTTTGTACCCCTGATTTAGGATAACATTCCCCGAATTCATACAATACTGCAAGTTATTTTTTATTCTTTCACTTTCTTTGATTTAATATGCTAGGGAAATACAAATTTATATTTTTGGAAAATGGAATGCTTGTTGGATTCACTTTGGTTCACCGTCAAATTTACATGTAAGAGATTGTTTTATGAGCTATCGTGCTAATATGGTGAATACGACTTTTAGTAGACAAATAGATAGATGTGATGTGATTTTTTATTTTTAACGTAGGTTTAACAATTTTTCAGTCATATCGCTACGATGTCTGCAGTGTGACAGTTTATAGTGATGTATAGCACTGGGGTATCATGCCGCAGACATGTAGCATGATGTTCCACCCAGGCAAATTATCCTGACACCAGGTCGACCAGTCCTAACACTAACCTCCTAATGCTGAGCGCCAGGCGAGGCAGTGGTTAGTACCATTTTTGTAAGTCTTTGGTATGTCTCGGACGGGGATCTAACCCACGACCTCCCGCATCCGAGGCGGACGCTCTAACCACGAGGCCACCGGATAGATAGATAGATAGATAGATAGATAGATAGATAGATAGATGGATGGATGGATAGAGAGATAGATCGATGGATGGATGGATGGATGGATGGAAGGACGGATGGATGGATGGGTGGATGGAACAAGAAGTACACTTAAGCAATATCTCAATACTTTATACATAAGAAGTATTCGCAATAAGAATGTCGTTTCCCTACTGCAAAAAAAATAAATACATTGTTTTGCTTGGTTTTCGGAGTCTAATGCTGTTTTGTTTATCAGTACTTTAGTATTTAGGTCCGTATCCAAGATGATGTCATTTCGCGTTTTAGATTCATGAAATATAAATATATGCATGATTCGGTGGATTTTTATGACAATGTAGCAACAAAGTCGCCATTGTTCTGACGCATACTCAAAATGACCACGAAGTTAATGAACAGTTCGAAATTGAATGTCATACTTGATAATGTGACATTTATTTCACAGAAAGCATTCTGTCTTTGACTCTTATACGGCATAATTTGAAGCTCATAGGGGTGGGGGCTAATAATAATCATAATGTTAATAATAACAAACTACGTTTTTGATTCTGGATCGAATGGATAGCCAGTGTAGAGTACAGAGCAGGGGGGAGCTGTGCTCTGATCGTTGTACTCTAAGTATGATTCGAGCAGCTGTGTTTTGAACTTTTTGAAGTTTCTGGAGTAGATATTGAGATCAACCAGACAGAATTGAGTTACAATAGTCCAGTCTTGAAAGTACTAATGAACATGCAAGTGTTTTAGTGGCATCAACTGAAAGATATTTGCGAATTGAGCTGATGCGTCTCAACTCAAGATATGCAGCCTTGCATATGTTCATGACATGTTGGTGCAATGTGAGAGTACTGTCCAGAGTAACACCTAGGTTTCGTACTGATTGTGTGAATTTAATGTTGGCGTTGCTGATATTTATTGTTTGAGGTAAAGGATGTGAATGAGAAAGTCTTTGTGTTGTGATCAGAAACGCCTCAGTTTTATCATCATTAATCTGCAGCTTGTTACTTGTCATCCATGATTTCACATCAGAAATGCACCTCTCTACACCTTGGATGGTGGCATCAACTTCAGTTGGGTGGCTAGATTTGTATATTTGGGTGTCATCAGTTGGTGAGACACTGGATGATGATCTATGACACTTGAGAGAGACTGAGTGTATAGAATGAAGAGAACAGGTCCAAGAACAGACCCCTGTGGAACACCACAACATAGATCAACTGGTCTGGAGTGTATTCCATTTGCACATACAATTTGTGTCCTGTTGACTAGGTAGGACTTGAACCACAGTAAGGCTGTATCATGAATGCCAAATACATGCTGGAGACGGTGAAGTAATATATCATGGTCTATTGTGTCAAATGCTGCAGATAAATCAAGGAGGGTGAGGACTGTAACCTTTCCGCTACCCAATGCAGAGAGAATGTCATTAACTACTTTTAGAAGAATAGTTTCAGTACTGTGACAAGGGCGATATGCAGATTGTACATTGCTAAAAAGACTGTTTGAATTCAGATGAGATACAAGCTGGGATAGAACAACCTTTCCTAAGATTTTTTATATGAATGGGAGATTAGAAACTGGGTGGTAGTTCTTTAAATCGTTATGGTCTAGTGTTGGTTTCTTCAGCAGAGACTTTACAATGGCAGTTTTGAAAAATGATGGTAATTCCCCGGATGAGAGAGAGGTATTAAAAACATCAGTTATTGAAGACAATACTGGATCTAAGCACTCGAGCAGCAGTGATGTTGGAATTGGATCAAGTTCACATGACTTTGGTGCCCTCTTCATCAGGATTGTATGTACGAAATCCATAGAGACAGGTTCAAATGCTGCTAATGGTTGCCGCTTAAATTCTGTATCCCAACTGTATGGTGACGACGAGTCAATTGAAATTGTGCTGTCAAGCTTATCTCTAATGGTTTCTACTTTGTCACGGAAGAAATTTGCAAACATGTCCGGAAGGTCGACTGGAGAGAAGGTAGTTGGAAGTGGTGTAGATTTGATCCTTGACATTAGCTTTTAATTATCCATATTTTTTTACATCAGGTCTTTATTCTTAAATGAATTTAGAAAAGAAATGACCACGATAAACTGGATGTTATCTTCCAATGTTATGCACGAGAAAAAAGCAAGTGAATAAACTTTACCCAACGTCAAAAAACTATGTTATACCTTCAAGGGAATTTGCTTAGTATTCCGTTTATTAGTTGTTTTCATTATCAGACACAAAATGAGACCTTAATAACTTTGCATATGAATGGGGTGGAGCCCTCAATACTGACAGCCTTTGCATAATATCGCCGGAAGAAGACGAGTACTTGTCTGCTATGTGTAACATGCTTACTACTTTCTTGTCTCTTATTCAGAAATATTTAGTACTATTACACACCTTTTCGCGACTATGTGCTTTTTTTCAGATTACTTCTCTTGTTTTATTTTTATAAATATTCATATGTATAATGTAGGTATTTTGAGAGAAATGTTCAATTTTCATATTCTTTTCTCACACATACTTTATATAATACGATTTGATTTTCTGGCACACAGACGTCTCTATTGGAGGAACAGTTTTGTGCCATAATGAAGGTTCAGAACTATCATTGTCATTATACGAGATCACTTCCATAATGGCCTGCCAAAGTCATATTTTCTTGCTTTAAGGTCTGTAGTACACTGACTTTTCAACTTTATATTGTCTGCATATCGGCATTTAATGCAAATAACTACATAAGTGCATTGATCAGGAAATTAGTTTTTTAACTTCATCAAACCACCACTGCCGTCAATCTTACATATTAATTCGAGAAGGACAATTGAAGATGAAAGGTAATTCAACGTCTATCCATCAATATCAGCTGTCGTTCTTGATTAGATGAACTTGCACAGTGTCTGCCTAATGGAATCGTGCGGCATTGGTTCAATCTAAAGATAGACGTCTCGAGTTCAGAAGGTCCTTTAGGGCTATAAAACCAATTTCAAGTTGATGACCGTAATTAAAGGAAAAGCACGGACATTCGGCTCCCACGCCGTGATGCAATTCCTAGATCTGTATGCACCGTCTAGAATCGGACACACATACTGGTAGCCAAGTCTACTATTGAAAATTAACAATAGTCTTTGAGTCTAACCCAACAAAAACAGATAAAAGTGAGATACACCAAACTGCACCATCTACTTTGTACATGAAAGAAAACGCAACCATTCATATCTGTTAGGAAAAAGGTAGTTATGTAAAGAAAAGTTTTAGGGTGAGATCTAGGTAAAGTACTGCAATCAATATCATTGAAGCTTTTATAATGTGCTTTCCTACATGATTAACAATTAATTACTGGCAACCGCAATATATACATGGTATGAAAGAGTCTTAAAAATATTGATAATCATCGGTAGTTAAAAATTAATTGTGAATTTAATTTAAAATAATTAAGATTTCGATTTCGATTCAAAATTTGTACTCTTACTAAATTGTTATCAAGTATGTATATATAACATATATTTAATGTATTCATTTTGTTATTAATATTATATTATAATATTGCGTTTTGGCCTTGCATTGGTCTGAAAATAATACCAATACTATCATATTGAGATATATTATTTCCCAATCGAATTCTCCATATCATCGACATCATTTATTGTAACGTTTTGTCGCAGACTGGACTGAAATAGGAATATGATCAGATGTGTTTAAATGTTTTAAAACTGTGTCTAATCAGATCTACCCAGGTGATGCTTTTTCTGTTACTTTAACGTTTTGTGCATTTGGTTTTGGTATAGAAAGGACATTCTCATTTATATCGGGAATTTTGTTTCTTATATACTGACCTTTAGAATGATGGATTGACTATTAACAATTAAATCAGAAAAGCAAGACATATATAAAACATTCAATTACAGTTTCTTTTTTTTAGTAGGTGTTCTATGTCATATATCGGAAATTTAACTACAAAAGGACTTGTATAAGAGCTATTTTTTTTTCTGCAAAGAAGAGCATTTCTGACCAGCTGCTACTGTTGTCTCCCTTCGCTCCGTAACTAAGGCAAAGTGAAGTCTAACATTTTTATTGCCAGATGTACACCTAAAAACTGCCAGAAATGAGGCAAGATGACAGCTAATTTATTGCTACATATCATCTATACTCGCTTATAACTCGAGTCGAACTGCAAACAACACAACCTTGATTTGCCGTAGCATAATGCGCATACAGACCAGGGTCTATGTTGCAGAGCTGCCGGCGCATAATGTAGTTTTGCAATTGAACTCGACTTATAAGCGAGTATAGACGGTACTAAAAATCTAACACCATAAGACCTGTGATTTTCACAACTCCGCACTGTAACACATATAACACAAAAAGACTTGGAGCTCTGTAAGACGTGGAATTTTGTTAATGAACCATCGTCTCTTTTCTTTTAGTGATCCTGACTTGTGTTCTATATTTATTATAACTGCTTTTTATCGATAGTCAATATTCATAACCATTCTCTTAGTACGCGTACTACTTAACCCATATGAAAATAGAAATATAAAGACCAGTGTCGTAAAACACAAGCCAGGTAGTAATGAATTAGGAATTACAGTTCATTTATGATCATTTAACATCGTCTGGAGCTACCTACAAGCAATTTCGAACCAAAATAACGAGCCAATTGGCATCTAATCAAATACACGGAATCCACCATGCAGACGTAACATCATATAATCATATATAAAGATGTTCACGATGAAAGGAGGTAATTCATCATCTTATTTTATCATATTGACCGTTGTAATTAAAGAACTGAATGCCATAATTTGACTACACCATAACAGCGCAAACGTTCTAACATTTCAGCATCTGTTATGTCTGCTGTCTAGTTACGCTCTTTATGAAAACACATATTATTTGCAACATTTGTTCAATGAACTAAATTCTCTCTTCATTCAACACGCAGTACTCGTGTGAAGTCTATTTAACGAAACGGTATTTAAGTGTTAATTAGTAATTCCTAGTGTATCGTCAGTAAGTCAGCTTTCTGTGAATGAGATGCAATTTCACATCGAAAAATGTCATTAATATCAGAACACCAATTTGCTCCTACAAAGTATTAATAATGTTGATTTCTCTTTTCTCAAGTGATTCATGTGTACTAGATGTCAATGGCGATAACGGGTGTTTAACTGATTTGAACAGCAACATACAATTGTTCTGAAGTTCTTAAATTTTAATCAAAAGCTCCATGGTGTCTTATGGATTAACCAGAGTTAACAAGCTGCAGACATCAAATAAACATTAAAGAGTTATCTAAAAATATGCAACTGCAATCTACTATTGTGAATATAGGAAATAACATATTTCAGATTTTCAGTCTACTGCAACCAATTTTCTCTGTTTTGACAAAAACTCTTATATACAGTGAGAGGTACGCATGGAGCTTGTTCTGAGTTTTGTTTTAGAACAAGGGTGCACAACCTTTTTCGACCAAGGGCCAGGTTGCATTTTCTAAGACCACTCGAGGGCCGCAAACACTTCTTTAATATAATTATTGTTCGCGGGCCAGATTTCCGTGTTGTTTTAATTTGCTCTGAGGGCTGGACAGAACACGTTCGGGGGCCGGATGTTGTGCACCCATTTTAGAAGGAAAGGGTGGGATTATTTGAACATGCCTGTTTGTACGTGCTTGCACTATGCTACGCAGCTCCCTCTACACTACCACAACGGAGCCGTTAAAGCATGGTATATTATTGTCGATGGTTGAAGAGATACTAGATGGTTTTAAAATTGTGATGGCGCTCTGGGAACGGGAAAATAGTGAAGGATGTAAGTAAAGATAAATTACGACTAATATGCCTGAGAAGTTTTAACTAAATGGCATCTTTAAAACCTTCTCTTCACAACAGATGGTCCTTATATTTGCTTAGTTCTTACACTAGAGAGAACCGTGGCCTAGTGGTTAGAACGTCCGCCTCGGATGTGGGAGGTGATGGGTTCTATCCCCGGCCGAGTCATACCAAAGACTTACAAAAATGGTACTAACAGCTGCCTCGCTTTGCGCTCAGCATTAAGAGGTTAGTGTTAGGACTGGTTGGCCTGGTGTCAAGATAATGTGACTGGGTGGGACATTGTGCTACATGTCTGCGGAATGATGCGCCAGTGCTTGACATCACTATAAACTGTCACACTGCAGACATCGTAGCGATATGACTGAAAGTTTTTTAAAGCTACGTTAAAAATCCAAATCACACACACACACACACACACACACACAAACACACACACACACACACACACACACACACACACACACACGAGAGAGAGAGAGAGATTGGGAGAAAATGATGTCAACACTAAGAATAATAATAAAAATATAACACAGCTGAAATCTTTTAAAGGGTCCTAAAATAAATAATCTACATAGGACGCAATTATTAATTATTAATGTTTACCTGAGGGGGATTTATGTCATATATATATATATGTGTGTGTGTGTGTGTGTGTGTGTGTGTGTCAGTTATTAAAACTTCCAAGTTCCCACTGTGTCTCTTCCTGAATACAGTCGATGTCACACTGTGAAGAGTGGTTTCTGGGTTTGTGAAATTACCGCTGCATTTTGTCCAGAGCAATAATGTACTCTTTGGGAAGATTCATGGTTTTATTGCATTTGTTGGGCTATTTCAACCGTTCTGATAAAGGAAACACATCTTTTTACTTTGACACGTAGATGCAGCTCTGGTTCGGCTGCTTATATTGGTGAAGACATGAACGGGAAGTGGGTTTAAGTTACATTCGTAATTTTTATCTTTACTCTTTTGCAGAAAAGTCATGAAGTTTTTGATCTGGAGGATTGTCATTTGTATCAATGCTATTGATTAATTTAAACCAGTCTCGTGCATCTCGTTTGCAAATCGATATAATCATATTTCGTGATGAAGGATTTTGTCTGCTTACTCGAGTAAAATCATTAAATGGGTATAGCACGAGGGTAAATACAATTTCTTAATAAACGACAAAAAACGTGATCTGACTGAAAACATTATAGAAAATTCTAATGTGATGTTGATGTAATGTTACAGATAAATATTTGCGAGTTCAAAGGCGAATCCTTATGTCGGTCATATATTTCCGTCCTTGATGAAAGAAACATAAAGATATTTAAAATTAGTCAAACGCTTCAGTCAAAGAATATCAATGCTAGGGTCACAAAAAATTATTTTTACACCAAATCTTTGATAATATTTGTAGATGACGGACCTTGCTAGATATGCATAATATTTGCATTCTGGTTTACTCTGCTGATGTAGAATGAGTGAAAGTATGATATACACGCCTACGCCTACAATTTTGGTAATTTACGTGTCTGTCTGTATGTGTCCTAAGTGCTCTCCTACTTTAGACTTTGTCAAATGCGTCTTATTGGTTTGAACTCTGAGGACCAAAAGGCAAACTGCTAATATGGCCCAAGAAAATAAAAGCCAGATCGCCGTATATATCTCAACATAAAGTGATGTACCGTATATTATATCACTGATAAATTAGTACATATATATTAGCAGTAATAGCAATGAATGAATGAGTAATTACTCAATTAATTATTTAATTGAAAATTATGGGCTTTAAGCAGATAATGATTTTATTTTATTTTATTTACGTGTGAGTGTCCGTTTGCAGTCGTCTTGACTTAAACAGCTTGTTTTCAGTGATCTAAGGTGGCATATTAAGTAAAATACCTTTCTTTTCCTGGTGTCAGAAATGCAGTTGCTGTTGTGAGCAATGCAATTAGTATAATATAACTGAAAGTATGGCCTGGGGAAGAGAATGTTTTTCACTGGACATTGTTTGTTTTGCCTGTTTTGCTTGGATCCTGTATTTCCAATGTTTCGTTCGTCACCGTGCAGTAGAATGTGTTAGTGTTACTTTCATCGTATATTGACATATTTTGCACCTTGTATCAACAGAGTGATAAGATGTTCAAGCATGGGTATGGCTTATGATTGGCGTTAAATTTATTCTAACCAGGATGCGTCTGAGGTTTTTCGGTACAAGTTAGGCTACAACTCATTTGTTCGGGAGCATTACTTTTAGCGTGTCACATGATTCTGCGATTGGCCAGTATATCTGGATGATTTGACTTGCTTTGGGGTTGTCTGGATGGTGTGTCAAGATAAATGGTATCCGATCAAAATACTTTTCCTTTTCTCTATATTTTGAGAGGTCATTGCTTTGTTTTCTTCCCTCGGTCTTCTTTGTTACTTTTGCTATCAGGTCTTTGTTAAAGCCTCGGTTCAGCAAATGTTAGATAACTCCACAGATCTTTTCAGAACGGTTCATCGTTGGAGTAAATTCTGCGTATTCTAAGTGACACTAGTGTCTTCTCCAATTAAGCTGTCATCGACAGCATTACATTCAGATCATCCCATACAGCCAGTCAATGTGTGTCTAATGACACTGATTAAAATGAACAGGTTGCAACTTCATAATCTGTTCCAAGTATGAATCGAACCTGCGACGCGAGTAACGGCAGCTGTCTTTTAGCTCTTGTGGATCAACGCCCTCATCCACTCTGGCATGTGCCCCTTCCCCAAAATAGAATGGAACAATGTCGAATGTGGTAACGCCGCTTTTGCAAAAAAGCATTCCTGCCTTTCAAACCAGTGACGATTAAAGCTCCTCGTGTGGGACAGAAACAAATTACAAAAACATAACGCCAACACGTAATGCAAAAGACGAGAGGGACTATGAACTATTGCATGTTTAAATGAAAGAAGTAGTAAAAAGATACTTAAATAATGAGAAAAATTTCCGATGAAATACAGTATCAGCAAGTGTACTTACATGTTTATTTTAAGCTGAGGTCGGAATAGCAAAGTTGATAAAAAATTAATTCAAGGTGGAGTGACCTGCCAAATTTCGTGCGAAAATGTGAATTGATTTGCAATAAAATGCAGACTAAAAGCAAAAGAAGGAATCCATGTGTAATGACAAAGCAAAGACCAGAAGGTACAGTGTGCATTAATAATTTTGCTACTTTTCGTATTGATTTTATTGTAAATGTGACTGAAGACGTTTCAGATATAAACAAACTCTATCACAAAAGTCGAAAATGAACCTGGACTATTACATGTTGAATGACAGGAAATATGAAAATGATGTCATAGAGACCATAATGACCATGGATTTTTTATTTATAATTTCCAGTGAAACGCTTGTTGTTTTTTGTTGGGACCAAAATAAGCTTGCTCTTTTTTCCATAAATGCAGATAATTTTGAAGAAGTTAAGGAACACTAAATCAGCAAAATCAGAGGAGCAAAAGATTTAAAACGATTTTGTTATCAGACGTTCATTTACATGAAAATCTAGAGTATTCCTTTGAAAAATGAATCAAGGGAGAATATCTAAAATGTGAATTTTAAAGGACAGTCACAAACTGCTACCACCAATTCGATCATTGAAGATATCAATCAAATACGTGCTCGAGTTGTCAATTCTTTTGTAAGATTTGAACATTAAGCGTAATTACTTAAGAGTATGTATGTATGTATGTATGTATGTATGTATGTATGTAGGTATGTATGTAGGTATGTATGTAGATAGTAGGTATCAGATGAGTATAGCGTCACATAAGCATAATAATGGCTATATGTTACCGATATCAAGTTAAGTTTTAAAATGGTACAAAAACAAAAAGAAATGAGGTGAACGTTAGCATGCAGTATTACAATATTAAAGACAAAAAGGTAAAGATTTTACAATTCTTTAATAGGTATATAAAACAAGAAACAAAAGTAAAAAATATTAAATGAATTAAATAGTATGTCCAAGCGTGTTTTTAAAATAAATATAGTCTGCATTTCTTCAAAAAGTCCAAGACGTTCATTTCCCTCAGAATCAATATTGATACATTCGACGAGAATACTGTATGTTCCTGTCAGTGGACACTAGCAAAGCATACACTCCTGTTGAGGTTATACATGATTTAGATATATATGTTCTCTTAGCGATCCGCACAGTACCACCAAATAATTTCTGTTTATTCTATATGAGTGATTGCCACTCTCAAATGTGTGCTTTAATGTTTGGATAATTGTTTGTGGGGTTTTAATTGACATATTTGTCCAAGTACATACAACACGGTGATTTATATATTATCAGAAGAAAGCATCCGGAATCTTCTGCTCAAACAGTGGTGACGACATGGCAGCAATGACCTAGAACTTTCCGCTCATTATCCTTAAATAAGATATCAATAGTACACACTATTTTTTCTGGATTGTATGAGCAAATCATATTTATATATCAACTGTGATATCGTATCTAAGAGGTTTTTTATTACTTTAAGTACGAAGAAGGAAGAGCAAAAGATCATGAGAATTAGCTTGATAGTTTCAACATAGTTCAAAGAAATATGTATTTCTGCGTAAAACTGGGGTCTTTACCCATTAACCGGCTCGAGTTGTGCTCTTTTATGCTGCAACGGTAGCTCCGTCTCCACCTTTCGAATCGTTTTTACACAGTCACGAATAAAGACGATGACAGGCTTAGGTTTAATTGACATTTGCTTTCAAAATAGAGAGGCATTATTCAGGACCATTTAAACTGGAGACTACTTTGGAGTTTTGATCAACAGGGTGGAGAATTATGTGCAAATAATGTATCGTTGCTACTTTAACACGAGGACGCATTGCAATGGGAAAAGAAGGGATTAAATTCGGGTTTTCACTGTGCATGGGTTGGTATTTGGACCTTAAGATAACCCCATTTACAAGATTAGATGGGTTAGATATTAATTTGGTAGCATCAGGAAGAGTCGGTTTTGTTCATCTGAGATAAAGCGATATTTTCCTTGCCTCAACAATGATATTTTGAAAAGTGTAAGTTCTAATGCTTACAAAGTCTGAGTCCCTGATTATATATCGAAGGAGGTCAGATTCGCAAGATGATCTGTCCCACGTCAATCCATAGTCAAGTTTAAATTTTAATAAAGTCGTACATAACGGGTGTAGGACTTTCCGGTCGACAACACCCGCCACCCCAGCATTTTTGTTTCAGAACTTGTAATACATCCAGGAATCTGTGTCTCTTGTAGCATTTGTTCCTTTCGTTATCTAATATTCGGACGGGAAGAGAATTTACAATAAAATTGTAAGTGCTAAGATTTCGTCTCTTCCACAAACGAAGCAAGAAAATAGACAAGATAGGGTATGGGGTTTCCTCGGATAATATCATCATAATCGGTACAATTGCAAATAGATTAAGATTTCAGCATATGAACTGGTTTTCCTCTGACAGTTTCTAAACTCTATTTAAGTATATCCGCAATCTAATAATAGTGAAGTTACTTTCCGTTAGTAGATCGGCCTGGCACTAAAAAAGTTCTTGTTGAAGTGACGTTTGGAATTTCCGGTCCACTAAGTTTAAGAATCCTTTCAGATAAAACGCTGTTTTTACCTGTTAGGGACAGCTATCGTTAGAAAAAGGATGTTGTGATTTTCGTTTTTCGCTTTCATAAATTTGACAGCTACAGTTTGATTTGTGAATCGAAGGTTCATCAGATCATGACCTCTTATCTCTGTCTAACAGATTTCTATTATGTTGGAAGCCTTATAAATTAAGTGGTTAGGTTTTATTAAGATTGGGCATGTCTCAAGTTGACGTTCAACTGTACGCATACTCTTTGATCGATATCAGATTAAAAAATGTCGACATATTACGAGTATTCAGCACCTGGAGATGAAGGCATTGCACAGATATTAATTTTGATGTAAAAAAGGCAGTGACAATGGGCTCACTTAAAGTACACTTGCATCATGAGGACAGAAAAGAGCAGAACAGAACATTTATTCGGTAATGAAATCCTAGGCCACAATCATGCGGCATATGAGAGCAATGTAATGCTTGTATGTGAGGTGGCTGCATGTGAAGAGAGTGGCTATTAAACGCGTAAAGTTACAAACATATATTAAGATCGCACCCAAAAAGGATAGCAGAGGGAATGAAGCAGTACACTATCAGAAATAGTACATTTTTATCGTATACTTATTGAGAAAAAAAACACACCGTCCATTGTCTATTACAGGCTTGATTTTCTTTTAGGCACGAACAAATTGATGTATACTATCATTTACTCTTACAGGGCACAGAGGTAGCTGAAATTAAATATGCAATCACATGCTTTCGAATGAGGTCAATTCTTGATCTATAATCTAAACATGTCCTCTACTCCAGTATATTGTTTGAGAAAGACTCAACAAGAATTGTGTTCTTCTATGTTACTATTAATAAATTTTGACAGGCAAAGTATATTAGCAGGGATGGGCGTTTTATACAGAATGGTTTACAGACAACTCGTAAATTAGACTATGTATTATTATTTCTTTGGAAATATATTTAAGATTCACGTTTTAAAAAGGTTGATATTGCATTCTATTCTACACTGAAAAAATATTATGCTTATTTAAGGAATATTTTAAGGGAAATGTGCATTATAAAACAACATATGATGAAGCGAAGTAATTCAAATATATCGGGAAACATGGACGATTTTGTGAATAAAAAGATAAAATTGAATGCACGGTAGGAAGACACATAGAGCGTGATTAAGGATAAAGACCAAAATCATTAAAATGTCTGATTGTGGCGTCTTGTCTAATTCAAAACTTCCGCTGAGGAGTTAGCAATGCTTTTCACACTCTGATGTATTGTTTCACATCATGATTTGTTTGCAAAAGTATTGATAGACAGGTGCAAACAGACAAACGTTCGTGTTTCTTTTTTCTTCTTCAATTTAATAGAAAGACAATATATTTGTTTCAAGTTTATTTAACATTTTTGCATCTTGAACAAAACTTAACGTTACTTCGTCGTCGGTTTTGAAGATGCGAGTGTCTAGTCCTTTCATTGCATGAAAAATAACTGGAACAATTCAATTTATTTTCATATAATTAAAATCTAATTCCAGTTGTAAAATTCAAAATCTGTCTTCTTCTTAAGTTTGTATCAATTTTAGACCATTCATAGACTATAAAAAAGAAACAAACGGTAATTATATATCATGTCCAATCTGACTTTGTTAGCATTTTCTTACAAATTTCAAAATAATGTTTCAAAGTTGTATTTAATTGTAATGACCGTAGCGATTAGATTTTGCGAGCCTTGCAGATAGGAATAGTTTCATTGCTTGCTTTTTCAATTCAAAAACATTCCCAAGACTTTCAACAGTGGCGATAATATCAATGTAAATATAGCATATTATAACTAATGGCTAATAAATATATGAATTTCTATAGTTTCACATTGTTCCACAGAATATGCTAAAGTTTAGACTGTTTTTCAATACCTCGTGCAATGATATTTTTGTAGTTTTTTGTTACATATTTATATAACATTCGTAATTTGTGTGCAGATGTAATATTGGTAACTAGGGTTTTCAAACAATGTATATAATTCAATTTATTAACAATGCTGCCGTCAAATCAGTCAAATCACAACAAGCCGCAAAAAATGAAAGGAATTAATAATATAAAGATAGCACAATGATGATAATAACATACTAGAAAAGCAGCCACATCAAAGAAAGGCTATTTGCCTGTGTACCTCTGGGACAGATAAAACTATGCTAATATTAGGGGCACAGTTTCAATGCTTCTGAAGATGCCAATATAGTCATGTGTTAAATATAATTAGTGCTCATCCCATGGTGGCCATTGTAATACAACAAAGCTAATTGACCCTTTATGTGGGGGTATTTTAGGTAAACAAAGTGATGTCCAAATCTTTTATTCTTTATCTAAATTCCAGATATGCATGTGATGCTTGAAATAATTTGACAACCAACAGTGCAACATGTATAATTTAATTACCCATAAGGGCTTTCGATTCTCACTGAGTCTTTGTTCAAGGCCATTACAACACAGATACAAATAAGACAAAGAAAACTCACAAAAGAGTACTCAAAATTGACAAAGGTTAACATGATTTTATATCTAATATAAGTGTTCTCTGAAAAATTAGACTGCTCTCCTTTTTAGTTTAAGCCCCGTCGATAAAATGACTCCCAAAAGTATTTGCTCCCGACTAGGAACCACACTCTAGGCACGTTCTAAAACATTTCGTCACGGTCTGTGCGTCCATGCAATGCATCAGGGTTCAGTCAGGCTACCCTTGAAAGAAAACTGCCAGAGTTCAAAAGTACTGTAAAAGAAGAGAATATGGACGTATATAGATTGCAGAATCTATGAACAAATCTAGAATCCTACTGTAGAAATGACATATTGAAATATAAAACCAAGAAAGCCCCCACACGCACCGTCTTCGTGCTTAGTCACCACCTTATTCCCAAAACATACGGCACATTGTTCGAAACTATTCTTACCTGATCAACTCTTCTCAACATCAGAAGGACACTTTTCAAGAACTTCCTATGGTTTCATATGGTAGACCTAATACTTTCAAGGAATCTTTGGCAACCGCTAAGGTAACTTCTGACAGGACCACTAATATAGGTATATAAAATCACAAAGTCAGGCGCTGCATAATATGTAAGCATATACCCGAGACCAAATCAATCGGAATTTTGTCTACAGGAGTTGGCTTTCCTAAAGATCCGAAGTACGGACGTACAGTCAGAACTGTAATCTAACTCCTGTCATGCACTGTATGTGCCATTCCATGTGTCAGCGAAACCACTGACTTCTGAAAACAGCTTAATATCTATAATTGCTATCATATTAGCAATAAAGTCGTCGTCAAACTCGCCAACAGATACAAGACAAACAACCTACGTCACGAGAAGTGATACGATACGGAAAATTTTAGCTGCCACATGAACTGAACCGTCGACTCGAGGTAAGTGTAATTAAATATGCGTATTTTGGAAGAGTTTTCATACAGCTATACATAGTGTATCAAATTCAGAAGGTTCTCAGGGTATTATTGCTGTGAAATATTTGTCCCAAGCACTGCTGACAGCTTCAAACACCTCAACCAATTTTCAGTTGAGGTGTTTAAAGACATTACACGTCTTACAATACCCCAAAACAGATAATAAGTAGACGATAATCTGTTGTCTTTGGTATACATCATCATTTACCTAAAAGATTATAGTAATGCAGAATTTAAAGTACAGCTTACCTTCATTCGATCAGTAGAAGTGAAAATCCACTTTGGCGTCTTAGAATTCCTTGAATGCATGCTTCATATAATGTCGGACGTAGAGGTGTAAATCTCATTTGGGCAGAATTCTTAGAGATATTTGAAATGTGTGTGTGTGTGTGTGTAAAGATATGTATGCATACATGCATATGTGTGTAAAGATATGTATGTATGTATGCATACATGTGTGTGCGTGAGTGCGTCCGTACGTACGTACTTACCTATGTCTGTATGTATGTATGTATGTATGTATGTATGTATGTATGTATGTATGTATGTATGTATGTATGTATTAAGCAGTTTTGTCATAAGTACAGTCGGGTATCAGTTTACTCCAAGACTCATTAGTTGCAATATTTATAATGACTTTTGCAAAAGGAAGGAATATGTATTTCGTTCTCATCAAACAAAGGCATTTATGGTAGAAACAAATTAGCAGTGCAAATGCTGTTACCCATTAAACATTAACACATCATTGTGGAGTGTTTCTACATAACCGACGGTTCATTTTTAAGAATTTAACTAACAGAAATAAGACGCTTTGTTGAAATTTTCTATTATACATTCTCTGATCTGGTCATTGGGTGTGAATACCGGTTATAAGATGTTATTTTCTGTTTAGTTTTTCATTATTGTCTTTATTTCTTAATTTTTACCGCTCAGGTGGCTTAGTGTTTAGAGCGTCCGCCTCAGATGCGGAGGTCGTGGGTTCGATCCTCGGCCGAGTCATACCAAAGACTTACAAAAATGGTACTAACAGCTGCCTCGCTTGGCGCTCAGCATTAAGAGGTTAGTGTTAGAACTGGTCGGCCTGGTGTTAGGATAATGTGACTGGGTGGGACATCATGCTACATGTCTGCGGCATGATGCCCCAGTGCTAGACATTACTATAGAATGCCACTCTGCAGACATCGTAGCGATATAACTGAAAAATTGTTAAAGCTACGCTAAAATTCCTAAACACACACACACACACACACACACACACACACACACACACACACACACACGCTTCAATTCTTCATATGGAGCTTCTTGCCAGAAAAAATATGATAACGCTGAAAGGCATCCGAATGTGGTCAATTTATCCTTCGAATATCAAAGTATTATTAGTGGTCATGATATATCATAATTTTTTCCACATGAATTAACAAATAGCTGTCAAAAGAAAAGTGTGTTAGAGAACATAATTATTGATGGGTTTGGAGTATTGACGGATGTTGATGATAAAAGCAGTTAAAGGATATCTGGTCTTTCCATAACTAACATATTACATGAAAAGTCAACAGTATAAACTTTTTATGGAACGTCTGTTCAAACCTTTTAAACGCGGTTTCTACCTTTACTGCTTTTAAATAACTATATGTTGCGTTCGGGCGAGTACAAAACAAATCAACATCATCTGAAGAATTTAAAATAAAAATATATAGCTTAAAAGATTTCTTTCGTTAAAAAGTGCTTGTGAACTTTGGTTCTAAGTGTGATATCAGCATCAGTGAGTTTTGTCATTCGATGTAATGTCTTTTGGGTAAGCGTCCGATGGATATAAAGCCTTGACCGGTTCAGCAAGATATCTGTAGGGTTTGTGCAGGCCTTATTCTTTAGATTTTCGAATACATTTATGGCAACACATCCTTTGATTTACAAATAACATATGCATAAAACAAAGCGGGCTCAAAATAGTCGCTTAATTTATAAAACAAACACGAGATTGCACAAATATTCCGTAAGAGACACTGATAAAAAGATGAAACGTCATGGAGAGGTAAACTCATACTTCGCAACGCAATTTTCTTCTGCACTCTGTTTATCTACCTTTGCATTCATGTGATGATATCAAAAGTCATTGGCACGCAGAGGTGGAAAATGAATAATTCAGAAGCCATATATTTATCAGCGTTGTTTGTGATCTTGTTACGTTCGATTCTTCGCTTTTTTGTCTAGCTTATTTAACATCACATCTCACGTGGATGAAATGGAAATGAATTCCAAGAATTTAAAAGCTTCAGTCTGCAGTTCTGAGACTTGTTCGTTTGTTCACCTCCATAAATTAAAAATATATGCCATGAATAAAAATGTCTTTATGACTGTGATATTGATGTACGGCATGTCCATCACTGTCTGCATCATCATGCACATATTTTCATCCCATTTACTAGCATTGACAATACGATTAATGTCTTCAATAAGCACAGTGCATCAGAGGGTTAGACGTAATCCTTCAATTCATAATTTTAAGCCGCAGAATGCCCTAAAGTAACTGCTTTAAATTTTAGCCCTTCATCTGGTTTTGTGCACGTTTCGATGTAAGAGATGTCGTTATAAGAATGTTTTCCTTTAAGATTCTGTGAACATTAGATGATTGCATTAAATAGGATCTGTACTAACTTATATTTTCCTTTTTCGTTCTATAAAACATTGTTTGCCTACTGGTAATGTGTCACCCTCATATCTATCAATCAGTCAATCCATTCCTCTCTCTCTCTCTCTCTCTCTCTCTCTGCTTTTCTCCGCAGTAATTGTACTTTGTATCTACAACGTCAGAAAAACAGACTATTTGCAAAACAGCCTGAAAATGATAAATGCTATTACTGATTCTGTCAACTTCTTCACTCATTTTATTATGAACATTAACAAAAGAAAGTCCTTCTAAATTATAAGTGATTTCACTCCAGGGTTCAGATCAAGCATTTGTGATTCAATTTGTGTATCTAAGTGTCGTTTTGCAAGGGCTCATAATTAGTTTTATTACCATAATTATAGTATTTTGGTTTAAAGAAGTGCGTGGTATGTTAGTGAATGTGCTGGTTAACATTACTAACCGCTCTTCATAGTAGATGTCATATTAGAGATAGGGGGCACAGCAAACCCCATGGAGGTGCAAAACAGAGTAATTTTGTCACGCTACTGGGCATCTTATGCTTTAAACGAGTCTCTTTTGGTATTACGTCAGCACCAGAGAATTTTAAGAGAAATAATGACAGAGCTGCTGACTAGCTAGGAAGGAGCAAAGGTCATTATGAATGATATACTCATTTATGCAGAATTATGGAAGAGAATGTAAAACACCTACATTTTGTACTTGAGAACTCAATTAGAGTTGCCTTAAACTCAGAAGGAAATGTGGAACTTTAATAAGACCAAACTGGCGTACTTCGTCACCATAGGATCATCTCAGATGACATACTCCACAGTCCAGTAAACCTGCCGTTGTGAAAAGTTGCAGCCTCATAAAAAATCAGTGAGCGTTGTCACATCATGTACATCACAGATTCCTCACAAATTTGTCTACCACAATGCAGCTAATTACAGACAAGCTAAAATCAGACACCGCCTGATATTGGAGCAAAGAGGACGATTGCGCATTGCGCACTGAAGAAAGTAAAGAAGATCCTACCATCTACATCCTTTTAACATTTTACGACCCTTGGAAGCTGACAGTTGTCAGGGTTGATGGCAGTAGTTATGGCGCTGGTGGCAGATTATTCCAAAAACATGTAGAAAACCTCAGGCTGATTACCTTTGTTCAAGAATATACAGAGATTAAATATGCACAGATAAAGAAGGAGAGCACCTAGTGTGTGTGGGGGGTGGGGGTTTGCGAGATGTTTTCACAATATCATTTTCGATTTGACGTGCAGATTGCGTACCGATCACAAACCTTAAGTACCAGGTATCGATAAACATGATTTAGATGAAACTCATGTGAGGTGTCAACGGCTGATGATGCTCTTGAGATGCTTCAAATAGAAAGCAGAGTATGTAGCTGGGAAGATTTTGTTTTATTAAGATAACCTTTCTCAGCGCCCTCTTCAGGGCAAGGAAGCCAAATGAGAAGAGGAAACACGTCTGTATAGTGCCAGTGGAGAATTACTGATTTCCAATTGAAAATTGGAGCAACTGAAAGAAGGTTACATGTGCGATCATTATCTGCCGACTAAAATGATTGTCGTACGAAATTGGTAGCCAAACAGGAAACATAGCTCTTCCATACTCTGTTTTATGTAGTGAACTCTCCACTCAGAACGACCTAATTCCCTTTAGAGACCTTCCTTTGTACCTACCGTCTTAAGTTCAGAAATGCTTGATAGCATCTACAAGGGTCATCGGGTATCTGCCAAGTGCAGTGAGAGAGCCCATAAATGCTTGTATTAGCCCGAAACCTTGAGGCAAGTCTAATAACAATATATACATTCGAACTGTGACAGATTAGGAAGCCAGCACAGTAGGAAACCATTAAAGATAACCACCATACAAGACAGTTCATGGCAGAATATTCCAAATTATATTTGTTAAGTCAAACATGAAAATTACTTGGTTACAATCACTCTATTTGAAAACTATACATGTAGCAAAACTAACTTCTTAATAAACACTTGGAAAGCTAAAGAGCACATTTACACAAATTGGAAATCCCACAAATTATAACATCAGACAATATCATAAAATTGAACCGATTCATTTTTTCAAATTTAGCGAATTTTGCTAATAAGTTCAACTTAAAATAATTATTTACCAATCATCCTTCCCACAAGAAAACACAAAGCAGAGATTGGTGTCAAAAAAGTGAAGTCCATACTTAAGCAGGATGATGTATTCTTCGCATTGGTATCTTACAGGCCCACGCGAACAACTGTTACGGGTGTCAGCCCATCCCAATTTATGATGGGACGAAAGATGATGACCACCTTGCCTACTCTTGCATAGACACTAAATCTAAAGAGGCCAAACCTCAATATCGTCAGGCAGAGAGACCTATAGTCAAAATGGACATGTCCATTCTTCTTCAACCGTCTTCAATCTGCATAAAATCTATCAGACCTTATGTTGTCAACACCTGACTTAATAATGCATGCCGACACTGAGACGTTGTTTGTAAAATCTTCCCAAGGGATCTACGTGTTTAATCGAATACATGTGCAGCGGCTGAGAATCACTGTGAATATATTTTAGTCAGGATCCAGTAAAAATCTCTCAAGAACATGGTACCTATACTACCATCTTATGATTCGACTACTCACCGTGACTCAGTACCGCCCATCCTCTGCATGTTAGACTTACCCAGTGAAAGCAATAATTCACATTGACATTCAAGTACTGACATCAAGAGAGAGAGAGAGATAGTCGTTCGAAAACTATCCGATTTAGTGATTTTGTCTAGAAAGTTACTGTCAGAAACACGGCGAATTTCTGAATTATTGTTTTAGAGTCATGTTCCAACTGTCATTTAATATTAAAATATTGACTATTTTATGCCTGTTTACTCTAGCCTATAGAGATTAAATTCGTCATCTTAGGATCCATGCACAAGTTAATTGGTTGCATACTCGTGTTATGTTTTCATATTAGCGGAATTAATTTTCTTCTTTTTTTTCCTATTCCTATAAAACATGTTGTGTACGCTATTATCGCAGGCATTGGTATAAAATGATGCGATCGATATTGTTCTCTAGATTTGTGATCTAATAATTTTTTTATAAATCAGACACTATCCAAAATTAAAATTGACTGATTATCAAAATGACGGGCAGTGACAGTTGCTTCTTTTTTCAAATACAAACATAATACCATACGTTCAAGAAAAATTAATAACATGGAATGGGAGGGTCTTTATTTTACCGCGACAGATGACATTAAATACAATGTTAGAGTGTGAGACTAAAATATTTCGTTGAAATTACAAAAAATAATATATCATAGGTTATGTAATAACTCGTGGGCTTATCTGCTAATGAATAGTAAAATAGCTATCATCAAATTATTATTGGTGGCTGAACATAATTTGTATCCCTCTAACGTCCCATTTGGAACCATACCTGACTGCAACTGCTTCACTTCTGTCGGGGTGGATGTTATCGTACTCACAAAATACATCCAACGGCCCTTCATGTATCGTGCATTTACAAAAATAATAGTAACTAAAAGAAGAAAATCCCATTTATGTATAAACATAAAAATGTGTATGTACATGGCATCAAAAAATTACAGGTAAAAATCCGGAAAGATTTATTGCTTGACATATGAAGATACTTTTAAATCTTACAATGTCACAGGTTTTCATTCTATTTATATAAGACATAATTGGGCTTTACTCAACTAGTATATGTAATGCTATCGACCTCTGGTTGTATGTAACATAATAAATGTTGGATGTATGAGGGTTTATCAACCAGAGACTGTTTAACACTAAGATAAAGTAGACTGTAAAAGCATGGTAGAATCATTAGAAGTCGACCACTGTAATATCACCTGCAAATGTTTGATGGTTATAGGAGTAGACGGGTAAATGTAAAGTGCCTTTTGAACTGTGTTATCCGTATTTGTTTGTACTTTGAATCAGTTGATGAAGCAACATCTGTCAGCAATACTTATTGTCAATTAAACGAGAATATGGATGCTTGATCTTGCCAAAGGTGTTCTCAGGAATGAATTAAATGCTTTACTTTCTGCAGCTATGGCTGAAACGGATAAAACAATAAAACTCTGCTTAAATATTTTAAAAATAAATAAGTGCAATCATTAATTCTTAAACTGTTAAAACTGTGTGTACATACGCATGAAATGCATATGTGCCATCTTTAGACATCTATGAATAAATTAAGGATTGGGCTCGAAAAATAGCAATATTTTTAAACTGAAAATTAGTGTCATTGTTTTTATCTTTTACGTATATTGAAACATAAATTGTGTTTTTATTTCTTATATGAATTGAAAGATAATTAATTGAGTTATTTTAAATAAATTAGAAAATAATTTAATTGTTTTTATCTTTATACACGTTTTATTTAATAACTAGATTATTAATAGGGATTTATATTGCGCTTGTTTATGAATTCTTATTCATACGTACATATATATATATATATATATATATATATATATATATATATATATATATATATATATATATATATATATATATATATATATATATATTGTGAATTATGCAGAATTGTTTATTGTTGGACTTATGCACATATAATTAGGTATTTGTATATTTTATATGTCGGTTATAATTCGTAGGGTAGGAAATGCGTATAATTGTTGATGATGAGAGTTTACTATCGAGAAGTTACCAATCAGGGATGTGTATGCATGCATCAGAACTCGTTGATAATATTGTTGCATGTTATAGCACCATTGTTGTAGAACCAAGCATGTATGGAATATTTAGATGTGAGTGCGTGAATTGACCTGATAATTTATTCGCCATTATTCTGATGAAAAGTCTGTGAGAGCGTGATTAATTATCCTGAGATTAGAGCAAGAAGACCAGATTATACATCCATTCCAATTCCAAAGGAAGCTTTCCGGGTAGGAGTGAGAAGCGACACCTGACGATCGGAGAGATGGAAGACACGTTGAGAGCACGTGAGAGGTGTATTGTGATGTAAGCTGTTTGGGTGGAGGCATAGCTCCAGAAGGAAGCGTGGAAGACAGTTTTGGAAGTGCAAGCAGAGCAATGATTCGACGGTACCGGAACTACTAAAAGAGAGCACGAGAGGCGGACAGATGAGTAAAAGAATCAACACCAAAGGGAAACACACTCTTTTAAGACTTTAATTTCATATAAGGATAATAAATGGCAACTGTAATTAGGTCATTGTTTGTATTTGTCGAACAATTACGGTTGAGAAATTGTCGATGAAATAGTTGAATAGGTTGATATCTTATTAAATGGTGATACATTTCACTTTGAGTCTTTTATACACCTAGACCGTCGGAAATGCTGACTGGGGAATTTGGAGTTATTTAAAATTTAATTGTCCGTCCTTCTACGAGGTTAGAAATACTACCGTAGGTGGCACGTGACAGTGATATTAACTCTTTTTAGGATTGTCGTTTGAGATCTTTTTATCAGATGTTTATTGCAAAAATTGCAAACAATTTAGGATTTTGATATATCTGTGTATATATATATATATATATATATATATATATATATATATATATATATATATATATATATATATATATATATATATGTGTGTGTGTGTGTGTGTGTGTGTGTGTGTGTGTATGCATGTATGCGCATTAGCACTCGTAGATCTCGAGATTCCTGGCATAAATAGATTTTTCTTTCAGTTAATGCATATTTTAATGTAGAAGGATTTAATTTAGTTTTATATACAGAAAAATGATGAACTAATCAACTAGTCATTCTGAGTTCAGATTGTAAATGGATGCCAGCATTCGTGCATTTTGGTTCCGCTGATGGGTCTTATGGTACCTCTGAAAATGGGAACGGTACAGGGCAAAACTGATTGATTTACAGCCCCCACAGTGAAAAGAACGTTAACATAAATCTATATTATTTTCATCTACACGAGTTAACAGTAATGTGTGGTCCCAATTACGGAAATCTCATACGTACTGAAACAGACTACTGGTAGAAATAAATAGTTTTGGATGTTCGGTCATTGTACTTGAAATGCCCATTTTTGACCTAAACTTGCATCTCCTTATCATACATTAAGAAATTTTAGTATATGCTTTAACATTTTATGATAGTGCTCTTATGACATTTCAATAAGTGAATAATCAAACACTTTTTCGATAGTTGTGTTATTGTTTTCCTCTTTTAGGTAATGATAATTTACATCTGAAGTTTAAAAAGTCAAAATGGCTATACAGTGCAAGCAATTTTCTGTCAGAGACATGTACACATTACAAGTAAGGCCAAGTTATGTGCTTTCAAATCCAAATCAACCCAAATCGTTCAGTTATAATTCCATATCATTCAGATATAGTACCACATTACAAGTAAGGCCTTGGTTTGTATTCTTAAAGCCAAATCAACCCACGTCGTTTAGATATAGTACCACATTACAAGTAAGGCCTTGGTTTGTATTCTTAAAGCCAAATCAACCCATGTCATTCAGTTATACTTCCATGTCATTCAAGTAAGACCATGCTTTGTGCTCTCAAAGTCAAATCATCCCACGTCGTTCAGATATAGTACCACATTACAAGTAAGACCAGGCTCTGTGCTATAAAAGCCAAATCGACCAATATCATTCAAATATAGTACCACATTACAAGTAAGGCCAGTTTTTGTGTTCTCAAAGCCAAATCAATCCATGTCATTCAGATATATTACCACATTACAAGTAAGGCCCTGGTCTGTACTCTCAAAGCCAAAACAACGCATGTTGTTCAGATAAAAAAGAAGGAATATAATATGTTGTTTAAACAACACCCAAAGAGATTAAAATTATTATAATCATCTATATATTCAATGTTAGTATATTTTTACGAAGAAGATTTAATATTTTAACGATATCATCAACTTAGATATTTCAACGATACTAGCGACTGAGATATTTCGACGATATTGGCAACTGAGCTATTTCAACGATATTATCAACTATGTCATTTCAACGATATTGGCAACTGATATGTTTCAACGATACTGGTCACTGAGATATTTCAACGAAATTAGCAACAGTGCTATTTCAACGATATTCTCAACTGAGCTGTTTCAACGATATTAACATTTGAAATATTTCAACGATATAAGCAACTGAGATACTTCAGTGATATTGGCATTTGAGATGAATCGACGATATTATCAATTAAAATTATTCAAATATTTTAGCAACTGAGTTACTTCAATGACATTGACAACTGAAATCTGTTAACGATATTGGCAACTGAAATGTTTTAACGATTTTAGCAACTGAGCTATTTGAACGATATTAGCAAGTGAGAGCATTGTTTAAAACAATCATTTCATTTAAAACAATTACGAAAAAATGTCAAGTTGTTTTACGACTTTGTGGGCAGATATTATTTGTAAGTATTTTGGTATTATCTTTTGAATCAAATTTTACCTTTTGTTTGTACTCCATCAGCATAATTCAGTGCTTCTTGACAAGATCGACTGCTCGTATGTGAGAGTATACTTTTGAACAAACTCGCAAGATTTAGATATTTTATCTTGAAACAAAATTAAAGATAACATTTTGATAGCTATACTATTTCTCCGTGTAGATGCATATATTTGTAATTATGTATTATGTCTCCTGCGTAGTGTTTAATACAGTGGATATATAGACATATGATTCAACATACTCTAACACACCTCGGGTATGTTAGTCACGCATCTGTTTAAAGCTTTCTTAGTATTTAGTCATTACTTGTTTGATTATGGTGAATTGCTGATGGGAAGGTGTTTCCCAAACCGAGTTATCAGCAAATTACTCGGATCTGACATCATAATGTATAGTATGTAGGAAACTTTATTATATCATGAAATATTTCGTAAATATGACACTCCCCAATTTATTAACATAAGGAATTCCCGCGATCTTCTCACATATAAGTATTTAGTACTTTGAGATAGGACTAATCCTGTGCGTTAAGTTTCGGAGTCATGTTTTCTTGCATGTAGCATGTATCACTTACATGTGGCATGAACAGCTTCGAAAATCGTACTGTTAATCACATGAAGTAAGACAATCATGTCAGTGTGGAATTAGAGTTTCGTTTATGTATGGTCGTTAGTGGGATTAGCGGTAATAATGTGTAGTAGCAGCAGCGTGTAAGAACCTTTCAATCTACAACGACAGGTGTCTTGACATTCTTCGGAAATAAGGGAAACATCCGTATCAAGTCATCCTTGCGAACATGCTCCATAAGGTTTTGCTCGGTATTTAAATGCTGTTAGACCCCTTGCATGTCATAGTATGTTAATAAAAGTACAAATTTTGAGACCTACTGGTAATCTTTTATTTAACTATAGAAGATTTATCTACCTAAATATATGTGCCCTTACATATATGTCGATTTTTCTACATGAACTTTGCAACAAAGCCTTATATGCTAAGGTCAAAATAACATTATCCGAATTTTTATGGTTTATACTGCCTGCATGGTGCAAAGATATATATATATATATATATATATATATATATATATATATATATATATATATATATATATATATATATATATATATATTGTATGTATAACAGATGTTTTCGTTATCAGTGTACTCCTTTATGAGTCTTATTCATTCTCCAGGTCATAGAATGGAAATGGTATTTGCCTCATTTACCACGACGGAAACATTCTACATGACGTTAATATTGATTAATGCTGTGCATCAGTGAGTTAGCTGAACACTATGTTAAAGCTGATTAGCAAAAGTGTCAATATAGTTGTCCAAAAATGTTAGCTGTATCTACTTGCCCTGTCTAGATAAGTGAATAACCTCATTCCTCTGACAGCTGTTGAGGTGTAACATTGTTTTGTCAAAAATGTAGATAATGGCTAAGCGGAAAAAGCAATTATGTAGGCTAGCTTGTAAGATTTAGTGGTCAATATCTTTTTCTTCAGTCGTTATTTGCTGGAACATCTTCAGGAAATTTCATCATGGTAAGTGTGTAATAGAATAGTTCTATTAGAACTTAGCATATTCATCTAAGTTGTGAAAACCTTTCTTTGATACAATATAACCTAGTGAAAAGCAAATAATATAAACTATCACAATGTTTATCATCCTAAAATAAAATAATGCAACTAAAACAAAAGTAAACGTTTATTTTGAAATTTTAATCTCTTTGTTATACAATTTTAGCAAATATTTTAAGAGCCCTTTAAAACCTTACTGAAGTGAATTATTGACGGAAATTGAGGAATTCACATGTCTCAACATATCGCAATGAATCAAATACTATGTTCATATGTACGGCCAATATACTGCCTCCAATCGGCTCAGAATTGCTGAGGTCGAATAAAGTGAGTCACTGACAATGAACTCTTTAAAATGAAAAAGCTGAATGAGATGATTTTCAGAGATATGTGCAAAATAAACAATATCATATCCTTATAGAGGGTAAATTAACACGCATGCGATTGATTGCTGGAGACTGAAGAAATACAAACATTCATATTATTCAATTCCGTTCCACGTTTGATAAAACTGACTGTATACATCATTATTAAATACTATTTTAACGCTCTTTCTCATTTGATAATGTATGGGGGATTTTTTGCAAATCTAGGGCTAATATCTCTTGTCAACCTATACTGCATTCAAGTCAAAGTTCAATCATAGTCTTGTACGCATCATACGATTGCATTATACGCATTTACTCTGTTATAAACCATCCATGTTTCATCTGAACTTGCAGATGTCATACCCATGGGAATGCTCATTAATAGCAATATTTGTCTATATTGGTCTTATTCTTAAATAGAAATCTTTAAATGTATATCTTAGATCCGTATACCATAAATGCATTTTAGAACAAAATGATATTCATCTTCAGGTGATTACAAAAAAAAACGAAGTAAATAATGAATTTGTTTATATGGTCTCGCCAATCTACCACTTCATCTTCGATTCTGTGAGGCGATACTCTGAAGTTGGCAATTATATTTCTATATTTTTAAGATAAGACGCTCTCAGGGCAAAATTTTATCTGAAATGTACAATATTTACATCAAATAACGCTCGACAACGATTCATCCAACTTTGGATAAAAGTATTCGATACCCTTCATTGAAATTGCTGTAACTATATGTCAGTGTTATCGACCTCTTATTTAACCTAAACTTCATAGAACCCTAATTTTCATATAATAAATCTTTATATATATATATATATATATATATATATATATATATATATATATATATATATATATATATATATATATATATATATATATATATAATACTGACATATTTTATGTAACTTTAACAATTTTAGTCATATCGCTATGAAGTCTGCAGTGCAGTGTGGCATTTTATAGCGATGTCTAGCACGGGAACATGATTCCGCAGACATGTAACACCATGTCTTTCCCAGTCACATTCTCCTAACACCAGGCCAACCAGCCCTAACACAAACATCTTAATCCTAAGCGCCAAGCAAGGTAGCTGCTAGTATCATGATAGAGAGAGAGAGAGAGATGGGGGAGCAAGGGAGATAATATTTTATTTTCCAACCTTAACAACTGATATAGATCATCGTGATGTCAAAAAATGCCATAGTTTAAGAAGTGTCAAAGACATGAACTAAAGTGTATTTTTATTTTTATTATATCCCAAACTTTCTCGCGAATCAAAGCATGGAAGATTAACCGTACTTCACATTATTCACTCACATGAGCCTATGTACAGCACACACAGTTTTGAATCGTATTTGCAATTGGATACGTAAATAAAATTATTGCATTTAGATATTGCAAATATTCGGAATGTATTTGATTCTCCATCCCTTGTATTAGCCTTCATATTTGTGTGAGAAACATGAACTTATGATGTTAAGAGAATACCTTTTCGTACTAGGTGAGCTTCGATTATATTACCCATTAAAGCTCCATAAAAACAAATTGTAACACCATTTTGTGTTATTCTGGCTTCCATTCCATTACACAGGCGAAATAAATTAAAAAATTGCGCTGTTGTCACAATTTGTCCAAATGAAATACACCAATACATATTTTATTGAGTGACCCGCTGTTATATTTTCATGAACTGTAGCAGTAAATATTCATTGCTGTACAATTAGTTTTAACAGTGTTCGTTCAATAAACCATCTTCACACATAATTCAAAGAAGTCAAGCATATGGGATTCAGTAGTAACTTGGAAACCAAATTTAAATATAGTCTCCCCATCACAAAGAAGTTAAAGCAATCAATATTTGTCTACTGACTTAAAGATACAAATATACATATTTACATTATCAGTTAAAGTATATGTAATTATTGCAGAGATATGGCTGTGATTCTTGTATTAATCTAAAATGCATTGTTTGTTTATTTTATGAAGATGTACACAGTCATAAGGTATATGCATGCTAATTTCTTGAATGCATGGAATTACCGACTCGAAAAATAATATCCTAATCATTAGCCTAGACGTTGATGTCAAAATAAAACGCTGTTCTAGAGCTGTATATTTTTATCACTCTGATAAATTGTTGCTGTTTCATAATGCTGACATCTACATTTGGAACATTGTTTAACAATAAATCGCTATTAAAACCATTACATTGCTTTTAAGTCGCATATACTGCATTTGAACCAATTGATCGCCAGTGTAATAAGTACAAAGGAGTCATATGTTTATTCCGATTTCGTTAAGGCTTGAAAATTTGAATAGATATGGTATTTATTGTTTCTAATGGTAACATATTCCACAGCTGAACTGAAGAAAGAAACAACGAGTAATGTATTTTGCATTGTCAACAAGATAAGGTTGAAATGCATTCTGTAAGTAGTTTATTCCGGTAGTTTTTTCATGTATGAGTTACTATGAGAAAATGGGGATTGAACACTAGATTTCAAATTGTTCCTACGGACAGATCATAATTAACATAACGTCGTAAGTCTGCACGTATGGTTCACACTGGAGAAAATAATGTTCTTCTGGGACAATTGCAATATAATATGAATGAATTTATCATGAGATTTTCCAATGTTCCTAAATCAAGATACACATGGAAATTATTACGCCATATGTAGCACGCATGGGTCACTCTAGTGGCATTGAGAATTTAGCATATGGGAATCAAACATGAGATTTCCAATTTATATACTATCTAACAACCAGTTTAATATAATGTCCAAGTAGTTGATCCGACGATGAATTACAAGAATGGTGAACACATCACTTTATATTTTAGAAGCACGGACATGAAATAAACGTTCCTTAGATTCGGTACGTTTACCTTAAAGAAAACAACCAAGTCTAGGATTAGTTAACGATCTACATAGAGAAAAACAGCGTGTCAAGAAAAGCATTTTCTTCCCAAGAAAAGAGCCAACTCTGTTTTTTTTTTAAAAATAAGCCCCGCTAACTAAAACATCAACAAAAACAAGTGTGGATGATGTCTGAAAACTAGAAATTTCCGTTCATCTACAACTAGCAAAATGAAACCACGTTCAACATAAACGTATTTACAAGGTTGACAACATTTTGGAGCAAGACTAGACTACCAGTGATCCAGTCCAGTGATATATTGCCATATATTGTGTGCTAAAGAACATAGTTAGCCATATCATATGCCCAAAAACGCCACTTTTCTATTTTATCTTTGTTCCAGAGAATTCGTATTTAAATGAAGTCAGTACAAGATCTAATATGGATCCAAAACATCATTGATAAAGGAAATACACAATACTGTTTGTGACTGCGATGGTGTATGAGAAATGAGTATATAGCCCTTCTCACTTCGTTGCTTAGTAAGTATGGCGAGTTGGTCACTCAAATCGTCTTAGAAGTTTAATTTTGTATACATCTATTTTAAAATTAAAAATGTTTTTAAATTGTTGAATTATATTTCATATCCATTTAGTTTAGTTTCGTTGCAATCTGAAAGTTTATCTTCACTTGGTTTGGTATAATTTATAATATATTTAAAATATTGTCGACTTTGGTCTCTCTCCGCTCATGTACGTCTTAATTTCGTAATTTTAGTATGCTTTTAAGTCTACGCCGAGAAATGTTCATTATATCTTCAGGATGTTTTGCTTCCCCTAAAGTTTGTGACACTTTCAGACTTATGGAACTATTTTAAATATAGGCAAAAATGTTTACATTTTTGGATCTGTTTTTCAGTTTCTGCAAAAACTCGTGACAGTTTTGGAATTTTAGTATTGTTTTTAGTATCTTTGGATTTAATATTTTTATGAAATTTGTTCCCTTTATTATAATCAAATATAGCATCATTGAAACGTATTCAAATGTAATGATACCGCCTACGTAATCTGCGATATAGACAAAGCTTTATGAATACATCTTGGATATTAACATACAGCCATAGTCAAAATTCCGTCTAAGGGACTTTACTTTCTCTGTTTGGTTTGCCAAAGGGTAAACGTTGGTGGTGACAGTGAGAATGGTCATAAAGGTTGCATATTGATTGGGTGTTCTTCAGAAGTTATGTTTGTGCTCTTCAGTGAAGCAATATTTTGATAAGGTGTTGGTCCGTATAGATGGTGTATTTGTTCGTACATGTACGTTTTGGTCAATAGATGGGTAGGTGCTTGTCAGCTAGATGGGGAGTTGATTAGTAGGTATAGTGATGGTTAGTAGATGACTGGTGATGTCAGTCAAACGGTGTATTGCTTAGTAGTTGCGGTTTATAGTCTGTAATTGCTGATTTTATATATTTCCTTTACCCCCATATGGCCACAATATTACTTCACATTTTGTAAAATTTTGTGATGTCAGATTCATTTTGTTCCTAGAGCAGCCTATACTTGCAAACTTAACGGCGTAATGCTAATTCCCGTATGTACACAGAGGGCCCAACATTACTATTTAGTTTGGACAAGATCATTGTATAGTATAAACAGCTTAATTAATGTATGCTTGTTCCATCGATAATTCAGGTTCTTTCATCCACTTTCTTTATAAAATAGAAATAATTTTAGTAGTACTTGTTACTATTCTCATAGACTCCAGGTCTCTTGTATCCAACGAGTCTCCTTCTTGTATTGTAGGATTGTTCGAGACGCATGAGCATAGTCAAATAAAGGGAGTATGCAAGATTTATACATTATTTACAAGGACAAGCCTGTATAGGCATAGACTTATGGATGTACTAACTTAATATTTGGCAAAACGCTTTCCGATTAATACACAGATAGATAAGACACCTATATATTCCATGCCTTCTTAAAATAAATTCCAATAAATCTAATTTATCGAAGCATTTGCAGCAGGGAATTGGTTATTTTGATTACGTTTTCTTGTTGTAGGCATTGCGTGTGTTTTATCTGGATTGGAAAACTAATGGACAGATATTGAATAGTTCCCTGCCAAACGATTAAAACTGTGTGAAATTAAAATACTTGTGTATACCTTATAGCAAATGTACCACGGATGACATATCAATAAACATTGTTCCTTATCTGATTGAACCATTCAGAAAAGCAATACGACGTTCCACATTATTGGAAGCACCTGACGTACATTAGAGATACTTACCACAGATATTTGCTCTTGTCGAAATGGATAACAACTAATGGAATGAGTTATAAGATGAATCATTACTTTCAGGTCATATACAAAGTTGCTAATAGTATGACATTTTATCAATCTAATATTTGTCACAAGGTTAAAGCAAAAAATAAAATAACCAACTTTAGGAATAGCATACGCAAAATAAATTACTGTAACCATTATGTGCATAATGGTTCCAGCTCAAGCGATTACTAACGTATATTTCCGCATTAAAAGTTGTACCGCGTGCATGAAGGAAAAACAGGTGCTTGTATCGTTGCATGCAACTTACCTACAAATCATACATATACTATAAAATCCTATAGTCGATGACCCCTCTCTCTTTTCGCGCGACCTATTAGGAAACATAATAGCAGTGTTACTGTGCTAAAAAAAACATATAACATATGGTAATGTATATTTTTAAAATCATCATCTTGTATTTTATTATAAATTCCGTTTTAAATTGTTTTAAAAAGTACATACTAGGAACAAAAACGCGTATACAGAGCTTATAGTAACATTGATTCATGTCAAGCATGAGTCGAATATTTTTCTTAGTGTAATTGATAGTTGTTGTTGTTGTGGGGTTTAACGAAATATTTCAGCACACGATAGGCTATGCACGACGGCCAGTATTAATGGTGGAGGAAGAACCCGGGAAAACCCCGGGAAGAACCACCGACCCACGAGAAGCTACTGGCAAGCTTTCTCACATACCCACGTTAGCCGAATCCTAGACTCGAACCCACGCAGACAGAAGTGAGGTGGCAGTGAACCGTAACGGAGAGCGCTTTAGACCACTCGGCCACTCGGGGCCACTGTAATTGATAGTAAAAATAGATGGGATATACAGGTGTGGTTGTCATCCATGCATTGATCTGAACTGAGTTTTTATAATGTTACGAATGTTGGCATTTTCATAAGTAAATGTATATTAAATTCATCAGAGTGCATGTAATTACCGAAAAAAAATGTCTTAATTTTAAGTCCATACTGCAATGTAAAACGAACATTATGTCCGGCAGCTGTATAATTTTGATAATCTGATATAATTTGTAGAGTTTATTCATAATTTTTTCACGTACAATGCTTTCTGCGGCAATGATTGAAAAATAAATTGCTATTTAGACCCCTACATTTGGTTTGCGGTTGCATATGCTTAAACTGAACCCCCTGTTTACCAGCGTAATAATAATAATTTTTCCTGATTAGCTAAATTATGTTATTTTGGATAGATGGATTACTTATTATTTCTATAATTAACGGGTTACACATTTGAATAGCAGAAGACTGAAATCAATGTTGATGCAGGGTGGTTCTGCACAAAGTGGGTCCTAATAGAATTCGATCTTCGTGATGTTGTATGTGTTAATGTCATCAACATTAGGTCGAACTTCATCCTGTAAGTTGTTTTGGAGCAAGACCGTGATATTGTTTAATCAGCTTAATTGATTTGTGATTGCAACGCCAAAATTACTGGCATTCCCACCCGGCGTCCTCAAATAGTAGATTTAGAGAAACATAATTTCGTAGTAAATGTCATTTTTCTCATAGGCTCGAAATTTGTTTATCGAATGATTCTTATTTTTGCATGGTACAATCATCCCAGATACAATCGACGATGTCAAACAATATAAATATATCAGAGTTACATATTCTTTCCAAGGACAAGATATTCAATTTATTTGTGAGTTTTTCAAATTGTTGACATTATTTCAAGCCTTTCCAAACAAATGCTTGACATGTACATGCCAAGGATCAACATCAATATACAATATAATACTCACATGCTTATATTGAGATACTTCTTAAAGGCTTTCTTATCCATCTGCAATTTACGACAGCTATCTTGATTACATTTTACTGTTATAAGCATGGTCTTAAATTTATCTGGCTTCGGAAAATTGATTCAATTCATGGGCCTAGGTTGAATGGTTTCCCTGACAAAACAACGACAACCATGGGAAATTACAATACAAGTTTTGTACGTTGCATTAAATCTACTACGGATGACATATCATTAACCCTTGACTTTGATCTGATTTAACCATCTTTAAAAGTAATACGACATTAGATATAATTATCACTAGTGCTTTTGCATTTCTAAGAAAGAATAATGGATTACGTTGCAAGACGAATCTTTCACTTCGGATGGTAAAAGTAATTTTGATACAAATGTAAACAATTATGAATTTTCTAGACATATATCACTTTTACCCAAAGTAATTAACGTTAGCTGTAAATGAGACTTAACAATGGCAAAATGCATACGTTTGATCCATAAAAGATTACCAATGGGGACTGACATTTTAGCCTACACAGTATAGAATAAAATGCAAATTCTAATCAAATTTAATAAATTTTGATGGTGTAGTCCATGGGCCAAATAGGCATATGGTGCCCCTCCACCACACACACGCACACATACAACTGGAACTGGATCGTATTTGCATTTTGCGATCTCTAATGTATGTCAAACACGAATAAAGATGTTAGCATGGCAAAATTTGGAATTCACTTACTCTGCTGGCAATATTAGTAGTAGCAGTCCTTTGGAATTAAATTTGGTCATTTTTCAAGGCTTTGTTGCTTTTATTGATGAAGTGTTATTCAACTGATCCATCTGATTCATAATTTTTAAAGCATATTTCTCTCTTGGCAAAAGAAAGATAAAATCACCAATTAAGCAATAACAAGATTATCATATTTCATAAGATATTACTGACATAGTATGCCATGTCTATATAATTTTTAATCAGCATTTAATCTACATGCATATAATTAGCACTTAGTATTTAGTAGATCTTAGATTAGCAGTAGTGTTCAGTTGGCGATAGTTTGTAGCTGTATAGCTTATAGACAGGCAGTATATATAAATATAACCATCATTTGCCTATATAAGTTGTCATAACTGTCAGTATTACTTGATCTTTCAGTGAATGGGAGTGAATGAAAAATAGAGGACGGAAATGGATGTGCATACGAGGAAAATAGGACAATGAAGACTCTATTACACAGAAAAAGACGAAACCCATATGCGAAGTTCACTTTGCAGGGTAAAACTCTGAACTTTTCACATATTCATCCCTAAAAAGGATTCAGATAACCAACCCAGGGTGTAAAAAGATATGTGAACAAAGACAGAATCAGCCTATAGGTTATTTTCAAAGGATGGATTATACTTGTGAACAACTAGATGATGAATACACAGAAGAACACAAATGAGATTATTTTCAAGCCTAAATACATAGTTTGCAGAAATGAAAGAAGAAAGAAAAAGAAACGAGATGGAGAAGAAACAACAGTTGGAGCTTCCAAGTTTGATTTTGATCGATGAAAATCAGACCTTGAGTGGTTGATACGAGAGAAGATGAGAAACTGCTTGCCATAGAAAGAGCTTATGACTTGTTTTCACAGTTCCAAAACCAATGTCATATGATATATGTTCAAGATCTAGTCCAATGGCGGAGTGAAGATAAGAAAAATGGTTCAAGCAGAAAGAACGCGAATGACTTACAATAAGAGCAATGTCACCACATTCTACAACTGTTTTAAATGGGTCGTTTGGGTCTGCCTTAAGTGCATCCCAAGCTTTGCAATGCTAACATTGTTTTCCTGTGTGGCATACCCTAGAGTATAATAAATACCAAAGAGATTGAGTTCTGGGGGAATGCACGGAAAGCATACCTATACCACGGACTGAGATATCCAAGTTGATGAATGATTCTTACGAGGTTCAGGCTTTAGAATAGTGGTGTAATTGTAGGAGATGTTTAACGATATATCTTTCAAAAGACATAACCATTTCTGTTTGATTCGACCAAGGTTACTCTTTAACGTTTAGCCCGATAAAAATAAACCTTGGTGATGGACATTGGAAGGTATAACAATAAAGACAATATTTACTAGCTTAAAACAAGCATAACGTAATTAACTTTATCGATAACATAAGTAATACAGATAACGCTAACTATTTCGGGTATAATATTTTCTGCCCGAGGGAACATTAAAATCTATTTTTATATTTGACGTTTGATTCATACTGTGTTATTGTATATAAAAATATTAACATATTGTAAAGAATATATACTGTATAAACTGTGAACTTCTTTTTTATTGTAAATTTCGATATGTCTGCAAAGTAAATATTAGTAACAAGCACATATATACCTAGTTTATGGTAACAGTGGTTCATCACGAGCATGACTCGAATAAATTTAAACAGAAATATTAGACAATATAATATCCAAATACATATGTTGACCTTTCATGTCCATCTGCAGTGTAGGATGGCTATCTGGATTACATTTTAGTGTTTGAAGCACGACCTCTGCTTAATGGGGATTGTACAACTGAACCTAACTCATATACAGGGACTGAAAAATGTTCCCACTAAAACAACTAGAAACGTAAATGTTTAAAATATAATTGTATGCCTTGTTTCAAAAGTACCGCGGATTAAATTTCATTAACCTTCGTTCTTTAGCTGATTTAAGCATTCAGAAATACAGCAAGATCTTTGACATTATTGGCAAATATTGACGCTTATTAGATATACTTGTCACTAGTGATTTGTCATATTTATTTGGATAATAGCAACATATGCACACATGTGCAATTAGTTCATGCTTGTACTGACAGAAAATTATTGTCTGAAGATGAATGTTTACCCCCTATCAGCAAGGTCTACAGCTGATCTGATGAGGCGAGAGCCAGTATTAGATTAACAAGCGAAACAAACTGTATTGTGCATGCGAATGATTATGTGTTGTACGATTATCATGACAAGTTTCTTCTATAATGTTAGTTTCAGATAATTGATATACATATCCATTATTATATCAGGACATTACATCTACTGCATGTAATAACATAACATGTATGCTTACTGGGACGTTATTAATCAGGAAATTCGAAAGAGTTTCTAAGACGTGACATACAAGGCAGTATAACACAATATGTCGTAACACATCTGGGTAAGCATTCCCAAATCTAAAACACGTCAAGCTGTGTTTGAAGGAAAGAAGACAGTAGTATAGCTTTGCATATAACCTTACTGTGTGTCTCATTTTAAATGATTGCAACACAGATCTCACCAAAGTCTATTTTAAAATCCAGCAATCACTGAACTAAACATTACTTTGCAACTTTGTTTACAGGCAATGTCAGACAATGTTGTGGAGTCAGAAACAGCGTATCAGTTTCATAGCTGGTATGTAGCTTTGCAAGATAATGGATATGGTTAAAACATATCACGTATTTCCCACGGATTTAGAAATACATGATCTCAACACTACATTACTTGTATCTTGAATTTTTTAAGATGTCGTCACTATTACATATTTTTATGCACCTTAAATTCAGGTTGTTTTTGAATGTATAAAACAGTATTAAAATTTTAAATATTAAAGCGAAATCCCCATTGTTTATTTATTTTTCCTTTCCGTGTAGTCTCTCCGTTTACACTGTCTTATGCTGCGTTTCTCTGTGACTGTTCGAAAATAACGAAGACAAGGGAATTTGATAATAAAGATAACTTCTTATAGTTTCTGAATTAACATAAATTGTTGTCGACTATGCCTCTTTGTTCTATTACTGATGAAAAAATTAAAACATGAGTATGGGGTAGAGATATGAAGCTAAATTCCACAGAGAATACCAGCAATTGTGTTAATGATTACTAAATATATTATCTTTGCACATTTTGTTCCAAATAAGTGTTACTTCTATGTGCCTGTATGATGTATATTTGTTAACCAAATTATTGAATGTTTTCCCTCTCTTCCTATCTATTAGCTGTGTATGGACGTTTCATACTACGCATATTGTAATTGAGAACATGGTATTGTAATTGCAACGTATTTCTCATATACCACATTTTGCAAAATGAGAGACATTACAGCTACTTAAAGCTCAAGCAAAGTGTGTATGGACTAAAAACCACAAAAATATATACCCAAGCAAAATATTTGAAAACAAGAAAATTCAAAACAGCAAATCTATACAGAGTTGAAAAGTACATTCTGGACTTACTGTTCTGCATTTACGTTGGTGAAGACATAAAGCAAATTAGGCCCAGTTCAAAGGGCTGTTGGCTGGAACCTCGGCAGAGGATAAACAATCTTTTACTGTACAAAAGAGCTTGACGTAAAAGAAATTATGAATTGTATCAAATAAATCAGGAAATACGTCACTACTTTTGAATCAAAAGACGTGTCACATAGGAAAACATCACTAAATCTGATTCATAAGATGTGGCAGATAAATAGGAACATGTGTCAATAAGCCTGACAGGTAAGCTTTCTCGGATAAATTCGGAAGTACAGAAATATTACCGTTAAACAAATAAAGTTAAATGAAAAATAGTAGAATATGTAGTAAACAATTTCTAGTTAATTCATAGGAAAATACTCCTATCTAATTAATTTGTTAATTAACGGCATTAACTGCTAACGCATGTCAAGAAAAGTGGAGGTAAGTGCACCTTCCAAGACAAACCGATGAAAACCGAACAAAATGAAGATCCCGATGTTTGATGCACTAGTACCACATATTAAATGATACAAAAAATACAGCCTCCTTTAAGATGATTTTAATCCAGAAAATAATTGAAGAGGATGAAAGGACAGAATTTAAACAGACTCTTAACTAAAACAAAACTTTAGACATTCAGTTACAAGAATGAAAATGAGTATAGCTACACTGCATAGTTACATGAATATTTCTATAACACCGAGGTATATGTGAAGACTTCGGTAATTGGATTCTATGACAGTTCGATTAGACCTAATGATCAGACTAAAAGGGGTAACATATTCGAGAAAATATGTTATTTTAGCAAGTTTAGATAGAAAAAATATCTAAATTCCTTAATTTCTATCTCACAACAATTTTGCATGAATTTATCACAAGGCATAATTTGTCCAAGATCTATTCAGCTGGTTACTAATGTAAAGACAAGCATAAAAATATTTAATGCACACGTAATAGAAAACTGATAGCACAATAAGAAAAGGCTCCCTTAGTTAGCTTGATAAAAGCTACAATTTTAAAATAGCATGCCTGTGCACAAAATAAATATTTTGGTATACACATTTAGAACTACCGGGATAAAAGATTAGCAGTCATGTTTACTAGAAGATTAGAAAACAAAAACTGTTTATCAAGACTAGAATATACAGTTGTAGAGTGGTCTAATGCACAGGACTTTTAAGTGCTAATAGGACAATAAGTACGGATGGACCATCTCACAGAATAACGTATCTGGAACGGTGCACAATGTTAGCTAGATCTATACCTAAATATTGCAATAACCAAAATACTATTTCAAATCCGTTTTTCGCAAACCTTTTAGCAAAGCAAGCCAATGCAAAAGACTAACGAAAGAATTATTGATTGTGAGGATACAATTGTTAATTTTTGTATTTGCCTGCAGCTTTAGCTGTTTGCCAAAATATCACATGCAGGTAACAGTGATGGAAGAAATATTACGGTTAGCTCATACAATATCCGAAAGATAAAGCAAAGCAACACGAGCTGGAAGCAAATATTATGTTTTCACCACTGCTTATCCTGAAGAATAAGACTTCATAGATACACAGACTTTGCAAAAATAGAAACCTTTCGAATTACGAATGATAAAAACTGTTTTCTATTATACGATTTAATGGAGATAAACCATCAAAAAGTAGCATTCACACTCTCTTTAGAGAAGGGACTACATGAGTTCAAAGCTATTGATTGCAGAACCTAGACAAGAGTTAAAGGCGAAAATAGATATAATTTTTAGGAATAAGCGGATAGCTCAAAACTATATACAACACTATGAGTTGCTAAATAAGATTCTATATACCGAAAGCAAGTTTATAAAGGTCTTAAGCAGTTATGGAATCGTTTGAAGGACGTGAAGGACACACGAAAACTACATTCCTTATTGTCACATCTAAAGTTTGGGAATTTTATTTCCCTACCCGTCAAGAATATATAGTAACATTAACACCAGGACACCATCACAACATTATATGTGTTAAATGAAGGAGGTATATGAAATCAATGTAAGTTTCAAAGAGAATTGAACGATGCCAACGAAGTCAAATACAATAAATGTTTTTTATTAATCTGGCAATATTGAAATATTAAAGAGGAACATATTTTTTAAAAGTGCATGTTTATCGGTTAAAATATGGTGGGAAATGGAGGTAAATATTGTAGTGTCTGTACATATAAAACACATTGGTTTTTTACGGTGTCCTGCAAAGCAATTGCAACCACTTATATTCAGAGTTTGCTTTGACACGGGGTAAATTGGTTCTAATGTTTAATGTCAATTGCCATGAAGGCAATATAGTAAGAAAAATGGACATCATCTACAACAAATTAGGCATATCAATACAGCTTGTATGTTTTGCATGGATGGTATAGGCTGTACCTTGTAACATTCTTGCTTTTGTCTTCACTTTATGCAGTTGGTTTAGGTTTTGGCGATGACCCAATTAGTGAATGACATGATCGATACCAACGAGCAACAGACCGTTGGATATAGGAAGTGTTCGCAAAATGCCTTTCCTTTTTCATCTCTTCTATTTTTCTGATTTCAATTCTTTTTATGTCATTTTATCCGTTATTCCCCAATCCTTATCATTTTCTTCCTAATCTTTCTGATTATCATTTGCAAAATACATAATAGTTTATATTTCCTTTTATATTTTGTAACTTATGAAACAAACTGCCGTTTTATCTTTGCATGTTTATTTCGTTTCCGTTAGAATGTTTGCCTCTTCTCTGTTAATTTGTTTTTCTGGTTTAGACACGTGTTCTTCCACGATGTGTTCAATTGCAGATTTGTATCTATTCGTTCGATCGTTTTCCTCCTATGTTTTTGATTATGATATATGCATTTCCTTATGTGCACTGTACCGGCATAATAATAAACTGATTGGACATGTAATAAAAACGGCTACTTAGGATGCTACTATTTAACTTTCAGATAAACCTGGAATTTGTTACTAAAAGACAACTAAATGTCACTTGGTTGAATAAGACAAAGTGCAGCCAGGCACACCCACTATATAACACAGAAAGATCAATTACATGCTATCAATGTTGTAATCTTCTGGTTTTTAAACGCAAAATGTAATTTACCATGCATCTTAAGACATCGCACATACTTCATCATGATGCAAAATGATCCATCATTCGAGCAATTGTGTAAACAGTTAATTATGTATTCATGCGTTTAACTGTGCTCAAAATAGTCCATATGCAAAATCCATTTTTTCGTCTTGTTCCTTAATGTAATTGTTTGTATATGTTCTGAAATCTTATTAGAATGTATGCTTTATATCTTACCACACGTGTAGCGTATGTTTTGTCTGCATTAGTGATGACACCGTTTAGTTCTTTTACAGTTTTAATTGTTCAATGTAGCATAGATCATACTAATCGCTTAGGTCAACCAATCCAGTAAAGTTATTTAGGTTAGTGGAAATTATTATGCATACCCTTGTTGTACCCCCAGTCTAACTGGCCTAGCAGGTTTTCAATTTCTCAAAAAGTTATCGAGTATGACTGGTTTAGTAATTTATGCCTACCCTTAACATAACCGAACATACACACCTCCAGTCTAACTGATCTAGCAGGATTTTACTTTCTCAAATAACATCATCGAGTATGACTGGTTTAGTAATGTTTATTTTGTCAGGTACCATCCTCGAGGCAAAAATCAAAATCTCCATTTTGACTGTTTAAATAGAAATGTTTCCATATTATTAAACTAGGATGTTTATATGTAGAAGGTTTCACTTTTTCATCATCGTAGTGTATTATGTTACATTTACGTAATAATTCATTGTGATCATGTATATCATCATTTTATGAGTTAAATGATAAATGGTCATACACTTCCAGACTTACCTTACAGATCTCATAATTAAGACTTTGGGACACCTATCTCCTTATTATCTTCTGATTCGCCTTCAACAACGAAAAACGGGCTTTTTATTTTACAAACTCTTTTATGTAATATAATATTATTTCGCCTCTGCCGACCTTTCTATCGTAATTCGTCTGCTTTACGCCTACACAATAGAAACCTTGCTTGTTAACCCTTGTACACTTTATAATATTTATTTACCTGTTTACGTATTAACGCCTTAGAAACGGTATTTTAATGTTCTCGTATAATGGAACGTGATATACAGAAATACAACAGATTACGAGATTATGGAGGAGTGTACACTTTCATATTATATTTTTAAATTAGAATGTTTGTATACATTTTGTTTCGCGTGGGCAAATAAAACTCAGTTACGCATTACCTTTTGCCTTTATTTCAGTAATTGCTCGACACGCTATAGCCGTGATGTGACGCATGGTTATTTTGTCTTATTACCGCATTATAAAAAAGAGACTGTCACTAGAATTAAACATTCAGTTTTTAGATTGTTGAATCTATTTTGAGATAAATATTTAAACATGCATTTGTTGAGTTTGGTGAGAATGTAAAAGAATTTACAGGCTTTTGATATCGACGATTTTCAAGCAAATGTATAGTAAACTGGCATGGAAATATATTGTAGATAGCAATGACAATGGCTTCTGTTTTCCTAAAGATGTTTTAATGTTGTTCTTTTGACATATGACATTTTATTTTCCCACCTTTGACATATGACATTTCATTTTCCCACTTTTGCACCTAAAGGCTAATGCGTATCAGCTGCGTTATGGACAAAAAGCTGTTATAATACACTGCAAGCCATAAAAGTAATATCAGAAAACAAGAATGAAAATGGATACCCGGTGTTTAGAGACTCCCCTGAAAACAGAAGAATGGCAACGAATACCCATTAGCCTGAATCCTGAACATGAATATAAGTGAAGAGGATATATTCCAACATTAAAAACCAGAAAGTGGTTTTAATAACAAGAACTGAGGCTATGTTCTCCTCATCTATACATTAAAATTTCACCATGAAACTTAAAGTACAGGTTCAACAAAATACATGCAAAATAAAAAAATGATATTCAATAATATAATATCAATCTTTTCCTTGAGTATTTTCTTATCTCAATTACATTGTATAAATATGGTTTTGAGATGCTGCTTATATACTTTAAAAACAAACTGAAGACTGTCGAATTCAGGTAGACAATGATTAATTTAAAAGGATTTCTAACATGATACTTCAATATGCTATCTCTCAAATCTTCTTTCTTTTCTCTTTCAGTAATCTCGTAATAATGACGAAATATTAGGTGATCGTATTAAATACAAAGGTAATGGCAAAATATATGGAAGTATTTGGAAATTGTTTCCTCTGAAATGGTACCCACTGTGTAAGGTTTAGATTGAGTCTTGTTTTAACAATTATTAGAGAAACATGTTATACAACTTGCGATAAAATATTACGATATATGACACAGGCTAGCATTGTATAAATTAACTTACAGACTTTCCATTTCATAATGGGATTATACCAGCCAAGCCTATTTTACTAATTGCAGATAAGGACACGTTGAGCAACCGCTGCGAGAGAGAGAGAGAGTGGGTGATGTGACGTGACTCACGGCAACCATCTATTTCAATGCTTGCCGTTATCAAATTTACAATCCACTTTCCTTAATGCGTGTTGAATCTGAGAGCAAAACTGATGTATTACAGACTAAATAATCTAATAGCTTCTCATGGGATAGCAGCGATAAAGAACAATAAACTAAATTTATATGCAACATTGAACATTGAAATCCACCTTGTAAATGAACTAATTACCAAGAGACCATGGGATTGTCCTAATGATAATTCAAACATATGTATACCATATCTGTTAAACTGTTTCTTTTTAGAAGAAAAACTAAAGATTCACACTAATCCTATTCAATTGCATTATAAATATGATATTTTGAGAGCGTATAAAGTTTAATATGCCACATAGATGCTGTTGTTGAAAAAGAAGATGTATGGCGAAATACAATATAATTAACATTATAATGCTTGCAGGTTTAGCAGGCATACGTTTAAAGTTTAACTATAACGTATTGACAACATAACATCTATGTGTAGATAATCATAATGGATATCATATAGAGATGTCCGAAACGCTATTTACAGCATCTCTTTTAGCCTTACTCTAAGAAAAACATGGAATAAACACTTCTTCATTCTTTTGAAACCATGAGCCACAATACGCTTATCAGAGGAGCAACAAAGCATAAATGTTTTACTGTTGATGTCTGCTATGGTAACGTCTTAGCACCAGAATCCTTGACGCTCAGTAAAAGCGATTAAATCTGATCCCGATATTTTTTCGGATATATATATATATATATATATATATATATATATATATATATATATATATATATATATATATATATATATATTATGTTTTTATAAATGCTTTTATTAACACAATTATTAAAGAAACAAAATAGGTCAGACGAAATATTAACAAAATCATTTTGTCTCTTTACGATCAAAATAAATCCATCAAAATTTAAGTTAGGATTAGTCGCATAAGATGAAAGGAGCAAACATATGGAGGATATACATAAAAGTGTATTGTCCTAGGGTTAGGGATGGGATGTCATTATATCAACGTGTGGAATTCGTATTGTTTTATGCAAAAACTGACATATTAGAAATATGAGAAATGACCCTAGGACTCTAAAGATTAATTTAATATCAGTGTTATATATTCAGCAGCAGTATCAGCAATAACAATACAAATGTTTGTATTGTTGTATGTGTCCTAAAACATAAACGTAACAAAAGGCCACATCCTCCCATATAGGTTTCAGCACCAAACCAAATACCAAAACTAAAAGCGATCGTTTTACGAAGACATGCCGGAAGAGAATGATAGGATTAGTACCTGTGCTACTGATAAATCAGACCAGCCCTTAGATGAACTCATTGTGCGGAAACTGTGCAATTCCTGTATAGGCAAGCACAGCGTTATCCTGTTTAGAGGGAACACCGAAAAAAATATAAGTGTATTATGTGATGCTACGATAACTGCGTTACTGACATGCTTATGATGTTTGGAATGACTATTCTATTTTATTAGAGTTTCTGAATTCATCTATTAAAACAAATATTTGTTTTGTCAAAGGTGGCGTTAAATCGAATACTGAATGTACCTATTTCTGTTCATTGGCTGGCTGCATTATACAAGTCATGCATATTTTTACTTAGACATTATATTCTGTATGATAATGGGTTAAAATCTAAGTTTTTTATATTCTCTTATATAGGTACTACTTCTGTCTATATTTATATCATTTCAAACGAAATTATGTGGCTACGTGCACTTTCAATAATGTTCAGCAGATTACCAAACGACATCGCTGTAATATTCGTATAGAGTAAAATTTAGGTATTAAATATGCACTCGCATTTCCTTTAATATTTTCTGTTCGTAACTTTAACATATGAAGTGTAGATCATAACAAACTATATAAAATAAAGCTTTGCTATATATATATTTTATGAGAACGAAACAAGGAAAAGAAGACAAACCCAACACATTTTCCAGTTTGAATCCAATTGTGGTAAATGAACAAGGGTAAACAGGTTTTACATAAATGGCGTCGAAGGGAGATATTTGCCTGATATTAGTCGCTTTGGAAACTTATCGCAATCCGTACCATACTCTTATAATATATTCTTATAATGGATTCTATTAAATTAAAATCAGTTTGTGTCTCTGGTATGCATCCAAAAGACATAGACCCTCTAAATCACATATATTGAAAGGCATATACCATTTGAAAGAGAATGAAAATAAACGTATACGTCTAAACCAAATTAAATCATGAATTAAAGCATAGGGGAGGGGGAGAAAAGATATTTCTTTGGTTACAGCCTCTCTTATAGGCTTTCATTATTTTTATTAACACGAATTGCAAGTCGTAAAAAAACGTCTTGACTCGCTTCTGAATCTTAATGGATATTCAATTTCTTAGTTTGTTTCCTAATTTCTTTAGCCTTCGCTTTCCAATAATAAGTCTAGCGTAACAAAGGGAGTGAATCAAATGATAAGGCGAATAGCTGGGATCTACGCGTATTGAAATACTGGGCAATATAACAAATAGTTTTCAACATTTTCAGTTGCATAGCTACATGCGCACAGACCAGTTAACTAAGTCCAATGTGGAAATGTAGGATTTAGGGAGATACATGCATGTCTACGTTTATTGTTTAAGACATTAAGGTGATATTTTCCAATGCCATAATAAGCAGTTTGATTGTATGTCATTAACATTTCTTTTAAAATTGAATAGATGTTAAAAATGAAGGATTTCATTACGGAGAGAGTTTTAAAGAACATTCTTGAACAAAGACATTTTCTTAAAAAAATTATTTGAATTTCTAAACCCGGAGGATTAATTATTGTGTTTCTACAAGGAATTGTAGACTTCAACACAGTACAGGTTACAGCATACGTCATCGACTTCCATCTTGAATTCTTCGTCGGGACTCGAACTTGAATTCATTAGAACATTTTGTCATTAGGACTTCTGAAATATTATTCTTGGATTATTCTTGGATTAATTTTGAATTTGATTCTAAAAAACCGTAAGCTCTCATTTTACCGTATTTTTCCAGGGAAATAAAAATTTTGTTAAATTTTTCAAAGCTTGTTGTTTTCACTCTTTCCTGTGTTACTGTTTATTCGAACCTAAACACGTAACATAAAGAAAATTATAAATGGGTTAACCTGTAACGATTTTTGGTGCTTCTATATGAATTAGTTCCGCTCTTTCAAAATCTTCTTTAGAGCAATTATCCTAGACTCTCAAGCATATTTTAAAATTGGACTCTTGGATAGTATATATAATCGAACTACAGTTATTTTGTACAAAACTAAAAGACTATTCTGAACGAGAGTGCGTGAAATAGGACAGACTTGTCGGAGAGGTAGGAGACGGTTTTGATATTCCGTACAGAAGTACCGAGTAACGTCTGACCAAGAAATTAGGAATATTCAGAGTTTGTACTCTTTGGGTGACCAGATTGCTTGATATAAACCAAACTGATTTAAGGGTAAATATCTACATGCTATTAGTATATGGGTAAGAAGAATGCGATATTTTCAGCAATAAGATCGTTACATGTGATGAAACATAAATGCTTTCCTATTAACCTGAAAGTAAAGAGAAACAGTAGCGCGCAAGGTCTGCCATCACCTAAATAAACGTGTCTTTCCAAATCTGCTACACCTGTTCAGACATATGTAATGTAGTTTCCTTCAACGGAAGCAAATATTCAGCGGCCTGAAATCTTTACAGAATATCTACATATGTCGATTTGCTGAGCTGATCCCTCTAGGCTCTCCTCTTTTTTTCCTGTTACGCTGCTGTAAACTTCATACAGCGTGAAACGTGCATAAAGCATTCACGTGAATATCGAAGCCGAACAAAAACACAAAGACAAAACAAGAAAACTGTTTTAGGCTCGATATATAAACAAATCAAATATTGCTTCAATTCCATGAACTCAGAACTGTCAAACATTAGAAATAAAACTTACCAGTGGATAAAGGTCATACTATATACACATACTACCCTCGACTGTGAAATTTAGTAACCCATCATCTCCAGAACATTTCTTCATGTGCCGTGTCTTTATTTGACGGATGCATATGATTTCCCATGCATAGATCATGGAAGCATTAGCACTGGCTTACTTAAGCTAGTCTACGGAGCTTTAGGCTTCGGTATAACGTATGCAATGTCATTGGTAATAGATTTTACAGTCAAATAAATAGAGTAAGTAATGTTTCTACCCATACCACCAAAACTTTTCACTTTTGAAGATTTGAAAATTTTCTGAAGCGAAACAAGCAGTATTGTTTCTATCTCATCAAGGAATTGTGGGTCATATCATTTGTTTGCTAGATAAAAAATATATTAACAATTTCTTGTAATCTTCAATATTAAATACTTTGTTATTTTTTATCGATGAAATGGTAAGTAAGTTTGCTTGACGAGAAGTAGTCAATACATCGTTATAAAGAGATTAGTAATAACATTTTCTTTAACAGTAATGAAAGTATCCCCCTTTATTTTATTTCTTAAAATAAAATTACAAAGAATTAAAGTATAATAATATGGAGAAAATAAACTATCCTTCCCAGTTTTTTGCTTATATATTACACCAGACTTCCATTTTTTCTTCCTTTCTTTCTTTATGTTTCTTTTACTCGCATAGTGTATCAGGCGGGTCGCATATTATTGGTAGCTACAGACCATCATTCTTTCATGTTAATTTACTAATCGCTATAAAGAAAGGAAGATGTTTTATCCAGTGTATTATTTTTTCCACTGATAATTTTATTATGTACTGGGTGGGACTGTTTCCGCACCCTTCCTTTGCAAGGCGAAAATTGACAGAGAGCCTGAAGCAGACAGAATGTGGAGAGATGAAGAGAAACAACAGGAATATGTTGTGGAACAATAATGAGTCAAAAATCATTCAAAGAACCTTGAATGTAAAATGTATGAGGAAACCACAAAGAGGTGTAAAATTTTCAAATGGATTCGTGTATAAATGCCCTCTAAAAATAATGTCTCGCGTTTCCTGGAAAAAAGAATGAGGCAGCCTCTTGTTTGTGGTTTGCAATTCTCTTCGACTCTAAATTTTAGCTGGAGGCAAATACTTCTCGTGAATTGTTGAGTGCAAATTTCCTTCTAGTACAATAAAATACTGAAGATGTAATTATTACTTATATAAACGTTTACGAGCCAATAAAATGAAGATCCTAATGTTATACATCAGTTGGAAGAATATACTGGGGAAAATAGTGCCGAAATATTTATTATTGGTGTGACATTATTACAATAATCGATCCGACTGTGGATAGGAATAGGAAGGCGAGGGGTACAAAAATGGCAAATCAAAGACTAGATATTTTAAGAAATTTTACAGCCATATATAGTTTTATCGGTTTACGGCTTCATGTACACCAAGAGGAAAAACAATTTACATGGCTCTCCAGTAATAGTTCTCCTGGTTCTTTTGTAGAATATAGACCTTATTATTGCCTGATCCCCGACAGGTTATTAAAATATATATTCGAAAGCAAATATATGTTATATATCCGTTCGTATCACTCAGCAGTTATACTTGACTGGAAGCATTTTAGAGGTAAACGCGATCAAAGATGCTTTAAATTGAATAACAATATTATATGTCATCAAGAATAAAAACACATATACAAGAATATGTGATTAAAAACAACTATTTCAGCTGATAATGGAAATAGCTTTGGCAGCTGATCTCGATGGAAAATAGGAATTTATTAAAGGCATTATCATTGACGAAACTATTCAATACATTTTCTATAAGGAAAAGAAAAACTAAATCAGGAGAAAAAGAATAATATTTAAGTTACATCATAAAAATAACACAAGTGACACAGAAACTTTAAAAAAGCTAGACAAGACAACTGAGGAACTCAAAATATATGTGAGAAGCAAATTAAAGCAGATTAAAATTTCTTATCTCGAAATTATGTAAATACCTTACTAGCATACAGAAAGAAACTTTCGATAGTAAGTCATAAGAAACTTAAAATGAGAGGATCAAATAAAGTATTTTGAAAATTGAAAAGTAGTACTACAAAAATCTATACCGCAATAAACCTATCTTTCCAGTAAACCTTTCTCTCACTAACCATCGAAAGTAAATCACTGAGCAAGAAAACGCATCGTGAGAAGGTCTGTTAGAACACAATGAATGCATTAGAACATTAAAAGGTATGCATAACAATAAATGTGCAGGACGTATGGCATTACTAATGAGTTTTGCAAACTAATTTGGCGAGACTTTAAGAATTATTTTACAGGTGACTTTAACTTTAGGAAGACTACGCATTTTACATACTCTTGGTGTAGTATCTTTAATGCCAATTTAGGCAAAGAAGTGGACATCCTTATCCAATTGAAGACCGATCTATGTACCGAATATAGACTGTACAATTGCCAGTCAAGCCACTGCAAACAGAATATTCTCCCTGTAGTTACTCGTGTAAGGCAAACAGTACTAAAAACAGAAAAAGTTCAAAACTATTTGATTGCTTTTGGATGTTATTGAACATTCAGACAAATCATTCACCAGCTCTTTCATTTTGATGATGAAAAAAGCCTTTAGCAGATTAGATAATACTGTCATGAACAAAACCCTTAAATTTCATAATTTGATATATCTTTTGTATAGTAATGCTAAAATCAATGTTTTGCGTTTTATATGGACTCGTAGACGGCTGGCTGGTGAATGTTGATTAAAAAGCTCGATGTAGATGTATTTCTTCACGCACTGAAAACAAGTAGGTGTAACAAGATAACCGGGATGGTTTTCATATTTAGAACAGAATACTTTTGATGGGGATACAAATAAAATGTTTATGGATGAAAATGAAAAATGAGAAAAGACTTATGAGGAATACGTGCGTGTATAAGATCCAAATATCGGACAAATTAACACAATCCGCACGAATCTAATAATGTGTATACAAGTAAATGACCTTACATCGTGCAAGGACAAAGGTTAATGATTCACAGTAATTTCACCTGACGAAAAGAATGAAGTGTTTTACTCAAATAGTAAAATTGATTCACGGTAACATCACACGACGAAAAGAATGATGCGTTTTACTCAGCTAGTACAAATTATGTACTTTACTCATATAGTAAAATGATGTATTCACTCAAATAGTAAAAAATGGGGTACTTTACTCAAATAGTAAAATGATGAAACGATGAGACATATATCATACAATATATCTTTACACTCCCAAAACACTCGGTATAACAAACCCCAAAATTAGCTCAAAACATTACATGTATGGAGTTACACAAAACACTCCGTCACCAGTATACTTGGCTACCAGTCACGCTGGTCAACCAAGCAGTCACCATTACATGTAGTCGCCGACCACCGTTCAATTCTTGGTCAATAAAACAATCAGCGCCCACCAATCGGTCAACAACGCCCAATCATATGCTACTCAACCAGTTCATTCAACTCTGCTTCTACAATAGTTAACTTTCCAGCTGCTGTGGTTAAATTATATAGTCAGCTCTACAGCAGGTACATTGTCGACTCTAATCAGCTAAAATTGAATCAAACACAATGTACTAAGAATGACAAGGGCATATATGATAAAACGTAATGACATTATGTACGGCAAGCTATACAAATTACATTATCGGCACAACATTACAAAACAATAAACAGGTTCAGAAGCCAACCTACCAGTGACCGTTAAGAACCTATATTAGTAAACGTTTCTTAATACAATGCAACTTTATTGCTAACATAGATCTCATGTTAAGTCAAATGTAAGATTAGAAAATATTTGCATTATACTACGCAAGCTAGGGATACATATTAAATATACTAAAATAAACTTGGTAATACAATAGTTATAACTTATAATATACACAGGACATTTATTAATAACTCAACTACCTCTACAGCTGAAGATGTGCAAGTCCGTGAGTAGACGTTTCATAATGTAAAGATGTTTTCGTACGGAGAGGCATTTATACCCATGCAATGTAGCTCTACATCGTCTGTGCGCTTAATGAATTGGTTTTTCCCTTCGAAAGCACTTAGCACATACGGCATAGGATGAACCAAATTCACTGTTTCAAAATATAGTATAGCTATCATAATTGTTTATAAGTTCCATTAGTTGATTTATGTTTGATTACTCGTTGAAGTTCTGTGTTCTGGTTAGTTCCGGTTAGGAATGATATCATTTCCTTACATCATTTGTTTAACTCTTAAATCCTATGTTGGAATTTATGCAAACGAGTATGGTGTCAGATTCAATCAAGCTTACAATGTAAGAAAACATTCCATCTAATTTACGAAATTGTTATCAGTGAATTCGCTAAAACAATTCAAACCCGTCTTCATCCTGCAACTGTCATGTTCTTCAACAAATTTGTAGATTTAATTTTTAAGAACTTTATTTGTATGTTATATTTATAATGTCATTCCAAACGAATTTCACTTTTCCATGGCAATGATAAGTGATTATAATTAGTAGTGCAACACAATATGCTCTCGATATCTATGTCACTCAAGGTTTCATAGCACTGTTGGAAAAATGATTTATTGTAACATAAATAAATATCGGTGTTGTATACAATATGACATGATTTTCAACCTTGCAAATAAATACAGATTGTTACTTAAAACCAGGCATCACATCGTCGGTAACTAGTATTTCTAAGTGTTAATTGATTGACATTTCTAATAAATATCATACAAATTAATTAACCTTTCACTATTGTGGATAAGAAGACGTGGACTCGAGAATATTATGATGTTTGCGGATCATATTCCTTTCGATAATTATAGTTGCGTGTTAATTGCTCTGGTCGTTTTGTGCCATACGCTTGTCGATGAGTATTTCAGATATACTTTATATTAAATTTACCATCTGAACCTCTCTATCCAACCCTGCAAGATGAGAGTTATTGCAATATCACATGAATCTGTCAATTTGAAAGCTTGTACATATTGGCTATTTCAAGGGAACGTTTTCAGATTTATGAAGATCATCGCTCAGAATCCATATGGTAAAGCCATATTGCTTCAAGCTGAATACTATTAAAACTGTATGCGTTCTTGTTCGTTCCGGAAATGAAGAATAATAATTTATGTCTAAACAATAGTATGTCGTCACGCTATACCTCTAAGTATTATTAGAAAATAGGCTGAATACTCTAAGCAGGGATCTATAACAATGATGTTGATCACAAAGCATTTTTTTTCTTCTTATATCAATATGTTAGGTCATATACACCGTATGCTTCCTTGTAAATTACGTGTGAAGCAAACTGAAGAGAAAACAGTTTCCATAAGTATTTTTTTTATTTTGCTTTTTTATTTTATATCCACCCCTTTGGTGTTTTGCTGATATATGTTTTCCATGATCATACAAAAGTCTGTAAATATACGATTAAGATGCTCGAATGAAGTGAAAATCTCCAATAACTGTTATTCCATTTGATATCTTGTTTCTAGATTTTTCCTCAACCTAATATAGCAGTTCCGGCCAATGATGATGATGATATTGGTTAAGCAATACGACTCTCTTACTTCTTAGAATGATTAACGGAGACGAGTAATAAACATCGAAATAGAATAGTACTGACTGCACCTTTATGATTTGGTTTGAGTTGTTCAAAGTAATATGTAAACAAAATACGTGTCCAATCAAAATAATTGGAGACAGAATGAGCTTCTTAATGTTAGCGTACAAGCTTCGGGAGCTTCGGTTACTCTAACCATCTTCAGCTTTTGCAACCAGAACTTGCATATTAGTTCGCTTGAAGGCCAAACAAGAAAGCCAAGAGGAGGCGACTAGATATAGGCAATGAAGAAACAATAGTCAGCTGTTCTGCCTGATAATTATGAAATGGACAAAAAGGATAGCATGGTATTTGTTGCTCTTTGTGAGCGTGTGGGTGGGCGTGTTGAAGACCGTGTTTTTTCCAGATCTAATAAGAACTAAAGCCTTCTTTGAACCACCGCCGTCTTGCCATTAAGCCACGGTGATAGGTTAGAAGTGTATGTCCACGGAGTAGGAGCTAATCCTCACCCCTTCGGATCGATTGAACTTTCATAGTACGATGCCTTTGGAGGAATTATAATTCAATCTGAGTAAGATTTTCGCCTGATCTGCGAGATTGAAAGCTCCTTATGGTCAGAGGCTAAACAGTGGCACCCTCTGTACGATAAATACAAACAAGCAGTAATGGGGTGGATGATGTTTACACCACATTGATGACTATGTTTATGCGACCCCGTGTGGCCGAAATTAGAATATTGTCTACAATCTATGCTGTCTCGATTGTGATTGAAATCAGAACTTTAAGCTATGGTTTGATTTTTGTGACTCGAAATTGTATCAACCGGCGACTATCATTGATTGCCAAAACAAAGCTCAACACAATCGGAGGCCACACGTATAAGGCACTGCAAAACAAGAGCTCGAGCTATTTCGAGGAAGTCGACAAATACATATCCATGAAAAATGGAATACGATCGGCGTTGCGCAAGGAATACACTAAACTTGAAGTAACAACACAAAGAAGAGCCTTATTTCACGGTCAGATCGTGCAAAATATCGCTGAAAATTCACCGTAAGCTGCATGTTGTTAACGTAAACGACTGCACCTTTGGAAGGACAACGTACTGACTTCTTAATTCTTTCCACAGAGCATCTCCAGAATACAATGAGGGTTTTCAAAAATCCGCTAACTCTGTCTTGACCTCAAATCTTATATAAGTTCACAATTGTTTCACAAATTTACATAGAATAACATTACTGACTAACGCACGCATGCTAAATTCATTGCAAAATATTGCGGATGTATTTCATATATTCCGTAATAGTATTTAAACAAAACATGGGGTAGATCATTATATAGTGTGTACGTTTAGTGACTGGGGGACCAAAATGGATTTCTGTCAGAAACGATCTGTAGCAACCATCTTAGCAACAGTAAAACTTCCGTTTAAGCCAGACCTCGAGATTGGCTCTTACGGCGTAACACTATATGTTTCCAATCGCTTTCCATTTAAATATGACTTAAAAATATGCAATGGATCTTCCATATTGCAATATTATGACGACTATCAGAAAAAGTATATGAAGCTCTGAGGCTTACGTGCTTGATACTTAAACCAATCCCCTTTCCCTCCATCTCCCCGAGAAAATTAGCTATTCGTTGAATTTGCATGTAATCACTTCAGTGCAGTTGTAAATCGCAGGCATAAACGTAATTCTGATTTTGAAAACAGATGTCTTGAAAACATTTTTGAGCTACAGTTGTATAGCAAGAGCCCTGCTAATATTCATAAAGCACTACTTGACAGCATTATCGCCAACAAAAAGTTCAAATGTACCTTTTAAACACACAACCACATTTGTCAAACGCTTGTCAGAACTGAAGTTAATAGTAACACCGACTAATCATTATAGTGTCTCCACAATCTACACCTCTATGGTCAGTTAGTTTTCTTTTCCACTTTAATAACACTAAGACTATTTCGAGGCGCGGGACGGCAAAAGGGATGGGCCTGCCAAATGCACCCTTCTTTTATGTAATTTTATTTCGGCCACAGGGCATTACAAATATGGCGCTTGGTCGCTTTGTGTCATTTATGGGTATCAGAAAGGCGGTGGGAGCCACGCCAAAGACGATGTGCCTCCTTGTAAATTGGTCCGATCACCCTTCCTACTTCTCTTAATATTAGATCAGATGAATCTTGTTGCTTGTCCTTAGTATATCTCGTCATTATAAGCTTCATTCATAGCAAAGAACACAGGAAAACATTTATTGTCCAAGAGAAATCCTTCAACAGCTGGAGTATGTTGGTATATGCAGATAGCTACATAAAGGTCATTCCTGGCAGAAATCCTATTTGATTTAATTCAGCTGGGTTCGTATTTTACCCAGGAAATAAGGAATCATTGTCTTCAGCGAAATGATGAAGATATTTAATAGCGAAAGTGGGTTTATTATGGTGAACGTCCGTTGTGAAAAATACTTATTTCGTTTGTAGACTTTTAAATGGGATAGTTTAGATCAACGCTTTATTTCATTTAAATGGCATTAATATCCCCTATGATTATACATTTACGTCATTCGTGTTTCTTTGGTACTGCTTGGTGTTATCCGAGATGTCTTCAACCTTATGTCCCTGTACTTCGTGGAAAGATGATTTATTTTTATAAACATTTTTTATGCAGGGGATGCTGTTAACCATTACGACGGTAAATAGCTTCTTAGCTCTGGGTCTCAAGCGACCTGTAATCAGATTGTCTACGTTATCGATGAATGTCTCTTAATTGAATATCAGACACACTAATTGTACTTCTAGCGAAGAAGCTGAAAAATCGGATTTATGCTGCTAGTACCCAATATTCGAACACAAATATGGCGTATCTTGTTCCATTATATTTGCTCTGATCGGTACGACCTAGAAACTGCGAGTATAGGTCTATTGCATCATTCTTTACGAAAAGTAACTCTTTGTGGCAGAACAAATATTAAAGCATGGTGTTTTTCATCTTCATATTTTTAAATCAAAATATTTTCTGAATGTAGAAAAAGCCAATCAAATTTAAAAGTATTAATACTAAACCAAATGGTATTTGTTTACTCACATAATTATTTACATTATAAGAAGCATATGTAATTCCTTGGCACTAGAACGTACAACGTTACTTCCTAGCACACTGTTTAAAAAGAAACATGATGTTGTGTTCATATTTAAACGTTCAAACTGCAATTACTACATACAAATTGAAACTTTCTACGTCTTTATCCTGATCCAATTTGCAGTTTTCCAACGACAAAATTGGCAGAAATGTAAGCCCAAGAAGGATAATTCATCACCGCAAACTATTAAAATAAGTATTTTTAATGGTAATTATGCCTGTGTTGGTGACTAAAATGTCAAAGTTATTACTGATTCACATTTTAGAGAATACAAAAGAGATTGACCGTCAACATACTAAACCGGGAAGAAGTATAAACCATTCGAATGGATGAAACTTATAAATATCAAAACTAACTGATCTTTTAGAGAAGGGTTGAGGAAACTAAGTATATGTTCAGAATGTATTCTACCATAGTTTTCGCACACCTACCCGTTTTTTGTACCACCATACTGATTTAAGCAAAGAAAAGCGTCAAGTATATAACAATGCACCTTCATTGCTTTTAATGTCTAACGTGAACGAATATCACTCCTGATACGAAACGTCAACAAGTGGACAGTGTTTGGGATCCCCTGGCTTCCATCAGGTTTGAACTTATAAATCAATGAATAAAATTATTACGTTTTGTGCATTTTATTTTATCCTTGGAGCCCTTCATTTAAGATCGGTAGGGGAGACGGATAAAAACAAACGGGATGGTATCTGAATGCTATATTATTCCAGACCTGAATACTATATTATTCTAGACGTAATATTGATGTAATTTTTATTTTTATAAAGTTGTTGTCATTATTATTTATGTAGAGTAATTCTAGAGCTATGAATAATCGATAATTCTATCAATATATGTGCCTGTATCGATTGATCTTATGAATAAAGTGGACTTTATTTTTCACCTGCTTATATTCGTTTTATTGCGCAAACCCTTTGCAGTACATACTTAGGACGCTGTGTTTGCCATATTCGTTTCATTGTGCAAACTAACTGCAGTACATAATTCGTACGTTATGTTTGCCATAACCTTAGGAGTTTCAACCACAGAAGTTTAACCCTGATGCGCATGTAAACGTCATTTAAATTTTTCACTTGCTTTTTGTAGTGTAAACCGAACTTTTTAAGCTATCTCTTAAGACGAGGAAATTTGAATTAGGTTTAACTTGTTTGCCAATTACATGCACCGGTGTCCGATAGAAATATTGGAGGAAATGCCGCAAAATTAATTCTGACCCTTGGGTGGAACTTTCCGATTCCACACTGATGCATATGAAAGAATCTATTCATTTGTCATCTGATGATGTTTAAAATCGTATAATCGTTTAAAATGGCAATTACTGCAAATGGGTCATGACAAATTAAGTTAAAACCACTAATAATCCTATTTTTGTATAGCTATTAAAACAGTCACTTTCAGACTATTCCCGAGTGTCTAGAGTGTTCAGATATTATAATAATCATCCTAGATATTGTAATAATCATCCTCTTCAGTCCTGCAAATGCTTCGACCGGCATGAATCGGCCAAAATTCAACCACAAATAAGATATTGTTCACTTGCTGAAAAAAGGATTATATGGACGTGCTAAGTACTTATGGTGTTTATGAGATAGGTACTAAACTGACAGAAATGAGTTATATATTATGTTCTTATAAAGTCTCATGCATTTTAATTTGACAAACCGTAGTTTTACATTATATTTATCATGCAATCGCAGAAGACATTCATCGTAAGATGACAAAAATAGAGGTTAATACTTGATTTCATGCCACAATACCCTCGATCTTTTCACGGGATGACACAACACATCTTTAATTTTTTTCCGAAGGGGATCGTTATCGTACGCTAACATGGTTTAGCTATTCAACACTGCAACAGGAAATAGCAGCTGACTGTTGAAGCTAGTTATATCCTAGGACGTCTATACCCAAAATATTTTAATTATATTTGAGTGTTGTTATCTTTTGGGTAAAAATAGTTTCATAGCAGTGCACATAAACGATACGAATCTGAAAGGAATGCATGGGTTTGTAACGATGTTATTAGGTTGCGTAAAAATATTGATTTTACAATATGGCATATTAACCGTTCACAATGCTACAACTTCATGACATCAAAACATTGTAGTCAGAACAGTGATATGAAAAGAACTCTGTCAGAATTTAATTCGGCAGATATAAGTACAAAACGTAATCACATTAATTACCAAGTTCTACATTAACTCATGGAATGGTCATATTCAAACTTTTTAATCTCGTTGCATTAATTACAGCCCTAATGAAAGCTCACTATGATCCTCTTTCACTCATAAGAACCATTTTCGTTATTTTCAGAATGCCATAGTTCAACAGTTCCTTTCGTATACGATATTGGAATACATTTCGCATTGTCCAAATTTGCTTTAGCATCGAATGACCAGACATGGCGATAAATAAATAAAGATAAGATCCACGTTGAAAAGCACCAATGCAGAATATCATATTTGAGAAATCAGCTCTCGGTGTTGAAAAGCATCAATGTAGAATACTATATTTGAGAAATCAGCTCTCGGTGTTGAAAAGCACCAATGTAGAATATCATATTTGAGAAATCAACTTTCCGTGATACTGATGACACATGTATAGAGCTGTCGCGAGCAAGATTAACAGTTCTTTTCAAAACAATATTCATATTTATTTTAAACAACTAAAATTTTAATTACTTTTTTATCTTGTTACTATAGAGAATGAGACAATATTCCATGAGCAAAATAGTTCATAATAATTAATACGACATGATTCTTGTAAGGGATAGTTCTCACTGAAATGCGTAAAGTCATGTGATGTGATAATTTAAGGTCAATAATGGTGTTCTATTATACCATAGACCCAACTCTGCTATCAATATACCGTGATAAAATAGGATTTACCGCCACCAACTCCCATTCGCACCCCGGGAAGGAATATAAAATAAAAAATATTAATAAAACTAATTTTCAATACTGGTCACTGATCTTTTGCACTTTTATAAGTAAGCAGTCAAACGCAATGGCCAAAAGGAACAGTTTGTTGAAAATGACTACGTCTCTAGAGCTCTGTGACTAAAATATAAATTATCATTTGTTGACATTTTGAATACTGTCATACAACGTTTTCAAAGAAACAAACGCAACGGAGGTTATGGGTGTGTGTATGTCACGATTACAAAATATTAGATCAAACCGATACCGTTTTGTGATTATATACTTTGGAATTTATGAACGTACTGACACTGCATTCAGACCATCTCTATTACGAGTTTCTTTCCGTTGAAATAGTTCAATCACAGAAGGAAGATATTTAACATTTAACTAAATGATCTTCATGATGTTTATCAAAGATTATCTTACCGAAGCCACCTAGCAAATGACACTGCTTTAATATCTGTAATATCTAAGCTCTAATTCGTCTGGGAGCTGAAGAGTGAAATTCCATAAAATGGTGATAATAATTCATCCTAGACACGATTTCATTGTGTTGCACGTATTAAGGTAATCTCTGGAATAATGACGGCTCAGTTTCCAATCTTATGAAATGCTATATTGATTTTTTAAAACATTATATTCTCGTGTCCGGATACTATTATGTTATGTCATATATTTAATAAACGACACGGTGGCATAACACCTAAAGCAATTGCGACTGACTGAAAAGAAACGTTGATAAAGTCAAAGTCCCGGCAGTTATACTAAAACAAATACTAAAATACTCCCTAACTCACTTTCGTTGAACGCACATTTATAACACTCGTCTGCGGTGAAGGAGGCGCCACATCCCCAACGCGCGAAACAATCGGACAAACGTGTACAACACAGGAACATCCTTAGCTTTGTTTCTTGCGCCTCCACCAGAAGGTCCGTCCCACAAAAATAGAATAATTAATAATAAATTAAGAACATTTGTATGAGAATAATACATTTGATCCTGAATCAATCAATCGATAATAGATTATGCCTATGTGGATATGTGAGAAAGCTTCCCTTGGGTCGGTAGTTTATTCCTGGTGTTTTCCCGTGTTCTTCCTCCACCTGTTTCACTGGCCTTCCTGAAGAATTGTGGTACGACAACAACAACAACAACACCAACAAGATATTCTAATAAACTATATATATATATATATATATATATATATATATATATATATATATATATATATATATATATATATATATATATATATATATATATATATATATATATAACTCTACTGCAACAATGACTCTTCGCACACACACACACACACACAGAGGTGCGAACGATATTCCTAGATCAACTCCAACTGACTTAATTGTATCATATGGCAGGAACTGCACAAACGCATAGTAGGTTAATATTCAATTTTACAAACTCCGTATATTAATTCAAAATCTATAAGAAGCTCCCACTGATGAAAAACGATCCCTCGATTTTAACCTATTGTGGAAGATTTAAATATTCTTTAATCAAAATAAATTCGGAAAATTGTTTTGACCTGGTCTGCTTTGATATAGTAAGGAACGATAATATAGGGCGAATAATTTAATTAGTAATAATAGATTCCGTAACTGCACATATTTTTAAATGATCGATGACATAAACGGGTGTTATTCCACAATATAAATACGACCTTTATGATTTATCGTCGGTACAATTATGAATTTTTGTTTCAATTACCACTGTAAATTAAATATCGCATGATGTAAATTATTATAAAATATACATGTAGAATACAGAACACGAATTTCTATTGCCAAACATTAAAAAAGTAAAACGCTTAACTGAAATTCTACAACTGCAGAACAATAAAATAGTCGATTGTATGACACAGCTTGTCCTCGCTTGCGTGCATGTGTGTTCGTGTGCGTGTACACTGGTGTGATGTCGCGCAACTACTTCTACACCTTGCAAGGTAGATAATTCAGTACTTGTATATTACTATGGTACGTTCGTGTATGTGCACAACGGTCTTTTCATTTCTATCCATCCTCTAAGATAGAACTTGTAGAGTGGGGAAGTACTTTGTATACATGTAATTTTATATAGCATGTATATCGATTGCATGAGCTGTGTGACGTTGCACAACTACTCATACACTTTGCAAACGAGAAAAGATGTAGTGATTGACACTTTCGGTACATGGCTGGAGGTGGTCATCTGATGTGTTCTAATGTCACTTGACTTGAACCATTGTTTATGTACTTTAGGACATATGTATTATTACATTAATGATAGCTGAGAAAATCGTTCAGATAACGTTGCTTTGCTGTAAAATTGTACTTATTGCAGACGATTAATATTGCATGCATAGTAGGGTAAAATGCGAACACATTCCCTGTTTTGAAGAGTCTTGTTCTAGATTCGAACACATGTCCTGTACAGGAGTGCCTTGTTCTTATTCCTATCGCATTCCCTGCATTGGAGTGCCTTGTTCTGAATTTGAACACATTCCCTATATTGGAGTATCTTGTTCTAAATTCAACATAACCATTGTATTGGAGTACCTTGTTCTAAATTCGAACAAATTCCCTGTATTGGAGTGCCTTGTTCATCAAGTAAACGATTTTTCCACAGATGAAAGCCCTATTATTAACGATTATCCTGTATCAAAGTGCTCTGTTTTTAATGTGAACAATTTCCCTCTTTTGGAGTACCTTCTTCTTAATGTGAACAACTACCCCATATCAGAGTGGCATGTTCGTAATGAGAACACTTTCCATGTACTGAAGTCCCATGATCTTAACAATTCTCATGTACTGAAGTCCCTTGTTCTTAACAATTTCCCTGTTCTTGAGTGCACTTTTCTTAACAATTTCCCTGTCGTAGAATGACCAGTTATTAATAATTTCCATGTACTAGATTGTCTTGTTCTTAACAATTTCTAATGTACTTTAGTAACCTTGTTCTTAACAATTCTTTGCACTGGAATGTCTTGTTTTTCACACTTTCCTTATATTGGAGTGCCTTGTTCATAACAAAATCACTTTAATGGAGTGTCGTTTTATTAATAATTTCCCTGTACTGGAGTGACCTATTCTTTATAAATACACATGTTTTGCAGTGCCTTCTTCTTGACAGTTTCATTGTACTGAAGTGCCTTGTTCTTTACAAGTTCTTTTTATTGCAGTGCCTGTTCTTAACCATTTCCCTCTACTGCAGTGCCCTGTTGTTAACACTTTCTCTTTAATAGAGTGTCCTATTCTTAACAAGTACCCTGTCTTGGATTGCCTTGTTCTTAATATTGTTTGCACAACAAGTGCAGTTCATGGAGAAACAAAGAAGCAATGCATTAGTAAAATTAATTGCCCTACTTTAAAATCCTTTCAGGTGCGATGAAAACGAATGCAAATAAAACCTTAGAATGTTATGTGAAGAACCTAATAGTTCACTGCTGGAAGTAAACTGCCTCACTAAATGAATTTAAATGCATTAGTGGCACGAAATATTAAATAATATGACATACATTGCTTGATGAGATTGGACTTGCTTCCCCTTTATCAATTACATATGTCAATGTACATTATGCTCATATTTTGTCAAATTAAATTCCTGGTCTTAAGGAAATAACAATGTGATTAGCATTGATATCAGAAAGACAGTAATAACTGCACTACATGGTATGCTTTATATGTTCTTTGTGTTTTAAATTGTGCCCAACTTAAATCGCGCTTGAACAAAGGCAAGCAAACCTTCTTTTATGTCTTGCTAATTTACTGCCCTTTTCATCAAGCGCTGGTTGATGTTTGCTCAAATGGCTTAATTTTCTTTAAGACTTGCTTTTATTTTGAAACATCAAGCATATCTGCAAAGGATTACTATGTTAAAGCCAGAGCTAGGATTGATTAACACTACTCTTCAAAGAAACACAATGTTAATGAATATAGTAGGGGAGCATAAGGTGTTAGGGAAAATCCCTGCCAATGATGCAAGAACATAACGAGAGGATGAAACACGAAATTAGACAAGACAATATTCCAAAATCATGAACAATGGAAGTAAAATGGTGGCAGAAAGAAAGAGAGAGAGTAAGAGAGAGAGAAGAAGAAGAAGAAGAATTTCCCCAATTTGAGCTGTTCCGAGTAATCTGTCATATCGACTTCCCTCTCAATGGGTGGACTGTCATATATTTTTCCCTGCCATTGGTTCGGCTGAACATTTGCTATCGGTACCGAAAGTCAGATCAGTCACTCGAGCAAACTCTTGAATGGACCATTCATCTACATATACCTGCTCTCTGTTGAGTACCTAACACCAGGGCTCGCTGAACCTTGGATCCGTACGAGTCCCAAAGAGCCCTGCTATGAAAACAATTTTTATTTTCTCCTCCCGCTTAGAAGGAAATGACATTTAGGTAGTATGAGTACAAGAAACCAGCATTATCCATTCAGTTAATAGCAAAGTTTGTGATGTTACGACTCCAAGGTCTTAAAGTAAGTAACAGAAAAGAGCGATAACCAAATGTTTAATAAAATACAACAATAATTTATTTTTATGGAATTTAATGTGAAAATTTAGTAAACATTTGCAGCATTGTAAATTATATCCCAAATAGTCCTAACATTTGTATCACAAGTTCAAAAGGATCGAGTATTCCGAATATATTCCAGTGGTGTTCCGGATGAATTCCTATCTTGAATGTGCCGATGTACCAATAGCCTAAAAATGTGTTAATGTCCAACAGCCTTGAGTATCACAGTGATATAATCCAAAATGTCGCTGAATGAATCACAATAATATCAAATTAGTGATTATCAATGAACACTTTGTAATTCCAGTCAATAGTTTCAATAAATAAATCCTGTCATATTAAAATGAATAGAACTTAAAGACTGATTTCACCTAAGACGTTAAGATAGAAATGAGTAATTCTAATATTAACAATCTTCGTAAATAAATATTAGACAAAAGACGAGGACCGGGATGAGGCTCAAAAGCTTATTTATAGAACAATCTAGATTGTCAACAAGATCAGGTTTATTACAACACGTTTAGTAAAGAACATGGCAAACATCAGACATACCAGGAATTCCCGATGGAATAAACAATGTCCTGAACTAAAATCCAAGTAAATATGTTGTTTGCATACAAAGAATAATAACCTCAATATAATCAGCAATCATATACAATATATGTTGTTTCTTAAAAAAAGACATTGGTCAGGTTGACCCAAACTTCTATCATCAGTTATGGACAAGTGTCCATCAAACATTACATATTATCCATATCTCCACACTGTATATAACAAATGTATTCGCATCTATACAATATTTTCGACAGGTAATCTTTGCTAGCCAACTTTGAATCAAGCAGAGGAAGGACAATAAAATCGCCATTGATTTATGTCTGACCCTTTAAATTAGATATATTTGTTTTTATTATGAATGTCGTTACAAGTTAAACTCATTACTGTCATCTCTGCATATATATATATATATATATATATATATATATATATATATATATATATATATATATATATATATATATATATATATATATATATATAGAGAGAGAGAGAGAGAGAGAGAGAGAGAGAGAGAGAGAGAGAGAGAGAGAGAGAGATTCCTAACCCTTTATTCGTTTGGATCAAAGAATTTAGTAAGTTCATTCTCTGCTTCACCACACGCAGAACATGCACCTATATCGCTATTTATAGTGGTTTACAACGTCTGCCTCTGAGTCATTATTTATTGTGAATTGCCATTGTTTGCAGATTGCGTTGTGGATGCGAATATAAAGACCCAACGAACAATGGTCCTTCTGTAATAACCATATTTTTCAATTTACTATCTCAACTACGGACGAGATCGTCATCTTTCAACCAACCTACAAACATTTATATCCACGAAAATAAAAGAATTCACGGTATCGTGTTTCTAATTCACTCGTCAAATAATTGACATATCTTTCAAAAAATGCCTTTAGCATCAGTATCGCTTACGTTTAGATGCTGATCATTTTGACATCCAACATTATGTTTGTCAATGATAGATGATTTTAGTATGTTCGTCAATGATATATGACTTTAGTATGTGTGTCAATGATAGTTTCTATCTAAAATCAATATATCTCCATAAGCATTATTGTTATAGAGGGGTCTTGTATTTAATAAATACTAATAATACTGCATCTTCATTTTTAAAACTGGTTCACTTATGGTTCAAAGGATATAGTTGTCCAAAAGAACGATGAAAAATAGAACCAGATTATTATTCTTTAAAATTTGTAGATATCCAACTATTTTCTTCTTTATTACCAATCATATTTGTAGATATCCAACTATTTTCTTCTTTAGTACTAATTATATTTATAGATATCCAACTATTTTCTTCTTTAGTACTAATTATATTTGTAGATATACAACTATTTTCTTCTTTAGTACTAATTATATTTGTAGAGATACAACCATTTTCTTCTTTAGTACTAATTATATTTATAGATATCCAACTATTTTCTTCTTTAGTACTAATTATATTTTTAGATATCCAACTATTTTCTTCTTTAGTACTAATTGAATTTGCAGATATACAACTATTGTCTTCTTTAGTACTAATTCTTCAGCTATAGAATAATTAGATTGAGGTTAGTATCTTTCTGCGCAGGTATTACTTATAGCGTCTGACCGTTACCACTCTTTCATAAACAGTTCCGTAAAGGTCATCATCATACTCCATATTGTAAATTCCATTACGTTTTAATCTGAATAACGTTGAATCAATCTATGTTAAGTAAATACACAATAATACTTTTTAATAACGATAACATATATTTAAAATGGTTTCATTATGCCATATATCGAGTGAGTTTATTGGATACGTTACATTAAATTTTAATATTGTAAACAATGGTATTGTCATCTGTACTTCTTTAGAGATATTTATCGCTCAGCACTTACTGTTATATCATCTCGAATAAGTTGAGTCCAACTACAAACAACATTGATCCAGATCTGCCGCAGCTTAATGCTCCTGCAGATCAGGGCCTAAGTTGTTTATTCTGCTAATTACTCTTAACAAACTGCACAGAACCAGATCCGCCGGCGCATTATGCGACGACAGGTCTGGGTCTGTGCAGTTTGCAGTTGGACTTGTGTTATAAGTGAGTACATACAGTAGTTAAATATATGTAGTTACTTGAAGTCATAAATATCGTCACTAAGACACAGCAAATCATAGTAAATTTCAATATTGTTTATTACACAAGTTTCACATTTACTTTCATCATCAGTTATTTGGTACAACCATTTCCACATCGTCGCCACAATGAAAACCTTTATGCTGGTCATCTAAATTTTGCGTCGGAAGTAAACTCGAGAGAGCTTTGCTTTGACGATGACAAAATCTCAAGAATATTTAAAACAGCCTTCAATTAGTCGTCAATTCTATTCCTATGAGATTTTAAAATAACATAGTTAAATTTGCTGCAGCAATAATACCAAAAAATAACGAAAACATTTTGGCTAAGCAGTAAATTAGCAAAGCTTTTCATGTTTGATACAAATGCAAACGGAGTTTTCTGTGGGTTGTATATATCAAGGAAAGATGATAAGTGAGAAAATTTGTTGTTCTTCACCATATTAATAAATTGCAACATTGCCATGATAATTTACCGTAGACGTTTGAGAAATTGCTTCCTCATATGTAAGAATTTGCCATGTGAAACAGGTGAAGCTAAGATGCAAGCCCTCTGTAGGAACCTGGAAAACGTCTGACGCTTCACAATCATGTCAAGACGTTGTATTTGACACAAATTATATTTCATTGCATGGAATAACAGCATTTGGTGTCTTCTGATGTACAGTTTCTGTCAAGGCTCTGATAAAAGGCTGTTAATGACACTTAAAAGATATTCTGACCCAAAGTTTGAAAGTGAGTACGCATGACTCTTAGGTATTTTATGTTAGTGATTCTTCTAATCGGATCGATTTCCGTTGCAATTGTCAATCAGGAAGAATGATAAATAAACCATTGTAGCCATGTAGATCCTAATTCAAACGAGATCAATGCATTGTTTGCCTGTGTAATTTGTGTTAACTATATCAACTCTGTAGTTTTAAGTGCTCAAAACTGATCTTTTCAAAGAGTTTCGCTATAAAATACTGATTTTCTTTTCCTTTATTTGTGAAGGTCTACGTAAGTCCGAGATACCGTGAAGTATTTGTTTGCTTCGATAGTGTTTAATCATCGTCTTTGTACAGAATATTTTCATAAAAAATGTTTCCAAAGACATTATATATTTGCAATATTCTAGACGAATATTTCCAATTTTACATTACCTTTAACAGTAGACATTGTAACTTGGACCTACGGTTTAGATTCTTCATTGCATCTACTTTCCTTCGTACATGAAAAGATTGCCTTCTCTAAATATAATATCAACCAATGTAAAGCGCTTAGACGATTTTTGATGCTTGATCATGTGGTCTGTCTTTACAGTTATCGCACAACCAAGTGCACTCTGAGGACCTTACTGAGCGCATGTCAGACTGTTGAATAGATCTTTATGACTGAATCTTTGATTCATCTTGGAAAAATAATTATTACTTAAACTCATCAAGGCTGGCAGATTATTTTCATCTTTTTAATTCGATCTGCTCTTGGAGAAACATATCGGGTATATCACTTTCATCTGAGTGTCCGTTCATCAGCATGTAAATATGTAACACATAATGCAAACTCCAAAACATATAGTATCGGTGGTGTAGCAAACGCCCAAGCAATCATCGCAACTGTGTTGAGATGTGTAGGAGGTGATGGTGGTGGTGATTGGGCCGATGCCAAGCTGAGGCCCATAATTTCCATTAACCAACTTTTGTTATTGGGACTAGGTCCAAAAATTAAGTTTATGCAACTCCACTGTGCATTGAACATGTGATACACATGGCATATGTTTCCCAAAGAGGTGTATGACGGCGGCATGGTATCAGAATTCATTTGTGACACGAGGGGCCTCTGGATAAGGTCATGGGTTGTTGCTGCTGTCTAAAATAACCATTGCTTACGACTAGCTTTTCCACCTTTATTTAGGATAGTGCCTATTATAAATCCTAATATACAAACAAAGAATATATTTTCCATGGTACCCGACATTGATCCATCTGCTTTCTCGGTGGTATAGGGACCAAGATCAGATGTCAAAAGCTCGTAGGGTATTACCAAACTACATTATCAAAATAAAGACTTTCAAGTTCCTTGAATATGGTCACATGATACAGTTGTCTAGCTTAGATTTTCATACGAAAAACATAGGGTACGCCAAAGGATAAATACATATTATGATAGAATGTCGTAGTAATGGGATTTAATATTTTTAAGAAGACCAATAACAACGAAGAAATAATTAATGAAATTTTGGTACGTTGACGTTAATTGTTGCAATTTTGTGCTGATTGGTGCATTTTCTTTGATAAATGCTTTCTGTATAAACTAATGAACAGCTTGCGCTCGGTCATCGTTTTAAATAATAATAAAGGGTTTATTTTTCCTATCATATCATAGCAAAGTAGAACGCAACAAGTGGGTAGATTAGAATGAGGTCCATTTAATTTACAAGGTGACTTCAATCCAACGGTTTCATTATTGTCCTGCATAGTTAGGATCAGGAAAGAAACATGCATTTTCTTTACACATGTCAATGTTTCAGAGACAAATGGGTAATATATAGTTTGACTTTGTTGCCATATGACCATTGAAGTATGTGAAACGATAATTAAATAAATACGATATTGAAAAGTCTCATCAATAAGTCTGAAGATCGGGAAAACTGAAGGATGTGTCATAGAACATGGTGTATATGATTGCCACAGTTCTTCATATGTCTTCATCCGTCGTGTATAAAAGGAAAATAACAAAAAGAGAAGATAAAATGTCCTTCTAAAAAGATATCACATAGTCCATGTGAAATGTATTAAAGGTTCTGAAGATGTTCTGGTCAATTACCACTTCAAGTAAAAACATTATTCTTCTTCGTCTGGTATTGACTTCAGGTTCTGGTTGTCTTTTAAGATAAGAAACATTTTTATTAATGTCTGTAACAGAATATACAAACGTTTCTTAATTTCCTCCCCTTTTCACTGTGCATTTTAGCTAATTATTTTCTCTGAAGGAATACTTAGTTCAATGTTCGTTGTTTGTTTTGTTAAATAAAAAAGTATTACTGGACTATATCTTGTCTTGCAAAATCTTGAAATTGATTATTACGGCATAAGAACAGTTCCACTCATGCTCTTCATCCCAAAATACACGTTATAACTCACGGTGCTTTTTGAAGCCATTTACACTTATTGTCTTTGTGTGAGTGCTAACCGTATACATAGCTCAATGTGGGACATATTTATATTTATACTTGCTTTAAAGCATATCATGCTTCTATTTGCATTTATCAAAATATTATCGCCAACCTGAACCGTTTATCTTCTTGAAAAATGACTAATACAATTCAAATGTTGTTGATATTGATATTTTGTATCATTAAATTAGATAAGACTTCACTGGCCACTAGTAGTCAAGACTTCACTGACCTCTCGTAGCCTTTTCAGTGTGATGTGAAAAATGGGATCATAGGTACCTGCTAAAATAGAACAATTTCAAAACAAAAGGAATAAAGCAAAATCGTGTCCTTACGACGAAGTTAGGAATTTCTTACACCATCTCAATCCTTCATCAAACGTTCTCGGAAAAAATATCGAATATTCACTAATAAGTTTTAGTCATGTACATAATCTGTGTTATTGTAGACAGTCAGGCAGCTAAAGCGTTCATGCGACGCAGCTTTCACACAGAATAATCAAGCGACTCTGCTCTTTTATAGTAGGAGTTAAACCCGACTAAATGCTTTAGATAAGGGAGACCAACCTGTTGTTTGTTCGTCTGCAATCGATGCTATTTAGATGATACATAAATCAGTCATGGCAAACTTTGTTGTATATTTGTATATACAATTATCATATTTTATTGACATTGTTTTTTTCTCTTTGTGTACATGTGTGTGCGCTCAAGCGTGTATGTGTGTGTGTGCATGTGTGTAAGAGAGAGATAGAGAGAATACATTTACAGTCATGCAAGATTTTGCACTCAGTGCTATTTTGTCCAAGCGGTATTAATTTGATTTTGAAGTGCTTTTTATGAGTTTTATTTCCTACCTGAATTTGATATATTTTGTTCGTACACATGTATATAACCGTAGGCTAAAAAGAAAATTAATTTTTGTATGAACTGTGTCACGTTCATGAAAAAATAATAATACTAATAATAATGATAGATAGATAGATAGATAGATAGATTGATTGATTGATTGATTGATTGATTGATCTAAAACAATATGGACTATTTAAACTTGGCGAAGAAGATGAGTATACCACATCATCAAGTATATCCGACATCAACACGAAAACAATAGTTTCCTCTATTCATTCTAAAAAACCAACAACCACCCGGAAGAATGAAACAATATTTTGCACAAACTGAACCATTATCTTTTGTATCAAAATATGTACCAGCAATATAGAAAATTATAATTTTCATCTAATTTTAGCCTTGTTTTTAGATTTATCGCTAAAGTAAACTTTAGATTATAATTTATTGCTAACAAATATTGACAAATTTACTTTTCGTAGTAAAAGTCTTGTTCATGTCAGATTAGTCCCAAGATATGAGGGTTGGAAGGGAAGATTGAATATCCGAGCAAAGTTTGTATCAGTATAGCAAGTCAGTTACTCGTCTATTATCGGCACATATCTGAACGTAGTCTGTATCAGTGTAGCAAGTCAGTTACTCGTCTGTTATCGGCACATATTTGAACGTAGTCTGTTATCGGTACATATGTCAACGATGTTTGTATCAGTGTAGCAAGTTAGTTACTCGTCTGTTATCGGCACATACCTGAGCGTAGTTTGTATCAGTGTAGCAGGTCAGTTACTCGTCTGTTATCGGCACATATCTGAACGTGGTTTGTATCAGTATAGCAAGTCAGTTACTCGTATAGTATAGATTGGCTCAATCTGTCGTTGCATAATCTGGTTGCAGATCAGGGTCTGTACAGTGTACTTTATATTAGTAAAACAAACATGCTAGACTCTCATCTGTCCACGCATTTTGCCTCAGTAGGCAGGGATTCATGTGTCATCAGCTGACTGTGCTTAAAAAGAATGAATGAACATTGCCTCGTTATTCTTGACATTCGTTATCTGTTACAAGAAAGAACGCTGGAAGATTTGAAATAGTATAATGCACAAACTGAAGCCATAATCTTTTGTATAAAAATGTTTCATCACTTTGCAAGGTTATAAATTTCATCTTTGATTAGTTTTGCTTTTAGATTTATTGCAAAATTGAACTTTAGATTTTAATTTATTTGTAACAAATAATGGCAAATTTAGTTTTTGTAATGGAAGTCTAATTTATTTCAGATTTGTCGGTCTTCCCATGTTAGGAAGGTTTCAAGGAGAAATTGAATATCCGAGCGAAGTTTATGTTAGTATTGAAGCAGCCTTAGCTATTCCTACATTACAGCCACCTATCTGGAGCTAGTCTTTCACAGATCGCAAAATGTGCCTGAAATTTACGGTCTGTAGATTTTGATTTTTATAGGAAAGCAAACAACATAGACTCTCGTCAATCCGCGCATTTTGCCACAGTATGCCAGATGTTAACGTGTCCTTACCTGGCTGTACATTAAACACGGGTGTGTATGACAATATAAGACCCAGAAACGTTTTTAATGTTACCGGTCTGTCGTTTTTTAGAATAGCGCAACAATATTCAATTTTAAGTAATGGAAAATATATCCAACGGCGATGCCAAGAGACTTAAATCCATTTAAAATAAAAACATATCACTGTATTTGCTTGCAAGCATAGTAACCCTGTTTGTGTGGAAACCAGATAAACTATCTTACTATGTCCGTTTTGTACAGGTGTCTGCCGTCTTAGATCTAATTTACTTTGCAAAGATACATACAGTACTAAAAATTCTCCGTCATGTGCCATCCAAATGGCACATCCACAATGGGCCAACATTGTGCCAACGCCATCTCCATCATCGGTATAACGTTACTAAATGACGTTGATGTTTGACAAAATGATTATCATGACGTGAAGCATTCATTGATGGAATCAAGATAAGAACACAAAGATATATGCCAATAAATATTTGGCAAATCAAAGCAATTCACATAAATATTTTTCAAAGTTCCGACATACTTAGACTATAAAGAGATGTTGAACCTTTTGCATCAATTTAAAGGGGATCATGGTAACTCAGCTGGTAGAATGTCGGACTCATGATCTAAGGGTCGTTGGTTCGATACCTTCATATGTTAGCACGTGCATATTGCCTCTGAGTCTTCTTGGAAGCGGGATCTAGTTTCAATTTCCTCAACAATATATTGACAAAACTGAGTTAAAGTGTTGTTAGATCCACAAACATGAAAGACAAGGAATCAATTTAAAATTATACTATTAAATCAAGAAATCCATTTTACATAAAAACATCATGCTAGCATACATATGTGCATGAACATGCATGATGTACTACAGTATTTCCTTTCACTCTATGAAGTTCAAATTTATAAATGTGGTTATCATAAAAATATGATGAGATTTCTGAAATACTAACCGTCTTACAATATATATTAAGCTTTAACAGATGCACGTGTATTACACTTAACAGATGCACGTGTATTAAGCTTAACAGATTCACGTGTATTAAGCGAACTAAACCGTTGTTTTATTTTTTTAAATTAAAAAGATGAAGTAGACAGCATACCATCATGTGCAAATAGAATAACGGACGGAAAGAAGTGGTAGAAGGGAATAAGTTGCGCCCCAAATTGATGGGACTATAGATTACATTGTACAGTTTAAAATGACTAGCTCCTTGTGGCTCACAAAAATAACCATTTAATCCATTAATCGAATCAATAAATTAAAATCACCTAATTCACTTAAATAGTCAAGAGCAAACCAGTGATAGAAGAAACGAGTTAAGAAATAAGTATAGAGACTAACGTTAGAAGCCATTGGTGGTTTAATAGATGAAAGAAAGTAACATTACTAGATTATACTAATGTTTCCCTCCTTCAGGACCAATCAAAGTGACCCAATAAGTCAGTAGTTCATATAACTAATTAATTCACTTAAAAAGCCATAATCATCTTACTAAATAGTTTTTTTTTTCAATAACATGGACTTACATTTTTTAAAATGATAAAAGACAAAATTAATCATGTCCCTCAACTAAGTTTAATGCATCAGTTGATAAAATATATTATGTCTGTTGAGCGATATAAAGTTATGCAATATAGAAAATAACTAGTTAACATATTCAACATTAAATATTTACATAATTGTACTTTACAATTTGATAATGATACTTTAGGTAACAGATAGAGAAAAAAGTGTGGTGCTGACTTTGGAATCATTTCTACTTACATGTGATATTGAAATGAAAATACGGTGTGTGTGTGTGTGATACCAAAGACTTACAAAAATGGTACTAACAGTTGCTTCGCTTGGCTCTCAGCATTAAGAGGTTAGTGTTAGGACTGGTCGGCCTAGTGTCAGGGTAATGTGACTGGGTGCGACATCATGCCACATGTGTGCGCATGATGCCCCAATGCTAGACATCACTATAAGCTGCCACATTGCAGACATCGTAGCGATATGACTGAAAAATTGTTAAAAGCTACGTTAAAAATCCAAATCACACACACACACATCAGTCCCGTAGTCTGGTAGACCGTTGGGACACCGCAAAAGACCGAACAACCAGCTTCCTCAGTTCCTCTCGATGTTCCGTCTTTCTCAATGAGTCGCTCAATGTCAAACCTTTTCACTCTCGCACATTATCTTCGCACCTTCTTCTTTGCCTGCCTCTCTTTATTCTTCCTTGTACAGTGCCTTGCAGGATTGTCTTCGCAAGTCCTGATGATCGTGATACATGCCTATACCACTGCAGTTTACGTTTTTTCACTGTGATCAGGCGGTTATCGTGAGACCCAAAGGCTTATCTTATCCTTTGCCGTATTTCTTTGTATGTGACGCCGAGGATCTTTCGGAAACATCTCATCTCTGTGGCCTGTATCCTTTTCTCTAAGTCAGCTATTATGGTACACGATTTGCAAGCGCGGAAAAATATGGAGAGCACCAGTGAGTGCATCAGCCTGGCCTTTGAACTGAGTGCGATGTTCTTGTCGTTCCAGATGGGCTTCAGTTTTGTGAGCGCTGATGTTGTCTGTGAAATCCTGGAGAGTACTTCAGGCTTCGATCCTTCATCAGTTACAGTTGCCCCCGAATACGTGAAGCTGTGGACTGTTTCTAGCTTCGTACCTTGGACCCTGATGTCATCATTTTGATCTTCTCAGCTCTGATTTCCATGCCGTAGGTTGCAGAGGTTTTGTCGAGGCTCTCTACTAAGCTAGCTAATTATTGCTCATTTCCTCCTAGTCCATCGACGTCGTCGGCAAAAGTTGGTGATTATTCTGCCTCCGATGCTGACCGTCCCTTCATGATTTTCAAGCGCGTCTGCAATGATTCTCTCCAGAAAGATATTGACATCTGATTCCGACTGTCGATCAGAACCAGTCCCCTATGATGCCGTCGAAGCATACTGCACTGGTGGCCCTGTCATAAAGGTGCTCTATTACTGTGATGAGGTTGGCATTGATGTTGTACAGTCTCTTGGTCCCACACAAGGCTGTATGCCCTACCCTGTCAAATGACTTCATGAAATCCACGAAGACGTGGAACAGATCTTGTTATTGTTGGAGGTACTTCTGACATAATATCCTGTTGCTGAAGATCTGCTCTGTTGTGCAGCGCCCTGCTCTGAAACCTGCCTGCTCCTCGGCAATGATCTTTTTAGCCTGTGGCTTTAGTCTGTTCAGCAGTATCCTTAATATGACTGTGGTTGGATGGCTCGTTAGATTGTACGGTGGTTTTGACACTGTTTCAACTAGTCCTTTTGGGGGAGGGTGATGATCAGTGATTGGGTCCGCGGTGATGGCCATACTCCTGTTTACCAGATCTTGTTGCAGCTGTTTGTGAGGACGCTAACCATTGCTTCTCCCCCAGCTTGGATCAGTTCTGCTGGGATGTTGTCCACTCTTGCTGACTTCCTCGTTTCAGCGATCTCACTGCGGCTTCTGCTTCTTTACGTTGGATAGGGTGGTTGTGATTGTTAGTTACTGGAGGGACGTTCAATACCTCTGGACCTATTGTGGCTCTGTAGTTGTAAAGTTCTGCTCAGTACTCTGTCCATCTTTCCGGAATATCCTTTTCTTCTGTGAGGCAATAGGCAAATAGATAGAACGTACGTACGATGGACATCCAAAATGCTGATGAACCGAAAGATGAAATAGATTTTAGAAAAATATTTCAGAATAAAGAAATTTCTTATATATATATGGTCAAATTAAAGCACTAGCGACTTGCAAACTTTAGCTCTTTTTCTTTTTTCTCAAATAGAGATAACAGTCTGTCAGTCTGAGTAATAAAACTGTTTAACAGCCCCAATTGATAACAGAGATTGTAAAGTAATCTGGGTTATTTTTCCAGAGTAAAGATTTGTTGTTGGATATTGTTGTATTTCAAATGTCACTGAAACCCCCAAAATAAAACAAACAAATCTCAAACAACAAACAAACAACAACAACAAAACATATTATATTACATTAGTTAGAAAAATTAAACAAGGACTGCTTACATTCCAGAGGAATTCTAGAAAAATGAAAACACGAAACGAAAGTAACAGATGGAATGATTACTAACAAAAGATGTTGCAAGGTATTGACATTGCGTGTTTAAAACAAAATTTAACACTTTTAATAACAGTTGTTGTTGTTCTTGTTGTAGGGTTTAACGCCATTTTTCTGCACACGATAGGCTATACATGGCGGCCAGTATTAATGATGGAGGAAGAACCCGGGAAAACCCCGGAAAGAACCACCGACCCACGAAAAGCTACTGGCAAGCTTTCTCACATACCCACATTGGCCGAACCCGAGACTCGAACCCACACAAACAGAGGTGAGATGGCAGTGATCCGAAACGGAGAGCGCTTTGGACCACTCGGCCACTCAGGGCCCCTTTAATAACAGAGTGTTAGTTAAACAACGTATATGCAGTGCTAAATGACCAGTGCTAAGTAGATATTTACAGATAACGATTGATTTTTTTATTCCGTTCGTGGATTTTGAAACCAAAATGTAGACATTCTTACATACCAGATAAATAGTTCCACAATTACTTGTATGGTAGAGTCTCAACTTTACTGGAGTATTTAATAGTCCAAAATAGATTTCATAGTGACTTTGTTTCATACCATATTGATAGTCATTACAAGCAAATGCAAACGTATATATTACTGACTTAAGTGATCAATTAATATAGATCAATGATCAGCTTTCCATCATTTGAATACATGAAGCTACTGCTGGCATGACTACATCCAAAACAGATTCCCAAAAATAAAAAAGATCAGGAAATTATTAACACTATAGGTGTTGTATAAGGAAGCATTTATGACATAGTTTAAGGGATGACATGAATTATGAAAATATGTTATTGACATTAAACAAAAGTTAACAATGAAGACAGAAAATAATTTATACTCAATTCGATAAAATGACTTTAGCACTCAGTGAAATAATTTGCGCTGGTATTTGAATAGGAAAGATGCTGTTATATAATTTTTTACGCTAGACACGAAACATTTGTATAACACAGATGTGTTCTGTCTCTTTTTATATCCAAGGACAAAACTAGAAACAATGATTTTTGACTATGCTCTATCACGTTTTGTTAAGTATAAAGATACATGCCATTATTTTGCATGCAACAATAATGTCTTTCGATTAAGGAAATCGGATTTACTAAAATAGTTTTGAAACGTCATCACTAATTTAGAAAGTGATATTTGACTATATACTAGATTAGAAGTAAATTATGCTAGCATTTCTCACTAATTAAAATCACTAGAGAACCTGCACATGAAGAAACTAAATCAAAAAGATAAAATAATCAAAGATATTTTGTCTTGAATAAAGTAATTATCAACTTGTCTGAAAGGAAACCATTACATTGCCATTGAATGAAATATATGTTGTTATTCAATATTCTCAAGCAATCGTATGAAGTTAAGTTTTTTGCCCATTGACACTACATGTTAGCTGACCCGGGCTGATCCAGCGCTTGGGTTCAGACCTGTAGAGCGTCCGATATCCATACAACTGAGCAACCGATGATCTTCGTAAATCATTGTTTTAACTACAAATATAGCAAGGGTGTCACCTTATACTGCCTTTTAATAAATATTACTTGATATGTCATTTCATGGCTTTTTGATGTCCACAACTGAGTGAAAAAACTGATATAGTCTTTAAGATCTTTTACAAAGGGTAACTACATATTATATAGAAGTGGAGACATTAACATACATACATACATACATACATACATACATACATACATACATACATACATACATACATACATACATTTACACAGGAACAAAGAAAAGTATTTCAACACAAATTGACTGATGATCACCAATTATATTAAATAAGACGCGTGTTCATTAGATAATGGTATTACACATTCAGACACTATTTTTCGTAGCTAAAAATAAACGTGAAACCTGTAAATTGATGCTACTAGAAGCAAACAAATTTGATCTTTAAACCAACAATAAGATATTCCTCACTCGAATGTTGATATCCATAAATGCATGTCTCCCACAGCTACCTTGTCAGCAATGTCAAAACAAAGTGTCTTTCTCCTTCGATCTGACCTGATGTTGTAGTCGAATATATTCAAAATATCTGAAATATTCAAGAAATTCTTTCACTGCAACAAATTATTTAATTTGCAACATCAGATTTCCTATCGCGGATATGTTTTATCATAAGCTTCTTTGGACAGTTTCAAATGAAGCAAACAGAGAGATACATGTTTTCTCAGATTCCATTTTGAAACAATATTAGTATATAATCAAAATAAATGCTTTTTTTTCTCATGCTTTACAGTTCACACACTGATATATGGGGCCATAGGTCAACGATTTGAGTTCCGTTTTAGGCAGTAAGCTATTTTCTGCACATCCTCATTAGCATCATATACAGGTATGACGCTTGAGAGCGGTCACCTGTGCAGGAATAGTTCGACCCTATGTAGCTAAAAGATCACTTTTAAGGCATTGAGAAAGAGTAAATGCTTGTTGCCACCCCAGTGGTTCCCTGGTACACCTGGGTGTGCATAATTATAGGTGCCCGTAATAGTCAATGTAGGTTCATCTAGAAGAAATAATAATAATAATTAGATAGATGGATTAATGGATGGATAGATGGAGGGATGGATGGAGGGATTAATGGATGGATGGAAGCAAAAAATAAAAAATATGAAACGATCACAGGTAGCGGGGACGTTTTATGTACCACATGATAAAGTATATCTTATATCAGCATGAACACGTTTATACCTCTATATGTTCTAAAAAAACAACAAACACACAGGAAAATGAAAATGTGTTATACAAATATACAAGCAACATCTTTCAAAAAGAACTTTTTTCAGCACTATATAAGGTTATAGGTTTCTCTTTTGATTAGTCTCGCTTTTAATCTATTGACAAAGTGAATTTAAGATTTGACTTTATTTGTTGCAATTATTTCATAATGGTAGTTTAATTTATCTCAGATTTGTCGGTCTTCCAAAAATAAGAAGACTTGAAGAGAAAATTGACCAAAGTAAACTTGCTGATGGCAAAGTAAGAGCAAGCCAACTTGTTGTGGGCAAAGTGAGAGCAATGCAAACTTGTTCAGACTGTTCTTGCATTTAAACAAGAAATAAATGACAGTTTGGGAGGCAAACGTGATTATTATCAGTAATTATCATTTTCATTGAATTTAACTCTTACAATTGCTTAGAGTACATTTCAAGGTTGATATTAAAAATGTATGTATTTACCATCCAAGACATGAGAATAAAGAGATCGTAAACTGAATTATTCAAGTGCAGTTTTGTCTTTCACGATTGTTTATCTGATATCATATTTATTACATTCATAATAAAATAATCAGCTAAATAAGTGTTGTTTGTGCCTAATACCAACAACGTAGTATTTATATACATTAACAGCAGGAATCACAAGAAGAGTGAATACAAGAGACCAATTTCTAGCTAAAGAGACCAAACTGAACAAGATGCTAGGGAGCCAGGCGAACAAGTTAGTAACCCAACATTAAAAGGGGAACATTTCTAGAAAGCAAACTCGAAATTACTCCACTTGAATCCGAGCTGACTATTGCAAAGACATAAATGGGGCAAAATATTTCTAGGGATCAACGTGCACAAACAGACACTAGTTAACTTTTCAGAGCAAGGGTTAGTAACGCAGCAACTGCTGATTGTATGGACATACCAGCTAGGACTTGCTGGAATATCAGCATGATTTACTATTCCTATATCTTTCACTTTGTTTGCTAGAATGTCACTTACGTTATCTTTAAATGAAAAGATAGTATACATTATACTTGTAATTATGATGAAATTGTAATCTGTGGTTTGAAAAAGTTAAACAGTATTGATAGCATGGTTAATAAAACAATGAACGATAATGATACAGCTAACGAGGAATCCTGTTTAATAATTGTTAACTATTAACGACTGCAATTACGAAAAAGATAAAGATGATGGACATCAAAAATATTGAAGAAAACTATATTTTAGATGATAGTAAAAATCGTCAGAGAGAGATTTTATCAAATATTACAGAAAAGAGGAAATCTCGGAAGAACTAGAAGTTTACGAAGTTTTGTTTTTTGTTTCATTTTTGATGTTTATAAATAGATACAACATTAGGTCAGGCTGAGAAATGAATCTGTTTAACAATCCCAATTGATAACAGAGATTGAAACAATAATCTCTTTTATTACAGATAATAGATTCTTAGATTGATATTACTATATTTCATATGGTCACTGCATCCCCTCCTAAGAAGAAACTACAACAACCCAAAAACACGGACACACACGAACAAGAAAACATTTTCTATTGCATTACCGAGAAAACTCAAGCAAGGACGATGACATTAAAAAAGTGACAAATGGAATGGCCACCAATAGCAGCAATTACTAGCTGTTCAAACTGCGTGTGTAAAACACAATTCGACAATTTTAATATATGTCAGTGATAATTACAATGACAATTAATAGAAAATAATGTTAACGATTTAAAGGCATGAATGGACCGAGAAGACGCGAAATGAACAAATCTTGTTTAAAATATAAAAGAACGAGTTCCTAAAATTTAATAGTTGTACAACTGATGTAGGAGAACAAGAATAATGTTATAAAGTCACAAGAGCTAATTAACAGAAGAGTGAAAATTGTACCTAATGCTATAATACGCATTCTAAACAGTAAAAGCAAAAGCAGGAGTGAGCAACGCTTACAACCTGTCAAAGTGATACACTTAGAGATAGAAGCCGTATAAAGTGATATGGATATAACATACTTGCATATTTTTTGAAGACGTTAGTAGCTTAGAATCAAATTTACAAACGTTAACGTTCGACTTCAATAATGAATTAAAAAAGCAAAAACGTTTACAATCTTAATTAGTGATGTTAACCGTGCTGTTGTAATATCGAAATAGTATATCTGTTAATACTAATAAATTATCGCAGTTGCAAAACAAATGATAGGTTAATAAAAATTAAACTAAAATTATCAGAAGTACCTGCTATTTATATATTATTAATTTTAGAGTTCAATAAATGACCATAAATGGTCAGCTTTCAATATCTTTTAAACAAATGACATCACTGCCGGAATGATCACATCCAAGACAAGAATTTGGATTTGGACAAGGTAGCATTGTAATATAGATGAAAGGATGAAACGAATAAAAAAGATCGTGTTGATATTAAATAAATGTTAGCAACTAAAACAGAACATAATTAACAGACAATATGATACAAAGAGCTTTTTTAAGCATTTATTGAAGAACTGATACAGGCAACCAAGAAATAGAAGGAGACATAGAGACAATCAGCTGAATTAAACAATAAACCAGAGATGGAATCATGGCAATAAATAAATTGCATTGAGGACAATCGAACCGGGTTAGCAAGAAACGAAAGCTATGCAAACACGTTTTCATAAATTAAATGAAAATTTAATACCCTGTTCTATGCTACTTTTCAACTTAGGAAACACAACAAATCTTGATTTTATTGTTTGAACAGAAAATGCTCTTTTCAAATTATTTTTTGCTTGATGTGAAAATGATCATACCAGAAAGATATTACGTTTTTATATGTGACAAGAAAACTAGAAAAAAAAACTATTTAAAATATGCTCCATCAAATCTTGCTGAGTATACATTTTATAACATGTATTGTAAGGAATAATGTCAATTCAATAAGGAAATCGGGTTTACTGAAAAATGGTTTTAAAGCTTCATCACTGAATTGCAACCCAACATTCCATTACATACTTGATTACACGTAATAAATATAAATGTTTCTCGCTTAGTAAACATCACTAGAGAACTTGCACATGTTGAACAAAACAATTCTAGTAGCCATTTAAAATGAAGACTTTTGCCATGGATACAACAATTTGTTAGTCGATCGGGATGATAAGACGCATGGATTCAAGTCCGCGAGAATCCGGTGCACTAAATATTAGATTGCATGTTTAGTTTTGCATGACTTTCAGTCTGATTCAGTCTCAAAGTCCCTTGGTACCATAGTGTTGCTATATTTTCAATGTACTACTCCTAACAGGCAACCAAGTACACAGTCTCATGCTAATGATAGGATAGAGTATATGTGTTCAAGTAACAAAGTAATCCTACATACATTTGATCCCTAGTCCATACAAGGAGTTTTAATTTAGGTAGTCCTTTAAAACAAAATGAATTTATTTCCATTTGAAGTCTGAGAACATAGTTTTTTATGTTGGATATATTCTAGTGTCGGAAAATCATTGAATCTGTTTAATTTTGTTTGTTCATTTTCAGTTAAAATTGACCAATTCAAGTTCGGAAACTGCAAACATGATGTAGGATACATTTTAATAATTGATTCATAATAATGCCTTCAGTTATATAATATGTGTGAGTAGCAAAATCAGCTGATCATTATTTACTAGATATTTTAAAAACTATTGAACCACAAATGATACATGATTAAACTTTAATTACTTTTTACGACATAGCAACTATAAAAGCATTACTATAAAAGCAAAACTATAACACGCCTACATCCAATACAAATATATTGCTAGCAATATATTTCTCATAAGTAAGAATATATTTCTGGAAATTAAATAACTTATTCTTTATCCAAAAATATCGAGAGCAAATATATCTATGCATAACAAAAGCACTAATAAAAATACACCACCAAAATGAAATTAAGTCACACAAGAAATTTCAGTTATATGAATTGAATCTTTATCATGAAGAAACCGAACGAGGAATTAAATTTTCAGTAAACTTATACATAACTTTATATTGTCTCCCATTGCATGATAGGTTTAGTCTGCTTCACGACACCATATCTATATACACGTATATAGAACACACTTCTCCGGATCTTTGTTCCAATTTTGATCCATCTCTGTTTTAATGTCTCTTTTACAGCTGTGACATTTTGCGTTAGCCATTTATTTACCAGACTAAATTTCCAACAGTCGAACTGGCAGAAAGTGGTAGCACCAAATTGTAAGCAGTTGGCCATTATCAATTACTTTTCAACTGACGTAAATATATATTTTCGAGTGTAAAACACTCGTTACAATGTAGGTCCAATAGCTGTAAAATTGGTGTATGAGAGTCTCTACCAAGTGAGAAAAGATTCCACTCTTTTAGGAAACCTTTAACTTATGGAGACAACCTATTACAGTTAATTAAGTACACATCAAAAGTCATGAACTTCTAATATGAGTATCAAATTTAATTTCAAGCATTAACGTCAAACACAGAATTAGAAAGCATTACTAAAAGGGTATTCCTGAAAAGTTTAAACCTAACAGATTATAGTGCTTCTTTAAAGAGCTCTGTCAAGAAATTGAGGCTTATGTGGTATAATTTTGTCGTTGAGGGCCAAAACGACGTACGGCTTCACTCAGTACATAGGCAAAATGACGTTTAAAACAAAATTGAAATTCCTTAAAAAATTTTAACATTCGACAGTGTACAAAGTTCAAAAAAGTGTAAAACGTGGACACATATATGCAACTAAGAAAGACCTATAATGTGAGCTCCACAGTACCCACCCTTCTCACCCTCCGTGACATGGGGTTTTGTAGGATTCGAGAAGTTGGAAAGTTTCGAAAGTGGATGACTTCCACAATTAGTCGATCCAATTTTTTTAAATATCCGGTATTTTATTCATCAACATTTCAAATGAAATCCAAATTTTGATTGAAACCCACAATAATTTCATATGTCATTAAAAAAATATTCTGCTGATTAAATACTACAAATATTCAACGCTGTTTCTGACTTTGGATTTTCTCTCAGATCTTTGTGTTTTGCGTTTTTCCCAACGTAAGTTAGAACCTGAAAAAATCGCTGATGCGATAGTAATATATTGATCGATGTTACCATTCTGGCAACAACAGCGATGATAAGTAAATTCTACCCTTTGATGATTTAAATAGATTACATACAGAGAAAAGAGATTACAGGGCAACAAGGAACATTGCTTAACTGGATGTATGCCATTTCCACCTAGAGATATATTGCTAGTGCAGATAAGAATGATAACTACATTTCAATACCAGATGACAAACTGAATAAAACCAAAGCAGTGAGAGGAACAAATAAATTTGTGAATCCAAATCTTAAATATATAATTGATGCAATCCAAATCGTATATATACCACCGATGCACGCACGGCTGAGCAATCAACAGAGCCCTACAAGTCTTACATGTATGCTGCCTTGCGCGTAACTGTAAATGGAAACACCTTTCAAGTGGACCACAATTGTATTCTACATTGTCATTATCTCATAGAAAATAACATTATGTTCAAGTTGAAAAAGATTAAAAATAATTTGACTACAGATGTCAGAAATAATGTACTGTTATGTATATTGCATTTATTTTATATGTTGACTTTTCTCCATGATCATATTTTATGAATTATGTGATTGACCTTGGTCATAAATCAAGTTAATGGATTATCTGACCAGTGACATTTATTTTGTGAATAACATAATACATAGTTAATATTGTTATATGATTATAGATTAAACATTCGGATGAGTATTAATGGAGGCAGACATATTTACTTGTATCTGAGTTTAGGACATTAGTTTTTCTCTTGAAATTCCTGATTTTGTTGACAATTTAAAATGTCATAGAAAGGTAGTTCACTCACATCCCATGGTCGTGCAGTATATCTATCCGAAACAATATCATTCATATTTTCCCATACAAATGCAGTAACCTATAACTATTAAAACATAGAGTACTGATAATACTTCATGCATGGTTCTGATAGAACATCATGCATGGTACTGATAGAACGGCATGCATGATACTGATAGTACGTTAAGGATGGTACTGATAGAACTTCATGCATGGTACTGATATAGCTTCATATATGGTACTAAGAGAACGTAATGCATGACACTGGTCATGCATGATACTGACAGAAAGTCATGCATGATACTGATAGTACGTTATGCATGGTGCTGATAGTACATCATGCATGGTACTGATAGAACGTCATGCATGATACTGATAGTACGTTATGCATGATACTGATAGTACGTTATTCATGTTACTGATAGTACGTCATGCATGATACTGATAGAACGTCATGCATGATACTGATAGTACGTTATGCATGGTACTGCTAGAACGTCATGCATGATACTAATAGAACGTCATGCATGATACTGATAGTACATAATGAATGTTATTATATGCTCATTTTTTCCCCGTTAACTTTACATTGTCAGAATCGTTCAGTATTCCCCGATAATGAATGCGCGCGAGAATACACATATAGCATTCACGTGAATAAAGGAACTACTTTCTATTGTAAACAAACAGTGACGCAGACGCCAGCACTTTTGATTTGTAAACAAATCATATACACTCGCGTAAGAGGCTCTTTACGTTGTGGTTGTTTAAATTTGTTTCTGAATGAACTAAAACATGTTTCGTGGACTGCAAAAAAAACTGTTTTGGCACATTCAGCGTTGATACAATGTTACAGATTTAGGCCAGCTACATTATATAAAAGACGGAAGATAAGGTCCTTACAAATAATATACAAGTGACAAGGCATATACTGTCTTCTTTAGCTGGTGATAAGAATGGCAAAATAAAATATACTTACAGTTTTACATCCTGAATTTCCTCAAAATGTATTTTCTTAATTCTGCAAATCCGAATTACATGAGCCATGTCATCGGTTTTCAATCTGGATTACACATTTCGAAATTGTGCTGTAAGTTCGATGATAAGTGCAACTGCATCCTCCTTACTGCACTCAAAATGAAATAAGCATTAAATTCCATAGCGTCTTTTTGATAATTGCAATTGAAAGACTTCATATTTTTCCCACATTATGATTTCAAACATTCAATGACAGAAACAGAAACACATTTGCAGACGTAAACACGCTTCTCCCGCGCCACTTCAATCCGATGTATTTCGTGTATAATTTTCACAGATGAATCCAGTCCAAAATCACAAACTTTCGTCGAATCGAAACAAAATACCAAAATATATTCATTCCAGATCAAATGGAACAGTTGTTGCAATGCGCATTCATTCACAATATGACTGCAAATTTCAATTTTAACTAGACACGCCATTTTCTTTCGAAAGTTATGTCGACCGCGCGACTAAGCTCAAATTTATCTGGGCGGAGTTATGTGAGCATTAATAATGATGTCATTGTGTAATGACAAATCTGCGCTTGTGTATTTAGTTTGGAATACGGCATTCATTCATTTACTTTGTTTCTTGTAGTGTATTTTGTTTATAGAATTAAACCTTAGGTAGAATAAAAAAATGAGCATATAATAAAAAGGTTACAGCATTTGTATGGGAAAATATGAACACGTTTTTTCGGAAGGATATACTGCACTCACAAGTTCGTGCAGTATTCCATCCAAAAACTCGTTCATATTTTTCCATACAAATGCAGTAACCTATAAGTACTGATAGAACGTCATGCATGATACTGATAGTACGTAATGCATGGTACTGATAGAACGTCATGCATGATACTGATAGAACGTCATGCATGATACTGATAGTACGTTATGCATGGTGCTGATAGTACGCCATGCATGGTACTGATAGAACGTCATGCATGATACTAGTACGTTATGCATGATACTGATAGTACGTTATGCATGGTGCTGATAGTACGTCATGCAGGATACTGATAGTACGTTATGCATGGTACTGATAGAACTTCATGCATGGTACTGATATAGTTTCATATATGGTACTAAGAGAACGTCATGCACGACACTGATCATGCATGATACTGATAGAACGTCATGCATGATACTGATAGTACGTTTTGCATGGTGCTGATAGTACGTCATGCATGGTACTGATATAACTGCATGCACGGTACTGATAGTACGTTATGCATGGTGCTGATAGTACGTCATGCATGGTACTGATAGAACTTCATGCATGGTACTGATAGAACGTCATGCATGATACAGAGAGAACGTACAAAACTGAAAAAACTGCATGAGATAATAAAAATGTCCCTAGATGCAGAGGACTTGTTTAAACAGATATTTAGTACCGTGTGTAATGCTACAAATGCATTGCAAACCATTATAACGGGACCAGCGGAAGATTAGATGAAATACCTACCATTCGATGATACGTACAACTAACTGAACACAATATATGCTATGACATAAATGCTAATTTAGAGAGCGACATAGAGAAAATCACAGAAAGACAACATTAATTTACAATCACAGTTAGGACACTTAAAGAAAGGCTTATACGAGGAAAACAAAAGATCGAGCGATAACAGATCTTTTTTATCTATCGCTAAAAGGCTGGTTTCGATGAAGTTAATACGTTACCAAACATGATTTATTTAACCCGAATAAAGATAAAGATAGATGAAAACATCTATATTATATCATAGTGTGGACGAAATTCCAGATGCATGAAAATGACGTATAATGTACGCTATTGATTTGAATGGGGAGCCGCGGTAGTTCAGTTATTTCAGCATAGATTTCTTAATCCAAGGAATGCTACATCTAGGCCTACTAAGGTCAGCCACGCATTAGATGCCTTGTTGCATCTATGGGAAATTCACTCAACTCACAATTTCTCCGAATGATATGACTAATAACTGCCGTTAAAACCAACACAAACCAAAAAAATTATTAGGACGACACAATCAAAAAGTATCACCTTCAGGCTTAAAGAGCTCTCACAAATGAGGTTACCGCTGGACTAAAGAATAAATTGCATAGCATATAATACGTTCCTCAAGAAGTGATAGGTAGTGTTTGTGAATTAGGTAAAATGATGAAGAGGGACAGAAAGGATTAAAATAAGCTGTGGTAATCAATTTCGGAAGAATGCTTGAAGACAACCATTTCACATCGCAGTTCACGAGATTAGTGATTTTCAAAGCTTTCAAAGATTCGTAATTACATGCCCTAGTACGAGCAAATTAAAATCGAAGTATCATAATTGAAAATTACGAATGTTAGGTATCGAGGAGCTATTACACAATACTTATTCAATTTTAGTTTAATACGCGAATTTTACATTACAACTGGACATTTAGTATGGCGAAGTATCATAAATAAAAATTATTAATGTTAAGGTCACGAGGGGCTATTGCACAATACTTGTTTACTATTAGGAAATATTTGTCTCTCTTACGATCCAGTTACGTCAGATTCATTGGCTCAATCAGTTAGGTAGAAGTTCAGAAGAGACTACATCAGAAAGGATGAATTTCTTATGTGACTGCTAATACAATACAAACTGTCATCCCTCATTCACCACGAACGAGTTTTTAAACAGTCTTGATGCTGTGGATAAAGGACAAATAGTCCAACTTGAATATGCGTAACGTTTCTTGATTGTTGCTATAAAATACATCCTGATACCTGGATGTCAAATGTGGTTTCCCATATGTCATTTGTTCTATATCCAATTTAAAACCTTATGGTAATGTGCAGCCAGCGATATCATATAAAACATTATTTCTTAAATGTTACAGCTATTCTTTGTGATGATTTATGGTAAGTGGTCATCTATATCAACATTAGTAGTTAAGTGGGATACCATAGCGTCAATGGGACTTACCATTAAAAACACCCCTGGGACAATATAGCTTCTATGGAAATTTAACATTAACCACCCTGGGATAATATAGCGTCTATGGAAATTTAACATGGACGAAAAACCCTGGGACAATATAGCGTCAAGGGGAATTGAACATGGGAATATGGGACTGTTGAGCGTCAAGGGGAAATGGACAGGGTCGAGACCCTATTTTAATATGGTCCCGACCTGATGGGTCTATGGAAATGGAACAGGGGTAGGCAATTGAAAGTCGATCTCTTTTCGAGAGATGTGGGTGGCCCTGAAAAGGGCCTTTGGATTTATGTTAATATGCCCTTAACATAAAGGGCATCTGCGGCATCTTCTTGTCCTCAAGCTGCGTCTTACTGCAGGGCCCTAAATTAGAGTCCTCTTGAGGCAACCTTGTCTCTCCACGTACACTCTTCGTATCCACAGACTGGTGTCTGAACTGTGGACAACTGTCCACTTGGATCGGACATACATTAGCATGTCCGTCCTGAACATCATTGAAGAAACAAGGGTTGATGATTCGACTGTGGTCCACATCTTGAGGCGACGAGAACAGGTGAATCAATGTTGTGAACTGCGCTTATTTATAGGTAGAGGAAGGATTGAAACGGATTGAGTTCATTGACCAATCCAAACACGCGTTACAAAATTCAGTCAGCCCGCATCCAATCCGAAGAGAACAGTCTGTGACGTCACGTGGTCTATATAGATTCGCTAGCGCCTGTGCGCTGTCAATCCAGGCTACAGTTATTCAACATGACGGAAACTCAGAAAACGATCCATTGGGGTGCACCAGTAGTGGAGACCACCCAAGGGAACCCGGACTTACTTTCAGAAGAGGTGAATTGGGATTTTGTGGATTTTCTTACCTCGCAAGAATTTGTTCCGGAACCTTCGTCACCTTCATTACCACACGTGGAGAATTTTAGACAGAGACAGAAAAAAGAATTGGAGAAATTTATACAACGACAAAAGGAAGCGGAACAAGCTTTTCTTTTACAGCAACAACAGCAAGAAGAGGTAAGAAAAAAACAACAACAACAACAAGAAGCAGCAGCAAAGAAACAAGAGGGTGAAAATCAAACGGTCACGGTACTGTTAGACATTTTAGCGGAGTTAAGAAGTCTGAAACAAACGTATCAGACTTCTTTATCACGACCGAAGAGAATACGACCTTCCCGAGATAAACACGCCAACCCTGTGACTAAGCCTACCGTACCACCCTTAGTGATTTCAACCCAATCATCATCATCAGAAGTAGGCCTCGGCTGTGGCAAAGGCATAAGACAGTTAAAGTTGATTGCTTAAACTCACCTCTACACCAAGAAAAAAGGCCCTTTTCAGGGCCACCCACGTCTCTCGAAAAGAGATAGACTTTCAATTGCCAATAACTCAAAAAAAAAAAAAAAAAAAAACATTTTACCCCTATAGTACGTGTCTGTGTATGAGTGCGTGAGTGTAAGTTCTTATTTTAAAATCAAAACTCAGACACTTACCTTATATAATTAATGTATTCTTTTATCAATAGTTATAATCCAATTCACAATACACAACAGAGCACTTTAAAAAGTTCATACACTTCTTCTGTCTCATTGTTTAGTCTCTCTGTTTTTCCAATTTCTTCACCGTCACAGTCTTTTCCTCCTCTTCCTCCTCACTTTCTTTCCTTCTTCTTTTCTTCTCCTGTTTCTGTTTCTTCACCTGGCTGCTATCTTCCTCCTCTTCTTCTTCTTCTGAAGAATCCCTCTCTTCTTCGGACTCCACTTGTTTCTTTTTTGGGCAATCTGGAGACCAATGTCCTTTTTCTTGACAATAATAACAGGTATCTTGACTTTTGTCTCTTTTAACCCCTGTTTTTCTTTTTTGACGGTCTGGACACTCTGAAGACCAATGCCCTTTCTTCTGACAGATATAGCAAGTATCTTCACTTTTATCTCGAAAAGAAGGAGAGTAGTCCGAAGGCTGGTATGAAGAAAATTTTCTAATGACCACCTCGCAAAGCTCTGATGAAACGTTCGATTTGGCTAGTCTCTTCCATCGTTGTGCTCGGTTAGAGAGTGAAATGAATAGTGAAAGGACAAGACACACACCCTTTTATATACGCTGGTCTGCCACGACTATAGATTAGTCCATGCTGTTTAAATTTTAGTCATTTGACGTTTTTCACTCAAGATGAAACGATCCAATTCATTTCAGAAGAAAGAAGAAGAAAGTAAGAGGCAGAAACGTGATCTATCGCCTCGTACCAGAGCTGAAGTCTTGGCACAAATTCATGCCAGTGATTTTGAAGAGGACATGAGTGAACCAGAATCCAAACCCTCTAAACAAAGTTCACCACCCTTAGTTAACCCTGAAAAGTACTATGACATTCGAGAGACAGAAAAGCGCTCCTCTAGAAAATTTAGAACCACGGCTTACAAATACACGGTGAAGTTTAAAAATTTCAAGTCCGAAGTACCGTTGGAGAAAGGAGAAGGGTTCATCACCGGGGTGTGGGATTCTTTACTTATCACACTCAAGCGACAATGTCAACCCAAAGAAGACGATCGTTTGAGACTTTCCATACAACACGACGGGTTGAAATCCCCTGTTTGGATCGAGTTTAGCACCCCTGCAGAATTGACTGCTTCCAAAGTCATGGACAAATTTCAACACGTACAACAATCCAATGACCAGTTTGACATCACCGATGGAAAAGCCACACTGGACATGACCCACGTCTCTCCTCCTCAAGGGACTGGACGCAAAAAGATGTTATTGGTAAACGAGCTTCGCAGCATTAAGCGTAGCCTCGTCCAAATTCACAATTCTCAAGACCAAATGTGTTTAGCCAGGGCTATCGAGGTGGGACGAACCTATGCGAACAAGAACGACACGGTAGAATGGAAAAGAACCTGGAAAACTATTCAACAATCCGACCGAGCCAAACAACGAAATGAAGCAGAACTCCTGTTACAACAAGCCGGACTGTCCAAAGACACACCCTGTGGCATTCCTGAGATGCAAAAATTGCAAGATGTCCTAGCTCCACGCTACACCTTGAAAGTGTACCCTCAAGAAATGCGCGGACCTCTGTTGTTTCGAGGGAAAAACTTTAAGGACGGAAAATACATTCACGTCTATCATCACGATGACCATTTCGATACCATTACCAGTATCACCGGATTCCTGGGATACGGTAATTATTGTGAGAAATGTGACTATGGCTATAACAATCGAGAGCAACACAAGCATTGTGGTATAGAAATGCTCAGGATGTTTGGCCTCTCCATCCTGTCTGAGCGAAGGACAAGAACCAGTGCATTGTCCTGCTTGTCTGCGCACGTTTGTCACCCCTGCCTGTTACCAACAACATCTGAAAACACAAGGTTCACAGAAGAAATGCGTTTGTCAACTGCTGAGATTCTGCCCCGCGTGTGGACAAGGCATACGTACCAACAATACCAAGGCACACGTATGTTCAGGAAAGAAAAAATGTCACATTTGTCACAACATCGTGGACTTGAAACACCAGTGCTATGTGCAAAAATACCAACCCCCACCAGAGAAAGAAGATGGTCACAAGAAGAAGAAAGGCAATTTCATCTTTTTCGATTTCGAATGCATGCAAGAAACTGGCATTCACATTCCTAATTTCTGCGTGGCTCATCGAGCGTGCGAGAAGTGCATTCAAGAACCTATCGTGAGTCATTGCCTTTACTGCAGTAAGATTCCTGGAGGGCGTGAAAAAATCTTTCGGGGACCGAACACGCTAGCCGATTTCGCACAATGGGTCTTAGACCCCCTCGACAAGACGTGGAGCCAAGAGGACATCGAACGTTACGGAGATTGTCATTGCCATGCCACGGTGATGGCTCACAATTTCTCCGGATACGATGGACAGTTTCTTTTGAGGTACTATACAGAACATGGCACCGAACGTCCTAAAGTGACTTTGAACGGAGCCAAAATCATTTTCATGCAAGTGGGACAAGTACAGTTTAAAGATTCGATGAGTTACTTGGCCATGCCTTTGAGTCGAATGCCTAAAAACGTTTGGAATGACAGAAATGGCTAAAGGGTACTTTCCTCACTTTTTCAATACGCAAGCCAATCAACATGCCGTTCTATCCCATTTACCTGAGGCTCACTATTACGACCCCGACAACATGCGTACCGAACAACGAGACGCTTTCTACGCTTGGTACCAGGCTCACGCCTCGGACCCTTTCGACTTTCAGGAAGAAATGCTAAAGTATTGTCTTTCCGACGTGGACATTTTACGGCGTTGCTGTGGAAAATTTCGAGAACTGTTCATGGAACACGGAGGGGTCGATCCTTTGAAAGAAGCTTGCACCATTGCCAAAGCGTGTTCCTTAGTGTACCGGCAACGATTCATGCCTTCAACACCGTGGTTGTCATCAGTCCTCAAACGACCAACTATGTCAAACGTCAATATTCGGTCAAAGCCCTACGCTGGTTACATTACTTCTGCGACAAGGAAGACAAATTGATTCAGCATGCCCGCAACGGAGGAGGTGAAAAGACCATCGGAACGCATTCGGTCGATGGCTGGGACTTAGAAAACCCCAAGATCGTGTACGAGTTTAACGGTTGCTTATTTCACATATGTCCCGTCTGTTACCCTGACCGCGACGCTAAAAATCAGTTTTTACAACGAACCATGGAAGACTTGTACCAGGCCACTTGTCAGCGACGCCTAAAGTTAGAACAGGAAGGATACCAAGTGGTGGAAATGTGGGAACACGAGTACGATCACCGTTTGAAAACCGATCCCGAGTTTAAACGCCTCGTGGAAAGTTACCAGTTCATGGACCCGCTGAACCCGAGGGATAGTTTGTACAAAGGAAGGACCAGTGCCACCTGTTTGCTGTACCAAGCAGACGAAGAGAAAGGAGAATAAATGAAATACTTGGACGTGTGTTGGCTGTATCCCTACGTGTGCAAATATTTTCGCTTTCCTGTAGGGCACCCACAATTGTTGACGGAACACATCGACCTGAAAAACATTCGACAATACGAAGGTCTGATCAAGTGTAAAGTTTTGCTTCCCACGGACTTGTACCATCCCGTGTTACCACACCATTGCCAAGGCAAATTGATGTTTCCTTTGTGCCGTACATGTGCCGAAACGTGCAACCAAGACCAACCTTGTCAGCACAGCCAGGAAAAACGGGCCTTGACGGGGACGTGGGTTAGCGCGGAATTGTTCAAAGCTCTGGACATGGGATACCAACTGTTAGAAGTGTACGAAACTTGCCACCTTCCCAAGACACAACAATACCACAAGGGTGACCCAACGCAGAAAGGCATTTTCGCCGACTACGTGGATGCCTTTTTGAAACTGAAACAAGAAGCCAGCGGCTATCCTTCCTGGTGTCACACTCCGGAAGAAGAAAAGACATTCAAAGAGAAATACTGGGCACAAGAAGGCATTACTTTAGATCACATCGAGAAAAACGAAGGCAGGCGATCGTTTGCCAAAGTGATGTTAAATTGCTTGTGGGGCAAAATGGCACAAAGTCCGTGTTTACCCAAGACGGAGTATTTGACAGAACCTTCCCGCTACTTTCAGATGATTCACGACAAAACCAAATTCATGAAACACGTGGACGTCGTTCGCGAAGATTTGATCTTGGTCAATTACGAAGAAGATCTGGACTTTGTGCAAGACGACCCTTTTGGAAATGTCATCATTGCGGCTTACGTGACAGCTCATGCTCGCTTAAAATTGTACGAAGCTTTAGAACTGTTAGGGGAACGCGTCCTGTACTTTGACACGGACAGCTGCATTTACATCCATCACCCGAGTCAACAGCACCCTGACATCGAAGGAGACCGTTTAGGAGCCTGGACAGACGAGCATCCCGACGACAAGATTCTAAGTTTCGTCAGTGGCGGTCCAAAAAATTATGGCTACGAATACCGGGACCCACAAGGAGAAGTGCACACGACGTGTAAAGTGAAAGGATTGACTCTGAATTATCGTACCAGTCGTGTGGTCAACTTTGGGGTATTGAAAGAAGCCTTGCAATCTGGAGAGGATGAACACTTTAAAGTGACCACCTATCAACCGAACAAGATTGTACGTTTAACCACTCACCACATCGTCAGTCAACCCTTGGAAAAAGTCTATCAAATCGTGTACCAGAAGCGAGTTCGACTTCCCAATCATTTCACCTTGCCGTATGGACACGCCAGTATTGGTCTGCATATAAAAAGGAACCCTAGGCAAGATCGATAGTTCATTGTGACTACCAAGACCAAGCGAACAAGATGAATACTTTCAGAGAAACACAAAACAAGTTTAGAAAGGCACAATTCAAGTGTGGGGCTTCTGAAGTGGAATGCGATTTTGAGCCTTGCGATGGGAACGATGCTGTACGCTGTGACCTTAGCGATGCCGTAAAGCATCGCGGAAACTTTGTTCTCACTACCCCTATCATGGAAAGTGATGCTGTGCGTGCCAAACCTGAGGGATGCGAAAGCGATGCCGCTCGTCCTCTTGGACACTTTACTGGGTTTCATTTTAAAAGTGGATGTTCACCTTCACGTCTACCCCCCTACGGATGTCATCCAGCCCTGAGCAAACTCCTGTCCATGTCACCCAACCCTCATCGAAACGAACCTGTGAAAGACGAATATTCGTTTCCTGTGCGTTTGTCGGAATACTGCGACTTTGAAAATCGTCTTCAATCGTTCAAAGGAAAATGGCCTAAGTATCTGGGAGGACCGACCCCCGAAGAATTAGCCAGAGCCGGATTGTTCTACTTAGGCGAAGGAGATAAAGTCAAGTGCTTCAGTTGCGGTGTGTCACTTCATCACTGGGAACCGCAAGATTCGGCCAACGTAGAACATGCTCGATGGTCACCGAATTGTCATTACTTACCCTTAGTGGGACCGAGACATTGAAGTAACTTACCATAATCTGTTTATGGATACTTTACAAGAGAACATTCGTGCTTTGCCTGTGGAGTTGAGAGAACGCATTTACCGAGAGCTGGTCAAAATACAAGTCAAAAGTAAAGAACAGTTGCATCCGTTGCGTCACCGGTGTTTGAACCACTGGTACCTGAATGCTATACAAGGACTGATTGAGTTGAAAGTGTTCCATTGGACAGACATTGATCAACGACCCCCTGGTTATAAAAAGAATTGGTTTGGTATGGATGATTCTATCTACTACATTGTAAACGTACTGGATCCAATTCCAGAGGAAGAGTTAACGAATTACCAACATCTTTTACGCAATGTCAACTTAGTGAAAGAGGAAACTTCTGAACGAATTTTAATGTGTAGATTAGTGATGAAACGATTTAGATTCGACAATGAATTAAAACCATGTCTGTGCAAACGGTACATTTCTTGTGTCAGACAAAAGAGGATTTAGTATGACCTATTCATGGATACTTTACTAGAGAACATTCGTGCTTTGCCTGTGGAGTTGAGAGAACGCATTTACCGAGAGCTGGTCAAAATACAAGTCAAACGTAAAGAACAGTTGCATCCGTTACGTCACCAGATCTTTAACCACTGGTACCTGAATGGCATAAGAGAACTGATTCGTAAGAAATTGTTTCAGTAGTCAGACCTTGTTCAATACTTCCAGGGCCCTGATGATCCACGTGTTGATCATTTTGGTTACTTCGAGATTCACCTAGTGCAACGCATTGAGGAAGACAAGTTAAAGGATTGCCAACATATTTTACGAGGAATCTACTTAGCGGAAGAGGAAACTTCTAAACAAACTCTGACGTTTAGGTTACAGTATGCAAGATTAAGATTCCCTACTGGAGAACGAAGATCTCTGGCTAGAAAGTACGTGTATTGTTTCCGAAACAAAGAAACTATAAAAACAGGCTGCCATGCCACGACTTATGTCACATGTAATTGAACCGATTCCGTGGAAGGAACTCAATGACCATATTCAAACCGTGGATCATTGCCATCGATTATTACAAGAACTGTATCCATTCAATTTGGGTCGACAAGTAGTGTGTCTTAGTGACTTGTTTTCTGGGATTTCGTTTACCAGCCGATTCCTTGTGGACTCTTTACGAAAAGTACTTACCACCCCAATGGCCTTAAATGGTCACGAAAGACTCCTTTTGCTCAAAGCCTTGCGTTTCAATCTGGATACTTCTCGACCTCTACGGGAAAAAAAGATTCGTCAACTTTTAGCTACCGAAGACGTGTATGACGATGTGTGTGTAGCTTGTGACTTACACCCCAATTGGACAGATGTCCGTGACTGGAAAAAAGGGGTTTTAAGGCTTGGACCCAAGAAGTGGCCCAGTATGCACGAGAGTTGTTCAAGGAAAAAAGTTACTTTTCAGCCTGTGTTAGTGACAGTGCCAGAAGAAACCGTCACCCAGGACAGGACTGTCGTGGACAGGCCTGAAAGACCTTTTCGGGAGGACACTTGTGTGACCTTACCCTCTATAGAACTGGTCAGAACGTTACCCAAAACATGTTGTACAGACACTTGTGTTTATTCCACGTTGATGGTTATCATGTGCCTTTTGTCGTTGTACTTAAGCCTTTGGCTTTTATGTATTTTTGTCTTTCGTGTTCATGTTTAAAACATTCAATAAACGTGTCCTGAAAAAGTATATACACTCTCGTCTTGTCTGTTTTCGTGTCACAAGTGACATTCCTAACACTATGGCTACCTCTGCTGTCTCTGCTCCCTCTTCCTCTACTGTCAAAGTCATCGACGAACACTTAGATCCTGCCAGTTGAGAGGCTTTGTATCCTCGCCATCCCTTTAACATGCTCATTGCTGGACCTAGCGGTTCAGGCAAAACCGAATTCGTCAAACGCTTGATCGAACATAAACATCATTTGATCGATCGACCACCTCATCGCATCGTGTGGTGTTACAAAGAGTGGCAATCGGCGTACAGCCTCTTGAGAGAAAGTCAAGGCGATTCCATCGTGTTTGTGGAAGGCATTCCTAAAGAAGACGACGGAATCGTCTCTGACTCCCGTCAAACCCATTTGGTCATTTTCGACGACATGTCAGGAGAAGACGAAGAAGAAAATAAACTGTGGTTCACGCGCAAAGGGCATCATCGTAATGCCAGTGTCGTTTACATCACCCAAAATTTGTTTCAACAAAGTAAAGCCCATCGCACCATCAGTCTCAATGCACATTACGTGGTCTTGTTTAAAAGCCCTCGAGATAAATCGCAAGTGCAAGTCTTAGCCAAACAGTTAGGGACGCCTTGGCTCACTCAGGCGTATGACGATGCCACTCAAACTCCACACGCCTATTTACTCGTCGATTTGAAACCTACGACCCCCGATGATTTGCGATTTCGTACCCACTTGTTTCACCACTGGTGCCAAGGCGGAGGGCCTGTCCTATACACGTCTCCGTCCTCGACTTAATTTCATTCCACACAAAAAATCTATAAAAACCTCAGACACTTTTCGTCTGTCTCACACAACGTCAACATGACCTCCCTTCAGTCGCATCTTTCCGTCAAATTGATTCGTGCCTTGTATGGCATCAGTCGAGAAAAAAATCCACAAACACGAGTTCGTGTCTTAGAAGCTAGTCTCAAAGAAGTCTTACGATGGTTCACGGTGACAGCACGTCAATTACTACAAGGGATCATTCAGATTCCTCATCAAACCAAACGCTTTTCTGACAGAAACAAAGTCGCTTTGACCCAACTGGCCGATCCCCGCATCGACACTCAAACCAAAAAACAAATCATTTTGAAACCTGGAGGGAGCGGTACTCTAGGAGGGGTCATCATTCGCTCTCTCTTAAGATGGGATCCTAATGCCCCCAAAGTTCTCCCCAAGAAAAAAGTCAAACGAAGTTCCAAGAAGAAGAAAAAGATCAGGTCCCCAAGAAGAACTTCTCCAGTGGCGGGACCCTCCTCTTACCAGACACCACCCCGGAAAAAGAAAAGAAGCCCCCAGAAAAAGAAACAGAGAAAAAGTCCCCAGAAAAAGAAAAGTCCACAGAAGAAAACTAGTCGCAAGAGAGGCACTTCGGCCAGGACGCAACCTTACACTCGCAAACCACGACCTGCCACGATGGTGACTGCGTCTCCGGCAGCCTCAAGTTCATCCACTTCTCCAGTGATGACACCAAGAACTGAAAAGTACTTGTAGACACCAAGAACTTCTCCGTTGATGACCCCAAGAAGAACTTCCCCAGTGGCAGGACCCTCCAATTTAGTGGCAGTGGCTGCTGCTCACAAAGTACCTTCTCCCAAAATCAAAGTCCAAGAAAGATCGGACATGTTACAAAGTTTACTGGATTTGTCCAAGCAAGAACTGGCTCGATTTAGTCCGTTGCGTACCCCTGCACGACGTGTCATGCCTGTCCTGAAGTTGATACGACGTAAAGACAACCAGTGGCGACGCGTTCCAGTATAAAAAAACTGTGACCGAGTAGGGGTATCAGTGTTTTGGTGCTCCTGAAGATTCAAAGATGTCACCTTCCAAAAAACATCCCTCTTCTAAACAACCCCAAGGAAATAAAAGGAAAGGACTGCCACCACGTTTAGTCAAACATGGGGACATGTTATCTGTCCTGTCCAAAGCTTCTCCACCCCTACGAAAAAAACTCGTTCAATCAGGTTCCAAAGAGGTCATCGATACCGTGTGCGAATGTTGTTTGAACGTCTTAAAAGGCACGATCCCTTTGTCCAAACACCAGAAACAATGCTTAGGCAAACATCACGTTCTTCGCCAAATGGTTCAAAAGAAAATCCCCCTTCGTCAAAAGAAGAAGATGTTGGTCCAACGTGGAGGCATTTTACCCCTCTTGTTAGGCCCCTTACTGAAAGGAGTCTTGGGAACCATGTTGGGAGGACTGGTGGGAGCAAGATAAAAAGGACCTCGGAAGTCCCAAGATCTCAGAATCGACCCTTGACAACCCCATGGAAGGACGAAAACTAGCTTTAGTGCTTTACAAACGATGGATGGAATACCATCGTTGGCAAAAACAACGCACCCCACATTTACCTCCCAATCCCCATTTGAGCGAAATATCCCAGTTACAACACGAATTGCAGTCCTTGATGGATCGCCAAGATTTGTCCGAAACAGACAAATCGCAAAAGTACGGTCAACTCTTGCAACGACTGCAACTCTTTCATCAGAAAGCTTTAGATGAAACAGCTCTACCCACTCTGAAAGATTTTAAGACCTTGATGAAAAGTCCAGCACCATCACCAGTACCACCACCACCACTACCTGACAAAATGCGACTAAAAAGTCTCCGTTTACCTCAAGTGCAACGATGGTTACAAGAACAAGCTACCTACACTTCACATTATTTTACCACCGAGAATCCCGAAACCAAAGCCAGCATCGTGGAACGTTTTCAACGCACTTTGAAAGAACGCATGTGGAAATATTTTACGCATCACCACACTCTGAAGTACAACGACATCTTACCGCACCTGGTGCAAGCGTACAACCAATCTTACCATCGAAGCATCGGACGTGCCCCGCAAGAAGTGACTCCCGAGAACGAAGTGTTGGTGTTTGAGCGCCTGTTTGGTACGTCCCCGACGAGGGCTGCCCCCAAGAAAAGTGGAGTGTTGACCGTAGGAGATTGGGTGCGCATTGGCAAAACCAAACGCACTTTCGACAAAGGTTACTTACCTAACTGGACGACCGAATTGTTTCGTGTCACTGGACGAGTGCATGGCCGTCATCCTGCCGTCTATAAATTGGAAGACATGAACGGAGAAGTGCTCAAAGGAACGTTTTACTTACCCGAGTTACAACGTGTCACCAAAAAAGAAGACGACGTGTACGACATCGAAAGCATTCTCGAACGCAGAACCCGTAAAGTGGGCAAACGAAGTGTCAAAGAAGTCAAAGTACGTTGGAAAGGATATCCACCCAGTTTTGATTCTTGGATCGACGCTTCGCAAGTCATCGACTATAAAAAGAAGTGACCATCATGCCCTTTCACACAGACGCAGCTACGTCGACCACTCCTTCACCCAGTTCTTCTCTGCAAGATTTACAAAAACAACCCTTGTGGGTGTGGTGTGGAGAACGTGTGCCTAAAACGCAAATCGTCTTTTTCTGCCAAATCTTCGTGGTGTATTGTGTCATCGGTGCAGCCATCGCCAATTTGAGTTTTCAACAAGGAGACAAACAATTGTGGACCATTTTATTGAGCAGTTGCATCGGTTACCTGCTTTCCAATCCCTCCCTGAAATTCTCCTCCAACGGGAACAACGGGAACCTTGTGTCCAGTGCCAGTGTCAGTCACCACTCCAACCACAACAACAACCCCATTTTGGGCGGAGACACGCCTCTGACGTCCAGTAACCCCTCAGAAAGCCACAGAACTCTGGAATTATGAGTCACCAAAACCAATTTTACTTAACCTTACCCAGTGACAGTTCCATGGAGGTGTTTCCCCACAACACGTTGTGCTGTTACACGGCCAAATTACCTCAGACCATCCCATTAGATCACGAAGCCCAATGGGAAGTGGCTTTAGTAGAAATCATTCACCCAACCCAAGTCCTCAATGTCCTTCCCAATCAAAATAAATTTGATGTGGAAGTTCATGACGAGCAAATGCAACAGTACTTGGATACCCATGGCAAATATAACATAAAAACCCCTGGCACACAAAATCAAAAGTGGACCACCTATGAGTTGTTCGTTCCCCCAGGCTATTATTTTAGTGGTCAACATTTGGTCAGCACCATAGCCTCCAGGTTTAATGTCGTGTTTCTGAAAGCTTTGGAAAGTGTCAAAAAAAGTGTCACCATGGAATACAACAAAGCAGCTCGTCGTTTCTTGATGAAATTTTCCGACAGTAAAATCATGGGTTTCATATTTTGTCCTGAATTGTTTGACATGTTGGGCGGAGACATGGACATGAGAATGGCCATGCTCAAGAAAAACCAATTACCAATCATTTACGACAACGAGTCTTTTAGCAAGTTATTTCGTGCCCCGGTAGAACTGAACCAAGGACTGAATTTGATGTTTGTGTACTCCGATGTGGTGGAGTATAACATGGTGGGACACACCTCTGTGCCGTTACTGCGTGTCATTCCTTTCAAAGTGGATTCTGCCACGAACGCTGACGAGGAAGGTGGAAACACTTACCACGTCCACCGCGAATTTGTACATCCTCACTATTTGCCGGTCAGCAAGTCGTATTTGGACACGGTCAACATTGCTATAAAAGGAGATCTGGGGCAAAATATTTCATTCACCAAAGGAAAAGTCACGGTGAAACTCCATTTTCGAAAACGGTTCTCTCACGACTCGTAAGTCATGTATCCAGTGTACCGAGGGGTTGCTCGACAGCGAGGACACGGTTTAGGAGATATGTTAAAATCGGCCTTTCATTCGGTGGTCCCAGTCTTGAAACCGATGGTGACACGCCGATTGCACGCCTTGAAAGATGCGGCACTGACACAAGGCAAAGAATTTCTCCAAAATGTCATCATCGACAAACAAAACCCTAAAGAAGCTTTCATGAGGGCAGGCAAAAATGTCTTGCTGCAAACGGGCAAAGACCTTTTGGGCCGACGAGAAACACCTATAAATGCCCTGCACGCTACCGAGTCAGGCATTCAGCAAGGACAAGGCAGAAAGAGACGACGAAGAAAACACCCTTTCACCAGACTTCACACGTCTAAAGCTAGAAAGGCAAAGAAAAGAAGAACCGTTCGAGACTTAGACGTTTAAGATTATTGAGAAAGAGAAAAAAATGATGCACCGAGAGTCTTGCGCCTGTTCCAAGTCGGAACTGGATCTGTTTGCCATGCCCCCTACCATGATGACCATGCAAGAATCCCAGTGGGTGGAATTTCATCCCATCTCCTCTTTGACGGATTCCGCTCCCATCGAGTTTGAAATCAAAGGACAACCCGAAGATTACATCGATCTGAATAGCAGTTACCTGTATTTGAAAGTGAAAGTGATCAAAACGGATAACACCAATCCAGGAGGCGATGCTAGAGTAGCTCCCGTCAATAATTTCATGCATTCCTTGTTCAGTGAAGTGGACTTGTACTTGAATAACAAACTGGTCAGCAGCAGCATGGATACTTACCCATATCGTGCCTACTTGGAAAATCTCCTGACGTACGGAAAAGAAGCCAAGAATACTCATCTGGATGCTTGCGTGGTATCGAAACCTGACACGGCAGGTGTATGCACGTTTAGCGACACAGGCCTGACAGAAAATGACAATCCTCACAATGTGGGGTTTAACGACCGTCGTAAGAAAATTCTGCAAGGGCGAAGTTTAGAACTGATGGATCGTTTGCATTTGGACATGTGGTTACAAAAAAAGTATTTGCTCAACGGGATGGATATCCGTCTGAGACTGAATCGTAGCAGTGCCGCTTTCCATTTGATGGCCCATGCCAATGAATACAAAACTATCATTCAAGAAGCCCGACTTTACATGCGTCGTGTGGAAGTGTTACCTAAAGTGGGAAACGACTTCAGTCAGACGTTGAGCAGAACGACCGCCAAGTATCCGATACGACGCGTAGAAGTGAAAACGTTCACCATTCCCGCTGGACAGCGATCTATGATCGAAGATCATCTGTTCCAAGGACAGTTACCCAAACGTTTGATTGTTGGGATCGTCAGGAATTCAGCCTTCAACGGAACCCACGATCAAAATCCTTTTGAGTTTCAACATTACAATGTGTCCAAGATCGAAGTCAGTCGCGACGGCAAGACCTTGTGTACCCGACCCTTTGAGCCCAACTTTGGTGTCGCAAAGAATTATTTGAGATCGTACTTGTTCGTGTACGAAGCCACCGGACAGTTAGGAACCAACACCTGTCACGGTATTTCGTACGACGATTATGCAGGAGGCTATGCTTTGTGGGGTTTTGATTTCACTCCAGACCAAGGCAGCGACGAGGGACATTTCCACCCTATAAAATCGGGTCAGATTCGTGTGGAACTTCAGTTTGCAAATCCACCTCCAGATCACACAGTGAAGCCATGGAAGATTGTTATCCCTCTTTGCCTAGTAGAGAAACTTTGAAGATGGAATGTGAGGAGACCGTGGAAGAAGAAGAAGAAGAAGAAGAAGAAGAAGAAGAAGAAGAAGAAGAAGAAGAAGAAGAAGAAGAAGAAGAATCCCAAGACGAAGAAGTTATCATGATGAAGTCAAGATGGCCAGAACAAGAAGCCCATTTAGTTTCCTGTTTTGCTACATTCCTGACAGATGTAATGAAATAATTGATCAAGGAAGAGTGCTATGGATGTCACAACGATCATCCCAGTCAAATTCAACACGACAAATGTCTGATGTTGAGCCAAGAAGAAAAATTGGACGAATATCTGGACAAAGCTTGGGGTGTCATCGAGATAGAATTCGTGTTGAACGAGTGGTATAAAGGCTTGGATAAACATTCTTCTCCTCCATTAACGTCTCTGGAGCGCCGTCGCATCAAATCTCTCTTGGACCAGAGTAAGAAGTCGGAGCTAAACGCCTTTTACTTTTACATTTTCAAGCAAAAGGTCAGGATCGAATTGATGACTTATCATTACCTGTGAAGAAGAAAAAAAACACACAAAACATGGATACCTGGGAACTTTATTACCTTTTGAACCACAGCTCGTACACGGCTTCTTGGAATCCTGTCGTCTGTGCTAAAGATGAACTCCCTCATCGCAAACCTCGAGACCATCTAGCTTATGTGATCAACACGGACGACAGTCATCTCCCAGGAACCCACTGGGTAGCCGTCTACTTTCCTCAAGAAGGATGTGTGGAATATTTCGATTCGTATGGATTGCCTCCTTTGGAAGATGATATCATTGACTTTATGAGAAGAAATGCTCAGACCACCCGATTCAATAATGTGAAATTAAAAGGCACAGATTCCTTGGTGTGTGGACAATATTGTGTGTATTTTCTGCATCATCGCAGCCTGGGCTATTCCTTAGAACATTTAGTGACTCATTTTGATCCTCGTTCTTCTTCTAGAAACGATGTGAAAGTAGATCAATGGTTTTGTGACCATTATGCTTATCTTTTGTCTCAAGCTAGGAAACGTAGTGTCCATCAATGGCCTAATGACTTCCAACAGTGGAAATCACAATTTCATTCACAACGTTGTCAACCCTGTCCAAAATAATGTGTGAGTTGAAAAAAAATGTTTGTGATTTGAAAAAAATGTTTGATGTTATAATGTTAGATTATTATTAAAAATGTTATAGTTGTTTGTTAGTGTTAAGTGATTTTGAATAAAAAAATGTTGTGTTTTAAAGAAAAAATGCCTTTGTGGTTTGTTTGACTATAGAAATCTTGATTCATGCTCTTTGACTCCTTACTATCCCTCTCATTACACTCATTGAACATTCCGGCTCGAAAACCGTGAAGGGATGTTTTCCTTCACGTCCGCGCTTTGACTTTAAAAACCGGGGTAGTTTACAGTCTAACCATCCATTGCCGACTCATCCTCCTACGAAGATGTGCTCCAAACTAGCTAAGCTAAACGAAGCCTACGTGAATTTGCATAGGGTCAGACACAGCAAAAAAAAACAGCCCTTTTCAGGGCTACCCAATACTTTAGAAAAGAAATAGCAATCAATTTGCCAATGTGTGTATGTAAAGTAGTGTGTATATAAACATTGACTCTTTTTTATAGTGTGAGTGTATGTGTTTGTGTATATGATTGTGTGTTTGTAAGTGCTCACGTAAGTTTGTGTGGATAGTAGATCATGGTCATGCTTCTTTTTTTTTTTGCTGTTTGACGTGTGGGGAGAGTAGATTTGGGGTTTGATTGCTTTGCGTATGTGGATAGTATATTGAAGTGATTAATAAAAATTTTTAAATTAGTAATAGGTGTATAAAAAAGTGAGTGAGTGTTTCTTTTAGGTCCGCGCGTTGTTTGGTCATGATCTAGGTAACATAAATTTTGTTTTAGGGGATGTTTTCCTTCACGTCCGCGCTTTTAGTATAAATTGAAACTCGCTGGGCAGTCTAGCTACCCTGTTCATTCGTTAACAAGACAATGAATACCAGAATTGTAAAGCTTCTAGAACTCCAGATGCACCTGGAATATGCCAGGCGCATACTAAATGAACTGGCCGCGGAGGCCATTGTCGAAGAGGGAAGGATGAAAGAGGAGGAGGAAAGAAGAAAAAAAGAAGAGGAGGAAAAGGAGAGAGGAAATTTCAGAAACCCAGAGACAGAAAATTGGGATTCTGAAGCCACTTATCCCGCCTCTGTGAAAAGAGACTTGGGAAGAAGATGTGTGTGTGGTGCCAGGCCTGGAAGGTGCCATCATTAACCAGGTGCCATGGAGTTCAAAAACAAACAGCCCTTTTCAGGGCTACCCCAATCTCTAGAAAAGAAATAGTAATCGATTTGCCAATGTGTGTATGTAGAGTAGTGTGAATATAAACACTGATTCTTATGTGGTGTGAGTGTATGTGCTTGTAAGAGCTGACGTACGTTAGTGTGGATAGTAGATTATTGGGCTTTGTAAGTGATCACGTATGTTCGTGTGGATAGTAAATTTGGGGTTTGATTTTAATGCTTTGCGTGTGTGGATAGTAGATTTTGGGTTTGTTTATTGTTGCTTCAGGTATGTGAATAGTAGATCATATGAAATGAGAAAAGTAGGGGAATGTTTTCCTTCACGTCCGCGCGTTGTTTGGTCATATCTAGGTAATATTAATTTTGTTTTATTGGATGTTTTCCATCACGTCCGCGCTTTAACTATAAGAACCCACAGTATTCGTCGTTCAAACCATTCTACAGAGAATAAAAAAGAAGATGGCTTCAAACCAACTTGATAAAATGAAAACATTGCAAGACGTCATGGACAATTTGGGTATGATGGAGCAAATGTTAGTGAGGCTAAACGAGGATCACTATTCTTATAGTCCCCATCGAGTGAAGATGGAGATCAACAATTTAAGAAAAGTAAAGGACATGATCAGTGCTCTGATGAAAGAAATAAAGGAGGAGAAGGAGGATGAAGAGGAAAGGATAAGGATGAGAGAATGGAACGAAAAAGTTGAAAAAGAAGAAGAAAATGAGAAGAGGAAGAAAGAAGAGGAGGAGAAGCCAAAAGAAGAGAAAAAGGAGGAAGAAAAGAAAGAAAAGAAGAGAAAAAGTGTAGGACAGAAAATAAGAAGTTGGTGGAGAAATAGAAGAAATTAGAAGAAGAAACCCAAAGGCCCTTTTCAGGGCCACTCCAATCTCTCGAAAAGAGATCGACTTTCAATTGCCTACCCCTGTTCCATTTCCATAGACCCATCAGGTTGGGACCGTATTAAAATAGGGTCCCGACCCTGTTCCATTTCCCCTTGACGCTCAACAGTCCCATATTCCCATGTTCAATTCCCCTTGACGCTATATTGTCCCAGGGTTTTTCGTCCATGTTAAATTTACATAGACGCTATATTGTCCCAGGGTGGTTAATGTTAAATTTCCATAGACGCTATATTGTCCCAGGGGTGTTTTTAATGTTAAGTCCCATTGACGCTATGGTATCCCACTTAACTACTAACATTGGTCCTGTCTCTTACTGAAATGTAATTTTTGTAAAGTGCTTGGAAAGTTCTTAGATAAATTGACAGCTAGAAAAGTGAATTCTTAATGACTGATGAAATGATGGATGAATTTCCATAACTATTTCAAGAATAAAGAGAAAAACCATTGAAAAAGCCTCATATAATGTTTTAACGTCTTCATTGAATGGAAACAAATCTGTGAAAATTAATTGTAACCTTCAGTCTCCTAAAACAAAGCAAACGCGACACATTAGAGTAACTGAAATATCCAGCTAAATTTGTGTATGTATAATATGGTTTAAAACGGTTACAAAACATCATCTGTTACATGGTTATTATTTATGACCTTTGTTCCAATTAAATACAGTGAATGACAAATACATTATGATAGGTCATGCAGTTGTTAAAGCGTTTGAAATTCAATTTAAGCGATTATTTGTTCTTGCTATTTTCTTGTTATGGATCTGATGCACTTAAAGTAAGAAATGGTTTTAGTTTACAGAAAATATCTGAAATTTCATCTGTTGTATCATTTTATTCATAATCGAGATTTGAAAAAGACCATTAAAGTGCTAAAAGCATCTCAAGCGAAAAAAGGTGTCGGTCGGGATCCAAATCTATAAATCATGTCTCTTGTACGATACGATTACAACAGATTTCTTGGCTCAGTCGGGTAACAAAAGTACGGGAAACTAGTTCCTTTCTGCGATTACACACAAGCGAGAATAAAACGAGCATGGGTTAAGTGTAGGGTAATTATCACTTCAGAAGGATTAAAAAACATGTTTATTCTCAAGGCTATAAATTGAAGCAACAGATTATAGAATCAGCGAAGTATTTTTTCGAGAAACAAAGAAACAAATGGAAGCCACTAATGTGAGTGTTAGCAATGTCTACACTAATCACGATTGAATTTGGTTTGATCTGAGAACTGCACATAGTAATGCATGTTGCAATTCATAAATTAGCTAATATTGAACAATTCTTGCACTTGTTTTATGTCTGATGCTTTTATGCGTATTCATAAAAACCTTATAAAATATATAAACAAAATACCATTCGTATGAAAAGAAATTCTCTAAGGTAAAATATGTATCATCACATTATGAGATGATGAGATTTTATACTGCTGGGTTTCACCTATGATTCTTGGCGGGTGTTATAGCTGCAATAATAATGATACAGTAAAAGGCAAACTAAGCGGACATTAAATTATTTTGCTTTAATAATATAACGAGACGACTACAAATCTAGCTGTATCACGAAGAAATAATTAAGACTGTAACAGATGCAATATAAAAATATAATAATATAATATAATATCTCTTCAATTACGTTTCTAAGTAGCTCTAAAGAACTCTATAATATAAAAATATACTAACTGTACAAGAAATTAACCATATTAAAGGAAATGAGTAAATAGAAAGTCCATTTTATTCCAATCAAACACAGTGAATAAAACATAAACCACAGCTTCTTTTGAGATACAATATGCTTTATGTACAGAACCAAGAGAAAGAATGGACATAAATTACAACAAAAACAATTTCAATGGGAATTAACATCTTTGTTAAATTAAAACTAACAAGGTGATAAATTACAGTAACTCAGTTATGAAAGCAAAAGAAGTTATAATAGTTCTTTAATTCTTTCTAAGAGCTTTCATCTGACGTTTAAAAAACGTAAGCAATAAAACCACGTATTTAAAGCAACCTCATAATGTTATGATATGTGATGTTACAAATTGTATAAAACGTTTTCAGTGGATTGTCCTCATCTATTCAACATTTATATACAAGATTTACAGCAGGAAGGGCATTTAGAAATTGATTTGCAACAGAAGCAAATAGATATATTCGTAAATGTAACAGGGAAATGATATGTTTGCTCTTATAGAAGATGCAAAACATACAGCATACAGACTTACAAAGTTCGCAGTCCTCGGTAAGCATTACGGAAATGTTAAAGGAGATAAAGATCTAAAATTTGAATAAAGATGAAATATCCATTTAAAGTCAATCTAACGGAATAAGGTCGAACATAATATTATGGAAGAGTATATTTGTATTAACTGAAATTTTCCTGTCATCACAAAATCCTAATGCAACATTGTGAAATGTAATACCATATACGATATGATGTTAAGGCATAAAGAAATTCATCTCTTATTGTTTTAAAATTTGGATGGATACACAGTTTTTATGTCTCTAGTTTCATGTACGTGCAGATCACTCTTGCATACTTTCTGAAGCATATAGCTTACTTCTAGGACCAGAAAATTATTGTTATAGAACACATCATAATTCATCTTCGATGCGTGCCATTACCTTTGAATAATTTGTTCAGTAATGTTTATTCATTTATAAACTCCAAATATAATAGTTTTAATGAATTTTGTCAAAAAAGTGAATATTATGTCTTTATGTCAGTATAGAAGTCATCAATCACTACAGGAATAACATCGAATCTGTATGTGTCATTAATGATCTCACTGAATCACAATTATGGTTTTCAAGCCTATTTTAGTCTGAATAACACATCAGTGCTTTAATTGGGGCCCCGAGTGGCCGAGTGGTCTAAAGCGCTGTCCGTAACGGATCACTGCCATCTCACCTCTGTCTGCGTAGGTTCTAGTCTCGGGCTCGGCCAATGTGGATATGTGAGAAAGCTTGCCGGTAGCTTCTCGTGGGTCGGTGGTTCTTTCTGTGGTTTTCCAGGGTTCTTCCTCCACCATTAATACTGGCCGCCATGTATAGCCTATCTTGAGCTGAAAAATGGCGTTAAACCCTATAACAACAACAACATCAGTGCATTAATTACTTCTAACATCGTAAAACGAACATCCATTGATTTTGGATAAATTTGTTCATACAACTCACGATCTTCTTGATCGTATATATGTGATAGCCTGCTAATTCATCATCTGATTCCTGGTTCAATCATCCGGAAAATATAAAATTATGAAAGGAATTCTAATTGTTCTTCATCTGTTTTTTACACTTGCATTGTCCTCTTTATAATCACTTTTCATCGTTCTTTTAAAAAACTATGGAAATATTAAGTTCTTGCTAAACGTAGTGCCTTATTGGTCAGTTTTTTGTTATATTATGATCACTTCTTGATCCGGGTCTTCTTTCATGGGAATCATAGTCGGACGAATTATAGATAAATAATGGTATTTTGACGGGACGGTAGCCAGTATGTAGATTAAGCAGGGGTCCATCGGTAAGTTTTGCATAAGTGCCCTAATAGGACGCAAATATCCTTGCTACGGTACTGACTAACGATATAAAATAAATTAATTGGTTATTTAAGTATTAAAATATAAATATATATTAATAGTCGATACTTACACTTAAACACAGTGAGTATAATCAAACGTATTTGTCCGTATAATATATATATATATATATATATATATATATATATATATATATATATATATATATATATATATATATATATATATATATATATATATATATATATATATATATATATGTCACGGTGGACATTACTAATTTATGGTTACGTTTGAAGCGATTTCAACCATATAAGAACGATCTGTAAGATAAGATGTATGTAAGATATATATGTTTATATGTGAGATAAACAAACTACCATAACAATATGGTTCAGTACTTAACCATACTTTAGTATGTTTGGATACCTAGTTTTATAGCGAATTATTGCTTCTTGCAATCCTGTAATTATTTCTTACATATACGCAGGTTATTCATTCCTCTATAGCTTGACCATTAAATGGAACTTTATTAAAAGACACATACAAACACAAGTTGACCAAAAATTTCAGATTTCAAAGCCTGTTTTAACTGCTTTTAAATCAAGCAAGAAAGTGTAGTATGTCCTTTTCACTGATCCGCTTCAAACATTGAGATAAGTCGTATCTGTTTAAACTCAGATGCAAAATAAATCTGAATATTCATAACTAGACCACATCATAAAAAATTAACTTTCTTGTTTCGTAGATTTGGAAGCAGCTTCGTCAAATGTCCAGAGTTTTGATTGTCCGGTATGGTTAGCACAATTAGGATTACTAATTTATCTAGATACTAGATGCTAATGTAATTAGTGTTTTATTTGTAACACGTTGTATTCGGTTTTACTAAGGGCAGGCCTCGATTAGCTATATATTAGGTTCTAATGTAAGAAGTTTAACTAAGTGTTGGCCTAATTTAACTAGAAACGAAGCTCTAATGTAATAAGTTTTACTAAGTGTAAGCCTAATTTAACTAGATCATAAGCTCTAATGTAATAAGTTTTACTAAGTGTAGGCCTAATTTAACTAGAAACGAAGCTCTAATGTAATAAGTTTTACTAAGTGTAAGCCTAATTTAACTAGATCATAAGCTCTAATGTAATAAGTTTTAATAGTGGTAGGCCTCATTTAGCTAGATACTAGATTCTAATGTAGTCGCTTTTACTCAGAGTAGACGTCAGGTAGTTACATACTAAGTTCTAATGTGTTCTTACGAGACATTCAATATTGGCTAAACGATGACGTTGATATTCGGGCTATTATCCGTGGGTTCAGTGGTGGGACAGTATATCTCAAAAATATAATCCTGCTGGTTAGAATTATGTTACCGGGAAAATTTGCATGGTAGTTGGGTGGCATGATATTTTCTGTATTTATTATTATTTTTCTAATTATTTTTGGGGAGATGAGATATCGTCTTATTGTCTGTAAACTTTCTTTGATTGAGATGTAAAGTATATGGCCAGGCAGGATATGTCCATGCTAGTTACGCGCGTAACCCAATCCACGAAAGAGAGCTGACAAAAATAAGTTAACATTGTACTACTAGCATAACCAAACAGCATTTAGTTTTATTTTCATGTCTGAAAAGAAAATAACTCTTGTCGTAATGTCGGACTAATGGATACCTCTTTCCTTGTCGGTGTTTCTTACATAGAATAAGCAATAGAATCCCTACTATACGAGAGCAAGACGCAACATTGATGTGTGTTTATCATGATCAAACAAATAGCTATGCATCTTTTAGATGCAAACAAGGTAATCGTTCTCGGTACAAGGCCGTCCATTGCAGCATAAAGTACCTCTAAATCAAATTTATGTATGTTACCAATTAATGAAGTTAGAGTATCGAGACTAAACTTTTTCTTTTATGACAATATGATATATCACCTAGGTGGCACATATTAAGTTACATTTAACACTTATTTCTGAATGATTTTTAATATATATATATATATATATATATATATATATATATATATATATATATATATATATATATATATATATATATATATATATATATATATATATATATATATATACGTTCAATCATAAACTACATCCATGATGGTATCAAAGAAGACAGGTCATATTACAGAACTGATGAGATTCTACTGAAGTGGAAAGTATATATATTATAAACTAATGAATGTGTTTGAATGTGAGCAAATCCGCACAATGTCTGACGTACTAAATCAAAACAATCTGCGTATTAGATAACTATACACATGCATCACTATCTTAAATGAAATGGAGTACAGGCAGACGTTCTGTCAGATATGTGTGTGTGTGTGTGTGTGTGTGTGTGTGTGTGAGTGTTGTTGATTGATGTATACGTAGGTAGATATAGAGGTTAGGATAAAACAACACACAGAAAGACATATATAATATATGAACAAATGTGTCCTGTTATTCGATTTTTTAGCTTCGGTGACTAAGTCACGAAACGACACAACTTTAACTTTATGATCGTAGAAATGGAATAAAATATTTAAAATTGCAAATCTTTGATAATAAAACATGGAATTCGGGATAAATCAGAAATTGTCGGACATTGATTCATAAAAAAAAAAAAAATGATTAATGCAGTCCTGAATAATTTTGATTATTTATGAAAACCTTTCCAGAATAGAAGCAGAGGGACAGTATCTGTTTGTTTTTAACATGACAATAGTCAAGATGATCAAAATTCCCATCGTTATTGTTGTAATACATACTTTTATCAATGATAACCAAATTTAGGTCTAAACACTTTGGTTTCCCAGTTGATATCTCCTTTACAGACGTGTTAATACCCTTGGTGCAACGTGTTAACAACCCTGTCGAATAAAACTCGATTTTCGAAATTGTACAAGTCCACAGTGACTTTGATTAAGTCATAATCTGTATCAACATCAATCGCATCATTTGTTCTTACATCAATGTTATGAGACTGGCTAGAACATTTTATGATACATTAATAGCATTAACTGGTGAAATTGTAGGAATATTGCGTATTGGAGTCCATAACTAATTTCCAGAATGATATAAATAAGGACAAGGGTACTATATGCCGACAATCCATATATTTAAGTCGTTTGGACAAAACAAATGTCATTTAACTTATAATTGGTCAGCCAGTCTATTTACAACGGATATTGACAGATGGATATTGACAGCAGAATGATTGCGTGGATGCCGTAAATTAAAGCGTTACGGTGACCACTGGCATCGTAAGTGCTTCACTTATTTGTAAAGACAAACTTGGTCCGAAAGATGCTGTTCATTGTTTCTACACGAAACATCCATATATATTCTGGTTTGCTATCAGTATAAGCTTCTCTTGATGCGATTTTAAAAACATCATTTGGGAACGAGTATCGCAAAAGCAGGACTGTTAACACCGTCTATAACTCCAAACTCGTCCACCTACATTTTTAAGTTTTGTTTCCGTAGGAAACAAATGGGATGATGTTAAGTATATTTAATTTGCTTGTTTGTTAGTTTTTAAAAAAATATTCTATTACATGTTATTGTAATGTAACATTGTTTGCTGGACTTGACCTTTTCCAAAATTAAGTTCAGTTCTGTTAGACCTGACTGACTTTTTTATTTCATTAAGTAAACAACTAATAATAGCTTCATTATTCTCTTTCGTGTATGAGCTAATTAATCGAATTATTATTCAGGTAAACACATTGATCAGGGTCAGAGTTTTTTAGATCCCTAAGTGAATTTAATAGGTTATTATGTTTTAAATAAACAAGGCAATTACATCATGCTAGAAAGTTATATTCCATTATGTGATTTTTTTTTATAGAAAATACTAATATGTGACCTGATGTCAAACAGAGAACTATATTCTCTTATGACTGTCAGAATTATACGAGTTGTACTTAAAACACTTGACACGTTAAATCGTATTATGTTGTGACCAGTTTGTGCTGAATTTTATTTTCTTAAATCATTGAATTCAAGTGATTATTTTCTCTGGAAATACAAAAGTGCTCTGACAAAATTCTTGGAAAAAGACATTCAAGGAAGTTATACTGAATTCAAACTTGGAATAATATTTATGTGATTCAACAAGAAACTGTTGACACATCAACACTTCGTTGACTATTATAAACGTCATCACCTTCAAATTTTAAATCTTTTCGGGAATTGAGCTCAGTTTCATTCAAGACTATTATTACTAGGACTTGTGTTTTTAATTCTTGGATTATTTTTGGATTGAATTCGTAAAACCGTAAGTTCTATTTTTCTCATTTGTCACTTTGTATTCTAGGGAAAAGAAATTATTTGTTACGTTTTACAAAGCTTGTTGTTTTAATTTTTTCCTGTTACTTATTTTAAGAGCATAGACTCGTAACAATATGTTTTGGAAGAATTTAGCTTTGATGTGTACCTCCAATAAATAAACTAAGATTTTATAATGAACTGTCCAGAGTGTGTAAGTTCAGAGGTATTTTGCAACTTTACTAAATACCACCACAACAATGCATTCGCTTGTCTAATGAATACGCCCCTACAATGAGCAAATGACACGATTCATTAATCCAAGGTCGGTTTTCTCCTTGTAGGAAATGCCCTATTCCAAAATTTTACAAACTCTTCATCCTAAAGACTTGAGAAACATTGGTTTTTATTTTGATTTATAAGATCGGCTATTTCTTCGAGTCCTCTTTTGCAACTGATAAATTAACAAACTTCCAGTGTAGAGACTTTAAGGCAGAGATTGAACGATATAAGGAAACTGAAATGCGTCATGAGATGAGTGAATGTATGAACCTTTCAATACCTTCTGAACTATGAGTCGAAACGAAATTAAATTTGTTTAAGATAGATATTTATCATGTACATAAAGAAAACAGATAAGGAAATGTTGGTACTGAGAAGGTAGCTTAAGAGCATGAAATGTCATCTCCCCCTTGAGTAATACAAAAGAGAACAATAAGAGGCAGAGGCAGAGTTAGACGATGAATTACTCGAGTACTAGACAGAACCTTTCATGGATCAAACGGGACGGAATGCATCAACATGACAAGGTTTATGATGGGTCAGACACACGCATTTACATTGAACTGTCTGCCTTTGTAAGCGGTCAGAAGTGGGAATTATTTCCATTTGTACTCATTCATCCAGTATGCCTGCAAATGATATTAGTCTTTGAACATCTTATCTGAAACCATCGTGTGCACGCAATAAACGTTCAGGTTTGAATTATACCATTTACTAAGCTTACGAGGGAAAGGTTACATTATTTTGATTGTGTTTGGTTCAGTCTAATAGAGTTACGCGCCATCTTGGCTTTTTATTTTCACAAAGGAAATAGTATATTTGATACATACTGGCTGTGCTTAAAACTGAACACATGTGAAAAGGATAAATTAAAAAATGTTCAAACTTTCTTGGGTTAAATTATAAACTCATACTGGAGCATATATACGTTAAAAGATTTCAAGTTTTAACCTTTTCTTATCCTTATTTTTACAAGCATCGAATGCAATCGTTGTTGATGTCATAGAAACTGCGAATAACAGCGATTAACCTGTCGCACAATAGTTGAGCTTTCTGCTCGTGAACTGGTGCAGTGACCATTGCCAGCACTTCATTACTATGCACATCGGAACAGGTTAACCTCTGGTGGCAGCCAATCACACACTGATTTTGTGCTATTAAATCTTCCCGAGTAACACTAGTATATTAATTTATCTAAAGTTACCTATTGAGATATAATCTACAAATTTATCTTTTTCAAACGTTAGAAACATTTTTGAAAATCCATACATGAGTCTGTCCATGAATAATTTCAAAACCAAGTCGATTATCATTGTCAAGACATTCCATATATAGAGAATATTGAATTGTATGGTGTTCTGACTCTAGGTCTTAAATTATTAACAGAAAGGACGTTAAACCAAGTATTAATAGAAAGGACGTGAGAACAACAATTCTAGTAAAATCAACCAATAATTTAGTGTTCTATGTTACAAAGTGAAACTTTAAGAAATAGTAAACGTATTGTGAATTAAATCCTTAATAATCGCAAAGTTCCTATCACAAGTCCAAAAGTATATAATGTTCCAAATGAATTCCAAAAGTCTTGAATTTCCTGATCTCAATAATCCGAAAGTAGTGTTTTGGTACTGAACACTTTCTAATTACATTGAATAATTTAAATGTATGACTTCTCTCAAATTATATCTGAACACAACAAAAGTGACTCCAGAGACTGATCGTAAAACAAGGATGAGTAAGTTATTACCAAATCACACACACACACACGCACACACACGTAACTGACTAAAATTATGAACACAGTATAGATATACGTAACAATTGCCAGTTAAAGGACAACAAACGGACTAAACACGGAACTTTTGGCATCGCTTGTATGCGATGCATTTCTTAGTGCAGTTATTTGGTATTGCTTCTTCTAGAAGCCATTGGCAAAGAGCATACATTATGGCTGCCTTATCTCTTTAGAGGACGATGAATGAAAATTTTGCTGATGCTAAAAGTCTGTAATGTTGTGGTGCACATTCCTATCCGAAAATTTTATTTTAATTAAGACCATACATTGATGTTTAACTGACACTGATTACTCAAAATTTCTGTTCAATGTTCTTTTCTTAAATATGTTTAATATCAATGTCTCATTAATTCTAGAGGAAGTTATGTCACTGAGACTACACGGTTGAAAATGAATTATACATGATTACATAATATACGGCGTCATTTTACTTAAATATATCATAGCGCAGTATGTATCTTAACTATGAGAATATGATTTTCCAATATTAAAAATACTTTTTCGGATATTACAAAATTATAGAAATCATTTTTTAATATTTGTAAATCCTCCTATTTCCGACATTATTTTCAACCATTAAATCTTTAGATGAAAATTATTAAAATAAATTTGGAAATGTGCATGTATCCTATATAATCAAATTCTGTTGTAGATTCGTTCACTGGCTGATTAGTTCTCTTTCGATCTTATATTGTCCTTTGATATATCGGATGGGGAATAATCGATACATACACCAATAGCGTTTTCTCTTAAATACTATAGCAGGGATGAACACAAGTTATTTTTGGATAGCTCAGAAATGATTCTGGTAGATGTGTTTGTAAGAGACAAAGCAAGGGTTTGCTTAATATTTTCTTCATGTACTATCTGAAAAGTTAGAAATAGTAACAATGACAATAGAATAATTAATCGAAACTAAATGTTTATTACGATGCATTAAAAGATATATAAGTAAATATTCGAAGCCGCAAATGTAGTATTAATCATTTTACCAAATATTTCAACAATTGAAATATTGTATATATATTAAGTTTTGCTAGATATTTAAATAATTAACGACTATGATATACAGTGTAGATACATTACAGTAATTAATGTGTTTTATACAAAATGTAGGTACATTACATGAGCTGCTTTAAAGTCTCCTCGATTTTTCCGTCTCAAAGGACTACACGACGATAAGTTTGATGTCGGTCGAAGGCACAATAACGTTTTCTAAATTGATCTCCAGCTGCATATGAAGCACGCCAAATACCTGTAGATGTAAACAGGACCGGTTTAACCCAATCGGCTACCTGGGCGACCGTCCAGGATGCCAAGTATTGTAAGACACCATAAAAGACGTACACTGTTAGGTTATTCATTTATTATCATTACATATGTAGACTAAATAATTAAATTAATAAATTATCAAGCCAAACGTGTATTATTACAAATAAGCAGTTTATAATAATAAAAAAACTGGCGCAGGTGTAAGATTCGACTAGGGCTCCAAAATACCCTTGCACCGGCCCTGGATAAAGAGCGCATTGTTACTGTTGCTATAGGTTTAACGTCATTTTCAGCTCAAGATAGACTATACATGGCAGCCAGTATAAATGGTCGAGGAAGAACCCGGGAAAACCCCAGAAAGAACCACCGACCCACGAGAAGCTACTGGCAAGCTTTTTCACATGTACACATTGGTTGAGGCCGGGACTCGAACAAAAGCAGAAAGAGATGAGATGGCAGTGATCCGTAACGTGAGCACTTTAGACTACTCCCCATTCGGGGCTCCTTGGAGAGCACTGATGCTACTGACCAAACAGCACACTGTAAACTCCGGATGCTCTCAGGGTACCATCCGCCTAATATCAAGGCCGACTTGGATAAAGCTTACGGATGTAATACTCTGTTATATCTTTTAAATGTGCGGTAGTTTCATTGTTTTCAAAATGGTCGCAAAGACCGTATTCTGCGATGTATGGGAGGAAAGCGGCTATCTCTAAAGAGACAATTGATGAAGATGGTCAATACATAGCGGAATATATTTATATTACCACGGCACTTCTAGGATCACTTGCTAATTCATGTTATCTCATGCATGTGTTTTATCAGAGGCTAATAAAAGGTCAAATAAACAAATATATGTGATTCTAGTTGCATTGAGTAAACAAATTAGGGTAGGTAGGCTGGTACAAACCTTTTTGTGGATCCCGTCGGATTGAAGTGAAACATAAACTAAAAAAAAATCACCATTTGCATCCGGAATTTGGATTCAATCGTAGTCAAATCCCTTTATTTTGTTTCCTCCCCAGCTTTTTCTTCTATTTTTGAAATTGCCCACCCCAACCAAAGAAAAGTGTAGGGTCGGCAGGAAAATTTATAGTAGGTTTCATATCTAGAATCACATATACTTTATTTGTCTTAAAAGACCCGCTGCTTTCCCACAGCTAGAGGTATGAATACGTCAAAAGAAATAAAAATGCCTCAAACAATGTGCATAGTTTGAAAAGGAAATTATTTAGGTTTGTAAATTAATCTGTGAAAAGGCTACTTCTTATTGTTTATATCAAAATTCTTCCCTTTATTATATACCCATTTAATCTTATATGCTTGCTCTGGCGTACTATACAGCTGTTCAGTCCTCATTTCCGTACCACATACCCAGGTTCGAACTAATTGTATGCCTTCTTTGACGTCCGCGCGTATGTTTTTAGATGCAGTTGAATCTAACTTCAACAAAACCGAGTTCGTTGAATTTCTTTCATACAGTAAAGATTAAAATATATTAAAAAGCGTAAAAAGGAGGTATGTAATAAATATAATATAGCATTTGTGTTTTGTGCTGAGTCGGAAAGAATGGAAATTATCAATATAACACCAATTTTGATAAGTCACTTCAAAGAAACTTGATGGTTCGTACTCTGATCAAGATACTCTGAACCTTTACCACAGAGATATATAATAGTTTAAGTAACGATAGATGTTACTACAGCAATTGATCTTCAAATCAATCTGCTACCAGCTGCAAAGTGTTGAATTCTCGGAGTAAGGACCTGAAACAAGATTCAAGATATCGAAGAAACTTCTGAACCGTGCACTTTTGATTTCGTTTTTGCTGTTGTATTGATAACTAAGGGAAGAGACATTCCATAATGTAAATCATCTAAATAAACACCAGCCAGAAAAAAATTAAACTTCAGACTTTCTCAAATATTGTCTCCGATTTTATTTTATTTTAATGGAGCAAAGTATCAGTAGAGGAACTATCAATTTGTCTATTAATTGTAGTGAAGATTCATTTGTCTATTAACAGTACTGAAGATTCAAAATTCGTTGAGTAAATCTCGGAATAATATTTATCAACATTCTCAGCATAATGTTAGGCGTATCTACGCAGCACCATTGACTCTGACTGAAATTAAGAATAATTACATCTTATTACAATGATGTTGAGACTTGTTCATCACTGGGCACAAACAAGGAGTTGCATTTATGTTTGCATTTTAAATATTCAAGTAGAAAAAAAGAAAAGGTAAGAATATCGTTTGGAATTTTCTTTTCAAAAATATCCGAAGACTATTATAAACCTAACCCGCTCGTTAGATAGAGATTTAATATTCGTTTGTTTATTTATGTTTTTTATAATTAAATTAAATGATGCTTAAATTATCACCTATAGTTAAATATATTAATAATTTCGTACAATTAAAACATAAAACATAAAGTCTAAAAGTCATGTGAATTAAGGACATTTATATATAATTAAACGTTTTTAATTTTAGACAGTATATTAAAATGCCCCTTAAATTTGCTTGGAAGTGGAGCGTGTATTCAGTATGTAGAGTAACTAAAATTTTCACTTACTGGTCCTAAACCAATGTAACGTTTGATAAATAAAGAACAAAATCCACTAACATGTGATTGCAATTCAGATTCATTCACATATCCAAAGCACCAAACTTTTAAAAATCTCATGTGAGTTTTCAGTGGTTTTCACGTTATCTTTCATAAACCTTCACATGCCTTAATTCATTTTTCTTTTCAAGTTACAAACTTTAAAAACAATATTTAAATTAAAAGGGGAAAATTACAAAAACCATAAACTGCTTTGTTTAGAGTCAATGGGGAATGAATACGTTGATATGGAGTAGGAATATACATCTCGGCCTGACGGCCTCAGCATATTCCTACGCCGTATCAAGCTCGTTCTTTCCGCCCACTGGGAACAAACAATATGTATTTCTGTCTACATATAGACTAATTATAAATGTAACTTGGTCCAATAGTATGTACTGTGAATCAAGATTGTTATAAGTTGTATTGTTCTTCAAAGTACTTGAAAATAAAAGACTGAGAAGCTCCTGTGTCCCTCAAACGTTTAATTGGATTGGATTAGCCGAATCACCCAAGAGTGATATAGAACCCTACGATATGAAAGGTTCATAATTCTCCATAATAAAATCAGACTGGGGTTTATTAGACGAAACAAATGTATTGCTTTCAATACATGACCGTGACCTTGACTTCTTAGAAAAAAGAGCATTTGGAATAGGTCTGTCTTGATTCTGATCCCTATTTTTCAATTTGTTGCAAATCAGAAATAACGTTTCCTTTCTTCTTGCAATAGGTACACGTAGGAAGAGACAATGATCTTTGATCAAGCTTATCTGAAGCTTGATTTTTGGAAGTTGTACCAGTCTGAGATTTAGAAGGGCTTGTATTAGGCTGAAATACTTTTCTGAAAGAAGACTGATGAGTGAAAGTCTTATTTACAAAAAGAACTTTTGGAGTTAAAGAATACTCAGCAGCAGCAAGAGCATCATTTTCCAAGGTTTCGATCTTATGCTCGTCAAGATAAGTCTTAATGTCACTATGGACACAGTTCCTGAACTCTTCAAGACAAACAAGCTGTTCGAGACTTTCATAATATTTCTTATTCAACTTTCTTGGCTAAGCACCATCTATCAAATAACTGCTTCTTTTCTCTAGTAAATTCGATATGAGTTTGTCCAGCTTCTTTTTTATAGTTTCTTAATTTTTGCCGATAAGCTTCAGAGACTAACTCATGATCTCATCATAGTCAACACTGTGATGAACTGACAGTGAATGGTAAATATCACTAGCTTAACTATTAATAATCACACATTATAATAACTGAGTCCAATGTTCCCTTGGCCATTTCAAATTTTCGGTAACTTTTTCAAAACGAGAAAAATAGTTGTAACCTTCTTTTTCTCTGAAAGGGGGCACTAATCTAATATTCTTTGCAACATCAAAACTTAAATTTGTATTTGAAGTGCAGATGTGCTTTTCACTTGCCTGTTCCATTTCTTATTCTAAATTGATAATCCCTCTCTTCATTCTCTCTTTGCATTTGCATCTCTTTCTCTTCCTTTTGTAACTGTAATTGCATCTGTTTCTCCTCTTTCTCCGATTATAAATGCATCTGCTCTTTCTGTAACTGCATTCGTTCTTTTTGTAACTGCATTTGTCTTTCTTTCTGTCTTTCTTCCTTATCTAACTGCATTTGCATGTTTTTCTTTCTCTCTTTCCTCTCTCTCTCTCTCTCTCTTTCTCTTTCTCTCTCTTTCTTTCTCTTTCTCTCTCTCTCTCTCTCTCTCTCTCTCTCTCTCTCTCTCAAATTGTAACTGCATTTGTTTTCTTCTTTCTGAGGTTCCAAGGTGAAATTGAAAAAAAGAACTTACGGTTTTAAGAACGAAATTAAAACTTAATCCAAGAATTATAAATTATTAGTCCTAGTAATAAAATGTTCTAATGAATTTGAGTTCGAGTCCCGATCAAAATCCAAATTGGAACGCGATGACGAATACTGTAGCCCGTATAGTACGGCTGTGTCTACAGATCTTTGTTGTACCACGGAAAATAATATTCCGGTGTTTGAATTCCGAATAAAATTTCAATATGTTTTTTTCCAAGATTTCTATATGAGCACTTAAATATTCTCCAGGGAAAAGAATTAATCTCTTAGAATTCATATAATTTGAAAAAAAAATTAAAATGTAACTCCAACTGGTCACAAAAGAAAAAACACCTTGATATATAAGTGTTTAAAAGCCCAAACTGAATTATTTCTCAAAATATCCGTATTAAACCTAGCTACTGCGCAAAACAGATGCCCGTATGTGGGTCACGTGATCACTTTCTATAAACATATATAAACTTTACATCACGTACTCCCAGGACAGCATCGGTTTCACTCTTTAAATCACATATTAAGAATGAATAAAAAAGAAGTTTTTACTCAACTGTTACTAATTTGAAATCAAGCTCATGAAATAAAGACACAAAGTTCTTTTTAGGTGTTTAGGAAAAACAGTCAGGTCAAACTAATTTCTGGAAAATGTCAAATTCCAGTAAACAAAATTACCAGAACATGTAATGGAATTTTAAAAAATAATATTAAAACTAAGAAACAACAATTAAATTAAATCAAATATAAATTAAACCAAATATACCATTACGTTCGGTTAAGATAAGACATCATAAAGACAGCAATGTTTATTCGCAAATAAACTAACAATTGCACCTTCACCTGGATGTTTGCTTTAACACGATCGAAAGCACATTTACTTGATTGATATAATCACAAAAAAGATGTTAGGCAGATGTTTAAGTCATATTAATTCAATCGATATAAAAAAAAATTATAAAACTTATAAGCAGGTTCATGTTAAATATTAAGAGCAGTACGTTCACAAACTGCTCGCAATGCCTTTTATTCCGTTAATTCCAAAGAACACGCTAATCATCTCTATCCCCTACCAGATATATTCAAGTACTATGTCAGTATGAGAGCGGCAAAGCAACAGTTTTGAATACACTGGGAATTAGCACGATTTAACATCTAGATAGCGATTCTGAGTGAAACTCGCCTGGCCTAGAAAGGACAGCCTATTGAAGTATTCGATGGCTGCACCTTCTTCTGGAGTGCGAGAAGTAAAGAAGAGTAACACAAAGATGGTGTTCGGTTTAAAATCAAATCACAGTTAGTCAGCATGCTCTCAGATCTCACAAAGTGAGCGAAAAACAGACCCAGGGTAAAGACACTGCCACTGGCTGAAAAATGACATGCAGCTATCAAAAGTGTCTATGCACGCATCATGATCAGCCCAGTTTAAGGATTCAGAAGTGCTGAAGGCAGGCAACTTTATTTTCTTGATGACTTAACTGCCACGGTTGGCGCAGATTAGCACACATGGTCAGGCATCATCAGCAAACATGACTTTGGCCAATGCTTCGACGGACTCCTCCTCTGATAAAATTCACTGAACACGACCTCACCAGAACATTCTTCCGCCTTACCCCCACCTTAACCTTAAACCGCACAACAAAACATTTTTATACACCTGCGCTTCAAGCACTGGTATCCTATTCATTACGTTAAGGTCATGAGAAGAGAAAGGAAGGATGTCAGAGTCATAGAGGCCATCAGAAGTGTAAAATGCAGAACCGACCACGCGCTAATAGTCTCCAGGCTCAATATCCGATTCAATCAGGCAGAATTCAACAAGACAAAACAGACGCACATAACGTCGACGAAAGCTGGGTATTGTTCAGAGACTATGTATGTCTTTACACCCCAAACCCTCTGTCACAACGCAAGTAAACATCTCGATAGCTTGATGATAATGGTATTGACCTATGCACAACTCTGGGTGAGAAACATCGGTTCCAAACGTTCGGTTTAGATACAGTATTTCATCATCTAACACGTTAGCCTTTAACATCATCAATAAAGCATTACAATGCCAACCTCAGATGCAAAACATGAAGGTGTAAGAAGGCTTTTCTTATTTAGTCTTACTCAAACAGGGATGATATTTTATGCTGCTTGGAATCTAATATATGGGTCATAGTTATCAAGAACATCTCAAGTACTGAGCGCTGACGGCACCACTTTGCTCACAGATGAGCGAAACGCTTCAACGACGTCCTGAATCATCAATCCTCTGTCAATGAGAACTCAACTATAAACTGCCATAGGTTGAAATCAACCACTTGCTTATCCACCATAGCTGACTGAAAATAAGAAAACAATTGACTAACTCTCAAAAGGCAAATAGACCTCAGCAAATACAAAACTGACTGACCGCTTCCAATCAATGTTGGCTCAATGAACTACATCCAAAGAGTATAGAATGTATCCGTCGTTCACATGCACAATGGGAAAGGCAACAGACAATCATGCCACAGTCAGAGAGAAGATATTTACACCTCGTCAGCTCCAGAAACATGCCATGAACAAACCTCCAGTCTATATACCACTTTTAGCAACCTGTAAAATGTAAGAGAGCGCAGATACATTAGTCTGCAACAAAGCTAAAGGTCTAAAAAGCAAAATTGTTGCCGACCCTTTTGTACGCATACAAAACTTGGACGAAATGCCAAGAAACAGAAACATTTCAGCACATGATGCCTGAGTAAACTGGTGAACATAGGATAGCAGGACAAGGTCATAGACACTGAGGTTCTCACACGGGTAAGCATTTGAAACGTTTACACGCTGCTGACGAAACCGTAACTGAAATGGGTTTGTCCAGTCACCAGAATATCAGACGAGAGACAACCAAGATCTTTTACATCGAGCTGAAGGAGGAAAAGCTATATCAAGGATGTCAGAAGAAACGCTTCTAAGACGCACACAACTCACTGCTAAAACAATTTAATATTTACCATAAATTTGGGAAGATACCGTACAGGACCGAAAATTAACGTTAACTTTGACAACCTTGTTGACGATAGTAGTCGTAAGCTGTTTTATCAGTAGGTAGTAATTCACAGATCTTTTCACTACAGGAAATTTTGGGAAAATGTTCGAATGACAATTGCTGTCAAAATTAATTACTATCTTCATTTATAGGATTGATCACTTATTTTAGAGTCATTGTAACAAAAATATATCAAACTTAAAGCAAGAAATATTTTAAACTTCGAGGAAATGTGAGTCATTGAAATTCGACCTGCTGGTATACCAGCCTAGATTCAGAAGATCGCTAAAATGAGATAATTATTTAAGAGTTTAATGTAGTATTTTCCTGAGTTTATCGTGGTTAAAATGTCAGTTGCCGAATCACACAGCAAGGACACTAGATAAACTGTGTGAGTCGACAACAGCAGCAGGACGGGTGAACAGACTCTAATAGGTATATCCTGGAATTGTTATACCCTGGAATTGCAAAAAATGTATTACCAAAATTTGGTACAATCATAGAGTCGCGCCGCCCTGCTTCTATACATAGGTTAAAATATTTTATCAAGGCCAATTTGATATCTTGTTCTAGGGTCATGCAAATTGATCGTTATAAATCCGTGTGGAGATAACTGAGCTTGACTAATTTAGTTTCTGAATTTAATAATGTCCATGTCACCGCTGCACCAAGTTTGGTGAATTTTCCTCATTGTGTGTGTATCTAGGCCATTAAAAACTGCTAAAATGTTACAATTATGCCTAATTACTTTTAGAATTTGTGTATACCGTTGAGTAACATAAATAACATCAGTATTTTTATATCTACCTTGAGAAAATATCCTTGCAGGATTTGACTGCTTATCCAACATCACATCGTCATACACAACTAAATTATTAATAAGTTCATCAATACAATCAACCGATGATGCCTCATCAATATCAGTAATAAATTCGATAACATCATCGTGGTGCTCATTTAACAATCTTGCATTTTCATTGAAATCCTTTAATACTTCATAACATCCTTGATCGTCAACACTTGGTGCTACTAAATACAATTTATCCCATTTTAACCATCTCATTATCAAATTAAGCAACAACTGTTTTTCCACTACCAGGTGGAACTATTATAATCATTCTAATATAATTCGGTAACGCAGCATGATGTTTAACTGGTTCTTGTTTTTTTGTGGCGGAAAAATCAATCACATTCATGATATAATTATACCATGGATTTATATTGTGTAAAATGTAAGGAGCCTACCCCAACAATTGGTCTGACTACGGTTGTAACGCGCAATAACAGATCAGCTGCTACAGGTACATGTGTGCGATGTGGCACAAAAAAGTTTAGATTTATTTCATCTGGTCGTCGACGGAAACCAGCAGCAAAGCCAGCTAAAAAAAGTCAACGGCAAAGTTAGTTTTAAAAAAAAGAAAGAAAGGGCGGTGATGTTGCAGTACAATTAGCAAAATTACCCGGAATCCCTTGGGCTAAATATCCAGGAGAAAAACATCTTCCGGGATATGATTATTGCGGTCCCGGAACCCGACTTGATATCAGACTTGACAATCATGATCAACCAAAATCAAATGAAGAACCAGTAAATGCTATTGATAATGATGTTCATGATATTGCCTATCGAAGTAACGATTTACAACAAAGGCATCTCGCTAACGTAAAATTAATTCATACATTAAATTCTATTCCTAATAAATCAATCAGGGAAAAATTAGCTAGTTGGTTAATCAATACTGCAATGAAAGGTAAATTATCATTAGGTGCTGGTAATTAATATTATGGAATTAATTTATTATTCTCCAATTGGATTTTGGAAAGGTAAAGCAGCAATTAATAAACTTGTTAAAGCTGCAAAAGTAAACATTTCTACTGCAGCAAATTGGTTATCTAAACAGGCAATATGGCAAATTTATCTACCACCGCCTAAACGAATTCAGTATGCACATTTTGATGTTAGTGTTCTTAATGAAGTTCATCAAGCTGATATTATGTTTTTGCCTCATGATATTATTAATCAAAAAACATACAAATATGTGCTGACGGTAGTTGATATTGCAAGTAGATATAAAGAAGCAGAACCATTATCAACAAAAACTGCCGTTGACGTAGCAGATGCATTTAAGAAAATTTATCAACGAGGACCTCTACGATGGCTAAATTTACTTCAGGCTGATCCAGGTAGGGAATTTTTAGGTGCGGTATCATTTTTAATGAAACAAAATGATGTTAAAATACGACGAGGACATACTGGAATCCATAATGATCAGGCAATTGTTGAACGATTCAATAGAACACTTGCTGAGCGGTTATTTGGATATCAATATGCGAGGGAATTTATTCAGGATATGAGATCCTACGAGTAGGTTGAAAGATTACTAAATGTAATATATCCGCGATAAATAATGAAACAACTCGAGCATAAATATGAGACCGACCATCGCGTTTACAAAAAATACACACCAACACGACGACGTGATTTTTCAACACAACCCGTATTAGGTAGCATCATCGTGAGATATTTATATAAACCAGGTGAACTTGAATGTGGCAGAAAAAGAGCAACTGATCAAATTTGGAGTATTACAACACATAAAATATCCGCCGTGACGAGATCAGCTGGTAGACCAGAAATTTATATACTTGATTCACTTGCTCCTCAACGTGGATTTACACGTGAAGAACTACAAGTAGTTCCTAAGGATACTCAATTACCACCTAAATCACTCAAATAGCACGTCGATTACACTCCAAACACGCCAACGTGACATTTTCTCGTGTATGACCAAGAAGATTATTTTTTCTGTCTACGGTGAATTGTCTTGAATCATTTTTTTAATATTTCCATAACATTATACAATTACAACCCGCGCAGTGATTATTCTATTGTTGTTTCAGCGACATAATAAATTCAACATCAAGGTCAAATTCGTGATTATTTTTTTTATCAAATCGTTTGTAGCTGGATATTTTTTTTCTTATTACATCGTCGTCGGTTTCATCATTAATTATCAACTTGTCTAGGATAATTCGTCTTAACTGAGATATTTTTCTAACCCTAGATACAGCTAAATAAACTAAATTTGACCATTCTATGCGATCATCAACAATCCCAACAACTATATCAGAAATAGTTAATCCCTGAGATGAATGAATTGTCATTGCATATCCAAGTGTCCACGGAGATTTATCCATATGTAATGCTTCTTCGGCAAAATTAATATTAACTGTAACAATATCATTCAACACTAAATTTCATTTTCCTTGTCCTGGTACATCAAAGTCAATATTTTGTCGTCGTGTATCTGCTGGTCGATAACATAATGGAACCTGCATCATTGGAAATTTCTCTCGTTGTAACTGAAATAATTCCCGCTGAAGTGTATCTCTGGCTATTTTTCTACTCGCAACTATCAAATCATTTGATTTCCACGATTGTAAAAAGTCCTTCATGGATGTTTCTGAAATTATTCTGCGCATAAATTCACACTGAATTTTATTCGGTTGTAATCGAATTAATTTTTTAAACTCACTTAATTCTGCATAAAGTGATCTATAATCGGTATCAACTTCTTCGTAGTAATCAACACAATTCTTTAACCAATTATGTGAAGATGTTCCATCCATAGGACTTGGTTGACCGTGATCACCACACATGACTACAGCTGTATTTTTCAATAATAACCAATCAAGAAATGTTTTTAATATTTCCAACGACACAGTACAAATTTCATCCCAAATAATAACTTTATTGATATATTTCTCTCCCATTCTATCAGAAGTCCATGTACCACCGCTGTATTTGAAAAAACTGTGATAAGTATACGAATTAACTCCTCGTTGCTTCATTTCTCGCGCAAGTCTTTGTGTTGGTGTTAACACGATCACGTCGGAGTTTCTAAATAATTCTATTACTCGTGTTGTTTTAACCAGAACAACCTGGACCGTTCAAGTTAACTGTTTTATGTCTAGATGCTGGATCATACACGGATGGAGACGACGAAATTTCTGATATCTCATCGTGATAATAATTATCCCTAATTACAACATCAGCTGATTCGCAATAACCGAGTATATTTTCATTTTTAATTCTCCATGAACCCCATAATGAACCATCACTTACTAAACCTTCTAGCAGCGCTGATTGTTTTTTATCGATATAAAACGAGTCCGTAGCTACTCTAACTGCGTCATTGGGAAATTTATTTATCATTGATAGTAAGTTTATAGAAACATAAGCTAACATCGAAGATCTTAAATGAGTATATTGAGGAGATTCTCCATCTATGTAACTAACAACTGTACCTAATTTATCCCCACACGACAAGTAAATATTTTCTCGATTACAAAATATATTTCTCGCAGCGGTATCAGCGATTATAAAATCTAATTCAGCATCATCCATGATTAATCGTGAATGATGTCTTCGGTGATCATATGCTCCACCTTGAGTAAATTTACCAATTATTTTTCTACCGAGATCTTTAGCTGTTCCATCGTCATGTTCCGCTGGTAACCAAACATCAGTTTGTTTTTATACCATATAATTGCCTCTACGATCATCAATGACGTTAATATTGAACAATCAATCATATATCTCAGCAGTGCTATATGAACCCAGCGACGCTCTGAAAAATGTCTACCAAACCAAATATAACAGATTTTATGAAGATTTTTAGCAAATTCAAATGATATTACACGAGCGAATCCCGTCAAAGGAAAATCTGGCAGCGGACCATTAATTGATACTCGTGTCATCTCCACGCTAGGATGTCCGAATATTTTAAATCATTCAGCACATTTACCTAGTCCTAAAAAACTTCCTGGATAACACGCGACCATATCAACGGATATCATATCGACGTAATTATATTTAGTATTCCATAAACCGCCCTGTCCATATTCGATGCAACTTTGTTGGACATCTTTGAGAAATTCATTTCTTGTTGGTTTCCATAGATTTTTTCCCCGAGCAGCATGAGCAGCAACCGATGTAACTGTAAAACAATGAACTAATAATTGTTCTGAATTTATTGAATATTTTTCCTCTAGTTTTTTATCTATTCGTGTAATGATTCATTTCTGTATAAATCGCCATTAGGTTTTACAAATTGATCGTATTCCTCCTAAGAGCTTTTAAATAACCATACCGACACAGGATCGGATTTACTCATTTCGTAAATAAAATTAAATATGTTCTCATTAGAATAAAATTTTACAATACGATCTCGTGGAAATATTGTTACAGCGGACGTCCAAGCATGTAAATTATGATCAATAATTGTGATTGGTGTTCCTCGAAATTTTTTTACTGATTCATATAAAATTTCCCCCGATAAAGTTTTCGCTACCATGGGAAATTTTAGTTTACTCGATAATTCAGCAACATCATTTATTGATGCTCCTTCAGCGACTGATTCAGCCCATGTAATTATTTTTTTACGTCTTAAATCTGTTAAACCTGATCCACGTTTTGTGTCTGCGAAATATTCCATTATTCGCTCGGCTACACAATTTATTCCTGACGGAGAAAGTTTCATTAGAGCGAGATCCTTAACATCGGGTTTATTATTTAGCTGATAAATTCCATAAACAACTGCTGTTACAGGATAGGATCGTTCGTAATATGGTTTATCAATTCCAGTTAATAGACCAGGTCTAGAATCACCAGACACAATAACAGGTTTTTTCCACACGATCACGTTTATCACGAATAATCCATACATCATTGTCGATCATTTGTACAATAAATTTTATTCTAAAGGTAAATTTCTTATCGCGATGATTACTACCGATATAATCGATTATTTTTTCCGCTCGTGTATCATTCATCGTATTATCAATAACACCGTCAACACCGATGGTGTTGTTCATAATTTTCCATGTAGACCACACATGAGATCTCCATCATCGTAAAACTCTTTTTGTTTGCACTATTAACGTCATTTAAATCGTGTTCGACATAATCAAGATCAAATAAATTCATGTTATATTTTAGACAAATATTTAATAAATGGTTAATGATCGGTTTGTTAGATTATTGTGGAAAATCATGCAGAAGTTTACAGTGTATTCGTCGGGGTGGTTCAGGACCAACTCATTGTATGCGGTGTGGTGCTGGAATCAGAGGAAAAACTTGATTATGTGCAGATTGTGGCGAAAAGCGCTACAGAGAACTTAAAAGATATTATGACAAAAAAAAATAATGACAACGATAGAATTATCAAATACGAAGAGGATTATTTAAATAAGTTTTCAGGCAAATCTTAATTTAGACAAATGATATTACTATATGAGCGAAGTATTCACGAAGCATCCAATCATTGAAAACTACGAAGCATCTTGCAATGGTGTGGTTAGAAACTGCAAAACCAGTTGGTAATAATATCAATGTTGGTTATCTTCATTTCAAAGCCGGAAAGAAAGATTATCTCAATCACCGCTTTATATACAAGTGTTTCTTCGGAATAATCAAAGATGGTCTTGTAATTGATCATATTGACGGAAATAAACTAAATAATTCCATATCAAACCTTCAAGCGATCACACAGAGTGAAAACTCTACATGAGGAAACGCCGGTGGATGTAGAGAACCAAGAGCTGTTAAATCAATAAATATGGAGACTGATGAAGAAATAATATTTCAGTCGATGAACGTTGCTGGAAAATATTTCGGTATTAATTCACGTTCGGTCAAACACGCTGCAGATGAAATAACCAAATCAGCGTTTTCATATAAGTTTGGAAGCTGGTTTTCTTATGTTCCTTTGATATTACATTAAAATAATTTTATTTCAATAATTTAGAAATCAGATTATATTTTGTACTTTTAGAAATATGATATTCAGTATATTATAATGAATGACGAAAATATCAACGATGTCATTGATGCTATTGAAAGATTAAAAAATAATGGGATAAAAATATCTGATGAATTAATGATTGAAAAAATTATCTCTGATTTTGAAATACTAGTGCAGAATAAACACGAAGGAAGATATATTCTACCAGCCGAATACAGATTTATAAAAAAAAGATCCAGTCTGCGATGTATCAATCATTAGCTACCGTGGATGAAACACAAATAAAGGAGTTTGCCGATTTGTCTAGAGCAAATGAAAAAATTAGATAGAATTATCCCACGAATACGAAGCAAAAAAGATAATTAATACTCGTGTAAGACTATTAAGAAAAATATTAGATAGCGACGAAAAGTTAAAATTTAAAAAAAATCATATTTTGTTAGTTTTAATTGATTTTTATCTATTTTTCTTGTTTTTTTTACGACTAGAGGTTGGAAAGGTCTACGATTTTACAAGTAAATTAATACTTAGTGCTTCGTCCCTTAGATCAAGTAAATTCCCGGATTGATCTGTTAATCTAAAATTCGTTCTTGATAATAGACGAGCATGATATCGCAGATAAACCGGATTGATTGGTTCTTGCAAGATTAAATATCCGGGTGGTTCTTTTGGTGAAAACGAATAAAGAATAAATCTTTGCCGAGCTTGATTTGATATTGCTGTGTCGGTACTATAATTACCTTCGACGATATCACAACCAAGATTAACCGCGACCACGGTTGTTATATTTACTGTTTCTACGGATATATGCCGTCCACTCCTCGATGGATCATTATTGTGTCTAAGGATAGCTGCATGCGGTGGTAGTAATTTTCTCCACGCGGCTAGCATGTCAGAAAATAACTCATCAATGACATCTTTGACGGATTTTCTTAATTCGGGTGCATTATAACCGGAAAATTTATAATTTGGCAGCGACGCCGTTGTCAGCGAATACGCGGTTAAAAATTTTTGTTTGCCGTCTAAATCTTTAGTATTAATTATTGCCTGAATTACTCGCTCGTTAATATTTTCCATGTCGGTTCCGAGCTGATTCAGTATTTCTACGCGTTTAATAATCTCGCTACATGAACCTGATACATTAAAAAAACACTCCTGAAAATACTGTCGTAGCAGCTGCAGCTGTCGTTTATGTTCTTGATTAATATATTTAAAATATTCAATGATATCACTTAGTTCAACAAATGTACTGAAGATTCATTCATCTTAAGTAGTTATAATAAGTTCCCACATTATATCGTTTTTATTTCTGAAGAAAATTTTACTACTCCAAGTTGCATCTTTTATTCCAAATAAATGTTGTTTGTAATCTGGATCAATATCATGATATGATTGTTTGTCAGTGATATAATCGGATTTTTTGGGTTCTGGTGGTATCTGTGGCGTTGGTGGTTGAATTTCAGACCATCCTAGAACAGTTCTAATTGAACTCTGATAAATATCTACGGCAAAATTAGGTGATTATATCTCGATGACCGAGGTCAGCGTTGGTTCGTGAGCGGATATTTTTATTTTAGGTTCTTCCCCGGTGATATTTTTTATTCTGCGTAATAACTCATCATTGATTTCTTCGATATGATAGCTACCGGTTGGTAATCCAACGACAATACAATCAGGAGTACCATCAGGTTTATTTTTATTTGCGAACACAAACGAATTATTTGATAGTAATTTACCAAATGATTTTGATCTGATGTTGGGCCAACTGTGATACACTCGTAATTGTGCTAGCGCGATTTCATCAACGGGAATTGCAGTTGGAAAATTAACACTAAATTCTGGCTTAGTCGAACTTACCGAAATCATCGTGGTTTTGTGTGGAATTGTGTTTGTTGCAATCTGTTGAAGTAATTCCAACATTATTAATATTTGCAGCTTTAATATCGGCTTGATTATAAATTTTAATCATTGACGAAAATTCAAAATCAGATATAATTTTGATTACGCGACTGTTGCTTTGTGTAACTGGATCACATATTCGGATAATTTCTCGTTCGTACAAGAACATATTTGTTTGCAATGATATTAAGGACACCTGCGATCGTTGTTGCCGCTGAAATACAAATTGTCACGACTACGGGTGCCATCATTGTTACCGCGGGTAATATTATACCGGTTCCAGCAACAGCCGTGGACACTGAATAAACAATTACGTCATCGATGACTAATCGTCGTCGATATTTTTTTATTTTTCCCGTGTACATGTCAATGATATTTTTCAGCGACGTTTGCCACTCACGCGCTTGATTGTAACTGTATTAAGATGCATCATTGGGGGTACTCATTATTTTATTTTATCTAGTAAATGATTGAGGTGATTCAGCTATAAATTCCATGCACCACCAAAATGATGTTCGATTTGTTGTCTTATCGGTTTCTAACGTAAATGTTTCTTCGATTCCCTTATTTAATAAAACAGTTAAAAATCCGAGAAACCTATCTCTGGGATGTCGCCAGGTGTATTCTGTAGTAATTATTCTGAATCTCACAGAACTAAAAACATATAATCTGTATACGCCAGTGATCGCTGCGGTGTATTTGATGGTATTATTTTCTTGCGACCATACCGAAGATCCAGTCGATGTCGTATATACGACGTTGTTGACCTGTGACGAGGTTATTCCTGATGGAATTTTAATAAGACCGGTTTTTTCAATAACTCCAGGAATTAATACTCGAACTCCCTCAAACAGGTCAATGTTGGCCTTGATATCAGCGAGTTTTTTGTTAACTTCATCTATTTTTCTAATAGTTTCATTGATTTTTGCAGTGGCAGTTTCATCGGTTTCTCTAATAGTTTCATCGGTTTTTCTAATAGTTTCATCAGTTTTTCTAATAGTTTCCTGGAGATTTGTGAAATCACTCACGTGAGTGTTATACTCGTTTCGTCGAATTATATCATTTAATTTAATATTGCTCGTTTTTAATTTTCCGTGTTGATCCTGAAAAATAACAACCTCATATGGATCTAATCCTGATAGCGCTAAAAGATTATTAATCTCGTCCTTTGTTGCATACTTTGATAAATCCACGTCGGTTTTTTTTTTTTAACATTCGTGATGAGAGAGATCTTCCGTAAATATCAACCATTATTTATCAGTGATTGATTTAATTTATCAGCGGTATATTCGTGAACGACCAAATGGTATGGTTTAGTTGATTTTGATAATTCATCAAGAACATTAATTGCTTCACCGCCACATATTGGCGGATCGGTTAGTGTTTGTGTAGGTAACGTCGAATACCAAATTGGAGCGTTCGATTGTTGTGCATAACTTAGAAATTCCCGTGGTGGCGCTAATCCATACAAGTCAAAGTAAATAATTTCACGTGGATTTATCGCATAAGCAACCCAGTGGGTTCTTGGACCAACACTCGAATCGAGATTTATAATTCCTGTTTCGTTATGATTCGGTTGTTTCGGTAACTGATCTCGCATAAAAACACCTCTGAAGAATTTTATTTTTATTTTTTTAGCTGCATCAATTAAATCAAGATTTGACATTGGTGTGATTCTCACTGTGGAAAACGTTTTGGGTACCACGATGGTGGGGTTCCTGGCAGTCTTAGGCCGCGTCCCTTTTTTATATGTTCCTCTTGTTATTTTTTCTGCTAGTTTACTACCGGCGTATCCAGCAGCACCTAATACAGCCGCCTTTGTGGCAATTGGAGCAGCAGCAGCTATTTTTGCAACCAACGCGGGTAATAAACCGAGAAGTGTGAAAAAAAAACACCTACTTTAATCATATCTTTGATGGTGCTCGGAGAAAGATCAGTTTGAATCCCGGTCTTTGCTGATTTCGCTTTATTAAAAAATTTTATTTGAGTTTTAGTTAGCGATAATTTATTTGGACCACCGTTGGAAATTTGATTATTTTTTAATGTTATTTTTGCTCCACAGAATTTTTTGGTTTTTGATTGAAGTTTTTTAACCTGACCCGGAGTCAGAGTCACACTAACATGATCGTATGGCATTTTATCATAAAAACGATTGATTTAAATTAATCTCACATTTTTTCCACTGGAGCATCAATTACTCTCATTCGTCCACCAATACCTTTGAGAAACATAGTTCTATCGCTACGTATGACGGTGATTGCTCTAAAATCAGCAGGACCCGCATTATATATTTTAGCTCGGAAATGTATGTCAACGACGGACTGTTTTACTAAATCAATATGTTCAAGTGAAAAATAATAAATCGGATAAAATGTTGTGAAATCTAATTGTGATATTTGTAAACCGCTATCAACATTTTGATCTTGTCCCATATAACTCATTAAACGATGATAAGCAGGCGCCAGTGAATTAGTAGTAAAATCTAATGATATCTCCTCAGATGGTTCTTGATGTCCATTTATTCTCAATGATACTTAAGTTTATCAAATATCATTGGATTTCTTCCTTGTTCGTTGAATCGATTAGACAACTGAAAAGCAATAAAGATATGTCTTGGTGCAGAACTACCTTGCTGTGATGATATATGCCAAGTAAAAGTATCAGTTACTTTACTAGTGATACTATCAGTATTTGTTGTTAACCACGACATTATTGATTTACCGCCTTGATCCATAAAAGAAAGTAGCTTTTCTTTTCTTCAATGAGCGATGGAGTCATCACTGGCATCCATAGTGTAAGTTTAGATAATACTACTTTACCAGCATCACCAATCACCACCCTCTCTCCAGATAGCATCATTACTAGTATCCTTTCGATAAAGAACAACTGTGTGTTTAGCTCCGAAAAAAACCTTTTTGAAACCTCTACAAAATCCAAAATTGTGAGTTAATGGAATTGCACATAAGAACCGCTTATTATTACCATCTAACATCTTTCTACGCGTAGCAAATCCTAAATTAAAATTATCATTACTACCCACAGCAGCGGCAGTGTGTGGTTTTTCTTTTTTTGGTCGTCTTATATCATATGGTCTGTGATCAACGTAATCAGAATTATCCTTGGCAAACATCATAGTCGGACCAGCTGATCTAGTATAATCGTCTGAATACCTCGCTAGACCTATAATCGTTGTAGCAACATCATTATAAATTGACTCAATTTCTTTTCCATCAGTCATATATATAGCACCTTTAAATAATGCCATAACACGGTTATTGACGAGAGCAATTCTGACATCGTCTCCATATGCGAGATTATCTGTTTTTGTAATTTCACCCACAACCTCAATAAATGCTTCACAGGGTAGAAAATATCTGCTTGTATCATGAACCCGTAGTTCAACTCGTCCAGGTTGATTTGGCATCACTGCATCATATGCATCATATGAATAATATTGATACTCGCGTATTGATTCATCTGTATCCACCCCTTCATCCATGTTGAAAGCTGAGTCGGATATTCGATTAAACATTTTATTATAAATTGGTTATCTTCTAAGATGAAGACCACTTCCCGATATCAGACTTGTATTTGCTCGTTCGGTTCCTTGATTTATTAAATCTGCTAGTTTTTGATTTTCTGCCTCTTGATTTATCAACTCTGTTAATTTTTGATTTGCTGCATCATTTATTACCTTACTAACATCACTAGGCATCACCGAGGTGCTTGGCAGTTTGACCGGAACCATCTTAGTGCTAGGCAATTTGACCGGAACCATCTTAGTGCTAGGCAATTTGACCGGAACCATCTTAGTGCTAGGCAATTTGACTGGAATCATCTTAGTGCTAGGCAATTTGACCGGAATCACACCAGCGCTAGGCAATTTGTCCGGTTGCTTTTTCAGGCGTATTAAATTTTCTAGTCTATCTTTGATGATATTGAACGCTTTACTAGCAACATTACCAACAGCAGCAGTGGCTTTATCACGAATAAAATCCATTGCCTTCATTGATAATTGTTTTGCGATAGGTCCTGCCTTAGGAGCTATCCTTGTGATAAAACCTTTAACATCATCACCGAATCCATTTTGGTAAGTAACTCTGTACATCGGTAACCGCGAACAGGTATAGGTTTACGATGATTTATGTGTACGATCATTTTATTTAATTATTTATTTATCTAACAACTAGTCACTGTAATCATCAACGATTTCATCAATGAGATTTCGATAAACACTAATATTCATGATACCACCTTGAAATAGTCTTCTGCAGATATCAGTTGCCTCATTAATTATTTCTGATGAGTTTTTGCCAGCTCGTTTTCCTCCAATAAGAACTTCTAATCGTGATACATCATTGAAGATATTATCGGGACAAATAGAATTATTTCCTAAACCACTACCGGTAGCACCAGGAGACTGTGGTGTATCATAATACTCTTCTTCTGTAGATTGTGGTCGTTGAGGTTGTGTCCTTAATGTTTGCACTTCATTTCTAAATTGTTTATAATCTGGATCCTCTAAATTAACCTTCGTTCCCATAGCAGCAAAATATACTGCAGGAGTCCAATTATTAGGTTTTATTTTATCAATAAATTCTGGTTTTAGATATCTATCTCTATAATCATAACCAAACGCAGCAATATTAATTAATTTATCCCTGTCTTCAAAATTATCAAGAGCATCATTGGTAAATATCCTCACAGGTGTTGATAATATTTCGTATAGTTCTGATTCTTGAGGTATTAATTTTCGCTGCATTTGCAAAGATGGAGGTTGTTGTTTTGGTGAGGAAAACTGTGCTTGTGGTTTTTGTATTTCTTCAAGATAACTATCTATTGCTTTACTAAACAAAATGTATCTGGGATCAGATGATCTAGCCTGGCTAAGTCCAAAACGTATACGATATATCCACTTGTACCATTTTTCGCGATCCATAGGTTTATTAGCATATTCGAGTTTTAAAACCTCATTTCGTCGATCAAAACTTATCGAAGCAAATTCACCTAAATCATTTATGTTTTTAATTGATTTTATGCCCTTAATGCTATCTTCGGTAAATTTTTCGGCTATATCAACTTTAGCCATGGTTTGTTCCACATCATCCTCAGGTATTAGATCTGTATCATCATCGGGTGTTTCTTCAGCAAGTTGAGGTTGAGCTGCAGCTATGTCAGCTGGAAGATCCCGTAAAATTCCCTTTATTTTTTTAGTTCTTAATGCAGTTTTTTCAGCCTGCGCTACGGCCTGTTTTAATACTGGAAGAATACCCTTTTTTCTTTCCTCATGATCTTTAATATCTCCCAATATAACTCTTTCAGTAGTTGTTGTAATGGGTTTAAATAGCAATTCAGATGACTCCGCTAAACCTTTCTGACAGAATCTCTCACTGGAAGATATTTCTTTATTGCTTCTAGTCGTTCTCGTGCTAATCTAGCAGAATGTGCTTCTCCAACATCCATTTATTATTGATATATTAATAATTTTAATTTATGACGATAAATTTTAAACAAGATATCGAATCGGCCTTGATAAAATATTTTACCCTATGTATAGCAGCAGGGCGGCGCGACTCCATGTTTGTACCAAATTTTGGTAATAAATTTTTTACAATTCCAGGGTATGACAATTCCAGGGTATACCTATTAGAGTCTGTTCACCCGCCCTGCTGTGAGTAAGCAACTGATAATTTATACCGCAATAAAATCAGGGTAAAAACAACAACATTTAACCTTATAATTGCAGTACTTTATATGAAATTTTTTTATAGAAGTTACCTGCATCAGGTTAGAGCCTTATTTAAGCGTACGAATTGTTGTTGAAAGCTTCAGCAATGTTGTTATTTTTAGAACAGGGGATTCTCTATCATTAACGTGATAGCTACGTCAACATCAAACAAGCAATACCACATTGGCAGACGATATAAGGTTTGAACATTCCGCATCAATGTCTAAATATTTTATCCAAAGTGACACCTGTTCTGCATAGAAGCCCAATATTCAAAGCATAGGATGTGTTGTTTTGTTGGACATACAAATGATTCTTGGATTTGATGTTTTCATAGACGAGTTCAATGTGAATTGGCCTACTCTCTATTGACAGGACTCGGAATAAAGAAGTTTGGTTCCTTTAAATCCATTTTAGTGTTAAGGCTACATACAGAGTTACTTACAAACGAAATTAAGACTATTGGTACATTTTTATAGTAATGGGAGTCCGAGAGCAAACGAAGTAAGCGTTCAACATTAATAGTTACGATCGTGGAGGGGAGGGATCTATCAGGGTTGTCATCTTGCATTGTAGTACGTTGGGTCCATTTGTTATAATGTTAGTCATTTAAACCCCTCCTACCAATCCCTATATCTATTTATCGATAACTTTAATTACATTTGTAATCAGCTGCAGTGAAAGACTACGATCTTGCGAACATGCAACATTACTTTTCGCCATAATTAGTTTAAATCCAGTCAAAGAAAGAATGATTTATTTTTTCAGAAAAATACACGCTGTTTGATTATGTCAAAATAAACTTATTCTGTTTGTAGAATACGATATAAACCCACCAACATTATTTTTTCATTTTAGAGGCATGCAGTGTGTATGTCTTCCGTATCAGTTCTTACATTAGTTACTTTGCACGAGACTCTATTTATAGAAAATGGTATAAAGTAGTTTTCCATTAAGTTTATACGGAAATAAATTCAACTTGGCCTGATCATATGGTTATGTCCTGACCTTAAGGAAATTTTCACTACAATTATCAATTAACGCAATTGCAGTTATAACGTTGTAGTAATTAAAATATACAAACTTTAAAACATTTGTACTTAGATTTTAAAATTCAACTTAGTGAGCACATTGCTTGGAGAAAATGGGTTTGGTTTGTGTAACATGAAACATTAGATCATATTCACGGCTAGATGTTACGTCAATGGTCCATCTCATTGAACAAACAAAACTTAAGTATGTGTTTAATTATCTAGCAGCTACATCGCCTGGCAGAGAAGTAAATGAACTCTGTTAATTACTGATATAGATAAAACGAATGAAATCTATTTTTGAATTTTCCCATGCAAAACTCGCCAGAAAATTTTAGACTACGCTGTCTGTCTGAAGTACTTAGTAAAATTCACAGCTTAGAGTCTAACATGTATCTGCAGAAAGCGACGATGACATGGTCAGTGATGTTTGCACAACTGCAATTGTAAATACGGAAGTCACAAGAGAGGGGAAGAGAAAGTGACAAACAAGAGAGACAGACATACCGTTTATGACAAAATTTCATTGCGATTGATTTTTTGCGTGTTTTGTGACTTTATAGGAATTGCAGAAATTTAAACTTGCCAGAACAAAGTGAAAAATAAAGTAGACTGCAATACTGAGAAAATTGAAAATGAGAATTTTTATAAATTCTGATTAGATGAATGTACACTATTATACAGCAATGTTATTATCGAATCCTTCTAAATAATTATACTATTTATGAAGGCCATCTACGTGCACAAACAATATCTGTCTACACTAATTATCTAATTAGTTTCTTGCTACTGATTTACTCTGAGAACTTCCATCAAATTAAATAAAATGGCATGTCTCTTGATCATTGTCGGGCAGCATAATTGTATCAGTGGTAGCCAAAGCTAATTGTAAACCTCTTGGTTGAGCAGTTGAAACTTTCATTATAGACGTTTATAACATTTTTATCAATTTATGTACCAACAAACATTATTTTTTTAAACTGGCACCTTATCAGTGAGAACATTAAGCTGTCATTTGTAATGACATTGGAACGTTTGCTTGATATGTAATTTCTTTTTCGGTGAGTTGGTCAAACGTTTGAAGAAATATTCACAGAGGAAAAGGAGAATTCGTCAAATTAAAAAGTCATGAAATAGCAGAAATATTTGTATATTGGAACTACTACCAGTTATGTGTTATCCTCAAAAGAACAATCGGTGCAGCTTCTGCGCATACCGTGTGTTACAACTTTCAATACATTCACTTATTAAATAGTAAAATATGAGGCTGATGATTTAGTCTAATTTTTAATCTCGTGCGATAAAATACCTTACAGACAGTTATATTTTCACTATTGCGTAAAAGCTAAATCAAACGAATAATTGTCATTTATGGTATGTCTGTTACTCTAGCTATATATCTGTACTGGCATGACCTTATAGTTAGAAAATTGGTTCAACACTAGGGTGGATACATGTACATTTGTTCTTTCGCGCCGCACTATTGTCTTACGTGAATGAACACCTGCCTTCTTGGACTATTTATTGTATATAAGGCAAGCACAATAAATGGGTAGAGACGTTCTTAAAGCAGCATTTAGAAATTAATTCCAGATGATATTGATTCTGCTGGAGGACACTATGAAGGTCATGAAAGATAAGAGAATGTTTGTCTTTTCTCATCATGCGATTCGAGACACGTTCATGAATTAGATTCGCTGTAAACACTTTCTCTAAATTACAGATGATCTCAAATCTCTAGATTATCGTTGGATATCATAACTATATCAATGGTAACTTAAGATAGTTCTAAACTCTGAATTCCCTAGCTGATATTAGGTTTAATGACATTTAAACCCTTGGGTTACTGTTTTATTACGTGATGTTAGAGCAGATTTTATTATGTATCAATCTATTTAATCTAGATTGTGTCATGTTCTGTGGTGGCATCCTCACCCTCGTTGTGTTTTCTTGAATAATAAATTTCATGAGGGTGTGTCGAATGTAAAAAGAAAAGTTGTTGAGGAAAAGCCAATTCCCATTGATAACTGATGAAAACGCAGGGCCCTTGCATGATGAAATTGATGAATATTTGCATAATTATCCCTACTGGAACAAGAACAAGGCAGCCGTCTATATTCCAATGTAAGTCCTCCCCATTTATATTAGTGTTTTTTGTCCGTATATTTACTGTCTGTCTGTGTAGTTGTCTATCCTCTCTTTACTCACCATCTCGTCGTATTGGAACTGATTAAATTGTATTCTTTTTTATCTTACATGACATAAAATGCATACGCAGAAATGTTGGGAAAGTGAAAAGTTACATGACAAGTAAAAGGTATGTTACGGTGCTGTCTCCGAGACATTTATGCATCTAATGTGATAACGTTCATAAGAGAAAATCAAGAAAAATGTGAAGTACAATATTAAATGAACATCACACGTTGTGCTTATGACACATATAGAACTGCCCTATCAAGAAACATAAAACACGAACGTTTCCAAATTGAACATTTTCAAAACTTTAACCATGGCGAAATGTCTCACGTACGGTAAACCGAGTTATATAAATCTTTCCAAAATGTTTTGTGATTAAAAAAAACAACAGAAACGCCGAAAATTCTGTGCAACGAGTTTCGCATTTAATGTGTGCTTCTTCAGGCACGAAATGTTTTTTGAAAGTAACGGATGACGTCTTTTATTTTAAAACAACAATTACGTCATTACGTAACGTCATAAATGATATGCATCATCATAACAATTATATATGACAGGATCTAAAAGATACACGAGTCTCTAATGAAACTTGAATTAGTAAAATATTAAAATAAACTAGAGACAAACAGTCATACATATAATTATATTGTTATAAAGGATATACAATATATCACTTTAAATTATACGATTTGATATAGTGCATTAGCATTAAGTCCATTAGGATACAGAGTATCTAACTTATATATCCAATAAGTTTCTTTTATGAGTCTATTCATGTCACCATGCACAATATCTATTGGCATGAAAGAAAAATCAAGTAGAGAGTGATTATTGGTGTTAAAGTGTGTTGAAACATTAGAGGAAAACTGAGGATCTCTATAAATTTTTTATATGAAAGCGATGATTATTCATTCTCTTAGAAACTTGTTGTAGTGTTTGTCCAACATATTGCATGCTACATTTTTTACAGGTTATTAAATAAATCACATCAGTTGATATGCAGTTAGTGTTATCGCGTAGAGAAAATACCTCTTTTGTATTAGCACTACTGAAAGAAGTAATTTCTCTTATGTTTGCACATTGAGAACACCGGTGTCTGTTATATTTAGATGACGAAAAGTGTATTTTTTTTATTTTCTGTCTGTTTAGTTCTGATTAAAAAATCTTGCAAATTCTTGGGTCTTCTATAAGCGAGAACTGGTTTAATTTTGAAAAGTGATTTGACGCTAGTTTTATTGGATAAATTTAGGAGACTATAATATTTGTTAATTATACGACCTATATTAGGTAATGAAGGATTATATTGTATTATGAAAGAAATTACATCTCTCTCTATTTTACATTCTGCTGTGTTTAAAGCCTCATGTTGAGTAAGATTAAAGGCTTTGTTCAGCGCAGAATCAATTATGTATGTAGGATAATTTCTATTTTGGAAATAAGTCCGTAATTTATTCAAAGAATTTTGTAAATGACAATCATCTGAAATAATGTGTCGGTATCTTTTGGCCTGGCTATATGGTATACCGTTTTTACATGACATGGGATGACATGAAGAATATTCTACATATTGGTGGATATTAGTTTCTTTGATATGAATATTTGTAGAGATAGTGTTATCAATAATTTTTATTACATTTACATCTAAAAATGAAACATGCGTACTTGATGCAGTATAAGTAAATTTAATTGTCGGATGAAAATGATTCAGGCGATCAATAAATTTTTTCAGTTCTTCATTTGAATGCTTCCAGATCATAAATATGTCATCTAAAAATCTAAACCAAACAGATGGATTAAACTTTTCGTTTTGAAGAAAATCTTTTTCTAATTTACCCATGAAAAAGGGAGCGTATGAAGGAGCCATGGGACTACCCATTGCTCTACCCATTATTTGTATGTAATTCATATTATTGAATTGAAAATAATTGTTTTCCAAGATAAGTTTTATTATTTTACATATGTCTTCACTAGATAGTGTGCTATTATTAAGATTGTTATCAATAAAATATTTACATGCTTCAATACCATCTGCATGCGGAATGTTGGTATATAATGATGTTACGTCTAATGATACAAGGATTGAGTTATCAGATAGCTGTGGAATAGACTTCAACTTTTTAATGAAATCAGTGGTATCTTTATGTATGAAGGAAGTGATTTCATTAAAGGTTGTAAAACACTATCAATAAATTTGGATAGGTTTTCAGTATATGAATTATAACCTGATATAACTGGTCGTCCTGGATAATTTAAAGGTAAATTATGGTCAGGATTTTTATGAGTTTTGGGTAATATGTAGAATTGAGGTGTACGTATGTTAAGAGGGAATGTATCAAATTCCTCAATTACGGAATTATTATTTTTAGCAATCTCATTAATGCATGTTGAAATATTTGATTTAATTTCTATTGACGGGTTTTTGTCAATATGTCTGAAATATTTTTCATCATTTAATTGACGTTCAACTTCTCTAACATAATCATCTTGATTCATAATAATAACAGTGTTTGATTTATCAGCCTTTTTAATAACTATACTGTCGTCATTCATTAGATTATATAAAGACTTAATTTCGTCCTTAGAAATATTACTATGATATTGCTTTTTATGATTATCAGTTAATATCTCTTTTGTGATTGCGTCAATATAAAAATCTAAATATGAATCACGTCCACTAACTGGTGTAAAAGATGATTTAATTGTGTTAAAATAACCCATTTTTTAAAATGAAAAGAAATCGATTTACTCTCTGAATTCTTGTATGCTTTATCATAAAAAAATTCTTTTAATTTTAAGCGTCTAGAGAAATTAAAAATTTCTTCAACTAATTTAATTTTATTGTTGAGAGATTAGCAGAAGAACAACAAAAAATATCACAAAACGTCGGAAAACATGGAAAATGTTAGGGATGAACTGAGGAAGAAAACAGATGGACGATCTAAAATCTCTTGATCATTGTCTGTCAGCATAATGTTTTCAATGGTAAGATGATTTACATCCTAAATTTCCATGCTGAAATTTTATTAATAGTGTAGCATGCATTCAGATTTTCTTTAATAGAAACCCTAATATTGACTACATTAATCCGTAATGGCATTAGTAATTTTTCTTGCTTGGGATCAGTTTTGTTTTAAGCGAGTTGGTGGAAAGTTTTCATGATATATTTGCAAAGGAAAATCGGAATTCAAAATATCAATAAGTGATGAATCGCATAATGGACTTCATGCTGCATTTATCATATGCAGTGACTTTCACTTTTTCAATACGTTCTGTTATTGAGAAAGACAATAATGCAAATTAAATAGGTAACTTCATAACTCCTGTTACTTTAACACATAATCAACATTATGCTTACAGCGAATCGTGTCCCATCTCTAAGCATTCTATTACATTCTGAGACACAATGCAGTCCAGACGTAGCAGAATGAGAACTAGTTCCCTGACGGATAATGTGACCCCTGACTTAAAGTTGGGTGACTTATTTATAATGTATCTAGACGGTCAACAATCAGAAAGGACACAATGGCTCCCCATGGGTATGACTACTTGATTTACAATCTCTTGAGCTAGACTATGTAGTTACTATTGGCATTGATATTACAGTGAGCATTAGCACAGTTGAATACCAGACTATTGTTTGCAAAGATTACCTCGTAGATATTCGTTTAAGAATTCAAAAAAAAAAAAATACAGAAAATAAACACTTGTTCTTGGTGACTATCTGGGAACTCGAAAGTGTCTATTCAGTTTAACAATAATGTGAAAGTAACCAGTACCCACTGAGATCTTCGTCAGATCAAATTGCGAATGCAGTCATATAACATGCCAGACATGGCTTTGACCATCGAGTTTGTTTCTTTGGTCGTGTGTGTGTGTGTGTGTGTGTGTGTGTGTGTGTGTGTGAGTTGGATTTTTAACGCAGCTCCAACAATTTTTCAGTCATGTCGCTGCGATGTCTGAAGTGTGGCACTTTATAGTGATGTCTATCAAAGGGGCATCATGTTCCACCCAGTCACATTATACTGATACCAGGCCGACCAGTCCTAACACTAACCTCTTAATGCTGAGCGCCTAGAGAAGCAGCTGTTAGTACCATTTTTATAAGTCTCTGGTATGACTCGGCCGGGGTTCGAACCAACGAACTCCCGTATCCGAAGCGGATTCTCTAACCACTAGGACACCGGAGCGGCCTTTGTTGTTTATTCTGGAGAGAATAACGCCCTTTCTCAGCACATGACATGCTATACATGGCTTCCAGTACAACTGGTGGAGGTAGAACCCTGGGAATGGCCCCGGAACCACCAGCACACGGGAAGCTACTGGCAAGCTTTCTCACATAGCCACGTTGGTCGAGTCGTGACTGTAACGTCCTTGCACTACGATGATGGAGAAGTCGTGATCTGTAACAATAAATTAGATTAACGGTTCCAAAAGGAATATAGATTTCCAACTAAAGAACTAAATAATAAATAGCTTCACATAATATCCCTTCATTTCAGTTAAAATAGGTGACTTAATTATATGTCTATATCCTGGAAAGGATTATATCAACCCGTTCCCATTATCTGCTTCATTGTTCAACTGCATCTAATATAAACCACTCTGATCAGTTTAGTTTTTAGATTATTTCAGATGACTTTACTTCATATTAATGTTTGGGTTATCCAAGATCATGGAGGTTTTTAAATGGCAAGGAAGGATTACAAGATTTAGACCAGACGTAACGATTTTTAAAATTACTAGTTTTGAGGGTCTCCAATGAATTTACTACATGCGCTGAAAAGCCCCAATAAACATAGATAGAGAAGTTGCCTTATAATTGGCAAATATTGAGGATGTGCAATATAATGTATGGCATTCCACTTTGCTAGATATAGATTTCTTTTAGTCTGAAAGAACTTAAATTGAAACTTAAATTGTCATAACGAAAATATATAATTTAAAAACTTATACGTAGAGAGGCTTTTAAAATTACAATTTATTTTACGAGTCCTGGACTTTTTTATTGCATAGAGCTATGATTTAACTTTGTGTTTGATTTGAAGACGAGATTCAAGCAAGAGGATCACAATGTTAAGAGTCCGCGTTTTATTAGCCTCGAGCATAATGAAGAATATCGCAAAATAAGAGTCTATCTATCTATCTATCTATCTATCTATCTATCTACATATATTTGACAAAACGTCTGCCTGTACTCCATTTCTTTTAAGATAGTGATGCATGTGTATAGTTATCTAATGTTAGCCTCTTTAGAAAATGCATTGAATATGTAGATATCTGTGTTTCATGTTTCTTTGTAACATCAGTGGCGCATACGCAGATTGTTTTGATCTAGTACGTCAGACATTGTGCGGATTAGCTCACATTTAAACACAAACATTCATTAGTTTATATTCTGCCAATATAATAGAAAGGATCGTTATAAAACTAAATATCTGTAACCTATTGTTTTGCATACACAATGGTAGCTAATCACTTCAATAGATATATATGGCAATAGATGGCGATATGTTTCAACGATGACATTAATTACTTGCTATTAATTGTTATATGTGAAATGGTATACGCTTTTTTAATTTGCCAAGTCTCAATCATTATTAGTACACTGGTGATGGTCAAATTGCTTTTTTGAATAACTTTGGTGTGTTTTTTAAAGAGATATTCACACAAAGTGACGAAGGTGACTTTCCGAAAATACAACATCAAGCCGTCAGGTTAGAAATTTGTGAGCTTGAATTTGCAAGAACTATTAAAACATAAACGACATGCCTAAAAATGCAGAGTTTTGAGAAGGTGATGGTAGCCGTGTCTACTTAGAGAAAAGGGCATCCTAAAGTATGCAAATGAATTTGTTCTATATACAAGCAATAACGTTTATGCAATCAAGAATTTTTTTCTTCGTATTAAGACGTATGGTGAATATGAGTATCACAGAGATGGGTTTCTGGAGCACAACCGATATTGACTGGAATGCAGAGAATCGAGTTTTCCCAAAATTCTTATGTGATAAAATTTTACCGAGTGAAAAGCAATCAGAATGATCTATTTCTATGCCTTTAAAGCAAAATAAATACATCATTTAGCAAAAATGGCTTGTAATATTTGCAGAGATAAAAATAAATTGACACAAAGGAATGAAATGAAACGTCAACGTAGAAAAAATATAAGGATTGTGCTATCAAGAAAATTTGCAATTCTAAATATTTGTCTGGCTGCTGCAACTGATTGTATTAATTGAGTGATATATCACTTAGGATCTCTAAAGGAGAATTACTAATGTTAGAATTATGCGTCAAGTCAGAAATAAATTACAACTCCTTCTACCGGCACATCAAATTCGATGTTATACCAGCACATCAAATCAAACATCCGTTGGTCAAATGTTGATAAGAAAAAGTAATTGATTGGAAAACAATAGTAAGGAAAGTTAAACATTCCCACTATCTGCAAACAGCATGTTAACTATCTATTGATCGATCGATTTGGTGAATACTGAGTTGAAAAATAACTGTTTCCAGACCATTGTAAAATACATACGTTTAAAATACTCACATCTTTATACGTAGTACTATTTTGAAATGACAAAAGCGGTGCAAAGGAGTACAAACAATGACTAATACATTTTGAAAATTGCTAGTTTTTATAAGTTTGGGCTCATTTTTACTCAAGACAGTATATGATTCTGTTTGAGAGCGTTTATTTTTTGTTTATTTGGTTCACAGAGGTACACATTTAACGCAACACCTTTTGTGAAACTATGCAATTTGCACTCACTTAAATGGAGTAACTTCGACAATTGTAAAAATAGGACATCTCAGTGCGCATAGTATCTATATGATACATGTGCGGTTCTTTCAGTTGACATCATGACAAAATCCAACGCATCAAAACTGAATGAAATACAACTTTAATTACAGACTTTTTACAAGACGTTAAACGTCGTACAGATTTTAGAAGCATAGAAAAACCGTCAAAAAGCTCGGGTATAGATGGATAGGGAACTAATAGAATCCAGTAACAATTAATATACAATTAAGTTGTTTATCTGACAAAGTGATAGGCTCTATGAATTTATTAATCTCCGCGAATTTAAATTAACGAAACTCATTACCAAGGATCAACTTAGGAGGTGTGTTTATTTGTATAGCCTGACACATTTTGTCGCATTATGCTATTATTTAAAGATAGCGCTCAGTCTAACAATGTGCTGTAAATTGCTCATTAGGTCTCGCATCACTTGGGGTGATATTCTTACAACTATTACCTCCCCTGGAAGAATATTTCAATTACCATTATTCACTGGATTATGTTAGACAGATACGTGTAATGGAGAGATAAAAACCCTTAGAGGTTTAAAGTGAAAACAGAGCCGAAGATCATTATCAAATATCAAGAAGGTGAAGGAAATTAATTTGTAACATTGAAGGAGAATGTTAAAACTATTTTTTTTAATTGTGTCGGTGTCAAGTTAGCATTTCCTAGAAAATAACAGTTCAACGATGCAAATCATTGCCGTCAAGAAATTAAAAGGTTTTAAAAACAATAATCGACAAACGCATCACTATCGATAAAATGGAAATAAGTGTGGATTTAGTTTTCAAACTCCATATATCTGATAGACAGAGAAATAATGTGAAAGATTCTTGAAAGACAAAAGAAACGTTCTCAGAGATACGTTTGTCGAAATTCATGGACAAGGACGTCAAAAACATGCGTGCATCTTTCTGGCACAGATTAGAGAAAGATAATAGAATTGATTACTATTAGAGCTAGAACACTATCATGGCTGCAAATATACTGAATTTTGTACTTCCTAATTACCATGGATAAGACTAAAGGTATTTAAGGTACATTCACCTAAGTGAGTAAAATATAAATGAACTATATGCATGTTTTGTGTAACGATGACGAATGTTTACGTTGTATCACTGAGAATGTTTTGAATACATGTGGTTTTTCTTAGTAGGTACAAATTAGGTAAGTATCGTCCGGTATGGTTCGATAAGTGTCCGATGAATAGTTTTTTTCTTGTGTGATAGAAATAAATGAGGTTGAATACAATATTTTGATTAACGTTGTTGATATTGTGGAACAATACGAACAGGTACACATCTTAATCCACATTAGAAGATTTTTAAAAGATGGACACCGAGACAAGCGCGTAAACGTACAATGAGTTTTGGAAATTGAGAGTTATGAGTTCGTAAAGAGAATAAGCTTTAGGAATTAAAATTAGGAACCATTGATAGGCAAAGAGATAACATCATATTAATGGAAGTGGAAAAAGTGTATGTGCTATAAACGCCTAAATTGTTTTAAAACAGTAGAGGGATAAAATACACACGTTAGACATTGTAACTAACGTAGAAATCCTTCACTTTCAACACAAGTAAGCTATTCCAAGCAGGGTTGATTTCACGTAGAAACACACCAAGGGTGTTGATGCCGTTTAATGGTCTTCTTGTTTTACATAGAGGTGAAGACTATATAACTTTTCATTAGACAGATGTGTAATGTGGTTTCAAAGACAACACCAAGGATGTCTCCCCATATTTTTTCACAACTGATCCTGAAAGGATGTCTACCCATTCATGCAAAGCTCCATCGTAATAGATGCTGAGGAGGAATTTAGTGTAATGCTATCATCTGGCAAAACGTATTTATTCAGCAAGACAGTAAATACACCAAAAACAAATTAACCAAGAGCATTGACTAGCTTGAAATTTATCAGCTTAACTCTTTAAGTTCGAGCGAACAACTTGCCAAACTATCGAAATGAAAAAACTCACGCATCTCGAAGATATAGAATAAAGATATTTTAAAAAAGGATGCGTATCCTTACGTGTTTGTTGATATAATAGATATTTTACCAGTTTTACAAGGAAGAGTCTAGTCATCGTTTAGTAAAAATAAAGAGAAGAAAAAAATGAAAACGAAAAACAAGATTTTATGGAATGCTAATTTAAATCCTAGAAGAATGTAACGAAACACTGCAAATTTTAGACATTAAGTGACAGCCACGGTGTGTTGCATGGCTAATGCTGTTGGTTATATTCTATATCACGCCGTCTCCTTTTATATAACGCTTGTCTGAAGATAACTGATACAGGGTTAGGGACATTTCAAGACTGAGTAATAATAAGACATATTAGGATGGACAGTGTAAGATACTGAAGACAAATACATATTTAAAGAACTATAATTCGGCTAAGAAGATTCCATAGATTCCATGATGGAGTGTATATATATATATATATATATATATATATATATATATATATATATATATATATATATATATATATATATATATATATATATATATGAACGCTCTCTCTCTCTCTCTCTCTCTCTCTCTCTCTCTATATATATATATATATATATATATATATATATATATATATATATATATATATATATATATATATATATATATATATATATATATATATATATATATATATATATATATATATATATATACATATATATAGATATATATATATATATATATATATATATATATATATATATATATATATATATATATATATATATATATATATATATATATAGAGAGAGAGAGAGAGAGAGAGAGAGAGAGAGAGAGAGAGAGAGAGAGAGATGTCCAGTTAGCGTATAATGAAATACGGAAATAACAAGTTACACGAATATTTTAAGGAGAACCACTTGGGTTTTTAAAAAAGACGGCACCACCTCACAAAAAGAGTTAGCAACACAGGGGAATGAAAAGTTATCAAAAGTTAAAAAAAAATTATATGTACATTTTTTAAAAAGACAAATTACGTGCGAAAACACAAAACGTTAAGAAGACCAATCAAAAACTAAATGTTCAGAGAAGAACGTTTTACAGACTCATTGAGCAGTACAGCCTTACATCTCCACTAAGATATCAAACTACAAAACGCTATTTTAAAATATCAATATCCAACCAGTTAAAGAGGAAAAGGTAAATCAAAACGATTATAGTCGATGACGTGAATCAGAAAATCAATAATACTAACAATTAAAACGTAGAAAAGGGAATAACTCCCAATTAATATTAACAAATGTGTGGAGTTTGGAGAATACAGCCCATCTAGCTGTTAGTGAAAGGTGTGAAGTAGATTGCTCCTTGAAAAGAGAAGTTCAGATTGTCGGCAGACACAACAACGAATATGTGCCGACATAGTTGAAAATCCTGAAAGTGTTTCATGTCCAGCAGTGTAAAATATGTTGATACGGATATTCCGACAACAAAATATATGAAGAACATAACGATGAAATGAACTACAGTTAATCTACATTCTTTTACGATGAAACAAGTTAAAAGAAAATATATAAGAAACATATATACCGTTGTCAAATCTATGAAATAAAATATGCAGGACGGCACAAAAACTGAAGAAATCGGAAGAGAAATAGAAAAAGAATTTAAAATGATAATAGTAAGATAAGTGAATGACTTGTGTAGCGACTCTATAGGCGAATGATGTGGCACCAAGGATGTGTTCTGTACACACTGAGATCTCCACCTATTACGAAAGCATCGAGCAAAAGAATCAATAATACTTGCCTTAAATGTGGTATCGGAGTAAAAATCGCGTAATCAGCTTTGCCGACCATGCGGAACTGTTCACAAGCATTATCGCTGGCAGGTGAAGACTCACTTAACCTTTGATTTGCAGAACGACGACTCCATGATGTACACACACACACACACACACACACACACGAACACAAATAAATTAATATATATATATATATATATATATATATATATATATATATATATATATATATATATATATATATATATATATATATATATATATATATATATATATATATATATATATATATATAGATAGATAGATAGGCATCCCGACCGTGAATAATCTCAGGTAATAATATATCAAAATCAGTTAGGTAGAACCCATATTAAGTGCACCAGATTTTGTTGCAGCTTAATCCAATCTCTATTTCGTTTTATGTAGGAAAACTTTATTACCATTCGAAACCTGACATCGGATTGTTTAAGAGTTATTTCAGCATGTCTGAGGCATATTTAAAATCTCGTTTTCATACAATGTGCAGGCATGACATTTTTATGATCTTGATCAAAATATACAAGATCTATTAGTAGTGACGTCTGTCCTAATTGCCACACATTTCTACACTTAGCAATTTTAGTATTAAAAACACGGCAATGTAAATAGGGCCCAAAATATCTACGAAGGACAATAAATAAAAAAACACTGATATAAATACAAGAGATAGTGAAATTCAAGAAAGGGAGGGCCATGCGAAAGATAAATCAATGTCCGTATTACAAATAAAATGAAAGTAACAAACTGAAGACTCGGTTTCATGCTTTCACAATACATGAACAATAACATTCATAAAAGCGTGATATAGTGGAATATTTTGAAATCAAAATCATAAGATAACCGTAAAGTAGCAACTTTATCGTTTCGTAGATTATTAATTATGTCAGTCAGAATTCAGTTTCAAAAACATAATTGGTACACTTTCAGCAACAGTTATAAGACGTTATTTGTTGGTGCTCTACTGTTGCTTCTAATTATTACATAAAGATAGACAATGTTTCTCACTAAAATAGCCGTGTTTTGGTAAATTATCTCTTTTGTACTTCATAAGGCTACTAAATAAGAGATAACATGACTTATAGTAAATATTATAGATTTCCGTGAATGATTTAACAATACCCATAAACAGAAATATGATCTCATGTATTCTCCCTTTATAGAATGAACAGCGAAGGTATCTATATCGAATGATTTGGTAAGATCTGTAAGACTATGTGGAAATAATGTGGAAAGACACCCACCCACCCCATACAATTATATGCAGTACATATTATTATCATTGTAGTAGAAGGGATCCCAGACACCTTCGTTATATAAAATACATTGGCATTATAAGGGTAGTAGTAAGGTGGGACGGTCTAGGGACTAGGGGAGTTCCATGTTAAAAAGGCAATATCCACTCTGGGGACTACGTAAATTTAACATGGGAAGCAATATCCACTCTGAAGACTATATAAATTTAACATGGAAAAAAAAGGTATCCACTCTGGGGACAAGGGAATTTAACATGGGAGAAAGGAAATATCCATTCTAGGGACAAAGGCATTTGAATAATGGGAGAAAAAAATATCCATTCTAGGGACAAAGGCAATTGAAACATGGGATTTTTAAATATAAAAAAAAAAATAAAGAGGGTTGGCAATGGAAAGTCAATCTCTCTTCGAGACCTATGAGTGGCCCTGAAAAGGGCCTTTGGATTTAGGTTAATATGAGCTTAACATAAAGGGCATCTGCGGCATCTTCTTGTCCTCAAGCTGCTTCTTAGTGTAGGGCCATAAATCAGAGTCCTCTTGAGGCAACCTTGTCTTTCTACGTAGATCCTACGTATCCACAGACTGGTGTTTGTCCTGTGGACAACGGTCCACTTGGATCGGACATACATTAGCATGTCCGTCCTAAACATCATTGAAGACACAAGGGTGGATGATTCAACTGTGGTCCACATCTTGAGGCGACGAGAACAGGTGAATCAATGCAGTGAACTGCGCTTATTTATAGGTACAGGAAGGATTGAAACGGATTGAGTTCACTGACCAATCCAAACACGCGTTACAAAATTCAGTCAGCCCGCATCCACTCCGAAGAGAGCAATATGTGACGTCACGTGGTCTATATAGATTCGCTAGCGCCTGTGTGCAGTCAATCTATGCGACAGTGATTCAACATGACGGAAACTCAGAAAACGATCCATTGGGGTGCACCAGCAGTGGAGACCGCCCAAGGGAACCAGGACTTACTTTCAGAAGAGGTAAATTGGGATTTTGTGGAGTTTCTTACCTCGCAAGAATTTGTTCCGGAACCTTCGTCTCCTTCTTCATTACCGCAAGTGGAGAATTTTAGACAGAGACAGAAAGAAGAATTGGAGAAATTTATACAACGACAAAAGGAAGTGGAACAAGCTTTTCTCCTACAGCAACAGCAGCAAGAAGAAGAGGTAAGAAAAAAACAACAACAAGAAGAAGTAGCAGTAGCAAAGAAACAAGAGGGTGAAAGTCAAACCGTCACGGTACTGTTGGACATTTTAGCGGAGTTAAGAAGTCTGAAACAAATGTATCAGACTTCTTTATTACGACCGAAGAGAATACGACCTTCCCGAGCTAAACACGTCAACCCTGTGACTAAGCCTACCGTACCACCCTAATGATTTCAACCAAATCATCATCATCATCAACAGTACGCAGTCCAGAAGTAGGCCTTGGCCGTGGCAAAGGCTTAAGGCAGTTAAAGTTGATTGCTTAAACTCACCCCTACACCAAAAAAAGACCCTTTTCAGGGCCACCCACGTCTGTAGAAAAGAGATACACTTTCAATTGCCAATAATTCAAAAACAAATAACCATTTTACCCCTATAGTACGTGTATATGAGTGCGTGAGTGTAGCTTCTTATTTTAAAATCAAAACTCAAAAACACTTACCTTATATAATTAATGTATTCTTTTCTCAATAGTTACAATCCAATTCACAATTCACAACACAACACTTTAAAAAGTTCATAGACTTCTTCTATCTCATTGTTTACTCTCTCTGTTTTTTCAATTTCTTCACCGTCACAGTCTTTTCCTCTTCTTCCTCCTCACTTTCTTCCCTTCTTCTTTTCTTCTCCTGTTTCTTTTTCTTCACCTGGCTGCTTTCTTCCTCTGAAGAATCCCTCTCTTCTTCTGAAGAATCCCTCTTTTCTTCTGACTCCTCTTGTTTCTTTTTTGGGCAATCTGGAGACCAATGTCCTTTTTCTTTACACTAATAACAGGTATCTTGACTTTTGTCTTTTCTAGCCCCTTTTTTTCTATTTTGACGGTCTGGACACCCTGAAGACCAATGCCCTTTCTTTTCACAGATATAGCAAGTATCTTCACTTTTATCTCGAAAGGAAGGAAAGTAGTCCGTCGGCTGGTCTGAAGAAAATTTTCTAATGACCCCTGCAAAGCTCTGATGAAACGTTCGATTTGGCTAGTCTCTTCCATCGTTGTGCTCGGTTTGAGAGTGAAATGAATAGTGAAAGGACAAGACACACACCCTTTTATATACGCTGGTCTGCCATGACTATAAATTAGTCTATGGTGTTTAAACTTGAGTCATTTGACGTTTTACACTCAAGATGAAACGATCCAATTCATTTGAGAAGAAAGAAGAAGAAAGTAAGAGGCAGAAACGTGATCTATCGCCTCATGACCGGGCTGAAGTCTTGGCACAAATTCATGCCAGTGATTTTGAAGAGGACATGAGTGAACCAGAATCCGAACCCTCTAAACAAAGTTCACCACCCTTAGTCAACCCTGAAAAGTACTATTCCATTCGAGAGACGGAAAAGCGCTCCTCTAGAAAATTTAGAACCACGGCTTACAAATACTCAGTGAAGTTTAAAGATTTCAAGTCCGACGTACTGTTAGAGAAAGCAGAAGGGTCATCACTGGGATGTGGGATTCTTTGCTCACCGCACTCAAGCGACAATGTCAACTCAAAGAAGACGATCGCTTGAGACTTTCCATACAACACGACGGTTTGAAATCCCCTGTTTGGATCGAGTTTAGCACCCCTGCAGAATTGACTGCTTCCAAAGTCATGGACAAGATTCAACACGTACAACAATCCAATGACCAGTTTGACATCACCGATGGAAAAGCCACACTCGACATGACCCACGTCTCTCCTCCTCAAGGGACCGGACAACGCCATAAGGTGTTATTGGTGAACGACCTTCGCATCACCAAAACGAGCCTCGTCCGAATTCACAACCCTCAAGACCAGATGTGTTTAGCCAGGGCTATCGTGGTGGGACGAACCTATGCCAACAAGAACGACACGGTAGAATGGAAAAGAGCCTGGGAGAACATTCGAAAATCGAACCGAGCCAAACAACGAAGTGAAGCAGAGATCCTGTTACAACAAGCTGGCCTGTCCAAAGACACACCCTGCGGTATTCCTGAAATGCAAACATTGCAAGATGTCCTAGCCCCATTCTACACCTTGAAAGTGCACCCTCAAGAAGTTCGCGGGCCTCTGTTGTATCGAGGCCAAAACTTTAAGGATGGAAAATACATTCACCTTTATCATCACGATGACCATTTCGATACCATTACCACCATCACCGGATTCCTGGGATACATATATTACTGTGAGAAATGTGACTATGGTTATAATAATCGAGAGCAACACAAACATTGCGGATGGAAATGCTCAGGATGTTTGGCCTCTCCACCCTGTCTGAGCGAAGGACAAGAAAGATTACATTGTCCTGCTTGTCTGCGCACGTTTGTCAGCCCCGCCTGTTACCAACAACATCTGAAGACGCAAGGTTCACAGCAGAAATGTAGTGTCAACTGCTGAGATTGTGCCCTACGTGTGGACAAGGTCTACGTACCAATAATGCCAAGACTCACATATGTTCAGGAAAGAAAAAATGTCACATTTGTCACCACATCGTGGACTTGGAACACGAATGCTACGTGCAAAAATACCAGCCCCCACCAGAGAAAGAGGACGGTCACAAGAAGAAAGGCAATTTCATCTTTTTTGATTTCGAATGCATGCAAGAGACCGGCATTCACATTCCTAATTTTTGCGTGTCTCATCGAGCGTGCGAGAAGTGCATTCAAGAACCTATCTTCAGTCATTGCCCTCACTGCAGCAAGATTCCCGGAGGGCGTGAAAAAATCTTTCGAGGACCGAACACGTTGGCCGATTTTGCCCAATGGGTCTTAGACCCCATCGACAAGACGTGGAGCCAAGAGGACATCGAACGTTACGGAGATTGTCATCGTCATGCCACAGTGATGGCTCGCAATTTCTCAAGATACGATGGACAGTTTCTTTTGAGGTACTATACGGAACATGGCACCGAACGTCCTAAAGTGACTTTGAACGGAGCCAAAATCATTTTCATGCAAGTGGGACAAGTGCAGTTTAAAGATTCGATGAGTTTCTTGGCCATGCCTTTGAGTCGAATGCCTAAAACGTTTGGAATGACAGAAATGGCTAAAGGGTACTTTCCACACTTTTTCAATACGGAAGCCAATCAACACGTCGTTCTACCCCATTTACCTGAGGCTCACTATTACGACCCCGACAACATGCGTACCGAACAACGAGAAGCTTTCTACGCTTGGTACCAGGCTCACGCCTCGGACCCTTTCGACTTTCAGGAAGAAATGCTAAAGTATTGTCGTTCCGACGTGGACATTTTACGGCGTTGCTGTGGAAAATTTCGAGAACTGTTCATGGAACACGGAGGGGTCGATCCTTTGAAAGAAGCTTGCACCATTGCCAAAGTGTGTTCCTTAGTGTACATGCAACGATTCATGCCTGAAAACATCATCAGTCCTCAAACGACCCACTATGTCAAACGTCAATACTCGGTCAAAGCCCTACGCTGGTTACATTACTTGTGCGACAAGGAAGACAAATGGATTCAGCATGCCCGCAACGGAGGAGGCGAAAAGACCATCGGAACGCATTCGGTCGATGGCTGGGACTTAGAAAACCCCAAGATCGTGTACGAGTTTAACGGCTGCTTATTTCACGGATGTCCCGTCTGTTACCCTCACCGTGGCACTAAAAATCAGTTTTTACAGCGAACCATGGAAGACTTGTACCAGGACACTTCTCAGCGACGCCTAAAGTTAGAACAGCAAGGATACCAAGTGGTGGAAATGTGGGAATACGAGTACGATCACCGTTTGAAAACCGATCCCGAATTTAAACGCCTCGTAGAAAGTTACCAGTGGGTGGACCCGCTGAACCCGAGGGATAGTTTGTACGGAGGAAGGACCAATGCCACCTGTTTGCTGTACCAAGCCGACGAAGAGAAAGGAGAAGAAATCAAATACTTGGACGTGTGTTGGCTGTATCCCTACGTGTGCAAATATTGTCCCTTTCCTGTAGGGCACCCACAATTGTTGACGGAACACATCGACCCGAAAAACATTCGACAATACGAAGGTCTGATCAAGTGCAAAGTTTTGCCTCCCACGGACTTGTACCATCCCGTGTTACCTCACCATTGCCAAGGCAAACTGATGTTTCCTTTGTGCCGTACTTGTGCCGAAACGTGCAACCAAGACCAACCTTGTCAGCACACCCAGGAAGAACGTGCCTTGACGGGGACGTGGGTTAGCGTGGAATTGTTCAAAGCTATGGACATGGGATACCAACTGTTAGAAGTGTACGAAATTTGCCACTTTCCCAAGACACAACAATACCACAAGGGTGACCCTACTCAGAAAGGCATTTTCGCAGACTACGTGGATGCCTTTTTGAAACTGAAGCAAGAAGCCAGCGGCTATCCTTCCTGGTGTCACACTCCCGAAGACCAAATAAAATTCAAAGAGAAATACTACGAACAAGAAGGCATCACTTTAGACCACATCGAGAAAAACGAAGGCAGGCGATCGTTTGCCAAAGTGATGTTAAATTGCTTGTGGGGTAAAATGGCACAACGACCGTGTTTACCCAAGACGGAATATTTGACAGAGCCTTCCCGCTACTTCCAGATGATTCACGACAAAACCAAATACATGAAACACGTGGACGTCGTTTGCGAGGATTTGATCTTGGTCAATTACGAAGAAGATCTGGACTTTGTACAAGACGACCCCTTTTGGAAATGTCATCATTGCGGCTTACGTGACAGCCCATGCTCGCTTAAAATTGTACGAAGCTTTAGAACTGTTAGGGGAACGCGTCCTGTACTTTGACACGGAGAGTTGCATTTACATCCATCACCCGAGTCAACAGCACCCTGACATCGAAGGAGACCGTTTAGGAGCCTGGACAGACGAGCATCCCGACGACAAGATTCTAAGTTTCGTTAGTGGCGGTCCTAAAAATTACGGCTACGAATACCGAGACCCACAAGGAGAAGTGCACACGAAGTGTAAAGTGAAAGGATTGACTCTGAATTATCGTACCAGTCAAGTGGTCAACTTTGGGGTATTGAAAGAAGCCTTGCAATCCGGAGAGGATGAACACTTTAAAGTGACCACCTATCAACCGAACAAGATTGTACGTTTACCCACTTATCACATCGTCAGTCGGCCCTTGGAAAAAGTCTATCAAATCGTGTACAAGAAGCGAGTGCGACTTCCCAATCATTTCACTTTGCCGTATGGACATGTTGGTATAAAACTTTGGCTGTAAGCGGATAGCCACCTACCAGAAGGATGACTTCGCCACAGCAAGAATCGAGTGAGAAACCCGATGAGAACTCCAAGTTCAAACCCTACCATTTTCCGGTTTTCTTGCCTGACTATTGTGATTGTGCCCGTCGATTGGACACGTTTCAAGCATGGCCTACGGATAGGAAAGGATTACCTTCTTCGCATATTTTAGCTAGAACAGGATTTGTCTACTTGGGACCTGAGTCAGGATTGGGATATGAAGTACAGTGTTTCGCTTGTGGCCTGAAGTTACGAATGGATCTATGTATCTATAAAGATTCAGCCATTCTGGAACATACTCGATGGTCTCCGCACTGCCCTTACCTTTCTATGGCCTTTCCACCCATGACATTACGGTACAATGATGACGGTACCTTAGAGACGGTACCTTCCAAAACAAGACATAAAAAACATAAAAAAGGAACGATGTACAAGCTTGAGACTGCATTGCGACTAGTATAATAGGGGCTATGGTCAAGATCGATAGTTCATTGGGACTAACAAGACCGAGCGAACAAGATGAATACTTTCATAGAACCACAAAACAAGTTTAGACAGGCACAATTCAAGTGTGGAGCTTCGGAAGTGGAATGCGATTTTGAGCCTTGCGATGGGTACGATGCTGTACGTTGTGACCTTAGCGATGCCGTAAAGCATCATGGGAACTTTGTTCTCACTACCCCTATCATGGAAAGTGATGCTGTGCGTGCCAAACCTGAGGGATGCGAAAGCGATGCCGCTCGTCCTCTTGGACATTTTACTGGGTTTCGTTTTAAAGGTGGATGTTCACCTTCACGTCTACCCCCCTACGGATGTCATCCAGCTCTGAGCAAACTCCTGTCCATGTCACCCAACCCTCATCGAAACGAACCTGTGAAAGACGAATATTCGTTTCCTGTGCGTTTGTCGGAATACTGCGACTTTGAAAATCGTCTTCAATCGTCCAAAGGAAAATGGCCTAAGTATCTGGGAGGACCGACCCCTGTAGAATTAGCCAGAGCCGGATTTTACTACTTTGGTGAAGGGGATAAAGTCAAGTGCTTCAGTTGCGGTGTGTCACTTCATCACTGGGAACCGCAAGATTCGGCCTACGTAGAACATGCTCGATGGTCACCGAATTGTCATTACTTACCCTTAGTGGGACCGAGACATTAAAGTAACTTACCATGTCGTTGACGAAGAAGAAACCAGTTTGGCTAGGAGTCAAATGTTGGACATCAACGAGACCAGTATTTAAACTTCATTTCAAAAACGATATTGAATCATTACCTAAAGAACTGCAAGAGAAGATTTACAAGGAAGTTTGGCAGGGACTTGCCAGAGTGAAATCTCAATGGGTGACTGTAGAACTTTTGTGCCGAGAAATTCACAAGAGGAAAGTGAAAAAAAGTCAACCAGTGTGTTAGATTTCTTTGGGTCAAGTGTGCATTCGTCCTATTGTATTACTCTAGACTGTTTACATCAAAAGAGTTCAGTGACATTCTTGGACGTTACCCTGTATGGCAGTGGCCAGAAATTACTCACTATGTGGATTACTTTTGCTCTAGGAGAAGATTGTGAATTGTGCGGACTGACCTATTCATGGATACCTTACAAGAGAACATTCGTGCTTTGCCTGTGCAGTTGAGAGAACGCATTTACCGAGAGCTGGTCAAAATACAAGTGAAACGTAAAGAACAGTTGCATCCGTTACGTCTCCAGATCTTTAACCACTGGTACCTGAATGCTATAAGAGAACTGATTCGTCAGAAATTTTTTCAGTGGTCAGACCTTGTTCAATACTTTCAGGCCCCCGATGATCCACGTGTTGATCATTTTGGTTACTTCGAGATTCACCTAGTGCAACACATTGAGGAAGACAAGGTAAAGCATTACCGACATATTTTACGTGGAATCTGCTTAGCGGAAGAGGAAACATCTAAACAAACTCTGACGTTTCGGTTACAGTATGCAACATTTAGATTCCCCACTGGAGAACGAAGATGTCTGGCTAGAAAGTACGTGTATTGTTTCCGAAACAAAGAGACTATAAAAACAGGATGCCATGCCACGACTTATGTCGTATGTAATCCAACAGATTCCGTGGAAGGAACTCAATGACCATATTCAAACCGTGGATCATTACCATAAATTATTACAAGAACTGTATCCATTCAATTTGGGTCGACAAGTGGTGTGTGTCTTAGTGACTTGTTTTCTGGGATTTCGTTTACCAGCCGATTCCTTGTGGACTCTTTACGAACAGTATTTACCACCCCATTCAACATGAAAGTGGTGCCTTTAAATGTTCACGAGAGACTCCTTTTCCTCAAAGCCTTACGTTTTCATCTGGATACTTCTCGACCTCTACAGGAAAAAAAGATTCGTGAACTTTTAGCTACCCAAGACGTGTATGACGATGTGTGTGTAGCTTGTGACTTACACCCCCATTGGACAGATGTCCGTGCCTGGAAAAAATGGGATTTTAAGGCTTGGACCCAAGAAGTGGCCCAGTATGCTCGAGAGTTGTGATCCTTCCTTTCAACGTCCAAAGAAAAAAGTTACTTTTCAACCTGTGTTAGTGACGGTGCCAGAAGAACCCTTCACCCAGGACAGGACTGTCGTGGACAGGCCTGAAAGACCCTTTCGGGAGGACACTTGTGTGACCTTACCTTCTATAGAAATGGTCAGAACATTACCCAAAACATGTTGTACAGACACTTGTGTTTATCCACGTTGATGGTTATCATGTGCCTTTTATCCTTGTACTTAAACCTTTGGCTTTTATGTATTTTTGTCTTTCGTATTCATGTTTAAAACATTCAATAAACGTGTCCTGAAAAAAAGTATATAAACCCTTGTCTTGTTTGTTTTCGTGTCACAAGTGACATTCCTAACACTATGGCTACCTCTGCTGTCTCTGCTCCCTCTTCCTCTACTGTCAAAGTCATCGACGAACACTTAGATCGTGCCAGTTGGGAGGCTTTGTATCTTCACCATCCCTTTAACATGCTTATTGCTGGACTTAGAGGTTCAGGCAAAACCGAATTCGTCAAACGTTTGATCGAACATAAACATCATTTGGTCGATCGGCCACCTCAACGCATCGTGTGGTGTTACAAAGAGTCCGTCTCAATGTGCATTACGTGGTCTTGTTTAAAAGCCCTCGAGATAAATCGCAAGCGCAAGTCTTAGCCAAACAGTTAGGAACGCCTTGGCTGACTCAGGCGTACGACGATGCCACTCAAACTGCACACGCCTATTTACTCGTCGATTTGAAACCTACGACCCCCGATGATTTGCGATTTCGTACCCACTTGTTTCACCACTGGTGCCAAGACGGAGGGCCTGTCCTGTACACGTCTCCGTCCTCGACTTAATTTCACTCCACAAAAAAATCTATAAAAACCTCAGACCCTTTTCGTCTGTCTCACACACATTTTGAACATGACGTCCCTTCAGTCGCATCTTCCCGTCAAATTGATTCGTGCCTTGTATGGCATCAGTCGAGAAAAAAATCCACAAATACGAGCTCGTGTCTTAGAAGCTAGTCTCAAAGAAGTCTTACGATGGTTCACGGTGACGGCACGTCAATTACTCCAAGGAATCATTCAGATTCCTCATCAAGCCAAACGCTTTTTGATCGAAACAAAGTCGCTTTGACCCAACTGGCCGATCCCCGCATCGACACTCAAACCAAAAAACAAATCATTTTGAAACCTGGAGGGAGCGGTACTCTAGGAGGGGTCATCATTCGCTCTCTCTTAAGATGGGATCCTAATGCCCCCAAACTTCTCCCCAAGAAAAAAGTCAAACGAAGCTCAAAGAAGAAGAAAAAGAAAAAGACCAGGTCCCCAAGGAGAACTTCTCCAGTGGCAGGACCCTCCTCTTACCAGACACCACCCCGGAAAAAGAAAAGAAGCCCCCAGAAAAAGAAACCGAGAAAAAGTCCCCAGAAAAAGAAAAGCCCACAGAAGAAAACTAGTCGCAAGAGAGGCACTTCGGCCAGGACGCAACCTTACACTCGCAAACCACGACCTGCCACAGCGGTGACCGCGTCTCCGGCAACCTCACGTTCATCCACTTCTCCGTTGATGACACCAAGAACTGAAGAGTACTTGGAGACGTTGATCACACCAAGAACTTCTCCGTTGATGACCCCAAGAACTTCCCCAGTGGCAGGACCCTCCAATTTAGTGGCAGTGGCTGCTGCTCACAAAGTACCTTCTCCCAAAATCAAAGTCCAAGAAAGATCGGGCATGTTACAAAGTTTACTGGATTTGTCCAAGCAAGAACTGGCTCGATTTAGTCCGTTGCGTACCCCTGCACGACGTGTCATCCCTGTCCTGAAGTTGATACGACGTAAAGACAATCAGTGGCGACGCGTTCCAGTATAAAAAAGGCCTGTGACCATGTCGGGGTATCAGTGTTTTTTGGTGCTCCTGAAGATGTCACCCTCCAGAAAACATCCCTCTTCTAAACAACCCCAAGGAAAGAAAAGGAAAGGACCGCCTCCTCGTTTAGTCAAACATGGGAACATGTTATCTGTCCTGTCCAAAGCTTCTCCACCTCTACGAAAAAACTCATTCAATCAGCCTGCAAAGAGGTCATCGATACCGTGTGCGAATGTTGTTTGAACGTCTTGAAAAGCACGATCCCTTTGTCCAAACACCAGAAACAATGCTTAGGCAAACATCGTCACGTTCTTCGCCAAATGGTTCAAAAGAAAATTCCCATTCGTCAAAAGAAGATGTTGGTCCAACGTGGAGGTATTTTACCCCTCTTGTTAGGCCCCTTACTGAAAGGAGTCTTGGGAACCATGTTGGGAGGACTGGTGGGAGCAAGATAAAAAGGCCCTCGGAAGTCCCAAGATCTCAGAATCGACCCCTGACAACCCCATGGAAGGACGAAAACTAGCTTTAGTGCCTTACAAACGATGGATGGAATAATATCGTTGGCAAGAACAACGCACCCCGCATTTACCTCCCAATCCCAATTTGAGCGAGATGTCCCAGTTACAACACGAACTGCAGTCCTTGATGGATCGCCAAGATTTGTCCGAAACAGAAAAATCGCAAAAATAATGTCAACTCTTGCAACGACTGCAACTCTTTCACCAGAAAGCTTTACACGAAACAGCTCTACCCACTCTGAAAGATTTTAAGATTTTGATGAAAAGTCCAGCACCATCATCACTACCACCACCACCACTACTACCATCCCCAGGGGTCACCAGAGATGCTACCCAACGAAGACCTGAGGAAGAAGAGATGCGAGAAGTGTTTCAAACACCGTCAGCAGCTCCCATTTCGAGTAACATTGCAGCATCCTTGTTGACCCCGTCCCCCACACCCCAACGAGAAGAAATGAAAGCTTGGGTTAAAAAGATGATGTCCACTCCTCCTTCGACAGAAGTGAAAAAGAAAGAAGGGAAACCAGAAGTGAAAAAAGAAAAGAAGACCAAAGCCATTCCATTGCCACCTCCACCACCACTACCTTCGACTTCTACTCCCGTAGCCCATCGGACACGTAAATCCGTTTCTAAACTACCCTTTCGACCCACCCAAAGTAGCATCACCGAAGAGTGGGTGACTTATTAACACACAAACAAACACAAAAAATGGAAAAAGTCTTAGCCAGCATTTACTACGATCCCTCCCATCCTGCAGGTTACGCAGGAGTTCAAAAATTGTATCGTGCTGCCAAAATGCGACTGAAAAGTCTCCGTTTACCTCAAATGCAACGATGGTTACAAGAACAAGCTACCTACACTTTACACAAACCCATTCGACGCAAGTTTGCCAGAAGTCGCACCCGAGTGGAAGGCATCGATCATCAATGGCAAGCCGATTTAGCCGATGTCTCTCATTTGGCTAGCTACAATCGTGGCTACAAATATTTGTTTTGTGTCATCGACGTCTTTTCCAAATTTGCCTGGGTCGTGCCCTTGACTTCCAAATCGAGCAGCGAGTTAGTGCGAGCCCTGCAACGGGTGTTGAAACAAAGCGGTCGTCACCCTCTTCTATGGCAAACGGACAAAGGTACCGAATTTCTGAACCAAGCTTTCCAAAAAGAATTAAAGAAACGTGACATTCATTTTTTTACCACCGAGAATCCCGGAACCAAAGCCAGCATCGTGGAACGTTTTCAACGCACTTTGAAAGAACGCATGTGGAAATATTTTACGCATCATCACACTCTGAAGTACAACGACATCTTACCGCACCTGGTGCAAGCGTACAACCAATCTTACCATCGAAGCATCGGACGTGCCTCGCAAGAAGTGACTCCCGAGAACGAAGTACTGGTGTTTGAGCGCCTGTTTGGTACGTCCCCGACGAGGGCTGTCCCCAAGAAAAGTGGAATGTTGGCCGTAGGAGATTGGGTACGCATTGGCAAAACCAAACGCACTGTTGACAAAGGTCACTTACCTAACTGGACCACCGAATTGTTTCGTGTCACTGGACGAGTGCATGGCCGTCATCCTGCCGTCTATAAATTGGAAGACATGAACGGAGAAGTGCTCAAAGGAACGTTTTATTTGCCCGAGTTACAACGTGTCACCAAAAAAGAAGACGACGTGTACGACATCGAAAGCATTCTCGAACGCAGAACCCGTAAAGTGGGCAAACGACGTGTCAAAGAAGTCAAAGTACGTTGGAAAGGATATCCACCCAGTTTTGATTCTTGGATCGACGCTTCGCAAGTCATCGACTATAAAAAGAAGTGACCATCATGCCCTTTCACACAAACGCAGCTACGTCGACCACTCCTTCACCCAGTTCTTCTCTGCAAGATTTACAAAAACAACCCTTGTGGGTGTGGTGTGGAGAACGTGTGCCTAAAACGCAAATCGTCTTTTTCTGCCAAATCTTCGTGGTGTATTGTGTCATCGGGGCAGCCATTGCCAATTTGAGTTTGCAACAAGGAGACAAACAATTGTGGACCATTTTAATGAGTAGTTGCATCGGTTACCTGCTTCCCAATCCCTACCTGAAATTCTCCTCGAACGGGAACCTTGTGTCCAGTGCCAGTGCCAGTCACCACTCCAATAACAACCACAACAACAACCCCATTTTTGGCGGAGACACGCCTCTGACGTGCAGTAACCCCTCGGACAGCCACAGAACTCTGGAATTATGAGTCACCAAAACCAATTTTATTTAACCTTACCCAGTGACAGTTCCATGGAGGTGTTTCCCAACAACATGTTGTGCTGTTACACGGCCAAATTACCTCAAGCCATCCAGTTAGATCACGAAGCCCATTGGGAAGTGGCTTTGGTAGAAATGATTCACCCTACACAAATCCAAAACATCACTGAAACGCAAAACACTTTTGAGGTCGAAATCCTGAACCAACAATTGCAAGAAACCATGAATGAAATGAGGTTTTCAGGGGACACAAGACCATCCAACAATTCACCCTTCAATATCTACACCTTGAAAATTCCGGCAGGGTTTTATTTTAGTGGCCAACATTTGGTGGACACCATTGCTTCCAGGTTCGACTTAGCCTTTGGCAAAGCCCTGAACAGAATCAAAAGAGTGTCACCCTGGAGTACCATAAAGTGGCTCGTCGCTTACTGATGAAATTTCAGGATACCCAAACGTTGTCCATCAGTTTTAATCGTGACTTGTTAGATATATTAGGTGGAGACACAAAAATGGCTCCAAATTTTAAACCGAAGATCAACAGCAATATGGAATTTTACAAGTTTTTTCGATTCCCTGTAGAACTGAACCAAGGACTCAATTTGATGTTTGTGTACTCCGATGTGGTGGAGTATAACGTGGTGGGACACACCTCCGTACCGTTACTGCGTGTCATTCCTTTCAAAGTGGATAGTGCCACGACCAATGACGAGGAAGGTGGAAACACTTACCACGCCCACCGCGAATTTGTACATCCTCACTATTTGCCCGTCAGTAAGTCGTATTTGGACGCGGTCAACATTGCTATAAAAGGAGATCTGGGACAAAATATTCCATTCACCAAAGGAAAAGTCACGGTGAAACTCCATTTTCGAAAACGGTTCTCTCACGATTCGTAAGTCATGTATCCAGTGTACCGAGGGGTTGCTCGACAGCGAGGACACGGTTTAGGAGATATGTTAAAATCGGCCTTTCGTTCGGTGGCCCCAGTCTTGAAACCGATGGTGACACGCGGATTGCACGCCTTGAAAGATGCGGCACTGACGCAAGGCAAAGAATTTCTCCAAAATGTCATCATCGACAAACAAAACCCTAAAGAAGCCTTCATGAGGGCAGGCAAAAATGTCTTGCTGCAAACGGGTAAAGACCTTTTGGGCCGACGAGACACACCTATAAATGCCCTGCACGCTACCGAGTCAGGCATTCAGCAAGGACAAGGCAGAAAGAGACGACGAAGAAAACACCCTTTCACCAGACTTCACACGTCTAAAGCTAGAAAGGCAAAGAAAAGAAGAACCGTTCGAGACTTAGACGTTTTCGATTATTGAGAAAGAACAAAATGATGCACCGATAATCTTGCGCTTGTTCCAAGTCGGAACTGGATCTGTTTGCCATGCCCCCCACCATGATGACGATGCAAGAATCCCAGTGGGTGGAATTTCATCCCGTCTCCTCATTGACGGATTCCGCTCCCATCGAGTTTGAAATCAAAGGACAGTCCGAAGATTACATCGATCTGAATAGCAGTTACTTGTACCTGAAAGTCAAAGTTCTAGATAAGACAGGACGTGATATAGACACTGAAGCAGTAGCTCCCGTCAACAATTTCATGCATTCCTTGTTCAGTGGAGTGGACTTGTACTTGAATAACAAACTAGTCAGTAGCAGCATGGATACTTACCCTTATCGTGCCTACCTGGAAAATCTCTTGACGTACGGAATAGACGCCAAGAACACTCATCTCGATGCCTGTGTGGTATGGGAAGCTGACGAAGCTAACGAGTTTGAAACATTCGAAATTATTACAACTGATAAGAATAAACCATACAATGAGGGATTTGTAGAACGAAGAAAGAAAATTGATGAAAGTCATAGTTTAGAACTGATGGATCGTTTTCATTTGGACATGTGGTTGCAAGAGAAATATTTGCTGAATGGAGTGGATGTCCGCCTGAGACTGAATCGTAGCAGTACCGCTTTCCATTTATTGGCTGATGCTGACGATTACAAAACCAAAATCCAAGAAGCCAGACTCTACGTACGACGCGTGGAAGTGTTACCCAAAGTGGGAAACGACATTAGTCAGACGTTGAGCAGAACGACCGCCAAGTATCCGATCCGACGTGTGGAAGTGAAAACTTTTACTATTCCTGCTGGACAGCGATCCATGATCGAAGATCATCTGTTCCAAGGACAGCTACCCAAACGTTTAATCGTTGGTATGGTCGAGAATGAAGCCTTCAACGGAGCTATCGCTAAAAATCCTTTCTACTTTCGACACTTTGGCGTGTCCAAGATCGAAGTCAGTCGCGATGGCAAAACCTTGTGTACCCGACCTTTCGAACCCGACTTTGAGAAGAAGAATTACTTGAGATCGTACTTGTCCTTGTACGAAGCCACGGGACAGTTAGGAACCAACACCAGTCACGGCATTACGTACGAGGATTATGCAGGAGGTTGTGCTTTGTGGGCTTTTGATTTCACTCCAGACCAAGGCAGCGACGAGGGACATTTCCACCCTATAAAATACGGCCAGATTCGTGTGGAAATTCAGTTTGCAAAACGAGACCCTGATAAAACGGTGAACGTCATCCTATATGCAGAATTCGATAATACCATGGAAATCAACAGTTTGAGAGAAGTCATTCTAGACTATTAGAAGCCATGGAAGACTGTTATCCCTCTTTACCTAGTGGAGAAACTTTGAAGATGGAATGTGAGGAGACCGTGGAAAAAGAAGAAGTTATCATGATGAAGTCAAGATGGCCAGAACAAGAAGCCCATTTAGTCTCCTGTTTTGCCAAACACTTGGTCGAAAAAATGACGGAATTGATCAAGAAAGATTGCTATGGATGTCAAAACGATCATCCCAGTCAAATTCAACACGATAAATGCCTGATGCTGAGTCAAGAAGAGAAATTGGACGAGTATCTGGACGAAGCTTGGAGTCTCATCTCGGACGAAGTCGTGTTGCATCAGTGGTATACAGATTTGCGTGAACATTCTTGTCCACCATTAACCACTCAAGAGATCGATCGTATCGAAGCTCTCCTGAATCAGAGTGAGGAGACGAAACGAAGAAACGGTTATTTGTCAGACATTTTCAAGCAAAAAGTCAGGATCGAATTGATGACTTATTATTACCTGTGAAGAAGAAAAAAACAAAACATGGATACCTGGGAACTTTATTACCTTTTGAACCACAGTTCGTATACGTCTTCTTGGAATCCTGTCGTCTGTGCTAAAGATGAACTCCCTCATCGCAAACCTCAAGACCATCTAGCTTATGTGATCAACACGGACGACAGTCATCTCCCAGGAACCCACTGGGTAGCCGTCTACTTTCCTCAAGAAGGATGTGTGGAATATTTCGATTCGTACGGATTGCCCCCTTTGGAAGACGATATCATTGACTTTATGAGAAGAAATGCTCAGACCACCCGATTCAATAATGTAAAATTACAAGGCACAGATTCCTTGGTGTGTGGACAATATTGTGTGTATTTTCTGTATCATCGCAGCCTGGGCTATTCCTTAGAACATTTAGTGACTCATTTTGATCCTCGTTCTTCTTCAAGAAACTATGTGAAAGTAGATCAATGGTTTTGTGACCATTATGCTTATCTTTTGTCTCAAGCTAGGAAACGTAGTGTCCATCAATGGCCTAATGACTTCCAACAGTGGAAATCACAGTTTCATTCGCAACGTTGTCAGCCCTGTTAAAAGTAGAGTGTCAATTGAAAAAAAAAATGTTTGATGTTATATTGTTGGATTATTGTTAAAAATGTTATAGTTGTTGGTTAGTGTTAAGTGATTTTTGAAAAAAAATGTTGTGTTTTGAAAAAATGCCTTTGTCTTTTGTTTGGCTATAAGAATGTTGATTCATGCTCTTTGACTTCTCTCTATCTCTCTTATGACACTCATTGATCGTTCCTTCTCGAAAACCGTAGAGGGATGTTTTCCTTCACGTCCGCGCTTTGACTTTAAGAACCGGGGCAGTTTCCAGTCAAACCATCCATTGTCGACTCATCCTCCTACGAAGATGTGCTCAAAACTAGCTAAGCTAAACGAAGCCTACGTGAATTTGCATAGGGTCAGACACAGTTTGATACCGAAGCCAGAAGAGATAGAGAATGAGAGAATGCTAAAAGTCACTGAAGACCTGATAGAAGAGCTCTTCAGAGAAGAAGTGAACAGGGAGAAAGAAGAATGGACAGAGAAGTACAGACTTCAAAGACAGAAGCAACAGCAACAACAATAACAGCAGCAGCAGCAGAAGCAGCAACCTGAACCTGACAGAGGCTTTGTCGATTATCGTATCGACACCAAAGAGTTCTTCTTCTCTTTCCGAAGAAGCAGACCTATCGTCAGAAAGTCTATCCTCAGAGGACGTCGCATTCTTAGAAACTAAAAGATTGCCATAGCAAACAAAAAAAACAACCCTTTTCAGGGCTACCCAAACCTTTAGAAAAGAAATAACAATCCATTTGCCAATGTGTGTATGTAGAGTAGTGTGAATATAAACACTAGCTCTTTATTATAGTGTGAGTGTATGTGTTTGTGTATATGATTGTGTGTTTGTAAGTGCTCACGTACGTTGGTGTGGATAGAAAATTAAGATCATGGTTTTTTTTTTGCTGTTTGACGTGTGGGGAGAGTAGATTTGGGGTTTGATTGAATTGATTTTGCGTATGTGAATAGTATATTGAAGTGATTAATGAAAAGTTTTAAATTAGTAATGGATAGTAAAAAAGTGAATGAGTGTTTCTTTTAGGTCCGCGCGTTTGTTTGGTCATGATCTAGGTAATATACATTTTGTTTTAGGGGGATGTTTTCCATCACGTCCGCGCTTTTACTATAAATTGAAAATCACTGGGCAGTCTAGCTACCCTGTTCATTCGTTGACAAGACAATGAATACCAGAATTGTGAAACTGCTAGAACTCCAGATGCACCTGGAATATGCCAGGCGCATAGTAAATGAACTGGCCGCGGAGGCCATAGTAGAAGAGGCAAGGATAAAGAAAGAAGAGGAGGAGAGAAGACAAAAGGAAGAGGAGGAAAAGAAAATAGGAGAGAGGATGGCTTACAAGATACCAGAGACAGAGGATTGGGGTGATGAAGCTGATCATCCTCCCTCTGCGCTCCCAGTCAAACGAGTCAACTGGAAAGATTGGAGTAGAAGATGTGTGTGTGGTGCCAGGCCAGGAAGGTGCCAGCATTAACCAGGTGTCCTGGAGTTCAAAAACAAACAGCCCTTTTCAGGGCTACCCAAACCTTTAGAAAAGAAATAGTAATCAATTTGCCAATGTGTGTGTGTATGTAGAGTAGTGTGAATATAAACACTGACTCTTTTTATTTGTGTGAGTGTGTGTTTTTTATGTGTGTGTTTGTAAGAGCTCAAGTAAGTTTGTGTGGTTAGTAGATTATTGGGTTTAATTATAATGCTTTGCGTGTGTGGATAGTAGATTTGGGGTTTGTTAATTGCTGCTTCAGTTATGTGGATAGTATATTATATGAAATGAGAAAAGTAGGGGATGTTTTCCTTCACGTCCGCGCGTTTTAAGTGATAATCTAGGTAATATCAATTTTGTTTTAGGGGATGTTTTCCATCACGTCCGCGCATTCACTATAAGAACCCACAAAGTTCGTCGTTCGCACCATTCTAAGGAATAAAAAAAGAAGATGGTAGTGTCCCAACTGTTTAATGATTTAAGGCATGTTTATTTCTGGATGGTGGATGGTGAATATGGAGTTGAAAGGATTGAAAGAGATTGGAGGTTAAGAACCAGTGTGCACTACGTGAACGAACTAAAATTAGCCAGGGAGATGATAGAAGGATTAATTGAAGAAGAAGTGAAGAGATTGAGAGGGCTAATAAATCCCCCTTATGTCAGAGTGGGGACATTAAAAGAGGCCCTGGAGAAGGTAGAAGTAAGAAGGTTTTTGGAAGAGACAGAAAAAAGGTCAGAGTGGCCCTTTGTCAAAAGGAGTGTTGAAAGATTGAAAAAGGGGGAAGAAAAGATGAGAAAGGTGATAGATGAAGAAGTGGAGAAAATAAAGGACAGGTGGGCAAAAGATAGAAAAGAAGAAGAAAATAGAAAGAAAAAGGAAGAACTAGAGAAACTGAACGCTAACTGGATAAAAATCCAACAGAAGTTCCGAGCCATGGGTCACCCGGACTGGATACAGGATAATGAAAAGAAGAAGAAGAAGAAAGGAATGATGGAAAAAATAAGGGGATGGATAAAGAAGTGAACGAGTTAGAAGAAGACGAAGAAACCCAAAGGCCCTTTTCAGGGCCACTCATAGGTCTCGAAAAGAGATTGACTTTCCATTGCCAACCCTCTTTATTTTTTATTTTATTTTTTTTTAATTTAAAAATCCCATGTTTCAATTGCCTTTGTCCCTAGAATGGATATTTTTTTCTCCCATTGTTCAAATGCCTTTGTCCCTAGAATGGATATTTCCTTTCTCCCATGTTAAATTCCCTTGTCCCCAGAGTGGATACCTTTTTTTCCATGTTAAATTTATATCGTCCCCAGAGTGGATATTGCTTCCCATGTTAAATTTACGTAGCCCCCAGAGTGGATATTGCCTTTTTAACATGGAACTCCCCTAGTCCCTAGACCGTCCCACCTTACTACTAAGGGTTAATGTTTGATTGGATCCCAGAACAATGCTTTATATGCAGTCTAATGGTATTATTACGGTGGAATGTATTCCAGATCCCCTGCCATTGCCATTACTGCTGTGGAGCAGATCCAAAGCCTACTGCCTAATATATAACACATTGGTATTATTATGTTACCTGTGACAGCATTGTGAGACATAAGCATCATTCACTTTCCCCGCGACCATGACAGTATGGTGAGACATAAGTATAATTTTCTTGGCTACCATGACAACGTGGCGAGACGTAAGAATCACTTTTCCGACGACCATGACAGCGTGGCGAGACATAAGTATCACTTTCATGATAGCATCAGCGTTAAGAGTTTCGGTCAAAGATGTCTTCACATTAATTACTAATTAGATAAGGTAATACGTGTAAAAGTTAGTACACAGATAACATGTGGGACACTGCGTTCGGAAACAAAACTCTTTTCTTTAAAACGAAATTGAATAAATAAGTAGTGGGTACTTTATTATTATTATTATTATTATTATTGACTAAACAATTTGCAAAATATAACTGAGGCATAGATGGAACCGGATGGAACGTGGATAATAATGCAAGGGAAATAACTATGAAAAACAAATAAAAAAAAATTTATTAGCTTTGCTTCCCATGTATGTGCCACTAGTCAATGTTGCAAGTAGACAGAAAATGTTTCTCACCGAGAATATCATCGAATTTCTCGATGTCTCAAAACGGGGTTTCTCATGGCAAGGAAGATGTTCGTATACCTTTTCTCCTATATTGTTTGCTATTCTGCGTGTAATCCTATAGCTCATTCCTAGCAAAGAGATCATTAAGACGGATGATTTACAAGTTTATTTGCCAACCTATCTATCTGAAAGCAGAACCGGATTCGATGTGAATGTAATCTGGTGTTATTAGGTACAACGTCGTAGGAAATACAGACAATGACTAGATTACAAATGTGTTTGCAAGACAAGTATCTGTTGAATGGAGTGCATATACATCAGCGACTCAGTCGATGTGGTACCGTGTTCTATTTGATACCTAATTCCAACGTGTTCAAAATTACTAATTTAGAAGGGAGAATATAAGGTGATATGTGGACGTCTTACATAAAAGCGGGAAAGGACATCAGTCAACTTCGTGTAGTCAGGCATCCTCATCGACGAGTGTAAATTAAACCTTTTCATCGCTTCGGGTCTCCACTCCATGATCTAACATTACGCTTTCCAATGTCAACTACCTTGTGTTTGTTGTCATCATCAGCAGTGATGCATTCAGCGGAACGAATTGAGCAGACTCCTCTTGGTTTACAACACTTCGTCCTGTTCAAGATCGAATTCACCCGAAAGGGTCAAACAATGTCTACATGAATAACTGAACCTAACTTTGCAATCAAAAATTACTTGACTGCTTACGTGACCTTGTTTGAAGCTACAGAACAATTATTAATTAAAATTCACTACAGATCAAGACAGCGACGAGGAACATTTTCACTCTGTAACTTCAGGCCAACAAGGTGTGGAACTTCAGTTTACACAAACTCTTGAACACACTGAACGTCAACTTGCATGTATAATTTGATTATACTCTTGAAATAACACTTTGAGAGAAGTGATCCTAGACTATTAATACAAATAACACATTGAAAGAAGTGATCCTAGACAATCAATGCAAATAACAGTTTGAAAGAAGTGATCCTAGACAATTAATGCAAATAACAGTTTGAAAGAAGTGATCCTAGAAAATTAAAGCAAATAACACTTTGAAAGAAGTGATCCTAGACAATTAATGCAAATAACACTTTGAAAGAAGTGTTCCTAGACTATGAATGTAAATAACACTTTCAGAGAAGCGATCCTAGACTATTAATGGAAATAACACTTTGAGAGAAGAGATCCTAGACTATCAATACAAATAACACTTTGAGAGAAGTGTTCCTAGACTATGAATGTAAATAACACTTTCAGAGAAGCGATCCTAGACTATTAATGGAAATAACACTTTGAGAGAAGAGATCCTAGACTATCAATACAAATAACACTTTCAGAGAAGTGTTCCTAGACTATGAATGTAAATAACACTTTCAGAGAAGCGATCCTAGACTATTAATGCAAATAACACTTTGAGAGAAGTGATTCTAGACAATTAATGCAAATAACACTTTGAGAGAAGTGATCCTAGACTACTAATGCAAATAACACTTTGAGAGAAGTGATCCTAGACTATGAATGCAAATAACACTTTGAGAGAAGTGATCCTAGACTACTAATGCAAATAACACTTTGAGAGAAGTGTTCCTAGACTATGAATGCAAATAACACTTTCAGAGAAGCGATCCTAGACTATTAATGCAAATAACACTTTGATCATGAAGATAGGTGATGATGCTTTCTATCCAGAACAGCAATCATAAACAACAATGGGGAAATAGAAAGATGGAGTTATGATATCACGCTATCCAGCACAAGAACATTTAGTCTCATGTTTTGCTTGCCACATGGCTGACGGAGTGAGCCACTCTCCTAACCAGAGAACATTGGTATGGTGTGGTGGTCAAATCGATCTTAGCCAATGACAACGCGATAAATGTTTCATGATAAGTTAAGAAGAAATGTTTGAAGATTATCTGAAAGAAGTTGGACACACGTTCAAGAAAATAAGATTTTAAACGAGTGGAATAAAACCTTGAGTGACCGTTTCCTACATCCATTAACTTCTGTGCAGACGAAACGCATTGAAGCTCTTTTGAAACAGAGTACCGAGACTTCCAGATCATCGACTTTCTAGACAGATATTTTTAAGGAAAAAGTCGTGGAATTTCATTACTTATCATTACATGTAAAGAATGAATAACAGAATTTCATTACCTTCTGTCTCACAGCACCTTAAGAAGCTGTTTAGAATCTATTGGTGTTGGTAGCTATGATCTACTCATCGAAAACCTTAAGACGTTCGAGTTTATGTCATCAACACGGACGACGTTATCGCCGCCCAAGAACCCATTGGGAAGCCATGGCCTTTCCTAACAACAGAGGGAAGAATTTTGATTCCTACAAATTACCTCCTCTAAAACACGATATCACTGACTGCATGTAAAAAAATGTTGTGTCAATTTATTCAATGATATTCGATAACAAGGATTTGATTCGACAATTTGTGTTCAACATTGTGTGTATTTTCTTTATCAACAAAGCTTTGGACTTCCATTTTAATATGTACTGACTTATTTTATAAGTGATCAAACCCAGATGTCCCGATGTGACGTCATCGTAGCGACAAATCGCAATGAGCGTCACATACTGCTTTGGCTGACACCTGGAACAGTCGATAACAGTCTGAAATGTATCTGTTTTTAACATGAGTGTGTGTTGGGTCCATTCCTACTCATGAAAGCCCTTCATTCAGGTCGTTCGGGACAGTTAGTCCACGACATAATGGCTAAATTAACAGTGCTCTGTGAGCACATAAATGCCTGAGGGATGTGGCTCTAATTACTTCCCCAGGAATAATTATCATCCTGCCGTGCAGGAATAAATATGAGGCACATGCGCAATTGTGCTAAGGCCTCTCTAATCCAAATAATCAATCAGTCTGTGTGATATTGTATTGCAATTGATCTCCCCGTACACAATAGTTACGGATGTTTTCCTTCACGTCCGCAACTCCACTTTGAGAGTTGTTTACTTCACTTTCACTTCTCTAGCATGTAAAGCGGTGTGTTCGCCACTCTTCCCATTCATCGTTGAAGCAAAGTGAGCCAGCAAGGGGAGGTAAGGAAATTGATGGAGATATTGTCCTACACAGAAAGAGGTGAAAACCTCCTGTGCAGAGTAAATGAGTAATCGCCCATTCAAGGTATATCGCAATGGTTATGATCTCCTTCAGGATGGGTCAAAAGCGACACGAGAAATAATAAATGAAGAAGTGAAAATGATCACACTGTTATGGAAGGAGGAAATCACAGCGAAGAAGCAAACTGGGGGGAGTGGGGACTCCCGCCTCTCGATGAAAATTGGATGAAGGTGCAACAGACTGCTAGAACCACTAAGGGTTCCTGAAGTAGACGATTGAGAGATGGAGAAAATGAACCACAATTTAGGTTCACTGCCTCGATCATTCCTTGGAGCAATGATGGACGGAAACAATGATGTGCTGCGTGTGCAGACAGTCCCAGGAATTATGGCTACTAATGAAGAGTGACTGCTATTGGAACAAAACGACCTTTTTCAGGATCATCTGATTCACTTACAAACAGAGAAAATACGGAATTATTGAAAAAGTACGTGTTCATCCACGAAAACCAAACCGTAAACACCTTCCCCTAATATACGATGATACATGGGTATGTTTTTGCGTATCGTGTGTATATAAGGACGCATACCTTCTTGCCCCTTTAATGTGATACTTTGTTTGTGTGCTTGAAAGAATAGTGTGGGTGTTAACACTCCTACAGTTTCATTGGTTAGTAAAGTGTTGGGCTATTTGTCACTTTAACGACATGCTGATTGTATACTGTAAGGTATTGAATAGTAAATACTAGGTGTTGGATAAAAAATCGCTAAGGGCTAGGTATTAGGTAAGTAAGTGTTGTATCGGAGATTACAAAAGAGTGTGTAATATTAGATGAGTGTTGGAAAGTAGATAACTAAGTATTGGATTGGATATCTTGCAAATCAAATATATCAGAACCCATTGATGATAATTATAAAATATTTTCAGTTTTGAGTATTTTCCTCCTATTAACAAAAAGATTTTTTAAAAACTGGAAATTTTGAGAAATTTCCTTGGCTTTGGTGACAAAATTAAATTCTAGAAACACATGCAAGAGACGGAGACTCAAGCTCCAACTCAACCATAATATTTATAGAATATGTTGGTCTTTAACATGGAGTAGTTCAAAGAAAATAAAGACAAGAACAATTGTATACATCGATACCATTGTCATTATCATCAGTACCATCTCCACCGTCATCAGCGCATTATCTCCATCATATCAGTTATTTTTGTAATAATTTTTTATTTATTTATTTATTTATTTATTATTATTATTATTATTATTATTATTATTATTATTATTATTATTGTTGTTGTTGTTGTTGTTGTTGTTGTTGTTGTTGATGTTGTTATTATTATTAAACCTTGTCGAATGAGTAGGATCTATTCATGTTCCAATGTCTTTACCACATCCTTGATTTTATGAGGATAGGTATCTTAGAAATTATACATAATTTGACTCAAAGTATTAATTACTAAATAGTATACGACTGCCACAAAACCAAATTCGTTTTTATTAAGAACTTATTGAAATGCTGTATCATGACATACCGGTCTCTTTGTGCTTACATTTTAATGGCCTTTGCAGTGACTTAGCACAAATCTTCTTGGCATTCGATGTTGACATTTGGTTGGTTGCATCTTAACGGCACTTTTGAACAAGAAAACGGTTTTATTGATGCAAATTACCAATATATCGATCGGGTATAATATAAGTACATTAAACTTTCTTCGACTATTTTGACTGGCCCTAAATATATTCACACTCGTTAGTTAACAAATAATGAAGCTTTTTAGGCGTAGAGCTGCACTATTTTTCTGTCTCCTTTTTAAAACAAAATGGTCTGGCCCTACATACCTGACGTTAACTTGTCCATCTGAATTTAGTAGATGACCTATTTATCACATATATGACTCGGTTAGTTTCTACTTCTTTGACATCTACATGGATGTGAATTCAGTCGAAGATAATGAACGCTCATTATGACCACCATTAATTAATTTGAAACAATCGTGCGTCGTATGTACATGTTTAACATTTTGGGTGTACTCCTTGTTCATAAGCAAGCAAACAAAGAAACAAAACAAACAAACAGACAAGCAAACAAACGAAACTTGGACGCAAATAAAATGATTCCTCTGCAAAATATCATGGTAACGTTCTGTATCTATACCTGTACATTATTGATCACATCGCAATCAAATGAATGTTTCGTTTACTTATGATCACTAGGAACATTCGCAACACGGATTGTAATTTAAGTGCGTAATATTGATTTATCCGGTGGGTATTTAAACTTCTTCGTGCAGCAATTATAAGATATGCGCAGTGTCAGCAAACATAGACAGTGGAGGTAGGAAAAATAATATATATTTATGTATTAATTTATGTGTGCATTGTCGATTTATTATTATATTCCAGTCAGTTCACCTTTCATACAGTTGTCATATTGGCCAGTTAATGAAATCTTTCGACTTTGCTTCTTGGGTCATTTTTGGGGGTCTGTTTCTATATTTATGTATAGTCCGTACAGCAAGTAGGCAGGTGGTGTGGTCTGCAGTTAGAATGAGAACTTGATGGTTTACAGATGGTAGGTTGCAAGACGTGTGAAGAGCTGGGTAGATGGGTGGGTTCATTAGTAAGTTGGAAGGACAGAATGTGTATTTTTGCAAACAAGCATCCTTAATTATTTTTTCATTAAACACAAACGCAGCAAAGCTTGTTCTCGTGGGATGCAGCAGACATAACTTTGTTCTGGTCATCACTTCTCGTAGCCATTATCAAGTGTCATGTGAAACTTTTGAGATTCGTTCTGGTAAACTCACACTCGCAGCTTAGAATATTTCTTGTTTTCTGATTTACTGGCGTTTTGGCCCCAAACCAATCTGACGCGGTTTCACTGCATTGCTCTGCATTCGGTAGGGTAAAGTTGTATTGAGCAATGTTATCTTATGGTTCTTTATTATTTTCTTTGACGCTATGCAGTTTTGTGCTACGCCACGCCGCTTTGCGATAAATACCGTTAGGTAATATTACTTTACGTTACGTTACGTTGAATTGTTAAATGATGTTATGTCATTTTATCTTATATTATTGTATCATTTCAATGGACACCCTGTTGTTATGTCGTACCAAATTAGGTAAGGTAGTGTCGGGTCAGGTTGTGTGCATCTGATTATGTTTTAAAAAATATCAACATTTGTATTCACTATTTAGCATGACCGTTTACATTTCATGTTATTAAGTGTGTTTTGTTGTGCCTCTTGTTGCAAGGATTGTTCAGGTTTGTACACATTAATCAATACGCGTTTGAATACAAACTCTCTCTCTCTCATATCATATCATATTTTAATATTTTGGCACTTCATTTACGAGTACACATTTCCCTCCAGTTGCAGCATCAGAAAGCATGCTTTTAGCTTTTAAAAGAAATGGACAATAATAACATACATATATTCATTATCATACCATGCCTCTAAACACTATTCTTGTAACACGCCATGGGTCAAAGCACAATTCACGACTGAGCTAGACAAACAATATGGAATATATGCGTGTGCCTAGCTCGAGATTGAATTTCCCCCTATTTCAAATGACCTCAGAACAACATTATTGTCAATTAACAGGTTCTTAAACACGCTAATATGTCATCATTTTTCTTCAGTCAAGTTAACTTCGCAGTCGTCAGACTCTAATTTCACACTTGCCTGTTTTTACTCGCTTCACATTTGAATTATTCATCATTATGCTTTTCTAAGGTATAGATCGGTATTTCATGTCACCAAGCACAAAGCATGGTCTAAACGCTTAAATGCATAATTATTCCTATATCATATTGCTTGGCAAGTGGGAATGTCCTGAAAAAGAAACTCATCCTTGCTACCTTAAAGTCAAATGATTAAGTTTTAGTGCAAATAGCATAATTTAACAATTACTTGGTGCGAGATATAATTTCTGCCCATATTCTGACAAATAATCACATAAACCTAACAAACCTATCAACGAATACACCAATTAAAATAGCATGATATATATATATATATATATATATATATATATATATATATATATATATATATATATATATATATATATATATATATATATATATATATATATATATATATATATATATATATATATATATATAGATAGATAGATAGATAGATAGATAGATAGATAGATAGATAGAGACAGAGACACAGAGAGAGAGAGACACAGAGAGACAGAGACAGAGAAAGACAGAGTGACAGCGAGATGACTGCTATTCTATACAAAAACACACAACAATGGGTTTTGATACGTTAGGTCTACTGTATGCAATCATAGTAACTACCTGAAATTGATCGTCATATGCTTGGAAGATTCGATTTAGTGTCCATTGCTCCGAATGATCTGTTGCAAGTTTGGGCATTGGGTGGATGATAAGATTTGTGTTTTACTACGTACTGAGAGTAGCAGCTTGATGGCAACAGAAACTTGTGCAATTATGTTAGTTTGAAGTAGGATCAGGTTCTATGTTCCCCTCATAGAGGGTATATTTCATATCTAAGAACACAGTTTGACCTATTTAATGACTCAGACGTACATTTCATAATAAGTAACAGAAAAGAATGAAAGACAACAGGCTTTGAAAATTTAATTAATATATTTATTTTTATAGAATACAAAGTGAGAAAGGTCAACTTACGGTATTGCGAATTAAATCTCATAATAATCCGACAATTACAGACACAAGTGCTTGTAATTAAAAGTCCTCAATAAAATTCAGAAAAAGTCCATAAAAAATCCCAAAACTGAAGGCGATGACGTGCTTGTTATAGCTTATGGAGTGCTGACATGTCAACAGTCTTTTGTTGAATCACGTTAATATAATCACAGGTTTGAATTCAGTATAAATTCCAGTGAATGTTTCTATCCAAGAATTTTATCAGAGCACTTTTGTATTTCCAGAGAAAATAATCACTTAAATTCAATAATTTGAGCAAAAAATATTCCAGTCCAAAACTCCTGGTCCCAACATATAAAAAAATTAAAAGTGCTATATGTTAAAACACAAATGACCAAGTCCTCACAATTACAATAGTATATAGTTCTCTACCTGACCTCAGGTCAGAATTAACATTTTATTAAAAAAATATATATAAAAAATAAAAATAAAAATTACCTAATGGAACATAACCTTCTAGAATGATCCTGGTGTTTACAACATCAAAACAATAACCTGTAAAGTTCAGTTTGGTTAACTTATTCAGTTAATAATAATTCTGATATAAAGCTCATAAACATAGGGAATAATTTAGCTATGTATTAGTTGATGAGATAAAGTGAAATAAACAAATAAAATAAATCAATCAGATCAAGCAGAAATGATCTCAGTTTTAGACAAGGTCAAGTCTAGCATACAATGTTACATTACATAAGCATGCAATGAAATAAAAAAATAAAAAAACAAGCAAACAATTAAATGAAATATACATCACAATAGCTTAAATATTTGGCAAAACAATTGTTGAAACCTGATTTTCTTTGGAAACTATCACTAATGTTTTCTTTTATTATTTTATTGATATCACGATCTTTAGTTGATATCACGATCCTCGAACATACATATATACATACATACATACATACATACATACATACATACATACACGGATTACAACCCTTATTCGTAAAGACTAGTACTCCAAGAATATGTTACCATTTAAAAGGACGTATTATCTAAAATCACATCGATCATGTGTCTTAAATACATGTAAAGTCTTTTTATATAATCCTCCCCAACAAATGTATTGATTAGCCGTCAATACCATATAATAAATGTGCTTAACGTAACTGCAGGTGGTAGTACTGGATGACAAGCATAAGACTCGTATCTTTCAAAATGACTGTAGGGAACCATGCCTGCACCCATACTTTCTTGGCACGAATCCAGTCACAGTACATATAAAACAAAACCCTGTAGATCCTTTTTAAGTAAAGATATTGGCAGAACATTTAAAACCCAACACAACTGTCCGTCACCATAAATAAAAGGAATCATCAGTTTTATCAACTTTATCGGGGACACCGAGTGGCCGAGTAGTCTAAAGAGCTCACCGGGACGGATCACTGCCATCTTCACCTCTGTCTGCGAGGGTTCGAGTCTCGGTCTCGGCCAGTGTGGGTACGTGAGAAAGCTTGATAGTAGCTTCTCGCTACTATATATATATCTGAATATAATCTACCAGAAATGCAGCAAGCTCTGTTTGCTGTATTTCTGTTTATGGAGGTCGTAGCCTCAAAAACCTTCTGTATTATACGCTGTCTCATTGTTCAGTTTCTTAGCACATTTATTCTTTAGACTTTGTCCAAATAGTTATGTTATGCTGTAAATACATAGCAAATTTTTGGATCACTAATATCATTTATGTTCAATACAAAGTCACGAAAGTGGCCAGTACAAACACAATGTTTGTCTTTGTTTTAATTATGTACCCATACACCTTGACTTTGTAATATTTGCACGACTGACCTAGGGAATTCTGTCTTCTCGCTATCATCCTTTCGACTCTATCGATGTCGGAAAGAGTAAGTTGGTGTATGCACATTTAATTTTACAATCTCGTCCAAGAAGTTAATAATAAAGAACCCTGTGTTTTCATTCACTTTCTGACAATAACTTGCACCCGTCTTCTACATGTTTGAGAACACACACACACACATACATACATACATACATACATACATACATACATACATACATACATACATACATACATATATATATATATATATATATATATATATATATATATATATATATATATATATATATATATATATATATATATATATATATATATATATATATATATATATATATATATATATATATATATATATATATATATATATATATATATATTGCACGTTACTTAATGACTATTGCGATGGTTTTCACCATACGAAAAACATGTTACGGCTTAATTTGGTTTGGTGTTTATGGCACAGCAACAAAAGTTGGTTAATTAATTCTGAGGCAATTAGAGTGAAGTACGTTATTCGAGGACGCGAATGATGATGGGATTCGAGGCCGTGCTCAACAGAGTGCGATTCACGCTAAAAATTGAGCCATAGTGACTCCCTAGTACGTACATGTGGTCTCAATACTCATTATCATGTAATCTTTTTCCACTTGCTCTAGGTGTCTTTCTTTCTTTCTTTTTCTCCAAAGAAGTATATAGTTATATAAGTGGCAGCGGATCATGCCGATTTAGGAAAACAATTTCGGTTTTAGGGGGTCAATTGCACTTTTGCAGAACTTTATAGGAGGCCAGTTTATTTGGGTTAGGAAGAGTCCGGAAAAAAACCAGGGAAAACCTAACGACCCACATGAAGATGCTGGCACACTTTGTCACATGCCCATGGGGACAGAGGTGAGATGCCAGTGACCCGATTTAGGATATACTTAATTAGGTTAAGTTAAAGTATTCGCCATATTTGAGCGTCAACAGGACGTGCTGTGAAAAGCGAATGAAAAAACCCCACCACTAACGGTTCACGGTGTAATAAATAATACAAGCCCTTATGTCTTTATTTTAAAATCCTATACATTTTATGAAAATTTCTTTCGCATGATATTAATGCAGATCCGTCAAAAGGTTATTCCGTTCAAACTGGGAACATAGCGAAGAGGACGAAGTTTTGATTTTTGTTCTCCTTCGTGTGGTATGCTTCTTTCTGTGTGACCTTTGCATCACTTCTTGTTGTCTCCGTCCATGTTGAGTTATATGTTATTGAAGACATTGAATCATACCTATTAAATCCGTCGTTTACAATCCGAAATGAATTACTTCACTGTTCTGTATTACAAGTTGAATCAAGCACCAGTTTGCCATTTTACTCGAAAACTACAAGAAGTTAATGGGAATGGAACACAAGGGGATTTGGGGGTAATTATTCCAATGAGGGGCATGTTAACTCAGTTACACACAGTTCCTATACCTGGATCTTACTTATCTTTTACTGCTGTTTTTCATGAAATTTAACATGCATAAATACGGCCACCTACAACCACTTGTAATCTGTATACATTTTCTCAGACAATTGCGTGGCAAGCCTCCCATCTTATTCCTAAGCATGTCCCTTTACTCCATTAACACACCCACCACCATGCTGTGATATAGCCTTCCATATTTTGATATGCTGTTAAGCACAACAACAAAAACACCTACCAACCAACCAACCAACCAATAAATTAGCCTACCAATCAACATATTACGGATAACAAGTATCAGACATATTTTCCTTGGAAGACAATCAGGAAAAAGAAGAACATGGTAAGTATGAAACTAATACTTAAAAGATGCGACACAGATTCCATCTATACAAGTGTATAACGTTAGAATACGCAGTATCCAAAGATATTGAACTCCTGTGATCATATCAGATCGTATTACGGATAAGTACGTTTTTGTCCTCCGATTTCGGAAAGGCTTTGATTGAATACCCAATGCAAATGACAATATTAGTTATCCTATAACTACTGGACATCAATATTACGAATTTGCAAGTTAAAACTGGTCACTTGTCGCTAGTATATATAGGTTAAAGAAACTTGTTCAATCCAACAATGCAAACATTCACTGTGCATTGGTTGGTTTACGCAAGCATTCGCTGTGTAATGATTAGTTGCGCAAGCATTCGCTGTGTACTGAAAGGTTTACGCAAGCATTCGCTGTGTACTGATTGGTTTACGCAAGCATTCACTGTGTATTGATTGGTTTACGCAGCAAAAGGTATAGTAAGTAAGATAATTTTGTTGATATGGTTTTGGGGGATTTTGCTTTGTTTTGGTTTGGGATTTTGGGGGGGTATTGGGTTTGGTGGGATACATTTTATTTTAACAATTAATGCTGAACAAAGGACCATTTAATTTTGTAATAGTCCATTTCATTTAAGATTTGTATTTTTACCTATTTGGAATTCATTTAATTTCAGGATTTGTTTCGATCTTATCAACAAATAACACTCGGAAGACATCTCTTCTCTACACTGAAGTATGGCCAATCCAAAGGTACTTTATTAAATCCGTACAATTTATTTGTTAACTGCGGTATCTGGAAGCGCAATAGGTCGCTTTGATGTAATCCATGTAACTGCGTTACCTGGAGGCGCAAAATGTCGCTTTGATTTAATCCATGTAACTGCGGTATCTGGTAGCGCAATATGTCGCTGTGATGCAATCCATGTAACTGCGGTATCCGAAGCACGTGGATACTCTAAACGTACGATCTGAATGCAAACACGTTGTTTCTTTATAATTCCATGTGATCAGCAATACTGACACAGTGACTGTACCACTTTAATTAATGACTCTTTAAACATTGTTATTTCTCAAATGTATTTATTCATTGTTAATGTTTGAAAGAATATACCACGATCAAGACAAGGAAAACCGCTGGTGCATGCTTATTGATATGGGCATGTAGTCTGCCTGTGCTTCCTTGAGTCTAAGCAATTCAAGACGGTGACTTTTCTCTTAATCTGCTTCCCGAGGACGGCTGAATGCCACGAGACTATTCTAACATATGAAGCGTATTTGTTGAAAATTTATTTATAGGAGAGAGCCGACCAACTCTTCAACTTTATTGAAACTGATGCCACAGAGAAAGCTGTTGCTATTCTGGAAGAAGAAGTGGATTTCTTTGTTATCAAGGTAAATATTTCATATCTTTTCTTTGTTTTTCCCATCTTTCTTTCTTTCTTTCCTTTTTTCTTTCTTTCTTTCTAACTTTCTTTCTTTCTTTCTTTTCTTTTCTTTCTTTCTTTCTTTCCTTCTTTGTTTCTTTCTTAATTGGGGTAAATGTTTATTTTTCTTTAGTGTGTTCCGCATTCAGCATACAATACATTCATATACAAGGAAATGCGCGAGTCATGGAAAAATGCTTGTATGAGGTTATTACATTCTCTCTCTCTCTCTCTCTCTCTCTCTCTCTCTCTCTCTCAGAATAAAACATTACACGTCGATGTGGCATCTACATCGCACATCCCCCAGTTTTGACATGGTTGAAACCACGCAACCCACTTATGTTCAAACTTATTTTATCTTTGTTACATGTTAGTAAGGATCTCCTATAGGCTGTCGAAGGGTTGTGTACTAGCTTACATAATTTAAAATCTTAGGATTAATATCATCAGCTCCGGTTGATCCTTGCATAAACACGATCGCTAAAATCAATGCTTGCAATTGAAATTACAGGCCCTCGAAATAGCTGAATATCAGTAGTGCTAGGATGTTCTTAATCTCCATTTTAAAATGGCATCTATTTTCAACGACTTATTTTCAATCTTAATCTTAAAATTAAATTTAACCACATCTTTGTCTAAGAATAAATCAGTTTTATGTAATAAACTGCGCAGAATATGAATATATATATATATATATATATATATATATATATATATATATATATATATATATATATATATATATATATATATATATATATATATATATATATATATATATAAAGCCCAATATTGTCCCTGAGGACAAATTAGACAGGAAAAAGCAAAGTAATCAGTTATGATCTATAATGTTTTTCCTTTTATAACCAAAAATAAAACGATGACAAGCAGGTTTTTGCAACAACAGCTTTATCTACTAGGGCTTCGTAATGAACAGCTTTAGCTAGGTCGATCATTGAAAAATGTTGAGGATGTAAACGTCTAGCAACTGTAGTTTATCTTGATTAATACTAAATAATGCACTAGTGACTATGGAAATAGGAACGTACTTGATATTTTGTGTACAATGTGATCGCAACAGGTCATGTAATAAAATGAAACAATCACATGATAAGAACATAGAGGTTCCTATCGCTGTTCATACAATCGTAGTAACGTGAGATATTGCATGTCAGGCCGCACGTGAGGTTCCATCTATATAATGCAAAAAGATCGGAAAGAATATGCCAGTACAAAATGAACAACACATTTGGTAGAATTTAGCATACGATTTCCATAATTAGCGAATAATGACTATATTTATTTGTAGAGGTACTTATTGTCAATGAGTCAATAAAAAGGTCAAGTAATTTGGAACACAATAGAAAAATGTCCAAAGTAGAGTGGAGAAATCAAATGGACTTACAAATTAAAGTCACTCTATGAAACTATCTTTATTTAGAGAATAATTTGTTATATATATATATATATATATATATATATATATATATATATATATATATATATATATATATATATATATATATATATAATCTATTGCCAGTTTCAATTTTCTTTGTTGGATACAATGCGTATAGTACTACCTGAATGGGGATTTGAAATGTGAAACTCTCATTGGTTGACAGATGGATCACAGACTTATTGCAACCAATGATATTATTTGATACTGACCCGAGTGTAACGATAACTTAGTATGCACCTTTTCTCGACTGATACCAAATATGGTTTTTATTACCCAGATGTTATTTCAACCCATCATGTGTATGACAACTGATCAAATTATGTTTATTGTCCTATAAACAAATAAACCATCTTTGCTTTTGTTTCTGTTACTTCCCTCGTCAGGTCATTGTTGTCTACTCTTGAAAGGTATGTGGTCGCCCATCCTAGTTCGGAGGCTGCTTCTGAGTTTTTCGTTTCTTCTATCTTTAAGGTGGCCTAATTCAGATGATAGGATGAGGTGATCAAGACGATAGAAGAAACTATAAAACTACTTCATTAAGCCGGAGAAAATTGTTCTAAAATCCAAATTTAAAACAAAAATTGAGTTGATGCATTTCGAAACGCATACATTATATTGTAAATAACAAATTGCGCCTTGTGTATTTCATGACCAGAATGGGTATAATTTGATTCATCTTGCCGCCAGGACTGGAATGAAAGACGTCGTTGCAAAGCTTATCAGGAAAGGAATGTCGGCCAGCTCAACGAATCAAGTAGGACGTCATAGATAATTTTGATACTAATCTATGATGCTATAATGCTGACAATTTTTATTTAGTATGTAAACATTATTTTCTCTAAGATGTGACATTTGCATTAATAACTTTTAAGACAATCGAAGATATAACACTAAATGGTGCTTGAATCTATTTTTAGTAGATAACTCATTCATCGTCGACTAACCACAAGCTGTATTTAGCAGCATTTATGTTATTTTTGTTCCACTAGTGATCAAGCAATTTTTGAAAAAAAGTCGAACTCAGATGACTAGAAAATACAAATTTTATTATCATTCATTCCTGATTTTCTTTCAGAATGGAAACAGTGCCGTGCACTACGCGGCACGTGAGGGGCACCTTGAAATAGTTGAACTTCTCATCAAAAATGGAGCTGACGCCAATTTGGACAATCAGGTACACACATAGAGACATAAAGACAAACAAAGGTGTCAGGTGTATATATGCAAAACCTGAACTTATATAAATATATTTTTCAGAAATAGCGGCGCTAAATTTCCATAATATGCGTCTTTTGCGATATCATAATAAGCAGCAAAAAGAAATCTATCTTAGACTGGCCGCCAGGCTCTGTCATTTAAGGTATGACAGTAATCCAGTGTTGAGACTCTGTGTCATAAACTATACGCAGAAGAAAGCGAAACTAAAATGTTTATTCAAATTAACAAATAATTGATTTATCTAAGTTATAAAGTGAAAACTTAAGATATAATTACAGTACTGTGAATTAAATCCCAAATAATCAATAATGTCATATCACGTCCAAAAGTAAAGATTGTTCCGAATGAATTAATTAGTCTTGAATGTCTTGATGTACTACAGTGATACAATCGAGAATGTGTTTGAATGATTTCTCAGCAAACCCAATGTGGCGTTTAATTCCAAAATGTCTATAAAAGCACATTGTAATTCCAATGAATGATGTAAAAAAATGTTCCAATTATATCTGAATATAATTGTAAATGATTCCACAGACTGATCGTAAAACAGAAATGAATACTTATTTACCAGGACCTCATTATATACATTCTCACTTGACAAAAAGTCGCAATAGAATGTTCTGGGAAACTAACCATTTCCGTGGAAAATTCCACTATCCCTTGAACTCAAATTCTACTATTCAGTTCGCTTACCATTTACAATGATGACACAAGTAAGATATGCAAAATTCCATTCACAGCTATCAATCACGGACAAAAATTAAGTACGCAATACAGAGACACATAACTCCAGCATTTAAGATAAGAGAATAACACGGTTATTTATATTGATATGTGCCACTGTTTATGGATTTGACATCAAGATATACATTTTAAAATAGGAGATACACCCATGCATGCAATGTGTGATTTTAATAGTTCTGTAATAAATATCTGAGTACTCAGAAATGATAATGCATTGAGAGAGAGAGAGAGAGTTGTTTTCGATGTTTTTCTTCTTTTTCTTTGGTGGGTGGCTAAATAAATCTAAAGGTTTCTCGAGGAAAGAAATATATCTAATGAAAATATAATTCAATGAATGCTGGACTGCTGTGTCCAATTATCATGGCATAAGAAAAGAAAAGTAGTGTGCTATTCGAACACACAAACATACACACACATGCACACACTTGTAGAGATGGGAGAGTGATTTGGACATCTCAAAGCTGCGAATTTGGCAAATAACACGGCTAGACTTGCTTTCTGTGTTAGGTCAGAAATTCACGTTTGGAATTAGCCAGTTTGTTTCGCTTCTCTGGCGTATCAAACTTTATAGCGCATGTTGTTGGACCATAACGAGAGAGATATGTAGTGGAGAGTAGGGTGGGTGGGTGTTTGAGTTGTATGTATTATGAAAATGAAAAGTGAGAAAACTTAACAGGACGACATTCCGTACCCATGTCGTACTCAAGAGCCTATTCCAAAAAGTATTAAAAAAAATATCTAGGAATATATACCTTCATCGATTTTTAAAACATTTATCTGTCTATCGTTGCCAATCGTTAATATTTGAATCATGTCTACAAAAGTTTCATTCATGCATGTTAACGAGGTCACATGCGATGCGTAAGTTTCGCCACACCTAATCTGGTTCGTCGGTTGTATTGTAAAGCATCTTGTCATTTTCTCCACATAACGTCACTGAGAAAAGACGTAACATCATATATTTCTTCAAAGCAGCAGCAGAGAGGGTGAACAGACCTTGAAAAATAAAGCTTCCTACGACAACGACAACAATAAGGCCAATAACGTCAAACCGAAGCTTCTAACTAAATCGAGAGTTTCTCTAACTGGGTTAGTTTTTTGTTAATTTATCGTTGAATTCGTGTTTTTCTAAATTTGTATGTGCGTTTGTTTACCCTCCGGACGTTTCATTGAGGTCGCACTCTCTCTGTTGCTATAAATATATGAGTCATTAAATCAATATTTCAACCCAATATTTTATCAAGGCCTATACAATATCGCGATCGAGGATCATGTAAATTTATTGTTATAAATCCGTGTGGAGTAGATTGTGCTTTTGAAAAGAAGTTTTTGAATCTAATCATGTCCATATCCCCACTACACCAAGTCTGGTGAATATTTCGCAGAGTATGTGTATCAACTCCATTAAACACAACTAAAATATTACAGTTATTTCTGATCCCTCTAGGTATTTGTGTGTATCGCTGAGTAAAATAAATCACCTTAGTATTTTTATGTCTGCCTTGAGAAAATATTCTTGCTGGATTTGATTGTTTGTCCAGCATTACGTCGTCATATACTACTAAATTATTAATAAAACCATCAAGGACATCCACAGATGGGGCTTCATCAATATCGGTGATAAAATTAATAATGTCATCACCATCCTCGTCCAACAATTTTGCATTTTCATTAAAATCTTTAAGTACATTGTAACATCTCTGATCATCAACTGACGGGCTACTAAATACAACTTATCCATTTGAGCCATCTCATTATCAAATTAAGTAATAATTGTGTTTTACCCGATCCGGATGGACCTATTATTATCATTCTGATGGAATTCGGTAATGCTGAAATATGTTTTACTGGTTCTTGTTTTCGTGTTGCTGAGAAATCAATGACATCCATGTTATACAAATATAATAAATAATACGGATTTATATTGTGTTCAATGCAGAGCATCCACCCCCACAAGTGGACTAACAGCAATGATAACAAAAAAAAAAAGCGTGCACTTACAGGTAAATGTGTAAAATGTGGCACAAATATATATAAATTTATTTCTAATAATAAAATTGGTGGTGTTATCGCTACTTCATTAGAAAAATTACCAGGAACTCCATGGGCTAAATAGCCAGGAGAAAAACATCTTCCTGGATATAATTATTGTGGTCCTGGAACCCGACATGATATTCGATTTGACGAGCGAGATCAACCAAAACCTGGAGAGTATCAAATAAATGCTATTGATCAAGCATGTCACGTTCATGATGTAGCTTATAAAAGTAAAGATCTGCAAGAAAAACATATTGCAGATGTCAAGTTGATTCACTCGTTAAATTCCATTTTTTTTAAAAATCTGTTAGAGAATCATTAGCTAATTGGTTGGTAGGATCTGATATGAAAGGTAAATTATTATTCGGAGCCGGTAATTAATCAACCGATTATTATAAAATAAAGGAATCGATTTATTATATCCCAGGAGGATATTGGAAAGGTAGAGCAGCGATTAGTAAACTTGCCGATGCAGCAAATGTAACACGTTCTGTTGCTGCAAAATAGTTAGCACGACAGGCAATATGACAAATTTATTTACCACCACCTAAAAAATTCCGCATGCACATTTTGATGTCAGCACTCCTAATGAAGTTCATCAAGCAGATATTTTATTTTTACCACATGATACTATTAAAATTGTAAGACGTCAATCACTTACATACAAATACGCGTTAACTGTCATTGATGTTGCTAGAGGATATAAGAAAGCAGAACCAATATCAACTAAAACAGCAACTGAAGTTTCTTCTGCTTTTGAACAAATTTATCAATGAGGACCCTTGCGATGGCAACAAACTATTACAGGCTGATCCTGACAAGGAATTTCTTGGTGCAGTATCATCTCTGATGAAAAAACATAATGTCAAAATACTGCAATTCATCGTGATCAGGGAATTGTTGAACGATTTAATAGAACACTTGCTGATAGGTTATTTGGATATCAATATGCAAAGTAAATAATTCAGAAAGATATGAGATCTCGCAAATGGGTTGCAAGATTACCAAGTGTGATAAATGTGTTAAATAATGAAATTAGTCGAACAACTGCCATAAAACCTATTAATGCAATTACAAAAAAAAAACATATACCAATACAACGACATGAATTTTCAAAACAACCAGTATTAGGTAATGTTACTTAAGATATTTATATGAACTCGGTGAACTTGAAGGTGGTTAAAAAAAACATTGACTGATCCTATTTGGAATATTACGACACATTAAATATCCAGCATGGTAAGATATAATGGTAGACCTTCAATATACAGATTAGTTTTAACTGCTCCTCTACGTGGATTTGTACGTGAACAATTACAAGTAATTCCTGAAGACAGACAATTACCACCGCATTCACTTTTGTAAACTAGCACCTAGACGTCGATTACACTCAATAGCGGTCAGCATAATATTTTCATGTGTATGACCAAAATTACTATTAATACTGTCTACGGTAAATTGTCTTGGGTTATTTTTTTAATATTGCCACAACGTTACTGTGTTACAGATCGCGCAATGATTATTCCGTTGTTGTTTTAATGTCGTGATAAATTCAGCGTCACACTGTTTACAACTAATTTTTTTCTTGCTATATCATCGCCATTGGCAGCAATGGTTTCTGAATTAGCTATTATTTTCTGTGAAGTTTATGACAATTCTCCGCAGCTGAGATATTCTTCTGACTCGAGACACTGCGAGATAAACTAAGTTTGACCACACGATCATCGACGATCCAAACATTTGTATCAGAGATGGTTAATCCTCGTGATGAATGAATCGTCATTGCGTATCCTAGCATCCATGAAGTTTTGTCCATAGTTAACGTGCACTCAACAACACTGACAGGAACTAAAACAATATCATTTAATACAAGATTTTGTTTTTCTGACGATCCTGGTATATCAGCGTCGATATTTTGTCGTCGCGTATCTGCTGGTCTATAACACAATGGTACGGGTAGATTTGAAAATTGTTCTTTATGTAACATAAATAAGTGTATCAAAAACTATCTTTGTACTTGCCACTATCAAATCATTTGGTAGTCAATAAATTCCAATAATTGTTAATAGGATTTTCTGAAATTATTTCACATTGAATTTTATTCCGTTGTAGTCTGATTAATATCTTGAATTCTGGATCAAGTGCTCTATGATCATCAGTTATTTCCTCATAATAATCTATAAAAGTCCTCAGCCATTTGTGTGGAGACAGTCCAACAAAAGGCGGTGTTGACCATGATCGCCACACATTATTACAGCACTATTTTTGTCAGTAACCAATCAAGAAATATTTGTAAAATTTCTAATGAATCAGTGCATATTTCATCCTAAAAAATAATCCTTGGAATATATTTTTTCCCATTCATTCAGGAGTCCATTTATCTCCCTTCCATCAAAAGAATTATGATATGTACATGATTTCATATTTTTTCTCTCATTTCTCTTGCGAGTCTGTGTGTAAGTGTTAATACAACTATAACACAATTCCTAAATAATTCAATCACACGAGTTGTTTTACCAGAACCTATAAGCCAATTGAGATAAATTGTTTTATGTCTAGCTAGAAGATCAAATACCGATGGTGCAGATGATAATTTTGATATTTGATTTTTTGGGCAATAAATTCCCTTAATTTCAAAGTCGACGGATTCAGAATAATTGAGTATATTTTTTTTATTTATTCTCCATTCACCCCATGATGCATGAGTGCCGATATGAAGATGTTCTAATAATCCAGTATTCTTGTTGATATAAAATGAATCCGTAGCGACTCTGACAGTAAACTCAGAAACTCTATTTATCTTGAATAATAGATTTATGGAAGCGTACGCGAGCACTGAAGATTTTAACTGAGTAAACTGCGGTGACGCACCATCAATATAACTCACAATTGTACCTAATTTAGTTCCGTCTCTTTTCCATTTATATTTTGACTCGTATAAAATCACTCCGGTTATCGTTCTTACTCATATCGGGAATTTTAATTTCTTTCCTAACAAAGCGACGTCTTTGACAGATGCTCTGGTATTTCTCCCCACTCGTTTATTATTTAACGGCTTTTATCCGTTAAACCGTTTCCCCGTATCGCGATTGTAAAATGTTACGTTACTCGTTCGGCTACACAACTTATTTTTGAAAATTCATTGGTTTTAGATTATAAATGCGGTTACAGGATACGCACTTTCATAATTCGGTGTGTCAATAGCAGCCAACATTCCTGATTTGGAATTTTTACTTAATATGGCAATTGTTTCATTATGAAGGACAGGGCCGCGTTTGTCACTGATACTCCAAGTATTATTGTTTGTTTCTGCTAATACAATAAACTTTGCTCTGAAAAAATATCTTCGATTGTCGAGATAATTCATAATCGTTGCCGCTCGTTGGTCGTTCATTCTAACATTGATAACATCGTCGACACCATCAGTGTTGCTTATTATTTTAAACGTCGACCACACATGAGATGCACCATCTTCACTAAATTTTTATTCCTTTGCGTCATGAATAGCATTAATCAAACTTTTATTCATCGGATCAACCAGAGCTCGCATCGGTAAGTCAATGGATATTCTGTCAAGATTAAATTTATATTGAAAAGGTTTAATCTTAATCTCTGTTAATTTGTTCATATTATAATTAATGCAAGAATATATTTAAATTGATATATTATATAAATATATAATGATTCAAACAAAGAACAGATGCAAATGGCTTATGATTGGCTCTACAACTCCTTGTGACAAATGTTGTGTAAACGAATTCTGTGGCTATCATTTACAAAGTGTACGGAGAGGGAGTTTAGGACCTAAACCGTGTTTGAAATGTGGTGTTTGGCATTAGAGGAAACACGCAGTTGTGTATGCAGTGTGGTGGTAAAGAATACAGAGAACTGAAAATATATTATGATAAAAAAGATAGCACTGATAATAATAATAAAGTTATAAGAAATGTTAAAGATTATCTTGCTAGATTTTAAAAATAATAATTTAGACAAATAATCATTCAAACAAATAATAGTATTTATATATAAATGGAACATAAAGAATTTGTGAGACATCCTATCTTTAAGAATTACGAAGCATCCCGTGATGGTGTAATCAGAAATTATCGACTAAAAAAGCCAGTTGTTAATGTCACTAATACTGGTTATCTCATGATCAATATTAAGGGAAATAAACATCATCTGTGTCAAAAATTTGTCTACCAGTGTTCTCGGGGAGTACTCAAAGACGGTCTTGTGATCGATCATGTTGTTGTAGAAAGACTCAATAACTCTTTAAATAATTTGCCAGCGTTACACAAAGCCAGAACAGCGGATTTATAAATACTGGCAAACAATCAAAAATTGCAAGACTTGTTAAGTCTATAAATACAAAAGTTCGTGAAGAAATAATATTTCAATTAATGAACATAGCTTGAAAATATTTTGAGATTTCAATGCGTTCGGGAAAACATGTTGCAGAAACTATTACCAGATATGCTTTCTCTAAGAAATATAAACAAAAGATAAATTTTAATTATTGTTGAATGGATATAACTCTGTCAAATTAAGTTCTCTCCGGTAGAGTAATTAGGTAGTTATCTCGTTATCTCGTTTGTTACTGCGTTACTAACTTAGCGCTATTATTTATTATCTTTCTTCATCATACAAATATATAATAATTTTACTATCTGTGTGATAATTAAAAACAGTGAGGTAATATAATTTTCTAATAGTTCAAATTAGTGAAAGGATATCTAAAACTTAAGTTCATCTCCCTTGACAAAGACTTGTGTAATACAGTTGAGTTATGTTTAGATCTCTAGGTAAGCAGTATACAGACCTACATGTATCTTAACCTTGACAGAGTCAAGGGCAGAAATGTACGTGCCGATTATTGTAATACAGTATGTTCTGGAAAATGAAAATAAATTCTCGCTGTAGATTTACTTAGAATAATAATATTTTATTCTCATTCAGATTTATTTCTGATAATAATTGTCTCTAGGAAATCCAACATAGGCAACTTTATAATAATTTTTAAACATATATCTGTAAGGTTAGAATATAGCACATTGATAGCGTGGCTGATTTTCATACTTGTGGGTCAGCGTTCGAATCACTTGACCGATATACTGTCGACGGTGGCGATATTTATCATTAAAAACAATTTTCATTAAAAATGGAGGTCCACCCCAAACTCGAACTTCAACAGAGAAAATACACCCTCCCACCATGTCAACACGTGGTGGACACTCTTTTGCACTCTCCCAGGATTAATTATTGTGGGGGTGCAAAAATCTGTTGGACGTATGTAATATGCCGTCCTTAGAATTAAGAATATCTGTATGGACACTATGTGGTATTCCTAACTGAACCATTATCATGGCACTATGTGGATTTCCTGACTGAACCTTAGAATTAAGATTATATATGAATTGTGCCGTCCTTAGAATAAAGATTATATATGTATCCTCTGAACCTTCTGGAATGTCGTTTGGCAATCTAGGGATCCCATGGGTTATGTGCCGTCCTTAGAATTAAGTTAATTAAGTTAATCTTGTGCCGTCCTTAGAACTAAGATTGTATAAAATGCTGAATTATGAAAATATTAACGATATTTTTGCTGCAATTAATTTTTTTTAAATCTGCATAAAAATTCAGCTTGATCTAGAATAAATTATTTGTGATTTTGAATCATTGCAAACACGTACATTTCAAGATAGGTATACATTATCAGTAGAATAAAATTTATTAAGCTCATCCAACAAGCTATGTTCCAATCTTTGGCTACTGTGAAAGATACGGAAGTTAAAACATTCGTATCTCTCTCAGGCGTGATAAAAAAATTAGATCAGAATTAGCTCACGAATACGAAACGAAAACAAAAATTAACACGCACTAAGGCAGTTACAAAAGTTTATGTCTAATCGTGAAAATGAAAACAATGACAAAGTTATTAGTGGAAATAGTAAAGGGGATTTTGAAAATGAAAGTATTGACAACGTCACTGATGAAAATGAACGTTACGGCAATGTCATGGTCAATTATCCTCTTACTTTTATTGTACGTAAGAAATAAAAAATAATTTAACTTGACTTATACAATTTCTTTTCGATAATTTGAATATATCCATGAAGTCGATAATATCATACGTACAGATTTATATTCATATTTTCAATTCTTCAATCAATTAAGTGTCCGGATTGGTCAGTAAGTTTAAAATGTATTCTTGATAATAGCAGAGTAAGATGAAATATCCAGTAAGTACTTGTGGTGTAAATGTATATAAAATATATCCTTTTTGAGCCAGACTAGAGTTTTCAATATATATTTGATAACTGCCATCAATTGCATCACATACAAGATTGATTGCGATTGTTGATGTGATATTTACAATTTCCGGTGAAATATGTCTGCCCCCACCGTACGAATCATTGTTATGTTTGAGAATATTTGATGGCTTGATTAATTTTCTCCATGACTCAACAATTTTAGGAAAGTTTTCATTAAAAAGATCATTAGGTTTTCTTTTAGTTCATTGGTTTCAAAGCCTGGTAATATAAAATTTAATGAACATGCTTTAGTTATTTATAATGATCAAGAAATAATTGCTTATAATATATTCTTTTTCCTATGTTTCTTATCAGAACACTGCCAACATTAATAAGTTTAATTAGAGCTTGATTAGCATAATCAAGGTCTGATGTCATTTGATTGAAATGTTTTATTGTTTCAATGATTTTCGTTTTTAGATAATCATTAGAATATTCAATATTATAATTTTAAATAACTGCTCATAATTCCGCAGATATAATCATATATTCATCATTAATTTTATTAGCCAGTGAGTTGAAACCTTCTTCATAAACAATAATTACACTGGTTTTTAGATTAAAATCATGCATAATAGGAGGGATATAACGTAAATCAGGATTCCATTGCCATATAATATTTCGATATTGTGGTTCATTTATATAAAAGCAAATTCGGTAATATAAAAATCATCTCGTTGAGCTTCTGGCGGTCCTTTATACTCTTGCGCTATATCTGGCCATCCTAAAACAGATCTGATTGACAATTGATAAATATCTACACCATAATCTTGCTGATATATTTCTACCGCAGATGATAAATTGGTTCGTGAACTGTTATAGCTCTTTTGGATTTTCTTATAGATTTGTTTCTACCCTGAATTTCATCATGGATTTGTTCGTTTTGATAACTGCCCGTTGAAATTCTGACAACTTGCCAATCGGGAGTTCCATCATCTTTATTTTTATTTGCAAATACCGGTGGAGTATTTGCTGGTAATCCATCAAATGATTTTGATCTAATATTTGGCCAGCTGTAACATACTCGTAATTCTTTCGCTAAAATTGCGGTTGGGAAGTTAAGTTTTTGATGGAGTTGTATTATCGACAATCTGTTGTAGTAATTCGTTCGGAGTTGACATTTTTTAAATCCGATTATTTAAATCAGACGTGGATTCTATCACAGTCATTGCTTCATTGTAGACTTTAATCATATCCCCGAACTCAAAATCTGATATTTTTCCATCACTAATACTTGTTGATAATAACAAGGATAATTTGAAATATGCTGCCCTCGCTGTGTGTAATTTTATCATATAATCATTCAATTTTGTGTTTGTACATGTGCATATTTTTTGTAATGATATTAATAATACCAGCAATTGTTGTTGCAGCTGAAACACAACCTGTTATAACTGCTGACGTCATCATTGTCATTGTTGACAACATTACGCCGGTTCCAGAAATAACAGCAGACACTGAATAAACAAGCATGTCGACGACAACTACGCGTCTGCAATATTTTTTTTTACCTTTACTATATATTCGTGCTTGATTGTATCTGTAATGTTGCGCTGCTACATCACGGTGAACGTTATATTTAAAGGTAGGTGGTAGTTTACCAACTAATTCAAGACACCAATAATAAATCAAGCCGAGGTTTTTTCTTCGGGTTGTACCAAAAATGTTTCCTCGTCGTTTTGCTTCAACGTAACTAACATATATCCAGAGGATCCAGTTAGTTAAAAACGCCGTGAAATTGTAGTAGATACTATATATGTTGTAACACCAAGTACTGAAAGCCTGTATATACCGGTAACTTCAGCGCGATGTTTAATGGATCTATTGACTGCTGACCATAAAGCTTGTCCAGACGCTACTGTATATAATACACTGTCGGCAACTGTTTTATGTCATAGAGTTCAATATCAATAACATCTGGACTTAAGATCTTTAATGGCTCTATTTATCTTTCTACGAAAATCTGTAAACGCTTGTACATAATTAGAGTATTCAGATCTAAATGTGGCTATTCCATCATTGATTGTAATTAACGAGTTCATCACAGGAATTGTGCTATCATCGACATATTTCTTCGTTGCAGCGTCATGTCATGATTCTGGTTTTCCAAGACCAGTAATTTTATTATTAGTCATATTGAGAGAACCAGTCATTGTATCACCTGCGGTTAATAAATGATCATTTATCTCAGTTCTGATCATGCTGTTGTTGCTGTCTGCATATAATTTAGTTTCAACATCATCATCTGATTTTGGTTTCCTCACATTAATAATTGTATTTGTACTCATACTGAGATCGCCTTACTTAATATATCCAATTCTTCTTATACGTGGAGCAATTTATCCCATGATTGATAGAACTGATTCATATGATTTTTAATTTTACCGTTTTTATTAAACACTACTAAGGTATCTTCGGTTCTATCTGGAACCCACATAATAATATCTGTCAACGGGATATTACTCGTCTTTAATCATCCTTGCTTATCCTGAAATCAACGACTTCAATTTGGTCCACATTTGCAAGACTCAAAAGATTGGCGAGTTAATCTTTGACCTCATCAAGGGTTGCATATTTAGATAAGTCGCCTTACTGAGTTTTACTCAGGCGAGAAGATCTTCCGTAAATATACTATATTGTACTCAGGTTTTAAAAATTATTTTCTATCATTATAACTATCTACGGCAAATATAGGTAAATCTACCTTTTTAATATTCCTTTTGTAGAGAATACTATCATCGCTAAATTTACCAATTGCATAAACTATTTCTTGTTTTGATCCACTACCCTTTTAATACGAGCTTGTTCAATATCTTCAAGTACTTCTTTATCTATGTCAATAAGCTGATTATCATCTACGTTAATAGGCTGAGCAGCATCTACTTCATTTTAAATATCGTTTTTGTTTGTTTAGTTCTTCTTGCTATTTTTTCAGTCTGCTCAGCAGTTTGTTTTAACGTTGGAAGCAGACCTTTGGTAGCCTCTGTAACTCCTTTGTTAATCCTCGTAATTGGTTTAAATAACTGTTCTGTACCTTATGCAAATTCCATCTGAGACTCCTGACGCTCTTGTAGTTGCTGCTTGACAGCATCACGAACAGGGCATATTTTTTAATTGCCTCTAGTCGATCACGAGCTAATTTAGCTGTGTGAGATTCCATTATTGATATAATAATGATTTAATTACTCACATACTTATAGCAGCAGAGAAGGTGCGACCTCAATGAAACGTTCGGCTGGTAAACGAACGCACAAACTTAGAAAAACACGAATTTCAACGATAAAGTAACAAAATAACTAACCCAGTTAGAGGAACTCTTGGTCTGATTAGAAGCTTCGTTTTGACGTTATTGGCCTTAATTTTGTTCCTTGTCGTATGAAGCTTTATTTTTACAAAAATGACGTTCCAGTAAAATATCTGTTCACCCTCCCTACTGCTAAAGCTTTTAAACGTTTTAGATTTTTCTTCGCTCTTTGCCTATAAAAAATGAAATTGCAAAATGCTTTGTATAGCTAACCAATGAGAGTATCTGAGGGCGGAGCTTAGGTTTATCAATCATTCGTGCGGATGTTTCCAAAACGTTTGACGGCACTTAGGGCTATATGAATTTATATTTTCGGTTCATACAAGTGTAAACCAATGAAACGTAAAATGAACAGGTCAATACTACTACTACTACTACTACTACTAATAATAATAATAATAATAATAATAATAATGATAATAATAATAATAATAATAATAAAGGTATGTATCCACTTTTCATCATTCAAACGAATATTCGAGAATTCATACACCAGTGATATGTTTTGACGGACATTTATTTTTTGTAGGACGGAAACACGGCATTGCACATTGCGGTGAAGTTTCATCCCATGCATATGATTGAGAAGCTTGTAACCCTTGGAACGAAAGTCAACCACAAAAATGGCGTCAGTACAATTAATGATACGAATGTCATATCCTGGTTTGTAAGCAATCCGTTTGTGAAGTCAGTCCAAGTGACTGCTTAACTTTTAAAGTGGTCTTTTGCTATAATCCACTGAAGTTTCAATAGAAACAAAAGACAACAACAAAGCAAGTATCACAGAAATGTATACATCCGAAACGTTGGTTACATGCACGTCAAATCGATAAGTGCGAATTTTTCCTCATATTATAATCGGAGTTCTTAAACTGATTATTTATTTCCTATTTCCTACTTACATTTCCTTTCTAAATATCTAACGTATTTTAAGGTATTTCTGACTGTATTATGATTTAGTGTAAACTACATTGCAGATGATCAGTAGGTAACTAGAAATTTGTGGGGAGTTTTCCATTTTTTGTAAATTTCTTTCGAATTAAAGTTATCTTTCATAAATACGGATTAAAAATGTATTGATGTTTGTAAAATATGTACGGTAAGCCTATCATAGTAGATGAAAATATTTAATGTAGAGCACGAGTCGGTTTCCAGGCCTATTTCTTCAGCTGAGCACCAGAGCAACCATTGATAGAGTGCTCGATTCGCTGTCCAAGAGTTGCGAGTTCAAAACCCACTTTGGCTAGTCCGGGTCAGCCGTCTTAGTGTGTTCTTGTGAAAAGCATTTTTTCGCCCATTTCAACAGCATTATATAGCGAATTATGTCTTACAAGTGCCTTTACATATACTGCCTACGATACATTGTAACCTCCTGAGGCCAAATGTTGACCTAGAAGAAAGATTCACTGAGCCTGTAGAATAATGCTTGAAAAACAAGATTCTTTACATTATAGATGTGTCAGATATGCGGTCCCTAGTTTAGTAAATTATATGTTTCATTTCAAATTATTATAAAGTGTTTGGAGCAAACACCTTTGATGTGTTTCTATTTCCAGAAAGGAGAGACGCCATTACACGTAGCTGTTATGCACAACAGACAGGAAGCTATGGAGGAACTCTTAATAAACGGAGCCAATCCAGCCTTGAAGGATAAAGTATATGGAAATTTTCTACTTACCAAAAATGTTTGCATTTCGGAAACAAATATGATTCTTCCTATGCAATAAAGAAACTCGTTTATCTGACTTTCGATAAAATTTTATTCTCTAAGTCCGAATTATGGAAGTAGAGTATATACCGAAATGAGCGCGTTTCTTGTAATTCAGAATTTCGACATCAAATCTCTTACATAAATTGAACCACTCTCGTCACAACTCGCACTATTACAAACCTGTTTTGAGTCTTAGGTCATCTAAACATTCGCACACCGTCTCTGCGCATTTATAATCGATCATTTTGATTGGATCCTACATTACATCTGTAATAGCTGATTGAAGTCTAATCACTACCATGGTTAATAAGGGCCATATTATGGCTGGCGGGCCCATTATGATATATTAGATACAATGAGCAGTCTGTCTCGTGCTGTTATATCGTCCAAACTGAGATCCATCAATGCGAGTAACAATTCCTGATTTTTCGTCCGACGTTATATTCTTAATATTGTCCTCCTGTACTAAAACTCATTACAATACAAATACATTTTGCTGTATGAATGCATCAAAACTTAGTGGCATTTTACTATCAAATATACAAACTTGTGGAAGAGTTATCATCGGATCAAAATTGTTTAAGAATTATATAAAATAATTTTCTCATACTGCCGATATTACAAGAACTTGACAGTAAAAGAAACGCGACATGAAAGTGACAATAGAGATCAAGTAGTTTCTTGTATTAAAGTACCTTAACAGATAAAATATTTGTGCATGCAAAATTTTCCTACATTTTGAAAATCATATATTTTAGTTTTAGTTGTATATAAATGTTTGAGAGACAGAGATAGAAATTCCCTGGAAATCTCAGCTGATTATATGTAATACTGACATTTGTTACTTTTTATTTGTGCATAGTCTGGAAAAACGCCGGGGGAATATGCCAAAGATCCTGACCTGGCTCGTCAGATTAGAACATACAGCGAGTTGCCAGTCGCCATGCAATCAGGGTGGGTGTATTTAAATTGCTTTATATACACCTTTGTGTAATCCAAGCATCGTGTTTTGCATTTCAGCTATTAAGTGTTCCTACTATATCATACCGTGGTTTCTTTGATATGAGCGTTACATCGTTTCCTTATACTCCATTCTTTCTGAGTTGACAGACTTGTATCAAACATTGTTAAATAGACAGATGACATTCCGATAACCAGCAATATATTGATACTGCTTAGTAGACAAATACAGTACATATTTTCAAAAGAATAGCGGCATATTCTGGAAAAGATAATGGAATAAAAGCTTCGAAGAATATTCGCTTTTGGCCTTGAAAACCTACGCATAAAGTGAAATGGAAATGGGCGATGTCATCGGGATCTTAAAGCATGTAACACATAAATGAATACAATAGACAATGTGAGTCAGGAAGACTTTTCGAAAACAAGTCTGATGAAGAATGACATGAAGATTTAAAGAAACACGTTGGTATTGTTTGGACGACGAATATGTCGACTATCTAATCAGACACTGACTATATCGCACAAGGCGTAGTTTTTCAAATATTTCTTGGGTGGAGACGAGTTTTTTGGAACGTGATGGTTAAAACTGCGATGTACAAGTTATGTTATGCATTTTAAGTAGAAAAAACATTAATGTCCAGTTAAAAAATTATACTATTATTGTTTTTTGTTTTTGTTATATAAAAAAAAGATTTTATATCGGGACTCCATTGGCAACGGTGCGTATTATTTTTACTTACCTTGTCGTAAGATCACATGCTATTTTGGAAGATTTTTAAAAATATTGTGTACGCTATCGTAAAGTATCTACATACAGGGGTTGTAACAAATGTATTTGAAGAAGTAAGTTAGTAATTTAATAGTATGTACACAAAGTCACGTGATTTCCTGTAGTAGTTATAAAGATAGATACAAAGAATATGAGTGTTCGTCCACAAAAGATGTTTCCACTCCAACTTCCACAACCACCATTCACATTACTACTGATAATAATAATAATAATAATAATAATAATAATAATAATAATAATTATTATTATTATTATTATTATTATTATTATTATTAATGTTGTTGTTGTTGTTGTCCTATATCCCAGAAGACCAGTATAACCAACACGTTCAGAGAAGAAGTTATTTCAGCAGTGTGAAATTTTTAATGTATGGATAATTTCAGTGAAATCTAGCTAAGAGTTTTCTTCTCATCTCTTATTATGTTATTTTCAAAACATTCCTATTTAGAACAAAACATCTACGTTTTGACCAAATAAATAAATCAATATATTTGAATCAACATTTAGGATTTCATAACCATATAGTCGATCCTAGGAAGATGTTTTATTATAAAATAAATTTCCAGTATCGAGAGAAAAAGCGCTTAACTCAGCGTTAATGTTGGTTGTTTGTTTATTTGTTTGTTTAGTTGGTTGGTTTATTGGGTTTTAAGGAAACCAACTAAAGCTTGATTAATACAAAGACCTCAGCTAGGAGAATATGTTTCGTGAATTCCCCAGTAAAAGTGTCCATAGAGGGCCAAGGGAGTAAAAAGAAAAGATTTAGATTAATGGAAAATGTGGAAATAAATACAATGCAACCAACGAAACTGTGTGATTCCATTTTTCTTTACCCTATCAAACTCCTGTACTTCAAATTATTGTACCAACTTGTTTACACTTTTTACAGTCATCACAATAGACATAGACGTATAAAAGTGTGTATGTCTGACCTTCATATTAGGGTCTTTGATCTTGCAAAATATGCGAAGTGTATTTTCAAGTCAGATTAGAAGAAACTTTTCAAAATGGTCTAACATAATGTCTACTAAAAATGAGGTAAGGACCATATTTCATGAACTCATATCATAGTTTTAATACGAAAATGAAAGATTTTTTAACTCTATACGAAACTGTTCTTCACGAAAATCTTCTTCACAGTGTTGTTTCCTCAAGTAAGTAACTTTATTTCTTACATTTTCGAATCGACACGGGTAAGCAAGTTGTTAAATCTGTTATTTACTTAATGGAATTTTCCTTGTCCTAAATTAATATATCGATGCTACTTCGTTCTACATTTACCACACACCTACGAACAAAGTAATTTCCTGTATACTCCATTTGTACGATTCAACGGTAAGATCATGTGTCTATAATTTGTAACACTTGTCAAGTATATCGGATTTTTCATTAGATTGCGTATTGCACATGTCTTGCATACATGCGCGCTTTTTATTGAATTTAGAAAATATAGAAGTTTTGCAAATGTAATCTACTGTACAACAAGACACGATTCAAGAGTAATGAATTTTAAGCTTCTCTACGGGTACTGCAATACCTGTAAAAATTCTCTGGAAGATTGAAGTCCTATAATTTTCGCAATCTTCGCAGCATGTGCGTTCGTAATCCAACCGTTATGCAGCAGTGCATAGTTTGCTTCAGTTACCTCATGCACATGGTACAGGTTCTACAACCATATCGTCTTGAACGCCCTGTATATAAATACATATATAGAGGTAGACATATACGGTACAATTATGCCAAATAGATTAAGAATCTTTGTGTATAACTTTAGCATTTCCTTTGACTTTGACCGAAATGTTTGTACATGCAGATACATAGTTGCCGAAGATATCAAGATTTGTCCCAAGACCACAAAGATGCCTCTTCAAATGACACGAGCTGGGGTTACTATTTCTAAGCTGGACACAAAGGCGGACCTTCCAATCTTGTTGTACTGTAAGCGGGAAAAGCCAGAGAACAGTTCCGTTAGATTTCTCTTGGAAAAGGGGGACGAAATCGTCAGCGACATATTCCAGTTCAGAGTGAATGATTGTTCAAACAACGTGAAAATCCAAGTAAAGATTCCATTATATGTCAAGATTTCTAAGAAGGAGGAAATAATCGTGAAATTTCAGAAGGGTACTACGAGTGAATTTCAAGAAATGGAGGAACATTCTGATGTAAGTTTCCAATATTATTTTCTGTTTTTGAACTGAGGTGTATATATAGTTTTCGATATACAAGTAAACTTTCATTTCCCGTGTTCCTTAAATAAACGTAGCAGTGACTGCTCAAAGTATACAAAATTAAACTTTTGATTGATTATCAAGGCATAATATACATACATATATATATATATATATATATATATATATATATATATATATATATATATATATATATATATATATATATATATATATATATATATATATATATATAAAGAATACAAATCTTATGGCGAATAACAGTCCTTTCAGGTACACTGGATATTGTAAGGGATCGCTTGTGTCAGAGATTGATTAAGATAAATTGCAATAACCTGACAACGAATTGCTCAGAACTAATTTCTAACTTACCTGAGCGCTTTCTACTCTAAATGAGTCTTTCTCAAAAGGCAAATACAAAACACAGAATTATAGAGGAACTTACAGTGAATCCAAACTAATCCTGAAAAAGTTATATTAAAGTCCAAAAGATTTTTTTTTAAGTTCTGTATAAATTTCAGAGCCAGAAATGTACTGGTCGTCCAGAAATCTTTACGTTTTCAAAATGGCTCGAATAATTCAAACTCCCTCGAATAATTCAAAATAGTTTCAGAATAATATTATAGTGCACAAATTACACTTTCTATTTACACTGAAAAGTCCAAACATATGTTTTTCCTCTCAAATAGTACCTAAGTAGAACATAAATCACTAATGCATGCCCGATGTTACAACAAGAAAATAAGAAACCAGAATGATTCCAAAATAAGGGTCAATCCGATTGCTCAGTTCTCTCCTTATATACACCTTCAAGTATCTGTTATGACTATGTCGTACAATATACCCCACTTGACAGATCGTACTAGTGGCCCATTTCATCCAATAGGAATTAATTTAATTCTTATGAGATACAGCCTGATCGATCTGTCCAATGGGAAGAAGGCCGAATCTCGTAACCAAATTTACTAATAGTTCTATTACTAGTAATTGTCAACATGTACGTGAATATCTATTCATAGATCCAATGCAACTTTCCGCTTTCTCTATATCTTAAAACAGGAACTATGTACGAATGAAATCTAGATATATATCAATCACTACAGTATACAGCCATGAAAAAAGTTGACAAATGTTATAGACAAAATCATGTTCCAGGAGTTGTAATAAATAGATATACATAACAAGGCCCACAAGATTATCAGAATATAGTTTATAATATTATATTGAATTAAATCAAAATTCAACAGGACCCCATTTAACTTTTTTAGACTCCAAGTTGTGACCCCGGGTAAGTGTACCCACATAGACCTTCCTTGGGGCAAGATCAGAAAGTGTAACCTAAAAGTCTTATTCATATGGTATAGTACTGGCCTTGAAAATGACACACACCAGCTTCAGATCTCTACCTTAAAGCCTTTAAAACAATTTATTTAAAAATGTGATTATTCTCAGAAAATGGGCCCATCCCAAGAGTTATAATGAAAATTCTAAAACCACTACCTAGGACCTTATCCAAAAGTTTCAAGCTTGTCATTTGCCTAATTCTAGGTATTTTCCTGTATTTTGCTTTAGATTACACTGAATGTGATGGTTACCCAAGCAGTAGTGTGAAAGCTGTACAGGTGACACTGCCCACATACTTGGTGTAGAAAATTTGGAAGCAGTGTTTGTGAAGACTAGTGTAATTTTGTACAAAGTCTTCCAATATTATTGTGCTTGAAACTAGCTTATTGGCTGGATGATGTGTTGTACAGTTTATCAGAACTTGAGAGTGTTGTTATTCGTTCCTGAGGGTCAAGATCACATATTAAGGTTACAGTTCCTTTAATGTGTTGTTTGTAACTCTGAATCTGATACAGGTATTCGCATGAACAACTGGTAAACCGTTACAGATATGTAATACACGGATGTCACATTTGTCACTTTTATGGTTACCATTTAAAGGTGAGAGGTGGACATTATTATATATCTTGGGGCTGTAACTTGCAAACTTCTGAACATTAAACTTTTTAATAGCAGTACATCACAACTTAACTTTGTCACTAGGCTCACTCATAGATCTGTATTTAAGGCCACGTCTTGGGTGTCGGGTCAACATATTTTTGTGTCTATCCAATCTGTCACCCAGAAGCTGTTGTTACAGATAATAAGTTCGGAAAGTGTCATTTCTATTTATATTTTCACCAATGTTTTCACCATAGATAAACATTATAAAGATTCGTGTAGAAGCTAGCTCTCCAAGTTTCAAAGATATTGGGAGGAAACTGGGTATATTCATGCACGATTACCTAAGGTCATGTCTCGTATGACACACGTATGATCCAATTTTAAGGTCAGTGCAATTCTGCATGGTTTGGCTGTTGTTCCAAAACTGTTTAAATATTGAAAATAAAATATTTTGGATGGTGTATCTTGTTCCACTCTCAAAATCCTGTCTGCAAATTAAGGGACAAAGTCATCTCAAGGCTACTTTCTTGTGATGTCAAGGTTGTTACTTTAAGTCATTAGAAGCAGTTTTATTAAACATTGTACAATTGTACACCTTGACTTATTGTGAATTTCATAGTCTTAGACACAAGGTTGTTGTCACATGCTAATATGCATATATTCCTTGCCAAAACTTGAACTAAAAACCCATATTTAGAGAGATGAAACCATAATAATCTGACAGTGTTTCATACATCACTTTCATGGCCCTGTTTATTTATTAAAGTATTCTATTCAAGTTTTGTATCCAGGCTATAGCTCTGTCTGGACAGTGACAGAGAATGTATTGCATACAATGTTTATGTCATATGTTAAGGTCAAGGTAAGAACACTTCTTGTGTCATGTTAAATTATGATATGACCGTTCATGCGTTTTTACATTCATCTTAATTTGGGAAAAATTAAATTAACACTATACCCATGCATCCTACTGTTAATATATGCTTGTCTAGACCATACCTTTGTGACAGCTTTCATGACATTCTGCCAATGTATATATGATGAATACAGTGTGTCACATGCCTTATACTGGCTCCACTGATACTAGGTTAAGTTAATAGCAAAGTAAGGTAAAATGTAATTTTTTATTGTTTTCATTTTCTTGACGACAATTTGCACACAACGGAAGATAATTTTATGCAACTTGATCAAGTTATATATCTTAATTAGAGATACGAGAGTCACAGCTTCACTGTCAATGTGCCCCTTTAAATTACTTCTTACGACCACTAGTCCCAGACGGTCGATTATTTTCCGTCTATTGTATCAAGACCATTTATTATTGTATCTTGTTATTTTCTCGATGGATCTCTTACATTTTCTGCACATTCTAACTCACTTTATTTGAGGTTATCAAGTGTCAAGTGTCAATCGTGTTTTGTGCATCTTGTGTTTTGTGCATTCGTACGGTAAACAAACAGACTCAGGGAAGTAACGATTAAGCAATTATTTGACACGCAATTAGGTGACACATTCCATATTAATGTGTTCATTGCATAGCGGGCAGTATTAACTGTATATACAAGCTAGTAACTTTGACGTTTAGCCATTTATTATCTACATAGCTTCTAAAATTGGAAACAAAGTAAGGTAAGACGTGAAGTACGTAATCCACTTGGTAACATTTTGTCTGAAAATCTTCCTGACTATGGTCAATCTCCAGGGACGATAAAGTGTTGATTTGAGTCTTATCAAACCAGAAAATTTGGTAGAATTTAGTCAAACATTACATTTCCATGCTACACATGTTTTGGTTCACTCAGCAAATTTGTTAAATTATCGTGACAAAATAGAAGTTTGACATCTGTTAGAATCTGCGCAATGCTGGTGTTTAGCAAGTTAAAGTTATGGAACAGATACTTTAAAGATACCAAAACCAAAATCGCCATATGTTTCTTAATAATAAGAACTGATCAAAGCGTAAACTTTATTTCCAGTGTAAGACATTTTACATAAAATCAGTTTTGAAAAGAATAACTCGTTAATTTATTTTTAGAATTGTAAATAAAAGTTTAAATAATAAAATTAAATTAGCAAATAAATTGAATTTTCAGAAAACCTGAACGAATTAAACTTATAATTTTGACAACCATGCTGACAGATGAATTGTATTTGAGACAAGTGGTAGGTAGGGCATGTTATTAGTATTATAATAATTAGTCTCGTTTTTGTAAATACATACATACATACATACATACATACATACATACATACATACATACATACTCTGAAGCCTTCATCTACACTATTGATATAACAGGCAGGGAGACTTTGAGTGGGATGCCAACATCCGGGCAAGATATTTATTGAGAGGGCCAGTAAACATATAACACATTGACTTAAAAAACCAGAAACTCTTAAGTGGACTTAAGTAATTGTGTAAATCAATGTTCTCCTGAAAGTCTTTGGCACCAGTGTCTGACTTTGCAATTGGTGCCGTTCTGAGTTTTCATTCGTAAACCAGAAAGAACTTCTGTAATATATCATATTTCCCTGAGTCCTTGAAGCCGAAACATACAACAATTGCCATTTCACTTATGTACAATTATACGTACTTTTTATTGTCAGAAACATACAACCACTTTCATAAAATACAACCGTAAACCATAAGCACATTTTACGTAACTTCTTATCTCTTGAGCCAAAGAGTAAAATCAATGTCACTGCCTCCTATTTATCCATGCAAGAGTCAGCTACTTACGTTTACTTTCATTAGGTCACAGAATTCATATGCATGAATGTAATTAGTTGCACAAAACAATAAAAGACCGTAAACACGAATGTGTTGTGCAGTGAGTAAAAGCAAAAAGAAATAAATACATGAGTATGTCATGATAAAAGCTGCAATTACCTTTCAGTTTCGTTTATTGATCTGAGAAACGAATATCTAACTTGATAGCAACGCTCTTCCGGTTAGTCTTTTCGTTTTAACAAAGAGTTTCGTTTAGCTTGACAACAGCCAGTTGCCAGCCTACTCTTTTGAGTTTTGGCAATCACGATTTCAATACGATAGATTATTATTATTATACAGGAGAATAAAGTATGTGTCGACAATGATGTCATAGCAACTAAGCGCTCAACCAGCATCTAATACTACTAAACGGGCCAGCTAAATTGGGCAAAACGGCAATTTTTAAGTTCATATAACCAGCTGTGCGAAACGTGAATATGATAGCACATTTTATGGACTATTTGATTTGACGTGTAAAATAATATCACTTCCGTTCAAACTTCCGCTTCTGCTGCTTGGTATTGTTGCCTCCGTTGTTGTTGTGATTGTTATTTTTTATTATTGTTATAATAATAATAATAATTATTATTATTATTATTATTATTATTATTATTATTATTATTATTCGCCATGCTAGATTACATACTGCCCTCTACAACTGGACATGAATCCAGGTTCTAAAGAGGAGCTTGTGGTCCTGTCACGTCTCAGAAAGGAAGAATACACTGTTGGCGCTGGTGGGTCCAGTATCCATTCCAAAATGGATGAGAATTTCATCATTGACATACCACGTGGTACTTTTAACAAAGGCACAAAACTTGCAATGAAGGTAAGATGAGAGAATATGAATGATAATGACGATGACGGCGATGACAAAGTGGTATTGACTTTAGTTTTCTTTCTTCATTTTCTCTCTTCCTCCGTCCTTTTCTTCATCATCGTCTCATCCTTTCATTCTTCTACTTTTTCTGTTTTATCAATTTTCTCTCTGTATGTAGTGTAGCAACTCCAAAATCGATACGATATTTTAAGAAACTATTGCTTATAACATATATATTAAAATCAAGTCAGACTACGTAACGGCTGGTATCTCACTGAAATACTCTTGCGATTTGAATGTGGCACACAATATATATTTCTTTTTATGAACAGTGTTGCGCACTTTCTCGTGGTAAAGACAACAAAAGCATATGTACCATTAAGCAATCAGAGAGATATCAAATTTAAAGATACAATAGTAAAGGAAGAGAATACGCAGCTTAAAATGCCTTAGGTAAAAACGCCTATTCGTAGAAGCTACATTTAAATAGCATAAAAATCAGATGCAGACTGCTCTTGAACACTAGACATAACAGAAAGAATGAAAGACGTGTAGATTGACATCATGGCAGAGAAAATATCCAAGAATTGTCGATTGACATTATGACAGAGAAATTATTTAAAACGTGCTGATCGACATCACGGCAAATAATTATTTACAGGCCATTGACATTGGTAGGCAATCACTCAATTACCAAGCGTAATCTGTCAATCACATTGTCACATTATGAGCAAGTTCAACAATTCAAATACATCTGATATCGAGCAATTTTCCTCAGCTGTAGCACATACCCTTTATATAGTGGTGCATTCGTCTCTGATAGATTCTTCAGCGTCAATTTCATTTTCTTCTATCCTTAATACTTAGGATGCAGATCACGACATAGGAGTTTATAGAAAATGTCAAGGTCTTAAATATTAGTTTTTACGACTCTCATCATAGATGTATGCCAAATTCAAATGTACGTAAATTTTCTAATGTTATACTTATACTGTCCCTGACTATCCAATCAATAAGTGCCGTTCGACCAATTTGCGTTATAAAAGCCAAATCGTAGTGTACTGAGAGAGGGGGGGGGGTTGACCCATCGTTCCTTTTTAGAGTTTTCGATGTTCTGTGTATCCAGGGACAGACAAATCGATCTGTAATAGATATGCTTGTTGTTTCCCTGACTATACCTAAACCAGTTCTCATTCTTCCATGAATTCTACTACCTCTGCTAATCTGCTGTCATCCGTAGTCTTTTTCTTGCCTAGCGCTGTTCTTTTCTCGTCTGTAAGGCACTGTTGTGATACCACAGGTATCTAATTTTCAAATGACCAATCCTCCTCTCCGTAGAAGACGCTGAAATCAACTTCACATCTCCGCTTGCGTATGTACTATCAAGTTCGTTAATACCTAACTATTAATATTATCTTTCTTTTCTTCACATTCAAACATACCGGACACTGACAGAATAACAAAGTTAGACCCTTTTATGAAGTCGGCCAGTATAAAGAGATATGGTCAGTATTATAATTGTCTTATTTTAACTAATATACCTGGCCAGTCTAGAATGGAAATCATGTTACGGAGAAGATGGTTATATGTTGTATTCATTATCGTGTAGATATATGAAACACGTGAAAGTCAACAGTTGGCTGAAGAGGGTAAAAACATGACAAGCAAAAATGCTGAAAATCGAGTTCTTTTGACGGATGTATTTCATATCTCCATCGAGGGAAAGCAACCCACCAAAAAGGTCACAATACGGATACCGTCATATGAGGTGAGAGCAACGGAAATAACTTCATGGTATTATATTTTTTTAAAAAAAAGACATAATCGACAGATTTATTGATTTCTTTACGCTTTTGTGGTTGGCTTTGAATTGTTTCATTGTCAATTGATTTCATCCATCAATCATGTTTGTCCTCTGGTTTAATTTCATAAAATATTTTGTTAATGCGAAAATTTCTTCTAAAAGTAGGAAGTCACTTTATAATTTCAAATGAAAACAAGGTATTTTGTCACAAGCAGACAAGAGTGTTATGTGAGGTCTTTTTGAAGTGAAAATTATTCTTCTATTGCTCGTTGATAGCATAATAATCTTTTAAACCATACGCGAATCACTCTTAATGTCTAACATTTAAGTGTACTGTGGTATTAGAAGGAGCAAAGACCTTAGTTTCCGTCCAGACAACTAGTCAGAACCAGTAGGTCAGTATGTATATCTTGCTGTGATTGGAATTTTGCACCAGTTGACTACCAGTTGTGAATATTTGTTATCCGTCGAGCTGTAAATTGGTACGGGAAAACAGCAGTGTGGCAACGGTGCTAGAAATCAAACATTGTTCAAAAGCAATAAACGTTGTCCATTATTTTCAAAGAACAATAAAAGGAAATAAAAATTCCCTTCATGGAAAAAAATGAAAGCACTGACATTAATTAGTTTTCCAATAACAGAGAAACATCTAAGTACCTTAACCGTAATAAACGAGCGAGACCATTCTGTTTTCTCACCACAGAAAAGGCTACCAGGATTTTACTGATATTTGTTTCGTTCGTTTTCATCTGCATTGGTATGATGTAATACACAAACGGTACGCAGCTATTATTTATTAGGTCATAGTTTTGTAGCTGTATATATGGATATGTTCACATTCTGCAATTGTGAAGAGTTCAACATATACCAGTGAAACATGTAGTACGATTCGTGAAAAGATCAGATGTATTAAAGATCATCACCATCTCTAGCTAGGTCTGTTCTTTGTGTTGTTTTTTTCGTTTAGCATTGTACAGAAAGTGTTTACCGTTGCGAAATATTTTGATTATGCCCTTCTGCTTCCAAAGACATTTGTAATAGTCCCAATTTGTTCATACGTTCATACATATGTTATATCCTCTCCTACTATAAGGCCGTACAGAATGAGAGATTCAATATCTTTACTCATGCGCCCACATACTTAACAATAAAGTACTACAACGGCATTATTTAGGCTTCTCACCTCGGAGCCCAGAAAAATGTCGCAGATAGAGTGGGTGGTTTCCGGGTTTCAAGTATATCTTGACCATCCCATCCCACGTCCACTGTCTTAAACAAACGTTGGGATATTTTGTTACCGTTCATTTAATCAACCGTTTATGGGTCCATTAAATCTTGACCTGCGACATCGAACATGTTTGTGCGAGTATGGGTGGTCTTGGTTGGGCAGTTGATATCTATTCAAATAGGATATCATTGGCTCTATTTTAAAATCTTTTAATAGGCTCACAAGTTATTATAGATTTTATGAGTTAGTTATTTAAATGTGTTCGTTTGAGGCCCATTGTCAATACCAGATTTATTTTCAATAGAACAAGGTCAAGAGTGACGATGTGGTCATAGTAACAGGAGATGAGAAAAATCTCATGGACGAAACATTTCTCGAAATCATCCCAACGAAACCTAAGTATGACAACGGAAACATTATTTTTGAGGTCGAACATTTCAGCATGTAAGTAGTTTTCTTTTCATCCTGACATGTATGTATTTGTATCTACATGAATTAAATTTTTTGTCACAAAAATACACGTGATCAGTGGCATCCCACAATCATGCTCCTAACACTGACACCCGCACTTTCAAATATGTATATAAGTTGTTACACATAGTATTTTGGTTTTAATAAGGTCCACTCGCATACATGTTTAGTTCTTTTATACATGTTTCCTGAGTGGTTTCAAGTTAACTCAATAAACCAATACAATCTATCACAATAACAAATATAAAGAAAACTTATTTTAAAGGCGTTTTTTTTATTACCTCTTGGTACTTCACTTATTTTTATTTTTTTGTCTTCGTCTTGAGAGTAAAGATTGAAATGCGACAGACAGACGGCAAAATTAAAATGAAAGTGGGATAAATATGAATATTTTATTTTTTCTTCTGGAAGCTTTGTTGGGGCCCCGAAGAAATCAGAACTTCTCAAACATGTCTCTGACCCGATTGCTGCATCTCTAGGCAGGAAAAGGCAGTGCGTTTTCTTCTGCATGATGCAAATAGTTACGATCGATGAGTATCTAGCGATAGTGGAGTGTACCACAACGGAAAATAGCCGAAAAAGGCGAGAATTCTGGAGAGGCAATGGATTTTTAGAACAAAACATGACTGAATCTGGAACCTTTATGGTTGAACCTAGTCAAGAGTTTCAGGTTGGTTTAATTGGCGCGGACACGCAGAATATGTACTCGGAAAATTTGAGCTTTGAAATGTAAAGAGATAGACACATTCGGTCAGACATATTCCAGACAACATTACACCTGTCATGCATCAACGTTAGACATCATTTATCTTAAAACTTCAAAAATGATGTCCTATATAATCCTGTAAGTTATTTATTTTTACTTTTGCAATAATTAAAATGACTTTATGCACCCTTCACCCAAAAGAAAATATTAATTTACACCTGTTTGAAGACTTAGATGGTACATGTTCCCTTTTATGCCTTAATGAAATTCAACAAGTATATAGAAACTTGTTAAGTACTGATATGGTCATTACAAATAATTATTGTATCATAGACTGTACGCGATAAATTTAATGAACATGAGTATAGTGAGTCAGGAAGGGTAGGGTGGCCGTGGGGTTCCAGCTCTTTTAAGGCCATGATGGTGGGACGGTTTAACAGACAGAACCTTAGTTTCACACTTCTTCGATTGCACCGTGAAGAAGGTAAGTGGGCTTATAGCACAGGGATGCAGTCAAGCCTCATAGTAACAATAACTGTTTTACAGGCAGTTCTTCCAGATTCATTACGTATCCGGATACGGGAACGCTATCTTAATATTATGAACTTGCAATACATTTTAGGTAATCTTCAGCGGGAATGTCAAAGTAATTGGTGATGCTGGACAGAAACGACTTATTTTTCTGCGCAACAATACAAGTTCCCAACCGTACAATATCAGTCTGAAAGAAAAGCAAAAAGCCGCAGGAGGAGCGATAGACATTCTTAAAATTGTAAGAGATGACAAAGATGGTTCAAAGATGGATATGCAAGTGACAAGCCTGCCAGTCAAACTAGAAAATACACGGAAGTCCAGTAGATATCAGCCTATAGTTTTAATCATTAACATATTTTTCCTATGACATGTTACTCTTATGAATATATCTTTTGTGTTTTATGTAACGTCATAATCAATATAGCGCCATTTGAATTCCCACAAGTTTCTAATCCAATATATGCATCTTGTATCAGTAGAGAAAAGGAATTAATATTTCTGCAAAGTAAATAATGGTTTCAAAAGATGGTGCACACTTTTTATAAACATTTTAAATGAATCTAGAAGATAGATTTGCATCTTTAATACCAAATTTTCGACCGAATTTATTATTTTTATGGCTCTAAGACATTTTACCATCAATCGAATTGTGAAATATAGGAAAAGAATAGAAATTACATTACTAACTGGATAAGATATTAATGTATTTTTTTCCAAGTTAATGTATCATCTTCTATATACCTCTTAAATAATTCCGAAATTATAGTAAATCATTTAAAGTCATCATATCAATTTCCATTCTTACTCATGGAATCAGCTTAATGAATGTTCTTTATTAATTTCATTTTTTCAGAACCCCGCTTCATGATTCTTAAACCTGAAAGCTTGAAAGTTCTCGGGCAGGCATTGACAAGAACACAAGGGAAGCAACTCGGCACTCAGTTGGGTCTTGACCTGGAAACTATTAGAAGAATTCGCCTAGAAAGCCATAGAAACTCTGGTTACACTAATTACAAGATTATTGAAATGTGGATAAACAGAGCAACGGATTGGTGGAAAAACGTAAGCGAGACAACAGAGTCCACTCTGATTAATGCGCTCACTGCCATTGGCAGGCAGTCGCTTGCTGACGTATTAATCCGCGTTAAAGAAAAAGAACGAGTTCTTTGCGAAGACGACTTTAAAGACTCGTAATCGTACAAGAATGTCATTTACTTTGCTGCTGGTTATCTTCGTGGAAAGGTTAGATTATTTGTATGTACAATCAATTAAACTTTCGGCGATAAATCAATTCTATGAAAATGTGATCAAAAGTTAATTTCAAAGCAGGGGATCATGCACCACGATAACAGCCCAAAATATATATACTGCACACTTTCAAGATTGGAAGCTCAATAATTTGACACTGTGTTTTGATCATGTGATATTCTGAAGCATATTTATGGGACACCACAAAGACAACAAAGTAAATAAATGTCCTTCTTACTGCAATCAATGTGATTATTCTAGAAACATTAGCCCTCGGCGCTTGGGGTTAATGACAAATGTTTGAGGATAGATAGTTGGTAAAAAATAGTACAAGTTACAAGAGGATTACTTGACTTTAAACATTATATAAATCATCTTGTATGTATTGTGTTTTTGTAAACAAAGTACATTCACAGGCCATGCTTTGTTGCTTACGACAATTATTAACAAGGCACCAAAGAAGTACATAAACAAATCGGACCAATTCCAGTTCACAATTATTCTGAGGACAATCTGTACAAAGAAACCATAAGAATTAATTAGTGTTAACTAGCTACAATACATGTATATAATTTTGGCTCGACAGTAACTCGGTTTTGGCCAAAAATTATCACGGAATTTATTCTGAATTACAATAGCATTGTTACATACTTCATCTACCAAGTATCTAAAGAACATAATTCTTCTGTATGAAAAGTATAACTTATACCCTTCTTCGATACAACCCTATTCTTCGACAGTAGCGATGATGTTGGATTCAATATATCAAGGTCATACATTCGGATTTCTTTTCTTCTTGGTATTCTCAATATTCCTTTTGAATGAACTCAACTGGTTTTGTTTGTAATTGTTGTTTTATCTCCCGTGACCTATCGACCTACTTATTTCTGCATTTTGATAAGTTGAAGGTCTATATTGATTTCTTTTTTATTTTCTTCATCAATCGATAAAATGTTGGATGGATGGAATATCATAACTAGTCGCATAGACTGGAGAAAAACACATATAACAATGGTGTAAATATGTTTATCTTAATCTGTATTCATGACAATGGAATTTCCTCATGTAAACCTGGTCTACCCGATGTTTTACAATGTATTGTAATTTTATTAACAGATTTTATCTCTTTGACAACTTGGAGTTATCTAGAAATGACCGTTTTCTGTCATAGCTTTTTATATAATGTAGTTTACTTGAGACATTATTCATTCTTGCATTATCTTCTTTAGCAAAATATGTCTTATTGTTGTGTTCAGTATTTCATTTTGGTGGAATTATTTATTCAGAATAGTATTCACTCGAAATAAAAAGTGCTCATCAATAATATTCTTGGACTGAAACATTAATTTTGGAATTATAATGAATTGAGACAAGAACATCTTTTTAAATTGTGATATATTAAAATAATGTTAGTACATTATCATACTTCATGCCATTAGTACATAACCACGTTTGAGACTACAGCCATATCAACACATTCAGCATTCGAACTTATTTGGAATACCACTGGAATTCAGTTGGAACTTGATACAATTGAACATGTGATTAAACTTTTGAGTCTATTTGGGAATTAATTCACAATACGGATTTCTTTTAAAACTTTCACTTTGTATTCTAGGAAAATAAATTATATGTTAAAATTTACAAAACGTATTCCTTTTCTCTTTTCTGTTACTTTGTTTAAGACCACAGATTCGTAACAGTTCATCATATTGACGGAAAGATATTATGGCATGAGTGCATCTCGTTTAACAACTTAAACATATGTATTTGCTTAAGTAATTAGGTGATAAACGTACAGACACAGCAAAATGAAAAATGTGTTCATTACTGATTGGATTAGTAGATAATACGATTTAGAATCAATGAAATATTGCATATAGTATTTACATGTGTAAAACGTTTGTCCAGCTAGTCCGAGTCAACATTGTCTGCTTCAAATACCTACTCTGCATGTGTACTTTCGATTATGACCATGGTCAAAGATGTTCTCACATTTACATAATCATTTTAGCCACAAGATAAACAATGGCAGTATGAAGCAGTGCCAGTATGTCTCCATCACGTTTGCGCATGTCATGCAGGGATGACTAAATGGGATCGAGATTAATGTGTGATCTGCTATGATAAAATGTCAACGCTACTATGCAAGAAATATTAAAAACGTATTACCTATTTCTGAAATATTTTGCGATTAATTTGAAAATGAATATTTATTCATTGACCATTGATATAATAGATTACACGTGATTTATTGTCGTTATGAATCGCAGAAATTTAACATTGCAGAAATTAAGTCAGATATTCAGAAAATTGCAGGCTAACTAAAACTGAATCTAGAGAACGTTCATAATCGATCCAGATTTTGTCATAATTCACCATTATGCAGCAAACGGTATGATTGGGATTCTTCTAATTAATTGTGACTGTTCATAAAGGCAAAGAAAAATAAAAGTCTACACTAATCATGCATTTAATTTCAGTGTGATCGTTTACTCCGAGAACGTACTTCAATTTAAAAATGATTAAAAATATCTTGAACTTTGTCATGCGGCATAAATATATCATTGTAACCAAACCTTACTGTTTCGCAATTGACAGTTTCTTTATGGACGTTAAAAGAGCCTTAAGGTAATGTTCAATCAATGATGTCCCATAAAATAATAATTCTTATTACTGACACCTTATTAATGAGAACATCACGTCATAATATGTAATGGCAGATTTTCTTCCTAAAACGTTTGAAGAAATATTCTCAGCAGAAAGGGGGAATTCGTCATACCAAAAGGTTTTAAAATTACAAGAATCTGGCGTATTTGAATACATGGAAATTCACATCAAATATTTTTTAGACCCTCAAGGAACTGTTCCATCACATGATGTCCAAATAATTTTCATTTTCTTTAATTTGACACCACTTTGATTACTAACCAAGCCATTCAGGTTTTTGCTGAATGATGCATTTGCATGGAATGAGTAGAAAATTGGAAGATAGTTTTGCTTAGTAGAAATGGTTAAACTTTGAAATTGACGGAGTTTATATAATTGTGTCAGTTAAATCGAGGACATGCCAGACAACTGTATTTCTAATGTAAGGCATTTAGCTCTTTTTTGCGTGTCGTATTAAACGGTGATGGGATAGCGATGGGAACTCATAGTTAAGTATGATACAACGATGCAAAACAATAAATGTAATAGCATATTCAGCTAGAAATATTTTTAAATTATTGTCTGTATAAGCGTCACTCCAGTAATGGAGAAACCAACAGACATATTTCATATGGGAAAATTATCTTGCTATTTAATTTTCATCACTTTTGCAAGCTACTTCCAAATAACGCAGATATATATTTGTGTTAATGAAATCGAATATTTAGAACAATGCCAGTGAAGAAACTTAATAATATAAAAAAATTCCGAATCTGATATTCTCAAAACTTTAACTCTGACGAAATTTAAGCATATATGATAAACCGAGATATATAATAGATTTGGTAGATTGTATTCAATAAAATGTTGTCCACCATGCATATCGTTCAAGATTTAAACGTTTGTTCAAACGTAAGAGAACATAACCATTTAACCAAATATCACACCTTCAGAGTTTCCTTTATTGCTGCATGTACCCTTTGATGCATCTATAGATGTTTTACAAAACAAACTGTAATTTGGTATAATTATGATAATCAGTGGGTGTGGAATCTTTGACACAATGCTATCCAGGCGCAGCCAGATGAGACCTAGTTCCCATGAACGGTACAGTATCCCTTGACTTACAGTTGACCGACTCATTTATAATTTATCTAGACATAATGGAGACTCTTTTAGCACTTGAATGTGTAATAACAATCAACTAAAAGTAAAAACAAAATGTGTATGGTGCAAGCGTCCAAAAAGGTTTCGTCAAGTCGAATTCTGGCTTTGCGAATGCAGTCATATAACATTGTATTATGGCCTCGACAATCAGTTAAAGTGTAGCGTCTTTCATAACACGTCTGTGCAGTATGCTTCCACTTCAGTTGAGTACACGACTATATCTTATGATGACAGCAATAGGTAAAGTTGATCTCAAATCATTTATAGTTACAGTTTGATGGTTCGATTTCGTTTCATATAAACGTACTCTGTCTAACGTTTCTTGTTATATAAACCGGGTTATCTTTTCTGCAATCTAACTCAAATAACGTCTTACCTTTGGTCGATAATTAAATAGTAGAAAGGACTGCACCAGTTTAGCAACAACGTTAAAGATTTTTTTAAATAGCAAGAAAGGTCATAAATGATTCTATAATTTCAGTAGACATACTTTATTGAATTCATTAAACATTTTAAAAACAAAACAAAAGCATGCATCTTTCAATACCTTTAGAACTATGTATATGTAATTCAGTTTTAAAAATTGCTCAAAAGGACACATATTGATAATGTACATAAGTTAAAAATTACTAGCAAAATAAATGTAGTTTTAGGGTAAGAAAATCAGTCAGTACTATCACCTATTTCACTGTTCAGTAGCGACAAAGTTCGAAACGAACATGCGCAAGTACCGGACAGAAAACTTCAGCAGGACAAAGAGCCAAAAATGCATCGTAATTCGAAATCATTTCGGTTTCTGTTCAACCAGATGTACAAATATACATTCAGCTCGACAAATGTTTGACTTTCAAAAACGAAAAATATTTAGTTTATTTATTTGTCAATTATGTCCTATAAAGTCGAATAATCTCCGAATATCATCTTCTATGAAGTGATGATATATATGAAACCATTTTACTCACGAAACAATGTATCCTTCTTTGAATGATTGAAGAATAAACTGTGGTATTGTGTTCTGTCATCAAATATAGCCACTTATAAGTGCTAGAAGATGAAGTGTTACTTCATTCTAGATTATTCTTGTGTTCTGGCTTTTATTTGCTCTAGCTTCTAGAAAACATTGACAACAGTTAACGAACTGTACAGTACAGTAAACGAAGCACAATTGTGGCTCCAATTGTATCTTAAATGGTGGACTCGGACTGGGTAATATAAGTATTATAAAATTCAATGAATAAAATCAAACAATTATATTCTGCCTTTGATTTGCACGAACATTAACTTCAAGGAGGATGCAAGACACATTAATTCTGAGATTAGGATGGATGTTTATCCTGTGCTTTTCATATTGTCATCTATGTCATCTTCGTAATGCTTCTGTTAATGTGTTTCATCAAAGGCATTGAAAAGAGAATTAAAAACATATGTGCTGGCACAAATCAAACTGTAAAACGAAAATATTCCACTCAAGAGGCAGTTCAGAGTGATATCTAATATCGGGTATCGGGCTACGTTTGTGGGTACTGTTTGGCATGGAGCTATGGCAGTCCTCAGAGTATGGATGTGTCTGGTTTCATCGTTCTTTGTTTCGTGGAAGATTTAATCTTAGCAAAGTTATGTATCTGACAACTGACTGCAGGTATTATGTCCTCTTTAGGATAATGACGTAAATTTATATTAATCAAAATATACAATGTCTATTTTAAAAAAAAAACAGAATTGAATATCTAGATGGCTATGTTTTCTATAATATAAATAAATAGCGCAGCAAGCTTTCTAAAAGAAGACTCGCGTTTAAACACACTAACTTCAATTGCATCAAACCATAGATTCACAAAGAGTATCCAACTCTACAGAATCTCCTAGAATATGATTTATATGGAGTGAGAACACATACAGGAAAAAGCAACTCGTTGATATTAACTTACCAAAAAAGAATTCTATTTAAGGTGGAACGTGCACAATTTTCCTCCAATCTAAAAGCAGATGTGTCACAATATATAATGCAGATTCATAAAAATCGATAAATAAGGTCAATTTCAATTTATCAATAATGAGATAATCTAGTTTAGCATCCAGAGGGAATTCTCGTTTAAAAGATGCGTTGAAAAAATCCCACTCAAAATAATGTGTCAATCGAAAAATAGCATCGTTGATTATTTGGGATACATCCTTATCAGATAACAAGTCGTGGGCCAATACCGTTTACAATTTTCTAACGAATAATATTCATATTGTAGATACCTTACTCACCATAGGTACATGAGAATTTGTTTAATAGTTACGAGTCTATGCTCTTAAATTAAGTAACAGATAAGAGTTAAAACAACAAGCTTTGTAAAATTTAACAAATATATTTATTTTCCTAGAATACAAAGTGAAAATGAGAAAAAACGACTTAAGGTATTGCGAATTTTGTCCCAAAATAATCCAAGAATTGCAAACACAAATCCTTGTAATTTAAACTCCTGAATAAAATTCAGTAAAGGTCCAGAATAAATCCAAAAACTGAAGGCGATGACATGTATGTTATAGTTCCTAGTGTGTTGATGTGCCAACCGTCTTTTGCTAAATCACATAGATATAATTCCAGGTCTGCATATACTATAAATTTCTGTCAATGTACTTAACCAACAATTTTATCAGAGCACTTTTGTATTTCCAGAGAAAAATAATTTCGATAATTTGTAATAAAAGATTCCCGCCCGAAAAAAAATACTTGACCCAAAATACAACTTTATTCTGTTAAAACGTAAAGCACACATTACCATGTCCTCACAGTTGCAAGATTAGTTCTCTGCTTGAAATCAGATCATAATTACCATTTACTAAACAAAAACATTTCCAAATGGAAAAAAAAACAATTTGAAAATCCGGGTGTTTTCAAAGCACGAACCTGGATAATGTATGATTCACTTAGGAAATTCCAAAACTTTGACCCAAATAAACATATTTACTTCTTCCATTAAAAATAATACTAATTTTAAACTCATACATATAGAAAATAATTTAGCTATGTATTAGTTGTTTACAATGAATTTAAAAAAAAGTAAATTTACGTCAAGCAGAAATGAACTCAATTTTGGAAAAGGTTAAGTCCAACATACAATGTTAGGTTACAATAGCATGTACTAAAATATAAAAAGATATAAAAAAATAACTAACAAACAATTTAAATTAAATATACATAGCAATATGCTAAATATCAAAATGTTTTGAGTTCTATAAATTCACTTAGCTTTGTTTTAAAGAGTGCAAGTCTGACTATCGTTCCAATGAAACTTTAGCGTATTTGCATTTTATTTGCCATAGCCTTGTATTGCTTGCCTATATTCCTCAAAATAAACATCATTCGCTTTAGAAAAGGTTTTGTGCAAGAAAATCGAAATCATTTATCCTTTACAAAATTATTTTCTGTGATAATTTGTTTCAACAAATTATTTCCAATTTTTATTCATCAGTCACCTACGTAAGTATGTAGTGTTGATTGAAGCGTGTGTGATGATGACCCAGATAAATCAAAATTCACTTATACAAGTCGTCATATTCAGTATTACCTTCTCCACATAGATTACATTAGAAACAAATTATATATATATATATATATATATATATATATATATATATATATATATATATATATATATATATATATATATATACAGGTACTATGATTAATGTATAATATATTATTCTTATACAGTAAATTTTGACAAGTAAGAATTCAAGCATTATATAAAGGCTAATTCTGTAATAATCTTAAAGGAGAGACAGTTCGGCATGACTATGCTGTCTTCAAAGGCGTTTGGAATTAATGTCTTTTTTATAATCAGGCGCTGTAATAAAAATAACTTTATGAAACTAATTGCCGGTGTAAATATTCTTGTAGATATGCTTCCAAAAATTATATGCTGATGTATGTCGACATATTCAAGCAATAAGTTTTATGTTTAGACATTTCAAGACATTTTACGTCATAAGCTAGCTTCAAGTACAAGTGTAGCTAACTCAGTTGAGACTTCGACCTTAATTCGCGTAGTATATATCGGAATGACAATACCGTTGTGTGTATATAAAAACAAACTGTGGACGACGTAGATTAACAGAAAAGAGACATCCCTAGTTGCTATTATTCATGGGTAATGATATTTGAAAGCGAAAGTCAAACGCGGGAGGTGTAAATAATAGAAACAGGCAAGGATTATTGCACCAAATGTAGGACGTTAAGAAAATATTTTTGAAACGTACGAGGAGAACGTTGAAACGAATATATTTGTATAGGTGTTAAGTTAATATTAGATATAGAATGACAAAGTCAGGCAATGTAAATCATTAACGTCAGGAGTCTGACATGGTTTGAAAACAAATATGATCCGTATCAATGACATGAAAATGGTTGCGGAATTTATTCAAATCCAACGATCAAAATACAGAAAGTTCATCAACGAATCTTGAATGACTAAGGTACGGCTATCAGATACGTCAGAAGACATTTGCACACTAAAGTGATACCGATGCGTACATGATTTAGAGACAAATGAGAGGAACGAAAATACAATTTATGACAAGCAGAGCCAGAAACGTCACAAAGTTGACAGCATATTGTGTTGAAGGTTATGTTGTACAAACCTATATTTATCAGACGGAGAATAAAAGAACATCCATATTAGAGACACGAGAAAGAAATGCTTTATAAGGTATAATGCTAGATCGTTCAGGTTTATACTACTGCTAACGATTAGGCGAATCAGAGAATATGTCCAAAGATAATTGTTGATAACACAGTACATGACTCGGTTTAGAAGAAACATGAAAGTCTACGGATGGCAAATATTTTTAATTTTGTACTTAGAAATTATCTTGCCAAAAAGCTCAAAGTATCGAACTGACTAAATGGGGAAAAAGATAAATGGAAAGTAATAACATTACACGTAACAATGATAAATGTTTTGGTTGTGCCACTGAGAGTGTTCTGAATGCAGATAAACAACGGATGGATCGTCCTATTAGCTATAAAATTGAATCAGTATATATCCATTGGTTTGATATGTGTCCAACGAATAGTTATTCCAGTGTGAAACAAAAAAACTTGAGAATCAGTATTATATTTCAACTGACGGTTATAAATGTCCATTTTGTTTAAGACTTTTTACGAATTTTGATTTGGTTTAATTTCAGGATTTGATTTGATATGAGCAATACGTGACAGTCAGGAAATATCTCTACTCAACGCTAAAGTATGGCCATTACACCTTATCATTAGTTTGATCCACCACTAACACTTGTATTGGTCTCTGACACCTTCTTGAATAGGTATATGCCACGAAAACTGTTGAATATTTCCTGTCCATTAATTGGTGAGTTAAAGAAATGACAGCCGGGATGTCCGCACTTTGCCATCAACACCTACATAACGCCAAAAATGCATCATTTATTTTGTGGACGGTACACCATGTCCAAGGAATGCTTGCAAGGACATGCGAGCCAACACCACGAAATATCATCAATATGCTGCGCTTGCCCGGATCACTTTAGGCACGTATGCATCTCTTTGTGTGACATAAATCACATCTGTGTTCTTGTGCCGGCATCTAATCACTGTATAAGACAAGATTATCATGATTCGGGTCAAACTCGTCAGTATCAGGGGCCGTATTATCATGTACTCAACGATTTCAGTCGATCTTGGGAAAAAACTTAATAGTGGAGGACGAAGATGTCTTCGACGGTAAAAGTATGTCTGTGAAACCCATGAGTACATGATAACGCGGTATTACCAATTCCACTTTAACCATTGCATGATCAAATTCAGCAACAACTGGGTTTTCCCAAATCCAACAGGGCCAATAATTGACATTCAAATTGAGCTTATAAATATATTGCCATGCTTGGGTGGTAGGGGCTTTCCCAACACAGAGAAGTTTATGACGGTGAAAGAGGAGCTTTCCAGATCATCCCTCTTTCGAGATGCTATGTTAAGCGTCAGTTGATGTATAACTTATCATCGTGACTTCATAATATGTTCGATGACGCATGGAAACAGGTACCGGAAATCAAACTTAGGATGTAACAAGAAAGAGCAGATCCGCAATCTTTAGAACTTTTGTCCTATGTGGAGCAAAAGATACTAAAACATTGATGGCGGTGATATAGCTAATGTGCTAACAAAGCTACAGGGGTTACCGTGGAATAAATATCCTGGTGAAAACTTATTCGGGATGTACTTACAGCGGGTCTGGAACATGGCTGGGCATCAGACTGCATTATAATCTCTATACCCTGGAGAGGAACATGTAAACTGCATTGATGCTGCAGTTACAGACATGATTTCGCATATAAAACATTAAGTGATATACGACGCGTAAAAGCGCTGATGTAGATCTCATCCATCACTTGAATGCAGTAGCGGGACCAGCCATTGAGAAAACCATCACCAGATACATTGTCAAAGCAGGTATGAAGGCCAAGATTTCACTTAGAGGCAAAATCAGATTGATGTAATAAACATGGATCAAAAACTGGCCACCGTATACTGGATATCCGGCTGTTATTGGAAGGGTGTATATGCAGTTGAAAAGTTAGCGAGTACGGAAAATGTTCTCACGGCGTCGCCAGAGTGTGGCTGACGAAACAAGCCCGCGTCAAGCAATGTTTCCCATATATGGTTTGACGTGAGGACCGACAACGAAGCTCAACAATGTGACATGTTGACACCGTGGACGCAGACACGTAAACAACTGCTCACTAACCATCTTCGATGTTTTCAGCAGATATAATGAAGCCAAAATGTTAATATCCATAGGTTCAACAAATATTGCAGACATATCTACACAAGTTGAACACTACTCTGGCCGCGGCTTCTGCAGTTGGATGCACGCAAAGAATTTCTCAGTGCAATTGATGCGTTGTTGACGAAACATCATGTGCTGGTTTATCGTAGACCAGTTACAACACATCATTATCAGGTCACTATGGAATTATATGTATATTTGCGAAATGAATTTTTGGGCACCAGTACACTCATGAATCGTTGATGATTCGTAAATAACGCTCTCAGAACGCAGAGAACAAAGGTTGATCGATGTCAGAAAAGAGTTTCAACACGATTTTGATTTCGATAAATGTGCGTCTCGAGCCATTCCCAGTGATAAAAAGCAATGTTCGATGTTTAGCTTGCAAACGTGCATGTCTGTAACACGTAAAGACTCAAAGACATTAGCGAGCAGCAAGACGTCGGTATGGAGATGCAGGCTATGGTAGTCAGAGAGATTTTTACAACCAAACTGGCACCAGACATTGCACGTGTGCGCGTAGTCGTCGGCTGAAATACCTTCTCGTGACAGTGATGAATAGTTTGACTCATTTGATATAATTAAACTTCCAGAAAACTTTTCCGTGTCACCCATTTTCTGTAATGGGTGCATTCCTTTGCAGGTGAGCAAACCGAATTATTCAAATTCATCAGGGAAAGCAGTACCGCAATGGAGTGTAATCGCAAAACCATTATACAGGCTGGAATTGAAAAACTTCAGCGAATCAATAAACTGCAACTAGCCTAGCCGAAATGCCATTGTTCTTCCATGTTTTTGTCACAAAGACACCTTTTCTTGCATTCGATGCCGTTTTAGCTGCTTCCATAATTAAGTGACCATTATACCCGCACTTGTGACCAAGCAAAACCGGACCTTTTATTTTGTTGAGAAACATTTGCTACTATAGGCTGGATGTTCTGTGTGTGGCTCCTCTGTACGCACCAGTGACGTTGCAGTGATCAAGTACATTATCATCGGTCCCAAAGGGATCATCACATAAGCAGCAATGAATCGCTGCGAAAAACTTGCAAATGTTATCACGGATCATTATTATTTCTGCGGTAAGGGGAACTGTTGTCCGTCAAATCCATTTCGCTGTAACCTCGAGCAAGTAATAAACACCTTGACTGAGTCTTTGCACTGTACAACATTGTGGGCTCAGTTTCTCCGTCACCTCTGACAACAGTGTAGCAAAACGCGCATGGGACGTGTTCAGCAACCTGCGTGAATTTGACTGAACCGCTGAGCCTTCATTCTCATTGGAACTTTTTTGGAAAAGTTGAGCTTTCCACGGGAACATTTAAACATTCAAAGTAAGTGTAAATTACTATGGAACTTTCATCTTCCCTTGCACCATCGTGAATCTCATAACATTCTTGCCAAACACTGGAATGGCTGTACTCTTTGGTTTCTCGCTAACTCCTCTTCAGTAAAGTCATACTCGTCAAGCAGTTGTTGGGTGCAAAATATATGTATGATAGCGCCAACGTAGAAACCTTTTTTTCCCTTGTACTTGTTATGTCGGTACACTATTCAAGAAAAGATCTTTACCCACATCCAATGATTCCTTCCTACTGGGTGGTCCATCTTGTTCAACAATAACAGATCAGTACTAAGGCGTAATTCCGTTCAACCTGCGTATAGTGGAATCGGATGAAGGTCTTGGTGCAACGTAAACAGATTAAAACTCAAAATTGTCGGTGACCTGAACGAGAAATAGATGTTACCAAACAGGAGTTCATCCTGGTTTTAACTGTATTTGGTCTATATGATCATACTCTGGATGCATCAAGGATAAGACTGCCCATTCAGAATATCGGTTTATCTTCGTTTTTTACATGCATTACTGCCCCCGGTATAATACACGCTGATGTTGTAATATAACTCTACCCTCTGAAAGGCTTATATGGAATATATGAAGCCGAACTTCCAAACTTCTTTGAAGTATCCATCCTGAACCGCTATGGAGTATTTTTTCAAACTTCTCGAGGATCTTTGCAAAACTTTCCTTATCTATGTCTCTTTAGTTTAAGATTACGCAGGCACCACAGTGAAACCAAGGCTGTGAGGCTGGAGATGGTGCAGAGCCTCCTTTGGTTAAATAACCAGACTTTGCAAATTCCAAATTGAGAATAACGTCCATGTGGATGGTATTGCAGTTTCATCCTCTTGCTGTGATGTTGACATGAATCCTGGATGCATGTTCGAGAGAAGCTTCACGGCGTTTCTTATTGTCTTGTATACGCTTAGCCTGCCAGTCCAGTAATCTTGAAGATCACAACAGCGTTTATGTGACTTGAGTTTTGGAACTTTTATTATTTGAGAACCATACACAACAGCTTTGAAAACAAAGTACGTGTGATACACCGACTGTTTTCCTCATCAGATTCCACTCGGCCAGTGGAGGACAGTTAATAAGTCAACTCTGTAGCTGTTAGATGAAGTTATCTCACAATCGGACGTGGCTCCCTTAGAGGACGTTTTAATAACGCAAGTATCCCTGTCTATTCTATATGTTGCGGTAATTTTATTCAAGTTCATTGAGTTGATTTACAGTTGGCGCTGCCGTTGCATCTAGCAGTAGTTCATCGCACGGAAGTTGTCTTACAGCCAACCGGGCTCATCTGCGATTCCTAATAGTGCAAGCATATCTACGTAGTTTCACAGTTAGAATACATTACTATAATGGAAAACATGGTCTAGCAGCCGGGCCAACACGGTAACACTAGCAAATGGGATTTATAGTATTCGTAATGACGTGTTCTGTTTCAAAACTCCCGTTTTCCATGCCATACAACTTTACATCGAATGCATTGCAATGCCATTGAATTTTCTACATAGACACGAAACTTTTATTCCTTACTAGGATTTTACAATTCTCTTCCTCATATTCATTTTACCTCTCAATTACTGATTTGAGCTACTTTACACTATCCTGTGTATTTTGTTGTGTTTTGTTTTATTTTAGGCGGTACTTTATGTTTCAGAGCATAGTGCAGTAGATAATATTTGATTCCAAGACCATTAACCGTAAAATATGTTTCACCCATGATTGTAATTTTAAAATTCAGGGTACTGTCTCATAAGCGAGATTCGTCGCCTGGCTGTAAAGACAGCGGATATAGTTTCAAATAACTTTTCTAGCTCGGATAAAATTTTCTTCAAGCCGCCACATGGTCACATCGCAGCATGCTTTCTACTACTACGTATCACACTAACTCGTAAAAGGTCATCCATTGTCCATTTGCGACCAATGATTGTGAATGTGCTGAAGTGATTGTATATTGACTCTATAGTACATGTGTCTTCATACTTAAGTATCCACTAACAGAAATAAAACAATAATCATCCCTACACTTCTCCTGCATTGTCGATGATTGATATTCTTTTTCACTGTTAGTGAATGCATCATACTACGTGTAAATTTCATCCAGTAATTTTACATATTATGCACCGAAGGCATCTTCTAATTAACTTAAAGATCTAGCTATCTTCACTCTCTTTGTCATCTTCACTGACTTCGTTGAATATTTCACTGCCTTTACTGGATTGTTTCACCATCTTCAAGGTCGTCAGTGGTTGAACTCACCAGCACCCGCGTTTCAGTTTAAGTCAACGATATAACGTTTTCTTGTACAATATCATACAATGTCTTGTCTGACGTTTCATTATATTCTTCGCCAAGTTTTCTTCGTGAACATTCCAACTCAATCCCAAACCCGGTTACTTCGAATTGCTTTGGATAGTATTTGAAAAATTGTATATCATTTTAGGCCTATTTAGCGAATTGATATGACGCATTCAAGCTATTTAATTTTTCTTGACGTTAAAAACACATCATGGTTCTGGTATGTTAATTCCCGAATTAGCCGCAGACGTGAATTATTTAAGAAAACTGTATATGTCATTTGGATTTGGATTTATTAACGTAGCTTTAACTATTATAGTCATATTGCTAAGATGACTCCAGTGTGACAGTTTATAGTAATGCTAGTACTGGGGCATGATGCCGCAGGCATATGACATCATGTCCCATTCTATCACATTATCTTGACACCAGACCTAACATTAATTTCTTAATGCTGAGCACCTAGCGAGGCAACTCTAAGTACCATTTTTATAAGTCGTTGGTATATCTTGGCCAGTGTTCGAACCCGCGACCTCCCGCATCCGAGGCGGACGCTTTGACCACTAGGCAACCGGAGCAGTCTGTGCTAGTCAAACTGTGTGGTTTCTAATCGCATTGTATAATAACCCACTGTAATTCTCTAATATTGATTTGGATTTTCTCCTGACAGCGAATATCGATCTGTCTGCGTGCTCACAGCAGTGCACCTCGCAACCCACGATGTGGGATTTAATGTTGAATCATGTGGATTATAATCACAGATGCACGTGTGTGGAAATATCTCCATTGAGAAAGGTTGTGGGAAAACTCTAAAAGGTTTTAGGCTCGAAAACCTGAATTGGCCAGCAGGTCTCAAATCCCCATTGCGACCCTATTCCACAATATTCCACAACAAGCCGCAAGAGATATCAGTCGGATTATATTCTGATCCCCAACCCTTCGATTGATCTACCTCCTACATTATATATATATATATATATATATATATATATATATATATATATATATATATATATATATATATATATATATATATATATATATATATATATATATATATATATATATATCCGTATTTGTTCGAAGTAGCGCCCATTGATGGCATATAAGGGTCAAGGTGAGAGGATAATTTTATCACTTTTGCATTAATCTCTGTCTGTTTAGATGGTTCCAATTATTAATTTGTTGTTTCTTTTTAAATTATTAAAATCAGTGTCTATATTGCCTAATTACGACTTAATCGGTGGGAACGATTTTATGGACGCCAAATATAACTAAACCTGTTTATCACGCTGTCGGGTTGATCCGGCATTTTAAAGGGGCACGTTTTGGGTTAGATTCTAACTAGACCAATTCCACCGACCGGAAAGAGTTAATAAAGTTGGAATAGATTTCACGTGTATGAGCCTAATGCTGTTCGAAATTTTGAGTTTTTGATATATGAATGTGATATTTTTGCGGTGTTTTTACAATTTTGGTGTACCATCTGCGGATCATCTTTGTTAAAGAAGTGTCGACGATTCACTTCATCGCACATTGACTCTTGGCACATGAAGATAACAAATCAGTTTTTTTTAATTATTGCCTCCTTAAGAGTGAGAGTTACTGCCCTTGGAAGACTCTTTACGTGACTTCGGTACATCGATTTTACTGATGTCAGCATACCTTTACTTGAAAGAAAGCTTGTGTGTGATGGGTTTAAATGGATAATCTTACATGTATAATTGCCTGCTGAGGCCGTTACGGCTATTTCTGACTAACTTCCAATTAATCTTCCAAGGTAAATATAACAAGCATTCTCATTATTTTAGTTTCTTAAAACTGCATCCGATCAGAAAGTGTTACGTTACTTATGTGGTACGTAATTTTTCTGAGGTCAAATTAACGGAACACAATTCCTTCGCAACTTTGTGGCCTTGTGTTTAATAAATGGTACCTATATTCGAACTGGTATGTGGTCGCTCATCTAAGTTCGGAGGTTGCCTTAAAATTTTCTGGCTTCTATTTAAGGACATCCTCTTCCAGGCGGTAGAGTCATATAGTCCTTACGATAGAAGACACCAGAAAGATGCTTTGATTATTCTGGTTCTTCAAATGTTTGTTAAATGTTTTTAAACATCACATTGTAAATAAGAATATAACGCGTTTTATCTTTCATCGCCAGAATGGATATAATTTGATACACCTTGCCGCTAGGAAAGGAATTAAAGACATCGTTGACTAGCTTCTCAGAATAGGGATGTCGGTCAATGAGGTAGAAGGACATAAAACTTTGTGTTGTAATTGTTATCATTATTATGTTATGTTATAATATTGACATGTTCGCTTAGCATGTAAATATTATCTAGTCTCATATGTGGCAGATGTCGTAAAGCATTTTCAACAACTTTCAAGAGAATGAAACACAAAACTGGAATGTTATCGCTGAAATGGTTTTTTTTTTTTTTTTTTTTGATCGTTGAACCACAACCTGTGGGGGGTTTTATTTACCACTCGGTGATTTTGTGTGTGTGTGTGTGATTTTGATTTTTAACGTAGCTTTAACAATTTTTCAGTCATATCGCTACGATGTCCGCAATGTGGCAGTTTATAGTGATGTCTAGCACTGGGGCATCATGCCGCAGACATGTAGCATGATGTCCCACCCAGTCACATTATCCTGACACCAGGCCGACCAGTCCTAACACTAACCTCTTAATGCTGAACGCCAAGCGAGGCAGCTGTTAGTACCATTTTTTAAGTCTCTGGTATGACTCGGCCGGGGATCGAACCCACGACCTCCCGCATCCGAGGCGGACGCTCTAACCACTAGGCCACCGGAGCGGTTCGGTGATTTTAAACGAAAGTAGAAAAAAAACGTAACGTATATAAATATCTGATTAGTATTCATGAATGAGTGAGACTTTCATTCCTGGATATTTTTTTCAGAATGGAAACAGTGCCTTACACTACGCAGCACGTGAGGGGCAGCTTGAAGTAGTTGAGCTTCTGATCAATAATGGAGCTAACGCCAATATATCCAACAAGGTACACACAACAGACAGACACACAGAGAGAGAGGTCAAACGTCTATATGCAAAACATCAGCTTATATACATTTTTAATCAGGAATAGTATAACCAGATCTTAACAAATCACTTATTTTAAGGTAACTTAATGATAGTGAAGAGTTGTATTCCTTAGCTGGCCGTCAGGTGGCACTCGTGTAAAGTATGACAGTGACCCATCATGGAAGATAGGACAGTGACCAAGTTATTTATGCTGACATGTGCCACTATTTATGGGTTTTGACAATAAGACGAAAAAATTTTAATAGGATATGCACGCAGTCTTAAAATGTGTGACTTTCATAAAATCAATACTTAACACCTGCATATTCGGTGGTTATAAGATATTTAAAGAAATATATTTTCGATGGTTTGCGTTTTAAGAGAGAAAACTTAACTCAAAATTATTCGCGAGGAAATAATGTCTTCTAATTACGCCGCAATTTATAAATTTATTTAATCTATCAAAATGGTATATTTCGCCTCATTTTAAACCTAAACCGACTACAATTCTTTTCCAGAAATGAAGAATAACAATACACGAAGAAGCAGTTGTTCAGGGGATAACAACTTAGAAGTGTTTCATCATAATTCCAGATTTTTCGATTTATCACGTTTGTATTTTACTTTTCTGAAGAGTCAGGATTTATTGTATTGGTAACTGAGTCATAACAGGAGGGTTTAGTTGTGAAGCGTACGGTATGGACTTTATATATTACGGAAATACAAAGAGATGAAATTTCTCAGAACGTTGTTCAAAAACGTGTTGTGTTAAAGGGTACGTACCAAAAAGTATGGAAATATAAGCAAAGCATGGCTTTGCTCAGTCAATTGATCGAACATTTATGTTTCGATGATCGCTAACATCGGAATCATGTCTATAAACTTTACTTCGTGTTTGTTCACGGCGAGTTGAGATGCCATATATAACTTCCAGCAAGTTCGCACTTCGGCTCCACCCACAGATAATCGGCTTTGTTGGATATTGGGTACAAAGTATTTTGTCATCTCTTTCGACTAAAAGTCACTGAGAAACGACGTAAAATCTTATTTGTTTCAAAATCTTCAAAGATTTTAATCTTTCCTTGGCTCGTTTTGTTAAAACAGTAATATGACAAAATTCTTTTGATAACCACACAACGAGCTTATGTGTGTGAGGAGCTAATGTCATCTCATCATTCACTGCCAATGTCCGCAGAGTATTGCCAGTAATCGTTGGTAAATAGAGGACATTTGTTTGCATCGAGTGAATAAAGAATAAATTTCATCGAGTGGGTGAAAGACTCAGTTTTTCACCCACCAGATAAATTAAATCCGATATTCACTCCTCGAAGCAAGTAAATTTTGTTTTTAGTTAATGCTCAAACATATTGGCCAGCAATGTGAATAACAGATTGAAGTAGCAGATTTCTTATCGTATTCAGTACGATAATATCAGCTGTTTTTACCGTTCTACTGTTGTGGTTTGTGTATATTCGCAAGGAAAATATCAATTGTAGCATAATTCTCTGTCCTAATTTAAGGCTCAAAATGGAAACATCAACAAAAATATAGCGACAACAACAGCAACACATAAACAAATCTATCAAATAAAAATAGTTATATTGTGTGATTTAAACTTCGTACTCTTGCCATACAGGTGGCCATATTTACCACTAGGCCCAGCAAGTTACAAAATGGCGGCAAATAGAATTTCTTAATCATAATATTATCCATGTCGAGATAACGAAATGAACAAAATATTTTTCGTAATTCACTCCAGTAAATTCTCCCAAAAAAATTCTAATGGAAAACCCACTATACATTTTGTTCTCTTTTCCGTTTATACAGGTGTAAACCAAAGAAACTCAAAAGGGACTGATCAATGAAAATTGTTTGAATAATAATTAAAAAACAAAATTTGATTGTAACGTTATGTATAGATTTTTTATCATTGCAAACTATTTCTAGAAATTATATACCAGGTATCTGGGTAGACATGGTTTTGTTTTATAGGAAGGAAACACGGCATTGCACACTGCCGTGAAGCTTCAACCCATGAATGTCATTGACAGGCTTACGGCCCTTGGAATGAAGGTTAATAAAATGGCGTAAGTATAATTGATGACACGAATATCAATCACATCCCGCTTTTTAACCATCAATGCGAGAAATAAATCCAATTTATAGAGTTTGTATTTTGCTGCATAATTTTTGTTCTGCTTAAAACAAAGTAGTCTGCTATCATAAACAACTGTAATTTGAAAACAGATAAAACACAGATCGAAAATTCTTATACCATCACAGCGCAGATTTAATATCGATTTTAAAACAATTGGTTTCTCCTCCAATTGATGTACAAGGATGAAATGACAAATGCAGGAATATTGTTCGGCAAAAAGATTAGCAAAGTTCCAGAAACAAAAACGTATTGTGAAATAGATGGTAAAAAATTCAAATTAATTACTTTGACTTCTCGCCACTGTTTTGCAAACGTCACTCACATTCTATGATCAAGCGATGGCAGGAGATGTAAACATTTGTCTGCACAGTCTCAAAACTGTGTTCCATAAACATTATTTGATTAAACGTCTAAAGCACAAATATTGCATAGGCTGTCTTAATATTGTGTAAGAATTCGACGAAGTAATTTTATGGTGTAACACCAAACAAAAGCTAACACTTTTGAATGGAATTCGGTTTATGTAACATCTCTTGACTATATGCTTTAAAGTTTGTTTTATATTTATTACCTATGTCATCGTTCATGTTTTTATTTATTTGCAAAGATTTATCTTTCTACTGGTTTTGGGTAATTCTTCATTGTTACACTTATAGAACTTTTTTTTTTTATCAGGACCGCAGAGAAAGATCACGGGCCCTGGGGTTAGAAACACCTGAGCCTCTCATAGCTCTTGTTCAAACAATTTTTTTTAAAATAAAATTAAAATGAATTGTGAGATCGAATACAAGAAAATAAGTATTCAGTTTATATGGCTCTTTCCTTACTCTAAGAGAAATAACTGAAGGCTGGTCGCATGTACACAGTTGTGAATATAGGTACATGATACAAATTCATGATTAAATTAGCATTGTTAAGCTGGTTTTCTTTTCCAAACCTGCAACTACGGCTTACTTTCATTTTAAAAATATTACTAGTCATTGAAATTAGTATAGGCTGGTGGATCATTTGAGATAAAATGTATGGACCTTTTCTGCTAATTGTTGGTTAATTAATTTCAAAATGAAAGTTGTTGCCTCAGAAATGGATAAAGGTATGAATCTTTTGTTAAATCTTTGTGGTTTTTCTGTTGTAGCCGATGACTAGTTTTACTTCTGAGGACGAGTTAATTTGTGTTCTCTGAGAGCTTCGAAACTACGGGACCATCATTTCTAACTGTCCAAGAGAACACCTGTAGCTCATTTGGTAGAGAATAGAACTCGTAACCCAATAGTATTAGGTTTAATACTCACCCATGCCAACCTGTGTTGTCTACCCCCCTACCCAGTAGTCCAAAAAGTAAGCCGGTACGGTCAGGTACGGCGCACTAGTACAATATTTATTTGCCGGTACAGCCTTACAGGAAAAACGGGGTCAGGGACGGTACCGAACCAGTAAGAAGTTGAAATGTACTTGCACCGCCGCCCCTACCCTTGTATGTCATTGGGAAAGACCATTAACAACTATAGTGCCATGAAATCAAACCAGCCAAACATAAATTGTATTTCCTTATATTAGCAGATTTTGTCAGATATGCACTTTCTAGTTCACTTTATTGTATGTGATATATGAAAGTATTAGCAAGTACATATAAATGAAATAATGGATATCTACAATGGAAACATACATACATACATACATACATACATAAATACATATAACTTACTCTGCAGCACGATAGTATTTTCTGGAAACCTAACGGACAATTCAACTAACCCTTAAGCACTGTTAGGAGCTGAATTTAAATTTTAGTCATCATCATCATCATCATCATCATCATCATCATCATCATCATTTTTATTTCCTTCCATGGAAGATTACATGATATAAGAATAAATCATCTGAATACAATCAATAAATATTTTTTAAAAAAATCTATATTAGAATACAAATTCTTACACAATATCAATCAACAAAGTGTTCGTCAACTCATAAGTTGCAAGTTTCAGTACCTTATTTACAGAAGATAGCTGCACACTGCATGACAAAGTATGCTGCATACAGGACGAATAGCTCGGAGTTTTCTTTGTCGATTACTCCTGATGGTAACCTTTTACCTAAAAGATATTGTAGTTGTAGCTCATCTTCTGCATTAAATAACGTAATGTGCAGGCTCAGGGGAAATTTATCAGTAAGGAAATCCCAGAAAGAATTTGGAAAGTTCGACATATAAGGACAACTAACACAACAATGAAGTATCAAGTCTGTATAAACATTCCCACATCTAATACACATATCAAGCTGTGTTTGTGGAACAGCAGCCCATAGTTTAGCTACATATGTAAATACCTTAGTGTGTTGTCTGGTTTTAGCCGACTGCCACACTGAGGCAGGTCGTAAGTATTCGTGTATCGAAGAGAATCTATCAAAATCTGCTTGATTAGACATACGAACTCTCCAGAGGCTATTTTCAAGACCAACAATTTTTGACCTTACAATTTATTTCCAGTTATGTTTATCTGGAATTTCAGAATGATGTAAATAATCAGTTAGATACCCGAGCAAGTCAAACTTCTTTGAGGTATAATATAAATTTGAAATTAACCCGCAGCTTGACATGCATCCGCTCAAAATGAAGTGAAATAACGCAACGTTAAACACACGTTTAGTATGTACATTGTTAGGCATCAAACACAATCTGTGTAAAAACATCAATTTTCTTCTATCAATTTCGGACTGCGCTGATGTCCATCCTAGCATTCCCAGGGCAATGTCTGATCTTGTATGTATTGGAAAACCTTGTAAATGTTTGGCAAAATACCTCAGAGTTTTATCCAATAAAGCGAGGTCACTTTTTGAAATGTTACACCATAATTCACTTCCATAAAACATTGAAGGGAAAATTACCTTTTTAATTACATTTGCAGCAATAAAAGGATTTAAACCATTCGGTTTAATGCCAATGCCAAACAGACCGTGAAAAGATTTTTTCCCTTTCTTGCATGCATCGAGTATTGCGTCATGTGACGTCAGCTTTGAGTTAATCCGGTGACCCAGGTGTGTTGCCGAATCGGTAACCAGCAAACATGACGGGCCAAGATACCATTTCATATTGATATAATTCTTGTATTGGGGTCCGAAAATGATAATGTATGACTTTGTGACACTAAACTCGAATCGCCACTTATTACTGTAGTCGTATGCTATATCTAACAGCTTTTGTAGATTGCTAGGATATATAGCCAAAAGTGAAATATCATCAGCGGGGGGTTGGATTTCCCACAGCTAAGGATCCAATCTTTGCTCCAAATCCACTATTTTCTAACTGTAGCAGCAAGTCATTTATAAATATTGTGTACATCAAGGTTGACAAAACACCCCCTTGTCTCACTCCTTGGCCAATTGAGAACCAATCTGAAAATTGCCCATTTACAAGAACTTTACTCTGTAAATTTGTATAGATGTTAAAAAATATCAAAAGGGATTTACCCGTAATTCCCAACGTGAGTAATTTAAAAAGCAGTCCTTCGTGCCACACGGTATCAAATGCCTTTTTTGTATCAAGAAAAGCAGCAAAAACCCGTGAACCCATGTTTACATTATATTGTACTGATTGCAACAGCACAAAACTCGCTGTTGTGCAGCCTAAACCTTTTTGGTAACCATGTTGTTGTGAACTGGGTATACTAGAATTAGTATCTTTGAGCCAAGTTACCAAAATGTTCATGAATAACTTTCTCAAAGGTTATGTAGATAACAGGCAGTAAAGTAACAGGCCTGTAACTTTCGAGGGAGTTCTTTGATTTTCTGTTACCTTTGTACAGTGGTATTACTAACCCTTTTTTGCAATCTACAGGTATGTAAGATTGATCAATCATCCGAGTAAATAAAATTGTCATACACTCGATGAGGTAGTCGCTGCCATAGATCAAATGTTCATTGCAAATTTGATCATGGCCCGATGCTTTTGATTTCTTTAGACCTTTGATGATTTCTCTTACTTCATTTAAACTGATACTGGTCTGTAAGGCCTCGATATGGCTTACTTTGTCCTGTAGACCCCGATTTAATTCTCTCTCTATAAATTCATAAAGGTTTCCGTCAAAACTATGGTTTAAATTCGGCGTGTGAATGTCCTCATAGTATCTGGCAAAGCCATTTGCGATGGAATCATCATCACGGACACAAACTCCATCAGTTGATAGTTCCTGACAAAAATTTATATTGTTCCCTCTCTTAATGTTGATCATTTTCCAAAAGTGTCTTACATCGCATTCATGTGCTTTTTCAATTTCTTCATACACCTCCCCCATATATTTTTCCACAGCCAGTTTTTGAACGTTTCTAAAGTCTCTCTTCTTATCTTTATATTCTCTGTCAGAATTAAATTGACTACCCCTCGGTCTTCCCTCATTTATCCAAGTATACCTAGCTTGTCTTTGAAGTTTATGTGCTTCTTTGAGTTCATTTGACCAGTATGGTTTGGCATGATAATTGAATTTAGACTTTGGAAGCGCGATGTCGCTTGACTGCTGTATTGCATTAACAATGTGCTGGTAAAAGCTATCAACATTGTCCGAAATAGTATCTATATCTAAAGTTTTCTGGCGAAGGTCCAGCTCAGACTGATAGTTTTTCAAGATATCAGCGTTTAATTTATTCCAGGCTATGTTGTTTCTCTTCATAGACTGTCTGAAGTCTCTTCCACAGGTCACTGTACGAAGGGAAGTAAGGATAGGGAGGTGGTCAGATATCACGTGCTCTTCGTGATCTGAAACAATGTGCACACTTCGTAATCTACCTATGCATTGATCCGACAGTACAAAATGATCAATCATCGTTCTTGCTGGGGTGAACGTATAACGGGAACCAGTGCATATTATTCCGGTGACCCAGGTGTGTTGCCTTCGCCTGAAAACTTTAGATATAGATTCTATTTCGGACAATGTTGATAGCTTTTACCAGCACATTGTTAATGCAATACAGCAGTCAAGCGACATCGCGCTTCCAAAGTCTAAATTCAATTATCATGCCAAACCATACTGGTCAAATGAACTCAAAGAAGCACATAAACTTCAAAGACAAGCTAGGTATACTTGGATAAATGAGGGAAGACCGAGGGGTAGTCATTTTAATTCTTACAGAGAATATAAAGATAAGAAGAGAGACTTTAGAAACGTTCAAAAACTGGCTGTGGAAAAATATATGGGGGAGGTGTATGAAGAAATTGAAAAAGCACATGAATGCGATGTAAGACACTTTTGGAAAATGATCAACATTAAGAGAGGGAACAATATAAATTTTTGTCAGGAACTATCAACTGATGGAGTTTGTGTCCGTGATGATGATTCCATCGCAAATGGCTTTGCCAGATACTATGAGGACATTCACACGCCGAATTTAAACCATAGTTTTGACGGAAACTTTTATGAATTTATAGAGAGAGAATTAAATCGGGGTCTACAGGACGAAGTAAGCCATATCGAGGCCTTACAGACCAGTATCAGTTTAAACGAAGTAAGAGAAATCATTAAAGGTCTAAAGAAATCAAAAGCATCGGGCCATGATCAAATTTGCAATGAACATTTGATCTATGGCAGCGACTACCTCATCGAGTGTATGACAATTTTATTTACTCGGATGATTGATCAATCTTACATACCTGTAGATTGCAAAAAAGGGTTAGTAATACCACTGTACAAAGGTAACAGAAAATCAAAGAACTCCCTCGAAAGTTACAGGCCTGTTACTTTACTGCCTGTTATCTACAAAACCTTTGAGAAAATTATTCATGAACGTTTGGTAACTTGGCTCAAAGATGCTAATTCTAGTATACCCAGTTCACAACAACATGGTTACCAAAAAGGTTTAGGCTGCACAACAGCGAGTTTTGTGCTGTTGCAATCAGTACAATATAATGTAAACATGGGTTCACGGGTTTTTGCTGCTCTTCTTGATATAAAAAAGGCATTTGATACCGTGTGGCACGAAGGACTGCTTTTTAAATTACTCACGTTGGGAATTACGGGTAAATCCCTTTTGATATTTTTTAACATCTATACAAATTTACAGAGTAAAGTTCTTGTAAATGGGCAATTTTCAGATTGGTTCTCAATTGGCCAAGGAGTGAGACAAGGGGGTGTTTTGTCAACCTTGATGTACACAATATTTATAAATGACTTGCTGCTACAGTTAGAAAATAGTGGATTTGGAGCAAAGATTGGATCCTTAGCTGTGGGAAATCCAACCCCCCGCTGATGATATTTCACTTTTGGCTATATATCCTAGCAATCTACAAAAGCTGTTAGATATAGCATACGACTACAGTAATAAGTGGCAATTCGAGTTTAGTGTCACAAAGTCATACATTATCATTTTCGGACCCCAATACAAGAATTATATCAATATGAAATGGTATCTTGGCCCGTCATGTTTGCCGGTTACCGATTCGGCAACACACCTGGGTCACCGGATTAACTCAAAGCTGACGTCACATGACGCAATACTCGATGCATGCAAGAAAGGGAAAAAATCTTTTCACGGTCTGTTTGGTATTGACATTAAACTGAATGGTTTAAATCCTTTGGTTGCTGCAAATGTAATTAAAAAGGTAATTTTCCCTTCAATGTTTTATGGAAGTGAATTATGGTGTAACATTTCAAAAAGTGACCTCGCTTTATTGGATAAAACTGAGGTATTTTGCCAAACATTTACAAGGTTTTCCAATACATACAAGATCAGACATTGCCCTGGGAATGCTAGGATGGACATCAGCGCAGTCCGAAATTGATAGAAGAAAATTGATGTTTTTACACAGATTGTGTTTGATGCCTAACAATGTACATACTAAACGTGTGTTTAACGTTGCGTTATTTCACTTCATTTTGAGCGGATGCATGTCAAGCTGCGGGTTAATTTCAAATTTATATTATACCTCAAAGAAGTTTGACTTGCTCGGGTATCTAACTGATTATTTACATCATTCTGAAATTCCAGATAAACATAATTGGAAATAAATTGTAAGGTCAAAAATTGTTGGTCTTGAAAATAGCCTCTGGAGAGTTCGTATGTCTAATCAAGCAGATTTTGATAGATTCTCTTCGATACACGAATACTTACGACCTGCCTCAGTGTGGCAGTCGGCTAAAACCAGACAACACACTAAGGTATTTACATATGTAGCTAAACTATGGGCTGCTGTTCCACAAACACAGCTTGATATGTGTATTAGATGTGGGAATGTTTATACAGACTTGATACTTCATTGTTGTGTTAGTTGTCCTTATATGTCGAACTTTCCAAATTCTTTCTGGGATTTCCTTACTGATAAATTTCCCCTGAGCCTGCACATTACGTTATTTAATGCAGAAGATGAGCTGCAACTACAATATCTTTTAGGTAAAAGGTTACCATCAGGAGTAATCGACAAAGAAAACTCCGAGCTATTCGTCCTGTATGCAGCATACTTTGTCATGCAGTGTGCAGCTATCTTCTGTAAATAAGGTACTGAAACTTGCAACTTATGAGTTGACGAACACTTTGTTGATTGATATTGTGTAAGAATTTGTATTCTAATATAGACTGGGGGTTTTTTTTGGGGGGGGGGTTGTTTTTAAAATATTTATTGATTGTATTCAGATGATTTATTCTTATATCATGTAATCTTCCATGGAAGGAAATAAAGATGATGATGAAGTATTTAAACATAACAACTTTTACGTATTTCTTCTTACAGAAAGGGGATACGCCATTACACATAGCTGTTATGCATGACAGACAGGAAGCAATGGAGGCAGTCCTAATGAACGGAGCCAATCCGGCCTTGAAAGACGATGTATGTGGAATCTTCTTGCTAAGTATAATTAATCATGGACGATTCAAAAACATGTGCGTTTCCTTGACTTTCAGTAAAATGTTATTCTCTAATTCTGAATCTTAGAAAGACAGCGTACCGACATGAATACTTTTCTTGTAACTCGGAATGCCGATATTAAATATCTTTCAAAACATTGTACCACGTTCCTCACAGCTCATATTCTATCAGAACATATCGCTGCGGTAAGCTTAATATGACCCTTGAGTTATCTGAACATAAGTACACTGTCCCCGCTCATTTTTGTACGAGCACGTTGACTGGATTCTTCTTTCATATATGTAATCACTGATTGAAATCCAGTGAAACACTATAGTAGAAGAAATAAACTAAATATATAAATGGATCCGTTTCGCGAAGATGCATTTGGTACAATATTTCTTCGTGTACTGCATAGTAACATCGTCAGCCCTGATATCCATCACTTCAGTACAGAATTCCTGACTTTTCCTCCTTGATATCTGTCATAATCTTCCCATTCCACACGAAAGCCATTGTAGAAAAACGATTACGGCAAGTTGAGCCCGATACAGGAATCAGAGCGAAGTGTTTTCTCCAGGTGGCATCTTCCACCAAATTTTTAATGTGTTGGCAACAGGTTTATCTTAAAAAATGGGACGTGATCTGACGTGAGAAGAGTGAAATTGCCCTCAAGAAAATTTCATTTAATTTTAATTATTGCTTATAATAGATATCCTCTTATCGTGTTGGTATGACGCTATTTTAACAGTCAATAAGAGCTTCAATAGGAATTGAAAGAGTAATTAAAGTCGGATCTTATATCCATGTAGCACAACAGATAAAATGTAGAATGTATTCCTTGTAAAGTCGTAAATCTGTTATTACTGAGAGAAAAAAATCCAACAATTCAAATTTTGTGGTAACAGATTTATATGCGAGAGAGAAAAAAGAGATATAATGCGTCTAACGTCTACGCCACATACTGTATACAAATGAGACAGATATTTCTTTTCTCTGAGCCTAGTCCGGAAAGAAGCCCGAGTCACATCCCAAAGACCCTGACCTGGCCCATCAGATTAGAACTTACATCGAGTTGACAGCCGCCATGCAGTCAGAGTGGGTGCATTTTGATTCAATCAGTTTATATAGACTTAGTTTCTCTTCCGAACGTAATCTTCTGTAGTTTAACAAATAAGTGTCTCTACTATCTCTTATTTCAATCATTACAATATAAACTTATACCATGCACGTGCACAGGTCTCATTATTTGCAACTCTGTGAGGACCAACTTGATAATTTTATATCAAAAACTGCCTCATACACTAATGAACATCCTATAAAGGGCACAACTGTATATTAGGTGTAAGACAGAGATACATGATGTCAAAGAACAACACCGATATTTCAGATGAAGACTAAGGGAATATGTTCGAAGAATACACGAGTAAGCCTATAAAACTTGCACACAAGCGAGGTTTCAAGAACATTATCATCCGGATTGTACGGCACAGATTTCTCTAGCCCTGAATGACTGCTTACCAAGTAAATATTAAACATTCAATACACGCTGAGATAAGACATTTTTAAAAGACGTTTTGTGCAAAGACGACACGAGGACAAAAGAAAACACAGTGTTTTTAAAAAACAATATGAAGGCTTGTTAAAATCTAATCAGACACCAAAACATGTTCAAGGAGGTGACTGCTACTCATTTCGTCATGGGACAAGTTCGTTAATGGTTAAGATTTTAATATCGAGATCAAAGTTATTTGGCACGTTATAATGTATAATAGAAGCTACAAATATTGTTCGAAAGTTAAGACCTTATTTTAGATTCACAGTAAAACCGACCGTCCCAGTGGTCCATTTCACTTTAAAAATACAACTCCCGAAGTTTACGTGTTTGGTGTGATTTTTAAATGTTGTTCACGCTGTCTTGCATTTCTTTTCATGATTTTGTAAGAGTGTAGCTAATGGGACTGTAAGTGTGTATTAATTAACGAAATTGTAAAGTGATGTAATATGCAATGTACGATTACGCTGTTAGATGTGTACAAAGACACATGATTTCCAAAAGCATTGATAACACTTAATCAGAGGAAAGTGAGTGTTTGTGTACAAAAGGTTTTAAACTACAACTACTATTGCTACTATTAATACTACTAATTCAAATGATACTTCTTCATATTATTATTATTATTATTAGTGTTGTCATCCATAAATCTCAGCAAAACCATGTATATATACATGTGCATTAAATATGTTCAAATTCGAAAATATTTCAGTAGTTTTAGATAATTTATGTGTTTCAAAGAAATCTAGCTTGACGTTTCCCTCTCGGCTGTTACTTTGATATTCTCAAAAACAGCGTATCTTAAAGAAAAGCCTACTTTAAATTTTATGTTATTCTGCCCACAAAAAATGCATCAAAGACCCGATTTTCTGGGCGGATTTGTTGAAATTATTGTTTGCGCATCGATATTGACTTCTTGTCTTGTTGTCATAAAATATTTAATCTCAGCCGTGTTTTATTGTACATATAATTGGATATTTTCGCAGAATGAATAGATTGTGAATCTACTGATATTGTGAAATTTCAACCCAACCATGCTGGACATGTCCACTACAAAAACAATAAAGGTATAAAGAATGTATCAGGAGACTGAAGTTGTAAAGTGTGTATAGATTAATGCATTAAATTCCTTGGAAATAGTGGTAGCTTGTGAAATTAGGGATAATAAGATAAGATGTTAATTTATATATAACACCAAATTTTCCCAGAGTTTATAGCGCTCCAGCACGTTTTAGAAGGACAGATTCACCGTTTAGCTTCTTCAAATCACCCATTAATTTGTACAAATTTCAGCCTGTTCGAATAGTATTCAGTGATTCGGCGGTGTATATCAGGTTTTAGTATCGAATGTTGTGTCGAAAAGATTTGTTTGTAAAGATCATACGTATAGGTTCTTATATTAAATACATGTACATAATAGTAAAAAATATTAGCAGCATCATTTTGAAATAGGTATTCTTTTTATTAAAGAAAGCCACCATAATTCATTGAAATTGAGCACAGATAGGTAGATGGAAGGATGGATGGATGGGTGGATGGGTAACTTACAAGATAGCATACGTTCATCGTACGTACGTGCATTCATATTTACCCCAAATGCACGTAAGTTATGATCTTACAGTTTTTATATATCCGGAAGAGACTGTTTGGCAGATATGGAGGAGTGATCTTTAATTTGACAGAAAATATTGTTATCATGGCAAGTTATGCGTTTTTATTCCCGACATTGTACAGTGTTATGTACTATATTTAAGATAAAGTTATGCGTTTTTATTCCCGATATTGTACAGTGTTATATACTATATTTAAGTTAAAGTTATGCGTTTTTATTCCCGATATTGTACAGTGTTATATACTATATTTAAGTTAAAGTTATGCGTTTTTATTCCCGATATTGTACAGTGTTATACACTATATTTAAGTTAAAGTTATGCGTTTTTATTCCCGATATTGTACAGTGTTATATACTATATTTAAGTTAAAGTTATGCGTTTTTATTCCCGATATTGTACAGTGTTATATACTATATTTAAGTTAAAGTTATGCGTTTTTATTCCCGATATTGTACAGTGTTATATACTATATTTAAGTTAAAGTTATGCGTTTTTATTCCCGATATTGTTCAGCGTTATATACTTATTTAAGTTACCTCGAAACTTATGCGTGGGATTTTATATCAGATCAGACCGAACTCATGTCTATGAATCTACCACCCCTGTGATTAATAATCGGTTTAGTCCGTACACAGCGAATTGATCTGAATCACACTGTACGTAAATACAGATTCAGTATTAGATATACACGATACAATTATGCGTTATAATTTTAATAATTGCAGTTGCATCAGTTGATAAATGTAGGGAAGATTTTCATTGGTCAGAACATAACCATGTGATCAGACCGAATTGTGTTTCTTTCTGTATATACAGTACGGAGAACTACATTCTACTTCTATAAATAGAGTAAAAGTACCTTATGTAAACATGGAATCGGAAGGCAGACGCACTGCATGCCTTTAAAACGAAATAAAAACGGTGGGTTTATATTTTATTTAGAAAATTTAATAAATTGATTTAAAAGATTCAGTTAACAAATCTTTATAGTTTTTCTGAAGATAAATAGTTCTTTTCTTGAGTAGGTTTGAAAAAAAGCTGGGAAACTCAAAATCTGCCAAGAAGAACATTAGGGCTATGTCGCAAAACACTTTCAATGAGGCTCGTGACAAATGAATTTAAAACTATAGGTAAATGGATATGTGGATTGGAAGGAGATGGGTTCAAAGACTAGCACTGTAACAATTGGATTCACAGTCCTACATTGCAAGACGGCGACCTCGATAGTTACGATGTGGGGGGGGGGGTAAAAATCCCGCTACTCCCTCAGCGTAACTGTCATGGTCGATGTCTTGCACTGTTTGAATAATGAATCCCCATTGCGACAACCATTTACCGATAGTTTAAATTTCATTTGTAAGTAGCCCCTGTAGGTAGCCTAAACTGTTAATGAACACAAAAATAGATTTAAAGAAATGAAAATTGCTTTCTCACATGTATGGACAATAATGATTAGGCCAAGTCACAATTAACTCATGAGAGCATCAAATACAAAAGGCATTCGTATGTCAAACAAAACAACATATCCTTTGCCTTGAATTGAACTTCTACTCAGATCACAAAGCCTTAAATCGCCTGTCATTGGTAGAATTATTTTTCATTTAGCTATTACGTCGCAGACGGATAGCAGCAGAGGGGGCGAATCCGACATTTTGTCCAATCGTTATTTTGCTTAATTATTACTTTCTGCAACTCAACGATCTAGTGTCGTCAGCGCCCGGTAAAAAAAAAACGACGTCGTCGTTGGGGGATCGTCCAAACGTCATTTGGTTTAATTAACACCTTCTGCGCGCCGATCCCCAGCGTCGTCAGCGTCCGGTAAACACATCGACGACCGCGTCGATGTCATCGCCCCCCTCTGCTGCTATGATCTTACAAACAGAGTGATCACTAACTCCTCCTCTTGTAGGTCAATTAGGTTATTTGACTGATCGGTAACTCTAAAATTAATTCTCGTTAAAAACCGATCATGGCATCGCATATAGACCGGATTAATAGGACTCTCAACGATTAAAAATCCCGGAGGGGCAGTTGGTGAAAATGAATAAAGGATGTACCCCTGTTGAGCCTGATTTGATTGCTTGGTATCTACCTGGTAACTCCCTTCGATAACATCGCACACTAGATTGATTGCTATCACCGATGCGATATTTACGTTGTACGGGGCAATATGCCTACCATCATCTCCGTTATCGTGTCTGAGGATATGAGTTGATGGACTGAGAAAATCATTAAGAGACTTTCTTAGTTCTGGCGCGTTGTATCCTGGAAACCTAAAATCGGGTAAATCGGCTTCTGTGATATTATACTCGGTTAGGAATCGTTGTTTATTATCATCGCTGTTAGCGGATATTGTCCCGATGATTCGTTCATTAATATATTCCATGTCTGATATAAGTTGATTTAACACCTCAACGTGTTTTTGTGCTTTTTTTTCCCGTAGCTGTTCTAGTTGTGATTGGCAAATACGATTAATCTCGGCAAAATACCTATTAATATCACTTAATTTAACTGTGGCCTCGCCGGACAATTTAGGAGTTTCCTTATACGGAAATATCCATTGCATGGTATTCCTGTCTTGAAATATAAACCTACTGGGTAATAACGCTTTTTTCATAATAGACAAATCAATTTGATAAGCGGGATTAATCTCATGATACGATCGCGTATTCGTGTGCAAGTCCGCGGGGATTTCATGAGGTGGATTCTTAGGCCATCCTAGTATGGTTCTTATTGAACTGTTATAGATATCAACCATATACCCCGGTGTGCTTATTTCAATCGTCGACGATAACGTCGGTTCATGAACCGTAATAGCGATTTTTGATTCCTTTCCTGTGATCGATTTTATCCTGCGTTGAAATTCTTTATTGATTTGTTCTATTTGGTATGACCCAGTTGGTATTGTAACCTCCTCCCAGTCTGGGGTCCCATCGGGTTTATTTGTCCGTGCAAAAACCAGCGAGTTATTAGGTTGTTGTCCGTTAAATGCGTTCGCTCGAATATTAGGCCAACTGTGATATATTCGCAATTTTGCCAGCGCTATTTCCTTCACTGGAACCGGCGATGGGAAGTTCACGCTAAATTCGGGTTTCGTTGACGTTATTGATATCATATTTGTTTGTACCGGAGTGGTGTTCTCCGCGATCCGCTGAAGCAACTGAAACCCTTCGGGGTTCAGCGACATTATTATTATTCGTTGTCTTTAGTGTCTAATTTCAACAACCAGAGCCCGTTGAAGTGGTTCCGGCTTCCAGTTGAAAATCCTCGATTTTTGACATCGCGGAGCTATACAACTGGACCATCGTGGAGAATTCAACATCGGATACGAACAAATTATCAATCAATAACGAGATCAACCCGGATAATTTCGAGTACGCGTCGGATACTATTTGATCTTTTACCGTATACTCGTTGAGTTTTTTCTGAAAACACGATGATATCTTCCTAGTGATTGCGTTGGCGACTTCAGCAACTGTTGTCATTGCGGAGATAACGATTGGAACAGCGATCGGGGATGTCGTGGTTACCGTGGATAAAATAACACCGGTACCGGCTACTATACCCGACACCGAGTACACGACCGCGTCGATGGCGGTTATTTTTCGGCGGTATTTTTTTATTTTTGCGCGGTATTGTTCGGAAAGCGTTTTCAAGTTCGCGGAGAATTCTTTTGCGGTATCGAATCGATATTGATGTGACGTCGGTGATACCTCTGATTCAATTTCCTTGGTGGTCATTTTTATTTTAAAAGAGCTAGTGTTTTTAATTACTTAGATTCGCTACAAATTCCACATACCATGTGATGTTTGCCCCGGCTAGATTTCTATCAACGGCATAAATTGTAAACTGTTCAGTTGCGTTCCTGTCTATAATTGTTGATATTGTATTGTTAAACCCGGATGAACTCGACGATAATATATTAAACTGCATCATTGAAACCAGTGTCAATCGATAAATGCCCTTAACAGTTGCGGTAATATTTACTGTATTCTGTGTAGGAGTCCAATCGAATGATCCATGCTGAATTGTGTATACTGTGTTGATGGTGTTTTCATGAGGGATTTTTATTTTTTCGAATTGCTCTGTTACTCTCGGTAGTCCGTCTTTAATCGCTTCAACATCAGTTCTGATTATTCCTACTTCCTGCCAATGCGCGTCTATATTATTCTTGTTCGCTGCAACATTAGTTTTGATTGTTTCTATTTCCCGTGTATTCTCGGTTATACTTTTTTTGTTCGCTGCAACATCAAGTTTGATTGTTCCTATTTCATATGTATGCACGTCTATACCTTTTTTGTTCGCTGCAACATCAGTTTTGATTAATCCTATTCCCCGCCAATACGCGTCTATATTCCCTTTGTTCGCTTCAATATCAGTTTTGATTGTTCCTATTTCCTGTGTATGCGTGTCCATATTATTTATGATCGTTGTAACATCAGTTTTGATTGTTTCTATTTTCCGTCCATGCGAGTCTACATTATTTATGATCGTTGCAACATTAGCGCCGATTATTCCTATTTCCCGTTCATGCACGTCTACACTCCTTTTGTTCGTTGCAACATCAGTTTTGATTGTTCCTATTTCCTGTCTATACGCAGTGATATCATTTATAGTTGTTGTGATTTCATCCAGCTTGGTATTTTTTTTACCAAAGAATTTATCAAAGTTGTCATCGATCCTGTTAACATTTTTTCGTAACGAGGTAAATTGGCCCGGCAGCGTCATAAGCTCCGAAATAGCATTTGTTATTATTATAAAATTCGGTTCGGTTGCCGTCGGGGGCCCCCGAAAAAAACTATCGATAATGTGTTGCACATCGGCGAAATGCGTTAGCACCGACATGAACTGTTTTGTATGCAAGTTAAATTCACTACGTAAACCTCCTAACGAATTCGACATGGTTATATAATTGTCGCCAAGTGTACTTATTTTTCCATTTATCGTCAAGATGGATTCACCCGGTTTGAGTCGTCCGTCGCTGGTATACAACGCGATAGTGTCCTCGGCGGCATCACGCCGTCGTGTTAAAACGTCATCCAGCGACACATTACTGGATTTCAATTTACCCTGGCGATCTTGAAATACAACTATTTCGCCCGGGTCAACACTGGTTAGATTCAACGTATCAGCGATTTCATCCTCAATTAATTTTTTTATGTCATCGGTGGCGGGCGTTTCCGTGGGCTTTTTCAGCGCCGAAATGGGTCGTCCCCAAATATCAATCATCGTTATTGTAAAAAAAAACAGCGTTTCTAATTAACCCGCCGGGCCTCTACGACCCCACTAGTGTATTCGTTTACAACCACATGAGGTGGTTTTCGCGATGATGAAATCGCCGCGAGTACGTTCAATACCTCACGGCCACATATCGGCGGGTCACTTAACTGCTGTGTTGGCAGCGTGGAATAAAAAACCCGGGCTGAACACGCCCGGGTTGAACACGCCCGGATATACCGCATGAACTCGTTCGGCGGGGCTAACCCGTATGAATCAAAATAGACGATCGCACGCGGATCAATCGCGTACGCAACCCAATGAGTTCCCGCTCCGGAGGACCCATCGAGGTTAATTATGCCGGTTTCAATATTTCTTGGCGCCGCCGGTAATTGATCCCTCATAAAAACACCTCTGAAGTTTTTTATCGCTAACGCGTTTGCGGCGTCTATTAAATCAAAATTAGACATTGGAGTCACAGACTCTTGAGTTAATAAACGGTTCCCGGTAGTCTTAGACCCTTTCCCGAGTACCATGAATACGGGGTTCCCGGTAGTCTTAGACCCTTTCCGGCTACGGGTCGTTTTTTTTGTAGCCTTTCCCGGTTGCCTTCTTCAATGCCATCCCCGCCGCGGTACCAACGGCCCCTAACGCAGCCGCCTTAGCCACTGCTGGGGCCGCCGCGGCAATCAATGCTGGAATCGCAGCTAACAGCGGAAATATCCCACCGGTCTTTTCCATGTTTTTAATTGCTGCGGCTGAAAAATCTATTTGAACACCCTTTTTATTCTTCATCGCATCATTGAAATGTTTTATTTGACGCGCCGTCAACGATATCTTATGATTACCACCTGCCATCTGTGACGGCTTCAGCGTTATTGTGGTTCCGCATTGTTTAGCCGACTTTGATCGTAATTTCTTGACTTGACCATCAGTCAACTCTACACTGACGACACTATACGACATTTATTGTAAACGCGTTTGTGCTTTCAATTACATGTTTTCCACTGGTGCATCAATGATTCTCATTCGTCCACCAACACCTTCTAGCAGCATTGATTTATCGCTGAGAATGACAGCAACCGCTCTGTAATCAGCACCAGCCGGGGCTATACGAGCTCGGAAGTGTATATCAACGACGGATTGTCTCGTTAAATCAAGATGTTCCAACGAAAAATAATAAATCGGATACAGCTTTTTAAAATCAAGTTGTGATATTTGCAAACCAGTGTCGACGTTTTGATCACGACCCATATATGACAGCAATCGATGATACACACGTGCGATATGGTTGTTGTCGTAATTAAGCTGTATATCCTCGGATGGTTCCTGTTGTCCGTTTATTCTCAGCGAAACATCCCTGACTCTTAATTGATCAAATATCATATGGCTGTGTTCTTGACTGCCCAATCGTTCCCTATTCTGTAGCGCTATGAATATATGACGCGGGGCTGAAACACCCTGTTTTGATGCCAGGTGCCATGTAAACGTATCGGCGACGTTATCCTCTTTAGCATCAGTTGTTACCGCTAGCCAACTCAACAACGATTTCCCTCCCTGTTCCATAAATGCTAACAATCGTGCTCCCGTGGTAACTGATGGAGTCAGCACCGGCATCCACAATGCCATTTTAGTTAAAATGACTTTACCGGCAGCGACGCCAGCAGCACACCATATTGCATTGTTATCATCGCCCCTTCGCGTTAGCGCGATTGTATGCTTAGCCCCATAGATAACTTTTCTGACATTTCTGCAGAATCCAAATATGTGATGGAGTGGAATCGCGCATGAAAACTGTCGGCGTGGTCCTTGCAACATTCCTACTCGTGCTGCGAATCCCATATTGTAATTATCGTTAAGACTTTTTATAATATTGAAATTAGCGCCTGGTTTTGCTCTGCGATCTGGATTGGCTGCTTCAGCCTGATCACCTGCGGTATCTTTTTCCACCAGCACGTTGATGTACTGAAGATGATCAGCGTTATTAGTGGTGTCCTTTGCGAACATTATAGATGGGCCCGCCGATCTTGTATAATCATCCGAGTATCTCGCCAACCCAATTATCGTCGTTGCAACATCAACCTCGCGTTCTATTGATTCAATTTCTCGCCCGTCAATAAGATATCTGGCGCTCTCAAATAACGCCATGATACCGTTGTTGACGAAGCCAACTCGAACACGATGGTCATCTGCGTATGGTGCATTATCGGCAGCATTTGTCACGAGTTCTCCCTCAATTTCGATAAACGCCTCACACGGCAGAAAGTATTTACTGGTATCTTGGACTTGAAGTTCAATTCGCGATCGTAGGTCAGGTTGCGCTGCATAATAAGAATAATATTGATAATCACGGACAGTATCATCCCTGCGCACTGGGGCGTCCATATCAAACGCGGGATCAGCGGTACGCGCAAACATTTTATTATTTATCATGTTGGTGTTTTCAATTGCGATTTTTTTGTCGTAAATTCTTTGAATTCTGTTTAAGACCACTTCCCGCTATCGCGTTAATGATCGCGTTGGTTGACGCATCGGCGGATGACTGAGCCGCCAATGACTCTAATTTTTCTTCCACGGCGTTATTTATTACTTTACTGACATTCGCAGGCATCACTGTCGTTGATGGCATCTGTTTTTTTCTTGAAAATCTCTTGGATTTCACCAACGACATTAGTTTGTCCCGCGCGGCTGAAAGCGCCTTTCCGGCAACATCTCCAATAGCACTAATACCCTTATCACGAATAACATCAATAGCCTTCATTCCTAATTGTTTGGCTAACGGCGCTACTTTTGGAGCCATTCTTGTAAATAACCCCGCAATGGTGCTACCGAGACCATCTCCATAGTACGCGCGGTAAACAGGCAATCGCGAGTTTACCACGTAGACGAGTACTGGTTTATCGTGGTTGTAGTGTATGATCATCCTTATTAAAAACACCAGTTTTCCAATTAATCATCCACGAGTTCGTCTATGAGCGTTTGATATGCATTAATGTCCATAATACCGCCTGCAAATAACCGCTTGCAAATATCAGCAGCCTCATTGATTATTTCCGGAGAGTTATTTCCGGCTCGTTTTCCTCCGATTAGTACTTCCAGCCGTGATATATCACTGCGAACACTACCACGACAGGTAACGCAGTAGGATTCTTTACCAACAGAGTATCCTTTTCCTTTTTTTGGTGTTCTACTCTTAACTTTCTCGAGGAATTCATCGTAATCGGGATCACCACGATGTGGTAATGCGTCTCTATGTTTACTCGCTAAATACACTATTCTTGCCCAGTTCTCCGTCGAGGTTATTTTTTTCTTGTAACCTTCATTGATATACTCATCTCGAAGGCTCTTAGTTGATGTTGTAACAACAAAATTAATTAATTCTTCATCGTCGTCGATGTCTCTAATTTGATCTATTGCGGACTTTTTAAGAACATTACGGGGTATATTCCCCTCTTTCTTTTTTTCTTCCGGTGTTTCTTTTTCTGGTGTTTCTTCCGGTATTTCTTCTTCTGGTTTTTTCGCAGTAGCACCTAATTCTTCCTCGTCGGCCATTGTAACATAAGGTTCTTGTGGTTCGGTTATAGCGAGTGGTGGTGGCCTCCGTGTTGTAGCAGCCGCTATTTTTGCAGGGAGTGTTTCTAAAGTTGTTTTTGTTTGTTTGGTTTGAGCCGCTATCTTTTCAAGCGCATCGAGAACGGGTACAGTTGCCGCCGTAACATCCTTAGTCGCTTTAGTTACCGGGGCAAAGAGTTGTTCGCTTCCAACAGCAAAATCAGTTTGCATTTGTTGCCGCGTTTGAAGTTCTTCTCGGACCCTGTCTCGTAACGGTATGAACTTTTTAAGCGCCGCTAGCCGCTCTCTGGCTAGCCGAGTAGTGAGTGATTCGCCTACCATTATTGCAATTGCTCCGCAATTTCTAATTTCTCGCCGAGTGTGCCATCGGAGGCTCCGTCTATAATCCTTCTAATGTTTTTGATCTTATTAGAAATCTCCCGGCGTCGTTCATAAACACGTCCGAGTTTTTTTCGTATTATTTCAACGGCAGTAAATAGTCCAATGAATGCATTTGCGTCATTGTGGTACAAGTTTTCATTAATCGTATGTTGTAATCGTTTTATAAAAAAGTACTCGCGGGCCAGGGTAAAACGCCCCCGTTTCGATTGTTCGTTAATAATCTCATAATCGGATAATATTTTTTCACTGTCGAGACCATCAGATAATTCAATTCCTTGATTTTTTAATTTTGAAATCTCGGTTAATATATTATTGATGTCTTCGATATTCATATTCTTATAAAACATCTTATTTTTAAATAAAAAAAAATTATTTTACAAAATGAACTCTAGGCACATAAAGGTGCTGTTAACATCTTTACTGCCTAGAGAAATATGTGCGTGATTATGGACTCGTATAACATAAAGTTGCCACCGCATCTTCGTGTTAACAGAGAGTATTATGATTGGACGGCGCATACATAAAAGACCCGTTTGGCAACCCCGCTGGCGCCCTATGACGTCAGAGAGGCCCATCGGTTACTTAATTAAGGACATTCACATCTTGGAACCCCTTGGGTGCCTTCGCATCCATCTGAGCCCAAGGGAACCCCAAAACATACATCTCCGGGAGGGAGGCCTAGGGTGACAAACGTCATCGTAGACCGCCCAGAAGATATGCTTGGGGGGACATCACTACATGTACTTAATTAAGGATGAATATATTTACAATGAAATGATTGATGGATGATGGGACGGCACAAGACAGCACAAACATAAAACGGCGGGGCGGAACTCTACGGCCAATTCAACCAATCAAAAGCAACCCAATTAAATTAACCCGGTTGCATGATTGTGAACAAAAGACAACCACACGCCCGGGTCAAGAGCGTGGGTTAGTTTTGATTAGTTGAATTGGCTTTTGAAAGCCCCAGGCTTATAACGAGTCATCTTATATATAAGGTGACTAATACAACCGCGTCAGTCACAAGGTGTGTGTTAATTTGAATTCCCTTGAATCGTTAAAACCCTTAAATACTTATTAATGGTGTTTCACGGCATTTAAATGAAACCAAATATTTGAATGAAACACTAAAGAAAAGAATACAGCTGTTAGATAATAGCGTGTATTTCATTAGTTTTCATCGTAAAATGATTAATTAATCGCAACATTAATTGGACTTCAAGGGACGTAACTCTTGTCATGCGACGCTATCACAAAACGAGTTATCTCCCTTTGATGTTATATATGAAAATCGAATTTTGTGTCCGGTCTTTTTTGAGATCGCTGTTTTAGTTATATTCTCTGCAACATCTCGAACTGATTTACTACAAATATCGAAGTATCTACCAGCCGCATTCATAGAGCGAAATATTTTTTCTTCGTGCGTTATTGTATCAAATGACTTTACGGGTTTTGCCTTTCTCATCCCTCCTGTTTTTCCAAATTTGGAATTTTGACTCGGTGTAACAGCTCTTAGATTACACAGTCTGTTATTTTGAGGACATCCATCAATGTGATCAATAACGAGACCGTCGTTGATCAGTCCGTTAAACGCTTCATACACCATCCTGTGAATAAGATAGATTTTTTCCCGGCACCAAATATCAAATATCCGTGATTATTTACGGTACCAACCGGCTTCTTCAGTCTGCGGTTTCTAACAACGCCGTCGCGAGATGCCTCGTAATTAACAAATACAGGGTGAGGTCTGAACTCTTGGTCCATTTGTATAATAATACTACTTGTCTAATTCATTATTTGGTTTAATTATAAACCTTTCAATGTAGTCTTGAGGAGCTTTGATGATTTTGTCCTTGACGGAGTCAGCGGTGGGGTCAATGACGGCGTTTTTTATTCGTTTATCGTAATAACGCTTTAACTCTCTGTATCGCTTTCCGCCACAATTGATACACAACTGCGATTTTCCTCTTACACCAACGTGGCAAACCAAGCACGGGAGGGGGCCAAGAGAACCATTACGAACGCTTTGTAAATGATACCCGCAGAATTCACCTCTGCATGATTTATTGCACGGGGTTGTCGACCCAATCATCAACCATTTGCATTTATTCATTATACTATATTCTTTTATTTAAATACTTGTTTTAATTATATGGATGAGTTCGAGAGATTAGCAGTAATTAAGCCCTGGAAAAATATTAAGTTCAATCTCGATAGAGTCCTCAAGGACACACCAAAAGCGTTAATAAACGATAAAACCCTGTTGAGTAAAATACGCGATTGTATCAATGAATTCAAGCGTGATGGTGCATCTCATAGTTGGTCAACATTTCGAATTGATGGTGTTGTTGATGCTACCATGAACTACAACCGCGCAGCAACGATAATATCACAACTTGACGGTAAAAGGTATTTCTTCAGAGTAAAATTCATTGTCCGGGTGGAATCAGGCGATTGGATCATACGTGATAAATTTGAACCAGTTCTCAGCGACAAGAAAACAGTCATTGTCAGCCGCGACTCCAAGCCGGGGTTGTTAACCGGAATTGACAGACCATACTATGAACGAGCGTATCCTGAAACAGCAGTTGTTTATGGAATATACCCGTTAAATAAGAAACCTGATATCGGAAAACTGAAACCGATGAAACAGTCAACGGGGATAAATTGTGTAGCAGAACGAGTAATAGAGCATTTTACAAATGCATGTCGAGGAAACAAATTGACTGATTTACGACGTAGCAAAATCAGCCAGTGGGAACTAACCGTAAAAGAGCGTGGAGCAACCATCAGCGACATAGCAAGATTAGAAACGTCGTTGAGATTTCCAATAACCGTTACAACGATAACCGGTGAAGTATTATACGAATCGAAGTATAAATCAAATAGGGCCCCAATCAAAATTATTGATCATAACGAACACGCATGGACGCCCGCGATCACAATATTTCCACGGGATAGAACAGTAAAGTATATACCCGAAGAATTCTCCAAGGACGGTTTTCTCGCGGAGAGGAAACTATTTGATGCTATTGCCTACTTGTGTAAAAACGACCCTGTATCAGTGTGGTTACTTCGCAGCGCTGAAAACGATGCGGATACCTTTGATCAGTTTGTAAGACCAAACGGTGAATTATATCGCACTGAAGCATTTCACAACAGGATGAAAAAAACCGCCATAGAATTTGAGGAGCATGATGAACAACTGCTAACAAATTGTTTTACGATTCCATCGGTTGTAGCTCATGTTGCAGCAAGGAAAAATGCGTGGAGACCAACGCGCAAGGAATTTCTGCCGGATGTACAATCCAGTTGTTTGGAGTATTATCACGGTGGATTATGGAACACTGAATACAACCGCGACGCTATGATCTCGGTTGATATGGTTGCCTGTTATCCAGCGAGTTTTCTCGGGTATGGATCCGCCGCTGAGTACTTTAGACGATTTGGACACCCCAGTCATGAAATGACTCGTGTTGCTATTAATGGACCACTGCCTGATTTTGATTTAACCGGATTCGCTCGCATAGTATCATTTGAATTCGCGGCAGGACTCCATCGCTGTTGCTATATTTGGATCGGTAGACACATGGCTGAAAAAAAGTGGCTGCCAATAGCGCTGCTACGGTATATGATTGATCGTAAAATGCTAGTTTCGTTGATTGTCAGTGACGCGATTATATCATACCGGGCGCAGACTGAAGTCTGGTTACCAGAACCGGAGCGTCTAGATAGCATAATTGACGAGTCCAGAAAACACATTGATGCCGACGAGGAATATATCATCGAATGGTCCAGGAGGATATTCAACCAACGAAACCGCGAGGCAAAAGATCTCGGTAGAAGAATAATTGGTAAGTTCACACAAGGTGGAAAAAACTGCGACTACAAACGATATTGCTCACGGCTGATTATAGATGACGCAGAATATGATTTCGTAATCAAGGACGCAGTGGCGAAAAATAGATACGTGAACTGCAAAACAGCTTTCTTGTCCAATGGAACGAGGTTGGGTACAGTTGTTACCTACAGCGATGGAGACAGCCCGGCGTATCCACATTTGAGGGCGTCTATGCTGGGTTATGCCGCTATCAATTTATTCTCGATGATAAATAGATTCCCCGATACCGCGGTTAGAGTAGCCGTTGATTCATTTTATATTGACGTAAAGTATAAGGGAAACGTAGCCGAGTTTACTAGTCCGGACGAGAGTTGGGGTACATGGAGAATTAAAAATGAAATACGACGCGATTATTCCCCGTCAGCAGATGTCACCGTTGAGAACAACTACTTACGCGGTGATAAATTGTCAGAATGGTCTAATGCACCATCGTGTTCTGATCCAATTTGTAGACACAAGACGGTTTATTTAAGCGGCTGTGGCGGGTCAGGAAAGACGACTCGGGCAATTGAATTATTTCGAACGCGGGCAAGTATAATCGTGCTTACACCGACCCATAGACTAGCGCGAGAGATAAAACAACGAAATGTTGACGCCGTTACTTATCACAACTTTTTTCGATACAGCGGCGGTGAGTGGACTCCTGATCGAATGGGTGAAAAATTTATTCCCGACGTTATCATCTGGGACGAAATATGTACTGTTTCGTTAGATACTTTACAAATGTTTCTTGAGTGGTTGCTGCGCGCGAATACAGCGGTAATCATGTGTGGCGACCATGGCCAACCACCACCATTTGTCGGCGAGGGTCCACATGATTGGTTGAGCGGGTTCGTGGACTATTATGAAGAAACCGATACTGATTACCGAGCACTTGATGAACAACTGCGCTAGGTTAAAAAATTAATCAGATTACAGCCGGATAGAATTCAATGTGAAATAATTCGCGAGGTGATTCCGGAAACGCCGTTAAATGAATTTTGGGAAACATGGAGACCAAATTATTTGATTGTAGCGAGTAGAAAGATAGTCAGAGACACACTTCAGCGGAAGTTGTTTACGTTGCATAAGGAAAAGTTTTCAACGCGCCCAGTGCCGTTATGTTATAGACCCGCGGACACACGGCGGCAGAACATTGAAGTTGAAATCCCGGGCCCAACGGCGTCAGGGACAAAAAAAACAAGTTCTCGTGCTGAATGATATCGTGCTTGTTGATATCAGCGTCGTCGAGGACGCGCTACGTGCTGATAAATCCCCGTGGACGCTAGGATACGCAACGACAATACATTCCTCTCAGGGACTGACTATCACGGACACAATTGTTTGGATAGTTGATAATCGCATCGAATGGTCAAATCTAGTCTATCTTGCAGTGTCCAGAGTACGAAGGATAAATCAGCTTCGAAGAATTGTTATTGACGGAGTCAGTGACGGAGTCACCAATGACAACGACATCATCGATGCAAGCGTCATTGATAGAAAACTCTCGGGTTACCGCCAACAGGATAAAAAAAAACAGCGGCGTTTTGATATTGATGCCGAATTAATAATTGCGTTACGACAACAACAGAATAATCACTGCGCAAGTTGTAATTGTGTAATGCGCTGACGTTATTCGGATAAAGACGCTCGCCAATTTACCGTGGACAGAATCGATAACAGTCTCGGTCATGTTAAAAACAATGTGAGGTTGACCTGTCTTGAGTGCAATAGACGCAACGGCGCTAGTTAAGACCACGCGGGGGTAATTGAGTATCGTCAGGTATCACTTGTAGTTACTCGCGTGTAAATCCGCGCTGTGGGGCAGTTGAATCCAGTCTATAGATCGGTGGCCTACCAGTTGATCGTGTTATCGTTGATATGTTATGTGTGGTAACACTCCAAATAGGATCAGTAACCCTTTTTTTACCGCCTTCAAGCTCTCCTGGTTCATACAGATATCTCACGGTAACATCGCCGAAAATCGGCTTGGAAACGCTATCTATTTTTGATCTTCCGGGTATATACTCGTATTTAATCGCGTCGCTGGGCTTCATGTTGATTGCTCGGGTAATCTCGTTATTTAACGCTGCAATTACGCCTGGCAACCTTTTGACCCATTCACGAGATCGTTTTTCTTGGATGAATTCCTTCGCGTATTGATATCCAAATAACCGTTCAGCAAGAGTCCGATTGAATCGTTCAACAATTGCCTGATCACGATGTAGCGCAGTATGACCTCGTCGTATCGCGACGCTATGATGTTTCAGCGTTGATAAAACAGCGCCGCGAAATTCACTACCGGGATCAACTTGTAGTAGATTTGGCCAGCGCAGAGGACCTCTTCGATAAATTTTTTCAAACGCAGCGGCTACTTCAGTTGCTGACTTTGTTTTTAACGGCTCCGCTTGTTTGTATCGACTCGCAACATCAACTACGGTTAGCGCGTATTTGTAACCGTTGTCATGCGGCAAAAATAGTATATCAGCCTGATGAACTTCATTAGGTACGCTGACATCAAAGCGCGAGAAGTTGATTTGTTTAGGCGGTGGTAGATAAATTTGCCATATAGCCTGTTTGGATAACCAATTAGCCGCAGTGGCCTTTGTTACCTTTGCAGCGCTTGCAAGCTTACCAATTGCGGCCTTCCCCTTCCAGTATCCTCTCGGAGAATAATAGATGGATTCCATGTTGTTATTATAAACGCTAGCGTTTTCAATTACCAGCGCGAGAAGCTCCGCTTCCAATTATTAATTTACCTTTCATAGCCGATTTTACCAACCATGAGGCCAATTTTTCTTTGACGGATTTATCAGGAATAGCATTTAACGCGTGAATTAATTTTACGTCCGCGATATGACGCTGTTGCAGATCGCTACTTTTGTAAGCAACATCATGAGCATGACACGCCTTATCGATAGCGTTTATTGGATACTCACCGGGCCGGGGTTGATTTTGATCATCGAGTCTGATATCTAATCGCGTTCAGGGGCCACAGTAGCTATATCCTGGGAGGTGTTTTTCTCCTGGATACTTTGCCCACGGGGTTCCGGGGAGTTTTGATAACTTGGCTGCGATGTCACCTCCTCGCTTTTTTTAAAAACATCTCCGGGTCTAATAGAAATAAATCTAAATTTCTTTGTACCGCATTGTACACACTTGCCAGTAAGCGCCGATCTGTTATTTCTTGTTGTAGCGGTTGTCATATCATTTGTGCCAGTACGTACTCTACACTTCACACAATATAGATCCATAATTTATGTATAAAGATATGAGTATAATTGATTTTTCGGCAACTAAAACAAGAGAACCAGTTAAGCATGTTGCAGCGTTACCAAACTCGATCCGGATGATTATCATCGGACCATCTGGATCCGGCAAGACGCAATTGTTACTCAATTTAATAATGAGATGGATGAAGTGGGATAAGTTGTATTTGGTTGCTCCTAGCGTAGATGATCAACGATGCTACGAGGTGTTGAAAGATTTCAACGAGAATGCATCAGCGATCGCTAAAAAAAATGTTATTGAGTTTATTACAGATATCAATGATGCACCAGGTATCGATGATATTGATGGCGACGTTAACAATCTAGTCGTGTACGACGATGTTATGTTAGACAATCAAAAAAACCCAGCTAGGATATTTTCCAGAGGCAGGCATAAAAACACTGACGTGATATATGTCACTCAACGATACACTCAGATTCCAAAAGTAATCAGAGACAACTGTAATATTCTTGCCGTATTCAACGGCGTTGATACACACACGCTACGAAATATTTGGCAGACATGGTGCGGCGGTGACATGGACTTTAATGTTTTTCGAAACTTTTTTAGTCATGCTCAGTCGACCCCACATGGATTCGTAACAATAAATTTACATGATCCTCGGACACGATATCGTATCGGACTTGACCAAATATTCGGTTAGTTGTAAATAATTTTCATTGTAAATAGCCCCTTAGCAGCAGAGGGGGCGATGACATCGACGCGGTCGTCGATGTGTTTACCGGACGCTGACGACGCTGGGGATCGGCGCGCAGAAGGTGTTAATTAAACCAAATGACGTTTGGACGATCCCCCAACGACGACGTCGTTTTCTTTTTTACCGGGCGCTGACGACACTAGATCGTTGAGTTGCAGAAAGTAATAATTAAGCAAAATAACGATTGGACAAAATGTCGGATTCGCCCCCTCTGCTGCTCGGATAATCCCCTGTTCTATAAATAGCTAAGTAGCAAACTCCATCAACAAGAATTCGTAAACTAAAAAAAGCTCTAAAACTGATAATAAGTATGTTTTGTTTGTTTTTTGTATAAAAGAATAACAATAAAAAATAAATAAATTATAAAGAATTGCAATTAAAAGAGTTTTAAGTTGATTGATTGATTGATTGATTACTTGGATTTACGTCGCATGGCCCAAAAAGGGCATCTGTGACGGGTTTATTCCCGCACAGCGGGATGCAAAATGTTCCTGGGGATAGGAATTAGGGCCACATCTCCCAGGCGTTTATGTGCTCAAGGAGTACTGCTAATTTAGCCGTCAGTTCGTAGGACTATATGTCTCTAACGACCTGAATGAATGGCTTTCGTGAGTGGGAATGGGCCCAACACACACTATTGTTAACGAGTTATTGACTCTACTAGGTGTCGACCCAAGCAGTATGTAACGAACGTTGCGATTGGTCACAACGATGACGTCACATCGGGGCACCTAGCTTTAGGTGGGTGGAAATTGTTCCACATGTCCGCCGTTATACGATGTCCGAGAGAGGCAAGAGTACAAGGAACTCGGCAAGCCAGCCATGGACGTCGTGCACTCCCAAGAACGCCAGCCCGTACTTAGTCAAAATTAGTCTAGATGTACTAATGGACAAAAAAATGCCAATAATGTGTTAGCCACCTGTACAATTGGGTCAAATCAAAACAAGTTGTACAATTTTCCTACGTCCTAACAATCGTAAAAATTCTAGTACATAGTGTACGTTGTAGATGCCCTACAAATTTTTTTATAACTAATATGTCTGAGCGACATATAAAAAGTGTGGTCACTGTTAAGTCATTAAAGGTTTGAATTTTGAAGCTGTGGATTGAAGGATCAATAGTTTTATTGAAACGGGATACCTTCAGGCCTTATTTGCAATGTGATTCGGCAACTGACAGTTTATACCACGATAAACTCAGGAAAAATAACATTCAACTCTTAATTAATATTCGGCATTCTTTGATTTTGACTGACGTGATTCTACTTGCAGGTACATATTTGCCGATGGAAACCAGATTCGTCCCACAACAGCAATACTACCTCTCCTCTTGTCACGGGTTGGGGTTATTATTTCTAAACTGAGCTCGATGGTGGAACTACCGTTCTTGTTATACTGTAGGCGGGAAAATACAGAGAACAGTTCCATTAAATTTCCACTGGAAAAGGCGGACTGCCACACTGCAAACATCGTAGTTATATGACGGAAACGTTGTTGAAGCTACGTTAAAAATCCAAATCAAACACACACACACACACACACACACAAAGGCGGACAAGATGATCAGCGACATCTTTCATATTCGAGTGAGTGATAGTTTTTACAACGTGAAACTCGACGTAAAGATTCAATTAAATGTTAAGATTTCTCACTAAGAGGAAATGTTTATGAAGTATAAAGGCGGTGCGACGAAAGAATTTGAAAAAAATAGAGAAACAGGGAGATGCAAGTGTTCAATTTATCTCTGATCTGGATATGTGCTTTGTATGTCTTTTTCATTAATTTGCAATCAAGTTTTCATTTTTCATGGATATATAATTTCAGTTTAGATCAACCGCACAATTCAACATAAGGCCTACACTTCAGATTTAAAAAAATGAAAACAATATTAATTTCATATATAGTTACTATCAATTCCTATATTTCAAAAACTCCCAAACGTATGTCAAAATCGCAACTCTGGGCCATAGTCACAAACATAGAAATACTTATTTCGATCAAATAAGGGATTTAAATTAGGCACTGAAATACATTATCAACAAATGCCACTTTATTATATTTTTAAAAAATCTTTAGAAACAGATACTATTTTCTGTTACGACGCTAGATCTTAATGTAACAGAAAGAAGTGAAACCAGCAATTTTAGTAAAATTAACAAACACTTTATCTTACCTTGAAAACTAAGTGAAATGTTCAGAGGAACTTACAGTATTGTGAATTAAATCCTAAATAATCTTTAATAATAAAATTAATGAACACTTTGTAATTCCAATGAATTACTTTAATAAATATTAATAACTACGTCTGGACGCAACAATAAATAATTCCACAGACAGAATGAAGACCTTATTTTTTACAGAAAACTTTTTGATATATATCCTCACTTGACCTATGTTGCAATAATATTTTCTGAAAAACTAATGGAAAATTATAAAACATTGTCAACAAGTTATCTTCCAAAAACATACCAAACTTTGATAGGCCAAAACTGTACCTTCAGTTAAGGACAAGGGTCAAGCACACAATATAAATTAAATATACATAACTTTCCTTATACTTAAATTACTTGTTCAATCAATATACAATACTACTCTTTAATCCCTAATTTCAAATGGAATAAACCATCGTAGGTTAACGTTTATATTAAAATATCTCATGTCTGTTTTTACTCCTAATGTGATTATTGCAAATTACCACTCACAGATTAAGAAGCAACTCTATGAGTAACTGATGTAATCATGCATCGTATATTGCCTTGCTCCAAAAGAACAATTTTTTTTCTGTATTCTTATAAGTCAAAGCAACCATAATTGTCACTTCATTTTTTTAAACAAACAATGAAATTATTTTTTGTTATTTTACTCTCATGAAAATATACAACCACTATCAGTGAATACTCCCACAAGCAAAGATAACAATTTACTTAATTCTCTATTCTTAAGCCAGATAGTAAAATTACCTTCACTGCACACAGCATAGTATTCCCCAACTTAAGTCAATTACGTTTTTTATCGTCATTAGATCCCAAGATTTCAGTCTATAAGTGCATTGTCAAGTAAAAGTAGAATAGCATATACAAATGTATTGTGCTATGAGTCAAACTAGTTCACGGAGATCAAAACTATATACCGTAATAAGCAATGGACTGCGTCAAACTTTATACGAATGTTCTTCTGGTTGGCCTGTAGAGTTTATCAAAGGTTAATTTATTTCCTCATTTATAAGGGTTGAAGTCAATAACAACCTGTTGGCAGCCTCATTTATAATGGTTGAAGTCAATAACGACCTGTTCGCAGCTTCATTTATAAGGGTTGAAGTCAAAAACAACCTGTATGCAGACTCATGGTATTTCATTTGATCTCGATCAATACAAAAGTTTGATTTTGTGAGGTTTAACGCCATTTTTTGGCACAGGATGGACTATAGATGTCGGCAAGTATATTTGGTGGAACAAGAATGAAGATCCCGGGAAGAACCACCTACCCACCGGAACCTACGGCAAGCTTTCTCACACACCCACGTTGGTCGGCCCGAGTCTCTAACTCAGGCAGACAGAAGTGAGATGTGTGTAATCTGTTAAGGCGAGCGACTCAGACCACTCTGCCATATGTGGTCACCCAATAAGATAGATTTCTTTTCTACAATACAATGCAATATTTCTCGCTGGTGGTGTCAACCACCTTATCGTATTGCATTCATAAAATTAAGCGATATACCAACTTCAAATACTATTAAACAAGCTAGTTAAACTGGCAAGACTTCTGTTTTGAAGTCTCATCAATAAATATCTGTAGTAAATCAGTTATGGTTGCATGTTTTCATGATTATTTGACTTAGTCTTAAAGGTAAGTCTTTAACATTCAAAGCAAAATGATAATGTAAGAGTGAAAAGTCATGTCAGTTCCTTTCCTTCTCAACATGCCGTTGTGCCGCCATTATTATTATTATTATTATTATTATTATTGAACCTGCTAGATTGCCTAGTGCCCGATACAACTTGACATGAATCCCGGTCCTAGCAACGTATTTGTGGTCATGTCGCGTCCAAAAAAGGAGGAATGCATTATTGGCTCTGAGGGGTCAAGTATCCAGTCCAAACTAGATGAAGATTTCATCCTTGGCATACCATCTGAAGACAAAACTAACAATGAATGTAAGATAATGGGGTATTGATGATGATGACGACGATGATGATGATGTTGACAGCGCGAAATTGCATGTTGTAACGATGCCTACGATGATGTTAAAGACAAATGCGACGTTATTTTTCTTTCTTCCTCATTTTCCCTCCTCCTCCATTTTCTTCATCATAGTCTTAGTCTTCTACCTTCTTGTCGTTTTTCTTGGTATCCAGTGTGGTGACACTAAAACTGAGATAAAAAGGGGGAAACATATTGTCTGTGGCATACATATTATAACAACTGAGACTACATAGTAATTGGAATCTCACTGAAATACTCTTGCAACCTTGAAGGTCGCACACAAAATATGTTTCAGTTTGTGACCAACGTTTTTGAGTTTCTCGTTGGACAGTAACCAAACACATATGTACTCAAAAGAACTAGAGCCAAATCACTTTACAAGAAATTGGAAACTAAGCGAATACATCGCCTATAATTACAAAAGTAAAGGCACTAAATCGTAGAAACTACAAAAGTAAAGAAATATTATCAGTTCATTAGATGTAAACTGTTGTTGAACGTCAAAAGTCTATATATGGAGTCTGCTAAAATAATTCAAAGACGAGTTCCAAAACAGTTCGCAGAAAAGGGCATACTTCACACAACTACTAATGACTGATCAGGTAGTGTGAACTTAATTCCCGGAACTGAGTTATATTTCGGTATCAAACAAGTTCTCAGAATATAACACTTCTAGTGCTTTAGAATACTCAGCCACCCGGGGCCATCCTTGACGTTAGTTGAAGTTAGAATTATACCCAGATAATACCTGATCCCTTTTATAATGGGGTCTCGGCGTGTAACTAATTCTTCGGCATCGATCCTAATTCTCTTCTGCTATTGGGAGAATATAAAACAGCAAAAAAGATATTATTTCCTTTGACAAGACAAGCCAAATGTTTGGAGTTTTATAAATACACAGAATTGTAATTCAGATCAGTTGCAAAACACGACAAATGTCTTTATTGACAAAGTAAAGGCCTTTAGTAGTAGCTGTTCAGAAATGAATCATACCCAGGTGTGAATTTAGTATCAACGTGAATTTTTTCCTTTTACCATCCAAAAAATAAGTACCGCATAGCCATTTTGCAGCATAACACCACTTCATAACCTTTTGAGAGAGAGAAAGAGAATGATCACAGAATAAAATATTCGAGAGATTGTCAAGTCTGCAGGTTTTCACCGTTGTGAGAACACATGGTTAGAATTTTAGAAAAAATCGATTTTTAGAATATGTTTGTTTTCCTGACAATATCGATATGAATTTTCATTCTTCACTGGATATTTCTCCTCAAACAATCTGCTGTGTGGAGATGGGCGGGGGGATCTCTTGCTGTTGCCACTTTCTACAAACAAAACTCACTGTGGTGTATTTAAAAATGGCTGCCAAAACGTGATGTACTTTCCTGCTGACCCAGTTATCTAATTTTCAAATGACTGGTCCTATTGTGTTGATGCTTTTGAAATCAAACTTTACATGTTTATTTAAATTTGAACAAGCAAACTGGTTAATAACTAAATGCATGCCAAGCTATACAAAATTCAGTTGTTTATCACACACACACACACGCACGCACGCACGCACGCACACACACACATACATACATACATACATACATACATACATACATACATACATACATACAGAGAGTGTACAACGTCCTTTAATTTGACACCGCCGGAAATTATATGGAATCGGTCTGTAAGAAAGCTGACAAATGTGAATCTGCAAGTCCAGATCTTTTGACCGACATGTTTCAAGTCTCCATCGGCGGAAAACAGCCCACAAATAGGGTCACAATACAAATACCTCCCCAAGAGGCGAGGGCAATGGAAATAACTTCATGATATTATAACAGATAACATAATCTACTGATTTCTTGTATCTATTTCTTTATTATTTGTTTATTTTGGGGGGGAAGGTATCAACTGATTTCACCCACACATTAATCCCGAAGACTGCTTGTCCCTGGCTCCGTTTTATTAATTTCCTTGATGTGAAAAGTCTTCTAAAAGCGGGAAACTATTTTAGGACTTTCGAATTACAATTAAGACATTGATCAAAAGCAGATAGGTTTAGTATATACCTATTTAATAAAAGTAACAGAGTAGTATTACTTTGGACTTCTCGCCTCGGTTCTTAATATGAGGTCAAAGAGAGAAAGTGAGAGTACGAGAGAGAGAGAGAGATTTCATTATGTTATGTAGATCTAGAGTATCCTAAGACCTCTTTCCCAAAACAAATGTTTATGAGATACATATTGCTGGATGTTTATCAGCGCATATTCATCTATAGCATTGCTGATGTTTGCAGATGACGATGGATTTGATTAGAGAGGATTTCGAACTAATTTTCTTCTCTTATCGATTTATTTTGCTTTTCCTATCAGGAAATGTGACGAAGTAATCTCTTGATTATCCAATATTTGCATTGCCACCTGCCAAGATCATGGATGGACGTAAGTGGTTGTCGTACATCATTGAAGCTACTTAGTGAATAATTGTTTATCTTAGAATAATTTGATTTCAGCACCAGCATGATGGTAAAATGATACCCATCATGGAATTCCCGTAACATCAAGCGTAACCCAGTCTAACCTTCTCTTATTGGCTGTATCTTAGTTTATAAATGATATTTTATTTCGTATGTTTCAAGGTCAGGGTTCGCTCTCACTTTATTACGAATTATTCACGTAGAGTGTAAAATACGAGAGTTCGAAGCAGGACGTATTTAGAATAACTGTAATATGCCAGATTTATTTCAATGACGCAAAGGTTCTTTTCCCTGAAAGAATGCATTATATACCAACGAAACAAATCTTAACCCTAATTGTTCGTTCCACCAGACAGCAAGCACGACTGTAAAAGATATAGATATTACTATTGATAGACCGAGAATATGTTCAAGTTGGATAATATTTTATACATCGCAATTGGCTTAAAAATATTAAGGTCTTTATCTGCATCATTTAAATAAATATATTCGTTTTAAACCTCTCTCAATATTTGACTCATATTCTGAAAGTCAAGGTCAAGAGCGAAAACATTGACATAGTGGCAGCAGATGAGAATAATCTCGTAGACGAAAACTCCCTTGAAATCATCTCAACGAAACCTAAACGTCACAGCGGAAACATTTTTTTTAGAGGTGGGACATTTCAGCATGTAAGTACAGTAATTTTCTCTTTTTTCTGAGATTTAAATGTTTTTATCAAATGGAAAAGAAATCTTAATTCCCAAAACAACATAATCAGCAATATATGTATTGAAGTGGAAAGATGGATGTAAGGTATTCAAAGAAGTTTTCAAAGACCAAAAACCAAAAAACGACAACGTGACATTCGTCATAACAACGTTCTACGACTATACGCGTGTCATTATTTGAAAGTTCATCCGCCATTGCTTTTAAGGCATTTTTGTAAAACATGTGTTATCTACCAAGACAAAAAAAAAATTTAAAAATCCGCTTGGTTGGTTTGTTCTGGGATGTTTGTTCGTCCTCCTGGTATTTTACATATTTTACTCTGCCTTTGATTCGAATTTCAAGCTTTGAAATACCAAGATAGAAACAGAATACACCAACAAATAGACGCTGTACGCAATGCTACCGGATTCTATGAAACTTTTATGTTCTTTCTGGTAGCCATGTTGCAGTCTCTGTCTCCAGTATGAAGACGAAAAAGGTCACAAAGATGTCTTCGACCAAATCGCTGGATCTAGGGACAGAAGGAAACCATGTGTTTTATTCTGCATGATAAAAAGGATCGACAACCATGAGCATCTAGCGGTAGTAGAGTGTACCACGACAGCAAACTACTTCAAAAGGTGTCAAGTCTGGGAAGACGATAATGAGTATTGTACATGTTCGTTTCCTTTTCAGGGCCCCTTTTCATGGTTCTAAGTTCTTTAAGTTTGGAAGTTCTCAGCCGGGCACTAACAAGAACCCAAGGGAAGCAACTCGGCATTAAACTGGTTCTTGATCCCGGAAATATCAAAAGAATCCGACATGACAATACCGACACTGATGAAGCAAATTATGCAATCCTGGAAAGTGGATAAACATAGTAACTGATGAGCGTAAAAATTTAAATAACAATAACCGAGTCCACTCTAATTAGTGCACCAAGGCCAATGGTAGGCAGTCCCTTGCCGATGTATTAATCCGCATTAAAGAACAAGGACGAATTATTCGTCAAGAGGTTTTTAAGGACGACTAAGATTCAGACTAGAATGTCATTACGTCATTTAATATATCGCTGGCTATCTTGTAGGCAGGTGATTTACAATCAGACAGTCTTATGCGAAATATATACTCAGTGAACATTTTAATCGAATTGAAGGGAATAATGCCTGGCGACAGCAGTCAAATATATACACCACAGAAGACGTCGCAGGACTGTAACCACGATATTTTGCCCACAAAATCCCTGCATTAAATAAATAAAGGAGATTTAGATGATACTCCACATTCAAGTGTTTGTGTCGAAATGAAAATGCTTTGATCGTGTAATCTTTTGAGGTATCGTTGATGGTAATATTATGAAAACTACGGAGCCCAGAAATGACCTTCCTGCTGACATCTTCTAAAGAACAAAAAGAGGTTTAAAAATGGCTACTTGACTGTACATTTGTAACAAATCACCTTTAAAGTATTACTTATAACAGTAATTCAAACGAATTTACATTGTGTCTATAGAGTTACATGTAAGACACCGTTACCTGACACAAAGGTCATCTAAGCAAACTGATTTTTCCGCAGTGATTATTCATGAACCCACAAGAAACCATATGCAGATATGTTACATGGCTAAAGCTGTAAGTGACAGCGTGAAGTTAAGAGCAACATACTTATGTGTCTAGTTCAAGAATCCTCGGAGGAGAAATAAAATCACATCATATAAAGTAGGCAAACCAAGTTAAATTAAATTGACTTCAGCGAGCTTTTATTCTGAACACAGTCGTTGTAAATAAGCATTAAGAATGAATAAATTGAGACCAGGTTTAATTGGGAACGATTGTACGTTTTTAGACACATGTGAAATCTAATGTCGACAACCTAAGATGTTACATTTATTCATCCCAGATGATGGTCATGTATTAAGATAGACGAACACTTAAACCATTAACATACAGAATCATTCATATTGAAAATAAGCTAAAAATAAAAAGCGCGTGATTTTGTCGAAGAAGAACGTGCTTTGAGCAGACGATAATCTAAAGCGCAATTAAATAGGACCTTACAAAGACAACCGAATTAAGATATGTCCTTCTTCGCTGCATCTTTTGAAAAACAAAAATGAGATTAAAGAAGGTTACTTGACCGTAATCTTGTCAAACATCACTTTATTTTAGGTATTACGTTAAAAGAAAACAAATGTATTTACATTGTGTGCCTGTTGCAACGGTTATCAAAAATAAATCTTTTGCCGACAATGATTATTAAGAAACAAATTTGAAAACATGTGCAATTACATGTTACATGTGTAACGCAACATAAAGGATGTATACGTTTATTTTATCATATGTTAGGAAATATTTCACGACTGAAGTGGGAAACATTGTTTTTAATCAATACAATGAATATTGTTGGGATGGGACATGTAGAAATAGCAAAGCATTCGCATACGACAGATTTCACTGCGTAACATCTTTAAACAGTTGATTTTAATAATTGTGAGTTTACTTGTATTGACTTTGGTTCTTTCGCTTTTATTCATTTTTGCTTTCCAACATGAACGTTTGCAGTCTAGCTCGAAAGCCGACATTGCACTCAGATTTCAATGGTCACTGAATTTCGGTTTACAATCAACACTCGTCGATGCCCGACTCCTCGTCTTTCTCAAAACATCATTATTATTGTGTTGAGACTTGAGTGTCGTTGTTTAAACAATATTAATACTATATTTAACCAAGCACTTTTACAAAAAATGTTTCCATTTATCGTCGAGTGCAAAAGGCATACAATACGTACGGGTAACAGAATTTCGGACAGCAATAGTTTATGCATATTTAGTCACTAGTAATTTGTAGGATTCTTGTGGAAAACTAATGTTAAAAATGTTAATACTTATAGCCTGCTTTTATTCTCTGGAGTTCGCTTTTCTCATTTTTAATGGTACCTCATTATAGATTAAATACATGCATACTGGAGGGTCTACAGTCTTAGAACATTTTAATATCTATTCATCATGATGAAGAGAGAAAAGGAGCGGAGGGAAAAAATGAAATAAGCCTAAATATGGAAATACAGATTTAAAAAACATATATAAAGGCATATATCTTTCCTGAATGGGAAAATAAGCAATTCCAAAGTTTTATCTCATTGTAAAATATATAATAAATATGATATAGTATGACATAATTAACTTTAGAACAGCTTTTCTACTTCCACTCTCATCACATACTTCAATACACTCGTTCCGATCGTAGTAGTGTACACAAACTCTACGAATTAGTCAACTTTGGCATAATGGTGAAAGTCTTAGCCGTGACAACGTGTATATGGGCACCGAAAGAGCTTTGTCATAATTGGTATTATTGTATTATGACCTCAAAGATTGTGATTCATTGGAGCTTAGCCAGGATAAGAAGTTTTTGCATTTTATCATTTCCCACAGCCAGAGATATTTTGAATGAAAATCTGAAACAAAAATTATCCGTAAATGCATTTTGCTTTGTGGTCCAAAACTATGTAAATTTAGCTTGGTATTGATTCGACTTTGTGTGACGACTATATAAGGAATATATTTTTCTGTCACGTTGGTTTGCTATGTTGAATGCAACAAACAACAAAACAAAACAAAATATATTAATTTCAACTGGTATGTTCGTATTGTATTACAACTGTTAACGTGTGCCTTTATGTTTTGCTTATAGATTATCATCGTATGTGTTTTATGGATAATAGCATGTCGACAAGGACTACCAACTGTTCAAAAAAATAATAAAAGTAATGTTTAGAATCTAAAGGTTGGCATGTGACTCTTCCACTTGGATCCGTACAATGTTTGCCATTTGATGGTGTTCATTAAATATCTGACTCCAAAATATATCTGGTAGGCATGAGATCGCACTGTAAGCTTTTTTCACTTCCATCTAGCATCAGTATCATTTTTCTTGAAACAAAACGGATCAGAATAACTTAACAAAGATTTCTTGAGTTTTCAAGGATAAATTCAGATTTTTTTAAACCTTGCACTTGAATCAGGTTTACCGCTGTTCCAGTTTTCTGGTCATGAGTAGGTCAAGTAGCAATTGAGAATGCAAGTCATATAGTAAATTTGCATTCTTATATTTTTTTTCTCTGATATTCGCTGTAAGCACAAGTATTCGAATTCACGTTTGTGTTTCAAACATTTTGTTTCAACATGCATAGAACGTTGAGTCATCGTTTGCCAGACGTTTTTCCACTGTTTGTGCTTCAATTCAGCTCGACGTAAGAATACTGAATCTATGTCATACATTGTGCGAAAGGGAGAACCTGTTAGACGCTCTTCCTGTCTATTTCTATATCACAATTAAAGTTAAAATGGGATGCACTGGGTCGTGACTTCGTCATCAGTTTGTGTAGTATATGTTACCTAAATAATGAAATACTTCATGACGTATTCACCGAATGTTGTCATGCTATAAAAGGTATTGGTCTTTCTGTCCATAGTTACATCATGTTCCAAACTTTCGTATTTCAAGCATAAAAGTAAGTAGGCAGATTTGTTATTTCTCTGTTCCGTCAGTCCTGTGCATTTGAGTACTTTAAAAGAGAGAGAGTCTCAGTCATTCCATTGCTACGTACATGGAGACAATACTTCCTGTTACAACATAAGATGTTTTATTGTTTCTTAATTAGATGGAAAAAAATGCCTTTGCATACCGCAGTCATTGAAGAAAACTATTTTTCTTTGCATTGAGTCATTTTAACTGTCTCCTTACGTACATCTATCTGTACGTGTATGTGATTAAAATAATACGTCTCTCTGCGCAATGATGTACGCACATAAAACGTTCCACCTTATAACACAATAGCAGGTTTTGTATTGCTCGCTAGAGACGTACAAGTCCTAGTCTCGAAGAGCAATATCTCTGTGGTTAAGACGCTGGACTCGTAATAACAAGGGTACGAGCTAAGATTCAAATCCCACCGTCCGATCAACCAAGATCAGCTCCAATGGTGTGTACTTGCGCAATGCACTTTACACCAATTACCTGTGCGCGATATAAAATTTAGGACACTGCTGTGCCATATAATGCGCACATGCCCAATAAAATATACTAACAAACAAGCAAGCAAATTAAGTATAGCCTTCCAACGACTTTGAACTACTAGAGAAATTGAGGAGCATAGGGTCAATAATTCTAAAACTGCAACTCTGATGTAAATACAGAAAGCGGATTATGGTTTAATCTGCAATGTGGTAAGGACGTATCTGATATACCCATCCTGACCTACATTTGAAAGGAATTCCTAACATATTTATTACAACATACTCCATGTGCGCGTTATTACCGATATACCGGTTTACCGCGGTGCATTTTGTGTTTTAGTTTTTGACTTGCGTATGTGAACAAGTATATGTATTTCTTGGTATGACTGCAAACCAATCTGTGATTTTTCAGGAGTGCACTCATTTTCTGTCTGAACATTTTGTAATTTCTCAAGTCCACAAAATATTTTCTCGTTTGTTTTAGGTTTTCTGACCCTCTCTGATAAACATCTTGCCTGACTGTAGACATCCGACTCAAAGTTTCCCTGCCTATTATATCAGTAGTGTAGATAGTAAATTGTAGGTGTTACGAGTCTATCTATGCTCTTAAAATAAGTAACAGAAATGAGTGAAAAGCAAGAAGCTTTATAAAATTCAACAAATAATTTATTTCCCTAGAATACAAACTGAAAATGAAAAACAGAACTTACAATATTGCGATTTTAAATCCCAAAATAATCATAGAATTACAGACACAAGTACTATTAATAAAAGTTCTCAATAAACTTTAGTGAAAATCAAAATTAAGAGTGTTGATGTGCCTGTGATGGTTCGTAATGTGGTGATATGCCAACAGTCTCTTGTTAGAACACAGTAATACAATCCAAGAAGAAATCCTTATTTTGAAATTTCAGTATAAATTCAAGTCTCTATTTCCAAGAATGTTATCAGAGCACTTTGTATTTCCAGAGAAGAATTAATTTGAATAAGTCCAAATCAGATAGTGTACCCAACAATAACTTAAATCTGATCGGATGCTAAAGCTGAATAAATAATATTTCCAGAGACAAAATTATATAGTCCTCTACTGTACCTTTGATCAGAATAAGCGTTTTCTATAAAAAATAGAATAAAAAAATATTACCTAATAAAAAAATAACCTTCTAGAAACTTTAATATTTGCAAAATTAAATGTTAGTTATTGTTAGAAAGTCTGCAGCTAAAATTATAATATATAACCTGGACTATGTCTTGCACGCCATGTAAATTGTAGGGGAATTCCAATAACTTAGACTCAGAAACAAATCAACATGTTTACTTCTATTAATAATGATCCTGATATTAAACGCATACACACGGAGATTATTTCAGTTATGTATTAGTTGTTTACAGAATTTAAAAAATCAATAATTCAGGTCAAGTAGAAAATAAACTTGATTTCTGACAAGGATGAATCCAACATACAACGTTACATTACAATAGCATATGATGAAAAATATTTTACAAAATAACTAACAAACAATGCAAATTAAATAGACATAACATAGGTTTCAGTATCAACGCTACCTATGCTATCAATAGGCACACATATTTCAGCACGTGTCTTTCACAGGATCAGCTATAGTGTCTTGATAGCACACATATTTCAGCACGTGTCTTTCACAGGATCAGCTATAGTGTCTTGATAGCACACATATTTCAGCACGTGTCTTTCACAGGATCAGCTATAGTGTCTTGATAGCACACATATTTCAGCACGTGTCTTTCACAGGATCAGCTATAGTGTAAGTCTAATCCTCCAGCTTTAGATACACCTTCTAGATTACAACTTATACAATAATTAACATACACATAACTAATTCATCTGCTATAAGATACTGACCATATATCTTGGGGGTAGGAGAGCTGTAAATTTCTTTTGAGTTGAAGTATTTTCTTTCCTTTTCTCTCAAGATAATTAGTAAAAAAATTTCAAATTATATTATGGATGAAAAGGTTGTTATTTTGCTGTAAATCAGAGCACGATACTTTTCAAGCTACTGACAAACGGAAATTAAAACAAAAAAGGGTTAGACCCTTGCCCACGAATAATGAATTGTTGGTCGCTGATATAGTTCCGGTATATCTTGGTACGTAATTGCGGTATATCGTGGTACGTAGTTGTGGTATATCGTGGTACGTAATTGCGGTATATCGTGGTACGTAAACGTTTTTCGTGGTCCGTATCTCGATACGTTTTTGTGGTACGTATCGCGATACGTTTTTCGTGGTACCCAGCTCTACAACATACAGAACAGCTTTGACTGATTGGCGTTACTAATGAATTCCTTCTGATTCCCTAAATACCAATTTTGGTGGATTTCGTTGTTGCAAAAAACAACACTTTAAACACGACAAGAACTGCGAAGGTAATTGGACTGACCTTTATCTTCAGAGAGATAACCAAAAACTCAAGCACCAGCAGAAATGTTTGGTTGATGAGAGAAACCACTAAGATTTATAGCCACGTAAATATAGTAATTTACAGTATTTATGCACCTTACGTTTATATCAAGTTTTCGATTCTCCTTCGCTGTATTCCATTGTAAAACAATAGGCACGTCTGTCACATCTGTTTTTAGTGTGATTTTCTCATAGCTCTTCGCTTGCAGTGAAAAAAAATCTATCCCAAACGACTAGTCGCCTCAAAATTGCAACATTCACGAACTAAAATCTGACGAGCTTAAGCACGGAAGAAGATCACACAGGCAAGAAAGGTGATGACATCGTACGACACCCTTTTCCTTCCTTGACTTTCTGCGAGATATAATTTTCATTGATGAGAAACGGCGTTGAAATGCTGATATACAATGAAATTACTCTCTTTTCGTAGGATCACCTAATGTAAAGCTGTCCTGGTGTATTAACGCCTTTCTTTTCTACTTTTTAAAACGTTTCTCGTTTTCCTTTTTTCTTTTTGTGCATAATGTTATGAATATAAGATGATTCTGGGTTTTAACGTCTGCTCTTCCCTACAATATTTCATCCATATCAACCACATGTAAATGATTCATTCAAGCAAATTGTATCTGCACTACGAAACGTTTATCCAAAGTTCTCGAAAATAAGATTTGAATTCTCTTGTACAAAAGCACACGAATTCATCGTGATACCTCTTAATACGGGACAGCGTAAGATCTCTCTTTGAATTTCGTGTTATCATCTGCATTCCATCCCCGCTGAATCTTTCATGTCTACATAATTATATCATTAAATTGAAATCGGTAACCCGTCTTGCTGACGTAAATGACATCATCTTTATGATGTATACAATAGAAAAATATCTCATCTTGTCAAGGACGGCTTAACACTTCCGCAATCTCTCTCTCTCTCTCTCTCTCTCTCTCTCTCTCTCTCTCTCTCTCTCTCTTATGATGATGCGTAAGGGACAAAAAAGTGCAAATATGTGAAGTGAGAGAAAAGAGAAATTTTGTGTTAATGAAAACTTTGAAACTTAATGTACACCAAATAACCTGCAAGAACTAGGGTTCTTGTAACAATATGTGTACTCTTTCCATGGGATCTATCTACATTCCACTTCTTAAAAATGCCAGTGAAAAAGTATCAATAGCTATCCTAGACTAAACAATCACGCTCTAAAAAGCTATATTATAAGGTTCAAGATACAGTTTATTAAAATGTATTATGTTTTTTTTAATTAGTATTAATGAAATAGAAGCTCGAAATAAGAAAGAAAAGAATTAACTTCTCAGTTTGCAAAAAGGATTGTGAATAGCTGAAGAAGAAAAGGAACTACAGTTTGAAGCGGACACACTGAGCAGGGATGTAAAGAGTTCGTTCACTCTGTCAATACACAGTTAATTGTAATTGATTAACTCCGTTGGAAATAACCGTGTTTGTATTTGTATGAGATCTAAATAAAATATATGTAAAGTATGTACGATATATATATATATATATATATATATATATATATATATATATATATATATATATATATATATATATATATATATATATATATATATATATATATATATATATATATATATATATATATGCATGTGTGTGTGTGTGTGCAAGCAAGATCTGTGCAATTCAACGGGTGGCGAGACCATATATTTCAGCAGGTGAATTAATAATAACAAAAGCCACATTCGCAACAAGATCAACGCGAAAATCGCCAACGACAATAATTTTGAATGGACACTCAGTCGAGCCTCTTGAGATTTTACCGATTTAAATGACCAAGGTAATAGAAATAGAACGCACAAGTAAAAAACTGTACAGGATACTATATTTAAAAACTCATGGGGAATGGGGCCTACATGAAAAAAAATCTTACCTTCACGTTGCAGCCTTGTCAAAACTACAGACAGTTGTCAGTTTTGTACACGACGCAAATTATTGCTAATATCTACCCAAGTAATTACTATTATTATTATTACTATTATTATTATTATTATTATAGTTCTTCTCCATTATCCCGTCACGCCATTATCTTAACATCCTTCCTTCAGAACCTCGTTGTATAACTCTACGGCGCCGATCTCTCGCCACGCTTTGTTTCCGTCCTTTGTTTTGTTATAAGTAGGTCAACTCACACTGGTCCACTATGTGATACACACGAGAACCCGCTCGTCTATTATTTCTGCACAACTTTCTATTGTTATAACTGTTTTTGTAAATCGACCCTAGGGATTCTAACATTTAGGAGTCCAGAATTTTTTCATACATCTTGTGTTAAGTGTTTGTTTTATGTATGTAAGTTGTTTTGTTGGGGTTTTTTTCCTGACGAAGAGCTTGTTTAGCCCGAAATGTTGTGAAAGCGTTTTAAATGTGTTATCAGTTTTTGTGTCCATGTACGCTTTTTTAAGGAATCTATAGTTACAACCGGCAAAACTCAACCCGCATCAGCTTGTCTTTATTATATACAAATTATCTTATTTAAATTAATTCATTGTCCTCTAACTTGGTGAAACTGCACTAACACCGTACGCACACGGTAAATGTACACTACCATTGAAGGGCTCCTTTAGTATGATATCGTGGGATAAGCATACAAAGAGATGGGACGCTCCATATCTACCTCACCAACATCATCCATTGCTGTTTGATATCTAAATGAATGCACAGAAGAAGTTATATTGTTTTCCCTTCCTAATCATTTTTTTCAAAATATAAACTTTTCCTCTCCATTCTGATACATTGTTTGTGTAATTTTCAGATCTAAAATCTAAACGAAAAAATGTTATGCTAGTAAGAAGATCTATTTGCACAAGTGCAGGGCGAGACGCCAAAATGAATGTCGTGGAGTTGTTGAGTGGATCTGCAGACCATTTTCAGCAGGAAGATTTGCCACTGAAGAGTTGGTGCGGGCACAATTGTCTAGCTTGAGGCCACAAACACCGCTGGGACCATGAAAGGCAAAAATGAGCAGCAAATGTTAGCGTGACTACTTATTATAACTGATTACCACCGTCACATCAAAACAATACCGTGGCCGCCATCTCGCGTTTGAAGAACTCGTAGCTATGAGAGATGAGGAGGTCGACAAAACCAATTTCTTAGTTGAGGCTAAATTAGGGCCAAGAATGACAGCGTCGTTGTGGACATCTGTGCATGCCTATATACGGTTGCGGTCAATCACTTTCTGCCGATCGACTACACCGGTCAACTCGCAAACCATTTGAGAAATGACCCGCTCATTCAAACGTATTTAACACGCATCTGCTCCCACATGTTATTTCAAGTACAGAGCGACACTGCCCATCCCATTGCTGCTGGAATGATTATCTACAAGTATGTGTAACCCGTCGTCCAAACTGTTCCCTCCATCTCTGAACAAATGCAGGAATTTTAAAATAAAAGAGCAGGAAATGCATAATATGTGCAAGCGCAACCTACAATGGAACCTACACAGGAACCGATAAAGAAATCAACGCAAGTTACTCAGGTAAAAATCCTGCTCTGGTGGCCTTTGTTAAAACTGGCTGCCCTAATGAAAAACATGCCGCCGGGTCCAGGACGTAATGTTAGAGTGAGATGTCGAGGAACGCTTCAGATATGACCACTAGCAGAAGCACGTCAGTGTTTAGGAGAAGGTCGTGATAGTAACCAGTGCTTTTATAGCTAGAGGTGTTCCACGCACTTTGGACTTGCTAATGGTCCTTTTCAGAAAAAAAAAACGAAACGGTTAAATTTACCTCTATCGGTGGAAGATACTCATTTATTCTTATAGGTTGACGCCTTTGCTAACTAGAAACTCAATGTTGTGCTGCTTCGATCTCCCTTGGAGAGCATGTTGGCAGCATTTTGAGACTCCTGCTTATAAACTGGAGGCTGTGAACAAACTGTAACTATCCTAGTGAAAATGTTATGTATTTCTCCATGTTGATTTGAATGGTCCTTTTGTCCATGCTGTTCCGATGGTCTTTGAGATTAGGTGGCTATCATTGCATTCCTCAGGTAAGGACACGAGCTATCTTTAGTAACAAGTACTTTTTGCAATTAGTAATCCTTTTTTTACGTCTTTCTTCCTTTGTGAATTTTGAAAGGAGGGAAAAGATAGCCTTTCGGCCATTTTTTTGGTTTTGATTACAGTTTGTCACTATAATGCAGAATCATCTTTAGTTGAAATGACCATGAATTCAATACTCCATAACATTTTTGGCTGAACGGTAGGTTCTAGAATTACGTCACATAATAGCAAAAGGATCTTTGGTCAACATAATTCCAAATACTTATTACCTAATATAGAAACATGCTTTGAAATTTGCAGTTGAATTACTTAAACGAATACGAGGATTGCCGTGAAGTTCTGTGTTTGTTGTCTGAGTCAGTCTCCCTATACAGAGTTCGACAAACCTCAAAGTCCGTCAAATGTTGACAGTGGAACTTGTGCCTCATTCCAAATACACGTATTGCTATAAGCAGTATAAATACTCACTAGTACGCATATCTGTTTCCTTTTGTCCGGTGTCAATATTTTTCTTTCCAGCTTCGACAGAATTTGTGTTTTATCATTAAAATCGTACAGTAAATGGATCCCACAGCCCCAGTCAGTACTGTATATTGGCATTATCGCGTTGTAGTGGATACCAAACCAAATGTTGTATATAACACAAAATGGCATAATTTTGGTGGATCAGATCTTAAAAGATACATGCCATATATCCGCTGTATGGGGTAGTTATAAAGATCACATGTGAAACGTCGCAATTCGTAAAAGCTCCCTTTTTAGTATGAATAAAGTAAGTGACAGGTAATTACAGGTAAGTGACAGGTAATTACAACGTTGTTCACTCAAGGTATTAATGGTGTCCTAAAGTCTACAAATTAATTTGAGTATATAAAAAAGATCAGATGAATAACTAACACAACCATGTATTATTATTATTATTATTATTATTATTATTATTATTATTAATACTGACTTCATAATTTATTAAGCAAAATCTACAATGTCCAAAGCATAGAGGAAAACAATTGCAAACGGATAGTGCAAGGGGAATAATCACTGGTCTCATTTGCCCTGTTAGCTTTGCTTCCCATGTATTTGCCACCCTCGGTGTAACAGGTACACAGAAAATATTTAAACTACCTGCACGATATAAAATTCAAAAAATCAAAATGTTAAAACTAATTCACTTGCTTATAAATGTTTTATTGATACTACATATGTTCATTGAAACTCTATGTGAGTTTTGTGCATGCGTACCTACATAATGGATCGAGACATACAACATTACGAAGACTAAGAAAACAGTTTTTCATCTCTCTCTCTCTCTCTCTCTCTCTCTCCATTTCCAATATGATTCAGTTAAAGTGATATGACCTGTCGAATAGATTCACAGGTGGATATGAATTTCAATGTCTTATGTTACGTGTTTAGGCTCGAATAAACAGTAACACAAGAAAGAGCGAAAACAACAAGCTTTGAAAACTTTAACAAATAATTTATTTCCTTAGAAAAATACTGTAAAAAATATACAAAAAATAAGAACTTATAGTTTTAAGAGTCAAATCCAAAAATAATCCAAGAATAATCCACGAATCAAATTTTAGAAATCCTAATAATGAAATGTTCTAATGAATTCAAGTTCGAGTCCCGACGAGAAATTCAAAAATGGAAGGCGATGACGTAGACTGTATCCTTTATGGTGTTGTAAAGTCTACAGTTATGTGTCATTCACAAACAATAATCCGGTGTTTGAATTTCCCAATAAAATTTATTGAAATGTCTTTGTCCAAGAATTCTGTATGAGCACTCATATATTTCCAGGTAAAAGAATTATCCTTTAGAATCCAAATAATTCGAATAAGCATTAAATAACTCTAAATTGATACAACATATAATTCCTGTGTAAAGTAAAAGCCACGACTGAAAAATATGTCTTAAAACAATAATGATACAGTAACTCGAAGCGCAAAACAAATTCCCGGAGGAGGGTCAACTTTCCAGAGCCTTCGAGAAGTATTTACGTATAAAAGCGTATGATCTTGACAAGAACCAATCATTTTACTCTAACAATAAGATAACAATTAAAAGTTGTTTACTTGTCTCAGTCATTTCATAAATGAAGGTCGGGAACTAGGTCAGCTTTAGGTGTTTACAACTGAAGAGTCATGGTCAAACTATTTTCTGAAAAAATTGAAACTCTAGTAAACAAAATTACATTACATTGACAAGTACTGAAATTAAAAGTAAAAAGATTTTGAAACTTGCAAACAATTAAATTAAGTCAAATATAAATTAAATCAAATATACGTAAAAAATGAAAGAAATATTAAATTGTAAATATCACTCAATATAATAAGGAGGGCGTACTTTTTATGGCTTTAGCGACACTTTTAACACATTATTGCCTCAACCAAGGTCACAAAATAAATTGAAATATAAAGTGACTATCTTATAATTATGCAATAATGTACCATATGTTTTATCTATGAGGCGCACCAGACAATGAACGGAAAAGCCCTAGATCACCTTAGCACCAAGCCCCAGCAGATACGGATATATTATATTCTGTCTGTTCATGAGTTCGTGTCTCTTGCATTCGGATGCAAATGTACCTTAGTTATTCACCTCCACAAATGGCAAGAAAGTTTGTTTTATATAAATATTAATAACTCTACAAATACACATTAGGATATACAGCTAATCATATTTTTCAATCAAATTTTCTTTCCATCTTCAGACATTTTGTGCGTATTATTTTTTTCCCTGCCAGACTGATATCATTCATTTCCTAAGCTTTATTTTGTGGTACACGTATTTAGTCCTCAGCTTTAGGTCAAAGCGGTATTAAAGATCTTACCTTCATTTACCTGAATACAATGTAACAAAACACAACTCAGCCTGGTGTCAAATAGGTAAGGATATTATGACAATGTAAACCTCTGTGAAGAAGCTCCTCTGATCATTTCAGTCAGGTAATGGGGTAAACAAATAACTTGCGTTTCACACGCACCGTTGATCATCAAATACTCGGGATCATTCAATCCATTGCGCATCCGCTTAACAATGAATACAATTAACTGAATAAGCAACTGCGAAGAATTTCGTCTCATTTATTCAGTTCTGTAACTGGATCACAAATTACAGTCCTATAATTGATCACAACTTACCAGGCATAAATGTAGTTGTTCAATCCATGGTAAGTCTGTTTAAAAATGAACTAGCTCTTCAAGAAATAACATACCGATTGTCCTCGGATTCATAAAATTCTAAAAGCTAGATTAAGAATTTACTCGAAATTTCAGATGCGATCAGATCAGAACTAATGTTATGTATGGTTAGATTACAAACGTGAGATTTAAGGTTTTATTTCATAATGAGATATTGGAATATATCAGCGGGAGAAAATGATATCGCGACAGTAGAGATTTAACTTTTCGAACTATTTTCTTTTTCCATTTAGGGAATATATCTCTCCTTATATATGTTATTCAAACTTTTGGAACTATTTTCTTTTCCCATTCAAGAAATATATCTCTCTTTATATATGTTATTCAAACCTATATCTCCATACATAAGTCTATTTTATTTTTGCTTCTTCTTTTTCTCCCTCCTAAGCAGGATGAATACATTGTCAAATGTGTCAAGATTGTAGACCATCTAGCATTCATTTATGTAGTGAATGAGGAGGCACCATCAAGACTGCATAATTAGTCTTCCGTGTGAGTCATGCAAATTGCCAGTGACTGAACTTAGACGACCTGTTTCTGTTATATACTGTTTCACCTATACAGTATCGTATGCCTGTTACATTTCACAACAAAAGGTACACATTTTTAAGAAAATGTCTTGATTAAATGTAGTAATAAAATTGTATAAGTAACCAATTCAGCTCTCATCACAATTGAAATCATGTTTGGCAATGATGGAGAAATTGGGCATTGATGAATTACTGAGCGAAGTCCTGTTGCACAACACATCTCTTTCCACGGCCATACTTTTAGTGATATAATGCTAACCACAAATGATCACACAACTGCCGCTCGGATTCTAGAAAAGGATTCCTGCTGAATATATAAACTTAGAACACTTAAACCATACGGCTAACACCAAGAAGACTAAAAAAGGACATCAACACTCAAAGGAAATCATCAGCTGTTTACAGATCCCATTATTCCAATTAAATAATTCATTAATTTTGCTCATCGCTCAGACACTCATCTATAATTACTACTGTTGTTTGTTTTGTTTTTGTCTTTGTTTCTTTGTTTGCTTGCTTAATTGTTGTTGTTAAAATTCTTTTTGTAGTTCTAACTGGTATTATTAGTACAATGGTCATTACTGTTATTACAGGAGTAATGCATTGTCAGGAATATAATCGACGGTTGTACATTACGATAACTGGTGGCGCCATTGTTCATCCTTTTGTAAGTCAATGCCAACTAAACTGCGACTAGGTGTGACTTTAAACATTTTCAAACAAGACTTCAATTCTATATAGTCCTTTTGTAACTTCTACTTTCTTCGTGCTTATTGTTTGTCTTGTTTCTGTTTTGTGTTTGAAATTGATACAGACTCAGTGAGAATCCAAACGAAAGCGCTTAACCTAATTCAAATGTAGTTTTGCACTGCTTGTGTAGATTTGTTGTATTTATCTTAATCGATCCCTGACATAAGGGAGCGAATATGTCAGGGATTGATTAAGATAAATGCAACGTATTGTTTATTTACAAAGACACTTTCAAAGTATAATGTATCTTCCTAAAAAGCATCCATGATGATGGTGTGAAATCGCTTGGAGGAATAAATGATGAACATAACTTAAATCCTGTATCATCATTATCATTAAGGGTAGCCACAAATCAGCCAAATTACCTTTTTGCGTTGGTCATATAAAAATTTCTGGATTTCTTTTATTTCCAGTTTGTTTCCATGGATCTGTCCACAGATTTAACGCCGATTGATAGACAATGTCTTTTTTACAAAATGACCAGCAGCTGTACTTTCAACATGCCATACACCTGCAGATATATGCGTGTCACTAACACAGGCAAATAACAGTGACCTAAATGTGGAGAGGTAGAAGAATTCTGCTTCTGTGCAAAGAAGATACTGTACAATAAAATCTGTGCATTCTCCCACTGATTTCTAGGCCGACTGGGATAAGGTTTACGGATTTAATTCTCTATCATAGTCTACAATTTTGAGGTGGTTTTGTCGTTTTAAAGATGGTCGCAAATACATGATAGATGACCCGCATTGTCTGGATTGGTGAGCTAAATGGATGTTATGAAAGCAGCAATTAATGAAGATGCTCAATAAAATGATGGAAGATATTTCTGTTATTATGGGTATTAATTCTTCCGTTGCTGTTAATATCTTTTGGAGCTTAGAAATGTTTTAGTATAATGGGTCCGGCATTTGTTGAGAGTAGGTGAGTTCTGGCTGAATCTAATGGTCGACGGTTCATTTATGGGCAGATGACCTGAAAGCAAACCATGCTATGGGAAGTGGATTCTTCAAGGGTATGGACAAAATACAAAAAAAACTTAATATAGATGGCATTTAATAATTGAATAATCAGACTTATAAAATATGTAGATGTGCACTGACGTACTGTTTACTAATAAAGAACTATTTTGTGCAGTGCACTAATGTTCATAAGTATTAAATATATACACCCGTCCCGCGTATTAAGAACTTGTCGGACTGAAATGATTGCAGAATTAAATACCAGCCACGTCGTGTTAACAGTTTGATAGATGCATTACCTAATATAAATAGTCCTGACATGTGATGTTAGTTGGTTGGTTGGATTTTAAGGGCACATTCACTTTCTTTTTGATCGTATAATTCTGAGTAAGTGGGAGCGTGTGCCGTTACCAAGGATACCTCGTTATAGTTAATGTCTTCATTTGTGTAGCAATGCGCCTTGGAACCCAGTCTGGTCAAGTGATATTTGATCTAAAAATAATGTCGTTAAACTGAACTTTTGTAAATACAATTACGATAACTTAAACTTTATTTTGTCTCTTATTTACTAAGTCTAGCGAAGCCTAAACTGTAGTTCCATGTATCATAAAAAGGTTAATATTCGAGCAGATCTCGTGATTGTAGTCATGCAACCCGACAGCATGTGGATCACATCTAAATATCAATACATTAAACCTTTTTATGTATTTGTTACTTTAGACAAACAATGAGTGACCTTAGCTGCATAAATGCACTACGTGAAATAAAAAATAGCAATGCTCCGAAAATACATGCATGCCGATGAACCGTTCGTTTTTAATGCAGTGGATGATATATTTGTCACCGCTGAGATTCCGCAAGCGTTTTTCATTCCATGACATGTGTATAGAAACTTACACATGTTGTTACGGTCATCCGCTGATTTTAATCAATCGGAAATATGTTCTAGTGTGAAGGAAAAAATACATATCAAGAAACTAACTAAACGATCACTCAAACAAACGAACCTGCACATTTGTTCAGAAAGATAAATGAAATCACTTCTCTCTAAATGTCGTATCAGGACGACCTGTTTTCACAGGTTATCTATACCTGTACATTATTGATCACACCGCAATCAATTGAATTATTCATTTACCAAAGATAACTTGGACAAGTTGGAACATGGTTTGTACTTTAAATACTTTAATACTAAATTTTCAGATGGGCTGTTGAACTTCCTTGTCTAACTATCGAATAGAAAAACCGCGTTTACACGGGTGCAGTCCTCTGAAATCAAGCTTTGGCAAATATAGGATGGCTACTGCGCAGTTTTCTGGCAGCAAACACGGATAGCCATATCAGGTGGGGAAATAATATTTATTTACTCATTGATTTGTTTATTTACTTATTTATGCATACAATGTTATGCTGTGTTGTGCGAATTTACGTAATGTTATGTTAATGCCGCGTAATGTCGCGTTTCAACGCACACCATCTTGCTATATCAAGTTACGTTAGATAAAGTCGGGCCAGGATATTAATGAAATGGCAGGACATCGTACATCGGTAATGGAGTAGAAAATAGATGACTATATTTAACTCTAAGTATATAACTCTCTCTCTCTCTCTCTCTCTCTCTCTCTCTCTCTCTCTGAATAACAAGCATTTTTATACTTTTTTTCCTATGTTTTCCTATTTCGAATTTAATATGACAAAGTTCGGTGTATGTTAGTATATACGTTTGCTTGTGTTTGTTGTTAAATGGATTGTGCATTCGAATTCATCCACCGATTCGAGGACAAAAGCCCCTAGGGCAGAAGCCCGCTGAGAAGGGTAGGACAAAATCCACTCGGGGGGTGGGGTGACAAAAGCCCCTTCATCTTTGATGTTTACAGTATTATGCATTTTAATTGTGCATGTTTTATAACAGTTAATATCTTGTTTGTATTTATTTATTTATTTATTTATTTATTTATTGTAACTTATCTTTTACTATCATGTACAATAGTCTCTCTTGCAACATTTATAACTTGTATAGTGTGTAACGCAATGTATATCTTATTTAATGACTTGAATGGAGACTACGAAAAAAATTATTTAAATTGTTCTTATACTTTCTTTTTTGATACAATACGGGCATATTTCCATAAATATCAAACAAAATAGTCAAATTTATTGAATCTGTCTGTGCATCTCAAACTAGACTACAAACGATCACTACACAGAATAATCCAACGAGCAAGAGCACATTCGTATAATCGTTTTAATGTATAGAATTATATCATTAAAAACATCAAGCATGTCATGAACGATTATATTTGTGGAAAATTTAAAACAAAATATAAAGGATTGTTTTATTTTAGTCAAACACTCACAGCGATTTCATGTTTAAATAGCTGTGATTCACAGCAAATAAATATGACAATGAAAACCCTAATACATTTTTTCATTTCAATAAATGTAAAATGAGGTCAGCGGATTTTGTCCTCCCCATGTGATTTTTGTCATTGGGGGTTTTGCCCTACCCCATCCCAGAATAGCATACTCTCTCTCTCTCTCAAAAGATTAATATTACATCCTTTCAAAATTATGTTTTCTTATTTGAGAGAAGTTACGCATATATGCAGTTATCTCCAAATGTGCTGTTGCCCTGGCGTTCTTTCCCCTATCGACCGTATTTTTTCATTTCTGACACTCTACCGCAACAAAAACAAATTGTCGCATTTTTCAAGGCAAATTATTACTTCACCCTGTTAACCTTTAGCAGAATAAGGTTGAAAATTACTTAACCGTTGTTCATACTGACCCCATTCCTAGCCATATTCCCAAAGATGGAATTTTCTTTAAGGAATATACACAGGAGGACTGTTCCCTTACAGACTTGAAAAAGTGGAGTTATCCAGTTTTGGCAACAATTGTCCCATTTTCTCTACCCTCACGAACCTTTAGAAACAATTTCGACTTATTTTTTGCTTCTGTCGTGGTATGCAGCTCAGCTCAGAGATTCATTCCGTCATATTTATTTAATATTTTTTTATTAAACTTTTAATTTATTGTAAAACAGAAGTCTGTGTTGTAAAATATATCCCATTGCTTCACGGTCTTGACTCCAGCTCCCAAGCTTGAACCTCTTTGTTAATTGAAGGGAAGGATGGACCACGGGGCCGATGTCAGTCGTAAATGTGCGTGTGTCTTTTCATATATGGTAAATATGTAAGTGGTATTGGGTTAAGGTCTCGAATGTTTGCATAATAGGACCTTGGGGGTATATTGTTGGGATTAGGAAGCCCCTTATGGTGAAAATATTTGTCATACATTCTACCCTACGCACACGCACAGACACACAAGCTACCGGCATAATTGGTCATTTTCTTTGTTTCCTTGGCATGAACCATATGGTTCTTGTTATTTTTGTGTATACTGTATGAGACGACAGAAACTTCCTAAAATATTCCCATCAGATGTTAACAAAGTTCGATCCAGTGTCAATGCTTCCGAATAATCTGTTGTAAGTTTGGATCATCGGGAAGGTAAGTAACCACGAAGGGGGAGCGTTTTTTTAAAGTTATATTTCAAGAGAAAATTTCCATCGAGGTCTCTAGTTTTGTTAATCATGTCGTAAATGTATTTCCTCTCCTTCTTACACACCTATTGACCTTTCCGACTCTCTTTTCAAGTGTAGCCGGATATGAATTGTTGTTTTTGCTTCGAACCGTAGGATTGATTGTTTATTACGTGCTTCGGGTAGCAGCTGGTTGAAAGAAGAAATTGGCGAGAGTCAACTAGGTTGAAACACAGGTCAGTGTCTATGTTCCCCTCACCAAGAATAGATTAGGTATACAAGAACAAACATTGTTTCAAGACTCCGACGTAAATTTAATTGTAGGATGGAAATCATTGACGAATTCAAAGTATATTTTGAAATAGATCTTATGTATGTTAGGTGCAGTGAATTTTGTCAATGTCATCGTTAGTATTGGATGTATGAAGACAATTTTTCCCACGAAAAGGCGAAGACAAAGAATTTGGAATTTTGTTAGTGAGATGGGTTTTTCTGGAAACGAGTAGCCGCCGGTCTTCGGGTACTTTAAGGAGTAAGAAAATCTCCATTTAAGGTCATTTAAATCTGACCATAACTTCAACGTTTTTATGCTTTGAGTCATTGCCAAATTTCTTATAAAACCAACTAGTTACCTGTTCGCTCCGGCGATGTAGTCAGAAGCATTCATGACAACAACGCAAGATCCGTTGTCTATATCCCTTCGTGACAATATCTTCTCTCTAGAACAGTTTTTTCTTCTCTAACTGTCTTTCTTCTCGTGTAAATTGAATTGTCTCTAGTGTAGATATGGCTTCATGTATGCGAATTAGTGACATATTCCACTACAGACAAAATTGCCTCTTGAATTGTAACATTACTAAGGTGTCAACATACTAATAATCGCGTTTGGGATCAAATCTATGATACTCATCTTGACTGGAATTGAATTCTCCAGCACAGCCACTAAACATTCCCATGATTCTCATTCTCTTCACAAAACACAAAATCGTCTTTCGTTTCCAATACATTGTATCTTTCGGGCAAATTTCACAAGTTCTGGTGTTTTTTCAAAACCGATCACTCTCTCCCTTAGCATGAAGGACACTTGGTACTAACTGTATGGAAAAATGGGAACCAGCCTGGAAATGGGTGAACATAAAATAGAGTAGATATGGATTTGGGTGGCCAGGATTGGTTGATAATGAAAGTTAAGATGAATTTTCAAACTGAATGGAACCATTTTAATTGTTTGTTTCTATTAATTGCTTACATAATTAGCAAAACAATGTTACTTTATGTTAAGAGATATGAGATTGAAGAAACAATATTAAATATAACTACGACACAAAGACTCACTTGCACACTAAAACGTAAAAAAGAAACTAGATGGTGAAAGTCCTGATTTAAAACGTAATTTGATATATAACGGGAGGCACAAACACAGACAGACACGTTGGTAACCGAGCAGCTCCAAGGCAGTTTCCGAATGCTTCAGACTAATCGAGAGTACCCTGGAGAGAAGTAACCCGGGCAAAAACCGCAACTATTTGCATGAATAACTGGGAAAAATATTCACGGAAAAAGTTAAATAACACATGGATAATCAGATAAATAAAAACTTTTAAAACGAGCAAACTATATGTTATTTAATGCTGGTGTCAGAATAGCATAGGTTATTAAAAATAACTAAAGGCAGAGTGATCCATGTATAAGCATTTTGTCAGCAATGAAATCGAAATCGCTTTGACATAATTTTAAACTTCAGATAAGGGACAGAAACTTTGTGTAGTAGGGAATTAATATGCATTAAAATTACATCCCTGGTAAGCGAATGCAAGGAGAATGTTGTAAATAAAATGTGTAATGAGGCTGTTGTAGCAATATACTAAATGATGATGATGATGATAATGATGATGATGATGATAAATTTCATGTAAAGAACCAAGTAGTACCTGCATGGCAAAAATTGTCGCAAATATCTGAGTACTAGTTATAAACTGATAATGATCGAAATACTCACAAGACTACATTGAAAAGGTTACTTGTTTATTTACAGAGAATTTCCCTTGAGTTTTCAGTTAAAGAATTCAATGTTGTCCCTTTAGTTTGCGTTCTGTACAGATCGACCAAGAGTTTAGTTTCAATCGGTGAGGGACTCTAAGGAATGTCAAGCTGAGCTGCAATTGTTGACCAGTTTGGCATTGATTTTATTGCGAATGTGGTTCTTCTGAAGTTAACGGTTTTGACAATATATTCGATGGCTCAAATGTTGTATGTCAAGGGATAGAATATATCTTCGGCTCAACACTCTGACTTCTGACTGGTAGTAAAGCTAACAAATGTAGCCAAACTTCTGACCGATTTGATCTCTTATAACAGTGGCATCAAGTCTTTTATGGCTGGGGGCCAAAACAGATAAAATGCTTAAGGTGGTGGGGCGGATGAACAAGAACAGTTCCTTATCAGTCCATAATAATGACAAAGCGTTTTTTTCTTCTCAAAAGGACGGCCTACGTAGCCGCGGGCTGCACAATATGTAGGACTGGGCCACATACGATCCGCGGGCCAAGGGCTTCACAAGCCTGTCTTTTATGGTAGATATCTAAGTAACGTCTGATATGATATCCATGGGCTTGTTCTCGGGGTTGGGAAAAACCACGAAGGTATATATTGTCCATTCCTTTGAATTTGCCATCGTATTACCTGGAAAGGTATATAGGATTAGATGGTGAGGATCTAAATACTTTGAAAAATTGTATGACCCAAGGGTCCAATCCAGCCGGGCACGGAAACACCCCATGGTCTAATGCTGACTACCAATGCAGTTTCCTGGGACAGACTGTACTTAGATACATAAATTCGTCAATTCATGCCTTGCAATTGCATTTTAAACAGGTACTGCAGACATTTAAGGGTATTCCACACACATACACTGTCTATATACCTATTTGCCTACATAAATATGTACACATGTAAGTGCAAAAGAACTGTATATGAATCTCCTCTCACTTTCAAAGAAGCACAAGGGTAATAACAGTTCCTTCTGTCAAAATACATCGTCTCCTGTGATGAGAAGTCTCCAGCCGAAACGAGCATCATGTGACGGGACTTTAAACGCAAAGTATTCACGTTGAATCATGCCTATTTCAAGGTAGCGGTATAACAATGTGCACTCACCATTTTCATACAATTATATTACTGATTGCGAAAGCTTGCGAATGAACTAAGCCAACTGCAGCAAGTAATATTTTCAATCAAGGTCCTCACATTTATGTTTCAGCTGAGCAAATGTCCTCATATTTATGTGTCAGCTGAGCAAAGGTCCTCATATTTATGTGTCAGCTAAGCCAAGAACCCAAAAGCATCACAGTCGTAATTTAAGCTAAACAAAACATCTTAATCCAGGAATATTGTCTCAAATTTGGGGTCAAGGTAAAACAAAATTGCAATAAACAATATTTTGTGCAATGCATTTCTACAAACTTCATACTAAAAGTATAGGAAAATATATTTGGTCGAAATATTGACAATTTAACTGTGTTGTCATATACCTTTGTACATATATACTTATCAGTCAGCAGCAGAAATCCCTACAAATGGTCTCAAAAATTATCATCTAATGTTTGCAGATAGGTTGTAATAGCACATAAACATTAGCATCAATGTAATGCGCTGTTAAGTCAAGAGACTAGAAAATATCTCACACTGGAAACATTTTTTAAAAAAAACAATAAAGTAAAACTCAAACAAATGCTAATATTGACGACAGCTGTGTCAGGTGTAATTATTGTCAAATGGCCTAATGTAATATTCACTGTAAATGATTACTTGGAACAGTCGATTATGAAAATAATACAGTTCAACGTGTCAGTCCTCATCATCTTCTGCCTCCTCCTCCATATCACAGTCCATGGGAGGAGAACTGATACAAGTAGATATTCGACATTCCCACAGGCAGATGAACATTCAACATTATGTTCGCGCATTTGCATCTTGCAGCACTACAATAAGTCTTACAATTGCATCTGATCGTCTCCCAACAGGCTGCTTGGTGTTGGAAGGGCATCTAGGCAACAGGAAGAACTCCTTGGACTTCTGTCCATCCTCAGTTAATGAGGTCTAATTTATCATTACCTTGCCAGACCTGAGCATCTGCCGCAGAGCGAGTGGTACTTGGCTGAAGTAGATGATAGAGGCAGTGACTTCTACTGGACAAATATTGTGGTCTCCTTGACCTTATCACATAAACGTTCATAACTAGACCCATATAAGGTATCAGTTGATTTACCACTGTAAACAACAACCAAGGTTTTGAAACAGTCAGAACTACAGTAGCGGCGGCAGAGCTGGAGATGTTGATGACCTGTATACTTGTCAAGCTGCCTGATCTACATGGAATCGGGTCACAATTAGTACTTCCAGTTCAGTACCCACGAATGTAGTTCTTGTCTATTTTAAAACAAAAAAAATTTCCTCTCTCATTTTGGTGGTGATAGAAGAGTTTTATTTATGCATTTTTGGTAGGGATTTAAAGGTAATTGTTGTCTGTGTGTATTTCGGTGACAGTTCACAGTGAGTAATAAGGCCTTGGTGATGATCCGGAAGTGAAATCTGTGTTCTGTTTACATGTTGCTCTGATGACAGTCCAGCATCTCAAAAAAGAGCAGGTCAACCTTTGACGAGAACTTCACAGTGAAGTCATCTTTGAAGGTATTTTAGATTAACATATGATTTGTATTGATTGTCACACAGTGGAAAGGTCAGTACTGAGAAACAAATGTAGAGAACATATAGTAAAATTAATTGTGTTCTATGTCCACAAAAGTCCAACACCTTTTCGACTTCCATTCCGTTGGGAGGTTGTATCACAACCGAGCAGGGCATGAATAAGGGAAGATTTTGCAGGTTACCATGCCTAAGGAAGTCTTGATGCTTTTGATGATACAGCTTCTGATTTTCCCTGAGGTACGCATAGTTTCTGGTTGAAATAATATTTATCTGCCTTCAATGCTGGTATGATAACAAATGAGCAAGAATATGTCAGTATCATTGGCTACAACTACTACATCTCTTTCAGTGGCCGCAGCAACTAGAGCCTGCACATTACGAACATCTCCATTTCCAGGTGCACGCGTAGTATCACATCCAGTTTTTTCAAGACATTCTCCCAGCATTATATGAAACGTTGTTCTTCTTTTTGTTTATCAAGAACACATTCTTGTTTACATTAAGCACTGTTTTTGCATCACAGTGAATCGTTACAGTCGTTTCTGTTGTTGCTGACCTTCTCATTTGTGTGGATCTTTCACTGGTGCAACGTCTTTGTAACCGTCAAATATAATTGAACAACCCCCATACTATATTGGCACGTAGTGTACATACAAATTGCATATGTCTTGAAATGTCGAATCTTTGCTCCTAAGCAACCAATATAGTAAAGCTCGTCATTGAAGACTTTCAATGGAAGACAAATGGAAAATGTTGTATTTTGACTGTCTTGTATTTCCTTTAACTATGCATCAGAAAGTATTGTCTTGTTCACCTGCCGCAACACATCTGATGTGAAAGAATACCTGCACAAATAATACCTAAAAAGTTCTTCTATATCTTTGTTTTTGTTTCTGCTAAATAATGCCAATCTCTGCAAGAGAAGTTCAGAGTCAATTTGGATGCCTTCATGATCAACTTGAACTGTAATCTTGGTAGCTAGGTTGATTGCCTGTGGACTTGTCCTAAAGAGATATGTCTTTCATAGATTATACTATCTTCTGTCCTACATCTGCTGCTATGTCCACGTTGACCAATTATTTTGCCACCACTCATGATATTATGCTGTGGAGAGACAGATTTTCACAACTGAATGGTTTCTTGCCTTCAAAACCTTACCAGTTTTCAGAGTCTTTGCAACAACAAAAAAACTCTCTCTCTCTCTCTCTCTCTCTCTCTCTCTCTCTCTCTCTCTCTCTCTCTCTCTCTGACAACATACCTATTACTTGGTCCCTCAAAACACCTTTTATTTTATTAACTGTGCGAGTGTTGCAGAAGTGATACGGTTCACCAGGTTTTAACACTGCTCAAGGGGACGGCATATCAGTACGAGGTAAAGCTTCAAAATGTTATAATAGGACTTGGCTCGTAACATGCATAACGGTATGTATCAAATGACGTCTCGTCTCACAGTTTGATGAATGATGTGTGGCAAAATCAGCCACTCGTGGGTTTTCGACGTTCATCCGATGACACGGAACTGATCGACGAATATCAAGCGTTATTATTTTAAGTGCTCCACAGGTGTCAGTATTCTAAAACTTAGTATTCTACAGGTATCCTTATTCTAAAGCTTGCTACTCCATAGTTATCAGTATTCTAACAGTTATCTAAGTTCAAAATAATTCAACCGTTGGAATTTTTTGTTAAAGTATTATACAGCAGAATGATGTTTTACACTTAATTTGCATTTCTTTCTTCTGGATATTTATGTATATGTATATGTGTATGTATATATGTATATATGTATGTATCTATATGTATGTATGTATGTATGTATGTATGGATGTATGCATGCATGTATGTATGTATGTATGTATATATATATATATATATATATATATATATATATATATATATATATATATATATATATATATATATATATATATATATATATATATATATATATATATATATATATATATATATATATATATATATATATATAGTGTGTGTGTGTGTGTGTGTGTGTGTGTGTGTGATTTGGATTGTTAACGTAGCTTTAACACTTTTTCAGTCATATTGCTACTATGTCTGCCGTGTGGCAGTTTATAGTAATGTCTAGCACATAGGGCATCATGCCGCAAACAGGTAGCATCAAGTTACATTATCCAGACACCGGGCCGACAAGTCCTAACAGTAATCTCTTAATGCTGAACTCCAAGCAAGGTAGCTGCGATACCATTTTTATAAGTCTTTTATATGACACGGCTGGGGTTCGACCCTGCGATCTCCCGCATCTGAGGCGGACGCACTAACCACTTAGACCACTGGTGCGGTCATTATACGTTAGTCACAGATAGAAGAGCGTATGATGAGTGTGAAGTGATGGTAATGTTTGCCTTTAGCGCAGGGGAATGGGGAAGAGAGATAGAAACACGTGATCTACAATGACGAATTGTCACCTACTTTCTCCAGTACGAAAACAAAGGCTATCATTGTTATATCGTTGGTTGATCTGAGAAAATACTGCATTTACATCATGATGCTGGTTTAATTCGTATGCATATGTAATGTGCAGTTGAATAAACTTAAAAGGAAAGCATGTCATTTTTAAATCCTTGGATCTTTGGGAGGGAAAAAAACAGATTGCCATGACTAGTCCTGAGTTATTAATTCGATGAAAGTAGAAACTGCAATCTGAATAAAGATTATATTTTATTTTCAAGTACTTTAATTGTATATCTCAGTCCTTAAGGTCTCTCGTTGCGATCAGTAATAAATTACTATCAACAACGTGAGTAAATTCGCAGCGCGTTCCCTCTCATTTCAGCATTTCAATGGCTGATACTGTTGTCAAATGGAAAGTCTATTTTGTATTTTATCTGTCTATTAGATTAGAAAATAAACGAGAAAGATCTTATATTTTGGGACAATCTTTCTGGCAACACAAGCTTTTTCTTCAAGAAAACACTTTAGTGAAGGTCTAGATCAAGTAACTTTATTATTATTATTATTATTATTATTATTATCATTACAGTAATACTATTAATATTATTACCAGGGGCCCCGAGTGGCCGAGTGGTCTAAAGCGCTCACCGTTACGGATCACTGACATCTCACCTCTCTCCGCGTCGGTTCGAGTCTCGGATTCGGCTAATGTGGTTATGTGAGAAAGCTTGCCAGTAGCTTCTCGTGGGTCGGTGGTTCTTTCCGGGGTTTTTCCGGGTTCTTCCTCCACCATTAATACTGGCCGCCATGTATGGCCTATCTTGTGCTGAAAAGTGGTATTAAACCCTACAACAACAACAATATTATTACCTCTCTTGACTTATTCCTTATTTCAGAACGTATCAAATTACCTTTTATAGGCTTGATTTAATGGGTTTTGCTGTATGCAATATAAGTGCGAAGTATGACTATTACATTTATTATGTGTACGAAGAAATGGACAATGTCAGGAAGTCTCCTGCTATTTTCAACAGGTCTTAACAGATTTCCCACTCATACACTATTATATATATATATATATATATATATATATATATATATATATATATATATATATATATATATATATATATATATATATATTCCGACAAGTTTAATCATGCAAATGAAGCTGAAAATATGTCACAAGATTCTTTCAAAACACTTAGTAAATATTAGCTTTAGTTTCAGACTGTTTACTCACAGAACTACGCAACTAACTCTCCCGGCCGTGACTGACTGACCCCTCCCCCTGCAAAACTCCTGCGGGCGCCCATATATATATATATATATATATATATATATATATATATATATATATATATATATATATATATATATATATATATATATATATATAACTTTTCATTCGTTTAAAAAATTATCAAAGTACCTTTTATAGATGTTATGGCTTTAATTTTTAATGTACGCGATATATGTGCGAAATATGTAATTCTTTCTACTTGGAGGTCGAAGAATGACTATCTTGTTAAAGATCGATTATAAAATTTAAACTTGCAACAGCATCTTTGTTTTGATAGCGCTACGTTATTCATAACATCCAATAAACTCTAGATCTGTCTCCCACACAAACACACACACACACACACACACGTTCTGGTTTTCTAAAAGATGATTACATTTTAAGAAATGAAACCCTTGGAAACATCAAAATCGAAACATTGTCTCGTGTATTAAAAGTGGTGGCTAATTTTAGCCTAATGGGATTCCCCATTCCCATCCTCCGCCCAGCTTTCATCTACCCCACCCCACCGAAGTAATTTTTACACATAAATCTCTAATAAATTATTCAAGACTGAAGGTTTAGTATTCATGTTTCAAATTAATTTGCTCATGAATACCTTAATCAAATATTTGCCTTACGTCTTACAGGCTCTATAGGAGGAGCGGGGGGTGGGGAGGATGAGGGCTAAGCACGTGATGAACGTTAGTTCACCAGTTTCTCCTGTACGAAAGCAAAGACTTTCCATGAGATTTGATAGTCGGCATTCCTGAATGCAAATATTCTCGTTTGTATTTCCATCAAGATATGGGGTTATTTCATGTATACATGTTATGTGCATTTGAATAAGAATAATATCATTTTCAAATAGAAGAATGTATTACCAGTATATAAACACGAAAAGTCAGAAATATTAATTCAGTGAAAGTGAAAACACAACCTTTGTTATATAATTAACACTATTTCTTTATATCCATCAGTGACTCCGTATTTACACAACATTCATATTACCCAGTTTCTAATTATATACACACACTTGCCAGGTATACACACATACCTACCTACCTATCTACCCACCTACCTACCTACCTACATACATACAGACAGACAGACAGACAGACATACATACATACATACATGCAATGAGGACCAGTTAAATAGTGATTATAAACCTGATAAGCGTACTTATAGTACTCCAAGAATTTTCTAACAATTACATGTAAAAAAATATTTCTCCATATCCCACCGATCTTGTGTCTTTGATACTGGCAAAATGTCTTCATGTTGACTGCACCCTGACAAAATTATTGATTAACCCTCAATGCCTGAAAATAAATGTGCACAATGTCAATACAAGGGCTCTTGATGGCTACCAAATTTCTTATCTGATGACTTTAGTGCACATAGCTACGATGCCGTAGCGTCAAAAATTTGATACTACGAAGTGATCTTATAGTCATTAATGAGCAACATAATTGCACTTAAAGTTACAATCAGCTTGTGTCTCTTCGTACAAAGCATAAGAGTCAATTTGATATGGAACTTTTTTCCTTCTGTGTGGTGCTCATTCAATCAGATGGTCTCAGATTGCAATTATTTTTCCTACATAGTCCCTACATTTGCTTGTCAGTACTGAATTTTCCATTGTATACAAATCCTAAAAAGATCATGTTTTAATCAATCGTATTTCAAAGATGAGGTTCTTTTCATAGGTTAACACACATTTTTGCAGAGGCTGGACTGTAAACAAAACAACGTGCAACGGGTCACAGATTTCACTTCCATACCAGTAACATTGCCTCATTACTCATTGTGCATTGTCGCCAAAATGAACACAGACAACCACACGATAATGATCATATTCTAAACAATAAACAATGTCCTTTAAATCAGTACCAAGAAAGCATAAATCTAAAGTATCCATCAAAAAAATCAATTCTACAATTATACATCTGAGGCTTGCAATATGACATCACTTTACACCGACAAAAGCAAACCGTTCAATATAGTTTAAAAAAAAACAAACAAGCGTTCTACATTGATTTATTGACGAGATAAACGGTAGAGTAGCATAATACATACAATTTTTTATTTTAACAAGCACGTAGTGCCAGATTACCCATTAAGCACACTAAGCATGCACTTTGGGCACCAGCCCAACAGGGGGCCAGAAAAAATCAAAATTATTTAGTGATGATAAAAGTGAATTAATTATATATGACCATTTCGATATGCATGTACGAGTATTTTGATTTGGAATGATGGCAACACCTGGTATTTTCCCCACCTTTTAAGCTTTTAATATGGTTTGTGGGTGGGGGTGTTTTTGTTGTTAGGTGTTGTTTTGTTTTGTTTTTTGTTTTGTTTGTTTATTTGTTTTAGAGGGAGGGGGCACCATAATATAGTTAGTGCTTAGTACCCTGAAAGGCCTTAATCCGGCACTGCAAGCATGTCTTAACAAAGGAGAATCTTTTAAAATTGTCCATTTCGTTTTGGATTGTTATTCTTACGAATATGGATCTGGTTTAAATTCAGGAATTGATTGGATCTCAACGGCGCTATACACTCAGGAATTGATTTGATCTGAACGGCGCTATACTATCAGGAATTGATTTGATCTGAACGGCGCTATACACTCAGGAAACATATAGTCAGCTCTCATGTGTGAAAATTTCAAAGGTAAATTATGTTATCTGTAAGGAAAAGGCTCTTTGTTCTTTTTACAAAACTACGAAAGCTATCAGAGGAATAGGTCGTCTTGATGTAGAACACGTGACTTTACTGCTACTAGCTAACATACATTTCAAATTAAAAGACAGTTAGCAGAGCACTGTGGACGAATGATAATCTCGCCAACTTATGGAATAGTTGGACTAGTAGAATCTATCGTATGCACACTGATGTTGTAGGATAGAGAAATCACACCCCAGTGTCAGAAGTTGTAAGCATGAATAAAGGAGGATTACTCTCGCTTTTTCTCATATAAGACGGTGACGTCAGTTTTGAAATTGTAATGTTTTCTTGTAAAGTTTTAACAAGTCAGATAATGGGCACTTGAAATACTTCAACCAATGGAAAACGATAAGTCGACCTCACCACATTTGCTTTAAGTCGACGGTTGACTGAATATATATATATATATATATATATATATATATATATATATATATATATATATATATATATATATATATATATATATATATATATATATATATATATATATATATATATATATATATATATATATATCATACTAGATAACTAATTTAAGTTGTTGTAACAACGTAAACAGATCATTCACTGTTAATTGTAAGGAATTTTGTATTGAACGAACCGCTTTGTAACGTAATGGTGCCTAATATAATGGTGCCTTGAAACCATCTTAGTACATTTTTATAATGAATACGAATTAAAACTTGTAATCTACTTATTTAATATAAAAATGTTAAATTTTAAAAAAAAAACAGCAAATATATTTTCCAGGAAAAAAAGTCATGACAGTGTCTATTGTTTTCATTTTAACTCTAAAATCTGCTCTTTGTGTTCATCAGTCATCTTGTCTTCAAGTTTTAACAAGATACGGATATTCTCATATTTGCTTGCATGATGTGAAGTCATCCGACTATCGCAATCAAGTGAAATTCAACCCCAGCATTCAAAAATCAGATTGTACTGCGTGTCACATACAAAGATTTATTGTCAGTTTTCGGAACAGCGTTGACAAAAGATTGCAAGGACAATATTACAAAAGGTCTCATTCAGGCAATAGATTTTATGCAACTACGCTGTTTTATGTTGACAGCCAAAACCTAATTTCCCTTTCTATTTAGATTTCTATATTTACCAATTTGGATTTAGTTTTATTTCAGGATTTGATTTGATCTGAAAGGCACATAACACTCAGGAAATATCTGTATTCAACACCGAAGAATGGCCATGGCAAAGGTAAGTCGTGGTATCCGAATTGTCGGTCAATTCGATGCAGCCAACGAGATTGCAATTAGGGCAATTAGGGGCCTCGCGCATTTCAAATCGCCATCTTTACTCGCTTATAAGACGAGTCCAACTGCAAGCAGCACAGACCCAGATCGGCCGTCGAATAATGCGCCGACGAATCTGGGTCTGGGCAGTTTTGTTAGGAGTAGACAGTAGAAGAAAAAACATAGTCCTTGATCTACAGAGGCGTTATGCAAAGACAGATCAGGATTTTTGTCTTTTAGTTTTACTTGTCTTATAAGAGAGTACATAGGGTAAATGACAAACAGTTGACGACAAGACACGATAACAATTATTTGACCTAAATTGGTGCTCAAGACTTTTTGTTACAAGAATTGACGTTTCTTTTTTCATTTGTTTGTTGTTTGGTGTGTTTTTTTGGGAGGGGGTATACAGAATGCAAAGAATGCATTGTAAATCATCATTTCTTGAAAATACTCCAACTGATGAAATATATCCCTGTCTCAGAATCTATGATATTGATCACAATCTTATGAATACCTTTTTAATGTATTCCACGTCTGACGTATTCACTTATAAATCTATTTTGTAATCTCTGACATCACATTGAATTGGTAAGGCTTCATAATAAGTTGCGAATAATGATTTCCATTTGAAAGCTGTCATATTCGGAATAAACAAATATAGATAAAGACTTATTAGTCTTGAACTTCGAATGTACTTGCATATGCATCAAATCACACGGATAATTTATGCGTTGATGATTTCATATCTTGATATATCCTTTCCAAGAAGGTTACGGTGTTAAAACATTCGTAGCCTCTTTGCTCGTAACTTTATCTGCGTGGAAAGCCAACGGACTGCTGATCCTACACAAGATGGCGGATAATTGCGTCAGAACGTAAAGATTAACTGTTATTAGCAATAAGATAGATAAGGGTAGATTATCAATCAACACAAACAGGGTGGCCATACCAGATTCAGGAAAACTCCGCGAGTTCAAAACTTCAGAGTAAATAGCATGATACCGTGGACGAGTTGCATGCTTTTTTTTTTTGAGACCATGCCCTTCAATGGATAATGAAATGTTGAATCTATGATATATATATATATATATATATATATATATATATATATATATATATATATATATATATATATATATATATATATATATATATATATATATATATATATATATATATATATATATATATATATTGCAGTTGTGGGGTAGGGAAATCCTCATCCAAGGTCAGAATTTGTTGACATGAGTTTTGTGAAACTTTGCCTAATATTTCCAGCTTTCACGATGACGTCAATCTGCAAGATTTTGTATCGACGTTTGTTGCAAACTTTCTACAAATCAGATACGGGATACCAAGGATTCATCAATCAACGTGAGACACGGGGTTCCACAGATCACTTACGTCTTCTCCTACATCTGTTCAATTATTAGAGCTTTCGTTTTTTTAAAACGTTGATTGCACTCGAGATCCCTAAAACTTGTAAGCAGATAGTCAACATGTGGTTCATTAAGTATGAGTAATCCAAGAAAAACGATTGGCTTCTCTTATATTCTGCTATACCGTGAGGGCTGAATGTTATGTGACTCTAAGAGTAGACCAATTGTATTTGTTTCAAGTCTTCTCACAAAAATGTGATATTTATAGGAGAGAGCCAATCAGCTCTTCACCTTTATTGAGACTGACGCCACAGAAAAAGCTATTGCTATTCTAGAAGAGGAGGTGGACTATTCCGTTACCAGGGTAAACATTTCATACTTTTTCATTCTGTCTTCATTTTTCTCAAACTTTTGCATACTTATTTTTCTTTAGCGTGTTCCGCATTTAGGATATCTGATATAGTTGTTAGATGTTCGAAAACTTCAAAATGTCTTGAGGTTACATGGTAATCTCTCTCTCTCTCTCTCTCTCTCCTGATTTTTACATAGTTGACACCACACACCACACTTATCTTATATTCAGTATTTATAACTCTTTCTTATCTAGCCGTTAAAGTCCCCATTTGTCGTAAAATAGCTATGTCATCAAAGATAGGTAAGAAAAAAATCCGCGAGCTTACATAATTTACAAAGTAAAGAATAATATCACAAGCCCAGGTAGACACTTAGATAAACACGCACACTGAAGTCAATACTTGCTACTGAAATATAAAACCATAACAATCACTTAATGGAAATTTGTGCCACTACATGTTTAATTTCCAATAATTTGCGACCCTATAAAATTCATAGGAAAGGTTAACAATGGTTTAATTTTACGACGACCTATTATGCAAGCTCTGGTATTCACTAAATTTGCCCATGCCTTTGTCTACGAGCAAGTCATTTTCATGTAATAAACTGCACTGAGTATGATGTGCATACGGGTATGGTCCTTATCCGTGAATACGGGTATGGTCTATATCCGTGAATACGGGTACGGTCTATATCCGTGAATAATGGTGTATATCCACGAATAAGGTCTATATCTGTGAATAAAATTCAATATCCGTGAATAAGGGTCTATATCCGAGAATAAGGGTACAGTCTATTTCCGTGAATAAGGCTAAGGCATGTATCTTTATTCCGCGCCTTCATCTGCAAAGACCGTAGATGTTGGTGTGTCTTAGCATACGGCAATAAATCTGGTTCTATGTCGTTCCTTTATATATAATTATAAGTGAAGTATACCAGTGCAGACTGAGATATTCACTGCTCGCAAAGGGTACGTGTAAAATAGAAAAGGGCAAAGACGGCAGAATAAAACTAGAAGATGCTGTAACAGTAAGAAAAACACTGAAAACTTATGCGACAGACCTGAGGCTTTGCCGAGTGGCCGACGCAAATTTCTGATTTCGAGGTAGAATTATCACACTCAAGACTGATACAGAGAGAAAGGTTATTTTTTGGGTCATATTCCTGAACGAAAAATGCGGGTCAAAGTCTAAACGGTGTATCGTATATACTATAGCAAATTTAAAATAGTAAAATCCATAGCACATGTTTACATATTTAGAACAAGCTTAAAAGTTTAGGTCTATGCTAAATAAACACTGAACTTTTAGTGTGAAACATTTAAAACTCTTAAACATGTATCGGCGTGCAAAAAAGTGGTAGAGACAGCAATGAAATGGCAATACACAGCGTCTGAAAGTGTGTATTAAAGCTAAATTGTATAATGGTAGAAGTGTGAACATGTCAAAAATAAAGGCCACTCTTATCTCTAAGCTTAAAACCAGACAGACATAAAAGTAATTTATGATCTAGAATTATTTTACTTCTATAACTAATAATGAAAAGGTGAATTTAAAATAAAATAAATACAACAACGGCATATCTGACTCGAAACCGAACTACATAATCAGTACCCGTCGTTAGATAGGTGATTGGAAAACGTCCTGTTTGCACAACGTTGACAAGATACAATATACGTTGAAGATGCAAATGTATTGTTATTGACGTTTAGTTTCAAATATTGCTCATGTCACGGTTGAAATCAGGAAGATATTGCCATTTTTTTTATTGCGGTAGAAGGTCGTGTGTCAAAAACGCAATGACGTATTGAAACACATAGATATTTCCCATCAGTTCAACTTTGAAAAACACGATCATACACATTTTGGAATGTGAGAAATTGCATGACCGACCATAAAATAGAGTCTATGATCATTGTGCAAAACAACGAGAAAACAAAGTCAGCACAAAGTGAACAAATGTTTAGGATTTCGTATACGCTTTTCCAGTTAGAAAACTAAGCATCAATCAATTTAGCGGGTAGTTATTACCAACATGTCAATATGAAATTTATAAATTTTCCCACAAGAGCAGTACATGATGACTGTGTGTTGAAAAAATCAAATGTATTTGCTTGCTGAAGATGGTTGTTAAGGCTATTTTTTATTTATAACATAATTTGTTTTATATAGCTACATATCGTTAGTTTCTCAATGTTAGTTTCAATTATTTATGCTTTATACACGATCTATGTTTTCTACTGAATGGGATTTCAAAATATCATTGGTTGCAGCAAACGTTTTTATAATAAGTCCGAATAATAAGTTCTAGTTAATGAGGAAAACGTTGTTTTGAATCTTTAGATTCTGATATTTGAGTGTGATAAACTTGCGACGTTTTCCTGGGAGCTGTTTTGAATTTACTGCTAATAATACATTGATTTCAAGATGCTTCATGAACGAGTCAAGTAGATGCAACCTATTTTATTTATTACACAGAACTTTCACCACGACTACTTTCGGTGGTGTTCATGATAGTGTAACGCTATCTGTGAGGCAGAGCAAATTATTGTTGGCGAAGAAAGTAGCCAACCAAAGAATGCTAACTTTAAGTCTTTTGCAGCACGGTCCACTTCCTCAAAAACACTTCCCTGAAGGTCATAAACATTTTCAATGTTAATAGAATCATCTACACAATCATTTTCTCCAGCGAAGTGTCATCGATCCACTTCGTCGCACATCGCCCCTTAATATATGTAGCTAGCTTAATTTGTATTTTAAATAAGTGCCCTCTTGAGGATGAAAAAGTTACCGCCATAGGAAATAAACTCTGCCGACCAATCAGAGGGCTCCTTATATGACTTCAGTACACCGCCTCCATTACTGTGAACTATCCTAACGCGTAAGAAAAGCATGCGATAAATGTATCATTATTTGCAGTGGCCGCTACTAGTATTTCACACTATTTTCCTAGGCAGTGGCGTCGCTAAGAGAGTGCGGGGGGTGCGGACCGCACCGGGTGACACCATCTCAGAGGGGTGACACCAAAATGAAAAATTGCAAATTTTACAGAGCACACACTGCTCGGTCTAGTCGGATTTCATAAGCGGATAACCGATCATAGTTAAATACATGACTAGCAGGCACAGCAGTGGCGTCGCTAGGGGGATGCGGGGGTGCGGACTGCACCGGGTGACAACATCAGAGAGGGTGACACCAAAATGACATTACTAAGGATTATGTATGGTCTGTTACAGAAGGAGGACCATAGGTATGACATCATGAGCTACCGCACTGGGTGACACCAACCCGAGTGACGCCACTGTTCCTAGGTAAATGTAACTTAAAACCGTATCGTATTAGTTTTTTTTCATCTGCATCAAGTAAGACAGCGGCTGGTTATTCTATCAAGGCCTGACGTGGAACGAAGTGGACCTAAGATTGTTGGCTATTGAAGTGAAATTTTAAATAGCTTGGAAACTGTTTGCAAAAACATATCCCAGCTAAGCGCTGAAATGACACACAAGTTAGTTTTGTACACAGACGTTATTTCAACAAACATGAAGAAATCAATAAGTATATTGTAATTAATAAGATAATGTGTTCATAAGTGTTTTAGAAAAACAAATACAGCTACTTTGCGTTTATTTGAAGACAATCCTTGTCAGCACCTGGTCCTTAACGGTGATTATCATACATCTTTAGAAGTTAATTCACACTGTATTTGAGATCTAAGCAGCGGCGTAGTCATACACTGGCTGTGCAACTTCAATTTCGGACGTTGTCACAGTTTTCTGGTTTCTGCTATATAAGGTCCGTTTCATCCAGACGGTGACTAGAGGCGATCCTTAGAAAAGAAGAAACCAGACAACTACTTAATTCAGTTACATAACCTTACCCATACTACTTTTGTAAAAGTTCAATTAATGGATTTGAACTTCATACATCATATTCTACATAAGAAATAATGGGCTATTTTATATATTTTAACACAGCATGGATATAATTTAATTCACCTTGCCGCTAGGAAAGGAATGAAAGACATCGTTGAAAAGCTTGTCAGAAAAGGGATGTCGGTCAACTCAGTAAACGAGGTAGGAGGCTGTAAAATGTCCCACAGTTATTGTCCTTGTTACTATGTTATATTATAATTTTGGCATGTTCGCTTAGTCTGAAAACAATATTTTCTCTGATATGCGTCATATTAATTTGATTTCAAAATTTTTCACGAAAATCGAAAATATAAAACTGAATGATAATGCAAGAATCCTTCATCATCAACCAGCCTCAAGCATTATTTTGTTAGATTCTTCCTCTGGCGATCAGACGATTTTGACGAAATCTAAAATAAAAACGTATGAAAATAAATACCTGATTAATTTTAATAACTGAGTGAGATTTTCATTCCTGATGGTTCTTTTCGTTTCAGAATGGAAACAGTGCCTTGCACTACGCGGCACGTGAAGGGCACATTGAGGTAGTTGAGCTTCTCATCAATAATGGAGCTAACGCCAATATCTCCAACAAGGTATACGCACCCACATAGACAGACAGATAGAGGTGTCAAACATATATATGCAAAACCTCAACTCATATTTCAGTCCGAAATAGCGGCGTTAAATCTTCACAGAAATCCTTTTTTTAGGTGCCGTAATAAGCAGTGAAAAATAATATTCCGTATCCTTGTCGCCAGATGGCACTCGTGTAAGATATGACACTGACCTAGTATGTAGATCAGGACAGCGTGGAAGGTGGAAGACAGGACCAGTGACTCAATAATGCATATTGACATGTGTTAGCATTTACGGATTTTAGGACCAAGATGAAAGTTTTGAATAAAGGAGATACACCTTTGCATGACATGTGTGACTTTAATTCAGTTCCGTATTTAATACCTGCTGGGATAGTGTTCGTAAAGTATTTAGACATATTTGTTTCGACGATTTTCTTTCTTAAAAGAGAAAATTAGGTCAAAATACTGATTTGTTTCGTCAATATTCTTTCTTAAGAAAGAAAAATTAGCTCAAAGATGTCGATAGGAAGAAAATTCTTTTAATTAATCTGCAATTCATAAATGCATCAACTGGAACAATTAGGTTGCTTTCCAACATCATCGATGAATGCCATACTAAATGTTAGATTTATGTGTAATATGACAAGACTTCTCCATTCTACCTTTCCCGAACCCAAACAGGCAAAACCTGTGTTCCAAAACTGAAGAGTAACTATTTTTCATAGATACATACTAGCAGTTTTACAGGGAATAATAAAACAAATGTATAGGGCTAGTAGGTAAAGAGTTGAACTTTATTTCAATCCCACATTGGGATGTATCTAGGATTTATTGCACATGAAATTGTGTCTTAACTGGATGATTTTTAGTGAAGGAGGGTGGTGGTGTATATATTACGAAAATGAGAAGGGAGTATACTTGCTAGGATTTCGTTCCGTACAGCTGTCGTGTTTAGGCGTCCATGCCCTAAAGATTAGAAATCTATTCAAGGCATGACTTACCTCGATCGCCTCGTATACGTATCTAAATATCGCTGATACTCTGTAACATAAATTTTGTATATTAAATATAATTCGTCCATGTTCACAACGAGTTGATAAGCCACAACTAAATTTCAGCAAGTCAGAGGCTAAGCTCCACCCACAGCTAATCTGATTCGTCACTTATAGGGTCATAAAGCATTTGACGTCTTTTCTGCTATATAATAGTATACGTTATCAGAGTTTTAAATTTTCTTTCCTTGCATACCTCTTTTTGTTACAAACAAAATGAAATAGGAAAATGTCTTGTATGACCATACAGTTATAAACCAAAAAACTCATTAGGACATGTTAATGAATATTGTCTGAAATTCTAAATTTACGCATACATTTTTCATCGTTCCTATTTATATTTCTACAAATTATACACCACCATTTTCATGTTTTGAAGGAAGGAAACACTGCATTGCACACTGCCGTGAAGTTTCAGCCCATGAATGTCATTGAGAGGCTTACCGTTCTTGGAATGAAGGTTAATCAGTTAAATGGCGTAAGTATAATTGATAACGAATGTCACACCCCGGTTTAAAAGCTATCCCATCGAGAAGTAAATCCAACTCGCTGCATATCATCTCTTTTGTTTAAAACTAAATTAGTTTCGTACCGTAAACTGCAGTCGTTTCAATGTCGATAAAACAAAATCAACCTCTTAGAACACCGATTTATCAGACATTTTCAAAAACTGATGTGGTAGGGTGAAATGACAAACGCAAATCCTTCTGCTCAGCAATGGCGATTAGCAACCTGGAAATTATTGCAGCTGATGGATTATTTGGGGTATATTGCCATGATTTGCGGTACATTAATATGAAGATGGTGCGAAGATACCTATATATTTGTCCTTTTTCTACCAAGTGATGGTTATCTTCATTCAAACAAAAACGTATGCCGTAAATACGGATAAAAACGGATCTTATGTATCAAATCTTTTTTTTTTTTTTTTTTTTTTTTGTTTGTTATTGACAGTTTTTAGTTTTGAACACAAGTAAATATTTCCAGCTCAAACAGTTTAGTAACTACGGCACCGTCTTCTTTAATTGCATCAGGGAACACCCGCATCTCATTTTCCAGATAATCAAATTCGTGCTACAAAGGTAGTGGGATTGATACACACCCAGGCAACCCCGTGTTGTCTGCCCCTTGTGTATCGTTGGGAAAGTTACGTAGCTCCCATTACCTCGATATGATCAAGACAATAATGTATTCAAGGAGCCGATAAACCAACTAATCAACCATCCAGAAACTGCACTAGCTGGAGGGCAAATGTTGAACTGGACTGAGACTTCCTGAGTTAGCAGAGTTCGTGGATTTCTCATACATGCTATCTGTACTTTAGAAGGTTATATATTTCATATGATATTACTAGAAAACACCTAAAACAATCAACTTGGACTTATTTCTTTTTTTCCAGAAAGGGGAGACGCCATTACACATAGCTGTTATGCACAACAGACAGGAAGCAATGGAGGCACTCCTAATGAACGGAGCCAATCCGGCCTTGAAGGACGAAGTATGTGAAATTTTCTTCTCGTAAGGAATGTTTGCATTTTGTGCACGAATATAAATATCAATGGGTGAATGAGAAAATTGCATGTTTCGTTGCCATTCAGTCAAATTGTATTACATCATTAACTCCTTTGAATACTTTGCACTACGCTCATCACAGCTCATACTCTTTCAGAATATATTATTGCCACATAAGGTTGTTTTTTTCCCTGTATGTATCTTAACCCTAGAATATTATCGCCGCTCATCAGTACACGAGTAGGTTGTCTAGATCCTCTCTTACTTTTGTAATAACCCATTTGATATCCAATCGAAAACAAGAGTAGAAGAACCAGACTATATTCGCAGCTCATTTGAGTTTTCTTGCCACGTACTTATTATATTGTGAAGCCTTCCGAGTGTAACAGTATAACTTAGTCAACACTGTCTTCCATCACAAGAAATAAAGAATTCATAACTTTCTCTTCTTCATATCTGACATAATCTTCCCATTCCAAGCTAAATCCATTGCAGAGAAATGATAATAGCAGACTGGATGATACTGTAATCAGAGAGCACCGTTTTCTCCAGGTGGCATCATGCTACCAACTTTACAATGTTGTGGCAGTGCTTTTATCCTACCGAAGGGAGGTAGACCGATGTGATGCTCATGAAATTACACCAATGAAAATCTCATTATCGTACTATTGTCACAATATTGTAACAGATATTGGGATGACACAAGAAGAAAAACACACTTAAAATTGGTTTTGTTTCCTTTGATCATAACATATGAAATTAAAGCGTGTAAATTATTCATAAACCTGTAAATTTTGAAAATCTTCATCTTCAATTTTCATTGTATAAAAATATTTATGGGTGTATGTGTGTGGCAGAGAGAATGCTCAGAGCGTCCCCGCTATAACCTGTTTGTGAGAATTACAACTATGTCTTTTTCTTTGAGCCCAGTCCGGAATGAAGCCCGAGTCATATGCCAAGGATCCTCAACTAGCCCATCAGATTCAAACGTACAGCGAGTTGGCAGCCGCATTGAAATCAGAGTGGGTGCATTTATATTGCATTTTTATGTACATTCTTCGTTATTGCTCTTATTGGAAAGTATACAGTTCAACAATTAAATTCCTACTTTTTTATTACTGATTCAATATAAACTTAATATCATTTCTTTTTACTTTTTTTGTAATTCTGTGGAGACCATGTTGACAATTTGAACATTGTTGCACATGCTGTTGAACAGCCTCTAAACAGCAAAATATTTAGGTTCGTCGTAAAGTAGACATTATTTCTAAAAAGCAGTAGTGATATTTCAGATGAATATTAGAGGAAAAGATCTCAGGAATACAAGACTAAAGTTGTGAGAATTTTAAAACAAGCGATATCTGAAGTGCAATACCATGCAGCATGGATATAATAACAAATGGATCGATATTAACCATCCAATGGGCGATGTCAGTCGGGTATACATTTAGTTAGGTACGAGCAACGCGTTGTTGTTGCAGACACAATGTTGGTTTCTTTAAATCTAACCAGACACCAATATGCGTAAATTTCGCAATATTTCCTGAAATGAGGATGAGTACTGGGTATGATTTTAAATAGGAGATTCATATTATTGTAATAAGAAAACACGAGGACAATAATTTTCGTTTCGATAAACCTAAAGGTTTGATTTAAAATGTAAGCGGGCTTTTTCGCGCCAACTAGTGTCTAAATTTTGGGTCACCGCTGGGTATATGTAGCCAACTGTGTTGTGGTGTGGTGTGGTGTGAAGTGATGGCATAAATAAGAGCTAGAGCTAAGAAGTTCCTTCAAGCCATCCAGTCAGAGCAATCATATTTTGCCGTAAAAGTAACCTTACAGGACAAGGATGAACATGGGGTCTGGACAGATTAAGGATTATGTCTTTCGTCGACCTGAATAAGATAGCTTGAAGCCCGTTAAAGAAGCAGGCGATTCTGTTAACCAGAGCTTGCAAGAATACAGATTGCAACTGAATCTCACTCTTATTTCATTATTGACGTACTCCTCCCCCTACCCCCCCCCCCAACGAATCAGTGGACGACTCTGATCACGACCCAGAACACTAAGCATTCAATTACTCAGACTACAATCCAGTCGGCGATCCAGAATATGATACAGTCGACAATTCGCGGTACGACACGGTCGACGACAGAAGCAATACATTTAGAGATCAGGAGAACGATCTAGTTGGTAACCAGACAAGGAGATGAGGTCAGGAATACCACAAATATCGATATCACAAATACCACTGATATCGAGATCTTTCAAGTTCTAAAGCACCAGAACGTAGACAAATATAGCGGGTTTCACTCAATTAAAAATACCTATACTGAAGAACGCGGGAAAGCCATATTTGGGGTAGTGTAGGCCAGTGATTTCCGCTACAAATTTGTGTCAACGATGGGTTAGGTCCTGGATTAGCGTAAAGAATCGAGATAGCGTGCGCCGGGTCAATATTGGGCGACTGCATGATGACTCTCAAAACAGAAATCAAGATGGAACTCCTTTCGACGATGAGATTCGACGCCTAACAAAGGAATGCAAGGACTTGAAGAAAGGGCTAACGAAAAGAAAGGGGAATAATGACAAGATTGCGGAAACTTTACGAAATGCAAAGGCGACGTCGAGAGAAGGAATAGCTTCCCGACGACAAATTCACATCGGTAAACAGACTATGTCAACACCTTCAGAATTGATGAATATGAAGTAAGTCGCTGATACCACGTCATTGAGGATGATAAAATGACAGACATATCTAAATCTGAGAATAAAGTGGCAGTTTCAGGAGGAAGCGACATGGCCACTCATCCTCCTCGTAGAACCTTGAAGTGGCCGGTTGTTACTCCTTCGTACGAGGTGACCATACCCTTCATTGAGATGTGTTCAACCCTCAGTTTTTGCACAGAAGAAGAAAATAAACTGTATTTAGGTGTTGCAATGAGATGTCAATCAAAGAAACTGACTGAGGCTCCAAAAACAGAGCCATAGGACCGAGTCCAACTGAGGAGTACAGTTCGCAAGAATACAGAAGCTAAAACATAGATTGCACGGCGGCTAGCGACTCTAGCCTACCCAGAAACGAGTTACAGTTTGGTTGAAACACTCGCGAAGGAACTGTTTAGTGAAGCCCTAAATGCTTTTGAGATGCGCCTGAGTTACAAAAGGCGAGACCTGTCACGAAGAAAGATCCAGTTCAATTGACTGTCGAATTAGAGGCTTATGTCAGAGCTGAGCTGCAATGACAATAAAAGTAACCCGCATATCTGTGGAGTGACAACTCAGGAAGAATAACAGGATTTAGCGACCAAAGAGTTGAGAGAGCAGATGCTGTAACTGACAACAACTGACAAAGTTTGTGGCAGAACTTAGGAATGAAAGGAAGAATATCAACCTTGTTTGCTAAGGATGTGGCCAGCTAGGACATTTCAAGGACACAAAAAGCCTCGTAACCATTGTTATAACTTACCCAAACAGTCGATCGGTTGCAAGAGACATGATAAAAACGCAATCGCAAGAGAAAGAGTACCATATATCAACCTTCAAAGCGATGGTTGACCGCGGATGTCAGGTTGTATGTAGCAGGCGCCAATCACGGCACTGATGCCAATCTTCTGACTGATACGGGCTCTACTGTGAACTATCCTATCAAGAGAAGTCTGTCAGAGGATTAAGCCAAAGAAAAGGCCAAACCTGATACCCATTAGAGAAAAGGTCAGTCTCGCAGACATTAGACTTATGTCGGGTGATGGAAAAGTACATTTTGAAGTAAATCCCTATGGGGTTCGTCGACAACATAACATGCTCATCGCAGACATCTCAGCAGAAAGAATTATGGGACTGGATTTTCTCAAGATTAGCACAAGTTAACTTGATGTTGAGAAAGATTACCTTTCGTTGGTAAAGATAACCTACTTGGCACATTTGAAGGACGTGTAAGATGAGCCCGAATATTTGTCTCTGAAACTATGGATGTTCCAGCGATTTACCAAAGGAGCATTCCAGGAAAATCAAACAAGCTGCTGTCTTCATTGGTGCACGAAACTGGGATGGCTGTGCCGTAGCAGTGGTTCAGAGAACGTCACGACTTCCTTGTCTCGAGGAAACTTTTCCGAACCAACAAAGGGAATTTGCCAATATGTATAGTGAATGTAACTGGACATAATCAGACACTTTTTGTTAGAACAATCATTTCTACTCTAGTATTAGACGAAAAAGTCGGCGATTTGCAGAGGAGTGCGACCGTTCGTTGCCTTGAAAATATGGAATCACAGCCGAGAGCATCAACTCGTGTAGAAGAACTGACACGTGTGTCAAAGGAACCGCTCTCCGAGGAACAAGCAAGAGAGGTGGATAAGTTGATATGCGACTATCAGACGCTTGTAGCTGTGTTTGATTCAGATCTTCGGAGAACTACAAACGTACGACACAAACTTTAGAGGTTCGAGTGGTCAAATAAAGGTAGACATTCTACAACGAAATACCCGAGTGAAGAATGTGCTTATACATTAGACGACAGTTTCAACACAGTTAAACATGAGAAAACGATATAGTTGGCGACCAGCGACGTTTTCTCGTACAAGAATATTAATGTCCAGAATCGTGCCATTGTTTCAATAATACTGGTGTCTGAAAGAAAATGCATGCTTCTGGATTCCCATCACAAACCTACGTACCCATTTGCTACGTCATTTTAGAAACGCAACTCGTCAAAGTTAACAAGTTGTCGCGGGTGATTTTTTTTAACTGTCTGGGACTCTATCCTTCCCGTCCAGTAATGTTTCGTAAATGAGGGCAACTTGAGATGTTGTACGAAATGTTACGAATTAAGGAAATATTACCTTAATGAAATATGCTTTTAAATTAACAGAAAGTGATATTATTGCTGATAGTATTTATAAAACAAATATGAAAAAAAGGAAGTGAGTGCTCGTCCACAAACGGTTGGAAACTATTACTACTTTAGCTGCTGCTGATACTATTACTATTTTATCGCTGTTGTTGTCCATATATCGTAATAAAACCATGTATACATAATGTCAACTATAATGGTATTACAGCAGTGTGAGCGCCATAAAACATATATTTCGCCAAAAAAATCTTGCTTGTGGCTTGCTCCTCTGTCGTTCTTAAATGCTGTCTATGCTTGATCAAACACCGACGTTTTTACAAAATAATTAAATCAATAACATTGATAGAAGTACAGGTTTGCATAACCGTAGAAAGGTCGCTGGTGTTCGGAAATATTTAAGATTATAAGATCAATTATCGACGTTATGATAAAAACAGGTGTCCTCAAATTAATATTTCTTTGTTGGACTGGTTTTAAAGAAAACCAACCAACTACAACTTAAAATAATACAAGGTCCTGAACAATGAGGATTTGTTTTATAAACTTTCCCCAAAAAAAAAGATTTTAGGGCATAACATTTCCTTCATGTTATGTGATCTTTACTATATAACGGTCAATTCTTAAATCCAGCAGAAAGACATATTTTATGTAAATAGGTTTGTACAGGTTTGGTCTCCCGAATTCTTTCAGTGTGAACCTTTTAAATTATTGATTCATTTTTCTGTACGAATTACGTAAGATGCAACGTGTAGCGCAAAGAAAGGTCAAAATCGTTCATTCTTATTGCTAGTATGTATGTAAATAAAACAACCAATGAAATGTATGCTTCAATTCTTATCTTCTCTACCTAACTCTTGTTCGTCTATTTCCGTACCATCTCAATTACGTTCTGTAATCACAATAGGAAGTTAAGATATCAAGGTGATCAACTATTATCTTTTAAATTAGCGTATTTTAGGTTGCACAAAAGTTCAAATATAACCTGGATATCAGATTAAAAAACAATTTTCACCATCTTCTTTTATTCTATCCGCTAAAAGAGCATTAAGAATCGGTCTGTCTGAAATCGTATTACAATCATCCCACGAAAATGAACAAGATTATATAAATATTTCTACAGGATATTCATCACGATTTTTTTTTCATTTATAAATAGCTCAAGTTTCATAAATCTCTAGTTATTTTAGTGGTCTATAAGACACGGGTAATTGAGTTGCTGAAATTGCAATTTGCTGTCTGGAATTTATTTATCATTAATTAAATTTATTTAGTCCCTTTTTTAGTGTTTTTATACTACGTTGCTCTTTATTTGCCCCAAATTGACGAAATAAACAATTTCGTATGTTCTCTCTTCCTAGGATTGGACGGTAAGATATTGTGTATATAATTCATGTCGCTTTTCAATTATATCAGCTTGTATTAGACCGTATATTGTACATAGTTTGCATCCGTTCACGAATGCCCAAGTTTGTTTTGTTAATTATTATGGCTGCACGTAGGACACCATGAAAATGAATTTTAAGCTTCCCAACACCAGAAAGAAGTATTCGGGAAGATGGAATGCATGTTTTCTTCCAGTCTTTAGATCCTTGACTCTGGATGGAGTCGTTGTTGTTGTTGTTGTTGTTGTGGGGTTTAACGCCATTTTTCAGCACACGATAGGCTATACATGGCGGCCAGTATTAATGGTGGAGGAAGAACCCGGGAAAACCCCGGAAAGAACCACCGACCCTCGAGAAGCTACTGGCAAGCTTTCTCACATACCCACATTGGCTGAATCTTAGACTCGAACCGCCGCAGACAGAGGTGAGATGGCAGTGATCCGTAACGAAGAGCGCTTTAGACCACTCGGCCACTCGGGGCCCCCTGGATGGAGTCGCCATGTAGCTAACTTTATCGGTTTTACTTTGCATGGCCGTTTACTACAAAACTTGTCTTGACTTTCTTGTAGTATTCGCCTAGAAGATCATGCCTATTCATTGATGCATAATTAGATATATACTCTAGACATATGCTTTTTCTGTCGTTATATCCTTTCTCAGACAGAAAAGACCTTGATACTTTCGCAAAAAAGACCGTCCATCCAATAATGTTTTATAATTGTAGCTGAAACTTCCAATAAAGTCACATAACCAGAAAACATAAATATAAAGAAAGAATCAGAAAACTGGCTCTGAAAATGAACATCTGGTTCAATGCATTTAACATTATATAAATGTTAGTAGATACTGAAATTCGGGATGATAAGATGATATGTACATTCTACATGAACAAGGCCTTCCCAGACCCAGAGTTAATTGAACTCTAGCATGTTTCATAATGGCAGATAAACAAATCAACCTCTTCATTTATGTCTTAGAAAAGCATGTACCTAGATTATTTGCACACTGAATGATTATTTATCTGCCACCTTGTTTCATGTATTAGGACACCATTTTTACCCAAATGAAGCCAAGATACTTTAACTTTAATAAATTTCATAAATTCCAATTCTATGACTTAAATACTTTCTAACGAAAAATAGAATCAATGCATTCTTGAAATTATAATATTCGCATGACTGGGAAAATTAAAGTGCCCAAATAAGATAGTTTGTCAGTTATTTCTGTGACAAACATTCGTTTTCTTTGAGAGAATACTTTTTCTTGAACAGAAAAAAATGTCTTCAAGTCACTCTTTCGCAAAAATAAGTTTAAAAGGTATTCATACTTTATTCAGAAATTCGACGACAAAAAGGACTTTTTTGTAAATCAGGGAAGAATCGCTGGCTTATCTAGACACATTCATATGCATATAACAGTTAAAATACTCTCAAAATCAAATTATAAGTGGGCTTAATTTTAAGTAAGTTATTGGGTTAGCTCGTACCCATTCATCTGATCTTAAAAAGGACTGTATCTAAATAAATATATAGCATCATACAGATACGTCACAAATATGTCATATATTAGTTGTGAATCTCTTTATCATCCTTTATGACAGATCGATCATCGACATTTCTTTGATTTTGACTATGATATTCATATTTGCAGCTACATATTTGTCGAAGGAATACAGATTTTTCCCAAGAAAGCAAAGATCCCTCTTGTCCTGTCACGAGTTGGCCTTATTATTTCTAAACTGGACACAAGGGTGGACCTACCCTTCTTGTTGTACTGTAGACGGGAAAAGACGGAGAACAGTTCCATTAAATTTCCTTTGGAAAAGGCGGACGAGATCGTGAGTGACATCTTTCAGATTAGAGTGAGTGATAATTTGTACAACGTGAAACTCGACGTAAAGATTCCATTGTATTCCAAGATTTCACACAAAGACGAAATAATTATGAAATTCCAGGACGGAGCGACGAAAGAATATGAAGTAACAGAAGAAATTGGTAATGTAAGTGTCCAATTTAGTTTTCTGAATATGAACAAAGTTATGTGATGTCTTGCAATCAAGCTTTCATTTTTACATTTGGGAATTACTACCTTTGATTTAGAACAATAGCTGAATCAGAAAGTAGGACTAAACTTTACGATTCCTACTATAACTTATACATTTTAGCGTCTGAACTCAACCCTAGCGTCTGCACACGACCCTAGCGCATAACATCCTGAAAGTTTCATCAAGGGTTAAACCCGTTCGTTTTGCGTAGTAATAAATTAAGCATAGTGACTCAGAAAGAGCGACCACGTGAGAGTGTAGGCCACTTACATACATAACAATTGATATAATTTTGAAAACATAGAAGTCTTTACTTTTATTATCATTGCAGCATTTTAAACTAATCTATATCTTCTGATTTCAATTGACGTCTGAGACCTACTGAGTTTAAAAATCCGTGACCCAAGACTCAGTAAAAGGGATGTCACTTCAAACACCCCCATATTCGTTTATTAATTTCAATCAACCTTATTTCTGTAGAAATGTTCAAGTGTATCCTCTTACGATCTAGAGTAAACATCAGAATATATGTGAAGAAAAATATTATTTAATCATAATATTTTCTTTAACAAAACTTCGCGAAGAGAAACGTAGGAATGACCTAACAGTCCCTATAATTTGAATGATACATGACAAGTCAACTGAAACAAATTTTTAAACTTGAAAAAATATTTGTTTAACGAAAAACGCATCCGAGATGCTTAAGTAATCAGAAAATAGCATAGTTGATGCACCTGATGGTTTTATTTTCGTCATCTTTGATACATTAGCTGATCCACACAAAATATATGTACTTATGGTAATTACGATTGACCACCTCCTTTTCTTTAAAATTATAAATGCACTTACACCTACTGCTGTTATCCCGAATTATCGTTCATAAAACAAGAAGAATATCTGTCAGCAACTGGTTAAAAGGTCAATGAGTGCTGCCATATACAGGGACAGTCTTTGTATCCTTGTAAGTCAACACCGGCAACATGTGTCACTTTCGTTTTGTACAAGTCAAAAGTATAAGTTTTTCTTACTTCATTTTGCTCTCAGGACACATTTAATCAATACTCTCAAGAGCCAAAACCCCAATTAATTTAAATGCGTGTATTCTTCAGACACACAATAAAGTCATCTTCATTATATATTATATTACAAAGTTGGTATACTTCAGGTGTAGTGTGTGCTGTTTAATACTGAATGACTCGGAATGGTCCAAATAAGTCTATGAAATTATTGTGCAGTATTCTCTTACTGATTAGTTTCGACCGTTAGAATTGTCCTTACCTTGCCTTCGAGAACTTGTTTTACTACTACTATCAATATTTTGACTGCTATATCCAGAAATGACTACTCAAGAGTCATTGGAAACAAATATTATGTCTACAATTGCTAGATTTGGGGGCGTGGTCCAAAACTATAGCAGGCAGCTCACCCCTATGCCAAGTGCGGTTTAAATAACAGCCTAGAAGTGTACAAGAGCTCATGTCAGTTCGACAAGAATATCGACAAATACTGGTCTCCCAACTGACAGGAAACTACCCAATCACAGCATTCTTCAAAACTGAATAAGGCAAATGTTCGGCCATAAATACATTATATCTGGAATTACTATACTCAGCAATATCTTTATTCTAGATTTAGTACAATTTCTGCATCCAGTAATCATGCCTTCACATAAATATCCAACAACTGTAATGTTACTATGTTATACAAATGGAAAGTATACTACTTAGATGGAAAGATTGTAAACATTCTCATCCAAAAATGCTATCCAATTGAAAAATGTGACTTCACAAAGGAATTTCCATCGGATATCCAGTTTTGAAAATTTGTTTTCTGTGTTAGATGTTCTCTTGATCATAATTCAATACAAAATCATTATTCATCTGAGATCCTTTATGTTCCTCAACACCAAAATTCAACTACTTTTATTGATTTACTTTAGACACCTAAAACGTACCAATTTTACATTGTCGTCTAGCCAAAGTAGAACACCAGACACGAATGTTGTGTTCTATGAGTAAAAGATGAAAGGAATATGGTAAACGGATTTGTCATGAACAAAGTAGGACACCAGACACGAAAGTTGTCTTCTATGAGTAAAAGATGAAAGGAATATAGTAAACGGATTTGTCATGAACAAAGCCACAACAAGCTTGAGCTTTATTTATTGATCCAATAAACTTTATTCTGACTTGCTGTTGTGCAGACTTGTTTCAAATGATCTACGATTTGTCCTCTGTAGTCCATTACATTGTTTTCGCTGACCACCCTCATAAAAGTTCAATTTAGTAAGAACCGGTTGAGATCGTGTTCTTATTATCATCTTTTGATCTCTACCAATAAAGAACTCAATAGGATCGATTCTTATTTTACGTTAAAACACGAAGTATATCTCGCTGTTGGTCTCAACAGCAGTTGTGTTGGTTTTATAGCATGTAAGCGCAAAACCACCTTCAAACAATATTAAGCGAGCCTGATAAACAAGCTTGATTTCTAATTTGTAGCTATACCAATTAACTGTACTAACATCATCATATTGTATCACATTTTTAAGATTATTTGACTTAACGTAATTACTTCGAATTCAAAGCGAACTGACAATATAAGAACGGGAACTAATATCAGTTCCATTCCCTCCTCTTCCTTTTCGTGTTGGAATTGTTGCATCTTGGTATGTATGTATGTATGTATGTATGTATGTATGTACGTACGCACGCACGCACGTATGTATGTATGTATGTATGTATGTATGTATGTATGTATGTATGTATGTATTTTATCAATATTATTGTTGCTATTATTATTATTATTATTATTATTATTGTTATTATTCACCATGCTAGGTTTCATACTGCCCTCTACAACTCGACATGAACCCAGGTTCCAGTAAAGTACTTGTGGTTCTGGCGCGTCCGAAAAAGGAGGAATGTACTATTGGCGCTGAAGGGTCCAGTATCCATTCCAAAATCGATGATGATTTTGTCATCGACATACCACCTGGTGCATTCGAAGAAGACACAAAAATCACAATGAAGGTAAGGTTGTTGAGTATCGATGATGATGCTGATGACGACTACGACAACGATAATAATGATTTTGACTGTGGTAAACTCGTACTGACGATGACGGCAGTGGTGACATAGACGATTGTCATAGCCTTTGTCTTTCACCTTATGTCCTTTCAAATGTATATAGAAGAAATTATTTTCTGTTTCACACATAGTGAATGCAGGTCTTGCTACCTAGTATTTAACTGTAATAATCGTGCGACTTGAACGGAAGACGGTATAGCACTAACTTAAATTCAAAATGAGTAGTCCTTCCGTTTGCTGACGTGCAGTATTTGAAACTTACACTTTACATGTCTCTTCACATAAGTACTTGAAAGTTCCTTAATAGGTAAATAAATGCATGCCAGACAATAAAATGAAATTAAGACACACACACACACGCACACACACACATACATACATACATACATACATACATACATACATACATACATACATACATACATACATACATACATACATACATACATACATTACACACAAACAACCACAAAGTACATGAGAATGCTTGATAGTGCAAACCGAATTTATGAATACGAATAAATAGCATTATCATACAGGTTAGAGAATTTTAATTCGTATTCTATTGAGATTCGAACCCGGGTCCGCGGATACCTATACCACCCATTCTGATACATCATTATTTGGTGATGTGGGAATGGTCAAAATAGTATAAAGGTCTGTGCTTACAGAAAGGGTGATTGGTTCCGAGAAATAGAGAGTAAAACGACAATATACCAGACACTGAATGGACTTTAAATTTATACTGTTCAACGGAGTCAGCCATTTTAGGCACCAGATCACTAGTTTATTTACAGTCAGAGAACCAGTCTACTGGTGATGGAATAAAAAGCAGAATCCTAAATATTCAGAGGTGGACACATTGGCGAGTAAATGTTCTTAATTTTCTTCTATTAAATGTTTCATAAACTTTGATATATGTACTAATAGTTGCCAATAAAATATGTACTTGTAATTTGATATCCTATATTTCATTTCCTACTGGCAAAATAGCATATGGGCTCTTTGTGACGAGGCTACGTTTTTAGATGCAGACAACGGAGTCCCCCTATTTAAGAGTACGAGGCTCAGAAAGTACTGTAAAACGTATGTATCTCAAGGCTGAACAAACATTTTCTAACTTTAATCATGTGTGGTCTTTATGTCTGCCTAATGAACAAATAACATTTTTGTTAATATATATGATTAAATTTTTGGGGAAATGAATTAGTGGCCCGATCCACAAAATGAGGTATGATAAGTATTGCAAAGACCTTACTAGCCAGCCTACAGATGAAGCCATGTTAAGGAGAATACGGTTGAGGAAGTTATATGCCTTAATTCATTATTGTCTAGGTATATGAAACATGTGAAAGTCAACCGATGACGGAGGAGGGCACGAAGATGCCAGTAAACAAGGCTGAGAAGCGGACAAATTCAGTTCTCTTAACGGACATATTTCAAGTCTCCATCGCGGGAAAGCAGCCCAAGGAAAAGGTCAAAGTGCAAATACCGTCCCGTGAGGTGAGAGCAGTTGAAATAATGTCATGATATCATAACAGATTACACAATCTACTTACACATTCTTTCTTCTACTGCTGCTCTGTGATTTTTACCATTATCAACTAATTGAATCCACATAATAGTTTTAAAGATTGCTTGACATTTGGTTGCTTTCATAAATTTTGTTCATATCATCAAAGTTTTTCAGGAAGTTATTTTAGAATTTTAAAAGTTACATTCATGCTATCTATAATAAAGACAGTAGTGATTTGTGATATTTTTTCAAAATGTATTCTTCTATTATATGTTGATAGCACACTAATTTCTAATTTATATATAAGTCGCTCTCATCGGATGTATGCACGAGTCGTTTTGATTGGTCGACGTAACAGTTGTGGATATTTGTCATTTGTTCAGCTACGTACGGGAAACCAAACTATAATTGTTTCCAAAGTTAAAAACGAAACTCTTGTTTGCAAAGTTTACTGCAACGAATATTATTATTCTGGCAATACAATTAAAACATTGGCAATAATCTGATTGAAAAGAACTTTTTTTTAATAGTTTGCAGAAAAAGTAAATTTTGCTGGAATAACTATAAAGAATTCCTTAAATATAATAAAGGAGAAATATGGCGGTTTTGCGGTAAATAGTCTGGTACAATCTTGTAAAGTCCTTAAATATATTTCCTACTAAGCTATTCTTTTCCATCAACACAGAAATGTTACCTGGATTTCCTTGTCTCACCCATGAGACTGAGAAATCTAGCTGATTTACCAACCTTACTTTTCTTATCTCAGCCAGGTTGTCTCAGTTATGGTACCATCGCGCTAGAAACTACTTTTCAAGGGAAGAAACCATTGTTGTCTCCTGTTGTGTGTGACGGGGTTGTTTTAAAAATCAAATAGCAGCAACGATAGTGATATAACAAAAAGAACTTCAGTCATAAAGGAAACACGCACACGCATGCACACACACACATACACACACGATGTCTAGTTATTTGGTTGAGTTCATAAGGAAAGTGTATCTTACAGCTCAAAACTGCTACGGCTATCTGTACTGGTCACATGAATAAACTGTATGAATCCTCGATGTTGGGCTCTAACACGCGAACAACGTTATAAAACACTTTACAGCTTAACAATATGTTGCACTTTAGGATACAGGGAGGGGGTTCAAGAACACATAAACATTAAGTGGGGAGATATCTCTTTAAAGCAAGAATGTAAACTTAATTTTGAATTCTTAAAGTTTAAAGAGAGGCAGACGAAGACAAGGTCAGGAGAGAACTTACGAAACACAAGCAAAGAAAAACCAAGAATGTACGATAACCCCATATATGCAGATAGGTGTCCTGTATCTATAAATGTCATAAGAAAGAAACGCTCAAGTGATGTTCGTGAACCTGACCATCCATTCTACATAGTCCATGTAACGATCGTGGTTGCAAGGGCCAAATGAGCAATGGATGTTTACGGGTATCATTTGGGACAAGAAAGCTGAGTACCTTAATGAAAATAAATATGTTAAAACAAACTTGCCCATGATGACTTCCATATATCTTACAAAAACTAAAGAATGAGAAAATATTTATGTCAGAAACTAACAGAACACCGTTCCAGACACAAATGCTATGTACATCACTGGCCACAAAAGTTTTCTCTCAACAACTAGGCCAATCACAAATTTGTCAACAGCCAGAAATGTATTGTCAACCCTGCTTTCTTCGAACGTGCGGCCCTTTAGAATCTAATATAATAATGCAATTGCAAATGAACACTCCAGCACTTAACAATCAGAGTGATTCATACATAACGAGCTATTCTACAAGATTTCCCGGTAGCCTGTCATCTTTGCACTAGTAATAACAACACCTGCCATATTTCCAGGACAGAAAATATAAATTTCCAAGAAAATCATGAAGTAGAAATGTCCTTATGTTATTATCAGCTGGGTATTTGTGATTAAGGGGTCTTTAATACATGATGGTAATTTAACAACCATGTCAAATACCAGTTAACCTCGTCTAAAGAAAAGGCGAGTTATACATGATAGTGGCACAGATCTCTAATACTGCATGAAGAGTCCAACACATATAAATCGTAAAACAGTCAGTATGCACTTCGTTGGAGCTTTTTACTCAATATGGTATCATTGGCTAGCGTATAACCTTTCCCAATTAAAACTGATGAAAGTTAAAAGTCATCATTATTATAAATAAAATATTATTAACTTAATGTTTTGCCATTACATGTGAAAATTCGGTAATAATATCAAATGTTTGAAAAATTATATTTTCTCATGCGTCAAACTTGTGTACGATTGAAAGGTCACCCCATTGCCCTCAATAAGGTATTGCTGTTAATGTTTACAAACAATAGCACGTGCAGAGACCAAATATCTTTAACATTCGCAAAGGTCTTTAAATTTTCTTTGCCATTGCGATCGCTTAGCATCACTTCGTTAGCCTTCTCTAATGCAGGATATTTTGGTTATCCCACTGTATTTTCAAGCGTCAGGGACATTGGTAATAGTCCCAATTTTTATCGGTTCATATATCCGATACATCTTTTCTTTCTATAACGTTGTGCAGAATGGTTGATTCAATGTTCAATCGCGTGCCTCCAAACCTTATCGCATGCGCACTCATATTGGGGGATGTTCTGATACACTTCATTATAGTTCATCAAATATTGACCTGCACCAACAGTCAAACGTGTACGGTATTGCGTTGCTTGGAGAGCGTTTAATTTATTTCTTGTTGGATCGTCCGCTTATTTTACGTATGATATAAAGAAATGTCCCGAAATACATTATAACCAATCTAAATTTTGCCTCGCCATCTAGCAAGATCATGGATATTAGAAACGAGCTTTGACAGGCCATTAGCGTTACTTACTTGATAACTGTATACTTGGAATACGTCTGATTTCATCATAGTCTTGATCACCGAAGGTTTCCCAACCAAAGAGTCCTTGTCACACTAAGTGATCGTCTTGTTTGGGCATATCTTGTACTACCTTTCTCTATTCGTGAAACTTTGGCTGATAAATAGCATTTTATTTTATAAATTTCCAAGTCACTGTGTATCGATTCGGAAGTTTAATATGAGTTAACCACATAAGAGTGTGAAAAGCAAGGGTTAGATGCACAACACATTTAGAACTCATTCAAAATATCTGAGGATGTTCAAGGAAGCAAACGTACTTTTCCATCAAAGAGTGCATAATCTACCGCTGAAACTCGAATAACATAACTGCTTTGTTTCAACAGAAAGAAAACATTATTATTATTATTATTATTATTATTATTATTATTATTATTATGCCATCAAGTCAAATACCATAGGTTGGATTTATCAAAATTTTAATTTCCACATTGTATTATAGTCTTTTTTGAGTCAGGTTAGTAAATATATTCGTTTCAACCCCTTTTCAATAATCTACTTAAATTCTGAAGGACAAGGTCAAGGGTGACGATATTGTGATAGTGGCAGCAGATGAGAATAACCTTGTGGACGAAAAATCCCTTGAAATCATCCCAACAAAGCCTAAACGTCACAAAGGAAACATTGTTTTTGAGGTCGAACATTTCAGCATGTAAGTACTGTTATGTTCTCTTCATTCTATAGTTAATATCTGTGCCTCAAACAGAGAAGGAATCTTTCATCCCACAACAACACTATCCGCGATATTCAGAAAAAGTGCTCGGAAAACTGACAGCAGTACTCAATAAAGGCCAACACGAATAACAAGTTTACGATCTGAACACTTTATATATATATATATATATATATATATATATATATATATATATATATATATATATATATATATATATATATATATATATATATATATATATATATATATATATATATATATATATATATATTCTACGTCTATGTTCTCGGTCATTTATTTAACATAATGTTCGAAAGACAAACTCTGCCAACACCATACAAAAGTAGAAAGAGATGCTCTGTCTGTTAGGTCCAGATGAAAATATTGTCCTCCGGGTATATCATATATTTATGTTCTATCCTAGTCTTGTAATTCAAGCTTAGAGTCACAATGGATACATAACGAAAAAGACCATATATATATATATATATATATATATATATATATATATATATATATATATATATATATATATATATATATATATATATATATATATATATATATATATATATATATTCCTTCTGGTAGCCATGTTGCAGTCATGTACTCCAGTATGAAAACAAAGAAAGGTCGCAAAGAGGTTTTTGACCGGATCGCTGGATCGAGAGACAGGAAAAAGCCGTGTGTTTTCTTCTCAATGGTACAGAGGATTGATAACGATGAGCATCTGGCGGTAGTGGAGTGTACCACAACAGAAAATGGGCCAATAAGAAGAGAATACTGGGCAAACAAGGGATATGTGGAACAAGACATGCCTGAGTCTGGAACCTTCATGATGGAACCTAGTCAAGAATTCCAGGTTGGTTCAAACAACAGAGAGAGAGAGAGAGAGAGAGAGAGAGAGAGAGAGAGAGAGAGAGAGAGAGAGAGAGAGAGAGAGAGAGATAACTCTGTCATGTCGAGTTTTAATATAGAACACGAATATTTTTCCAAGAATTCCAGGTTGGTTTAAATAACAGAGAGAGAGAGAGATAACTCTGTCATGTCGAGTTTTAATACAGAACACGAATATTTTTCATAACTTTAAATGAAAGCGAAATTTTAACAAATGTCTCACTTGTTTTGCAAATAATTTTTTTGAGTTTCTGTCAAAAAGTCCATTTTCTGGAATCAAAAAGGATTTAAAAGGCATTCATTAGGGATAAATGCTGCAGACCTTAGACGAACTATTTTCTGCGTCAAAAGTCAACATAAGTACTCCGGAATCTGTGTAAAACTTGTCCTGGTCATTAAACAATAATTTGTAGCCTGCGATCATGCGTAATAAATGACATCAAAATCAATGCACTGATTAGTGGGGGTGGGAGGGAGGAGGAGATTCTAGGTACGAAATAATAATATATTCTGTTTAAAATTATGAATAGAAAAAGCTTGGTCTCGCACTAATGTATATCAATGTCAACAACGTGAATGACTTTACAAAGATACAGCTAATCCTCCGTGCAAAAATGGCTGTTCTTTTAGGTTTCACTTCCATGATTCTCGTCTTGTTTGCATGTTGAATGTGATCCAAAACGATGCAGCGATTCATGGAGGTGAGGGAAAAGATTATGAGTGAGGAATAATGAAATATCTGTTTAAAACAGACGGTAATAGAAAGGATTTGTTTGTTACCTACACATCTGAATGTCAAGGTTGACCATGATGGAGTCAAGCTTCCTAGCAACAATTATTTTAGTCTACACTTCCATAATTCTCTTCTGTTTTGGAGAATATCCGTAATACATAACATACCAAAAGCTCTCGTAATATCATGAAAGCTCAATACATTTTAGGTAAACTTCAGCGGAAACATTAAAGTGTTGGGTGATGGTGGAGAGAGAAGACTTACTTTTCTGCCCAAAAGAACAAGCTTCCAACCCTACCGCGCCGGTCTGAAAGAGCACGAAAAACCCGCAGTAGGGGTGATAAATGTGGTTCGCATTCAACGAGGAGAAGATGGCACCAAGACGGATGAACAAGTGACAAGCCTACCAGTGAAACTACAAATAATTTCAACCAAAAATCTAACGAAAAGAGGATCTACGGCATCCCTAAGTTATAATGGTAGGAACCCGCATTGAAAAGCTTTTCTCAGGGATGTTTTTCCAAAGAAAGCAAAAACTGAAGTTAAAATATCAGCTTCCCTAGATGTGTCCTTTGTAAGCATACCTCCAAAACTCCATCCAAAATTGTCTTGTGGTTCACATAAACGTGAAGCTGATAACCGAATCCCATATACTGTTAGTCAATAGTATTTTGAAATAGTAGCATACGTTCTCTTGGAGTAATCAAAATTTGAGCAGATTCCTCTAGGTATAGTACTTATAGCTACTTGAAACGACCAAAGTAAATAGTTGGAGCTGTTGCACGTCTTTAAATCTCAGTATCTTTAGCTAGAAGTATGATCCACAGTGCAAAAATAAAAGTATACATAATACTAGATAATGCAACATTTGTTGCATACAATAGAATATCAACCTATAAGATTAATGATTCCCTTCACATTGTTATTCAAAGCAGCTATTTTGTTTATTTTATGTATCATTACGTGAATTCTACGGAAAACATAGCCCACTATATGGCTCCATATGAACTATCAAAAGTTAATAAATCCAATAAATTTAACGAGTCCGTTCAATGGACTTGTGGTTTATTTTTCACGAATCCATGATAAGGCCGTACTTTATTTTTAAGTGCTGAGTGCTGAGACCCTTCATGCTCAAAAACAAGAGTTTCACTCTAGCCGCTGTGACGGTTATATTGATGCCAGATTGGTACTGTTTTTATTTATAACCAATCAGATGGTAGTGTAAATCTTTTGCTGACAATCCCATGTCGATATGACCATCCATTCAGAAAGAATGGGGATAACACGATATTCACAATGACCGTTATGGCATCCATGATGGATATAATATTACCGCTGTTTCTATTTTACGACCAAATAAAAATCAAAGGAAGTCCTCTGGTGAAAGCCTCATCTCAATATGACTTTCTTTCCGGAAGAATAGTAATAACAAGATTTTTTAGCAAGCCACCATAGCGGTCATATTGGATGCCAGATCAGTCTTATTCAATTTAGTACTAACTAGCCCTTCGGATGTGTGAAGTTTCATCGCAATCCTTCGAGAGTCTTAATAGGCGAACGGACGGACGATGGACAACAGGACATCACATAAGCCTTTCTAGTTTATAACCAGCAGTACTAAACAATGTTGCATCAAAGATTTAATGAATATCTATGTACTATAAAATATGGTTTCTGAAAAAGAAGCGCACTATCTTCCGTACATCATTTAATGCATCAACAAAATATAATTACAAAATTGGTATCAAGCGTTCAACCGAAGTTGACAATCACCAGCTAATCCATATATTATATTGTAAAACAAATAGCTCCATTGCAACAATTACACTTCGAACTTGAGGAAAATATTGGTGTGGTTTCTTTATTAGCAAGTCTTTCCTCTATGAACCTTTTAATTATTCAGAAATTGCGGTAACAGTTTTAAATCAAGTGATCAATCGCAATTTAGCTTATCTGATCAGGGTAATGAGTGTTCTTTATTAATTTCAATTTTCAGTGCCCCCTTTCATGATCCTAAAACCTGTAAGTTTGGAAGTTCTCGGCCGGGCACTGACAAGGACCCAAGGGAAGCAACTCGGCACTCAGTTGGGACTCGACCCCGAAACTATCAGCAGAATTCGGCGAGAAAGTTCCAGCACTGGAGATGCCAATTCTAAGATCCTGGAAAGATGGATAAACATAGTAACGGATGGGCGGAAAAAATTAAGTAACGTGACCGAGTCCACTCTAATCAATGCGCTTAAGGCCATTGGCAGGCAGTCCTTTGCAGATGAATTAATCCGCGCGCGAGAAGAGGGAAGGATTCTTCGCGAAGAGGACTTCAAGGACTCAGAGTCAGACTAAAATGATACTTCCTATGTCGCTGTTTATCTTCGCGGGGGAGGGTTCTTTTTACAAAAACAAATCCTATATTCTCAACCGAAGTCTTCCAAAAAGAATAAAATCATTGACAAATGCCATCAAACAGTTTTTAATTCAGGAAATGATCCTCGACAATAACAAAACATATACGCTACAATAAACTTCACAAGATCATAAAGCAAGATATGTTGACACCGCAATAATAAACCGCATTAAGCAATTAAACGGGATATAGCGGCGAATCCGCGTCAAATGGTGTAATTTTATCGAAACGAACATGCCGTGATCAGTGACATTTTGACTCATCAATGATTGGACATTACGAAGACGACAGAGCCAATTACTGGTCTTTTTCCCACATCTTGTTTAACGGTCAGCAGGGTATAATAACAAACTTTTAAAATATGCATATTGTAGAAAGAAAGGTTTCAAGAGGGTTACCTATCTGTAAACTTGTCAAAGATTATCTTTAAAACTTTATTTTAAGATTTTAAAAACACGTATTCTATTAAGTGCCTGCCACAAAAGTTAACTAAGCAGTTATCTTTCCTGCAACAAATATGCATGAACTTGCCAGAAAGTATTTGAAGCTACATGTTTCGTGGGTAAAAATACTTATGATTGAGTAAACATTCCAGCAACTTGCTAGAATATCTAGTGTTAGTCTCATCGAATTAGAATTCAGATCTAATCCTATCGAGTAGATAGAATAAATTAGTAAATTTAATTAATTTTACTTCACTACACAATTATTCAGAACGCAGTCGTTTAAAAAACTGTAAGAATTAGTAAATCTAGATCAGTTCTCCTGAGCAAAGATTGTAAGTTTTCAAAAACATCTGAAATCCTATGGTGACATTTAAATTACTAATGTATTCAAAAAAAAATGTCGACCATTTATTAAGACAGACGTCTATTTAAGTCATTTACATCCAGAAATCATTCACCTTAAAACGAAAGCTGAAGAGTGGATTTTTGTACCTATCTTTATGTGGGAAGAAAAAAACAGAAAAAAATCTTACAAGGCGGATGAGTGGGCACAGAGGTAGTTTTGTCACAGAGGGCCTCGTTATAACATGAACCTGTCAAAGTAATTTATTCTAGTTGACCTGGATAAGACGTTTGCTACAGCATGTTTTTTCTCTCACATCCAGATATATTTTAAAAGAAAATGTCAAACACGCTTTATCTCCAGTTGTATATAGCCTTGTATTCCAAAATTATATCATTTTAATTTGACAATGACGCGACTTTGTGTAATAATTATTACCGACTTTTGTCAGACCTCTAATTCAAGAACATTGTTTTTCTGTCACGATGTTTTCTTGTGCTTAAGACAAAGAAAAAGTAACAAAAATAAATTTGCACTGGATATAAATATTATTGTTAAAGTTATTGTTGCCATCGAATTTAAAATCTAAATCATAAATTATGAGAGGTATACAAAAAAATAACATGTTACCTCCATCATTAGATCCTAATGTTTCTGCAACAACGATGAAGTTTGCGATAAATACATTAAAGTCGCTCGTCTTGTTTGTGTTATGATGTCCTCTATGTACATTGAAAATGGACTCAACCGGTCCTGTTTGTTACTGTAGATTTATATCACGTGACTTATGTACTTGAGTATTTCTTGTTTTTCTTGATTTGAACCGCATGCTAGTATCTCACTTTTCTGTTTATTTACAAAATATTTTATATGAGACAGTCTCCAACATCCTACGGGTTTGTTGGACAACTATTCGCGGCATTTTGATTTCTCATTTCTTTGTATGCTTGTTAGTTTGTTTGTCTGTTTGTTTGCTTTTTTATTATTATTTTATTTTTCAGTAATGACTTTCAACCTTAGGTGCATACATATCACATCGTATAATAAATACACATCGTTAAAAAAAATGTTATACACTATAACTGATGTTTTATTTTATTCCAATAATATCACTTACTCAGTTTGTCAGTATAGCACCAGTACATAGTGTATTATCATACTGTAGCTAGGACTAGCAGCCGAATACATACAATACATACATACATACATACATACATACATACATACATACATACATACATACATACATACAATACATACATACAATACATACATACATACATACACACACACACACATACATACATACATACATACATACACACACACATACATACATACATACATACATACATACACACACACATACATACATACATACATACATACATACATACATACATACATACATACATACATACATACATATTTACATACATACATACATACATACATACATACATACATACATAGATACATACATAGATACATACATACATACATACATACATACATACATACATACTGACCGACCCTGGCGCGATTCTCGCTAGAAGTCATAAGTCTACCCCGACTTTCCAAAGACTTCCATACAACTTCAGTTGTAAATTAGAAAGTCCAACGTGTCCATTCCATGCCTAAATTTTACTTTAATTAATGCAAGACCACAGATAAAACAAACTGCCAAATATCTATCGACCGCACATCTGCACGTTTTATCTTCATCATGTTTCCGTACCGCCAACTGTTCACGCCTTAGAAAATATATGAGTCTCCCCTAACAATGGGAACTATTTTTAACTCCGCCACCTTAGGCCAGTCAATGTATGCTCTCCAGGCACATTTCGCCAATATAACTGCACCACATTCGCTCATATGGCGACATAAACGGTATCTGCCAAGTCCCATATTTATTCTCTTGTGTAATTTACCGGTTTAATACCGTAGATACTGCCCTTGCAGTCACACCACTAATGTACACCACTAGATTTTAATATGGACTATCTTACGACAGGGACATTCATTCGGTTCTGGCCGGAATTCACTACTAGTGAACCATGGCATCATGGAAACACACTAACACTTCACTCGGTGAAGTTTGCTCCTAATAAATGGCTCATTATTTCGGGCTAGGAATATGTCCATGGCGCCGAATTCCAATAATCACACAAGTAATCACACAAATCTAAGAATTCCTTAAAACGGGGCGCTATAACCAAGTGCGCATACTCTAAATTTATTACAATACATACATACATGCATACATACATACATACATACATACATACATACATACATACCACTGTCCTGTAAACCTAATTTCGCTTTACACCCAAAAAAGACCGCTGCAATGTGTTGCCCCGACTAACTGTTCTACCTCCAGATACAACATCCATCATTCGGCATAAAGCTCTGTCCCTGGTACTCATCCTTGCAGAGAAATAATTAAAATAATAGTAGAAGCGGCTGGTGTACCGAGAAGAAAGACTAACCAATGAAGACGAGAAACAACCACTAAGACGTTACAAAGGGCTTTTTTCATGCATGCAGACTGTGTAACTGACACCAAGTCATGACAATCAGCAATCAATAAATCAGTACAGTGGTATATCTATCAAACACAAAATATGTTACATAACGGCGACTGGAAGTGTTGCCATGACAATCCTGGAAACAACTGTCAGCACGATATAGGAATTGGAATTTTATATACCTCTTAATATGCATGGCAAGAACTATCTTTCCACAGGAATTTAATGTAATCATACTTAACTGCAACTTTGTATCTCAAAAGTATGAATTCTTTCTTCGCGAGACTTTGGTTGAGTAACAATTCTATCCATCATGTAGTTATTCACGATTTTAGGTATCTTGTTTAGAACTTGTGTTTCAGAAAGCAAATTTTTAAGTTAGAATTTACGGAATTAAATGAATATGCACAGACTGTCCGTGTTTATAATTCTTAATTCAAATAAATTCATTTATACTGGGAAGTAGTTTGTGTATACAATATAGTGGTAGGTATATATCTGTAGAATGTGGATATGTATTGTAATCGTCCATGTTGTGCTCAAAAATCTGTATTGGATTTACATTTTGATTTATTCTCTTTTTAATGGATGTGCTTTTCTTTCTCAATGCAGCAATGTTTCTCACTGGTACGTTATGATATAGATATGTTTTCGTGCTGTCCTGTGTTAGGTTGTATGTACATGTTTGTGTGCAACATCAAGCACTAGAAATATTTTGTGTGGTTATTTAGCTTATTTACTTTTGTGTGGTTATTGAGCTTACATACACGTGATCGGTATTTGCATACGGGGTTAATACACCGTGGTGTTATTTTTGTTTTTTGTTTCTTGTTGGGGCTGTGTGATGTTTTTTAATGAAATAGACACAGTCAGGTAAATGATTGCGTTTCATTACCATTTCCGCTTTAAATTTGTGATGATATGAAGGAAGATGGATCGGTTTTATTTAATTATGTATATCTCCTCCTTTATATTTTAAATTGTAAGTTTGGCTTTTCACTCTCCTTTACTTCCTTTCTCTCCTTATTTTCAGTTTTTATGATATTTTCCTGAAGTTCTAACAGTCTCTAGCTGTATAAATATAGTGTATACAAATGTATCTGAACAAAATTATGCTACGTACATTCAGTATGAAAGGATCACATTAAATAAAAAAGATATGTCAAATCTTTGGACGAATTCGTGTCAAAAAAATAGATATATGTTTTTGCAAGAAACTCGTTTGACGAATGAAGCCGCAACCATATGAAAAAATAAATGAGAATTCGAATATTTCTGTCGAAACAGTACATCAGTACTGGAGTATGAATTCTATTCGACTCTTCGTCTCGGCTAAAGATTTAAAATCCACTCGGGCCTTATGACCATTCTATGCACATATTTGCAGGCTGGGCTATATTTTATTTTCACCAATGCGACAGGAAAATCTAACTGTTTTGCTAACCTTACTTAACCTATCTCAGTCTGGTTGTCGCAGTCCGGTCGTCTCAGTCGTGGTATCCAAATCCAAGCGCTAGGAACTACTTTAAAAAAAAAAAAAACCTGTTGTCTTCTGCTATGCAAGACGAAGTAATTATAAAATCAAACAACAACAACAATAGAGATATAAGAAATAGAAATTCACTCATAAAGAAACTTTAGGTCTCTCCAACTTTGATAACACACCGTACAAAACATTTTGAGAGAGAGAGAGCCACATACAGAAGCGCACACGAAGTTGAGCTATTTGGTATTATGCTAGAAACTACAAACAACATAGCGAATTTTATCCTATCTATAACTTCGTAAATTTTCAAGTTAGCGTCACCAAATGTAGCTATAAGTATCCCATTAATTTTAAATATTTCGTGTGAAACGATATAGACACGTTTAGATACATTTAATGATGCTGACCTGAAAATTTACCGAGCTATAGATAGAATAAAATTAGCGATGCTGTGTGGAACGAACTATAACAGCAGACACTGTTCCAGACACACAGGCAATATAAATCACTGGCTACAAACATTCAAACTCTCCCAAGAGCATCTGCAAAGCTGACAACAATCAGAAGTGTTATCTCAGACCTGTGTTCTTCAAACTTTGTTAAACACTCGCTGACAGCCCCAGTTGAATCAAACTTTGTAAACAAACGAAAATTCCTGCAATGACCAATCATTGTAGTTCACTCATCAGTCTACATGATATTCCAAAACAAGGTTTCCATCCAGAGTATCATTGTAGCAGTTATAGCAACAATTACCATATTTCCAAGACAGGAAATTTGTTTCCAAGTATATCATGAATTAGAAATCTCCTAACAGTCATTAATTACACACTTCGTTAGTGCTGTGTACTTTATCGTACCATAGCCTACTATATAACTTTTTCCAAATTAGTACTGGTTAAAGTTAAAAGTTTTCCGTATAAAAATATGAATTACTTATTATTTTATATAACATCTTTCGATCAAATTTGATAATACAGTAATAATATCAAATGATTTTATGTTTCTATTTTCTCATGTGTAGAACTTGTGTACTTAGAGTCGACCGGGCACCACATTGCCCTCATTAACATATTCTTATTAATGCGCGTTTACAAAAAGGAAAAGCACGTGGCTCGCGTGTGTGTGTGTGTAAGATTTTTAACGTAGCTTTAACAATTTTTCAGTCATATCGATACGATGTCTGCAGTGTGGCAGTTTATAGTGATGTCTAGCACTGGGGCATCATGCCGCAGACATGTATCATGATGTCCCACCCAGTCACATTATCCTGTCATCAGGCCGACCAGTCCTAACACTAACCTCTTAATGCTGAGCGCCTAGCGAGGCAACTGTTACACGTGGCTCGAAACGCTCATGATATAATACTTGCAACACGTAACAAGAATCATTTGTTTTTTTCTTCATTTCTTTTTTCTTTTTAAAAACAAAACACAACAGAATATATAGCTAGACTCCACTTAGATAAGTATTCAGATTTTCATGAAAGAGTACAAAACTTGATAACCTTGTTATAGAGCAAGAGGCAATAATAGTACCTGTGTTTTGAATCTGCTAACAATATTGCAAAAGTGCAGGGTTATTTTATTTTAATCTAAATGGAAAACATTCGGTGAGACAAAAATATATATGCTGTTGTTTGTAACAAGACTAGGAAATCCGAGTCGCGGTGTTACATTTTTGTCTCTCCAACCACCACCACCCGCAGAGCCTCGTGGGGAGACAAATAATGTAACACTTTGACTGGTATTTCCTTGTCTCGGTGCAAAGCCCAACACAGATGTTCTTAGTCTCGGACTGATTGATATATATTATTTTCAACAGAGAAATTATCCCCTGCCTCTTTGTTTAAATTAATATGCAGTCCAATGTTATTTGGAGCTCTGGGTGCATGATACATGCATGATACTTCAAACTTAATGAGAGAGAGAGAGAGAGAGAATTAATATTATGATAAATATTAATCTGGCTGCTGGCCATGATGTGAAATAAGAATTAATAACAAGTATAATTCAAATAAAACCATGCATTTTGTGTCGTGAACAAAAACGAAGCTTTGGAAAGAGAGATAATTGTTATAAAGGAAGAGTATAAGAAATATAAAAACGAAAGAAGCAAACATTATCAGCTAGTTCTGATCAGCAATTTTTTAATCAATAAAGTGGTAAAAATCTGAAAAACTTTCGCGTAGGAAAGAATACGAAACGTTGGTGGCAATATCTTCTTTAACGAAAATTGCACAAGCTTAAAATTTAGGAATTAAAAAATTACATTTTTATGAACAGATAGCGAAAACCTTTCTAACTGCTCAGATAATATTTCACAGAAACAGATCCTTTCGAATAATGAAACAAATAAAAGGTCGATTTTATTATATCTTGACCAGATAGAAGAAGTTCTTAGATTTATAGCTGATAATAACAACATAAAAGATTTAATAAAAATTTCGCTACAAAAAAAAAACAGAAAAGAAGATGATGACTATCAGAGTATCCTAATTCATCACACAAAACACAAATATTCAAACTTCACTCATTTTTCATAACTCTCTCTCTCTCTCTCTCTTGAAATATACCAGATTATTTATTTTGATATAAGAAAACAATTCTGATACAGGCTGAGAGGCAGCAGTGTCGTGGGTGGAGTGGCTTGTCCCAGTGAGGCCCAAATTTCCCATCCAGCAGGGGTTTTTTTTATTGGGAGGCTTTCCAGGCTTAAGCTTAGCGTGGGGAAGTGACTATTTGCTACGTTTCTGAAAGATAGATATCAAACAAACCTGCATGTCTATTGAACGGTAACAAGTTTGAATCCATCTTTGCAGAATCAATATAAATTTATATTTAAGTTTCTAGTGAGTCTTGTAATAATTATATTGTATTTTTCTCGTCAATCTGAATATCCTTACCGACAACCATTATAAATAGCATCTGCATATTCCAAACGATTTTGTATGAATGACAAATATTTTTGCCTAAACTTCATGCTCAGTTATCATTCACTTTTGAAACAAACTACATAAATCTTCTCTATATGATAACCATTATCACTAACCACCCAGGGGTAAATCCACTATATACATCAATGGCAAGGTGTCAAGCAAACCATCTAGTTCTTAAAGGAAGCAGTTGGTCAAAGAAGCGAACCGCATACGTTTTAATGAGATTAAATTTCACTAACCATCGGTTTGGACACATGAAGAGCTTCAAGATTATTAATTTAATCACGTTCTATTTTCATTTACATTTCTTACTAAGATGAATGTGTTCTATCATCAGAAAATAATATGAAAGACTTCATATATCCCTGGTAATATAGTCGTTGATAAATACCTTTAAGAAAGAACGTGCAATACAATAGATCCCTAATGAAGACTGGTTTAAATTCCAGTTTTCTTCACTGATCGATAGCTTTAAAATGCCATATATGGGGAACAAGTCTCGCACATTTTCAATGATACAAGAGTCCATGATGCCAAGCCACGTCGAAAGCCTTAGAAATATCACATAAGACCATGTAGATATGCAACGGCGGATTTCAATGTGATTTCTAAAAGGAGCGAAAAAGAGGTGATCAGGTGACAAGGAAGCGAGAGTGTGACGATTGTGAGAGGAGAGCGAGTGAATGAATGAGAGAGGGTATTTGAGACAGAATTTGAGAGATAGAGAGATCTTGAGATAATGGGAGAAAGAAATTGAGCGAGTGAACTTGGAAGTTGAGCCTAAGAGCGGAAGCGAGTTGGTGATTGAAACGGAGAGAGGAGGACATAGAAGAGTGTGTCAGAGTGAAGGAGAGAAGGGAGGTGGACAAATGAAAAAGGGGATTGGTGAGAGAGAGAGAGAGGATCATATATTCAAAACAAAGTCCCTCAAATGTTGACGTCTATTAAGTAGCTGAACGATAATTATTTCCACAGATTTCATAGGGTGCCACAATGAAACAATTATGTTATCTCTTTTGCAAATTGTCTTTCAAACAAAACTGAATTCTTCTAATGCTTTTAGGAAGGCAAATAAAATATAGTTTTAATAAATGTTTGCAATTGCAAATAATCCATGGAACATAAAGTTGCACAAATAATCATCACTTGATCTATTAACGTGTTTTAGGTTTTAAAGCTGAATACCGATTGTCTCTAACCTATACAAAAGTTCATTGATGGAAATTTTGTATTGGATTGTACACATTAATACTATATGCAAGTAGTGAAGGGGGGGGGGGCACTATACGGACAACGGGAATTATCATTACAGAGAGGGTCCTGGCAGTATACGGACAAGAATTATACGAACAAAAGGTTGGGCCTGTATACGGACAATAGGAATTGAACAGGGGTGACGTCACGGTACTGGACACTGGCAACATAGCTAAGTACATTTTCAGGTCAGCGTTACTAAAGGTAGCTAAAGCTACCTAACTAGTTTTAAATATATTGTGTGAAACAATATACTGTTTGCTACATTTCATGACGCTGACCTGAAAATTGACTGTGCTACAGATGGATAAAATTCTCAATGCTATGTGAAATGAACTATGACAGAAAGCACTGATCCAAGCACATAGCCTATAGACCTATACACTCCATGGCCTCCCAACTGTCTTAACAACTACGGAAAACTTAGTAACAGTCAGAAATGTGTTATGTCAAACATGCTTTATTCTAATTTTGTTAAGCATATCCACTGTGCCCCAGTTGAATCAAAAATATGCTTACATACATGGGATAGTCTGAGTTGAACAGCATCGACGATAGGAGGGTAGACGATTTTACGTTTGTCCACATCTTGTGACAAGAACAGGTGAATGGAATAAAGCGAACCGCTGTTATTTATAGTGCAAGAGCAGATCGGAGCCAAGCTCATTTTCATGCAAGTGGAACAAGTGCACTTTAAAGATTCGATGAGTTACTTGACCATGCCACTGAGTTGAATGCCTAAAAGATTTGGAATGACAGAAATGGCCAAAGACTATTTACCGCACTTTTTCAATACCGAAGCCAATCAACACGCCGTTCTACCCCATTTGCCTGATGCTCACTACTACAATCCCGACAACATGCGCACCGAAAAACGAGAAGCTTTCTACGCTTGGTACCACACTCACGCCTCGGACCCCTTCGACTATCAGGGCGAAATGCTAAAGTATTGTCGATCAGACGTGGACATTTTACGGAGTTTCTGTGGGACATTTAGAGAATTGTTAATGGAACACGGAGGGATCGATCCTTTGAAAAAAGCCTGCACCATTGTCAAAGCGTGTTCCTTAGTGTACCGCAAACGATTCATGTCCGAGAAGACCGTGGCTATCATCCGCCCTCAATCGAGAATTTAGGAGAGTGAAAAGACGATTGGAACGTATTCGGTGGATGGCTGGGAATTAGAAAACCCAAAGATCGTGTACGAGTTTAACGGATACTTAATTCACGGATGTCTGACCTACTACCCTCAATGGTACACTAAAATTCAGTTTTTACAACGTACCGTGGAAGACTTGTACGAGGCCATTTGTCAGCGACTCATAAAGTTAGAACAGCAAGGATACCAAGTGGTGGAAATGTGGGAACACGAGTACGATCACCGTTTGCAAACCGATCCCGAATTTAAGAGCATCGTAGAAAATTACAAGTTGATGAACCCTTTGAACCCGCGAGGCAGTTTGTATAGAGGACGGACGAATGTCACCTGTTTGCTGTACCAAACCAACGAGGAAAAAGGAGAAGAAATAAAATATTTGGACGTGTGTTCGCTGTATCATTATGTGTACAAATATTGTCACTTTCCCGCAGGGCATCACACAATTGTTGACGGAACACGTCGACCTGGACAACATTTAACAGTACGAAGGATTGATTAAATGGAAAATATTTCCTCCCACGAACTTGTACCATCCAGTTTACCTCACCATTGGCAAGGAAAACTGATGTTTCCTTTGTGCCGTACTTGTTCCGACACGTGCAAACAAGACCAACCTTGTCAGCACACCCAAGAAGAACGCACCTTGACATGAACGTGAGTCAGCGTGAAATTGTTCAAAGCTCTGGACCTGGGATACCAAGACAGAAAAATACCACAAGGGCGAAGAAACTCAGAAAGGCATTTTCGCAGACTACCGTGGATGTCTTTTTGAAGCTGAAACAAAAAGCAAGCGGATATCCTTCCTGGTGCCACACTCCCGAAGACCAAGAGAAATTCAAATAAAAGGACTTTGAGCAGGGGGGCATCACTTTAGACCAAATCGAGATCACATCGAGAAATACGAAGGAATGTGTTCGTTTGCCAAAGTGATGCTGAATTGTCTGTGGGAAAATATGACACAACGTCCGTGTTTACCCAAGACGTAGTATTTGACAGAACCTTACCGCTACTTCCAGATGATTCACGGCAAAACCAAATACATGAAGCACGTGGACGTCCTTCGTGAAGACTTGATCCTGGTCAATTACGAAAAAGAACTGGACTTTGTACAGGCCGACGAATTTGGAAATGTCATTATTGCGGCTTACGTGACAGCCCATGCTCGCTTAAAATTTTACGAAGCTTTGCAACTGTTAGGAGATCGTGTGCTGTATTTTGACACGGACAGTTGCATCTACATCGATCGCCGTGCTCACCGTCACCCTTACATTGAAGGAGGTCGTTTAGGAGCCTGGACGAACGAGCACCCCAATGACAAGTTTCTAAGTTTTGCTAGTGGCGGTCCCAAATTTTACGGCTACGTATAATGTAACCCACAAACAGAAGTGCACACCGAGTGTAAAGTGAAAGGATTGACTCTCAATTATCGCACCAGCCAAGTGGTGACCTTTCAGGTACTGAAAGAAGCCGTGCAATCTTGAGAGGATCGACATTTTAAAATGACAACCTACTAACCGCACAAGATTGTATGCTTACCAACACATCAAATCGTCAGTCGACCTTTGACAAAACTGTATCAAATCGTGTATCAGAAGCGTGTGCGACTACCCAATCACTTCACTTTACCGTATGGACACTCTTGTATTAAAAAAATGGTTCTAAGACGATAGCCACCAACAAGAAGGATGACTTCGACACAGCAAGAATCGATCTAGAGACCTACTGAGAACTCCAAGTTCAAACAATACAATTTTCACGTCTTCTTGCCTGACTATTGTGTTTGTGCCAGACGATTGGAAACATTTAAAAAAATGGCCCACGAATAGGGAAGGATTGCCTACTTCGAATGTTTTAGCTATAACAGGATTTGTCTACTTGGGGCCTGAGACTGGATTGGGATACGAAGTACAGTGTTTCAGTTGTGGTCTAAGGTTGCGTATGGATCTATGTATCTATAACGATTCAGCTATTCTCACGATGGTCTCCTCACTGTTGTTACCGTTAAATGGCCCTTCCACCCATCACACTACGGTACATTTATTACAGTACCTTAGAGAAGGTAGTACCGTTATCCAGGAAGAAAAAAAAGGAAGACTTCCAAAACTAGGCATAAAAAAGGAAAGATTTACAAGCTCGAAACTTCATTACAACTAGTATAAAAAGGAAAACTTCCAAAACAGATAGATCATTGTGATTACCAACACCAAGCGAGAAAGACGAATCTTAATAAACAGACACAATTCAAGTTCGGTGATTCTCAAGTGGAGTACATTGCTGTGTCTTGCGATGACAGCGATGCCGTACGCTGTGACCTTAGTGATTCAGTACCACATCATGGGAACTTCGTTATGACTACTTCTGCAGGTCATCATAGGAACTTTGCTATAACTACTGCTACTACTACTACAATATCTACCATAGAAAGTGATACTGTGCGTGTCAAACCTGACGAATGAAAAAGCGATACCACGCGTTATCGTACACCTTATCACTCTACTGGTTTTCATTGTCAATGTCATCCTCAACGTTAAACCATGCGGCTACCACCCTTCGGATGTCAACCATGCCTGAGCAAACTACTGAGGGGTTCACCGTACCCTCACCCAAATGAGCCTGTGAAGGTCGTTTCCAAACATTCCAAGGAAAGTGGTCTATATATATGGGAGGACCTACCCCCGAAGAATTAGCTAGAGCCGGATTTATCTACTTGGGCGTATTTGATAAAGTCCACTGCTTCATTTCCGGTGTATCACTTTACCGGTGCGATCATAAAGTTTCGGCTTGCCTGGAATATGTTTGATGGTCTCCGAACTGTCACTACCTACCTTTAATGGGACGACTTCAGTAATCTCTTGATGGATATTTTACAAGAGAACATTCGTAGTTTATCTGTGGAGTTTAGAGAACTCATTTACCGAGAGTTTCTCAAAATACAAGTCAAACGCAAAGAACAATTGCATCCGTTACGTCACCAATGAGGGAACCACTGGTACCTGAATGATATAAGAGGACTGATTCATTTGAAAGCGTTCCAATGGTCAGACATTGATCAACTGACCAAGGACCAGAAGTCTTTGGTTGCTACTTATCCTACTTCTTATAAGCTAGCCATGCCAAGACTTTTATCATTAGTGATACAACAATTGCCGTTGAAGGAAATCAGTGACAGTATTCACACTGTGGTGGATTACCAACGCATTTTACAAGAACTGTAACCAATGAATTTAGATCGACTTGTGGTGTGTGTCTTTGGGATTTCCTTTCTGAGATTTCGTTTATCAGCCGATTTCTTCTGGTCTTTTTACGATCTGTATTGTGATGTACTGCCAAAAAAAGGCGTGAAAGTGGTACCTTTAAATGTACACCAGCGACGCATTCTGTTAAAAGTCTTGCGCTTTCATCTTGATATCTACTATTAAAAAAAAGATTCGTCAGCTTTTAGTCACTGAAGATGTTTGTGTGTAGCTTGTCACATACACCCTCGCTGGCTAGATGTACGTAACTGGAGAAGTATTCGTTTCCAGGCTTGGACATAAGAAGTGGCAAATTATGCCAATGATGTGATCATCAATTTAAACAATCAGTGATAAAAGTAACTTTTAAACCTGTGTTAGTCGCAGTGCAAAAGAAGAACACTACACCTAGGAAAACCACTCAAATCCGGACAGGACTGTCATTGACATGGACATCACCGAAAAGCCATTCTGGCAGGACACCTGTTTGACTGTGTCAAGTGTTGAAGAGACTCTAAAAAGATTACCCAGTGTCACGATGCCTTTGTCTCAACTTCTTAAAGAATGCGTTCTTCGCCAAATGGTCAAAAAGAATATACCCATCTGTCAGAATAAAAGGATGTTGGTACAGCGCGGAGGAATTTTGTCCATATTGTTAGGACACTTGCTGAAATGAGTATTGGGAACAATGCTGAGAGGGCTCATGGGAGCAAGATAAAAAATAACAAAGAAGATAAAAGGGACCTCTGAGGTAACAAAATCTCAGACGTGACATTTGGAATCCGATGGAAGTACGAAAACTAACTTTAGTGCCTTACAAACGATGGATGGAATTCCATCATTGAGAAGAACATCTTCCCCGCATTTACCTCCCAATCCTCATTTGACAGAGATGTCCCAGTTACAACACGAATTGCAATCGTTAATGGATCGCAGCAATTTGTTAGAAACGGAAAAATCACAACGGTACGGTCAAGTGTTGCAGCGACTTCAACTCTTTCACCAGAAAGCTTTAGGTGAAACAACTCGACCGACTCTAACAGATTTTAGGACCCTGATGATGCGTCCATCACCACAACCGCCAGTTACCAAGACAGATACAGCCCCACGGATGCCTGAGGAAGAAGAGGCACGGGAAGTCAAGCACTGTCAGAAGCTCCCATCCCTAGTTAGATTGCAGCTTCCCTGTTGACCCCTTCCCCCACACCCCAACTAGAAGAAATCAAACCTTGGGCTAAGAAAATGATGTCCAAACCTCCTTTGACAAAAGTTAATAAGAAAGAAGAGAAACCAGAAGTGAAAAAGAAATCAAGACAAAAGCCATCCCATTACAACCACCACCACCACTACCCTCGACTTCTACTCACATGGCACGTGGGACACCTAAAACCACATCATCAGTGAAGAGTGTGTGACTTATTAAAAATCCTGATGGAGACATTGTTAGCCAGCATTTCCTAAGATTCGTCCCATCCTGCATGATACATGTCTGCGGCTTGATGCCCCAGTGATATACATCACTATAAACTGTCACACTGAAGATATCGTAGCCATATGACTGAAAAAATTTTAAAGTTGCGTTAAAAATCCAAATCACACATACACACATACACCATCCCATTCAGCGGGATATGGAGGAGTTCAGAATTTGTATCGTGCTGCCAAAACCCGACTGAAAAGTGTCCGTTGACCTCAAGTGCAACGATGGTTACAAGAACAAGCCACGTACACCTTACACAAACCCATTCGACAGAAATCGCACCCGAGTGGAGAGCATCGATCATCAATGGCAAGCCGATTTAGCCTATGTCTCTCATTTGGACACCTATAATCGTGGCTACAAATATTTGTTTTATGTCATCGACCTCTTTTCCATATCTGCATGCGTCGTGATATTGACTTCCAAATCGAGCACTGAGTTAGTGTGGGCCCTAAAACTGATGTTGAAACAAAGTGGTCTCACCCTCTTCCATGGAAAACCGGCAAAGGCACCGAAATTCTGAACCAATCTTTCCATAAAGAATTAAAGACACGAGACATTCGCTTTTTCATCACCAAGAATCCAGAAACCAAAGCCAGCATACTGGAAAGTTTTGAATGTACCTTTTAAGAACGCATGTGGGAATATTTTAGTCCTCAATACACTCTCAAGTACATCGACGTCTTACCGCAACTTGTCAAAGCGTACAACCAATCTTACCGTCAAGGCATCGGATGTGCCCCCCCCCCCAAGAAGTGACTCCTGACAACAAAGTGACTGTCTTTGAGTGCCTGTTTGGTGCGTCCCCGACTGTGGCTGTCCCCACAGAAGGTAATGTGTTGATGACGGTAGATTGGATGCGCATTGGCAAAACCAAACGCACTTTCGACAAAGATTACTTACTCCTCTTTACCACCGAATTGATCCGTGTCACTGGAAGAGTACGTGGCCGTCATCCTACTGTCTATAAATTGGACGACATGAACGGGAAATTGTTAAAAGAAACGTTCTACTTGCTCGAGTTACAACGTATGACCCAAAAAGAAGATGAAGTGTACGACATCAAAAGTATTCTCGATCGAAGAACCCGTAAAGTGGGAAAAACACGTGTCAAAGAAGTCAAAGTACGTTGGAAAGGATATCCTACCAGTTTTGATTGTTGGATCGACGCTTCGCAAGTCATCGACTATAAAAAGAAGTGACCATAATGCCCTTCAACACAGCCTCAACCACGACAGTGACCACTCCTTCACCGCGTTCTTCTCTGCAAGATCTACACAAGCAACCCTTGTGAAATTATGTGGAGAACGTGTGACTAAAAGGCAAATCGTCTTTTCCTGCCAAACCTTTGTTGTGTATTGTGTCATCGGTGCTGACATTGCCAATGTTAGTTTACAACAAGGAGACAAACAATTGTGGACCATTTTAATTAGCAGTTGCATCGGTTAATTTCACCCCATGCCTTCCCTGAAATACCCTAACGGTTACAACGAGAGCCTTGCGTCCAACGTCAACAACCCTCTCAACAATCACCACTGAAACAACAATAGCCCTCTTTTGGACACTCTCTGACCTCCAGTGACCCCTCGGACAGCAGACCTCTGGAATTATGAACAACCAATTTTGCTTAACGTTACCCGACGACAGTTCCATTGATGTGTTTCCTAACAATACTTAATGCTGTTTCACAGACAAATTATCGCAGGCCATTCAATTGGATCACAAAGCCCATTGGGAAGTGGCTTTGGTCGAAATCATTTATCCAACACAAGTACAAAACATCACTGAAAATCAAAACACATTCGACGTCGAAACCCTGAACGAACAAGTGCAACAATTCATGAATGACAACGTGTTTTCAGGTATCCAAATTTCAGCAATCAGTTCACCATTCACCATATATACTGTGAAAATTTCGGCAGCCTATTATTTTAATGGACAAAATTTGGCGGACACGATTACTTCCAGGTTCGATGAAGTGTTTGCCAAAGCCCTGGACAAAGACAAACGAAGTGTCACATTCGAGTACCATAAAGTGGCTCGTCGTCTGCTGATGAAATTTAAGGATACCCAAAAGTTGTCCATCAGGTTTAATGATAGTCTGTTTGAAATTTTGTGTAGAGACACAAAAATGATTCAGAATTTAAGCCCGAAGATCAACAGCAATACGGAATTTTACAAGTATTTTCGATCCCCTGTAGAACTGAACAAAGGATATTATCCTGACACCAGGCCGACCAGTCATAACACTAACCTCGTAATGCTGAGCGCCAAGCGAGGCAGCTCTAAGTACCATTTTTGTAAGTTTTTGGTATGACTCGGCCGGGGATCGAACCGACGACCTCCCGCATCCGAGGCGAACGTTCTAACCACTAGGCCACCGGAGCGGTGAACAAAGGATTGAATTTGATATTTGTGTACTCCGATGTGGTGGAGTATAATTTGGTGGGACACACAGCGGCACTATTACTGAGAGTCATTCCATTCAAAGTGGATTATGCCACAACGAATGACGAGGAAGGTGGAAACGCGTATCACGTTCACCACGAATTCGTACATCCTCACTATTTACCCATCCGTATGTCGTATGTCGACACTGTCAACAATGGTATAAAAGGAGATCTGGAACAAAATATTCCATTCTCCGAAGGGAAAGTCACGGTGAAAATCCATTTTCGAAAATGATTCTCTAACGACTTGTAAGTCATGAATCCTGTGTACCGAAGAGTCGCTCGACAGCAACAACATGGTTTAGGAGATAGGCTGAAATCTGGAAAAGTGTCTTGCTTTAAACTGGAAAAGCCATTTTCGGCCGACGAGAAACTCCTCTAAATGCCCTGAATGCTGACCAGTCGGGCATTCCTTCTTCCCTCACGCATCAGCAAGGACAAGGTCGAAAGAGACAACAAAGCACCCCTCAAAAGGACTTCACATACATAGAGCTAGAAAGTCCAAGAAAAGAAGAACCGTCCGAGAATTAGATGTTTTTGATTATTAAAAAGAAAAGTGATGGATCGAGAGTCTTGTGAATGTTCCAAATCGGAACTCGATATGTTTGCCATGCCACCGACCATGATGACGATGCAAGAATTCCATTAATTAAAATTGTATCCCGTCTCCTCTTTCAAGGACTCAGGATCATCCGCCATCGGTTTGAAATCAAAGGACAGCCCGAAGATTATATCGATCTGAATAGCAGTTACTTGAAAGTCAAAGAACCCGATATGGACGGTACCGATCTAGACGCCGAAGAGGCAGAAGCCCCCATCAACAATTTCATGCATTCTTTGTTCAGCTCGGTGGATTTGTACTTGAATAACAAACTGATCAGCAGTAGCATGGATATTTACCCTTATCGAGCGTACCCAGAAAATCTCTTGACATATGGAAAAGAACCCAAAGAGACTCATCTGGACGACTGTGTGGTATGGAAACCTGACTCACCGGGTAAGTTCAACAACCTAGATGCCAACAATGTGGGATTTAAAGACCGTCAAAGCAAAATTGATCTAACCGTAGTTTAGAACGGAGTGATTGCTTGCATTTAGACATGTGGTTGCACGAAAAGTATTTGTTAAAAGGAGTGGATGTCCAAGATTGAATCGAAGCAGTGCCGCTTCCCATTTGATGGCTGCATGTAAGTCCGCTTACAAACAGTCATCCAAGAAGCCCGACTCTACGTAAGTCGCATGGAAGCGTTACTTAAAGTGGGAAACGACATCAGTCCCACTTTGATCAAAACAACCACCAAGTATCCGATACGACGCGTGGATACCTCCATTACCGCGAGACAGCTATCCATGATTAAAGATCATCTGTTCCAAGAATAGTTACCAAAGTGTTTAATCATTGGTACCGTTGAGAATTCAGCTTTCAACTGAGCCTACCATGAAAATCATGTCGAGTTATAGAAACTTTGACGTGTCTAAGATGGAAGTCAGTCGCGATGGCAAAACCTTGTGTACCAGACCCGTCCAACCTAAATGAAGTGCCGAGAAGAATTACTTGAGACCATACTTGTCCCTGTACAAAGCTACCGGACAGCTAAGGACCAACAGCAGCCACGATATTTCGTACGACGATTATGCAGGAGGATACACATTGTGGGTCTTTGATTTCACTCCAGACAGTGGCAGCGACTAGGGACATTTCCACCCTATAAAATATGGCCAACCGCGTGTGGTACTTAAGTTTAAAGGGCCACTGAAGGAGACAGTGAACGTCCTCTTGTATGCCGAATTCGACAATACGATAGAAATCAACAGTTTGAGAGAAGTCATTCTAGACTATTAGAAGTTATGGAAGACACGTATCCCTCATTGAGTGGTGGAGCCTCTTTGGAAATGGAATGGGAGGATATCTTAGAAGCAGAATCATCCACCAAAAAAGACAAAGACGAAGAGGAAATGGTGATGTCCAAATGACCAGAACAGAACAAAATTTAGTCTCCTGTGTTGCTAAACACCTGGCAGAAACCATTACAGGGTTGACCAAGAAAGATTGGTATGGATATCAAAACGATCATCTCAGTCAAATTCAACACGATAAATGCCTAACAATAAGCCAAGAAGAAAAATTGGACGAGTATCTGGATGACGCTTGGGGTCTCATCTCAGAAGACGCAGTGTTGCATCAGTGGTATAAAGACTTGCGTGATCATTCTTCCCCTCCATTGACGTATCTGGAGATCCGTCTCATCGAATCTCAGTTGGCACAGAGTACAAGGACAGAGCGAAGAGAAGTGTACTTGACAGAGATTTTACAGCAAAAAGTCAGGATTGAACTGATGACTTATCATTACCTGTGAAACAGGAAATAAACAAAACAAAATGGATACCTGAACTTTATTACCTTTTGAAAAACAGTTCATACACCGCTTCTTGGAATCCTGTTATGTGCAATAAAGATGAACTTACTCATCGCAAACCTAAAGACCATCAAGGTTATGTCATCAACATGGACGACAGTCATCTCCCAGGAACCTACTGGATTGCTGTATACGTTCCCCACGATGCCTGTGTGGAGTAATTTGATTCGTATGGATTACTGCCTTTGGAAGACGACATCATCGACTTTATGAGAAGAAATGCCCAGACGACACGATTCAATAATGTGAAATTACAAGGCACATATTACATGGTGTGTGGACAATATTGTGTGAATTTTCTTCATCAACGCAGTCGTGGATATCCCTTAGAACATTTGGTGACTTATTTTGATTGTGACTATTCTAGAAACGATTAAAACGTAGATCGATGGTTGTGTGACCATTATGGATATCTTGTCTTTAGCTAGGAAACGTAGTGTACACCAATGGCCAAATGACGCCCATTAGTTGAAGTCTAATTTGACTTCACAATGTTGTCATCCTTGTCAAAAATATGTTATTTGATATTCATTGGATTGTTATATTATCTGTTGGTTAATTGTTCGTTAAATAAATATGTTACGTTTTGAAAAAAGTGTTTGTGGTTTGTTTTAAAATGAACATTGTGAAAATATGCTCTTTGACTTCTCTCTCTCTCTCTCTCTCTCTCTCTCTCTCTCTCTCTCTCTCTCTCTCTCTCTCCTTCACCATCAGATGAGTATAGCGTTCCTACACAAATACTGTAGGGATGTTTTTTATCGCGTCCGCGCTTGAGACATATAAAGCAGTGCTGTCTCCAGCCTGACCATCAATTGTTCACTCGTCAACCCATGAAGATGACGTCTAATTAAGCTAAACTGAATGAAGCCCACGTGAATTTACATCGTGTCACGCAAAACCTGATACCCAAGCCTGAGGAGACAGATGAATGTCAGGATGTTAAAAGTGGCCCAAGACCTGAAAGAAGAAGTCTTCAGAGATGATATCAAGAAGGAGCAAGAAGAATGGACAAAAATATAGACTTATAAAGCAGAAAGAGCAGCAGTAGCAGCAACAGCAGGAGCCAGAGAGAGGCTTTGCGGACTGTCCAGTGGACACAAAAGAGTTCTCCTTCTCTTTCCACAGAAGCATCCCTATCCTGTCGGAATGCCTGCAGCCAGACAGGGACGCAATCTCAGAGGTTAATAGATTGCCATAAACCCAAACAAAACAGCCCTTTTCATGGATACTCCCAAAAATGTAAACAAAAAGAGATATTAGTCACATTGCCAAAATATATCTGTATTTGTGTGGATGGGTTAATAAACTGAAGTGTGCCTAAAAACACTTCGTTTCTCTGGTTTTATAAGATAGTGTGTGTGGGTGTGGGGAGTGTCAGTGTGTATGTATGTGTGTGCATGCATGCGTATGCGTGCGCGTGCGTGCGCGCGCGTGAGTGTGTGTGTGTGTGTGTGTGTGTGTGTGTGTGTGTGTTTGTAGGAAAAAGTAGAAGTGTGTCTATAAGCACTTACTTTCCCAAGATTGTAAGATAGTGTATGTTTTTTATATGTATGAGTGATAATAAAGCGTGTTTGTTGGCAGAAAGTGAACGTGTTTCTTTTAGGTCCGTACGTTCCATGTTATTGATGGTGGAGTGGACATTGTTATTTTTTCCTTACAAAAAAACAAACAAAAAAACAAAAAAAATTGTCCCTGCGCTAAAGAATATTTGTGAATGTGGAATAGTGTGACTATAAATACAAACTCCTTTGCTAGTCTAGTCGGTGTTGATAGTAGATATTGGGTTTTTTCTTCCCTCTGTGTTAATAGTATATTATGGGTTAGTTTCTCCCCTCTGTGCCAGTACTAGATAATGGGGTTTTCTCCCCTCTGTGTTGATAGTAGATAATGGGTCTTTTTCTCCCCTCTGTATTGATAATAGATAATGGGTTGTTTTCTGCCCTCTATGTTGATAGTAGATAATGTGTGAAGTTATTGTAAGGGATGTTTTCCTTCATGTCCGTGCTTCAAGTATATACAGCATAGCGTTCGTCACTCGCGCCATTCAAGACTGAATAATTAAACCATGGCTAGCAACAATCTAGATAAAATGAATAAGTTGCAGGAGGTGGTGGACGATTTGGGCATGGTGGAGGAAATGCTAGTGAGATTAGAGGATGGGTGCTATAGTCCCACAGACTGAAAATAGAGATAAACAATTTACGAAAAGCCAAAGAAATGCTAAGAGAAATGATAAAGGAGGAAAAGGAAGACAAGGAAGATCTGGAAGAAAAGGAACAGATAAGAAGACACAATGAGAAGGTTATGAAGGAAGAGGAAAACGAGAAGAGGAAAAAAGAGGAGATAGAGGAGAAACTGGAACAGGAGAAGGAGGAAAAAAGGATGGGAAGTAAAAGAAAAAGACAAATGCCATGAAACATTTGAGAAGATGGTGAGAAAATAGAAGATGAAGAAGAAGACAAAGAAACCCAAAGGCCCTTTCAGGGCCACTCCATTGCCTCGAAAAATATATATTCTCTCTTTGCCATATTGATTTATTTGTTTGTTTGTATATATCTCTGGTTGTCCCAAGAGTAAATCGTATTCAAGCTAGCCCCTTACCATACTGTTCCGCCCGACTGAGGTCAGCCCGTTGCAACTTTGTTGCCAGTGTCCAGTAACGTGTTCAGTTCCTATTGTCTGTATACAGGCCCAACCTTTTGTCCGTATAGTGCCGGTAATCTCTCTGTAATGGTAATTCCCATCGTCCGTATAGTGCCCCCCTTCGCTACTTGCGCATATGCAAGGCTGGAAGAAAACAAAGGTCTATCAAAGTTAGATAGTGGAATATGTTACTCATTTCAAATACATTTATCATTATTTTCGCATGTTAATAGCATAAATTATCAAACTGCACTCATCTATATTTCGTTTTATTGTCGATTGTAACTTTCATTCTCTAACGGAAAGCGCAGATTTCGTTTTTCATTACTCAAATTCATAAAACGAAAAGAACCCCACAAGTAGTCGGTCAAATTTCCAGTCTTTTTGCCATCTAGTAATTATTGGTTATTCTCACTATGGTGTCACTTGCAACAGCATGTTAAGACAGAATAATACTATCAGCGTTAAAGTGCCGTCTATTAATTATTGATTACTGATATTATGGTGTCAAAAGTTGGATAACATTCAGAGCCTTGCAGCTCAGTACGTGAATTTGTACATTTGTAAAATCAACACTAAACATTGCAACAGCAAATGCAAGATATTAAATAAGACATGGCACTTATTACGTCGATACTATATAACTTAAAAACGAAAGATTGTAAGGTGACCTTACACAGAATATTCAAGTACGGGGGGGGGCCGAATGATCTAAAGTGCTCACCGTTCCGGATCACTGCCACCTCACCGCTGTCTGCGTGGGTTCGAGTCTCAGGCTCGGACAACGTTGGTACGTGAGAAAGCTTCTCGTGGTTCGGTGGTTCTTCCTGGGCTTTTCCAGAGTCTTCCTCCACCAGTTATACTGGCCGCCATATATAGCCTATCATGTATTGAAAATGGTTTTAAACCCTACAGCAACAATTACAGTAAAGCAGGGAGTAGGAAAGGCGTTGAGCTGTTGAAATCTGGCACTGGAGTAAGACATGGAGGTCTAAAACTTTCAGTAAAACACAGTCGCTGTTAGTTTACGACTCTCCATTAGTAATAAAGTGATCAAGAATGCACTTTAGCCTGAAAATTATGAATACTTTAACATATCAAAATTCATTACCAAGAAAAGTGGGGCACTTTAGCAGCTGCAATGTGTAATAGGGAATATACATACCCTATAATGCACTCAATGCAATGCACTCAAAGGTGTCCGCTCCGGTGGCCTAGTGGCTAGAGCGTACACCTCTCATGCGGGAGGTCGATGGTTACAACCACTGCCGAGTTATACCAAAGACTTATCAAAATGTACTAACAGATGCCTCGCCAGGCGCTCCGCATTAAGAGGTTAGGCTTATGACTGGCCAGCCTGGTGTCAGGATAATGTGAAAAGGTGGAATATCGTGCTACATGCCTGTGGCATGATGCCCTCGGTCTTTTACGTCACTCTAAATTGCCACACTGACGACATCGTAGCAAAAAATGAAATTGTTAACGCTACGTTAAAAATCCAAATCACACACACACTCAAAAGTTTACAGCAATTTTATGTTATTACCCACACTAAAACTGCTTGATTTCAGCTCCCGTCATGAGTGCCCTTTAAGGAGAGGAAGAGCACAGACAAGGCATGGAGCAAGAATCACAGAAGGAAGACATACCATGCAGCTAGAAGTTAATAAAGCAAAGCGATGCGTACAGATGACGTAAAAATAGTGAGAGGCCATCTCGTTTTATGCGGCTGCTTTCTGACACCAGAAATAATACATTATATATATTTCTACATGAGACGCTACCCTTTTTATTGGTCACATTTTAATTGCAGAAATGATGGCCTTGTCAGCTGGGAATAACTGTAGACACTGATGTATATATTTTTGTTTAGCAGTTGATGCAAACATACTTATAAAACGACATTTTACAGTGATGTAAATAAACGATTGTACTACACTTTACATTCATATTTACATCTAAAACTAATCTTTATATATAAGATCAGGTAATACAATGCTCTCTTTGAGTCTTCTGTCTAACAGAACCTGTTCCAAGTTTTTCATCACTTTGGTATCATTCTTATGTTTATGCAAGGTTTTTGTGTGCTATTTATTCTTTGGACAAGGGTTCATGCTAGCATTTATTATTGTTCTGGCCATGTGAAAGAATCCACTTGTCTGTATTAGTCATGTGGCGTAGGACACTCCTCCAAATACTCTAAAAGAATGTGCCTCAATGCCACAATAAGTATATAAGGTATCAAAATCTGGTCTCTTTGATGACGGGTACCTTGTCATCGCCTTTTTAGAGACTATAAGACGACTAGTGTTATACCCTTAATGGAAACCTACTTGTTAAAAAAATTTAATAGTTCATGTAGTAGAATTCTAGTTTTGTACAGGATCAATTGTCTTTCTATATTCACCATTATTCTGATCATTAAATTACTTCGTATAGGCTACATATCTACAAGGTTCAGTTTCAAAAGGGACAAATGATTTTTAATTTTCATCTATAAATGCAAATCATAAAATAATAGCCAGTTACAAATGTAGAGGAGATATGCAGTTCTGGATGAATGATAAAGTTAACAAACTTTACGGTTTTAAAAATTATGTCATGGATAATCATTAGCATCTGTCAGTGTTGGTTGATACAACATACCGTTATGAGGAACATAATACATACTGCAATCGCGACTGAAATACCGATCAGATGATCCTTTGTAAGTTTGGGAATCTTTCATATCAAATCAAAACAAGTCCATGTCCAAGTATAACCAATAAGTTTTAAAAAATGTACATTTCAAACATAGGAACAATACATATGATAAGTGACGATAACGTTTTATGTAGGTAAAGCCAACTGTACGAAAATGAACATCGCCATTTCAGTTCTATATCCGCAATCAATCTTTTCCAGCAACAAAAACGAAAATGGTTCCCAAGACGAACCCACATCAGTCTATGTTTGGGTTCTTCGGTAGCTCTTCGACGTTTCGTCTCGGAAAGAGATTTTTAAAGCAGATGGGCTGTATTTACGCTGTTTTACTCTCGTATGTCCACCATTTGTTGTTCTGGAAGATATTAAAATTGTTACCACGTGACTTCTGACCCGCCCACTAGACGGATATAACTTTGCCGTTTCTGTGGTCGAGTGAACTTTCAATAAAGCGGTCCAAATCTTAAATGCATTTTCTATTGTTTCTTTTGCAACTAACTGACTGAAGATTTATTAATCATTGAATTGTTCTCAAATATAATCTTTGGAAGGAGAAGTTTTTTGGTATTGAGACCATATCACCACATTACGGTTGTTAACAGTAAGATACACTATTCAGACCCTAATAGTTTCATCAGAATTCAAGACACAGTCTACTTTCATTTACATGTTTTGATGATTTTGCTTTCATCAGAAAATAAATGTCACAAACCTCAGCATCACATTAGCGATAGCGTTTATATACGAAAGAAACAATAGGGTACCTAGCACAAATCCTCACGGAAACCCCGTACTTCTTGCCTTATACTCCGATTGGTATGAAATCATACATTTTATTGCGCAGACAGAGAGTCAGGCAGATAGATAACTTTTAAACAATGCCATAAATCAATTTTCTATGTTATCCATCCTCAATTTACGCAAGATAAACCACCATACCGAACATTTTTGAAGGTGTTGGAAATATCTCATTAGATCATACACATATATAGTGGCGGATCCGAGAAAAGGAAGGATTCAAACACCAACACGCCGTAACTTCAACATTACATACTTTAGAACCAAAAACATAGAAAGTCAACCGTTTTAGGCACAAACAAGCCACCAACCCCTTGTTCAAAATTGAATGTAACACCGTAGGCAAATTTCCTCGACAAGCCCTGCATATGTACTAATTGATATAAAACGGTGTAAGCATATCACCTAGCAAATTAGTCGAATGACATGATAAGGCATGTGGACTAATACGTTTACAGAAAATAAGGATAATCAATCTCTTTTTAATTTTGTTCCTAAGTAACTCAAAGGTGATAATGGTCGGAATTGTCAAGATCAGTCTTGACACTTCTTCAAACATGCACATGAAAGCTGTACTTTAAAAAAAATATATATATAGAAGAATTGTTCTCTTAGCGAATGTTCAAAGGCAACAGTTGAGGGAAGGAGACAGGGGCGCATAACATTAAGAAAGAGAGAAAAGCGGTCAAAATGAAGCGATGGGGTTAAGCGGGCAAGAAAAAAGGAGCGCTTGATAGAGGGAAGTGGAGTGGATGGGTGGGGTGGGTGGCGTGAGTGTGTGGGTGGTGAGTGTACAGGAAGTACAAGAGTCTCAAGATTTAATCTTCACGAAAATAAAAATTCAAAAGTTTAATCTAATTTAGTTGCTTATAAATGTTTTATTGATACATATCTGCTCAAACTGTGTGTGTGCGTGTGCGCGCGCGCGTGTGTGTGTGTGCATGTGTACGTGTGTGTGTGTGTGTGTGTGTGTGTGTGTGTGCGAGTGCTTTGGAGGGGGACATCCTTGCCCTATAGATCTTGCATTTATAAATGTATTAACTTTTTTAGTATGAGGATACGTGAGAGAGATAATTAAACAAACATACAGAAAGCAATCAAATAAACTATATGGACCATATGCTATGCATATCCCAAGAAATGGGAGCTAAGTGCCTATTCCACGGACACGTCAAGACAGCCTATCAGGGCTAACCTTGGCGGGTACTGAACCAGCGACAGGAGTTTTAAGAGTCAAATGCTCTACCAACTCAACTTCCGCGACGATCAGTGAACGGCGAGAGGAGGGAGAACAAACAAAATTTGTTGCAAATGTTTTTAAGATGTATAGAATTATTTTTTTTATTCAATTCTGAAATGAGAAATTTCTTCAACCTCTTCCTGCTCAAATCGAGCCATGGTCCTTCGTTCCAGTGATGGAGTAACGTAAGTGGACGGCACTATTTCACCCCTTTTGCATGCTAGCTATGTGGGGGAATACTCAAAAAACTAAGATAAAAATTAGCTATCTTATAACTGTTACGTATATTTGTTTTAATTTATATTTGATTTAATTTAATTGTTCGTTTGTTAGTTTTAAAAATCTTTTATTCCATTACAAGCTATTATAAGGTAACTTTCTTTGCTGGATTTTATATTGTTTAGAATACTAGTGCTCTAAATTAATTCTTGGACAATGACATTTATCGAAATCCATACAGGATTCAAAAACTGGAATAATATTTCTGTGATTCAACAGGAGACTGTTGACACTGCAGCACTTCAGGGGTTACAACTGACGTCATCGTCTTCCATTTTGGATTTCATCAGGATTCGAACTCAGTTTCATTTAGGACTTCAATAACAGGACTTCTATTTTTTAATTCTTGGATTAATTTTGGATTTGATTCATAAAACCGTAAGATCTTTTTCTCATTTTTTACCTTGTTTTTCTAGGGAAATAAATTATTTGTTAAATTTTACGAAACTTGTTGTCTTCACTTTTTTCTTGTTATGTTTTGTAAAAAACCCAAACACGTGCCACAATAATCCACTAATGTGCCATATGTGTTTGTAATAAGGAGCGCCAACATAATGAACGCAAAACAAAAGACATAGATCAGCCCCTAACACCATGCGCTGGCACATAGGAATATACTCTGTTCATGTCCTTTGCATTTGGATTCATATGTTCTTTAGCAATACACCTTACAATTAGGCAAGAATATTTGTTGCGCGAAATCTGTATGCTCACACAAAGTTGTACATACTCTATTAAATAGGTCAGCAAATACACATTAGGTCATACAGCTAATCATACTATTGCTATCAATATATCTTTCCATCTTCAGGTACTTTTTGCTTACATTTCAAGACTGATATAATTCAATTTTCAAGTTAAGTTTAGAGTACGTTGTTTAGTTCTGCTTGCGGTCAAAGCGGTAATACAGATCTTGCGTAGATTTGTCTCTATACAACGTAACATAATACAACTCAACCTAATGTCAAACAGATAACAATATTATGATAATGTCGACGACTGCAATCGGAGTAGATAATTAACGTGCTATACACAGGTCGTTGACCATATGATACACGAATCATTCAATCCCTTAATAATGAATACAATGAACCGATTTCAAGCAGGCAAGAAAATATATGCAGCTGCCAAGTAGTCCGCCCCAGTCATTCAGACTTACTGTTGATCATAGATAGTTAAGAATATATGTAATCATTCAATGCATGGTGGATCTGCTTAACAATAAATAAAACCTGGCATCGGATTCATAAAATGTTCAAGTTTAAACATGGAATAAACAAGAAATGTACTGGTCCGCAAAGAATCGAGACGTTTTCACGATGGCATTGTCAAGAACTTCTTTGAATAATTCACAACAGATCCAGAATAATATTATCGTAAAAATAATTAACACTTTCTATCTCAACTAAACAGTCCAAACGCATGTTTTTCCTCCCGAATAATATCGAAGAACAACATAAAACTCGTCTGCAGACTTACAACAGGAACACAAGAAACAAGGATGACTCCAAAATAGGAATGAATCTCAGTGCTCAGTTCTATCTTTGTATACATCTTGTACTATTTCGTAACATATCCTATATGACGGAGCTTACTACTCGTATATTCCGAAGTTGCCTCTTCATGTGGCCTAGCTCAACCAATGGGAAGTTACTGAATTCTTCTAGAACCGTCTAAGCTCCATCAGCCAATGAGAAATTAACCCAATGTTAAGTCTTATAATTAAGATTATTATTAGTAATTGCAAACATATATGCAAGCATCTATTTATAGATCATATGTAAGTTTATGTTGTTAACAGACACATGTCACGTGTGTGTGTGTGTGTGTGTGTGTGCGTGTGTGCGTGTGATTTGGATTTTAAACGTAGCTTTAACAATTTTTCAGTCATATAGCTATGATGTCTGCAGTGTGGCAGCTTATAGTGATGTATAACACTGTGGCATCATATCGCATACATGTACTCTCACAAAGAAACTTCCATTAAAAAAAATCATCAATCGATATGGACTTTTACAATAGTGGCCAAAATAATAGCGCGTCGAGTGAAACTGTCAGAATCGAGGGTAGTACGAATTTGTTTATCAATATGCGTAGCTTTCATTGCGAAATCACAGCGCGCGACGTTGGATTTTTAACGTAGCTTTAACGATTTTCCGTCAAATCTCTACGATGTCTGCAGTGTGGCAGTTTTTAGTGATGTCTAGCACTGAGACATCATGCCTCAGACATGTAGCATGATGTCCCACCCCCAGTCACATTATCCTGACACCAGGCCGACCAGTCCTAACACTAACCTCTATGTAAAATCAAATTCTAAAAGATGACACCCATTACTGAAACAGTCTATGATAAATGCCTACATGACCCATTTGACTTGTACTATACACGTACCGGTAGTTGCAATTTGACATGAGGACAAAATATGATTTAGCTCAGTTCTGAGTCCAGAAATCAGATTAGCAGACTGAGGAAAAAATCATTAATATCTAACAGCTCCCGTCATATAACAAGTCATAAAATGTATATAAATAGAGCAAACAACTTGAAAAAAGAAGCGAGGAAGCATTTTTCGAAACCTTGAATGTTCATATGTCTGAAGAGAAAAAGAAAACTAATCCAAAATATTATTGGAATATATTGAAATATATTGCGTTTTGCTATTGGACCGTCAAAAATTCCTCTCCTCTATATTAATGACTCAGAACTAGTCAGTTCTAATAACTTTCAACCATATTCTCTACTGACGATCACGAAAGAGGGTTGTCTTTCTTAGAGATAGGATCCCGGCAATAACTGAATCAATCCAGCTAACATAACGCGAAATGAAAGATATAATTACCACACAACAAAACAACGAAGAATGTATCTATTTGTAAATCACTATCTTTACTTTTTAATAAGTCGCTAGATTTGCGAATATTTTTAAATAATAGAAAGTGACCAAAGTGGTGCCAGTATTAACGAGCGATAACATTTCTATTCCTGCAAATTGTAGACCCCTATTCAGTAAGATGTTGTGTAAAATATATGTATATTTATCTCTATGAAAATTATTTTCTTCAAAAATTTCAGTCTGGTGTCATACTTGGTTATTAATATGTATGTCAGCTCATCAATATCTATCATAACATCTACAATGCAACTGACAGAAGTGCACTTTCTTGCATTATATCCTGTGACGTAGCTAAAGCCTTTGATAGAGTTTGCTAGATGGGATTAATACTTAAATTTAAACCTATTGAATGAATGGAAATTTATTGGCTTGGATAGATCATTACTTTGCTAACAGGGCTCAGAAAGTCAAGGTTAAAAAAGAATTCTCAAACCTTGGGCAATTCAGTGCAGGAGTAGATCTGGGATTAGCATTATGTCCCTTTCTTTTTCTTGTATCAATTGATGATATAACCGATCTTTGAAAATCACAGATTAATTATTTGCAGACGATCCCTGATTACAATGCATATCGATTGATACTTTTCATTCAAAGCGTATTCAACTAAGATCCTCAAAAAATAACGGATTAGGCAAATCTCATGCTTGTAATTTTTAATCAGTTAAAAACAGAGTGCGTAATTTGTTTGTTACTTCCTGTCGGAAATTTATTTTATCATCGAATGGTGTTTGGAGCAACCATTATTAAATTTAGAATGAATTATTTTATGATACACATTGAGTGACTGAGCAAATTTAAAAATGTATCATCGAAACATAACCTGAGTAAATATGTTTAACCTACATTTACCCAATTCTGAAATATATATATATATATATATATATATATATATATATATATATATATATATATATATATATATATATATATATATATATATATATATATATATATATACATACATACATACATACATACATACATACATACATACATACATACATACATACATACATAGAAAGATCTTCCTATAATAACTCAGATTTAAAACAAAATGTAAAATTACCGCTTGAAGCAGCCAGAATAGTTTATGGACTTCCAAATTTTGATAGTAGAGAAGCTCTTTACCTTGAGACTGGATGGCCATCTTTTGTAGAAAGGCGAAAAGTTAAAGACTGTTGTTTTTACAAAAGTATCAACAACCAGTCTATGAATTTTACAACTGATTACTCAAAAAAATACCATTCAGTATCACTGTAGAACCTCTTTGTTCAAAACATTGAATATACCAAACTTTATCGACTAATGGAACGATCTGCCACACTCCACAAGAAATTACCGAATGCAAAATTTATACTGCAGTTTTTTTAGCATTCGGAAATCGGAAAGCTTCGGTACTATTCGCTGAATTATGATCTATTTAGATCTAATCGTATCGCCAATCCTTCCTGTTCTTATGTATTTCCAAAAGAAAACGACCCTCGTTATAGTTTTGAATGCAGAACGTTTAATAGCGCAAGAAATGGGCATTTTCGTTGATTATTGGTAATGAATATTGAAGCTTTCATTGATTATTGGTAATGAATATTGAAGCTGATTTTGATATACACAATTTTACATACCGTACTACACGAAACACTATCTCTCCGTATATATCTACATACCGTACTACACCAAGCACTATCTCTCCGTATATATCTACATACTGTACTACACCAAGCACTATCTCTCCGTATATATCTACATACCGTACTACACCAAGCACTATCTCTCCGTATATATCTACATACCGTACTACACCAAGCACTATCTCTCCGTATATATCTACATACCGTACTACACCAAGCACTATCTCTCCGTATATATCTACATACCGTACTACACCAAGCACTATCTCTTCGTATATATCTACATACCGTACTACACCAAGCACTATCTCTTCGTATATATCTACATACCGTACTACACCAAGCACTATCTCTCCGTATATATCTACATACTGTACTACACCAGGCACTATCTCTCCGTATATATCTACATACCGTACTACACCAAGCACTATCTCTCCGTATATATCTACATACCGTACTACACCAGGCACTATCTCTCCGTATATATCTACATACCGTACTACACCAGGCACTATCTCTCCGTATATATCAACATACCGTACTACACCAAGCACTATCTCTCCGTATATATCTACATACCGTACTACACCAAGCACTATCTCTCCGTATATATCTACATACCGTACTACACCAAGCACTATCTCTCCGTATATATCTACATACCGTACTACACCAGGCACTATCTCTCCGTATATATCAACATACCGTACTACACCAAGCACTATCTCTCCGCTCTTATCCTTCCTTCATCCCCCTCATTTTATTAAATGTATGAACGTCACCTGTCTTGCCTTTTTTCCACAACTCTCGTATGCATGCTCGTTTATTATATCTTTATGTTTAAAATGGCGAGAAACGGGTAAGTTGAAAGCCTTGTTTCTAATCTTTCTGCCCTGTATACCTACTTTATCTTCTTGGCAAGAAAATGTTTAAACAAAAACACAGTGGAAGATAGTTACATTGTCACGGGCAGTGATTATTCAGCTGTTGTTAATAGGCTGAAGAATCATTCTGGAGTTCAGTAAAGGTTGTGCCAGATGGGACCCACATTTGTTAACAGCAGACCAAAAACAGATTCTAGTTGAAATGGGCAAACAACTACTCGCCATCTATGAAAATAAGGACCAGAGACGTTTGAATGAGTTTCAAGGTGATGAAACACGGGTTTGTTTTTCTGAACGAGGCTCCGGAGAACATAGTAAATTTTGGATCTGAGAAAACAGGCAGAGACCGCAAATCGATCGTCGTAGTCGGACTGCCAAGAGATTTCTATTTGTATACGCATTACTTTTCAGCACAATAGGACTTGTGGTTCAAGTACCTGTGTCTAATGTGACTAGATCTATTAATGTCTCCAAAGCGTTGATACAAGTGTGGAACACTACCGAACCACCCGTCAGCTCACCTACTCGAGGTATCCATCTAGTCAATGATAATATGTTAGTTGTTGGTTGAATTTTAAATGCACGTTCAGCCTTTTTGTTTGGTGATATCATGCCGAGGAAATAGGAACTAAGCGCTTTTTGCAAGCACTCTTCGATGAAGTTCCTCTCTTCATATGTGTAACAATGCACATTGAGACCACGTCCAGTAACGCGATATTTTATTTACATTATTAGTACAAAAGGATGATCGTGCATTGTTCTTTTGTTAATATAATTACGATAACTTAAAATTACCTTTGTCTGTTTCTTTCTAACTAACAAGATCTAACAAAGCGTGCATTGTACTTCGAAGTCTCATAAAAAGCTAGATATATATGAGCAGATAGCATGGTTTTATTTATGCAAATTGTCATTTTGTATATCATATGTAAATATTACTAAATTAAACTTTTTATTCGTACAGGCAAAATTGGATCAACGAATACTGAATTACTCTGGTTGCATAAAAATACGTGCCTGACTATGAATTGGCTATACGAATGAAGTGGAAGAAATATCTATTACATCTATGACTCTGCATTTATTTCTGCTCCAGACATGAATGCATTCCAGTGTGTGTGTGTGTGTGTGTGTGTGTGTGTGTGTGTGATTTAGATTTTTAGAGGACCTTTAACAATTTTCCTATGTAATGATTACCACCATAAACTGATTTGAAATAATCGAGTGTCCTATTTATATAGTTTTGGGGTTTTGGGTGTAATTCTGTTCATGTGCAGAAGAGCAAACAAAATGTTACTAAAAGCAAACAAAACTGTGCACACTGTAAGGTAAATAAAATGTTTTCTCTAAAAATGTTAAATCAGGGTGACATACGTTACGTATACCTGTACCTTTGTTTTTACCTGTACATTAGTGATCATATCACAATCAGCTGAATTATTAGTTGACAAAAGATTACTTGGAGGCATCGGAACATAGCTAATTCTGTAAATACCATGTAATTGATTGGTCACATTAGTTTTCAAACTTCCTCCTCCAACCAGTGAATAGAGAAACTGTGTTTATGAAGGGCATAATCCTCTCGTACCAAGGTCTGGTAAATATAAGATGTCCAGTGCGCAGTTTACTGACATCAAAGTTTAGTAAACATTTCAGGTAAGAAACTAGTATTTATTTATTTATTTATTTATTTATTTATTTATTTATTTTAATGCTCGTGTACCAGTCAGCTACCCTTATAGACACATTAACTGGTAAGTGAAATATCTCGTCTTAGCCTTTATTCTTTTGGTCATGCATTTATTCGTCCGTTATTTTGCTAGTTTATTAAGTAGGTAGGTAGGTTTGACAGTAGTCATGATGAAAGCTTGCTACTTTGGCAGATGACAGATTGCATGGCAAGTAGACAGTTGGGTAGGTGATACATAGGCTGGTAGACAGTTGGGTAGGTGATATGTAGGTTGGTAGACAGATGGGCATACATTTGGAAACAAGCATCCTGAACCGTTTTGTCATAAATACACCATGATCTGTAAAGCTTGTTCTCTCAGTATGTTTTGGAAAACTATAATACTGACAGCTGCATGCCTTTTTCACTTTTTGGCCATAAGCCATTTTGATGCCTTTTTCACTGCATTGTTGTTTTATGTTGGATATTTGCTGTATTGTTCTATATGATCACATGCTCTTTTGTGATTTTATTGTGCCTTATTATATTATAATATAGATCACGTTGTGTTATTCCACTCTGCGTTGCGATAGTTATGTTACATACCGTTGTGCCATGTTATATTACATTATGCAATGCTATTCTATGTTAGGCTATGGTTATGATTAATTTCGCGTCATGAGGCAATTCAATGTACACCATCTTGCTACGTCATGTTAAGTTAGGCTGCGTATGGTCGGGTCCAGCCGAGTTAGTTATGCAAAGGCTATATGTATCGTCTATTTGAAAGTAGCGATGATAAAGTGAACAACGTGGAAGAGTTTAGTGAGTCACAAATGAAACTTTCAAACTTTTTGTTGTTGTTGTTGTTGTAGGGTTTAACGCCATTTTTCAGCACAAGATAGGCTATACATGGCGGCCAGTATTAATGGTGGAGGAAGAACCCGGAAAAAACCCGGAAAGAACCACCGACCCACGAGAAGCTACTGGCAAGCTTTCTCACATAACCACATTAGCCGAATCCGAGACTCGAACCGACGCAGACAGAGGTGAGATGGCAGTGATCCGTAACGGTGAGCGCTTTAGACCACTCGGCCACTCGGGGCCCCAAACTTTCAAACAATCTAATGAATGAACGTGATATTTGCAATGTCCACAACAAACGTGAGATACGCAAAATTGAAAATGCCATTCTGATTATTTAGCCAACAGTTATTTAGGAGAAATGTTCGGGACTTTTCGTTAATGGAATGGCTCTGACTATGACTAGTTCTTTCTTGGGTAATTAAAAATAACATCAAAATTGATACGTAGGGTAAGGACTATCACATATATTTAGATACGTACCATTTTTTAAGTGAAAGTACTAATTTCGTGGGGGAAAATGCAACTGACGGTTTTCGTAGAAAAATAAAGGCCTCAGAGCCAATAAGTGAAGACGAAGAATTCTTATTTCAGCCGGCTGAATGTGTTGTCACACACCAGCTGCTGTGGAATTTTGCGCGTTCACTGTTGATACAATGTTTTGGATTTAGGCTTGTGATAGACACCATACATAATACGGATCATAACATAGCTAAGGGAGCATGCAAATGACCAGGCATCAACATGTCTTCTTTAGATGGTAGAAAGAATGGCAAAAAATATACTTACATTTTTGCATCTTGAATTTTCTCAAAATGTACCTTCTTAGTTATGCAAATCCTAGTTACATGAGCTATGATATGGGTTCTAAAGCTTGATTACGCATTTCGAAATTGTACTGTAATTTAGACTACATTCCAAGTGCAATACCATTCTCCATACTGCACTCAACATTATATTCCACAGCGTTATTGTGATAATTACAGTTGAAAGAGTTCACATGTTTTCTCACATTATGATTCCAAACATTCAATGACAGAACAGAAACACGCATGCATATGAGTCAAGACGCCTCTCTCGCTGCTCAAATCAGATGTACTTCATGTGGAATTGACACAGATAGTCACAAAATTTAACCATAATCGAAAAAAAAAAACCAAAATCCATTCATTCCAGACCAAATGAAAAAGTTGTTACAATGCGCATTCATTCACAATATGACTAAATTTCAATTTTAAGCAGACAAAAATCACATTCCTTTTGAAAGTGACGTCAAGTGCGCGACTGATTCTCCTGTGATAAGCATCTCAGTTCAAAAAATTATTCAATCATATTTTTAGTACTTGTTAATGAAAATGTAATTAATTTTAAAATGAAATTCTGTTTTGTAAAACGTATATCCATGCTTCGAGGTCTTGACCCCAGTTGCAAGCTTGAGCCCCTTGGGTCAATCTCTGATTGGAAGGATGGACCAAGGGGCCGATGTCAGTCGTAAATGTGCATGTGTCTTGTATGGCAACTATGGATGAAGGTATAAGATGAGGACCTCAATAGGTTAAAAGCTATCATCAAGGAATTACATTCGTGGGGTCTGGAAGCAACCTACAGTGAAAATATTAAACCATCTTTATTAGTTTCATTTATTAGGATGGTAATTCCTTTTTGTAAAAACAAATATCAGGAACAACTGGGCCAACAAGCATGCTGTTAGTTTATCTTAATTTTTAAGAGAAAGCCATTTCATCTACTTCCAATTTTCGGTTACAATGAAATTTAAATTGAAGAGAGATACAAAACCAGCAAAAGATTTTTTATATCTCAAGATTACGCCTACAGTTGCCTGCGTGCGAGCACACATACATACATACATACATACATACATACATACATACATACATACATACATACATACATACATACATATACACACACATACATACATACATACATACATACATACATACATACATACATACATACATACATATGAGAGAGAGAGAGCTAGACTTGGCAAATTTATCTCGTGCATTCAAATCAGATCGTAATGCAGACTATATTTAAAACACTTTCGTCCTCCCAGTTTGGAAACTCTTTGAAAACAATCTAAGGAAAATATAGCAAAATTTCTCGTTCAGGAAGGAGAATTTATGCTTCTACACCAAACACACTGAACAAATTTACAAGCTAAAGGTTGTAAGTTGTGGTCAGTCTACAACGAAAGAAAGCTGTTCAATACACCTATGCAATCATTTACCTTGTATTGATTGGATAATGCGATAAAACGTAGAGTAAACTAAGGTTTTTTTAAAATTAATAAGTAAGATTAAGCAAGTTAGAATTTTCTTTTATAAATACCCATTTGTTTTTAGATTAATCTTTTTTGAGAATCTGTATTTTGATTTATTTTCAGGGTTTAATTTGATCTCAACGGCCAAATACACTCAGCAAATATCTGAACTCAAGACTCAAGGATGGCCATTGCGAAGGCAAGTTATCGTGTCTGCAAAGAAAATGTTGTTTTTACCACAACTACGGTAGCTAGGTTGCTTGCTGTAGCCGACCTGTCTGCATTGCTACTAGTAATTTAAGTCCCATGTATTTCAGAAGTAAATGACAATTAATTGGCCATCAGGGCATAACCTAGACTGGTATTCAGTACTTTTTCTTTATTAAATAACTTTTTTATTTCTGAATATTTAAGTAGTACAGATTGCAAACGATGCACTATCAGTTAGGTATCTTTATCACAAATTAAGTTAAATACTTTCTCATCATCTTGAGTGGATGATATTTACATTAATGAGATACATCCCTTCACAAATTTATAAGGAATCGATCAGAATCTTATCTATATATTCTAAATATGTTCCACAGAAAGGATTCATAATAAGGGGCTAATGGTAGTGTAGTGGGGCACCCTAGGGTCAATGGGAATTATCAATACAAACAGGTTCCCGGCATTCTGGCGTCAGGGGAATTTAACATGGGGAATACAGGCCCGGCACCCTAGCGTCAAGGGGAATTTAACATGGGAAAAGGTCGTGGGCAATTCTGGCGTCAAGGGGAATTTAACATGGGTGATTTATGTAATATAGACAAGACTTACATTATACATATACCCCATTTTTTTTTAAAAAGTTGTTGAATGGGTTAGGCATGAAAGTCAATTTTTTTTCGATACCTATGAATGGCCCTGAAAAGGGCCTTTGGCTTCTTCTTCTTCTAATTTCTTCTTTGTTCCCACCAACTTCTTATTTTCTCTCCTACACTTTTTCTCTTCTTCTCCTTTTTTCCTTTCTCTTTTTTTATCCTTCTTCTCCTTCTCCTCCTCTTTTTTATCTTCTCATTTTCTTCTTCTTTTTCAATTTTTTCGTTCCATGCCCTCATCCTTATTCTTTCCTCTTCATCCTCCTTCTCCTCTTTTTCTTCCTTAAGTAGATCACTTATCATTTCCTCTTATTTTCTTAAGTTGCTGATCTCCATCTTCACTCCACGGGGACTATAAGAATAGTGATCCTCGTTTAGGTTAACTAACATTTGCTCAGTCATGCCCAAATTGTCAAGGACGTCTTGCAATTTTTTCATTTTTGTCAAGTTGGTTTGAAGCCTTCTTCTTTGCGCTAATTCCGTAGAATGGCGCGAACGGCGAACGCTGTGAGTTCTTATATGTAAAGCACGGACGTGAAGGAAAACATCCCCTACTTTTCTCTTCACATATTTATCTACTATCCACACAGTAATGACCTGACAAATAACTAACCATATTATATACTATCCGCACACGCGAAGGAGAAAAACAAACCTTTTTTTTACTATCTACACACGCGAAGCAGCAAAATTAAACCCAAATTATGCTATCCACACGCGAAGGAGCAAAAAACAAAATCCAAACACACCATTCACACACGGGAAGCAGCAAAAAAAACAAAACCATAATCTACTATCCACACACGCGAAGCAGCAAAATTAAACACAAATGGTGGCATTTGTCCTACCTTCGTACAAACTATCCCTCGGGTTCAGGGGGTCCACCCACTGGTACCTTTCTACGATGCATTTAAACTCGGGATCGGTTTTCAAACGGTAATCGTATTCGTTTTCCCACATTTCCACCACTTTGTATCCTTGCTGTTCTAACTTCAAGCGTCGCTGACAAGTGGTCTGGTACAAGTCTACCACGGTTCGTTGTAAAAACTGATTTTTAGTGCCACTATCAGGGTAACAGACGAGACATCCGTGAAATAAGCAACCGTTAAACTCGTACACGATCTTGGGGTTTTCTAAGTCCGAATACGTTCTGATGGTCTTTTCGCCCCCTCGGTTGCGGGCATGCTGAATCCATTTGTCTTCCTTGTCGCACAAATAATGTAACCAGCGTAGGGCTTTGACCGAATATTGACGTTTGACATAGTTGGTCGTTTGAGGGCTGGTGACAGCCAGGGTGTTTTCGGGCATGAATCGTTGTCTGTACACTAAGGAACACGCTTTGGCAATGGTGCAAGCTTTATTAAAAGGATCGACCCCTCCGTGTTCCATGAACAGTTCTCGAAATTTTCCACACCAACGTCGTAAAATGTCCACGTCGGAACGACAATACTTTGACATTTCTTCCTGAAAGTCGAAAGGGTCAGAGGCATGGGCCTGATACCAAGCGTAGAAAGCTTCTCTTTGTTCGGTACGCATGTTGTCGGGGTCGTAATCGTGAGCCCCAGGCACATGGGGTAGAACAGCATGTTGATTGGCTTCGGTATTGAAAAAGTGTGGAAAGCAACCTTTGGCCAATTCTGTCATTCCAAACGCTTTAGGTATTCGACTCAAAGGCATGGCCAAATAGCTCATCGAATCTTTAAACTGTACTTGTCCCACTTGCATGGAAATGATTTTGGCTCCGTTCAAAGTGACTTTAGGATGTTCGGTGCCTTGTTCCGTATAGTATCTCAAAAGAAACTGTCCATCGTATCCTGAGAAATTGTGGGCCATCACCGTGGCATGGCAATGACAATCTCCGTAACGTTCGATATCCTCTTGGCTCCACGTCTTGTCGATGGAGTCTAAGATCCGTTGGGCAAAATCGGCTAGCGTGTTAGGTAACCGAAAGATGTTTTGACGTATTCCAGGAAACTTGCTGCATTGAGGGCAATGACAAAAGATAGGCTCTTGAATGCACTTCTCGCACGCTCGGTGAGCCACGCAGAAATTAGGAATGTGAACGGCGGTCTCTTGCATGCATCTGAAATCGAAAACGATGAAATTCCCTTTCTTCTGGCCGACTTCCTCCTCTTCCTCCTCCACTGGGCAAAATCTGCTAACGTGTTCGGTCCCCGAAAGACTTTTTCACGTCCTCCAGGAATCTTGCTGCAGTGAGGGCAATGACTAAATATAGGTTCTTGGATGCACTTTTCACACGCTCGATGAGCCACACAGAAATTAGGAATGTGAATGCCAGTCTCTTGCATGCATTCGAAATCGAAAAAGATTAAATTGCCTATCTTCTTGTGGTTATCATCTTCCTCTTGTTGGGGTTGATATTTTTGCATGTAGCATTGATGTTCCAAGTCCACCATTTGGTGACAAATGTGACATCGTTTCTTTCCTGAACATACGTGTGCCTTGGCATTACTAGTAAGTATGCCTTGTCCACAGGTAGGACACAATCTCAGGAGTTAACAAGCACATTTCTGCTGTGAACCTTGTGTCTTTAGATGTTGTTGGTAACAGCCAGGGCTGACAAAAGTGCGCAGACAAGCAGGACAATGTACTCGTCCACAATGTCTGTGTTGCTCTCGATTGTTATAGCCATAGCCAAAATATCTCACAGTAATAACTGTATCCCATGAATCCAGTGATGCTGGTAATGGTATAGAAATGTTCATAGTGATAATAGACGTGAATGTATTTTCCATCCTTAAAGTCTTTGCCTCGAAACAACAGAGACCCGCGCACTTCTTGAGGGTGCACTTTCAAGGTGTAGCGTGGAGCTAGGACATTTTGCAATCTTTGCATTTCAGGAATGCCACAGGGTGTATCTTTGGACAGGCCTGCTTGTTGTAACAGGAGTTCTGCATCATTTCGTTGTTTGACTAAACACATCTGGTCTTGAGGGTTGTTAATTCGGGCGAGGCTTGTTTTGGTGTTACGAAGGTCGTCCACCAATAAGACCTTTTTGCGTCCAGTCCCTTTGGGAAGAGAGACGTGGGTCATGGACAGTGTCGCTTTTCCATCGGTGATGTGAAACTTATCATTGGATTGTTGCACGTGCTGAATCTTGTCTATGACTTTGGATGACTTTGGATGGGGTCAATTCTGCAGGACTGCAAAATTTGATCCAAACAGGGATTTCAAGCTGTCGTGTTGTATGGAAAGTCTCAAGCGATCGTCTTCTTTGGTTTCACATTGTCGTTTCAGTGTGATTAGCAAAGAATCCCACATTTCAGTGATGAAGCCCTTTGCTTTCTCCAACGGTACGTCGGTCTTGAAATCTTTAAACTTCACCGTGTAGGTGTAAGCTGTGGTTCTAAATTTTCTGGAGGAACGCTTTTCGGTCTCTCGAATGTACTTTTCAGGGTTTATTGGTGAACTTGAACTGGTTGTAGAATCGCTGGGTTTGGATTCTGGTTCACTCATGTCATCTTCAAAACCACTGGCATGAATTTGTGCCAAGACTTCAGCTATGGTACGAGGCGATAGATCACGTTTCTGCCTCTTACTTTCTTCTTCTTTCTTCTCGAATTGAATCGATCGTTTCATCTTGCCTGCAAAAAGTCAAATGACTACATGTTAAACACCATGGGTCACTTTATATCCATGACAGACCAGCGTATATATAAAAGGTGTGTGACTTGCCTTCCACTATTCATTTCACTCTCAAACTGAGCAGAACGATGGAAGAACCTACACAGATCGAACTTTTCATCAGAGCTTTGCGAGGGGTCATCAGAAAATTTTCTTCAGACAAGCCGATGGACTACTCACCCTCCTTTCGAGATAAAAGTCAAGATAAAGGGCATTGGTCTTCAGAGTGTCCAGACCGTCAAAAAAGGAAAACAGTGGCTAGAAGAGACAAAGGTCAAGATTCCTGTTATCATTGTCAAGAAAAAGGACATTGGTCCCAGATTGCCCTAAGAAACAACAGGAGCAAGAAGAAGACGAGAGGAATTATGAAGAGGAAGAAGAAGAGGTACCCTACCCCAAGGAAGAACCCAGACAAGTGCAGAAAGAGAAACAGGAGAAGAAAATAAGAAGGGGAGAAAGCTAGGAAGAAATGGAGGAAAAAACTGTGAAAGTGAAGAAATTAAAAAACAGAGAGAGTGAAGACAGACACAGAAGAAGCTAATGAATTTTTTAAAGTGATATGTTGTCAATTGAATTGTAAAAAATTAGTACCAGAATAGACCAGGCGTAAAACGTAAGTGTCTCTTGGTTTTGATTTTTAGAATAAGAACCTACACACACACACACACACACACACGCACACAACACGCGCACACACACACACCATAGGGGTAAAAAAGGGCTTTTTTGAGTTTTAATTGATGATGGCAATTTAAATACTATCTCTTTTCGAGAGATATGGGTGGCCCTCAATATGGCCTTTGGGTAATTTGTTGGTTTAAACAATCAACTTTAACTGCCTTAAGCCTTTGCCACGGCCAAGGCCTACTTCTGGACTGCGTATTGTAGATGATTTGGTAGAAATCACTAAGGGTGGTATGGTAGGTGTTGTCACAGGATTGGGTTGTTTAGCTCGGGAGGTCTTTTTCTCTTCGGCCGTAATAAAGAAGTCTGATACATTTGTTTCAGACTTCTTAACTCCACCAAGATGTCCAACAGTACCGTGACGGTTTGACTTTCACCCTCTTGTTTCTTTGCTGATTCTTCTTGTTGTTGTTTCTTTCTTACCTCTTCTTCTTGCTGCTGTAGGAGAAAAGCTTGTTCTGCTTCATTTTGCTGCTGTATAAATTTCTCAAATTCTTCTTTCTGTCTCTGTTTAAAATTCTCCGCGTGTGGTAAAGAAGGAGAAGGTGGCGAATTTACTGGTTCCGAAACAAACTCGTGAAAGGTAAGAAAATCCACAAAATCCCAATTTAAATTCACCTCTTCTGCAAGTAAGTCCGGGTTCACTTGGGTAGTCAATGCTATTCCATTGCTTTTCGTTTCCACCGCCGGTGCACCCCAATTCATCGTCTTCTGAGTTTGTGTCATGTTTGAAAACTGTCGCATGGATTGACTGCGCACAGACGCTAGCGCCTCTGTATAGGGAATGTGACGTCACAGACTGATCTCTTCAGATTGGACGTGGGGTGACTGAATTTTGTAACGCGTGTTTGGATTGGTCAACCAACTCAATCCGTTTCGATCCTCCCTTCCACTATAAATAACCGCAGTTCGCTGCATTCCTTTGCCTGTTCTCGTCACCAAGATGTGGACCAACGTGGAATCCTCTACTCTAGTCTCTTCAATGCTGTTCCGTACGGACTTACCAATGTATGTCCGATCATCGTGGACCTTTGTCAAGGTGACGGATATAAGTGTGTGGAAAAGAAGAATCTATGTAGAAAGATAAGGCTGTTTAAAGAGGGTTTTGATTTACGGTCCAGAAGTGAGGCACAGTTTGAGAAAAAGAAGGAGACCTAAACGATGCCCTCTATGTTAACATGGAATAAGGTGAAGATAAACCCAAAGGCCCTTTTCAGGGCCATTCATAGCTCTCGAAAAGAAATTGACCTTCATGCCTAACCCCTTCAACAATTTTTTTTAATGGGGTATATGTATAATGTAAGTCTTGTCTATATTACATAAATCACCCATGTTAAATTCCCCTTGACGCCAGAGTTGCCCACGACCTTTTCCCATGTTAGGGTGCCGGGCCTGTAATCCCCATGTTAAATTCCCTTTGACGCTAGAGTGCCGAGACCCTGTTTGTATTGCTAATTCCCATTGACGCTAGGGTGCCCCACTACACTACTGCTAATACTGATTCCCTTTTCTAAGTTGTCATATTAAAAAAATCTACACTTACTAGACTAACGTGTGTATCAATCCAAACGAAGTTTACTGTGGCGGTCATTTCATTTAAATGTACATCTTCATGGACCCTTTTCAGGAAAGGCCACTGGAAGAACATTTTAATCTTCATTGGACGTTAACTAGTCTGCGTGGAAAGCAAACGAGCGCCTGATCCTACATAAGTTTTTGACAGACAGTAACCGTAATTTTATTAAGTCTTTATTTATTAGAATCCATAGTGTCTCAGAGAAACATTAACCTGACGGACAGTTGCCGTAACTTTATTAATAGTTTGTGTTCATTAAAATCGATTTTCACTCAGAAAAAAAAAATGATATATAAGGATAACTGATATTTGTAATAACATTTATTGTAAAATCACGGTAAATGCACATTGGGTGACCATACCAGATTCGGGAAAAACACCTATGCATGAATGATACATCTTCTGAGATTCTGTCCTTTCAATTCATGTAGAAATGTTGTCTCACATTTTTCAGTATAGTCAGACCATAAAAATATTGTATTCACTCGCGAATGTGGGATAGAGACATCCTACTGGGGTGGGATAGGAACATCCCACCGAGGTAGGATAGAGACATCCCACCGAGGTGTCAGAATTTGTAGCCAATAATGAGATGATGCCTTGTCTTTGTTTAAAGTGCGCTGATAAAGATTAGCTTCTGCTGCAAGTCAAGCTATTAAGTTGTATATGTCAATGAATATGTGTATGTGTCAATGAATATGTGTATGTGAAGTAAACTAAACACACATACTGGACAACCAAAAGTGAACTTCAATTCTCTGTACAAGGTAGTGATGAGCCCAATTTGTCAAATGTTGAAGGACGGAAAACGACAGTGACATCCTTCATATTATGCTTTCTCGTGATGACTGAATGCCATGTGACTATAAGACTGTATTTGTTTAAAGCCTTCACACAACAATGTATATTATTTATAGGAGAGAGCCAATCAGCTCTTCAGCTTCATTGAAACTGACGCATCAGAGAAAGCTATTGCTCTTCTGGAAGAGGAGGTGGACTTCTCCGTTACCAATGTAAACGATTCTTACTTTTTCTGTTTGTCTTTCTTTCGTACTTACTCAATTTGGTGTGGAAAATGTTGATTTTTCTTTAACGTGTCCCGCATTGAGCAGATATTTTTACATGGCACAGTCTGTATATCTGTCTCTCATGAGAAATACTGAACGAATTCATTACATATTGATGTAATGATTCTCTCTCTCTCTCTCTCTCTCTCTCTCTGTGACCTGGTTGAAACCATAAACGCCACACATATTGAATAGTTACTTTTGTCTTAATATTGGTAAAAAATCCCTTATACGTGGTCGAAGACTTATGCCAGCATAGAAATAAATAATCCACAAGTTTACATAATTAGCAAACTAATAAGTAATATCACAAGCCATGACAGACCCCTGTATAAACACGATCATTGAAAGTAATGGTTACTATCGAAATTTAAATTCACAGCCACTTAAAGTCATTTGTGCAATTATGTTTAATTTCCTATAATTTACGACGAAACGAAATACTCACGGGTTTACAGTGGCTTTTATCTCAACAAGCTAATGTTGTGCGCTGACTTACAATACATTTGAGCATGTCTTTGTCTATGAATAACTAAGTTTCATGTAATACATACACTACGTAGCGTAATTTGTACATAAGGGTACGGTCGATATCCATTTATACCGTTCCTTCACATGTAATAGTGTAAATGCTTATATGCCTTTTCAAAATACGATGATAAATCAGGGTCTACATGTGATTACAAGCGCATAGCTTGAACCCTAATCTGTCGATGCATTATAAGACTGCGGACTGAGATCTTCACTGTTCTCAGCAAGTTGAGTCTAGAACAAGGACAAAGACGGTAGATTAAAACCACCTAGAGGACTTTCCAACAATAAAGAAAACACTAATGATCCGAAATGAGGTAAAGACTAATAGAATCCTTCATGTGCTGTAATGATGGGTAGGAAAATTCAACGCCAAGACCAGAATTATGCGATAGTCCCGGGGCTTTGTAGAGTGTTTGACTAAATTCGGATCCTGAGGGTGGATTTTTCCTATCCAATACTGACGCATATTGAGGATTCTTTTTTGCACATTTCTGAATGAAAAATTAGGGTCGAAGTTAGAACGGCAACTGCAAACAATAATGCAACTTTCAAACACAAAGACTTATGCAAAATGAAAGGTGCGTAAACAGTTTGATGTATACTAAGTGTACACTGGAAATTCAGCGAAAACTTTAGATGAAGTTTATACTCATATCAGAGTTCGAATGACTGGTAGAGACAAACGAAAATGGCAGCAAACCGCGTCTGATACTGTTACTGAAGATAGCTTGCATAAAGATAGAAGTCCACTATTATCCCTAAGATTAAACGAGAGAGACGAAACAGAATCAGTTATGATCTAGAGGTAATTTTCGTTTAATTGCTAATAGTGACAAGGTGTATTTTTTTGAAGTCATAACAATGGCTTTTCTGACTCGAACAAGGACTATATAATTCGTACCTGTTAAGGGTGGATCAGTGGAAAATGTCTCGTTTACGGTTACTAACTTTACACGCTATACGTTTTTGAACGCAATTACATAGCAAATTATGTTTCGCTTGATTTTTTTAAAAAGGATGCCCTGGTGATGGTTGCAGATTATGCCTTTTTAATCACAACAGAAGGTGATGTGATAAATAAGAGCAATAATGTGATGAACAACAGAATTATTTCCCATGATTTCAACAATTGAAAATACTATCAGGCACAAGTGGAATGTGATAAATTGCATGACAGGCCATATAAGAGAGTCTATCAACACTATGTAAAAGTACGAAAAATATGTGACAATACAAAATGAACAAACTTTGGAAAACTTAAGTGTACAATTTCCAAAATTAGAATATAATCATTAATGACTTTTGCGTTCAGTTAATTTCTATGAGTCAATGTAAAATTCATGTATTTTGACACCCAGGAGATAAATCTTCAGTGTGTGTTTGCGAAACAGGATGAATATTTATACTGACGATAGATCAATAAAGCTTTACTTATTTATAACATAATTTGTTTTATATAATTTAAAATGCTTCATAGCGTTAGTTTCACATTGCCAATTTTAGTTACCTATCAATCTCGTTGGTTGCAAATACAATGCTTCGCATGCATTACGGCTGAAAAATCAGTAATACTTGAAAAAGTTACAAGACCTTATCGTACAATCCGGATTGCTTAAACGTTTAGCTAAGGCATTCTGAAATGTATACTTTATATTATAAATAAAAAAATAATACTTTCTGTCTTTCTTGACTAGCATGGATATAATTTGATTCACCTTGCCTCTCGGAAAGGAATGAAAGACGTCGTCGAAAAGCTTATCAGAAAAGGAATGTCGGTCAACTCAGCGAATGAGGTAGGATGACGTAAATCTCTCCTTCGTTATTGTTATTGTTTCTCAGGTATGTTATAATAATGGCATATTTGCTTACTATGTAAATAATGATTTTATATGTTGCATGTGTTTCTATCCACTTTAACGTCTTTAAGGACAATGTAAAATATAAAACTGAATAATACGAGCCACAAGATGTGCTTTGCCACATTTCTCCACCAGTGGCGAAGTGATTTCGAAGAAAATAGAATAGAAACGTAATGTAAGTACAAGTCTGATGCATATTATGAAATGAGTGAGCCTTTCATTTCAGAATAATTTTTTTCAGAATGGCAACAGCGCCATGCACTACGCTGCCCGTGAGGGACACCTTGAAGTAGTTGAGCTACTCATCAATAATGGAGCTGATGCCAATATATCCAACAAGGTACACAGACAGACAGACAGACAGATGTGTCAAACGTGTGTGTGTGTGTGTGTGTGTGTGTGTGTGTGTGTGTGTGTGTGTGTCGGTTCCAGGTGATGATACTCTTTTCCTAGCGTTTCTGAGTTGACTTACAACTCTTTCAAGCCCAAGGCTGCGCCGAGTGAGTTCCAGTGACTCAGCTAAGAACCCATTATCTTTTCCATTGCATCTCTCTTCCGCCATATCTAATGTGAGGCTTTCTCTACCTATTTGCCAACCTAGGTCACTAAATTCCTGGCAGGTGAAAAGGTTTGTACCGCAAAGCGACGGCATCCTATTTCACCCTTCCATCCATTCATGGATGAGTGGCTGATACTTGGCCAATTTAATCATAAAGGGTGGACTAGTAATGGAGGGTAGGACTAGTAATGGAGGGTAGGAGGGCGGGTATTACGGAATTGAGACTGGGGGAAACTTGCTTAGACTGTGTTCTGTACACCAATCGTCTTCAGGCATATTTACCAAAATGTAGAATACTCCAGGTAAGGCATGTCTTGCATCGATCGATTCGTCAAATAGTTGTAGGTTACTGCATTTGTATGAGAAATTATGAGCGAGTTTTTTCGGAATAATATTGCACGACCTATGTGAGTGAAACATTATTCCGAGAAAAGAAGTTCATATTTTCCAATACAAATGCAGTAGCATTTTTATAATGCACTCTTTTTCTTATTCTACGTAATTAAATTTATGCTGGATTCAAAAATAAATATACAACCGTGGATTCATCATTACACAATAATAATATTAATGCACACATAGCACCGCTAAACGAACTTTGAACCTCGTCGCGCGCTCGATAGAAGTTTCAAAACAAATTGTCATTTTCTTCAACTTAAATTGAAATTTATAGTCAAATTGTGAATGCGCATTGCTACAACTTTTCCATTTGGTCTGGAATGGATGGATTTTGTTTTTATATTGATCCAACCTAATTCTGCTTTTCTGATTACCATGGACTGAATTATTTGGTCAATTCAGTGTAGATTTCAAATAGAAATGTACTCGAAATTCCAGTACAGTTTCGGTGTGTATTAGGTTTTGCTGGACATATGATTTGGATTTGAAGAACTAACTAAGAAAGTTCATTTTGAGGAAATTCACGATGCATAAACTAAGTCCATTTATTATTATTCTTATTACCAGCTAAAGAAGACATATATTTATGCAATGTCACTTGCATCTCTTTGTGTGTGTCTTCTATTGCTAGCTTGAATTGTATCAAAATAGTTACACGGGGAAAATTGCAAAGCAGTTGATGTGTAACCGTCCATTTAGCCAGTGTAAATAATAAATTTTCGTCGTCTTTGCTTACTGGCTCTGAGGCTGTACGTTTCCTTCCAAAACCTTTAGTTGCATTTTTTCTCTCGAATCTAGTATTTTGACTGACTTGTAAAATGCTACGTCTCTGAAAGATATGCGATAGCCCTTGGCCTCAATACGCTTTCTTATGCTATATTTTTATAGACCCTAGTGAACACTGGACATTGTTTAAACCATTCTATTTACGAATATTTCTCTTAAATAACTGTTTCAATTATCAGGACGGTATTTTCAATTGCCTCGTATCGCACATTTGTTGTTGACATTGCGAATATCATGCTCATTCGTGTGCTTGTTTGAAAGTTTCTTTTCTGACTCAGCTAACTCGTCTACATCATTAACTTTATCATTTATACTTTCAAATGGACGAAACAGTTTGTTCAGTTCATTCACAAACAACTTGAATCAGCTTAAATCCTAAAGTGTCAACTACATACGTTTAAATGGATATGTTTACAAAGTAGTTCCTAATGCACTATACTTTTGCAATATCAAGGTTATCAGTATCGTAAAATGCTGCACGATTCTAACAAAGTAAAGTTAACGGAGACAAAAATGAGCATATAATAATTAGCTGCCTGTAGCTATATTCACTAAAATCGGATTCATGTCTATCAAGTTTAATTCGTGCATGTTCATGGTGAGTTGGCGTGTCAGACCGTACCAAAGCTCAGCCCACTGCTAATCTGATTGGTCGGTGATAGGGTGAATAAACATTTTAACATCTTTTATGCTAATATTTGATTCGGAAAGACTTGATATAAAATCTTCGGTCAAAGTTATTCAGATTGTCAGTCTTTCCTTTGTTTTTGTTTTTGGAATAAAAGCTAAAATAGCGAAATACTTTTTATAGCCAACCAATGAGATTATATGTGCGAAGAGGTTATATTTAATAATCACTTACTGCGAATGTCAGAAAGGAGTGACAGTAAACAGGCTTCAATGGATTTATTGTTGTTGGTGTATACAGTTGTAAATCGAAGAAACTCAAAAAGACCTTGTTAATGAATACTGTTAGAGATTGTATTTAAAGAAATACAGTTAAATTATACAGTGATGTATGCATTTTCCATCATCGCAAACAATTTTTCTAGAAGTTATCCAACAGTGATCTAATTTTACTTTATTTTCTTTTGTAGGAAGGAAATACGGCAATGCAAACAGCGGTGAAGTCTCAGCCCATGAATGTGATTGATAGACTTAAAGCCCTTGGATTGAAAGTCAACCATAGAAATCTCGTAAGCATAATTGAATTTCACATCCCCCTTTCTAAGCCATACCTGCGAGAAGTCAATCAAATTTGCTGCATAGCGTTTGCTTTGTTTTAAACAAAAGCAGTTTCTTGCCATAAACCGTTGTCTTTTCAATATAGATCAAACGCAGATCCAACACATATTTCAGAACACGGATTTGTGGCAAATTTGTAAACAACTGTCTCTTAGTGGGAAATGACAAATGCAGATTACTTATGTTCTGCAATGGTGATTAACAAAACGTCTCCACTCATTGAAATTATTCCAGGCTAGGGGATGATTCTGAGTAAATTGCTATGAAACTATATGTTGGTGTCTCCAAATTTTGTGCGTTTTCTCATTATTGGTTAATTTCATTTAAAAGATAGTTTTCTCCCTTAAATACGGATAAAAGTATGATATTTAGTCAAACCTATATGATGTACCTGTTAATACAGATGACAATTTATAGCTTTTATGCTCCAATAGTTTAGTAACTACGGTACTTTATTCTGTAATTGCATCAGAGAACACCAGTAGTTCAGTTGAGAGATTGACAGACATGTAATATTATTTTATTGCGTTCGATAGTCGCCATTTCCAGCCCCCTTGCGTCGTTGGGTATGTCACTTAGTATGATATACCCGATGATGTTTTAAGGTGATGTTAACACCAACCATACAAAAAGCCATATGGAGGCCAAGTATTGAACTGGACCAGGTCTTCGTGAGTTATTAGAAGCTTGTGGCCAGAATAATGCCTCAGAATCAAGATTCTTGTAAAATATCGAGAGATGAGTTCACATATATTTCAAATATATCGTTTCTGGTTTAACTGGTTATGTTTCATCTAAAATTCTTAACAAGCACCTAAAACAAACAACTTCGACGGATTTCTTTTTCAGAAAGGGGAGACGGCATTACACATAGCTGTTAGGAATAACAAGCAGGAAGCAGTGGAGGCACTTCTAATGAACGGAGCCAATGCGGCTGTAAAAGACAATGTATCTGAAAGATTTTCTACACATGAAGAATGTTTGAATTTCGTACATAAATATAATTCATCATGGGCAAATTAGACAATTAAGTGTTTCATTGACACTGAGACCAATATTTTATTCTCTGAATCTGAATTTTAGAAACACAGTACTAACTGTGAGGAATATTTCTCTGGTAACTCAGAATTCCGACATTAAATCTCTTGAATTCATCGCACTGCATTCCTCATTCTCTCTGGAAAAGATTGCTGCTCCCTAAAGTTGTTTTCTCACTTGAGACTTCTAAACCTTAGTACTGTCTGAGTTCATCAGTACATGAACACGTTGACTACATTCTCCTTATTTCTGTCATCTCTGTGCTCAATCACCGGTTTAAATCGAATTTTTAAAAAAATTGAGAGGGGTGAGGGAGGGAATGCGTTGAGTTGTTTTCAAAAAGACTGTTTATAAAACGGACAATTATTTCTTTTTCTCTGAGACTAGGAGGGAAAGGAGCCCGAGACATATGCTAAAGATCGTGACCTGGCAGATCTAATTAGAATGTACAGCGTTTGGACAAAGGCCATGCAGTCAGGGTGGGTGTATTTAGAATACACAGTGGTACATATTTAATTTTATTAACCAGGAGTAATACTTCGTAGCTGAACAATTAGGAATTCTTATTTCTGTGATTTATTCAATATAAATTTAATATTATTTTACTTATACCTCATTCTTTGCAACTATAAGATGACCAGTTTGAAAATCTCATATCGAACACGGCTTCATACACTACTGAACATTCTATGAACAAAATATGTATTTCAGTCGTAAGATTGATATACATAATTAAGTGGCGTATTCTAAAAAAAGTAACGGGAAAATGTTCGAAGATTATAAAAATGAGTCATCGGTATCATCGGGATCGTACAGCACAAAATTCGCAAGAAATGTATCATTGTTCATCGCGTAAATCTTGCAAATTCAATACACGCTTTGAATCAGGAAAACATTTCGAGTTGGTGCAAAAACGACACGAAGAGTGAAATAAACTTATTGTTATTACGAGAATAAATAATATGCCGGCTCGTTAAAATCTAATCTTTCTTAAGAGATTAGGCTCAAATAAACAGCAACACACGGAGTGAAAACAACAAGCTTTGAAAAATATAGCAAATTTTTTATTTCCCTGGAAAATTACTGTAAAAATGGAAGAAACAAATAAGAACTTACGGTTTTAAGAATCAAATCCAAAAATAGTCTAAGAATAATCAACGAATAAAATTTTGAAGTCCTAATAATGAAATGTTCTAATGATTTCAAGTTTGAGTCCCGACGAAGAATCCAAGATGGAAGGAAATGACGTATGCTGTATCAATGTTGTTGTCTACAATAAATAATCCTGCGGTTTTGGAAATCGAAATAAAAATTTTAAGAAGTGTTTTTGTTCAAGAATTCTGTATGAGCACACAATATTTCCAGGGAAACGAATTAATATTTTGGAATCCGAAAAATTAAAATAAAACTCAAAAACTCAATACTAGTCACAACAGAAGAAAACAACTTGACATCACGTGCTTCAAAGTCCCTAAAATCTCTGAGATTACTCTAAACATCACTATTAAAACTAAGTATTTCGCAATTTTGGAAATGCCTAATTGCGAAATAGAGGATCACTTGATCATGTTTACATATAAAAGTCAAGTAGCTCCTGTATGTCCTTGATAAGACTCAATCATTTTACTCCGAGAAAAACTTGTTTACTTGACCCTCAACCAAGGCTAGGAACTAAGTCAAAAATATAAACAGTTTTTCTATTATTATTATTATTTAGTTATGGAAAGATTCGGGTCAAACTGAATTTTCTGGAAAATAAAAAGATTCCAAAACCCACAAACAATAAAATCAAATCAAACACAAATTAAATCAAATATAAATTAAATCAAATATACGTAACACTGATCAGACACCAAATAGTCTATAAAAAAATTGCGACAGTTTCGCATTATTTTTTGGTCCTGGGATTAGTTCTCGGATAGTCAAGAATTTAACTGCGAGATAGCAGTTATTTTGCTATTTATCTCATAAAAAAGTATTAATGTCCAGTAATTAAATGCTAGAACTATTGCTCGAAAGTAAAAAAAAAGAAAATTAGTTTGCATTCCTAATACAAAGATACCTTCGCAATAGTCCACTTCATTAGAGAAACAAAACACTTTGAAATTTGCATGTTATTTGGGTGATTGCTGAAATGTTGTATATGTTATCCTGCCTCTCCTTTTAAGATTTTTTGAAAGAGTATAGTTTAAAAAAGCGCTTTAAGAATTTACAGACGCGCATGTCTTTCGTGGGAGCAAGCGTCTTTAATTCAAATTACTTTAAGAATTTATTACTTAAATTTTTTTACCGTTCTGTAATATAGAAACTGTGATTTGATTATTGTAAACTACTACTACTGCTACGTCGTCGAAGTCGTATTATTAGTAGTAGTAGTAGTAGTAATAGTATTGCTCCTGTTGTTGTTGTTGTTGTTCGTATATCCGGAAAAACTATGTATAAAACGTATCCAAAGATATACACAAAACTGCATGAGTGTTTTGTTTTGAGTGGGTGAAAGAACGAGTTTTTGACGTTTTGTTCTGAGTGGGTGAAAGAACGAGTTTGATATGGCGTAGTGATACATCAAGGCCGTCCGGTCTAGACTTATTCATAAGTCATATCAAACGAGTTATTTTCCCGACTTGGAACAAAACACAAATGCGGTTTTGTATTTATTTCATACCACTTTCTTACGCTTTCTCAATATTTTTACCTTTACTGTATGAATGCAATTCAAAACGAATAGGGATTCATAAAAGTTAAATTCACTGCATCTATATAACGCATAGAAGTTAAAGAAGAAACCTAAGTATTTAAAATCTGGGTCTGAGATACGGAATGCATGATTTAGCAGCAGTATCAAATCGCCAGATCGAGCATTTAAGACTAAATGGTATGTAATAAAACGTTATTTCAGCAATTTGAGTAGCTTAATGCATTTATTATTGCACAGAAATCTAGTATGACGTGAGGTAATTTTTCATTCTCATACCCCACAAAAAATGTAAAAAGAAACAAAACATTTTTTGGACGTAATAAAGTGAACAATAAAAAGTGATAACAGTAACATCTGATCGAAGTGCAGGTTTCCATAACCATACAAAAGTTGTTGGTCCTCGGAAATTTTTATTATCTACTGAGCTTCAAACTTTTAACTTTTCATTATGCCCACTAGCATTACTTTATATTAAGGTTATCATTCAAACATGGGTGACCGCTCCGGTGACCTAGTGGTTAGAGCGTCCGCCTCAGATGCAGGAGGTCGTGGGTTCGATCCCCGGCTGAATCATACCAAAGATTTACAAAAATGGTACTAACAGCTGCCTCGCTTGGCGTCTAGTGGTTAGAGCATCCGCCTCGGATGCGGGAGTTCGTGGGTTCGTTCCCCGGCTGAATCATACCAAAGATTTACAAAAATGGTACTAACAGCTGCCTCGCTTGGCGCCTAGTGGTTAGAGCATCCGCCTCGGATGCGGGAGTTCGTGGGTTCGATCCGTGGCCGAGTCATACCAAAGACTTACAAAAATGGTACTAACAGCTGCCTCGCTTGGCGCTCAACATTAAGAGGTTAGTGTTAGGACTGGTCGGCCTGGTGTCAGGATAATGTGACTGGGTGGGACATCATGTTTCATGTCTGCGCATTATGCCTCAGTGCTAGACATCACTATAAACTGCCACACTGCAGACATCGTAGCGATAGGACTAAAACATTGTTAAAGATAAGTTAAAAATCAAAATAATCCACACACTCACAAGTTCAAACTCTTAGGTTATGAATGATAAAAGCATGTACCTAGACTGTCTGCACTTTAAATACTCATTTATTTGTTGTATTATTTTAGAGATATGGAACCACGTTTAGCAAAATGAAAGTGAAACTACTTTAATAAATTCTACTTCTATGAGAGTTAACTATTTTCTAATGAAAAATATCTATAATGAATCCATTCTTGAAATCATGTTAAGATTTACATGACTGGCAAAATGAAAATCTCGGAATAGAAATCAATAATTTCTGTAATAAGAAACTTTTTTCTTTCATAGAATATTTATTCCTTTTTAAACCTGAAACATATGTTCTAAAGTGACCCTTTAATCTATAGAACTTTAAATCTATTCAAATTTAAGACAGCTATCCTGGCCTTTTGTTTGTCCGTTTTTTTTAAGCAAAATTACTTCACGAAACGAACGACTTAAAAACAAGATGAGAATCGTGGGTTTATACATCCACATAAATGTATATATAACAGTCAAAATGCTCTACAAATTAAATCTTTTTTTTTAAACGAGAAACGCACGCAATATAGGACGGTCCAGTTTTAACAAGGAAGAATCTATTTGATATAAAGGAGGCGGTGCTCTTATATTTGAAAGAAAATATTGCCACCATGGAAAGCTATGCGTTGTTATTCACGCTGTTGTTAATATGCACACGTAGCCTTAAGGGTTACGGTTTAAATGGTAAATCGAATGTATGTAGGATCGAAAAAGACTTATATCCACAAACCTCCACACCCTATGATTAATGATAGGATTAGTTCATACCAAGCCATCTGATCCTTAAAAGGACTGTATATAAATACACATAGAGTATTAAACAGACTCTTGCCATATATTTTTTGTGACTCTTTTTATCATCCTTGATGATGTCGATCTTCGTAATTACTTTCATTTAGACTGAGGTCTTTGTACTTGTAGGTACATACTTGCCGAAGAGATCCAGATTTCTCCCAAGATAGTGAAGATCCCTCTTCTCATGTCACGAGTTGGGATCGTTATTTGTAAACTGGACACTAGGGTTGACCTACCCTTCTTGTTGTATTGTCGGCGGGAAAAGACAGAGCACAGTCCCATTAAATTACCTATGGAAAAGGCTGACGAGATTGTCAGCGACATCTATCGGATCAGTGTGAGACATAATTTTTACAACGTGAAACTCCAAGTAAAGATTCCATTATATGACAAGATTTCTCGCAAAGAGAAGCTAATTATAAAGTTTCTGGATGGAGCGACGAAACAATATGAACAAACAGAGGAACAGGGTGATGTAAGTGTTCGACTGTGTTTTCTGCTTTGAATATGTGCTTCTTATGTTAATTTCAATATTTGGCAGTCAAGTTTTGATATTTATGTATGTGTAGGTATAATTAATTCGAGTTAGACCGAACCCTGAAACAAACGTTAGATCAAGACTTCACGATTTAGAAGTGTGTGTGTGTGTGTGTGCGTGTGTGTGTGTGTGTGTGTGTGTGTGTGTGATTTGGATTTGTAACGTAGCTTCAACAATTTTTTAGTCATATCGCTACGATGTGTGCAGTGTGGCAGTTTATAGGGATGTCTACAATTGGGGCATCATGCCGCAGACACGTGGCATCATGTCCCACCCAGTCACATTATCCTGACACCAGACCGACCAGTTTTAACGCTAACCTCTTAATGCTGAGCGCCTAGCGAGCAATTGTTAGTACCATAAGGCCACGAACTGCAAAATGAAAGTAATAGTAAATTAATAAGTTGCGATCAATCCCAAATTCCAAGCATGCGTACAGATCTTTTCGGTGGAATATTCTTCCTTATTTACCTTCCCATGACGACGTCGTTTCCCGTCTTACCTTTATTATCCTGAATTAATATTATTTCTGTAGTAATCTTCGAATTTATCCTTTTACACTCTAGAGTCTAGAGTAAACATCAGAATATAAATAAACAAACAATTCAATTTTAATCATAACACTTTCGTTCACAACATTATTGTAATTATTGTTTAAGAATCACCGCGCAGGAAAAGTAATAATGATTCAACTTTCCCTTAATTTCAATCAAATGAAATTCGCCTACAAGAATCATTCAGATTTAAGCATAAAAAATACATTTTGAAATTTGACAGATCGTCTGTTTAAAGTAAAACGAGACGAAGATATCTAAGTAATCGAAATATCGCATATTCGATACACTGTTTGACTTATTTTCTACCCCCCTGATAAAATATCACAAGCAAGTCCTTATGGGTATTACAAGTATCCTTTTCCTGAAAATTTAAAAACTCACTTATTAAAATATAATAATTGCTAAAATAACCTTTGAAATATCAGCTTATTTTCAACATTTCTCCATAAAAGTAGTTTTGGGGAACAAATAACATTTTTCTTTTCACAAAAGTGATAATAATTAGCGAATGAAAGTGACGATGCGAGACTTAGGACCTATTCTAGCTGTCGAAATTGACAAGGGTAACTAAGAAAAATAACTGTAGACATTTTGACAAAATTTTTTAACTAATTAAACATTTAGAATTTGGTATAAATAAAAGGACGAAAAATTACGGCCCATGGATAGAAACGATGCAAGCACACAACATTTTATGAGAATTAAATTACAGCAACAACGAAACTTCAGGGTACCGACTTTATGAAATATTGTTTCAAAGCAATGCAGCGTCAATTGTTATTTCATTTTTTATTCAAGACATATTCTTTGATTTTTTTTATTTTCTGCAAATAATGCAACCACTTTAAATCAATACACCCGCAAGCCAAAGACCATAAGTTACCTAAGTGTCTTGGTTCTTAAGCCAAACAGTAAAATCAATTTCATTTAATATTGTTCTTTTCGCCAAAATGTTCTTTACGCTAAAAGTCAAAAGCTTCTATTAAGTTTAATTAGCTCCCCCCGAATCTGCACTTATAAGTATAATTGTCGTATAGCCGAAAAAGGAGACCGAACAGGAAGTTATTTTCCTATGAGTAAAAGAAGAAAACGAAATAGTACACGGGTCTGTCATGATCAAAGCAACAATCATCACTGGACGTCCTTATTGGATCCAATATCGTGAACTTCGTCAACCTGATACAAACGCTCTTAAGTTTGGCCTCTTCAGTCTATCAAATAGTTTTCTTTGGCCTCGCTCATCAAGGTTCAACTCAACAAAAACCGGTTGGCTACTTGTTCTCGTTCAGTCGCGATCTCAGTATGATAGACAGGACAACGAAGTATATCTCTCTTGTGGTGTCGATAGCAGTCATTTTGGTTTTATAGCAAATAAGTGCTCAACCAATTTCAAATAATATTAAAGAAGCTAATTACACTGGGTAGGCTTCATTTTTGAAGTTCTAATAACTAGCTGCAATACAAATACAAAAGGTATCACGTTTTTACTTGGCATTAAACGTAATTCTTTCACGTTCAAAGTGAAATGACAATGTAACAGCGGAACGTAATATTAGTTCCTTTCCCTCTTCACTTTCATGTTGAAATTGTCGTATCCATTATAATAATAATAATAATAATAATAATAATAATAATAATAATATTATTATTATTATTATTATTATTATTATTATTATTATTATTATTATTATTATTCACAATTCTAGACTGCATATTGCCCTCTAGAACTAGACATGAATCCAGGTTCTAACGTGGTACTTGTGGTCCTGTCGCGTCCCAAAGAGGAGGAATGTATTATTGGGACTGAGGGGATCAGTATCCATTCCAAAATCGATGAAGATTTCGTCATTGACATACCACCTGGTGCTTTTGAAGATAACACAAAAATCTCAATGAAGGTAAGATGATTAGGTATCGACAATAAAGGTCCGACGACAATGATGATGGAAGTGGTGATGCTGGTTGTGGTGGTTATTGAGACGATAACAAAGAGGATTGTGGCTTTATTTATATTTTTCTCAGTTCTTTCCTCGTCTCTTTTCTTCATCATCGGCATTAATGTCTCATTCTTTCTATTTTCCCTCTATGCAGTGTGGCGAAAATAAAAAAAGCATGTTGAAGAAACTATTGCCCGTGGCATGAATATTAAAGCCAGTTCAGACACCCAAAGGCTACTAACTCACTGAAATCATCATGCGACTTGGCTCAATACATATTTCAGTTTATGACTAGTACTGCGCATTGTCTCGTTGGAAAGAAACCAGAAGCATAAGTACCAACAGCCTTAAGGACACGTATTACATTAAAATACATAAGAAGCAATGCAAATATAAAACTTAAAACTACAAAAGGTAACGACACATCTCGTAGAAAGAAAACAAAAGAAAGAAAATATCAGTCATGGGATGTAGACTGTTGCTGAGCGTAAAAAGTCAAAATTCAATGGATGGATTTTGTTTAAAACATGGTGAGTTTCTAAACTGTTCGGCTGAGCTAGAAAAGGCTGGATTACACAATTGCTAATAATTTGCCAAGTATGTGGAACTTAGTGAAGGAATTTTATTTCTCTACCTGTATCAAACAAGGTGTGAAAAATGAACACTTCTTGGTTGATATCATGGTACACAAGAATCTCTGCAGCTGATTGACACTGGTAAGTAATCAAATGCACTGTCAGGTCATGAACAAGGTCTAGCAGTTTTTTTTTTTCTGTATTAATATTGGGAGAATACAAAACAAAATTGGTTCTATTGACAAGGCCTGCCGGACGATTTGTTTTGCTTTTTTTTTTGGGGGGGGGGTGGTTAGGGTAAGGGTGGGGGTCGGGATATTTTTTCTTTCTTTTGTTCGGGAGGGGGGGGTGTTTTTGTTTTATTTTTAAATTACTTAGGATTGAAATTCTGATCGGTTGCATAGACCTGAGTGAAACTGGAATGTATGTCAATTCTTTAATTATATGGTTACCTTTTCATTGATTATTACATTAATAAATCCAGTTCTGCCAATTTGCAATAGATATGATTGTTTCTCCGACAGTAACCAGTTTGCATTCTTCTGTGGATACAACTACCTCTGGCAACATGCGGTTAATCAGTTCCGTGTCTTGCTTTGCTTCACTCTGACGTATTTCAAAAGCTGTCAAAACTTCAGCATCATTCTGGCCGGCCATGGTAACCTAAATTTCAAAATGACTGGACCTGTTTGTTAACGTTTATGAGATCAATATAAAGAGGTCTGATTAGTATTTTAACGGCCTCATTAGGAACAAAATATGTAGCCAGTGTTATAAACTATATTTATGTATTGTGTAGGTATATGAAACACATGAAAGTGAACACTTGGTGAATGAGAGCACAAACATATCTGGAATGAATACCGACAAGCGCGGATCTGCAAATGCAGTTCTTTTAACGGACATATTTCAAGTCTCCATCGAGGGAAAACAGCCCAACCAAAAGGTTAAGCTGCAGATACCGTCTCATGAGGTAAAAGACATGAAAATAACTGCTTCTCATAATATATTACACGATATAATTGTTGATTTTAATCTATATGTTTACTTATTATTTGTCATTATCAATTAATTTGATCCAAATATCAGTCTCAACGATTGATTGCGTTCTGTTGCGTTTTATAAATTTCACTTATGTGAAATGTTTTCTAAACATAGTAAGTTAGAATAGAATTTTAACGTTACATCAACATCATCTATCAAAAGAGACGTGGTGTCTCTTGTCTATTACAATGTATTCTTCCTTTATACGTTGATCTCATACTAATTTCTCACAAGCAAAGAGATCTTACCGGATCTGATGTGGGCGTATTGTAGTATTAGAAGGGGAAAAAACTGTATTATTATATCCGCAGAATTGGGCACATCCAACATGACCGTTGTGTGTCTGTCGCTCTGATTAGATTTTGCATATATGGATCTAATTAAATACATTCACATTTCAAAAGATATCCGTTAAAAGATAAAACATTTGAAATGTTCTCAACGGCTTTAATATTAGGTCTTTTTTTTGTATGTGTGGTCGTTTTTCATCATATGGTAAGTTTTCTCTGTTGGTCAATATATAGCCCTTATTTCTAAATCGTGAGATACATTTGTCATCGTTCTTATATGTTCACCTGTTCATACAGCTGATACATCCTCTCGTCCTATAACGTTGTGCAGAATGACTGGTTCAGTGAATCACATACCTACCATCTCCCTGAAGATAGTTACAGAATGGTAGTTTTAGGTCTTCTCCTAACAGGGCCGAATGGAGAGTAAAAACAGAGAGCGTATCTTGTGTATCTCCCACTCCCATACCAAGCCCGCTTCCTAAAACAAGTTAATGGTAAACGCATTAGGGTTCTTTTGATACCTTTCTATGGCCCACCGCTTATTGATCCGTTAAATTTTCATATTTGTATCGTAAGGCCTAAGCTGGAAATAGTTTCAAACTTATTTTTATTGCCATATCCACTTGTTTTATAAATGTTTCTAAAGAAAAGTCACGAAAGACGCAGACAATAATCTTCATTTAGCATCGCCATCTGACAAGATCATTCATGTAGATAATACGCTGTGGCAAGCCATTGAAGTTACTTCCTTAATTATTGTTTTTCATGTGATATGTTTGATTGAAGTAACTGAACCACTTCATATGCTGTTTTGTACTAACATATAGCAAGCGTTAATTTCAAGAAGTATAAGTATTAGTATGTATAGACCAAGTAAATATTCAATTAGCTACATTTTAATACATATTAATTGGATCACACTAGAGTAGGGTCTTTCGTTTAGTTACGCAGGTAAATATATTCTTTTCAATCCCTTTATAAATATTATACATATTTCAAAGGTCAATGACACAACTGACGATATTGTCATATTGGCAGCAGATGAGAATAACCTCGTGGACGAAAAATCCCTCGAAATCATCCCAACGAAACCGAAATGTCACAACGGAAAAATTATTTTCGAAGTCGAGCATTTCAGCATGTAAGCATTTTTGTTTTTCTTTATTCTGTAACAAGCATGTCTATGTCAAACAGAAAAAGCAATCATTAGTCCCAAATCAGCATGATCAGTTGTTTTCAACAGCATTCCTCCGAATATTTACACCAACACCAAACAGAGCACAGCACAACTAACATGTGTTCGGACCAAATGCTTTTGTTTTATTGAGTGTTACGTCTATAAGCGACACAGTATTATAAAGTGGTGTTCTGTTTATTTGCTCCAGTTAAAAATTTATTCTTCCAAGCATATTAGATATTTGTGTTGTCACGTTGTCTTGTAATTTAAGCTTAGAAATACAAAGAATAGAAACAAAATAAAAAAGAAAATGAAATGATCTGTTAGGCAACACTATGCGATTCTCTGGCATATACATGAATCTGTTATATTCTTTCTGACAGTCATGTTGCAGTCTCGTACTCCAATATGGAAACAGAAGAAGGTCGCATTGATGTCTTCGACAGGATCGCTGGATCAAGAAACAGGAAAAGGCCGTGCGTTTTCTTCTGTATGATTCAAAGGATTAATAACAACGAGCATCTGGCTGTAGTGGAGTGTAGCACAGCAAAAAATGGCCCAAAAAGACGACAATTCTGGGGTGAAAAGGGATATGTGGAACAAAACATCGCTCAGTCTGGAACATTTATGATGGAACCTAGCCAGGAGTTCAGGGTTTGCCAATATATATATATATATATATATATATATATATATATATATATATATATATATATATATATATATATATATATATATATATATATATATATATATATATATATATATATATATATATTTGATCCAGTAGGATGAAATGATTTGGGGTCGTGGTGGGAAGTGATTCTAGATTAGGAATAATAAATATTCGGTTTAAAAAGACAAATAGAAAACACTCAATCTCACACAGTTCAATGTCAGGATTTACAACGATGGAATCAAGCTTCCGAGAAGCAATGGTTATTATTTTAGTCTACACTTCCATAATTCTCTTCTTGTTTGGAGACGCTCCATAATGTTTCAGTATACAGGAACATACCGTATGATTTGTAATATTATAAACGCTCAATACATTTTAGGTAAACTTCAGCGGGAACATCAAAGTAATTGATGATACTGGACAGAGAAGACTTACTTTTCTGCCCAAAAGAACAAGCTACCAACCCTATCGCACCGGTCTCAAAGAGCGCGAAACACCAGCAGTAGGGATGGTAAATGTGCTTCGAATTCACAGAGAAGAAGATGGCAAGAACCCGGATGAGGACATGACGAGCCTACCAGTTGAACTACAAATAATAGTAACACCAGAATTTCCACCAATAATAAAGCCCATTCTTGGTAGGAAACAACACAGGATATATTCTTTTCAAATCTGTTTTTCGTAAGAAAGCACAAATGATGCTGAAATATTAACTTGGCTCGACTTAACTATATCTGATATTCTTGAGTGAAAACAAGAGTTTATATTGGCCGACCCATTTTAATTTAGAATTAACCAGACAGTGTTACATATCTGTTAATTAAGACCCCTTATCAATATAACCATCGATTCTGAAGGAGTTTCATGATGGTCAATCATGATATCTATGATGTAAGATTGGCACCATTTTCATATAGGCACAGCTAAATATCATATGAAGTCTTCCTGTAAAATCCCGTCTATATATGACATTCTTTTCAGGAAGAACAACGATAAATGCAAATTGATAGCACATATTTTAATGGGAAAATTAAGTATTATGTACGAATTGAAATAAAAGATATGACATACCTTACATAGCGGGCTTTTTTTTGTTGGAATCCATATATATATATATATATATATATATATATATATATATATATATATATATATATATATATATATATATATATATATATATATATATATATATATATTGAAATTTAATTGTAATATTGTTATAACAAAGTTTATTCAATCGTGTTTTTTTTAGTGATCTACACATTAAATGTCATAACAAAATTTCCAGACGAAAATTATTGATCGCGATGGACTTTTACAATGGCAGTTCTGCATTATACTGGGTCAAGAAAGTCGATATTGGGTTGAAGTATTACTTGTAATGGGGACATCAAGGTACGATCGCGTGAACAAGCAGTCGCGCCCACCTTCTCATTCATCTCCTGTATGGATGTTCAACTATGAATGGGATAGAGGAGTAACGTACAATAAGGTTATTCTTTGATTGCACATGTGACATTTCTTCAAAATGATAATTTAGCATGATGTAAAAATTTAACTAAAATAAAACTGAAATGACAGCCAGCCATGTTTCAAGTGTTTTCCGTGTATGAAAGCACATATTTGTATGGAAAAATTAGGTATTATATACGAACTGAAAAAAAGACATAACATAACTTACAGAATATATATACGAAGTTACATAATTGCCTCCTATTTATTGGACTTGTGAGCCGATTTTGTTTTTCTTCCAGCCGGTGTTTTTCAGACATTGTTTAGAAATGACGACATTGTCGCGTCTCTCCCCCCTCGCACCCACCCCAAAGGTTTTCAACGAAATCACCCCGCTTGCTTGGTTGTGCCTTAAAATGTCTAAGTACATTATCAATGAATTTGCCGTTATGCATTTTTCGAGGAATTTATACAATAATCGTCAATGGAATCTTGATATACATGGAGCGAAATAAAGTAAATAAACGTCATTTAAGGTATGTGTTGTCAAATTCTCCAAATTCACACATGTAGTTGCAAAAAGCGACCTAGAGCTCGTACACGAGCCATGTTACTTGTACAATGGTCCTTCCGGTGAAAGTATGAGTCAAATTAATCGCAATCTTCCAAGTGGTTTAGGAGAATTAGTGATAACAAACGTGTGCCACTAACAACAGGTTATCACACACGCTTTTCTGGCACATGGCTAGTACAACTAAAGATTGTGGCGCCATAGATAAAATTAATATTTCGGTACAATACAATATGGTTTATAAAACTGAGATGCACTTTCTTCTTTACATCGTTTCATGCACCCGGACATATATTTACAACGTTCAAGACAAGCAATCAGCCGAAGTTACTTTTTGTTTTATGGGGGAAGGGTAATCACCAATTAGCCCATAATTTATATTGTAAAACAAATAGTGCCATTGTAAAATTACATCACTAAATGGATAAAGTATTAATGTGGTTTCTACACTAGCAACCTCCTTTATTCTGTATATCTTTAAATTATTCAGTAATTATAGTAACAAAGTTTTAAATCAAGTGATCAATCGCATATCATGTGTACTCTTTATTAATTTCTTTTCTTTTTTATCAGAGCCCTCTTTCATGATTCTTAAACCTGGAAGTTTGGAAGTTCTCGGATGGGCACTGACAAAAACCAAAGGGAAGCAACTTGGCATTCAGCTGGGTCTTGACGCCACAACCATCAGCAGAATTTGGCAAGAAAGTTCCAGCGCTGGTGATGCCAATTCTAAGATCCTGGAAAAGTGGATAAATATAATAACAGACGGGCGGAGGAGATTAAGTAGCATAACCGAGTCAACTCTAATTAATGCACTCAAGACCATTGGAAAGCAGTCGTTTGCAGATGTATTAATTTGCGTCCGAGATGAGGGACGAATTCTTCGCAAAGAGGACTTCAAGGATTTAGATTCGGACTAGTATGCCATTCACTATATAGCTTGTTTTCTTCGCGTGGAGTATTTTCGCTATATTTGCGATCAATCAATCTTCTTTGAAAAATGAGATTTAAAAAAATTCATCGAAACGTTTCCTTTAAACACAGAAGCATCGTACGGTTGTAAAGCGCGATATTTTTACACCGTGAAAGAAAAAAACGCATTATGCACATAAATGGAAATTAGCTGACGCTCAGGAGAAAAATGGTATAATATTTTAGAACTCAACGTGCCCTCATTAGATGATATTTCCACCCACCATTACATTGGATATTATGAAGAAAACGCAGACAATTAATTATCTCTCTTCTGCCATCTTTATGAATATTCTAAATACAAAGACCATCAACAGGATTTACCGACAAGTGTTTGAATTATGTTAATTGGTTGCAAGAAAGGTTCCAACTTGTCTGTAAACTTGTCAGTGATCATCATTATTAAGAATTAAGTTTTAGAAGAAATTTTTTTATTTCATTTATGCCTGCTACAAACGTCAGCTAAACAAATTATTTTCCATAAATTCCACATTAATCTAGATTGCTGTAGAACGACGTTGTAAAGTTTATCTTCAAGTTGTGCTGTAAACTATGCCATGTATAAATTGTTGTATTACTATTTCTTCATGCCATACTGTTTTCCTATTCCATGTATAAATTGGTGTATTACTATTTCTTCATACCATACTATTTTCCTATTCCATGTATAAATTGGTGTATTACTATTTCTTCATACCATACTATTTTCCTATTCTATGTATATATTGGTGTATTACTATTTCCTCATACCATACTATTTTCCTATTCCATGTATATATTGGTGTTTTACTATTTCTTCATACCATACTATTTTCCTATGCCATGTATAAATTGGTGTATTACTATTTCTTCATACCATACTATTTTCTAGCAGGTCTAATGATACTTATCTTAAAGTTATGATCACTGAATATAATCTGGAGTCTGCATCCTTTCTAAACCATTAAAATTTATCTTTTTTGTATTTGAAATTGTACTTTGTAGCACAACTGTCTTTGATCACAAATTTATACCATCCAAGCTTGTAAACAAATACATCTCAATGTTTTCATCTTTATTTAAAATAAAACTTTGATTTTATGTCAACATTCTTATTATTATTATTATTATTATTATTCAGTCCAGACTAAATCTCTACAAAAGGTCAACGTTTTCTTTTTGAATAGCAGCAGCCATAAATGTTCTCGTATAAGGGTTAGGATATTTAGAATTAATTTTAAGCTTCCTAGGACTGGTTTCCTCTTTATTACAATGTGTAAACTAATGCCTATTTATACCATTGCATATTTATTCGAATCTTATATCGTGTACATCGTCTCAGATAAAATGTAGTAACATAATTAACCTTACACTAAAAATATTAAAATTCTACTATTGTCGAATATGCTGAAAATTAAGTTAATCAGAGTGCAACACAATAATCAGATTAAGAACATAAAAAAGAATTTAGGACATTTAATTTCTCTTTTTTATTCATGGGTCACCATGATATGTGCTACGGTAAAACACTAAGGTAAGGTCCTACGGTAAAACACTAAGGTAAGGTTCGACGGTAAAACACTAAGGTAAGGTTCTACGGTAAAACACTAAGGTAAGGTTCTACGGTAAAACACTAAGGTAAGGTCCTACGGTAAAACACTAGGGTAAGGTTCTACGGTAAAACACTAGGGTAAGGTTCTACGGTAAAACACTAAGGTAAGGTTCTACGGTAAAACACTAAGGTAAGGTTCTACGGTAAAACACTAAGGTAAGGTCCTACGGTAAAACACTAAGGTAAGGTCCTACGGTAAAACACTAAGGTAAGGTCCTACGGTAAAACACTAAGGTAAGGTCCTACGGTAAAACACTAAGGTAAGGTCCTACGGTAAAACACTAAGGTAAGGACCTACGGTAAAACACTAGGGTAATGTCCTACGGTAAAACACTAAGGTAAGGTCCTACGGTAAAACACTAAGGTAAGGTTCTACGGTAAAACACTAGGGTAAGGTTCTACGGTAAAACACTAGGGTAAGGTCCTACGGTAAAACACTACGGTAAGGTCCTACGGTAAAACACTAAGGTAAGGTTCTACGGTAAAACACTAAGGTAAGGTCCTACGGTAAAACACTAAGGTAAGGTTCTACGGTAAAACACTAAGGTAAGGTCCTACGGTAAAACACTAAGGTAAGGTTCTACGGTAAAACACTAAGGTAAGGTCCTACGGTAAAACACTAAGGTAAGGTTCTACGGTAAAACACTAAGGTAAGGTTCTACGGTAAAACACTAAGGTAAGGTTCTACGGCAAAACACTAAGGTAAGGACCTACGGTAAAACACTAGGGTAAGGTCCTACGGTAAAACACTAAGGTAAGATCCTACGGTAAAACACTAAGGTAAGGTCCTACGGTAAAACACTAAGGTAAGGTCCTACGGTAAAACACTAAGGTAAGGTCCTACGGTAAAACACTAAGGTAAGGTCCTACGGTAAAACACTAAGGTAAGGTCCTACGGTAAAACACTAAGGTAAGGTCCTACGGTAAAACACTAAGGTAAGGTCCTACGGTAAAACACTAAGGTAAGGTCCTACGGTAAAACACTAAGGTAAGGTTCTACGGTAAAACACTACGGTAAGGTCCTACGGTAAAACACTAGGGTAAGGTTCTACGGTAAAACACTAAGGTAAGGTTCTACGGTAAAACACTAAGGTAAGGTTCTACGGTAAAACACTAGGGTAAGGTCCTACGGTAAAACACTAAGGTAAGGTTCTACGGTAAAACACTAGGGTAAGGTTCTACGGTAAAACACTAGGGTAAGGTCCTACGGTAAAACACTAAGGTAAGGTTCTACGGTAAAACACTAGGGTAAGGTCCTACGGTAAAACACTAGGGTAAGGTCCTACGGTAAAACACTAAGGTAAGGTGCTACGGTAAAACACTAAGGTAAGGTCCTACGGTAAAACACTAAGGTAAGGTTCTACGGTACAACACTAAGGTAAGGTTCTACGGTAAAACACTAGAGTAAGGTCCTACGGTAAAACACTAAGGTAAGGTTCTACGGTAAAACACTAAGGTAAGGTTCTACGGTAAAACACTAAGGTAAGGTCCTACGGTAAAACACTACGGTAAGGTCCTACGGTAAAACACTACGGTAAGGTCCTACGGTAAAACACTAAGGTAAGGTCCTACGTTAAAACACTAAGGTAAGGTCCTACGGTAAAACACTAGGGTAAGGTTCTACGGTAAAACACTAAGGTAAGGTCCTACGGTAAAACACTAAGGTAAGGTTCTACGGTAAAACACTAAGGTAAGGTCCTACGGTAAAACACTAGGGTAAGGTCCTACGGTAAAACACTAAGGTAAGGTCCTACGGTAAAACACTAAGGTAAGGTTCTACGGTAAAACACTAAGGTAAGGTTCTACGGTAAAACACTAGGGTAAGGTTCTACGGTAAAACACTAGGGTAAGATTCTACCGTAAAACACTAAGGTAAGGTCCTACGGTAAAACACTAGGGTAAGGTTCTACGGTAAAACACTAGGGTAAGGTCCTACGGTAAAACACTAAGGTAAGGTTCTACGGTAAAACACTAGGGTAAGGTCCTACGGTAAAACACTAGGGTAAGGTCCTACGGTAAAACACTAAGGTAAGGTGCTACGGTAAAACACTAAGGTAAGGTCCTACGGTAAAACACTAAGGTAAGGTTCTACGGTAAAACACTAGGGTAAGGTCCTACGGTAAAACACTAAGGTAAGGTCCTACGGTAAAACACTAAGGTAAGGTTCTACGGTAAAACACTAGGGTAAGGTTCTACGGTAAAACACTAGGGTAAGGTCATACGGTAAAACACTAGGGTAAGGTCCTACGGTAAAACACTAAGGTAAGGTTCTACGGTAAAACACTAAGGTAAGGTCCTACGGTAAAACACTAAGGTAAGGTTCTACGGTAAAACACTAAGGTAAGGTTCTACGGTAAAACACTAAGGTAAGGTTCTACGGTAAAACACTAAGGTAAGGTCCTACGGTAAAACACTAAGGTAAGGTCCTACGGTAAAACACTAAGGTAAGGACCTACGGTAAAACACTAGGGTAAGGTCCTACGGTAAAACACTAAGGTAAGATCCTACGGTAAAACACTAAGGTAAGGTTCTACGGTAAAACACTAAGGTAAGATCCTACGGTAAAACACTAAGGTAAGGTTCTACGGTAAAACACTAAGGTAAGGTTCTACGGTAAAACACTAGGGTAAGGTTCTACGGTAAAACACTAAGGTAAGGTCCTACGGTAAAACACTAAGGTAAGGTCCTACGGTAAAACACTAAGGTAAGGTCCTACGGTAAAACACTAAGGTAAGGTCCTACGGTAAAACACTAAGGTAAGGTCCTACGGTAAAACACTACGGTAAGGTCCTACGGTAAAACACTAAGGTAAGGTTCTACGGTAAAACACTACGGTAAGGTCCTACGGTAAAACACTAGGGTAAGGTTCTACGGTAAAACACTAAGGTAAGGTCCTACGGTAAAACACTACGGTAAGGTCCTACGGTAAAACACTAGGGTAAGGTTCTACGGTAAAACACTAAGGTAAGGTCCTACGGTAAAACACTAAGGTAAGGTTCTACGGTAAAACACTAGGGTAAGGTCCTACGGTAAAACACTAAGGTAAGGTTCTACGGTAAAACACTAGGGTAAGGTTCTACGGTAAAACACTAGGGTAAGGTCCTACGGTAAAACACTAAGGTAAGGTTCTACGGTAAAACACTAGGGTAAGGTCCTACGGTAAAACACTAGGGTAAGGTCCTACGGTAAAACACTAAGGTAAGGTCCTACGGTAAAACACTAAGGTAAGGTCCTACGGTAAAACACTAAGGTAAGGTTCTACGGTAAAACACTAAGGTAAGGTTCTACGGTAAAACACTAGGGTAAGGTCCTACGGTAAAACACTAAGGTAAGGTTCTACGGTAAAACACTAAGGTAAGGTTCTACGGTAAAACACTACGGTAAGGTCCTACGGTAAAACACTAGGGTAAGGTTCTACGGTAAAACACTAGGGTAAGGTTCTACGGTAAAACACTAGGGTAAGGTTCTACGGTAAAACACTAGGGTAAGGTTCTACGGTAAAACACTAGGGTAAGGTTCTACGGTAAAACACTAAGGTAAGGTTCTACGGTAAAACACTAGGGTAAGGTTCTACGGTAAAACACTAAGGTAAGGTTCTACGGTAAAACACTAGGGTAAGGTTCTACGGTAAAACACTAAGGTAAGGTCCTACGGTAAAACACTAGGGTAAGGTTCTACGGTAAAACACTAGGGTAAGGTCCTACGGTAAAACACTAGGGTAAGGTCCTACGATAAAACACTAGGGTAAGGTCCTACGGTAAAACACTAAGGTAAGGTCCTACGGTAAAACACTAGGGTAAGGTCCTACGGTAAAACACTACGGTAAGGTCCTACGGTAAAACACTAAGGTAAGGTTCTACGGTAAAACACTAGGGTAAGGTCCTACGGTAAAACATTAGGGTAAGGTTCTACGGTAAAACACTAGGGTAAGGTTCTACGATAAAACACTAAGGTAAGGTTCTACGGTAAAACACTAGGGTAAGGTTCTACGGTAAAACACTAGGGTAAGGTTCTACGGTAAAACACTAAGGTAAGGTTCTACGGTAAAACACTAGGGTAAGGTTCTACGCTAAAACACTAGGGTAAGGTCCTACGGTAAAACATTAGGGTAAGGTCCTACGGTAAAACACTACGGTAAGGTCCTACGGTAAAACACTACGGTAAGGTCCTACGGTAAAACACTACGGTAAGGTCCTACGGTAAAACATTAGGGTAAGGTTCTACGGTAAAACACTAAGGCAAGGTCCTACGGTAAAACACTACGGTAAGGTCCGACGGTAAAACAGTACGGTAAGGTTCTACGGTAAAATATTAGGGTAAGGTTCTACGATAAAACACTAAGGTAAGGTCTTACGGTAAAACATACTAGGGTAAGGTCCTACGGTAAAACACTAAGGTAAGGTCATACGGTAAAACATTAAGGTAAGGTTCTACGGTAAAACATTAGGGTAAGGTTCTACGGTAAAACACTAGGGTAAGGTTCTACGGTAAAACACTAAGGTAAGGTTCTACGGTAAAACACTAGGGTAAGGTTCTACGGTAAAACACTAAGGTAAGGTCCTACGGTAAAACACTAAGGTAAGGTCCTACGGTAAAACATTAGGGTAAGGTTCTACGGTAAAACACTAAGGTAAGGTCCTACGGTAAAACACTAGGGTAAGGTTCTACGGTAAAACACTAAGGTAAGGTTCTACGGTAAAACACTAGGGTAAGGTTCTACGCTAAAATACTACGGTAAGGTCCTACGGTAAAACACTAAGGTAAGGTTCTACGGCAAAACACTAGGGTAAGGTTCTACGGTAAAACACTAAGGTAAGGTCCTACGGTAAAACACTAAGGTAAGGTCCTACGGTAAAACACTAGGGTAAGGTCCTACGGTAAAACACTAAGGTAAGGTTCTACGGTAAAACACTAGGGTAAGGTTCTACGGTAAAACACTACGGTAAGGTTCTACGGTAAAACACTAGGGTAAGGTCCTACGGTAAAACACTAGGGTAAGGTCCTACGGTAAAACACTAAGGTAAGGTCCCACGGTAAAACACTAAGGTAAGGTCCTACGGTAAAACACTACGGTAAGGTCCTACGGTAAAACACTACGGTAAGGTTCTACGGTAAAACACTAGGGTAAGGTTCTACGGTAAAACACTAGGGTAAGGTTCTACGGTAAAACACTAGGGTAAGGTTCTACGGTAAAACACTAGGGTAAGGTTCTACGGTAAAACACTAAGGTAAGGTTCTACGGTAAAACACTAGGGTAAGGTTCTACGGTAAAACACTAAGGTAAGGTTCTACGGCAAAACACTAGGGTAAGGTTCTACGGTAAAACACTAAGGTAAGGTCCTACGGTAAAACACTAGAGTAAGGTCCTACGGTAAAACACTAAGGTAAGGTCCTACGGTAAAACACTAGGGTAAGGTCCTACGGTAAAACACTACGGTAAGGTCCTACGGTAAAACACTAAGGTAAGGTTCTACGGTAAAACACTAGGGTAAGGTCCTGCGGTAAAACATTAGGGTAAGGTTCTACGGTAAAACACTAGGGTAAGGTTCTACGATAAAACACTAAGGTAAGGTTCTACGGTAAAACACTAGGGTAAGGTTCTACGGTAAAACACTAGGGTAAGGTTCTACGGTAAAACACTAAGGTAAGGTTCTACGGTAAAACACTAGGGTAAGGTTCTACGCTAAAACACTAGGGTAAGGTCCTACGGTAAAACATTAGGGTAAGGTTCTACGGTAAAACACTAGGGTAAGGTCCTACGGTAAAACACTACGGTAAGGTCCTACGGTAAAACAGTACGGTAAGGTTCTACGGTAAAATATTAGGGTAAGGTTCTACGATAAAACACTAAGGTAAGGTCTTACGGTAAAACATACTAGGGTAAGGTCCTACGGTAAAACACTAAGGTAAGGTCATACGGTAAAACATTAAGGTAAGGTTCTACGGTAAAACATTAGGGTAAGGTCCTACGGTAAAACACTAGGGTAAGGTTTTACGGTAAAAATACTAGGGTAAGGTTCTACGGTAAAACACTAGGGTAAGGTTCTACGGTAAAACACATGGGTAATGGGTAAGGTTCTACGGTAAAACACATGGGTAAGGTCCTACGGTAAAACACTAGGGTAAGATTCTACGGTAAAACACTAGGGTAAGGTCCTACGGTAAAACATTAGGGTAAGGTCCTACGGTAAAACATTAGGGTAAGGTCCTACGATAAAACACTATGGTAAGGGTCTACGATAAGGCACTGGACGCTTCTTGCCTTCACAAGATATTATTTTCAGTATGATGTTGTGTCCTAAAATACCAAAATATAAAACAAACCATGGTATCACTTCTGTCAATTCTTCTGTCAATAAATGAATGATACAATGAAAGCCAGATGCGACGCGATGGAAAACTTTGTAAAAGTAACTCTTCAGTTTCACATCATTGCTATAAAATATGCCTTAATTAAGTAAACATACTTGATACGGGGTCACACACACACACACACACACACACACACACACTCACGCACGCACACACACACACACACAAACACACACACACACACACATACATACATACATACATACATACATACATACATACATACATACATACATACATACATACTTTAGAATATTAAGGATTGCGCAAAAGTAAGTAGATGATGTCAGGTCTAGAATAAACTCTACGCAGCAATAGAGTCCATCGTGACATTTATGGATTACTGCTAGGTTACGTTTTATGGTCCAGGTACAAATATGGAATTATAACAGTTTTTAATTTCCTGAATTGTGCCATGAATTAAAAATTTTAGGAACTGAAATTCAAGCTAGAAAATTGAGATGAATGGCATGCGTCATAACCTCCGCTTCTACCTGCCCACGCTTTCCGGTCATTGAGGAAGAGTTATTTCCCTTTGGCCATGCCAATAGGAACATCAGCTCTCAACCTTGACCTTAACTTGCGCATTCCAACATAAGTCACTTTATGTAGATGTATAAATTTACAGTCTTTATTGCTATAAAAAAAAAGTTCTTGGAGATTTCCGATTCGTATTTTTAAATGATCTTGGTATTAGTTTACATTTTGTGTGTCAGTTTATGCCCTATATCCTTGTCGAATGTGGGCTCTGCTTAATCCACACCATGAGTCCTTTTGATTTAACAATTTGCATGGCCTAACTTTCACGCAAATGCCGCAAGTGAATATTACTATTACACCGTATGTCAACTTCAACCCTGTGTATCAGCTTGCACCCTTTGTATATGCACCGTATGTATTAGTAAGTACTGTGTGAATCGTATGTGTGTATATATATATATATATATATATATATATATATATATATATATATATATATATATATATATATATATATATATATATATATATATATACACACACACACACACAGAGCGAGACGGAAAATATAAACGTGGTTTAAGATTTAGTTAATAAAATCTGCATATAACTTTAGTTGGATGTGACCCGCTTTAACATATATATTCTCCAACGAATCCTAATGAATACGTCATCGACAATTTGGAGTATAATAGTTCCTTATTATATGGGAGTCATTTACCCAGTGAGTCAGATTTCTACCATACTTTGCACTTGAGGTCGACAATCGCATTTTAATAATGTTTATATTACTGGAATAAATTTTCATCATAACAGGTTCTACTTATGTTACCTAACAATAGCGGTAAATACAAAATCGACTTATCAATGGTGACACAATGGAATGCATACGCGCTTCCTCGTGATATCATTAGTTGAGTCAGCTGAAACTGATAGTGCTGATATAACTGTATGCAACTTTCCAGCTTATCTTTTCGTTCCAGCACTCGCCGACTACATATAGTAGTACATCTACATACTTCTAGAAGCCAATATTGGCGCAAACCTCGAAGCGAACATCAAATGCCAAAAGTTATGTGGGGGTGGGGTTTAAAGTATCCACAGCAATTTAAATGTGAACAATGAACCATTTAGACTACACTGTTGGTTGATGTGTAGGGTATTATTTTTGTGTAAGTTTAACCATTTATTCCTGAAGAATCCCAGTGTTGCTTGGAAACAAATATCCTCCTTAAGGCAATCAAAGTAGCAACCGTAACCATGGTTTGGAAAGAGATAACGAGCTCAGTAGTATGCCTAAATGAAAATGTGAATTAAATAAGTAAATTAAGCTCAACATTCGTTTCTGAGAATAGTGTTTGCTATATTTACGTGGGTGCATTCTATCTTTTATCATAGGGTAAGATTAATAGAAACTTTTGTAAATTAGTCTCAGACACGATTGCTTATATTAATTGAATCAATTACACATGTAATTGCTTCCCTCTGGTACATAGTCATACTTTTGATGTTAAACTTCCAAAGCGTCCGTTTTAGGTCAATTGCCCGCAGCCTTTTCGGCCGATGTACAAATCAACACGCTATTGGTTAGTTAGCATTACATACTAAAAGAGGCAACTTATGAAATGCAATAGATATCGCAACACAAAGCACCAATATATATGATGTTCGATCCGCCAAGGTGTAGATAGGGTTATCATATCGGAACCTTGTCTAGCGAAGATGGCATAGACCATCTGTATACTGTTTAAACCGTTGCATTAATCACATTGCTGGCAATTATCCGTTGCTGGCAAAGTGCCACATTTTGAGAGTGATTGGGAGATCCATATATTCCGGTCATTTTATACAATATTTCCGATATTTCAAGAAAAATGTATTTAAAAAAACACAGTTAAGCAGCTTTTTTATCATGTCAAACAAACACCATTCCTCGCGCTGGCATCTGTGGAAAATGTATTACATTATTCTATCTATTCCTCGGGAGTTTAAATATTATGGGATGCCATAGCTGAACAAGCAGAAAAATGAGACTGTATTGAAATTTAGAAGGATGGCCTTCTTCAGTGAATGTTAATGTTATGAAATGTCTCTACTCTTTTCAAGTCAGAAGAATGTCTTGATCTCTGATCTCGTACAAGCAAATGTTGCATTTCACTCCAGGCACTACAGTAATGAAGCTGTCTTAGCACATGTATTGCTCCCAGACTCGAAACTCCAAAAAGTTCTATTCAGAATATCTGAATACCATTCAAATCTGCCATGAATGCTAACAATATGGATAAAACGTTCAGTTATTGTGCATATACAAGGTCGTAACTATCCGATTAAAGTTCAGTTATCTTGCTTAGAAATAGTCGTAGCTATCCGACTAAAGTTTGGTTATCGTGTTTAGACATGGGGATAACTATCCGACTAAAGTTCTGTTATTGTGCTTAGACATGGTTGTAACTATCCAACTACAGAGCCGAGTGCTTTCATTTTCCTATCTTACAAATAAACCAAGGTATCTTTTTGCTGACCTAGATGATAATTAGTGAAAACTGATCACTCCGTTCTTACTTAAAGCCAGCTGAACACAGTTTGTATAGTGTATCCACAGGTAAGGACAAAAATAAATTCAGACATTCGCAATCTTGGATGTTAACATTTGTTTGAAAAAAATAAAATTGTATGACTTTCATTCCGGTTTCCGTTAATATTACATTCCAGGGATAGCATTATATCTTTGGAAGCGGTCCTGTTTATTTTCTAAAGTGCCACTATGGCAGGTCCAGCCATTAAAGGCCATTTTAAAAATTAACTCTTACGTAAATTGCGTTTGGTGTGTATAACGCAAAAAATGTGGCTGGTCCATCCACCAAACGTCATTTTAAAACAAAATGACCCTATACGTGCGTTACGTTCAGGGTATATATCGTGAAATTGTGGCAGGTCCATCAATCAAACGCCATTTAAAAAAAAAAAAGAAAGACCCCTGCGTGGATTGTGTTCAGGGTGAATAAAGAAACATCTGTGGCAGATCCATCCATCGAACGCCATTTAAAAACAAAATTGACCACCTTCTTCTATTGCGTTCAGGGTATATAGCGTAAAAACTGTGGGAAGTCCATCCACCAAACGTCCTTTTTAACAAATGCCCCCTACGCGCAATGCGTTCACGTTGAATAAAGAAATACATGTAGCAAGTCCATACATCGAACGCCATTTAAAAAAAAAAAATATGTCCCTACGTGTATTGTCTTCAGGGTATATAACGTAAAATCTGTGGCAGGTCTTTCCATCGAACGTCACTTTTTTATATAAAAAATGTCCCATACGTGCATTGCATTCAGGGTATATAACGTAAAATATGTGGCCGGTCTATCTATCGAATGTCTTTTTTTTAAATGCCCCGTATATGCATTGCATTCAGGGTATATAACGCAAAAACTGTGGCAGGTCCCTCCACCAAACATCATTTTTTAAAGACATGACCCTACGTGAAATGAGTTTAAGGTGTACAACATAAAAACTGTGGCAGGTCTATCCAACAAACGGCATTTTTTTAAGTGCGTTGCGTGCAGGGTGTTTAACGTACATTTGAATCACCAAAACGAGAAACAAAAACTATAGACTTTGCAAAACTCAATGTTGCCAAAATGGCAGGAAAAAAAATTAACGTTACACCATCTTTGAAAACTGTAGTAATAAACAATATTTTAAGTATTATTGTGTACTCAAAATGTCTTCTCTTTATTACGACACAAATGTACTGTTTTCCAATATGTTTGGTTTCAAGCACTTGGTATTCAGACCGGATTGCCCAAATAAACGATTTATATGTCGTCCAGAACTTTCTGCAACCTTTCAGAAAACTATGAGAAACTACTTGATCTAAATTGTTGCTGAAACTAATCACAAACTTGTTTAATTTCACCAGAAAATTATAATTGATTGATGTTCATAATTACAAGAGCTAATGTTTTGGCTAAATTAATTTAAATGATATCGGAGTATATGCTTTCTTCGCAATTTGCTACACGGTTATAACTGTATCATTGTGCTTTGCGCCCGATGACCAAACGGTGCTGTTCTTTCGTTCTTGTTGATTTTTAAACGGGAATACCAGGTCAACTGTAATTTGGTTTTAATGGGGTTGTGTGCCAAAATAGCGGGGAATCTATGATATATGCAAGTACTTAAGTGGGTCACTTTAGCCTCACGTAGACTTCTGTGAACATGGGCCTGTTTAGACTCAAAATGAATTGAAGTTACGGTACTGGACACTGGCAACAATGTTGGAAGTGGCTGACCTCAGTTGGGCGGAACACTGGCAACAATGTTGCAAGTGGCTGACCTGAATACACGCAACCCTAGGTAGAGACAAATACAGTAGAGACATAGACATATATAACAAATATACATATATTGATAAACATCAATCACACAAACAAATATACAAAGAATAAAAAAATTAGGAAAGAGAGCAAATCTTTTCGAGGCATATGAGTGGTCCTTAAAAAGGGCCTTTGGGTTTCTTCTATTTTTTCGTTTACATCATTCCGTTAACATAGAGGGCATCGCATATGTCTTCTCTTTCTCAAACATCTTCTGACTTCTGGACCGTAGATGAAGACACTCTTCAGACAGCCTTGTCTCTCCACATAGATTTTTCTTTCCCAAACGCTCGTATCAGTCATCCGAATGATTGTCCATGTTGATCTGACATGCATGGATAAGTTCGTACGAAACAGCATCGACGATACGAGAGTAGATAATTCAACGTTAGTCCCCATCATGTGGCGAAAATGGCTGAAGCGAATGCAGTGAACTATTGTTATTCATAGTGGAAGAGCGGATCGAAACTGATTGAGTTTTTTCACCAATCCCAATACGCGTTACAAAATTCAGCCACAGTGTGGAGTCTGTCTTCCAATCCGAAGAGTGTTGCATGTGATGTCACATTCCCTATATAGATGCGTTAGCGTCTGTGCGCAGTGAATCAATGCGACAAAGTTTTCAAACATGGCGGAAACTAAGAAGACGATTAATTGGGATGCACCGGCCGTGGAGACGAGTAGCGATGGCACAGCAGCGGCTACCAAAGTCAACACAGTCCTCCTTAGTGGATATTCTCTCTTCTTCGCAAGAATTTGTTCCAGTACCAGCACATTCGCCACCTTCTCCTTCTTTACCACATGTCGAGGACTTTAAACAGAGACAGAAAGAAGAATTGGAGAAATTTTTACAGCAGCAGAGAGAAGTAAAACAGCTTTTCTCTTTCAACAGCAACATCAAGAAGAAGAGGCAAGAAGAAGGAAACGACATGGAAAAGAATCATCAGCAGAGAAGAAGCAAGGTCTAGGAGAGAAGGAGGACAGTGAAAGTCAAACGGTGACGGTACTCTTAGACATTTTGGCCGACTTAAGGAGTCTGAAACAAATGTATCAGACTTTTTTATTACGACCCAAGAGAAAAAGACCTTCCCGAGCCAAACAGCCCAACCTTGTTACTACGCCTGCGATGCCAGCCCTAGTGATTTTTACCAAATCATTATCGACAGGACCAAGTCCAGAAGTAGGCCTTGGTAGTGGCAAAGGCTTAAGGCAGTTAAAGCTGATTACTTCCCGTTCCTGAGTTTGTTTCTTTAGTGTGGGATTCTTTGTTAACCTCACTGAAACGACATTGTGAAGCCAAAGAAGACGATCGCTTGAGACTTTCCATTCATCACGACAGTCTGAAGTCCCCCGTTTAGATCGAGTTCAGCAGCCCAGCAGAACTGGCACCTTCCAAAGTCATCGACAAGATTCAACACGTGCAATAATCCAACGACAATTTTCACATCACCGATGGAAAAGCGACACTGTTCATGACCCAAACGACAAAAGGTGTTATTGGTGGAGCACCAAAAAGAGCCTCGTTCAAATTAACAATCCTCAAGACCAGATGTGTGTAGCCCCTGCCATCGTGGTGGGACGAACCTATGCCGACAAGAACGACACGGCAGAATGGAAAAGAGCCTGGAAAACTGTTCGACAGTCGGACCGACCCAAACAACGAAGATTAGTAAAACTCATGTTACAGCAATCGGGGCAATCCAAAGACACACCCTATGGCATTCCTGAAATGCAAAAATTGCAATTCTTCTTGGCTCCACCCTACACCTTGAAAGTGCATCCTCAAGAAGTGCGTGGACCTCTATTGTTTCAAGGCAAAGATTTAAAAGACGGAAAATATATTCACGTCTATTATCCCAGTGAACATTTTGATGTCATTACCAGTCTCACCTGATTCCTGGGATACAGATATTATTGTGAGAAACGTGATTATGGCTATAACAATCGAGACCAACACGAGCAAGGTTCACAGACGAAAAGTGCTTGTCAACTCCTGAGATTGTGCTACTTGTGGACAAGTAATGCCAAGGCTCACGTATGTCCAGGAAAGAAACGATGTCACAGTTATCACGAAATCGTGGACTTGAAACAAGACTGAAAATTCAAAAATGCCATTCCAAACAAGAGGAGGAAGTTGACCACAAGAAAGGGAATTTCATCGTTTTCGATTTCAGATGCATGCAAGAGACCGCCGTTCACATTCCTAATTTCTGCGTGGCTCACCGAGCGTGCGAGAAGTGCATTCAAGAGCCTATCTTTTGTCATTGCCCTCACTGCAGCAAGATTCCTGGAATATGTCAAAACATCTTTCGGTTACCTAACACGCTAGCCGATTTTGCCCAACGGATCTTAGACTCCATCGACGAGACGTGGAGCCAAGAGGACATCGAACATTACGGAGATTGTCATTGCCATGTCACGGTGATGAATCACATTTTCTCGGGATGCGATGAACAGTTTCTTCTCAGATACTATACGGAACAAAGTGCCGAACGTCCGAAGGTGACGTTGAACGGAGCCAAAATCATTCCCAAGCAAGTGGGACAAGTGCAGTTTAAAGATTCGATGAGTTACTTGACCATACCTTTGAGTCGAATGCCTAAAACATTTGGAATGACAGAAATGGCTAAAGGCTATTTTACGCACTTTGTAAAGACCAAAACCAATCAACATACTGTTCTACCCCATTTGCCTGAGGCTCACTACTATGACCACGACAACATGCACATTGAACAACGAGAAGCTTTCTACGCTTGGTACCAGACTCACGCCTCGGACCCCTTCAACTTTCAGGAAGAAATGTTAAAGTACTGTCGTTCCGACGTGGACACTTTACGGCGTTGCTGTGGACAATATCAAGAATTCTTCATGGAACACGGAGGGATCGATCCATTGTAAGAAGCCTGCACTATTGCCAAAGCGTGTTCTTTAGTATACCGCCAACGATTCATGCCCGAAAACAAACTGGCTGTCATTAACCCTCATACGACGAACATTGTCAAACGTCGATTCTCGGTCAAAGCCCTACGTTGCTTACATTACTTGTGCGACAAGGAAAAAAAAATGGATTCAACATGATCGCAATGGAGGAGGCGAAAGACCATCGGACAGTATTCGGTGGATGGCTGGGACTTAGAAAACCCTAAGATTCTGCACGAGCTTAACGCGTGCTTATTTCACCTTCCCGCTACTTCCAGATGATTCACAACAAAACCAAATACATGAAACACGTGGATGTCGTTCGTAAGGATTTGATCCTGGTCAATTACGAAGAAGAACTGGACGTTGGAGAAGCCGACGAGTTTGGAAATGTCATCATTGCGGCAACGTGACAGAACATACTCGCTTACAATTGTACGAAGTTTTGGAGCTGTTAGGAGATCGCGTATTGTACTTTGACACGGACAGTTGCATCTACATCGATCGTCTGGGTCAACGCCACCCTGACATCGAAGGAGACCGTTTAGGAGCCTAGACGGACGAGCACCCCGACGACAAAATTCTAAGTTTTGCTAGTGGCGGTCCTACAAATTACGGCTATGAATACCGAGACAAACAAGGAAAAGTGCATTCCAAGTGTAAAGTGAAAGGATTGAATCTCAATTATCGCACCAGTCGAGTGGTGAACTTTGGTGTCCTGAAAGAAGCCTTGCAGTCTGGATAGGATGAAAACTTTAAAGTAACCACCAACGAACCACACAAGATTGTACGTTTACCCACACACCAAATCGTCAGTCGACCTTTGGAAAAAGCGTATAAAATCGTGTATCAGAAGCGGGTACTGCTTCCTAATCACTTCACTTTACCGCACGGACACGCCGATATTGGTCAGCATATAAAGAGGAAAACGTCCAAGACCGATAGTTTATTGTACTATCAACGTCAATCGAGAAAGCTGAATACTTTTAAAATGGCATCATTCAAGTTCGGGGATTCTCAGGTGGAGTGCGATGCTGTTCCTTCCGATTGCATGGATGCCGTATGCTGTAACCTAAATGATTCAGTACCACATCATGAGAACTTCGTTATCACTACTGCTGTGCGTGTCAAACCTGACGCATTAGAAAGCGATGTCACTCGTTATCGTGGACTCTTAACTGGTTTTCATTATCAATGTCTCCACGTGAAACCATGCGTCTACCACCCTAAGGATTTCATCTAACCCTAAGTAAACTCCTTTGAATTTAACAGCACCATCATCGAAAATGAGCCCCTGAAAGACGAATATTCGTTCCCTGTGCGTTTGCCTAAATACCGCAACTTTGAAAGTCGATTCCAAACCTTCCAAGGAAAATGGCCTAAATATGTGGGAGGACCTACCCCCGAAGAATTAGCCAAAGCCGGATTTTTCCACTTGGGCGAAAGAGATAAAGTCAAGTGCTTCAGTTGCAGTGTGTTACTTCACGAGTGGGAGCAGAAAGATTAAGCTTACCTGGAACATGCTCGATGGTCTCCGTATTGTCACTACTTACCTTCAGTGGGACGACCTCATTAATCTCTGCAAGGATTCTTTACTGGAGAACATTTATGGTTTACATGTGGAGTTGAGAGAACGCATTTACCAGGAGTTGGTCAAAATACAAGTTAAACGCAAACTCAAAATCATTTCTCCATTTTTAGACTATGATCTTTTCCAAAGTAAACGAAGACTGATTATAGGAGGATACTACTTCAGTCACAAATATAAACGAGGATATTGACCACGGCCTAGCGATTCCTGATTCCTAGAGGACACTGAATGGATACTTTACAAGAGAACATTCGTGGTTTGCCTGTGGAGTTGAGAGAACGCATTACCGAGAGCTGGTCAAAATACAAGTGAAACACAAAGAACAATAGCATCCGTTACGTCACCGATGTTAAACCACAGGTACCTGAATCCTATAAGATGACTGATTCAGATGAAAGTGTTCCAGTGGTCAGACATTGAACAGCTACTTGAGGGCGATAAGTATTGGTTTGTTACTGATTGTATTTACTACAAGGTAGACTTACTGCAACAAATTCCAGAGGAAGAGTTAGAGGGTTACCAAAATCTGTTTCACAACGTAAACTTAGTTCAAGAGGAAACTTTTGAAAAGTGTGTGATGTGCAAGTTAGCGACTAAACCATTTAGATTCGCCACTGGAGTACGATCATCTATGTGCAGAAAGTACACTTATTGTCTCCGACAAAAAAAGATGTATAAAAACTGATTACCTTGCCACAGACGTTAACAGTGGTGATGCATCAGATTCCTTGGAAGGAAATCAATGAGAGTATTTAAACGAACTGTGTCCCATGAATTGGGGTCGACGTGTGATGTGTGTCTTAGTGACTTTCTGGGATTTCGTTTACCAGCCGATTCCTTGTAGACTCTTTACGAACACTACCTACAAAGACATTATGGTGGCTCCTTTAAATGTGCACGAGACACTCATGCTGTTCAAAGCTTTACGATTTCATCTCGATACATCTCACTCTCTACTACATGAAAAAAAGATTCCTAAAACTTTAGTGACTTTGGCTTCTTAAGACGATATGAGTAGCTCGTTGGTTAAACTGACACTAAAAAGATGTACATGCTGGAAACATCTACGCTGGAACACAAGTGGTAGCTGACCAGTCACGTGTGTGACTGATCAATAGAGAAACATGAACTTTGTCCTGTTTGTTTGTTTGTTTCTTGTTTGTTTTAGCTTTTTCTTAAAAATGAACATTTAATGTAGTGTGCAAGAAAATGGCATTCTTTTATGAAATGTAAATATAAACGCTGTATATGAAGTGATATTTTTCATAAGATATGAATGGTAATATTTAAAAAATAAATACTTTTCGAGGACCAAGAACTGGGTTTTTAAAACAAATATGGGATATATCTGGGTGAGAGTTTTTAGGCATGTTTAGTCATTGCGCGGTTAGCTTCCTCGAAATTAACTAGGAATGGACTAGATTGAAAGTTCCATTACGTGACAGGAATGTAACTAGTGATATCAAAAGCTTACCAATGGAAATACAAGATCATATCTACAAGTTTCATTACAAGTCAAGGGGAGAGGAGAAGTCCAAGCTAGCGAATAAAGATTATCTTGGCCAAGAGTTGCATAGGAGAAAGGTAGATCAAGTGAACAAATATATTGTATTCATATTTGTTAGAGCTTTCTTTTGGAGCCTGTACTTGTCAAGAACAGATTTGACAATTCAACAACGGCATTGATATTCTCTCCAGGTATCCTATTGAATTTACTGGAGATGTATATATATATATATATATATATATATATATATATATATATATATATATATATATATATATATATATATATATATATATATATATATATATATATATATATATATATATATATATATATATATATATATATATATATATATATATATATATATATATATATATATATATATATATATATATATATATATAATGTTCTTTGAAGATTACTTCAACGTGCGCGTAATGACGTAGAAGCAGAATGAGGCTGAATATTTGTTTTATGAAGAAGATGAGGAAGTGTAAGTTAGAATGTGAGGTTTATTCAGTCACTGAATCAGAGTTTAACAGTACCGTTTGTGATGTGAAACTGAGTGAATCTAAAGGGTTTTTAATTGAATGGTGGAAGAGAAAAGACAGCGAAAGTTTATGACTTTACATGTGGCTAAAAGTAGTCCAAGGAAAGGAAATATGCACATACTTTACACCGATAAACGTGATGAATATAGATTCGTATGAGGACTCTGAAGTATGGAGAGATGATGGTGTAAATGGGATTTGGGAGTTTGTAAAATTAAACGTTTTGAGTTCTGAGAAATGTGTAAAGTAATTTGCATTGGGATATACAGATGAATATGTACATAACTTTTAACTATGTTTGTCACATGTCGAATTATTATATATTAAATGGATAATGCTTAGACCATAGTACAGGTAGTAGAGCTTGTGTATGTAATTGAATATATGTTTTGTACCCATACAAGATATATATAAAAAAATTGCGGTCACAACTCTTTCTGTGAGTCTTTCTTTGAAATATCTCTGTCTTGTTCTGTGTCTTTATATGTTCTGTGACGGTACTGTGCCGTTAGGACACGAACGTACTCCAGAAAACCACACTACTCGACTATGATGTCTCATTCTCTCTGTCACTTTTTACTTTGTCGTTGACCACGATGTCTACAACCCTGATTTATATCGCGTCCGCGCTTGAACCATATACAGCGAAGCAGTCTCCAGCCTGACCATCCATTGTTGACTCATCCACCTATGAAGATGACTTCAAGACTAGCTAAACTGAATGAAGCCCATGTGAATTTACATCGTGTCAGGCAAAAGTCTGATAGCCAAACCTAAAGAGACAAAGAATGTTAAAAGTAGCTAAAGACCTAATAGAGAGATCTTCAGAGAGGAAATCAAAAAGGAGAAATAATAATGGACGAAGAAGTATAGACTTCAGAAGCAAAGACAGCAGAGAGAGAAGCAACAACAGTATCAGCAGGAACCAGATAGAGGATTTGTCGACTGTCGTGTAGACAGGAAAAAGTTCTCCCATTTCCAAAGAAGTCGACCCTATCCTGTGGGAAAGCCTGTCGCCAGACGGGGACGCAATCTTAGACGATAAAAGATTGTCATAACTCCCCATCCATAAAAACAGCCATTTTCAGGGTTACCCCAATACTCTAGAAAGAGATACTAGTTCAATTGCAAATGATATTATTTTGTGTGTCTATAAGCACTTCGTTTCTTTGTTTTATGTTCAACAAAACAGAAGTGTGTCTATGAACACTTCCTTTCCTGTCTTGTCAAATAGTCAGTATGTTTTTGTTTGTAGTTTGTGAATGAAGGTAAAAAGTGAGTGCGTGTTTATTTTAGGTCCGCGCTTTCCTTATTTGTTTTAGGTAATTTTAGTTAGTTAATTTAGATTTAAGTGGTTTTCGCACAGTCGTGCATGTACCACCGTGTTATGCCTACACGGTAGGCTGTTTTTTACAATTAGGGGAAGGAATTCGAGCCACTTCCCCCAGGCTTTTATGTGCTCACGGAGCACTGTTTTTTTGAAGCCGTCAGGCAGTGGGACTAAGATTAGTCCCTAACTGTCTGAATGGAGGGCTTCATGGCGAGTGGGAATAGATCCAACACACACTCGACCTATTCAGTCGCTACTTCTTAGCTGCATTTAGTTATGTATGAGTGGGAATGGACCCATCACACACTCATATGTATTTTCAGTAGTATTAAGGGCGTGCACTGCACGCTGTTGTTTTATGTCTGGCCATGGCAAGGGATGCGAGGGTGGAAGGGCGGCTCTATGGTCACAGGTTGGTGCTCCTAGACTTCAGGATATCTGGTCTAAATTGTCGTCCTACACAATTTTGAAAAACTCTGTGCTGTTTTGAGTTTAGAAATAGCCTAGGAGAGGTATCTTAGGTGACAGTTTTTAATAAAGTTTGCCACCTTGTGTGGCTGGTCCTGATGGTCTTGGACTTTTGAGACCACCTTATATGAAAGATTCTGTTTTTAGGGTATTACTTGTCTAATTTTACATTGTTGTGTTTGCAGCCTTGTGCTGCTTGGCTTGATGGTCGTTGGTGTTTAGACCACCTTATATATGCTAATTTTGGGTTCTTTTTCCTAGGGTTATTTAAAGTTTGCTACTTTGTGTAGCGGGCCCTGATGGTCTTGGGTGTTTGACCATCTTATATGCTCTAATTTGGGGGCCTAGAATTTCTCGTGGCATAAATATGACTGTCACCTTCGGCTAGAGAGTTCTCAGAGGTATTAGTGGTGTTATGTGCATTATAGAAAGTGAGAAAGATTGGTTAAGAATACTAAAGAAGAAAAAAGAAAAAAAAATTCCACTTCCCCTCTTCCTATTTCAGTTCCCTAGTTGCCTTATTTGTATCTGTTTGGATTTGTTTGGTGTTATTTAGGCTAAGTTTATTTAATTAAGACTAAGACAGATATCTTTGCCGATTTGATCGGGTCTCTAGGACGGGTCAAGGACATCTGATCTTATTTCCCCCCTATATTTGAGTTTCTTAGCCTGAATATTAATTATGTGATGTTTATTACCAGGCTATGTCTATTTGGATAAGACAGATGCCCTTGCTGATCAACCGGGTCGCTAAGACGAGATTTGTACCCTATGTTTAGGTTTGTTAGCCTGTACTAGTGTGTTATGTTATTTTCTGGCTAAATTTTTTGGATAAGATATATTTCTTTGCCGCAGAACTCGGGTTACTTACGACAGGTCAAAGGCATCTGATCTGATTGGTCCTAACATTTGGTTTATTAGCCAGTCTCCTAGTTGATAACAATTTAATTATGTAATTTTGGTTTTATATTTTGTTTTGTAACCCAGATTCATGTATGAAGTTTATTATATTTATATAGGTGAGATTGAGGTTAGGGTTGTTATTCATTAAAAATCCTGGGTATGTATTCGGGGATACAATCTTATTTTGCTCCATTTTTAGTTTAGTTCTATCTTTTTTTAGTTTGTGGCAGGTGTTGAATATATGTGATAGGTCTTCTGGAACCAGGCTGTGATAGCAGTTTGGCTTGTGGGGTTGGAGTCCTATGTATTGCCCAAAGCTGCTGGCCAATTTGGTTTTTCTTGTGTAAATTCTATATATTATCCTTTGATCGTTACTGTTCACTTTTGGTGGTTTCCTGGATCTGGTGACGTTTTTCATGATGGAGTATAGTTTTCTGCCTGTAGTATTTCGGTTCCAGATTTCTTGCCATATCCATTTGATATAATTTTTGGTTACACTTATTAATTCACTGCTGTTCTGATGGGTTCTGCTATTTTGGATCCATCAGTTTAAATTTTGGCTGAATTAGGGTATTTAGTCATTATTTCTATTGTGGAAATTGATTTTATCTTATGCTCCTGTTCGTTTTTGATGCCAAGTTTCGTTAATTGTATGTTGATTGATGGTTTGATGTTAGTCCATGGCATTGAGTCATAGTTTTTAGTGATTTCAGTCTAAAAGTTGGCTATTGGTAATCGTCCAATTAGTTGATGTACGTGTTTCCCTGCAGGTACGTTGGGTACTAATTTATTGCTGAATGGTTTATTACATTTATTGATGGCTACCCGGATGGGGTGTGTATTGGGGTGGGTTGATAATCTAGCTGCGTATCTTAAGGTTAACTCCTGCCTTCTTAAGTGCAGTGGTAATTCTCCAGTTAGAAGTTGGAGTTCGGCTAGGGATACATACTGCAGAGTGCCGGTGCATATTATTAGTGCTTTTCTTTGAATCGTGTCTAATTTCTTAAGCTGTTTGTGAGGTGCCGAGTTATATATTTGACACCCGTAGTCTAGTTTAGATCTTATTAACGCCCTGTATAGTGTTAATAGAGATTCCTGGTTGGATCCCCATGTGGTCCCTTTAAGGTTTTTAAGTAAGTTTAGATCATTATTACACCTGTTAACTATTTGGTCTATATTATGTCCCCTGTTTAGATGTTCGTCATAGTACAAACCCAGAAATCTAGCAACTTTAACAAATTTAATGGTTTTATTTTGTATGGTAAGTGTAGGGTATTTCAATTTTATTTGACGTTTGGGGGAGAATAGGACTGCAATGGGTTTTTCGTGAGATAGTTTAAACCCCCATTTATCTGCCCATGTCCCTATTTGTTTAGACTATTTTGGATTTCATTGTTAACTGTGTGTCTTTCAGAGTCCACTGTCGTCCGCAAATTGTGACATTTCAATTCGGTTAGAAGTTAGATTTAGATCGAGGTCATTTATCATGATGTTGAAGAGTGTAGGGCTGAGTATGTCTGCTTTGCAGTGAGAGGTTAGTGCTACCTTGATTGCCGCTTCTAATCTTATGAGTTGATCCGTGGTGGACCTTCTATTTCTAAATCCACATTGATTTTCAGATAGTAGATTGTTACTTTCCAAGTGCTATTTGATGCGATTTGTCATAATTGTCTCAATAATTTTACAGATGTTGTTAGTTAGGGAAATGGGTCTATAAGAATTAATATCATTTAGGTCTTTTCCTTGTTTAGGGATTGGAATTATTATGGCGTGTTTCCATTTATCAGGTAGTTCATCAACAGCCCAGATTTTGTTAAATAGCCTTAGTATAGAGTTGGTAATATTTTCAGGCAGGTGTTTGTATATAATATAACCTATTTGATCTTCCCCTGATGAGGTTTCCTTTCTAGATCCTAAGGCTATTTCCCACTCATATAAGGATATTTCACAGTTTAAGTTGGATTCCTTTGTACCTAGGTCTTTAAAGAGGTGTGTGTGGGTTTTTTCTACTTTATCCCTATTTTGGTGAAAGGCTGGGGCTTGCTTAAGGTTACTACTCATTGCAGTAAAGTGGTTGGCAAGTTTGTCTGCCATTTCCTTGTTTTTGGTGGTACCTGCTATTTTGGGGGAGGTGTTTACTGTTTTTCCTTTAATCGATTTTATTTTGTCCCATTCTTGCTTGGATCTAGTTTTGATATTAATTTTGGAACATAAATTTTGCCAAGATCTTTCCTTTTCCTGCTTATTTGTTTTAGGTTTTTTTTCTCTATCTTTCTATGTTGAGAAACTGAGTTTCCTGATCTTTTGAATTTTTAGAGGGCCTTTCGTATTTCCTTATGTGCCTGCTTGCATAGGTTATTCCACAATGTTACAGTTTGTTTGGTTTGTGTACCACTGTTTTTAGGGATGTAGGAGGTGGCAGCTGCTTGGATTGTGTTAATTAAATTTTCATAAAATATATTTATGCTTTTCGTGTTAATTTTGGTTAATTGTATTCTAAAGGATTCCCAATCAGCTTGGTCATATTTCCATCTAGGGTGTTTGTTGGTGGGGTTGTTTTAAACCGCCACTGCAGAGTGATGATGATTGGAAAGTAGTCACTTCTACTTCCTTCCTAGCGAGTCGGTTTGTTCCACTCTCCAGTCTGTCATCTGTGCTAGTTTAGGTGAGCATATGGTTAGGTCGATAGCAGACAGAGATCCATCCTCCGGATTTAAGCGAGTTTTTGTCCCGTCATTAAGGATGGTCAGGTTTAATTTCGGCAGCCCATGCCTCTACCAACCTGCCTCTATTGTCCGTTCTATCGCTTTCCCACAGCTCGTTGTGTGCATTGAAATCTCCGCAGATGACAATTTTATTTTCTACTTTATTATTTGTTATTTGCCTAAGGGTTGCCAAATTAGAGGCGTTGGTGTTTCCGCCCGGGTCGTATATGTTAAAAATTTGAAGGTTTCCCCTCCCTGTATGGATTATTAGGGATTGTAATTCAAAGTTTTCATTACTACTTGGGGTGTGGGTTATGTTAACTGCTGTAATATTAGGTAGGTTTTCTAGGATAAAAATGACTAGACCCCCTCCCTGTCCTATGTTACGATTTTTAAAGTGACCTGGAGAGTAGCCAGGGAGTTTGGGTAGTTGCTTAATTTTATCTGAGGTCTTACTTTCTTGTATACAAATAACATCAGGCTTTGGAACTTGGTCTTGTAGTTTGATTTTTAAGTCATTGATATTACTTGATATACCCCTACAGTTCCATTGCCATATTTTAATTTATTCTTGATTGTGTTATTCATATTGGAGCGTGGTCATTTAATTTGGTTATATATTTGGGGGAAGGGGTTTTAGGGTAGCATGGCTAATATTAGTTTGAGTTTGCCTAGATATTGCTCTATCTTGTTTTTACCTGGAGTTAGGCTATTCGTGGTTAATATGATTATTTCATGAATAACCTGTTCAACTGGGGGTGCTGCTGTGTTTCATTTATTTGTGTTTGGATTTACTTTAACTGCTGGTGGGTGGGGAGGGTGTTTATATTTTTCCTGATTGGGTGGTTCTGTTACTTTTTCCTTAGGTTTTTGTAGGCTTGGTTTTTGTTTTGCCTGTGTAGTTGGTTTATTTGGATTTGAATTTCGACTTACTGTTTTGATTTGAGTAGTGTGTTTCTTGCTTTGTTCTAGGTTGGTGTTAATTGAATGTTTCAGGGGATTGAGGTTTGTGTTCTCCCCTGCAGTTAGTGCATTTAGGTGCCGTCCTTCTACGAGATCCCTTATGTTGGCCCCCACATTGATTGCATTGGGTGTTGAATTTGCATTTGGAGGCATAGTGCCCCCAATGTTGGCAGTTGCAACAAAATCTGGGTTTATTTACGTATAGTTCCAGGCGATGGCGAACTCCATACTGTCCTAATCTTCCCATGGATGTAAGGGGTGTTATAGACTCAGTGACTGCTGTATTGGTTAACTGCCCTTTATAATTATTGAGTCTGTAAGCCCTTTCAATTGGCGCCCCATTTTCTTTTAATTTTTGTGTTAGAGTTTTGTTGTCCATCCATTGATTTGGGCTTTTTAATTTAAGTACTGCTTTAAATTTGGTGTTTCCTACTTGGGGGGAGGTGGTTTGACAGTTATTGGTTGGTTGGTATGATCAGGTTTTGTTGGTTCTATTTTGTGGTTTGGGATGTTGTGGTGTTTCTCCTATTTTGTGGTGTCTTTGCACTTTTATCTTGATGTTAATTGATTCCATTTCAAGGAATTTTGCTAATTAATTCAGTGTGCTACAGTGCACAATTATGTAGCTGGTGTTGGGCCGAGATACTGTAAATTGGCCCTGGTGTATCCTCTTTAGGGCCCCTGTTAAGCTGTTTATGCTTAGATTGATTAATTTGGTAGAGGTGCTACTTTTGTATAATGTGTGTTCTATTGAGTGGTAGTGGAACTTGGTTTGTTTGGAATTATTTTGCTTAGATGGGTTTGGTTGTTTATTATTTGGTGACTGATTCCTAATTTCAACTGATGTTTGTTTTGTTGATTTGAGTTCATTAACGTTTTTCCTTTTCATGGGTTGCTTCCATTTACCACTGGTAGGATTACTGTTAATAAGGGTGAGTGTGGTTTCCCTGTTTGGCGTGTTGTTTTCCCAAGTTAGAGTTATGTCCTGGGTGTTATCAAGAATATCCCTTTCGGATAGAATTCTAGAAGGACCTGGGGTTTGGCTGTTATAATACTTATTTTTGTTAGGTTTTACTGGATTTTTTGGGGGGTGAGTGTTACTTGACGCTACTGTTTTTGGTGTTGTTTTCCCTTGCTTATTGTCAATTGTTGGGGTTGATGTTTTTGTATCCCTAGGGGCTGTAGCTTGGGTTAGATTTAGGAGGTTTGGAAATTTTGAAACTAGAAATATAGGCTTGGTTTTTTTCACACAGGTTGTAGCTATAAATAGATACTAGGGCAAACAGGAACGTCACACAAGTTGAGGCTATAAATAGATAGCGGGTTTTTCCGAAGGATTTTCCCACAAGTTGTAACTACAAATAGTGTGATTTCATAGGAATTTCAACAGGTTATAGCTATAAATAGATACAAGGGTGTTCATCTACGATCGTCACAAAGGTTGAGATTATAAATAGTTACTAATTAATAGCAATATAATGATCGGTGATATGTTTAGTCTCCTTTAAATTCTTGGACAATTTATTCATTGTAGCGTTACTTTTAGTCACATCGATTTTGACGTTGGTCTTTTCCTAGGTTATAACCATTTATAGCATCATTACAATTATGCAAATTTATTAACACCGCCAACATAATTTCATGTCTAGTTATTGCTTTATGTATAAATCTCGGACTTTTATTAGTATGTCTGTCCCTGTCTCTGTTGTGTTTTGCCATCGACCATCCTTGTCCCTAGACAGGCCCTATACAATTCTCCATTGTCCCTAGACAGGCTCATCCATGTTCAATGTCCCCTTGTCCCTAGATAGTCCCATGTTCAATTCCCCTTGTCCCTAGACAGTCCCAATCCATTGTCGCTATACATTCCCTATGTTCTATTCCCCTTGCCCCTATCCAGTCCCAACCTATGTTAAAACATTCCCTTGTCCCGCTATAGTCCCACCAATGTTAATTTTTCCTATATACGTTCCCAAGGTGTTTTCCTTGTATGTTCTCATTTGCCCTACGGTATCAATCAATGCCTATGTGTTGAATGTGTTATATATCTATCTCTCTTGTATTTGTCTCTGCCTAAGGTAGCGCATATTCAGGTCAGCCACTTGCAGCATTGTTGCCAGTGTTCCGCCCAATAGAGGTCAGCCACTTGCAACATTGTTGCCAGTGTTCCACCCAATTGAGGTCAGCCACTTGAAACGTTGTTGCCAGTGTCCACTACCGTAACGTCACTTTCTATTGAGTCTAAACATGCTAATGTTGAATTCCAGTTTGAGGCTATAGTGCCAGGACCCTTTTTCAACATAGAAGTCTACGTGAGGCTATAAATCTTGAGGCTAAAGTGTCGGGACCCTTTTTAACATAGAAGTCTACGTGAGGCTAAAATACCCCACTTAAATACTAATACATCTTTGGTAGCCAAGGGTCTCAATCACTTGATTATAAACGACCCTTGACTAGAGAAGATGCGAAAAATAGTCCGTGCATTCCATCCGTGGATGAAATATCATAAAGATGTGCTCCGTAACGTCTTCAAAAAAGCTTTTCCATTAAATGATTAACTGTTAAATGATTAGTTATCAAAAGATCCGTCACTCAACACTTTATGTCTGATCATCGTTTATTATAAATCTTTACCATCATTATAAGTTATAAGGCCATCTGTTACATACCAGCCTCAACTTCCTGCATGTATCAACCTCGAAATGTGTATTTGTAGGTTTAAGTGTCGAAAACGCATGTGCGTTCGTTTGTTGTGTGCATTTGTGTACGTGTGATGGGCGGAGGGTTATTGTCTCCTTCCTCCGCCATAAGTAAACGAAAGTAGTTCAGAATATAATTCTTAATAGCGACGAATTTCATCTAATATTTATTTCACCACCTGTCGGAAATGGCCAAGCAAGGTTCCGATCGGCATTGCCTAGTGCACGCCAGCCTCGAAGGGCAGTTTTTCACCCCAGCTGATAACATTGTCATGGACTATTTATCCCTGTCCTTACAGATGGAGGGAATACACAATTAATCGAATATATTTGGTAATATAACCTTTCTCTTAGTGTTGAAGCCGATATTGTTTAATCTTGTATCAAACATATTGTTTAATCTTATATCAAACATATTGTTTAATCTTGTATCAAACATTTTCTGTCTGAACACACAAAATAGTATGCGGAGAAAAAATCTATTGATAAAACCAATCCGATATTTCTGTAAAATCAAAACAAAACATGGATTTACAACTGGTCTAGCGTGTTTTGGCACCAGAATTCGGTAAGCAAATCTAACGAAACATGATTCTCGCTCGATATAGGTAAGGGAGCAGATACGGTGTGTTTTTAATGGAAACTGGCTCTTTATTTATGATGGAGAAAGATTAAGCGGAGACCAACAGTTATCTCAACCTCCTGTGATTCTAAAAACGCACAAATAGTACCTAACTTTGGGGGCACGCCGATTTATGTTTGCAACTGGATGTATACAATGATGTTAACAGTGTTTATTTCCCAATCGTCTGGATCCTATTCATGCAAGACATTAAATAAACATAATTTTTCTTGCCTATCATTGGTAGAGGGAGTGACGATGCTGAACATATATATATACGCGCCAGATAGGCCAAAGAGTGTATTTAAGCATAGGATATAAATTGTGGTAGGCAGACCGTTCGAATTCAGTGTAACAGAAAAGATATAAACTCATATTCCGAAGTTCTTTTATCAATTGCGCAAGGAAATTTATTAGGTAGTGGCTTCTTGGAACTTTGGATATTTTCCGTCCTGATTATCGTCGAGTTTTAGTAACTATCTTGCAGAGATTCAACAAACGTTTATACCTTTTTACATTCCTTTTAGGGATGATATAGTCTATAATTTAAGACGTTTACCTTAATAATGATGTGTTTTGATCGATGTCTTATTGCCACAATAAATAGTGTTGTGTAGCGGTGGGCAAAGAGGGGAACTAGAGGCCAAATTTTCAGGACTATCTCGCAAACTTGGCAGTCCATATTGATACTTTTCGACAAATTAAAGTCTAATTGCTTTAGTCCGACTCTACTTACTCTGATGTTTTTTTCCTAATGGATTCAAATTCTGACACAAGGAAATGGATGCACATACATTTCAGCTGCATGAAATGCGATGGTAGCCGAGGAATAACGAAGTTGATGTATTGTTCATTAACGAAATGATTAAAAAAATATAATAATATTGACGAAAGGTATTAAGGGATCTGATAGCTTCGTTTCGAGGCTTCCGGTTTTGCCAATGGTGGGAATCAGTTGTTCTTTGCGTGCCTGGTAAGGTATCTTGTAAGAGAAGAGCCTTAATGGACCACATTGTAACTCATTTAGAGTTTGGAAAGCAAGCTGTTGAATGGGGAACTATAATGGTATAGGTAAACTATAGCAACGGAATGTATGAAAGTGTGTACAGAACAAAATTTTCTGTATCCTGTCTCTTTAACAATCCCCACACATCTTCCGTTTACGAAGAAACATATTTGCATTCAAGAGAAAATGTCATCCAAACCTATTTTGAGAAGTACTCCCATACCCGTACTTGTGAATGTTAGTCAGATTGAAAACAAATCACAGAAACCTACCGTTAAAGACAAAATTGGAGAGAACAGTCTGGGGCTGAAGTGTCACTGGTAAATATGATGGGTGTGTCTAATGGTGGTACTGAATTTGTGTCTGAAACTGACCCAGAAATGTCCGTTGAATAGATGTTTCTACATAAAATGTTCGATGAACTTGATAAGAATGCAGAAGAAAGACATCAGGCTAAGGACAAGGAGGTAGATCCGATCCTTAATGATATAAAAGGTAGTGTAGACACTTTGAGGTCAAAACTTAGGTGGCTAAAATGAAAGCAATGAAACTTAAAATCACTGATATTGAGCAGAGCCTAAATTTTAGGGACTAGAGAGTTACAAAATTGAAGAATAATAGTAAACAAGAGCTCTAGACCCTGAATGATAAGATAAGTAGTCAGTTAAATTCTGGAGGGAAAATTTTTCTCATGGAAAAGCAAGAAAGAAAATACAACCTTCTGTTGTACGGGGTGAAACAAGATTATCCTGGTGAGAACATCTATCAAGTGGTAAAGAAGTGCTAGAGAAAGATTTGGATATCAACAAGCAAAGAGTACGTACATGTCGTTTGTAAATGCACGCACAGCTCTTTAAACTCCTGATCCAGAACCCATTAAAATAAGTTTCAGTTGTTGGGTAGAAAGAGAAATGGTATTGGTCTGTAGTGAAAGTTTGCAAGGCGCCAAGAAGAGAATAGGGACTGACCTGCTAGTACCAACGAAAATAGAAAGAGGGAGGCTGCCTAAGGAAGTTTATATCATTCGAAGAAATGAGAACCTTCATACAAGAATAAGAGGATGTGTGATTGGAAATAAAGAAGGATGCCAGACATAGTTGGGCAAAGGGAGTTCTGTAATATTTGACTGGTAAACTGAAAAAGTCACAGTTAGACTCAATAGTATTTTACTGTATGCTGCAGTACACAGATTTGACCCAAGTCCTTAGACTTTCCCTTTTATCAGCAAATATGTATGGATCTTTTTTTAAACCAACTTCCAGAATGGGACCTATTTTATTTTGATATTTTGTTTTTGCTCTTACAATATGCTAAGACAAAGACGAATTGGAAACTATATTCTATGTACTTTCAATGAAGCTATTAGATTTTTGTATAGACCCGAAGCATCGACTATGAACGTGTTGCAGGAAGGTAGAGAAATTTAATATAAATTACCAAATAAGTTAACATGAATAAGAATAATAATATATTTATGCGATTCATTATAGGAAATGTATAATATGCCAGTGTAAATATGATATATACAGACCTAATGTTTCCTCTTAGTTCCTCTTTGTGTAAAGGGTCAGTTTACAAGATTAAAAAGGTCATAAGTAAAAGTATGAAGAAGGGGGACTATCATTGACTGACTTGAAAAATGTCATACTTTCTCTCACAATATCCTAGGTCAGAAGAATACTTACCAAACGTACATAATGGAGTAAACTAATGTTGCAAAGTTTTAATTTTGTTCAAGGCATTTAAGAAGTTTGTTTTCAGTTATCTAGAAAGGGACATATAATATAAAGATTATATAGTTTGGAAGGATGTTTTTATTTCTTATAAAATATGCTGCAAAAGCTTATTCCAAAGGCTTTTTCAGGATTTCTTACTGAAGCCATAATGTATATTGAAAATATTAAAGTCGGTGGGTCGTTTTTTTTTATTTAGCAAACAATGGTTTGACAAAGTTATACTTTTATACGATATTGTCGAGAATAATGGGCATTTCATGGCAAAAACTAAATGAAATATTTAATATTCGGACTAACTCTCGACAATATGCAGGGGTCTGAAATTATATATAAACAAATTATCTATCGAATCCCAACCAGAAATTTGGGACAAATCTTGGATTGCAAAGAAACAAAAACAAAACAAAAAAAACCTACTTACTTCTCCTTGAAAGTAAGAAAGGTTGCAGAAATATTTTTACTACCTGGGTGGATGACGGAAGTATTAGAAACTAAAGCACCAACTTAATAGAAAAAAGCAACTTAATCTACCAACCCAATTGGATTGGACAATGCATTTTGCCTCAACATACAAAAATTACAAAGATTCTAATCTAATTTGGTTACAATATAAATTACTGCAGAGAGCTCTTGCAACAAATACCTTTTAAGAAACAACTAGAATAGCAAGTAATAATAAAGATTATATAGTTTGGAAGGATTAATTTGTATGGATTTACCTGAAACTATAATTGATCCTTTTTGGGACAGTGTAACTGTGAAACAGTTTTGGAATGATTTAAGCCAGTGGATTAGAAATAACATTAATTTCTTGGATATATTTACAGGAATAATCTTAGATGCAGGCAATGTAATTATTTTTTTAATTGCTGATATTAAAATACACATGTACATTATTCGCCTTGAAAGAAAACCTCCATCTCTACCTTTCTTTAAAAACTTCTTAAAACATTTGTGATATGGAATTAGCTAAAGGAAACAATGAGGTGGAATGTTTTGAAACTGAATGGTACAGATTTATTATTTTAGTAGTATAACAGTGTTATAGTATCTGTCTATTGGTTGTGTGTGTGTGTGTGTGTATATATATATATATATATATATATATATATATATATATATATATATATATATATATATATATATATATATATATATATATATATATATATATATATCAATGAGGACTTTGTATAGCGCCTAATCTTTAGAAGCTCTAAGCGCTTTACAACAATGGACAACACCTATACAAAAAAACAAACACCGTGAAATTAGAATACAGAAAACATGCTGAAAATATTTAAGGTAAGGAAACATTATTAGGTCTTTAAGTCTGTTCTTGCAATCGAAATAAGTGAGTTTTAAGAGCGCTCTTGAAAGGGATCACTGTGTCTTTGTGTCTAAGTTCAGTGGGCAACTCATTCCATGTTGCTGGGCCCTGGTATGCAAAAGAACGTTGTCCATATGACTTCACTGTCATAGTGGGAATAATGAGTATGCGATTGTCAGAAGAGGAACGTGAGTATCTTGCTGGTGTGTACACATGGGTTAGGTCGGATAGGAAGGTTGGACTGGAGTCCGTCAGTGAAACGTATCACAGAGAACAAATTTTGTGTTTGATTGTCAGGGACGTCATTTCAACTTTTTTTCGGGGGGTGGGGCAAAACTTAATGGGGGGCGAGCAAAACTTGACGGGCTTGTTAATTTTCATATATAGGCAACAGCAATTTTACATTTTTCAGCACATGCAAATTCAGAAGGGGGGGGCATATCTCCCCAGCTACCTCCCCCAAATGACGCCCCTGTTGATTCTGGATCGAATGGATAGCCAATGTAGAGTACAGAGCAGGAGGGGGTGCTCTGATCGTAGTACTCTAAGGATTATCTGAGCAGCTGTGTTTTGAACTTTTTGATGTTTCTGGAGTGGGTATTGAGACGAAAAAGACAGAACTGAATTACAATAGTCCAGTCTTGAAAGTACTAAGGAACACACAAGTTTTTTAGTGGCATCGACTGAAAGATAACTGCTAATGGAGCTGGTAAGTCTCAGCTCAAGATATGCAGTCTCGCATATGTTCATGATATGTTGGTGCAGTGAGAGAGTACTGTCCAGAGTAGCACCTAGGTTTCGTATGTGTTGTAAATCAGAATGGCTTCAGTTTTATCATCATTTATATGCAGCTTCTTACATGTCATCCATGATTTCATATCGGAAATGCACCTCTCTACACCTTGGATGGTAGCATCAGCTTCAGTTGGGTGGCTAGATTTATATATTTGGGTGTCATCCGCGCACAATTGGTGAGACACTGGATGATGATCTATGACACTTGAGAGCGGCTGAGTGTATAGAATGAAGAGAACAGGTCCAAGAACAGACCTCTAAATCAACTGGTTGGAATGTATACCTTTTACAGACACAATTTGTGTCCTATTGACCAAGTAGGACTTGAATTACAATAAGGATCGTGAATGCCAAATACATGCTGGAGACGGTGAAGTAATATAGCATGGTCTAGTGTGTTAAATGCTGCAGACAAGTCAAAGAAGGTGAGGACTGTAATCTTTCCGCTATCCAAAGCAGAGAGAAGATCATTAACTATTTTTAGAAGAGTAGTTTCGGTACTGTGGCAAGGGCGATATGCAGACTGTATATTGCTAAAAAGACTGTTTGAATTCAGATGAGATACAAGTTGGGATAGAACAACCTTTTTAAGATTTTTGACATGAATGGGAGATTAGAAACTGGGCAGTAGTTCTTTAAATCGTTATGTTCGAGTATTTGTTTTCTTCCGCAAAGACTTTACAATGACAGTTTTCAAAAATGATGGGAAATCCCCGGATGAGAGAGGTGTTAATAACATCAGTGATATATATATATATATATATATATATATATATATATATATATATATATATATATATATATATATATATATATATATATATATATATATAGTCTTCTTTCTTCAGGCTATACTCGTTTCCTCTTGTACGTTTATTGCCACGTGTTAATGGTTCAAAGTTCAGCTGATTGAAACCTTTATACAGAAGACAAGACATATGGAGAACAAAAAAGAAATTATAAGGTTGTCCGTGAAATGGCTCCCCGACCTCAAAACTATCTATGAACGGGAAATATAAAAAAAATAGATAGCTTCGTTTTGTTAAAGATACTTATCATCCCTTTCCCCGTTAGAGAAAAATAAGATAAGATCAGAGGTAAGAATTCTTTATTTCAGACTGCAAAGTCCATAACTCTAAATTAAAATATAAACTTATGGTATAATTTTTATTAGCATAAAGGATCATAGATATTTTATATATAAATATATACACACATTTACAGCAATGGACTGTGCCCAGCATTGATAAGAATGAAATGATGAAAGGCATTCCAGGAGTAATTTGTTTCATCTGTGTGAAGTGGCAAATTTTATGTCGATCTAACAAGGATACATTAGCTGAGACCAGACAACCATTAAGTAGATTTATGGAGACAAGCGCGTATCATATCGCCATACTACCGTGTACGGTAATGTCTTTTAGAGGGAGAATTCTGTTCCTAATTAAACATTTGTTTATACAGCAGCCAGGCGGACACTTTAGGACAAGGAAAACTTCATTTTCATGGTAAAGTTGTCACAATTGAGAGAATGCAGAAACTCTGTTACTCAAACTACCAATGTCAAGTTGACCCTGACTTTGGCGCCTCTGGAAAAAAGGGGGCAGAGATATTTGATTCTGATTGGTACGTTAAATGAGAGGGCGTGTTCCAACACAAAATTTCATAGGTTTTAATATCGCCCGCATCGAATTTTAATCAGTCTAAGCTTTTCCTACAAGAGGAGACCCAAAGGTTATGACTCCGGAAATTTGCAAGAAATTTCCGTAAAACTGTTGTCCAAAAAGGGGACGATTGTCGAAAGGAACCGACGAACTAATTTACCGATTAGAGGGAGAACGTGACAGCAAAGGGAGAAAATAGCTCCAAAGACGTACGAACGAATGAGGGACGTTATTCTGAGACCTATACGGAGAAGCATAGAGAAGAGTGCAGTGAGACATATAATCCTGTGACGCAACCCTGCGACGTATTAATCTCTGAAGAAGTATTTTGAGAGTGTCCTGAGACGGGTGGTAGAAACTATCATCCCGAGATCCAAGGGGTCTGAACAGCGACAGAGGAAGCAAAAACAGACTGAGGACGAGCAGGTTATGAAATCATACAAGACGTTGACTTCGATTGTTCACTCGATCCTATGATGAACTAAATCTATCAGTAACAGATCGGCTATCTTATTTAGATCTATTTGCGTTTTCTTTGTATTTCGGTGAAAGTTAAATTTCTAAAAGCAGAGTACACTCCTGATGTAATGAATTTTCACAGTGTTTTGTATGTAATTGATTAAATTGTTTGTTTACATGTACGGAGGCTCGTGTTGGTTTGTTCTATATACCTGCTCAGATCTCTATCTATTCCACCTATAAGTTTCACCACTTATATTTCCATTTACTCGAACCGGGCAATAACATCGAAGGCGGTCAACCCCTAGATAATGAAAACCAAATACGGAGGGACATTCACTCCCCCCGTGTAACAATCTGTCAATATTACGAGAATGTATACAAATGTCATAGTTCCACAGAGATTTGGTGATACAGTTCTTATTAGCAGATATTCTTGTCATCATTGAAAACACATACTTTCTTGCTTCTTCAAAACTGAATACATTATAGTTTACAAACATGGCAGAGGCATTGTTCCATCTTGGAAGGTTTAATAGAAAACGAAGACTATTATTATAACCAATAACTAGTTTTCTTTTCAGACAATCATTATTGTTTGTCCACATTGGAGTGCAGTAGATTGGGCAGCAAAAAGCTTTGACTAATCTAATTTTGATATTCAAAAAAACAATTTCTAAATTTACGTAGAAGCATGCTTGTTGGAGTATACAATAATCTTTAATGTCTCGTCATATCTTCATCATCTGACCTACTGGATTTTACAACATGACCCAAATACGTATAACGGTTGACATATGTAAGAGCATTACCGTTAAGGTGTACAGGGGGAGTAGATGGTAATTTGAAAGAAGTTGATTGAAAGACCTTGCATGCCAATTTTAACTTCGAAAACAAAATCGTTATTTTTCTCCGTATTTCTCATTTAACAAAACGTAGCGTGCCGTTGTTGTTCTTTCCAATGAGTATGAGTCAATCGGTATCACTTTCATCAGATATTGGGCGGGTAATGTCTATGCGTTCAACCATTTTAGATTCATGTTTAGGCAAGAATTATTATCATAAAGATGTGTGACTTGAATGAAACGAAAATATGTCAATTTAGATATTACCTAAAATTACTCCTGCACAAAGAAGTTTGAATAAAGTGTGTGTGTGTGTGTGTGTGTGTGTGTGTGGTTGATGTACAAATTTCATGGCGCATAGGATCAGTAAGGACAAGTACATTTGTTAGTACCCGTAAGCATAAAAAACAATAACCTGACACATTTTTAAAATTATCTACCTGTGTACGTGATTCTTTTAACGATCAGGTGACTTTTCATTATGATGAAGCTGCGCTGGCAAAGTGGTTAGCGTATGGAACTACCGACCGAATGGGTGCGAGTTCGATTCCTACCAGCTTACCTTAGGATCAGCCTGTATTAGCTACCGTGTTATGACCTGAGGCAAGGGAATTTACTCCGATTGCCTCGGCACCAAATAACCTACTTGTGTTACTGTGGCGTAAAACACTAAATCAAATCAAACCAAAACACTAAATCAAATCAAACCAAACCTTTCCACCTGGGAAAAGTGATCTAGAGCAAAGTCTAATCTGACTGGAATATCATGTATTTAAGAGAACAGAGGTATAAATAGTATTTAAGAGGGATAAAATAGCTACACCTAGATCCAAGACGGTATATATGGCTCTCGTACACAACACACGTTTTTGGCCGCTCTGGTGGTCTATTGGTTAGAGCGTCTGCCTCAAATGCGGGAGGTCGCGAGTTCGAACCCGGGCAGAGTCATACCAAAGACTTATAAAAATGGTACTAACAGTTGCCTCGCTTGGCGCTCAGCATTAAGAGGTTAGTGTTAGGATTGGTCGGCCTGGTGTCAAGATAATGTGACAGGGAGAGACATGATGCTAATGTCTGTGGCATGATGTCCCACTGCTAGACGTCACTCTAAACTGCCACGCTGTAGACATCGAGGCGATATGACTGAAAAATTGTGAAAGCTACTTTAAAAATCCAAATTACACACACACTAACACACACTAACACACACACACACACACACACACACACACGTTTCGTATATTTTCATTTATATTATCTCAAGTTTTAAAAAAAAATAACGTTTAATATCTCTTTCAGTCAGTCAATAGCAAATGCTACTTAACGAAATTTATTCACAAATCGTCGCCATATATTTTTCTACAGTATTGATGAGTAAGACTAAAAAGACTAAAAATAAGTTATTAGTAATTTTTACAAAATGTTTATAATGTATAGACCCATTCAGAAAAATTAGTTCCTAATCGAACACATTATAGTAGCTTAAAAATATGTATACTGTCATAACGTTTTATATTTGCAAACATACTTTAAACAAGTTCATAATATTTGGCAAATACCACTCTAAACATGACGGATATCATAGTGCAAGGGAGTCAAGACAACATGGGTCCTGACCAGTCAAGTCATGGACAATGATTCCATATCGTATTACAACAGCAAGCAGAATGGGGTTATTAAGACACTTCAAATTCAGGGCTGGGGCTAGGGTTTATACCATACTTACTACAAAATCGGAACCGAACCACGCCTACATTTGATACAATGAAACAATGACACAAAGGGCACAGTAATTTAACCAACTGCCAATTAAACAAGCAAATTTTTTCCAGTTTCTAAAACTTCCCAGAAAATGATCGAGTTGTAAATATTTCAAAACGGGTTTGACACAACCCCTATAAATGCACATGAGATCACATGACCAGGTGTCTTCATACCATTCATCCATTAAAACCATAGTTATCACTGACTTTGTGCGGATGAGTAAACCTCAACTTTACAACTGCATGTTTACGGCGTTTATTCCAAGAAAATTCTTAATCTTTCGGACTGTCAATTTTCAGTGACGTTTTGAAAACTGAAGACAAATTAAATGAGTTCTAGTTGTAGTTGATTGACTATACCTGTTTGAGAGTACAACATTGTAGTCTTGGTACTCATATTAGTTAGAATTAATTACAATGTATATTATCTGCTGTGCTCATTGGAAGTCATGTGGCAAAAATACATGGTGTAATGAGACCAAGAAGGGCACATGAACTTTACACTATTTTTCGTGCACTTACGTTGCAATCAAACGTTGTTGAGTGCATAATCGGTTCATCAGGACAAGGAACGGGAGTGAGAATGCCGAGAATGGTTTTAAGTGGAATAAACGCAGAGAAAAAAAAATCGCTTAGCGAATACCATAGATATTAAAAATGTTAAAATTAAAATAAAAAACGTAAAAAAAACGCTTTAATCTCTCAATAAATAAAAAAAACGAAAAAAAAAACGTTCCAGTAGTTTTTAGGCAACACAAAAATCAATATTTTACTTATTTACACGCTATTTTGTGAAAGATATTTATCCTAATCTGATGACTAGAAAATACTCAAAAAACTACAAAAATTGGACTTTATAGCATGCGAAACGTTCCAAAAAAGGGACTGCAAAAGGTTAAACACAGCGTCATCTTCCATGTATACACGCCTGGCCTACACTACCAGATATCAGCACTATGTTGCAGCATGTTTACGTAAAGTATCGTAGGCTAGCATCATAGATTCATTATTGATCGATATTTGCTATCTAACGTATGACAGAGGACCGCCTGTATGGCCGATGATAAAAAAAAGAAAGTACCAAATATAAAAAACGCAAAAAAATAAAAAAAACGTAAAAAAAACGCGTTTTTCGAGGTAAAATAAAAAACGTAAAAAACGTTTTTATCATCTATGGCGAATACAGTATGGTACGCTGTCTCGATACTGCCAGACAAGTAACATAACACGGATCGTAACCAAAGAAAAAAAGCATTGGGGTGGGATCTCTATCAAATTTTGAAAAATAAATAATTTTACCATGCCAGCCTGAGTCTATTTGGGAAAGGTATTTAGCTCCCATTTCCTTGGCAAAATATAGAAGCCAATAATGTGTTCAAAGTGTCGTTAAACCAAACAAACACACACATACAAAAAAAATCACGAACCTGTTACGGTCTCTCAAGACAGATTTAAGCAAATTCAGTTTTTCCCTCAAGACAAATTTAAGCAAAATCGGTATTTCATAAGCAAAATATCATGTTACTTGTTTTTTTTTCCTGAAAACAAAAAGAAAATAGTGCTTAACTTTTAGAGTTCATATTTTTTATATTCCGTGTGCATCTGTGTATATAAGTGAGAGAAATATTTCTGAACATTTTGTACCTGTATTAGCCTAGATATCTCTGATGAGATTTAGTCCGTTTTATATTTGGGCTGTGCTAGTTTTAGCCTAGAAACCTCAGATGAGATTTAGTATGATTTATATTTGGGCTGCGAAAGCTTTGAATTCCAGTCACTTTATACAGAATGGTGTGTCAATAAATTTCCTGGTATAAAACGTAATTGCTCAAATAAATATAAACTAAATCGATATAAAATAAGATAACCATCAAAAAACCGAGCAATCAAACTATGTTCTATTTTGTTAACTGACAAATGATCGGAGCAACGAATGCCTTTACAGCTGAGGATGCGAAGGGTGGGGGCGAAAAAGAGGAGCTAACGTGTTCGCCATATTGAAATAAGGAACGTCTGAACGAAACCACCTCCAGAAAAGTTGTGCGCCAGAATCTTGTGTCACGAATTTAAGACCGTAACTCCTGGCTTATTGAGACCGCTGCTAAGTGTCTGAGATTTCATCTGAAATGGATGATCATTTTATAAATGGTTTCACCAACAAAACAGGTTAATGAAGCAAATTGCAAGCGTTCGATTTCTTCGATGAAATTTGAAATTTCTACACATTACAAACCACATGAGTAGTTCTGTTACTTTTGGCTGTTTTCATCAATCTGAATAATTTAGTAATCCAATTTATACATTTTAACATGAATATTTGTAACATGAATATATTCAAGGCCATATGTGCTTGATTAGTGTCCGAGTGAATCCAAATCTTGTATACTGTACTTATGTATATCTCTCAATCCATCAATCCAACCACCTATTATGACCAAATAAGTTTTTTTTCCTTTAAATCACGAAACAAATAAAATGAATAATAAATTGAGAAATTAATGAATAAAGTAAGTCTTTATATAAATAAATTCATGGATACATTGCTTTTTAAAAAACACAAGTTATATGTAGGATTTAATTGATCGCGTACGCTAAGTTGATGACTCTTAAGTCAGGCGTGTAGTTGGGATTCTCAGAAAATAGCAGTGGGATTCTGAGTTCTAGGAGTGAAGAGTACCAATGTGAAATTCTTTAGAGAGCCTTTACTACATATACATCCTTGTTTATAAGTTTAAACCATATTCGAAAAGCATAGACCCTGAGCTGTGTTTTAATACGCCATCATAAAAGGGTTTACACTAAACGGTATGCTTATAATTTCTTACAAATGCAGTAGGACATATCGGACTGCACTGTACTGTTCACGGACAGGAGCAGTTTGTGCAAGTGTACGTACAAATAGTTTTCGTGTGGTTTATGTTATTAGAAAGCCATCAACTACTCTTGTTATATTTTCTCATCCCCATTTGGTTGCACTGCTTGATGAGTATATTACCAAACTCATAGCACTGCTTGATGAGCATATTGCTATACTCATAACACTGTTTAATGAGCATATTGCTAAATTCATAGGACTGCTCGATGAGCATATTTATATATGCTATAGCACTGCTTGATGACCATATAGCTAAACTCATAGTACTGTTTGATGAGCATATATCTAAACTCACAGCACTGTTTGATGAGCATATATCTATACTCATAGCACTGCTTGATGAGCATATTTCTATACTCATAGCACTGCTTGATGAGCTTATTTCTATACCCAGAGCACTGCTTGATGAGCTTATTTCTATACTCATAGCACTGCTTGATGAGCATATTGCTAAACTCATAGCACTGTTTAATGAGCATACTGCTACATTCATAGGACTGCTCGATGAGCATATTTATATACGCTATAGCACTGCTTGATGAGCATATATCTATACTCATAGCACTGTTTGATGAGCATATATATATATATATACTCATAGCACTGCTTGATGAGCATATTTCTATACTCATAGCACTGCTTGATGAGCATATTTCTATACTCATAGCACTGCTTAATGAGCTTATTTCTATACCCAGAGCATGCATTTGGAGCATTCAGAAAACGTTCCACCGATCTTTGTTTTGTGTTAATCCCGTCATAATTCGAGAAGCAAACATGCATACTTGAAAAAAGAAATGTAAAGGTAAAAATTCATTCTTGGAAAATTCATTAGCGATGTCTCCATTTTTTTAAACCTCCAAAATCAATGGGCTGTGCGCCATTTCTCAACAACACGAATTCCTCATGGGCTAACTGGGTATAAATCAACCCATTTTCATGGTCCCAAAAAGGCCTATTTCAAGTCGTAAATACGCCTTTATTTTTTCTACTGTATGTAGTCTTTTTTCCAACCAGATCAATAATCTTAGAACTGTTCAAGAAAAATTGTCGATTTATCTATTTTTATTACTGTCCGCTCTTTCTGGAATTATGTATCGTTATGTATCATTCTTGTACATTAGCTAGGGAAGAACGGTTCAAAGTAAATATTAAGTAAATATTAAAAGTAAAAGTATGAAAACGGTAAATGGTAAAATTAGAGGGTGCTAGAAAGAGACAAAGAGGAAAGAAAACACTGGTTGTTTTTAGGGTATAGTATGACAGCATCTGCGATAGCCAAGGTTCAGATATGTTAACCCATCTACACCTTGGCGTATCGGTTAGATATTTCATTGTTTCGGATTGTGAATTTCATTGGATGCAAGCCACCGCATCAGTTAAAATCGGGTTGTTCAGATTTGAACATTGCTAGCTCTTCTTCCTTGTCGACTATTTTTATTTCTCTATCAACATACTGCAGAGTAACTATGAAAGGTGTACATGCCTGACGTTAATTTCAAGAACAACACAAGCCCGAAACACCTAGTTCACAAATATATCCATATCTTTGATTAGTAAATAATAATAGCTGAAAAAAATCACACAATAGCCTTAAATTAAGAAATTTGCCAGGGGCCAATTTACGAAACTGTACCCTGCCAACTCAGTACCAGTACCAATTTTCCTACTGTGAATTGTTTCGCTCTTTGTAAATAAATTATTTAACTGTGTAAAATTCAATATTTCAACTAGAAATAATTATCCTATCACAATCCTTTCAACAGCAATGAAACCCGTCTGAAGTATGGTAATGTTTTCCCAGTGCGTAACAAAATTAAAGGAGGGAGCTTCCATAATAGGAACACTAAGGACCAGTATACAGTATTTTAAAAAAAAAATAACATCACACCCTCTACACCGTGCAAACATCAGGCAAGGAAATAATTTATATGTATCTTCAGCTTCTTGAAGGTTTAAACTATGGAACAGATGTTCCTCCGTATTAAAAGTAGGCTGAGCTAATAGCACACCAGTGATGGTGCGTAAATACCAGAAGTGTTCAGATGAGGTGGAGGGAGAATTGTTATTCGCCAATAAAACTGAGTTTTGTCTAATTAGGGGGCAGGGTCCAGTTTTTATGTACAAATTTAATGCCGCAATCAGCGACCTAGTATAAAAAATCATAAAAAATCAAATACACAAGTGAGGTCAAAAAGGTCCATATTTTTAGATACCTATATTAAAACAAAGCATATGAATAGTATTCACTTGACCAGAGAAGTCAATGGCAGTTCACAGCAGAAGAGGTTTATGCACCCCAACCCCTATTTTTATACATGCATTTTTCACATCCAAATGCCATTTTTGACAGCATGTGGTGCTCACGGTGCAAACGCAAGCCCTTTCCCTGGATGGAAATTTTGAAAAACATTGTCTACTAAATCGTTTGATGCAATTCAGAATAGTTGTCATCCAAGCCGTCTTTGAGATACTCTGCTTGCCTTGAACCCACGTGTCTACTGCTATGGGAGGCTAGCTCTTCTTCCTAGCCAACTATTGGTATTTCACTATCAACATACTGCAGAGCAACTATGGAAGGTGTACATGCCTGACATCAATTTCAAGAACAACACAAGCCCAAAACACCTAGTTCACAAATATATCCATATCTATAAATACTAAACAATAATAGCTGAAAAAGTCACACCATAGCCTATCGTTAAGAAATTTGCCAGGGGCCAATTTACGAAACTGGACCCTGCCACCTTAAGAATTTGGCTGAAAATGGTTTATGTCAAAAGTTGTGTACATATCACATATTTAGACATGATCTAGTACGATGGTATAAAGGAAAACTTTTTGTGCACAAAACTAAAAATGGTTTTATGCTTTTGAAAAAGTTACCTCTTTGCGGCAAAAAGCACTGCATTATTACATTGTGAATTATGACTGACTGCATTTCTTGAAAGATTTCAAATTGTTTGCAACCTACAATGCTTTTGGTCTTTGTTTACCACCATAGCATCAGTACAAAATCAAAATTCCTTTACAATGTTTCATGAATGTCAAGAAGAGATCTGGAAGTTATAAATTTTAGGAGGGAATGACAGAAATGCTATGTTAGGTGTCAGTGACAGAAGTGAAAAGTTTCTGTAAACTCTTCTAGCAAACTTAAAGAAATCACACATTAAGTAAATCATGTGCTTTAGAAGTACTCTTAGACTGATATAAAAGAAGTGGTTCCTAACTTTTCATTATCATTCTGAAGATGCTAATAGCAGCATCAGTGTTGTGTCAGTGTGTGTTGGGGGGGGGGGGGGGGTAATCGCAACACAAGTCTAGCTAGTCTGGAGAAGTCAAAGTTTAATCAATTAACAGTAGACAATGCTGGAATATTGATATACTGATGGGTGGGACCCTAAAACTTACAAAGTGACATATCAAATAAATTCATTGATACATAGCCAATGAAATTGACCATACATATACAAATTACTCAGTACAATTTAACAGAGAAATTTCTTCTCAGACACCAATTTACTTACAACTGACTTTAATGTTTTCTGGAGTTTACAAAATCATAGTAAATAATAAGATACAGTATAGAACAAATATTTATAGTGGAAAATCCAGTTCAAGGTAAAAATCATTTCACCGGCTTGGCTTTTGATAAGCACGTACCATAAAACAACTCCTGCAGAAGCTAAATCTGTCCGTCAAAGTCACTCTCTTGTGCACTTAGATCAGAATGAGTATCTGGATGAGATTGAAGCTATTGTTTCTTTCAGCATGACTAACCGATTAATCCTAATCTCTTACCATGAAAACTGAGACCTGCAAAAAGAAAAGAAACCAGTGATATTGATGTACTTTTAACATTCAGTGAAAACATAAGACTTTCAGAGGAGAAACTGTATGTGTATTGTCAAATGCATGAAGCTGCCACTTAATTTTAAGCTTTTCCCCCTTTGTTAACTGAACCTAGAAATTTCAAGATATGTACATAACACTGAAACATTTTCTATTATCACCCAAGTGTGAGATATGAATCTCTTATGTCAACTTCAGAGTGGGGTCATGAAGGTAGAAACTATGTAGGTGTGCTAAAACTTTCATTCTTTTCACCAAAATATAGCAAGTAATATGCCATATGCATCATTATTTCTAAGACCGTTCCACTGGTGACATTCAATATTCACAACAGTATGTTTATGTATGATTCCTCTGAATTCTATCTGCTCCTGTGGAGTTAAATTACTTTAAAGAATACATGTTGACATGCTATGCAATTGTTTAGGTGTGTCTATATTGAAATGTGAATATTATTCATAAAAATAGGGGTGCAAAACCTTGACAGCTACAGAAAGTGCAAGACAATACATTATGGTTACCATTTTGTTCCCATATTTAGTAAGTTAAGTCCAAAATATGCTACTTTGTCATGATGTAAACAGTTCTCACATGGAGGTACAAAACACAGTTACCTCCCTCTCCAAAGAGCATTACATACAACACTAAGTGATATATGGAAAAAGGAAGGAGATATAATAAGGTTAATGCATAAAAATTATTTAAATATACACAAAGAAACAAAAAGGTATAATAGATGTGGCTGACTGCACCATCAAAAAATTATCAATTTTCCTTAAGGGGGCAGGGTCCAGTTTTTATGTACAAATTTAATGCCGCAATCAGCGACCTAGTATAAAAAATCATAAAAAATCAAATACACAAGTGAGGTCAAAAAGGTCTATATTTTTAGATACCTATATCTATTTTTAGATACCTATACCAAGCCGTTTTTGAGATACTCTAGTTGCCTTGAACCCACGTGTCTACTGCTATGGGAGGCTAGCTCTTCTTCCTAGCCAACTATTGGTATTTCACTATCAACATACTGCAGAGCAACTATGGAAGGTGTACATGCCTGATATCAATTTCAAGAACAACACAAGCCCAAAACACCTAGTTCACAAATATATCCATATCTATAAATACTAAACAATAATAGCTGAAAAAGTCACACCATAGCCTTAAGTTAAGAAATTTGCCAGGGGCCAATTTACGAAACTGGACCCTGCCACCTTAATACCGCACGCGTATGAGAGAGAGAGAGAGAGATGATTAAAAGCGTTCTCTAATTACAGAAGTGTACAAATCAGAAAATATATTGGGAGCAATAACCGACTTAGTGCGATTTATATAAAGAGCTCTCTAAGTCAATTGCAGTGCTCTATTATTTATTAGGGGAATTCTCTAAACAATTAGAGAATTCTATATCGATTTGAATATATGTTTAAAACAAAAAGCCACCCGTATGAACTGATTAAATGGCGGCATATGGTGCTGTAAATGAAATCTGGAAGCTACCTAACAAGTCCTGCGCAGAAATGTTTTCGTGGGTAATAAGCTAAAAAGAAATTCGTGTATTAGCAATCGAAACGGCTAAGTTCATGTATTAGCAATCGAAACGGCAAAGTTAGTGTATTAGCCTTCGAAACGGCAATGTTAGTGTATTAGCAATCTAAACGGCCAGGTTCATGTATTAGCAATCGAAACGGTCAAGCTAGTGTATTAGAAATGGAAACGGCCAGTGGTGCACTAAGGGAAAATGGCCCCGTCCGCCCCTTCCCCCTCCCCCCGCCCGTCCGTTAGTACGCTACTGGAAACGGTCAAGTTCGTGAAATTAGCACACGAAACGGTCAACCTCTCGACGTATTTTGTTTTCCTCATACAAATACTGGATTAATCTGGTGTACACCTCGCCCACCGTGTTCTGGCACTAGTAAACAACTCTAAGAAACCGTAAACAGTATTGTTTCTCAGAACGCCTGAAGCGAGTCGAACCATGTAAAATGGTAGCATGTGCTGCTGTAAATAGCATCCGGGAACTACCGAACAATTCCTGCAATAATTGTTTCCATGGATGATAAGCGTTATCTTCCAGTCTACTGCCAACACGGCAAGAGTAATGTGGTTCATGATGATACAGATCAAAGTATCATTTCTATCCGCCAGCCAATGTTAATGGTCTTGAATACTCATTTTGTTTATTCTAATTGACTCGGATGAGTTAGACTGAATGTATGCGATGTTTATCAAACTTTTCTTTTATCTTTCTATATTCATGCAAACGGTAAGATATGCACTGTGCGTGACGCGTGTTCGCGCCGGCAAACAACATCTGGAGCATAATCTGCATCTGACGTCAAAATAACATCACAGTTCGGTGTTTATAATTGGGAGAACTGAGTTGCTGACCTTACGGTTATCCACATTTTCCTGCAATTCACATGACCTATAAGTGTCGGCCAGCCTATTTGTATGGGGAATCCAGTACATTTCTGGATGGGTTTCAATTCGATACTAATATGTATTCATTGATCCGGAATTTGTATGCCATAGCAGTGATTGACAAACGGTTGAACGAGAACAATTGACGATTATTTTGTTACTATATGTGGATTAGATCAGCCTAATTTTTTACTACGGAGGAACATCTGTTCCATAGCTTAAACCTTCAAAAAGCTGAACATACATATAAAGTATTTCCTTGCCTGATGTTTGCACGGTGTAGAGGGTGTGATGTTATGTTTGATACTTTAAGCTTCAAATTTACATGACCCTTAGCGTTCCTATTACGGACCCACCCACCTCCCTTTAATTTTGTTACGCACTGGGAAATGCCTAGGCAGTCCCTGACCATGTTATTGGTATTTCTAAAGGCATCTATGGTGCTTTGGCTATAGTTATCTAGGACATGATCGACCACTGTGTTATTGCCAGGATCGAGTAACAAATGAAATAAAATATGAACTTAATGGATGGAATAACAGAGATATGAACAAAGATATAATATAGAACAACACAAGCCCCCGTATGTAAAATATAACAATTTATTCAATTACATAACGCAATTAAATTGAACATGACATTTGAATGATACACTTTCTCTTAGAAATGTAATTATAAAATTGATGTCAAATGTAATTATCCGTTCTCTTATACCGATAAACAAATTTCATCATATAATCGAGTGCCTTGTAGAAACTCATTTTATCCACATGTCAGTATAACCTGGTTGCTTCACGTCTTTTCCAAATTACCGTTGGCGATTGGTCGGCGTTGCAGTATTTCTTCTCTCTCTCTCTCTCTCTCTCTCTCTCTCTCTCTCTCTGTTATATCAACCGTGTTGGTTGCAGACTGCTCTCTTTTCCACTGTGCAGTACAGGTATGGAACTATTTTTCCTCCAAATAAAATGCAATATCCAACCTTAATACGTGTCACGTTTTTGCCTTTAGGGATCAAACAATATTCCCACATCCTTTACGTCAGATACCCTTTTATCGTAATTCAACAGAACTAAGCTATGGTCGGTTCTCGACCTAATACTGATACGCAGTCCTATTAACGTGAATTTAGGTATTTTCTATCGGCTACTCACATTCCTAACTAGAACTATGACATAACTAAAACTCTTTTATAACTATTAGGCCCTATTCCGGGCTGTACATTACTAACTGAACTGTGAGTAGACACACGTTCGTAATGCTACCACCATCGATTCTCGATTGAAAAGTATTCACAATTTAATTATACAAATCAATTAATGGACTTCATTCATTGTCTTAACTACGTTACTTGCTAATTAGCGATTCACTGGCACACATTTCCAACATAGAAAAACAAATTCTCTGCATACATTATACAAATCATTCAAGACAGATAAGTTACTTCTCACAATTCTAACAGAAGAAATGCAAGAAATCTTTAGATACATAATTTTATAACATTCAAGACAAAATACACGAAATTTCTACACTACATGATTTCTATTTCATTCAAGACAGATGAATACACGATTATTTTCTGAACTCAAGGAAAGTTGAAGAATGAATTAAAGACGAATAAATTTAGCAAATAGTTGCAAACTTACATCAGTGAACATACTGTATGCAATTGAGACCAATCTTGAGCTTTATTTAGACATACTCTTACTATGCAGCTCAATCTATCTCTTTTCGTGTCCTCAACTTTCCGACACATGTCCCTTGGACAGTCTAACGAGAAATACTTGTTATTTCCCGGAGCTAAAATTCTGGCTCCCTTCAGAACTTAGACTAACTAATATCGCGATGTAGATTACTTAAACTTTGAATTTCGTCTGGGTACGCACATCCCCTCATTTACCTTAGCCAATCGGATTATTTCTCTAACCGCCAAAAACATTTAACACTACCATCGAAGTCAGAATAACTCTATTTTTACCGCCTTTGTTAATAACCATCCTGGAAAATATCATTTTATAACACATGTTTCAACTGCCCCAAGATTTCCCGAAATTTATAGCTCTGTGTATGTCTTGACTTTGTCATTTCCCGCTACATGACCTTCCTTTAAACATATCTGTCTCACCGTTATCGAACGGACTCTAATTAAAACTCAATTATGCCTCCAAACACGGGAGGTTAACCATCGAGAACTGCCCAGTTATTGCGAGTCTAGCCTATACGTCAATCTTAATGGTTACATGACACGCTGACCACGACAGAATGTATTGCGAAATTATCAAAAATAAATTGCACCACTCAATTTAACGATGTATACACACTCGAAATGCTATACCGTGCAGAGTTAATTGCCGTAAAGTGTCTTCTTCAAATGCACACCAATGCCTGGCATTGGGAGGACTCAAACCTGAACACTGGAGCTAAAAGTAATTTTCGGTGGCATTAACGTGCAACTTTTATTAACTACATCTCTGCTTCTTCTCTGTATATTTTGATTTGTCCTATTTCTTCTTTGTTAATGGTTTTCAGGAATGATCATAGACTTAAATCCGCTGGCGCCTTATCCGAAGGCAAATCTGTTTAGGTTACAATGGAACAGTATATATGACTTATTAACATATATTATCTTATGCACACACACACACACACACACACACACACACACACACACACACACGCCAGGGGCGTATTAACCATTAAGCAGACTAAGCACGTGCTTAGGGTACCAGGGCCAAAGGGGGCACCACAAAGTTGAGAAAAGGGTGAAAAGAAAAAAAACGAATGAAGATTTGTAAAAAAAAATTGATAAAACTAGTGCAAATTGATCATAATGTTCTGTTTCTTGATCATGGTGCACCCTAGGGTTATCTTCCCAGGTGTACCACAAGGAGCACTGGTGGTGCAGTGCAATCTGACCTCTGTCGGTCAGCGTGGAAAGGATGGGGGCACCAAGATTTGTCAGTGCTAAGGCACCAGTGAGCCTTAATCCGCCCCTGACACACACACACACACACACACACACACACACACACACACTATCCCCACCAGGTTTCATCCAGGATAGCCGAGATTTTCGTTGTCATCAATTCAACCTCATTAAACAACGTACCAAACATTAGCACCTCCATTAATCGGTGCAGATGGGGTTAAAGTTTCAAGGTGAGCTCAGAGACGGACTAACTGTTGGATGGACAAGCGGACACACACACAAACACAATACGTTTCGACAGACGGACGTGATCAATGAAAATCTGTTCGCAAAAATATGGATATATTTATATACCAGACAGAGAAAAGTGACAATCTCTCTCCGAAAGGAAAATATGTGAACCGAATTTACCGAGAGGAAAAGTACACAATCAAACAATCAGTCCCTACTGCGTATATAAAATCCGGGTTTCAGGTTTGGACTTCACAACCTTGCTTCCACGTACCATATAATCAATATCAGTATGACAAAAGTATCACATAGACTAGGTTGTCCTTTGGATATGCAGATTCAAATTATCCCATCAAATTATTATAATTTCTTACTGTAATATATTTAATTCTTTGTTGTTGTTGTTGTTTCTTAAACCAATTATTATGTCCCTACAATAAATTATCAGTAATTGAATACGAAAATGTCTAAATTAAATCTCTATCTCACTCCCCACCACCACCACCACCACCACCACCATCGTAGCAAGATACGGGCAAAAATTGTATCATACAATGTCTCTTGACCTGTGAATGACGGTAAAGTTAAATCAGACCTACCAAAGGAAATGAGGAGAGAGAGAGACAGCGACTGAGACAGACAGACAGACAAAGAAACAGACGAAGATACGTAAATGATTGAGGGTTCAGTTTTCAAAAATTGATGCCAAGTGTTTGTAGTGTTCTACTTTCTTCTTTAAAACCATCTTTTATGTTAAAATCATAAGTGTGCCTTATATTGACTTAATCAATGTGAATCAAAATAGAAACTCAAAAAAGAAAACAATCAACTTATAAATTTACAAAGGTGATTGTGAATAGTCACGAAAGGCAGAGAACTACATTCTGTAGCGGACACACCCGGCAAGGATATGAGGTGTTCATTTACTCGGTCAATACACACCTGCCTGAAGTCAATCTTAACTCCATTCAAAGGTCAAATGTGTATTTGTATGTGATATATATAAAATATGTGTATAGTATGTACGTTGTATCTTTGATATACCACTCGTTGTATAAATTTTTCATTAAAAAGGCAAGCCTCGTTTTCTTTTAATGAAACATTAACACATCTTATTCAGTTTGGAAACCCACTCCATACTTTGGGGAAAGTACATGTATATAGTGCTGATATATTATGATCACCCGCTTTATAGGGGATACAGACATGCATATATTCGTGAAAGAAAGAGGTATCGGTGAAACAGATATTTATGAATTCCATATTTTTCAGGATATGCTTGTTGCATGATCATACTATGCGATCACAGAAGACTGTACACATAAAGGCATATAAACAATGTCGAATTATATGCAACTCAATTTATAAATCTGTGCCTTCTAAATAGCCATAACACTATTTCAAAATAAGGAAACCAGTCCAAGTGATTGAAAAAGTTTTGTTTTTAGATTTGTTGGATTACTTTTTTGCCAAAATCAATCAAACAACGTTAGTCGCTATTTTTATACACCGTCAGGTTGCACAATTCTTAGAAATCCAGTCCGACGGCAACCGGAATTCTCGTATCTGTAACTATCTATAACATGATACCTGTAAAAGAAACACATTACGGTACGCAAAGCTGTAAGACATAAGATATATCGGTGTGTATTATGTGCTTTCTAAAAGACCTTCTGCTTCGAAAAAGAAACAACATACAAGTTTTTAAGTATAATGTTTATTTATAAATGAGGAGCACCAAGGATCAAACATATGCCAGTCTATTTAGTTTAGCCAGACTAATATTAGTAGAATGGACGGACGTAAGTAATGGTAAATACAGCGATGAAGCTGAGAAAAATAATAAGTTTGGCACCCAGCCAGGTATCTCTCAGAGCTATGTATTCGTTTCCCAAGTTGCATGCAAAGAAAATGTGCTTCCTAAGCATCTTCAGTCACTAGCATTGTTTTTTGTTTTAGGTACATTTAGTTACAGAGAAGCCATACGCTTGACTTTTGTCCAAAATGGATATCCGATTCATGTAAATGTACGTACTTTATGATACTGTAATTCCAAGTAACCAAATTATGCTGGTATACCATCTTTGCGGACGGTCCGAAAATTAGTGAAAATTTCAAAAACTTACAAATATTAATGCGTGCACCATAATGCGTTTAATAATCGAATATTAATCATTTGTAGTTAAGCTGGCATACTTCAGACATTGTATCTGCATTCCGAAAATGAAGTCTAATAAGGGTAACGGAATGAAACTGAACTAAAATGAGCATAGTATGTATGTATGTATGTATGTATGTATGTATGCATGCATGTATGTATGTATGTATGTATGCATGTATGTATGTATGTATCTATAAACTCTGAAAAAAGCCGAGAAAGCTGTAACAAATTGAGTCATTAAACCTAACGAAGCCTATACGAAATGGCAAAATGCCGAAATATCAAAGGCACCCCTACCCCACCACCACCACCACCACCAAAAAATAATGCTCTGAAGTCAGAATGCATTCACGGTGTCTTAATCATCGGTATGGGGAAGAAGGTGGAAAAATCAACATATGGCGAAAATCCATACAAAAAGGAAGCCAGATTCCGTAATAGCTATTTTCTGGAATGACTTGACTACTTGCCAATAATCACAGTAATGTTCTTGCACAGATTATTGCATCGCCGTGTCAGGTAATGAAGTTTAAAAAAAAAAAGCTATTTCAGAATATACAGAATGATTTTATGGTCGTAGCTATGTGGGATATATAACGAATCGTGAGCAACATGCATGTAGATGCATGCATCATTCTATGAATAGTACACTCTCAGCTGCTAATAGTTGCGACGTTTGATACTAAGTATGCACTTGCGGAATTTTTAACTCATGCTGCAGCATAAATCGACCACTTTTTACAACTCTCTCTCTCTCTCTCTCTCTCTCTCTCTCGTTACCTTAATCTATCTTTTCTAACACGAAATTTACCATCTTTTTTTCACGTCTTCGTCGCACGACATTGTGAATCGTCCTTGACATGTAAATGAACAGGTTCCCACGAGAATCAACTTGTGATGATCTTTAATGAGTGCGACTTAGTCAGTCATGCTGATATAGTATCCACCCCTTCCATTACACTTTCGAGTTAACGTCATATTTTGTGCTTAAGAATAATTGACTCGCAAACACGATTTGGAAATATATGATATATGAACTGAGTCTTCTTTAAGGTCGGTATACAAACAATTCAGAGAAAAATCGTTTTCATTTGCGTAAATAACAAGGACCAAGCTTCAAAAGTTTTCAATTACGCAATCTTTATCTGTTGAGATTGTAGACTGGTATCTAGTAGTTCTGCTGCACTCATAAATGTGTAAACACCCACACGCATAAATATAATTTACAATGGATACAATATATCACGATACCCGTGAAGACGAACATGATGAATTGTCACGTGGTGAGGAGAAATACCTTCTAACAAATTTCGTGATGTAAAGCGCTTCCTGATTGGTCCAACACAAAAAATTTGCGTCAATAAAATCTTCATTATACCATCTAAAACATTGGCGCCCTCAAATTCTCAGACTGTTATTTTTAATTATCTCATCCATTTTGACTCTGTTATCACGTAAAAATAAAAATATAAAAAAAATAAAAATAAGATCAAGTTGTTTAAGTGTACAACGTTTTGGGTGTGGGTGGGTGTGATTTGGATTTTTTACGTAGCTTTAACAATTTTTTTCAGTCATATCGCTACGATATCTGCAGTTGGCAGTTTACAGTGATGTCTAGCACTGGAGATCATGCCGCAAACATGTAGCATGATGTCCCACCCAGTCACATTATCCTGACACCAGGCTGACCAGTCCTAACACTAACCTTTTATTGTTGAGCGCCAAGCGAGGCAGCTGTTAGTACCATTTTTGTAAGTCTTTGATACGACTCAGGCGGGGATCGAACCCACGACCTTCCACATCCGAGGCGGACGCTCTAACCACTAGGCCACCGGAGCGGTACACCGTTTTGGATAATTATTTATTGTTCCTCGTGAAGGAAACGTAAAATTAACTTTTTCGTAGAATTAATATCTTAGCGCTTCAGTGTACAGTGTAACGGTTTCTTTTTCTGCCTGATTTTCATAGTAATTAGTAATTTTTAAAACTATATATATATATATATATATATATATATATATATATATATATATATATATATATATATATATATATATATATATATATATATATATATATATATATGTGTGTGTGTGTGTGTGTGTGTGTGTGTGTGTCTTTTCACCATGCGCGCACGCAGATATATTGGGGGGGGGGGGAACATGTAGTGCTCAGCTGTTAAGTTTAACGGATATAGGTCAAAACATGTACGGGCGCCCATGCTTTTCACCTGTCAGTCGCACTGTTCGAACATTTATGCAACTGTCAGTTTATCTATCTCTGCATCAATTTGATTTGTTAAACAATGATCTATCTTGTCATTGGAGTTCGAGTATTGAATCACGCATAGAAACTCTAGTAAGGCTACAAATAACAGTGCTTATTCAGTCTAATGTCACACATAAACCCATTATATAAATAATAAATCTAAATACAAATAAGAGTAGTGTTTATGCAGTCTGACATCACGCCCTTAGATAACACTGGACAACAAATTTTTACAAAAGTCATGTTACTGAAATAAAATTAGTCAATTCTTATCAATTTTTATGTGCTGAACACGAATATGACAGTCAAATTGCAAAATTGGCTCTAGTTTTTTTGTAATCTGCAAGAAATTAATGTTTACATAACGAAATGCATTCCAATAGTAAAAGGTCAACTGTAATAGCCTACCTATAAAAAATCAAGTCATTGACTACATCTTAGATTTCTTCGCCTGTCTCTTGTACAGCTGTTCGGGAGCATCTCTGAGGAGTGTCCAGCAGTAGTCAGCCAGCATTGTAGTGGACCATTTTCCCTGGTATCTTTGTTCCATTGTTGCGATATCTTGATGAAAACGTTCGCCGTGTTCATCACTAACAATACCACAGTTGCTAGGAAAGAAATCCAAATGGGAATGAAGGAAGTGAATCTTTAGAGACATATTGCAGCCAAGTTTCTTATACTTCATCAACATGTCTTCTACTAGTTCCTTATAGTTTTCTGCCCTAACATTTCCGAGGAAGTTTGTAGAAACTAGGCGAAAAGCATTCCATGCTTGTTTCGCGTCACCTTCCAGCAAGTTGTTGAACCGGTCATCTTTGAAAAGCTCTCGAATCTGAGGACCCACAAAAACTCCCCCTTTAATCTTTGCTTCGCTGAGTCGAGGGAATTTTTCATGCAGGTATCGGAATGCTGGCAAAGTCCGGTCAATGGCTTTCACGAAGTTCTTCATCAAACCTAGTTTGATGTGAAGGGGTGGTAGCAAGATTTTCTGAGCCTCAACCAGAGCTGGGTGTTGGATATTCTTCTCTCCAATGGCTACATTCTGCCTGTGAGTCCATTCCTTCCTCATGTAGTGCATTTCCCTTGCTCGGCTATCCCACTCGCATAAGAAACACATGTATTTTGTATATCCTTGCTGCAGTCCCATTAAAAGGGCAACTACCTTCAAATCACCACAGAGGTGCCAGCTGTACTTGTTATACTCAATGGAATTCAGTAGCTGCCTTAAGTTATCGTATGTCTCTTTCATGTGGACAGCATACGCTACTGGAATAGATGGAAGAATGTTTCCATTGTGCAAAAGCACAGCCTTGAGACTCAGTTTCGAAGAGTCCACAAATAGTCTCCATTCTTGTGGGTCATGAGTGATTTTTAAAGCATTCATGAGGCCCTCAATATCGGAACAGAATATCAGATTACTTTCCTTTCTGAAGAAAGGCTCCAATTGCTGGTGGCGCTTTCGATATGCAGTAATTGTGACATCTTCTTCTAGAAGATTCCATTGTTGGAGTCTTGATCCTAGCAATTCTGCCTTGTTCTTTGATAAGTCCAAATCACGAATCAGGTCATTTAGTTCTTCCTGTGTTATTCTGTGTGGGGTTGATGATGCACCACAGTGAAAATCTGGATCACTGCATGCTGATGGACCAGGAGAAGAACAGGTCGACTCACCTTTGTCTTCGTCAGATGAATCAAGAGAATATTCTGCTGGAGGTTCTGGAATAGGAAGTCCCTCACCATGTGGAACTGGTCTCAATGCAGACGGAATGTTTGGGTAGACTATTCTCGACTTCTTTCGCTTCGTTATTCCGCCGGAAAGAGGAGGAACCAAGCAGAAGTAACAGTCATTTAGGTGGTTGCTTGGCTCTCTCCACACCATTGGGACTGCAAACGGCATTGATGACCTTTTGCAATTCAACCACTGTGAAAGCTGTGTTGTACATGTAGCACAGCATATATGCGGAGCCCAAGGCTTGTCTTGGTCACCAACCTTGCATCCGAAGTAAAGATGATATGCCTTCTTCACTTGAGAATTGATACTTTTCTTCTGGTTGGCAAATGTCACTTCCCCACAAATATAGCAAAAATTGTCCGCGGTATTAACACACTTTCGAGGCATTACTGTTCTTTATTGTACGTAAATGGATAAAATAATAAGTTTTATGTAACAGTAGCTTGAACTGTCTCGCACAACGTCTAAAATATTTTAAATGCTGAACCTATCTGATTGGGCTTTATATAGTACACTGCTTACGTCAGCTTCAGCAGCCGCCTGGCATTAGTATAATAGGCCTACACATGTATAGTACACTGCTGACGTCAACTTACTTCAGCAGCCGCATGGCATTAGTATTGCATTGCATCAGAAAATGATGCAATCAACTGTGGATGATGTGAGCATGATGGTATTATGCAATGTTACATCATTATTCCGGATGTTGCTGCAGTCCTACTGGAGAAATTTACACAGTGAAACATAGAAAATGAGGTATATGAATATCTTCAAAACGAGAGCCAATACAAATTTTTCACGGTTATATTCGTGTTCGGCACACCAAAATACTACAGATTAGGGCCTTTTCAAGTCAGTAATGATTTCACTGTTGACCAGTGTAATATGACAGCAGGCAGTGTTCAACAGGAAGGAGACTGATGCCATACCATATCCTTAGATAGTTTATACTGACTGACATGTGTGCGTGGGATTTCGCTTACCGGAGGAGGTAGCTACCTCTTGCTTGACGTGGTTGCAATTATTAGACCATGCAGTTTTATATCAAAGCAGGCACTTTCGTTGCCCATGCATACTATCAATGAGGTACTATCTTCGTTCTATAATAAAATTACTATTTTCGTATTCTGAACTGTCAGTTTATTTTATATCAAACAGGCCCGGGGCCCCGGCCGAACAGCAGTTTTTAATTTAATAAAAGAAAAAAAAATTTTGAACAAGAATTAGGAGAGGCCCGGGTGTTTCTTACCCCAGGGCCCGTGATCGTTCTCTATGGCACTGTCTGGGGTCTGGGTCTAGTGCAAGCAGTGATTACGCTGGATATTTGCATTGTGCTGTTGCATCCACGATCGTGGTATTTTCACTCTACTAGTAACACTTAGCAGGAACTAAAGCAGGTTAAACATACTTTTTATGCTTCAGTGATTACGTTTAAGTTTTGAATTTAACTCTTTTTCATCTATAATGGATTAATTCATCTTAGGAATACAACTTACCAAAGGCTAATGGTCAATGTCACGTCTAGGTACTTAAACTTCAGTAACAAGACAAGGTAAACCCAACAAGCATTCCATTTTCCAAACTGCAAATTTATTTAAATAAACTAAAAAAAAGTCAAACAAAGTGAAAGAATAAAAAATAACAGTTTATGAATTCCTAATTGCTATTATCTATTTCTCACTAATCGGAAACAGTCGAAAAGCATTCCTGATGAAGGTTCTAAAGTGTGTATGTCCTACCATGCTTACACCATTGAAATATCACAGTTCTATTATAAGATAAGAAAGAAAAAAGTTTTGTTTTTTCAGTTAACCAGACAATAAACTTTAAATATCGCTATTCATTCATAAAGCGAGACTTTGCAATTTTTTTACGTGACAAAAGATTCTAACAATTATATACCCAGACATTATTAATAAACAAGGTTATCATATTATTTACTTCAAAATAAACGGAAAATGCTATTTAGCCTTGCATGTTTAAAAAATAGTTTGTTTTAATTTTTATATCTTGATGATTTTTATGGACTTATGGAAATTTCATTTATATTATGTTACTCGATCGTACATGCAAATGTGTCTCAGGAACAGCCAGACCGACTTCTTTAACCATTGACTTAGTAAACAGTAGTCTAGTCCTTGTAAGCATTTAAAATTGCAATGAAAACAAAAAGCTGCATCACTTTCTTCTCGTCCACTGTAGTTTGTGTGTGTGTGTGTGTGTGTGTGTGTGTGTGTGTGTGTGTGTTATTCTTGGGCCAGACCTATATGTAGAAACATGAGCCTTAGCTCCACTAGGCTCTAAGGCTGTGTCATTATGTGGAAACACTGAGCTCCAATGGGCTAGGCCCAGGCCTATATGTGAAAACATGAGCCTTAGCTCCACTAGGCTCGAAGGCTGTGCCATTATGTCGAAACATTATGCTCCAATGGGCTAGGGCTAGGCCTATATGTGAAAACATAAGCCGTAACTCCATTAGGCTCTAAGGTCAGACCTATATGTCGAAATGTAAGTCTCATATGCATTGATCTTAGAACTATGCTGTGTGGAGGAGGAAATTTAGATAGTTACAAAGAGCTTAGGTTACCAAACAAACATTGATCATGTACACGGGAAATCTACTTCTTTTCACGGGACACGTGACAAGCCATGAACTATTTTCAATATTTTGGTGACTTAAGTTGGATATCATATACGAACTAGTATTTAAAAAACCGCTAAATTTCCAAACCCCGTGTCTGGAAATCAATAATGTTACAGATAACTAGATGATAAATGTCTGTCAAGTGTGGATTTGAGGGTAGTTTGATTGTTTGTGACATTTATTTTATCATCTATGCCGTTTATCAACATACACTGTATCAAATAATGAGAGTTGAGTCTGAAAATGAAGATTTGTGTCAAACAGACTCTACAAAATTTAGTTACCACATTACAAAAACCAAACATATGACAGTCTTGTTTCCAGGTCTCTAATTAACTTGCTTAATTTAAATCCACTGAATAATCTGTAATCTGACACCGATTTTGCTACTACAAGTACGCTAATATAAATATGCACGGCTATTCCACTTTATATAATACCACACACACACACGCGCGCGCGCGCGAGCGCTCTCTTTGTACAAAAATTAAATACTTTTGAGGAAATAACGATGACAATTCAATGAAATATGCTATGCAACATATTCATAGACACTTCATTAACATATCTATAATTTCTCATATATGACTCAGTCTTTCTTATTGTCGCCGATTTTGGAGCTGACATTAATGGGTGAAAGCTTTTTCAGCAATACTATGGGAAAGATGGCATTGAATATATACTTGACTGAAGGATTGTTTATATTTTCACAACAGACACAGTAAAGAATTGTTGATAAAATTATATCCGTGATGGGTATTGGTATGTGTTCGGATGTTTTGTTTAACAACGACAGTGCTATACTCACAGGCTCATACAAAAACAAACGCCAAAGACAATGAGATTAACACACAAAAGTCCATAGTCTCCTGACTGCGGACTTCAGAGTCCACTCTACTCCACCACAAGACTCCGCTCTGTATTTTACACTATCCCAGCTCTATTTTTTATGATTGTAGTCCAGATTATATCGCTTATGATATGTATACAAGTTACACATGAAGTCGGCACAGTGACAATCTGATGGTGATTGGTATGATTATCGAAATCAAAACGACGGTTACGTAGTTGTGACATAAAAGCACAGATGACGTCGAATTAATGAAAATGCAACATCACAGCATAAATTACTCAACTAAAACGGCGTACCGTGGCATTGTCACACACTGACATTAAAGGAATTATTTTTAAAAAAATAACACAAAAAAACCCACACGATCAGTGTACATGCGGACACTTGGTGAATAATAACGATATCACGTTATATTATAAATAAATACATTTATCTAATTTTCTGTTATGAAATACTCGTGCTGCAAGGATTTTACACGTTTTACCTTTATCTGTTATTCTATATATATTTTGCAGAATTTTAACACCCTTATGTTTTATATTTTGTCTTCTTGTGTTAGATAATGTCTAATTTCACTTGGAAGTGATTCTCATCCTAACTTTTTGTGAAAATCACTTTTAAATTTTTCAAACTTTACGTGTTGTTACATAGCCATTCCTGTGCTGAGGTGCCATAGAACACTACTACAGACATGCATATATTTTGAAACACTATGGATTTGTTCAAGGGTTTTCATTCTTAAAAAATAAATAATTATCTATTCAATAAAAATGACCGAGTATGAGTAACCAATCATAAGATGTATTTATTATTTGTGTCAGTGGCTTTTCTTAACTCTTAAAGTTAATTGTCATTGCAAGACTGTACAGCTATGTTTTGTGGCATATATCACTTTTGACCTTTGAAATAAGATTCATATTCAGGTGGCATTTTCATAAACCGAACGCAGGGCATAGTTTCAGCCTTTATAGATATGTATAGCACTGGGGCATCATGCAGCAGACATGTAGCATCATGTCCCACTCATTCACATCATCCTGACAGTAGGCCGACCAGTTCTAACACTAACCTCTAAATGCTGAGCGTCAAGCGAGGTAGCTGCAAGTACCATTTCTATAAGTCTTTATTATGACTCGGCTGGGATTCGAATCCACGTACGCTCTAACCACTAAGGCCACCGGAGCGGTCCAAGATAACGCAATACATTTTCACCACCTCTATCTTGCTCCATTTAGAGGCTGAAAATGTAATATAGAATCATAATGGTCCAATCTTTCTTTTTTCTTATTGATAAAGTACTTAGGTAAACATCACCGTACTGTCCTTGGGCTCATGTGGATTACTCTATCCCCAAGCCAGTATCGGGCCTCTTGGTATTTATATCGCTTCAACAACTGCTGACACGAGAATTATTTTATTTTGGTTTCAAACCTTTCGTTTTAGAAAACTGTAAATTATCTGCACATCAGAGTGATTTGACACGAAAATATTTTAGATGGTTTGGCAGTACGCTGCATTTAACGGTCTGGAATGAGTAATAATATTAGATAGCACTAAAACTATATTGTTTACTCGGGGGAACGTTAGGGCGTGCGACCCAGATGTATACGGTATAATGTATTACTTCAGTAGGCCATGAATAGACTGTTATTATTGGGAAAGGAGGAGAGAAGTGGCCAAATCAAGTAGACCACGTGTTCAATTTATGTCGCTTTTGAGAGTATGTGGCAAACCCATTTTCGAAGGGGTATTGTTATGAACCAAAGGATGACGGTGAGATAAATTCTGTGGAAAGCCGATGTACTGGACACAAAACATCTGCGTTGTTTTAAGATATACCAACCCCTAACAAGTGTCTTCCTTCCCCCGATTTTTGGGGATGTTTTATTTTACTGAACAAAATCATCGTCTGCCGAATAGTCAAGTTCTGGTTCAATTACCTTTCATTTGAATAGTTTTTCTCTCTTGTCTTTCAAAACTAGTTGGTTTAATTAGCAATCAATTCTTCATACATAGAATATATACATGCCTATAATACAGACAACTGGTTAAAATAAATATTATCTCGATAATGTCTGTAAAAAAAATCGCTAATCATACTGAGTCAGCTTTGCCGTCATTTAAATCAACCAGAATGATTTTAAAGAAACGAACCATCACAAATTGCATCTCTCTCTCTCTCTCTCTCTCTCTCTCTCTCTCTCTCTCTCTCTCTCTCTCTCAACACACATGTCAAATATGTAAACGTATTTCACAATACAATATCTACAGGAATACATACTCAAGGCTCTCAGTGCGGACCGTGAATAACATATTGTTCTCTCACTCATGCCTGATTTCCGCAGATAGGTCCCATGCAGACGTATTGGCTGGAGACATGCTGGCTTTGTTGTTATCTTTAGCCCGGTAATTTTAACTCGTGCTATTGCCAACTATCAGGTCAGGATCTGCGGATAACCAATTGTTGATGGAAAGAGATAGAGATGTAACCCCAGAGCTGCACACGTCCGTTAGGCCATATGTGAGACATGTGCCATAGGTCAGGAGTAAGCATAAGATACCAGTATTAGTTTCTTAATTACATGAATGAGCGCCCGCACATAGGAAATGGGGGGTGGCCCCCCCCCCCCATTTCACCTCTAAACCATGTTTTGGTCTACGTTCGTAAAACTTCGTAGCTGACCACTACATGTTTGCGCCTCCCCAAAAATAATAATTCTACTGACGCCCCTGACTATATGTACTAATTTGATAAATGAATGTGTATACTCGACAATCGTTTTAAGATGTACAATTCAAATAAACATGAAATAAATAAATAAATCAGAAATTATTGTTTAATTAGCCTTCTTGTAAGCGCTAACACACGACAAGGTCACGGCCGAGCTATCCTCGTTACTAAACAAGGAACGCTACGGTATTATCACATAAACTTCCGTATTCTGGATATTACGTCATTTGTATAATCCTGCTGACATATCCATCATAAAGTGGTTTTTTATTTTAAAGAAAATTACTTCCATATTTTGAAAATGAAATGATTATCAAAGCAACTTTTTAAGTACAGCAATAATAACACGCAAATCATAATCAATTCTAGAAATGAAACCTTAAATATTTTCTTTGAAAGATGTTTGTATTTATATATGTTTCTCGATCTGTATGTCTGTCTTTCGGTATGTATGCATGTGTGAATGATTATACGTGTTGCACCTTTGAAGCAGATGATATGCTGTGATAAACGTCTACAGTCGATAAAGATTTGCCAAATGGTTATATCGTTTGTCTTGAATACGTCTTGTCTAAGAGCATGTATCAGTTGTATGACTCATGGAAAAATGCTGGGACAAGTATAGTACGATACCGCTAAGTCCGATTCCCCAGTCATTTCAATGCTGGGACAAGTATAGTACGATACCGCTAAGTCCGATTCCCCAGTCATTTCCATATCGCCCTCTTAATTTAAAAGAACAATTACAGTTGTACAGAAACACGGACAGGCAGACAGACGTAAAGACGGACGTTTCAGTACCATCGCATTAAATTCAAAGTAATACACTTTTATTGATAACTGTGTAATATATTTTCTAATAAGCTCCAATAATTGAAAAATGTAACCGTGGCGGCTAAAGGTGTTGGTAAGGTTGATTGGCGGATTGTATCCTCTTACAAGGTGTCCGTTTTATTTGGTTATCGTTATCTAGAGGGTAATCGCCCTAGGTGTTGTTGCCCGGATCGAGTAAATATTAATTTAAAGTGTGAAACTTATAGATGGAATAAATATAGATCATAGCAGATATATAGAACAGAATGACACGATACATGAAATAAAACAATTTAATCAATTACATAAACAACTGTGATAATACGTTAAATTAGGAAGATACACTTCTCTTTTGAAATAAATCATTCACCGAATTTCAAACACAAATATACTTATATAAATAGCCGATCTGTTTTAAAAGATAGAATTGGTTCATCATAGAATCGAGTGAACAATCGAAGTCATTGCCTTGTACAACTGCATAACCTGCTTATTTCCGGTTCACTCCATCTTCACTGTGGCTGTTCTTCTTGGTCCTTTTTTATTCTCCAAACTCTCTATTGTCTCTCCTTTTCGGCCCTCAAACTTTGTGTGGCTAGGTGGATACGTCAGTACGTAGATACTTGGATAAGTAGGTACGTGGATACGTCAGTGGCGCTATTTCCTCCTTTCAAAATAAAGAGAAGCAACCCAAATCTTCAGTCAGATATCCTACTGGGAATATATCATTACTCCCCTCTCGTTATGTCAGATATCGTCCTATCGGAATTCGAACAGATACCAAAGGCTATCTAGTCAAGCCAAATATGACAGACCATAAACAAACCTAGTTTCATAAGAATAATGTCCTTCCTAAAGGCTATTACCTCACCGACTCACATTAACAGCACACAAGACATAACAGCTCTGTTCTCGTCTCAATTACACAAATGAATGAATGAAATTCATTATATGACGTAACTAGGTTATTTTCAGAGAATACACACATTCAAGTCTTTGTCATACACGAACTCTCACTTCATGGATTAACAACGTTAATTTCAGTCAATACGCACTCAAGTCTTTATCATACGTGAAATCATCTAAGATCGGAGAATTCACGCGGATTCTCGTAACTCATATCAACTAAAGTAATGCATGAAATTCTTAGAATACCGATTCCTATAATAATAAAGACGACAAATTCAAACAATTCGTCAAACTTATATAAAGAAGATCATCGTACGAATTCAGATAGATGAACTCAAACAGAGTTATACTCATATCAAGAAAACTGATATACGGATTTAAACAAATACATTCATACAAATATAAGAAAATAAATTGAAGCAAATCATTATATTGGTATCCACGAATTACATGAGATTGACGCAAATACCTTGTGCGTTCAAGCTTTGCTCGCTTCTACCGCCATAATTGTGTCGGTCGACTTTCCAGACATCCGGTCCCTCGAATAAATGTGTTACGAGAGAATTTCTTCTAAATTCAATCTCGGGGTCTCCAATATTATTTCCAGTTGCATGATAAAGGAAGACTAACTAAATTTTGGCGATGTGACATATTAAAACCAAGAAATGTAGTGTGGGAATCACGCTCCTTATTTAGCGTAACCAATAAGTATTAAATATACATACCGCCTTTTAAAACTAGGCGCCAAAATTGTGGTCAGCCTGACTTCTAGATTTCCAAATAGCTAATTATGGTCAATTTCAACTCTGAAATTTTCGATACAAAGATCGAAGTTCACCTTTCCTTCTAATCTGTCTGACTGTTAAATAAATGAAGGCTTAATTAAGAATCACTTCCTCTCACGACACAGACATTAAAAATCATTGCACTATAGCGGTTGAACACGCACCTGTCCCCATAAGTTCAATTAATTGTTCTCTCGCCCAAATTAATGTGCTCTTTATAGATGGACGTAAATTTCACCCTTACAGTAACTATTTACGTGCAAAAAGTTTAAATCAGTTCATGCATGTATATACATCGAAATCAATGCAAACAGGCGCTATTCATTGTTAGAAAATTAAAAGCCTTTTATTTGAGGTCTCATGGGCATATTTGATTCACAAATCAGAGATGGTAATATGCAATAGAGATGGAGAACTACTTGATGTGAACTAATTATATCAATGTGCTGAACAGAAAACGTTCAGAAAGATACAGTGATGGAAAATATTTCAAGTACATCTGGGACACATTGTGTTATAGTTTATAGCACCACCCAACTGCTAACAGCATAGACCAGATCTGCCGTCTCATAATGACCAAGAATATCTTGGTCTATCTTGTTAATTCTGCTGATGATTTCAATCGCACTGCGCGAACTCTCATCGGTCTATGTTAATGACACGTAGGTGCGGTTTATACAGGGTAAATACGATAGTAGATGCTACAGCACGCGATTACACGAATAAATAATAACCAACAATGGATTCTGTGTTTTCGCAATGCTGAGCTTATCAACTGTAAAATAATAGATAATAACAGGCTCAGTGGCTGAAATAGTATCAAGTGGACTGATTGATTCGTGCTTAACGGCACGTCAACACGGTAAAGTTTATTTCGTGCTAGTACAACAAATGGAGTTCAGTGCTTGTCAAGAGACACGCACTGGACACATCACAGAATCCAAGCTATTCTGGTCCAACTCGCTAACCAATGAGTTACCGCAGTACTCCGTCATGAGGTCCGGAAGAGAACTTCAACAACACCTCAATCCATGTATACGAGTGTTTATTCTGACTGTTACTCCCAAACATTAAAGTTTCGATTATTACTATAAGACAATAGTCAGGAGACAGCTGAGAACAGAGTTTTGATATAACGAGGAAGTTTAATTTTAATGCATAACTCAGCATGATTGCAAGGACCGTAGTTCCAAAGTAATCCAGTAAAAAATGTAATTAGAACATGACACAAATATAGTTGAATCCATTTGCAAAATCAACCCCGACCCTCTGTTTTTTCTCGGCTTCTATTCTGGATTTGGTTAACGACAGGGGGCGCTAATTGTGGTCAGAGGTGAAACCCGCAAATATAGGGTAGAGAAACACATGATTAAAACGTTTCAGATTAAACTCAATACAAGATTCAAATCTAGTATCTAAATAGTCTGTCAGGCATGAATGATGAGGCAGAACGGTCTTTGTATTGCAAAAGAAATATTACCTTACCAGAGAAATTCTGAAGTGTAAAAAAAGAACCAATCAACTAAAATCACCTAAAGTCTTACCCGAATTTTTGTTGTTGTTGATGTCTATTGGTTTATACTATCAGCAAAACCAAATAGTATATATAGGCAAATGAATAATCTTCGACTTGTGATGGGACTCATGAGCGCAGAATGATGGAAACCGCTATATACCTCTACTTCAAAACATGTAACCCGGTTCCATCATGCGTAACGTGCTAAACATTTATATGGAGTGGAAAATATGCAAGGCGGTTGGGGCAGAGATAGGATTTTGGTGCAACGGACTGCATCACATCTTTCTTTTAAAATAATAGAAAATGAGAATGAGATTTCAGGTGATCTACCGATTAAATTTTAACTCACCACTCAGTGAATTTGGCTCATATAAATAGCAAATTCAATGAGCAAATGAACTGAATGAAACAGATTGGGATCCAGTGAATAAATATCTCCGTTAACAATTTTACGACAGTGATACTGTTTTGGACTTTGTTAGAGGAAGAGCTGACCTTGAATCCAGAGTAAATCAAGACAACGATATAGATACATTAGAAAATAAAACGGAAGTTTTGTTCCTGAGCAAAATTTCAAATATCCATACTAAAAGAGAAATTATGTAATGAGGTAATACCACTTTGTTGAATATGTTGTGGGTTTTTAATTGGAAACGAAAAAAGTTTTTAAAAAATTCCTGCTTATCGGTAAAGACGACGAGATCATAAGCATGTCAGCATCTTTCTTAACTGGCTTATTTGGCAAGCGTAATTTTTACCAATGTACATTCCAAGCTGTCCTTTCTTAAACGAGCAAACTTCTGATTAGCCTATTATTGCCGGCGCGCGTGTAAATATTGTTTCTACCTCGCGTACCCTTTGGATATTTAGTCTTGCCTATAATCCCAAGGTGGCAGGATCCAGCTTCGTAAATTGGCCCCAGACAAATTTCTTAACTTAAGGCTATTGTGTGACTTTTTCAGCTAGTATTGTTTATTATTTAAAGATATGGCTATATTTGTGAACTAGGTGTTTCGGGCTTGTGTTGTTCTTGAAACTGATGTCAGGTATGTACAACTTCCATAGTTACTCTGCAGTATGTTGATAGTGAAATAGCAGTAGTCGGCTAGGAAGAACAGCTAGCCTCCCATAGCAGTAAACACATTGGTTTGGGGCAAGTAGAACATCTATATAAAAAAAATGGCTTGGATGTCAGCTATTTTCAGTTGCATCAGCCTGTTTAGTACACACTGTTTTGCAGAACTGTCATCTTGAAAAAGGGCTTGTGTTTGCACTGTGAGCATCACATGGTGTCAAAAATGACCTTCGGACATGAAAATTGTAGGTAGAAATTTGGGGTTGGGTGCATAAACTTCTTCTGCTTTGAACTGCCATTGACTTCTTTGGTCAAGTGGATATTCTTATGCTTTGTTTTAATATGGGTACCCAAAAATATGGACCTTTTTGACCTCACTTGTGTATTTGATAATTTTATGATTTTTTTATACTAGGTCGCTGATTGCGGCATTAAATTTGTTCATAAAAACTGGACCATGCCCCCCAGTTCAGTATTTGCTAACGGTAGATTAATCTGGTACAGCGTGTGTCAAATGTGTGCCTGAAAACTCATGGCCAAATGTTTCTCACAAATACAGCGGCCTTCATTCATATTAAAATTGCCTTACAATGCAAAGATCTACAAATATATACGAGTGTATCCGAAGATTCCTCTTTCATTTAACCAAATAAACCTTCTAACAGTATGAGTCACCTAAACATCATTTGAATCAGAACCTAAAACATCAAATCACGATAGAAAATCACGTTAAGCAGGTCATCTAAACATCCATGGTTTGTTTCCAATCTGAGTAAAATCAAATCTTCACTTTCCTTCACGTGGAGATCTGATTTTAATCAGGTTGGGTTTATTCCTCATGTGATAAGAACCCAATTCTGTTCTGGTATTTTGGTTGTAGTTATCTAGGAGATGATTGACCAAGGCGTTATTGCCCGGATCTAGTAATTAATAACATAAAATATTAAATTAATATATGGAATCATAGATACGAGCAGAGATAAAGAATAGAACAACACCAGCCCCCGTATGCAAAATATAACACTTCTGATCAATTACATAAACAAAATGAAATTGAACATGACATTTGAATGACACGATTTCACTTAGAAAGAGAATTACAAATATATGAGAGTGACTGATCGAAGTCAAATTACCGGCATCAGCATAACATGGTACTTCCGGACGGTCATTTCCAAATCTCTGTTGGTGACAAGGTCAGCGTTGCCGTATCTCTCTCTCTCTCTCTCTCTCTCTCTCTCTCCAACCTCTTCAGGTCATCATTAACTTGGTTGCAGTTTGCATTCGTTCCCACTGCGTAGCACAGGATTGTAGCTAATTTTCCTTGTAAATAAATAAAACCCAATCTACATATTTTTCAGGTTTATTCCATTTCTGGTGTGGAACAATATTCCCACCCTTATGTCATGTATCGTCTTATCGTAATTCAACAGAACTAAGGCTAATATGGTCAGTTCGCAACCTGATACTGATACGCAATAATATTAACATAAAAGTAATGTCTCTCTAGCGGCTATTCCCATTCCTAACTGGAACCATGACATAGCTAGACCTCTTAGATAAATTATTAAGTCCCACTGTGAACTGTAAATTACAAGCTGAACGACGTCGGTCGACATTCGCCGATTTTCTTGGTTAAGAGAGTTCACAAACTTAATTACACAAATGAATTATTGGACTTAACGTTAACTACATTACTTGCAAACTAGCAATTAACTGACATAGACATAGTAAAATCAAATCTAAGCATGCATGCTACATATCATTTAAGAGAGATAAATAAATTCTTACAGTTCGTATCAGAGTAATGTATGAAATTCCTGTAACACATGATTTTTATTATAAACAAACCACTAAATCCGATCACATTCATATCAATGAAATATTGTATAACATTAATCATATAACATTCACAACAACGAATGCACGATTAACTTCTGAACTCGATGAAGAAGTATTAATTTAAAACGAATTTGACAAATAATTACAAAATTACATGAATAAACATATTTTAAGTGACTGAGACAATACCTTCGGGCCCTTTCAAAAGTCGCTATTTCTATGCAGCCGAAACTTTCTCTGGTTCCGGATCCCTCAAATTCTTCCAGACTGTCAACCCTAAGAAGAATTATTTAACGACAAAATTGCTTGTTAATTCCAGACTTTCGTTATGGCAGAACATCTTGGAGTGAAGGATATTTCATGGGAAATTATTTAAAACATTCAGTTTCGTCTGGGAAACACACCCTTTCGTTTAGCTTAGCCAATCAGGATTAATGTTCTCTAACTGCCAGAATTATAGCACTCCCAACGAAGTTTGAATAATTCTCTCCACGATTCCTGGACAATTTCATTTTATGATACCTATTTCCAAATGGCCCAAAATGTCTCTTCATTGTCTCTTTTTTGTCGTGTTACTCTACTTGACCCCACGTTTACATATTTATATGAACGTTATCGTCGTGGGTCCTAATTAAAATCCAATAATCATGCCCACAAACACAGCATATCCCATCCGTCGCAGGCAGTAATTTATTGCGAACCTAGCCCATACGTCAACGTTACTTGTTACGTATCACGCTGACCATAGTAAATGTGCTTTGACCAAACAAAATACAGAAAAATAGTACACTATTACACCTTGTTAATACGATATTCAAAGTGTTTAGGATTAACAAACAATATTCCTTTATACTGATGTCATGTAAACGCATTCCGAATTTCAATTACTATGATGTAAAAGAAGCATGAAATTGTACTTCATGGTTGTGACTGGAAAATTTTGATTTATTATGTTCGTAGAGTTTCGTCTTAGATGAAGAATATGCTTTAGTTTAAAGTCAAAATACCGATTTTATTCTATCATTCGCGAAATGCATTTCGATCGTGGTTCGTTTGGTGGCTTGCTATAAAGCAAGTGTATTCTAGCAAAATCGTCCGCCAAACAAAGAAAACCATTCCCATGAAGTCATTTTAGCATAATTAAGACAGCTGGACATATTGACACTAGATGGTATGGAAATTTAGTGATGTCAAACATTCTTTTATCGTGTAAACGAAAACAAGTTTTCCTGAGAGAGAGAGAGAGAGAGAGAGAGAGAGAGAGAGAGAGAGAGAGAGAGAGAGAGAGATCATGCCAGTAATACAATGGCAATAGACAACATGGTGCAAGGAGATAGAAATGGAAACGTACAGATAGTCAGACTGGACACCAACATTATACGACTTTCGTATACGCAGAAATGTGTCACTGTGGCTCAGATGACAGCATTTTGAACAACAAAAAATAAAAGAAAAAGGAAAGCAAATACAACTCAACTTTTCATGAGGATTAATCTCACTGCACCACATTACTATTACGCTTTATGACTGTCATACAGTATAGTTTAGATATGTTTTTCTTTGTGGAAACAAATACAACACGTGCAGAATTATACTGAAAACGATTAGTTTCCCTTATTATCGATTTAGAACCCTTTCAATGCAATAGGTCTCACAGTTTTTCACGAATATCTAAGACATATCCCAAATATTACATACATACATACATACATACATACATACATACCCTCTTGACAACGTGTCTAAAGGTGTTTTCTTATTTATGAACGTATAAAAGACAAATAAAAATCCCCCATTCATATCATTTTCGCTAGCCAACATCGGAACCTTGGTTAGCGAAACTGCGTTCATATATACAACATATATTTATCATAGGCCCTGAAAAAGTGGTGTTCTTAGTTTCTGTCCTAATCAGTATTGCATGCGTTATCGACAATAAATGTACCTAAACTTTGCGTGCATGTGTATAGTCTCGTTTCGCTTCGAGCCATGCCGATATATGCAACACTTAAGCGACTTCGATGTTTAATGAAGTGATTAGGTAACAGCTTGGAATAGCAACTAGGGCGCGCCACTGTACAATTAATTCACGGATGGACTTATTTGCTAATCCTGTCATATATAGTTCAGTTCGCCCGTGTAATAATCGAATACAACTGCCTGCTGAAGATTTGGAATTCAAGACGAAGCTTGCACTGATTTCTTAGGACGTTGTGAAATTAAAGAACTTAATGTAAAATAGAATTTTATTATATTTAAGCAATGCGTAATTTCCTTTTATACTATTAAAATTGCATAATGACACTCATTTATACAGATTATTTAATGCACTATTCGACAGATGCAGTATGCGTTCAATCCTCGTCCATGAATGAGTTTTCCTGTGGGTTGATTTTTAGAAGAATACGTTGTAGGTTACATCTGGCAATGCTGAATATATGTTTTACATGTATATATAATAATAGGCATCAACACTTTTAATTTACAAAAGTCGGGTATTACTTAACCCTTTCCGCTTGATAGTTAACCAGTTATTATGCGCTGTTTAACTAACAGAGCAATTACACCAAACATTATTATGAACGACTTTGCATGCTTGTTTTTTCCCTCTGTTTGATTAAAAATTTAAAATCGTGAAATTCAACTTGTACACTATTTATGAGGGTTGAAAATCGCGTTGTACTGAAGCTGAAATATATTCGTACGTAGGCTCGTCGTCTAAAAATTAGAGCACGAAAGCACACGCATTACGGTGGGATCGTGTCGCCTGAACGTGGTATTTTCCAAGCGCGAATGGCTGGTGGGCCTTGTACGAGCCTATATTGATGCTTTCACATCATTGTCTGTGATAATAAAAGACTGTTTACTGTTGTCGTTCACAAGATCAAATAATATTAACATATAATAAGGAATTCTCAAAAGAAAAAAGCAGTTTTCATCAGTTGTTTGGGATCAACAGAGAAAACAAGTCAATTAGTGTGTACTGGGCGCGTGGGAGTCATCTCAAAATGTTACCAAATCAAAGCGTTCTCTCCATATGAAATCCTCCACCAGAGTCAGATTAAATCAGATCTCCGCTGTCCTACGTGAAGATCTGACGACGACCGCTTAAGGGTCGTGTTCTTATGACCTTTGAATTAGCCAATGGAAATGCAGCTTTCAAAAATCTGAACGTGAATCAGATTCGTTCGGTACACATTGATGCTCTTCATCCACAGTGCTCTTTCTCCAAACGAGAAGATATAAGGCTTCATCTGATTGGTTGATAAAATTAACAATTATGGTAATAGCATAAGTTACCAGAATATGACCCTGAGCCGTCGCTGTCAGATCTTCATGTATAACAGCGGAGATCCGATTTGAAACAGATTGTCCTCTCTCTCTCTCTCTCAAATAAAAGGATGCTGACTGGTTTAATCTCAATGACGTATTTCAAACTTTAGCTCAGATCGATATTCCGATGCGTGCTTTATGTATGTACGTAATTATGGAATTGTGGAAATGACGTTCCCTTACTATTTTTTGGCGATCGCCATTGTCCCCCCACCCCCCGGAGTAGCATGTGTTCTCTCGCTTCTTTATTGAGTTCTTTCACTTCTTTATTTAGAACTACTTCACTGGCAATTGGTCGACTTAATAACCATAAAGGCCCATATTGTTAATTTTGTAATATCAACGGCAATGGGTCGTCTTAGTAACCATAAAGGCCCATATTGCTAATGTTGTAGTATCAGTGATAATGAGTCGTCTTAGTAACCATAAAGGCCTATTTTGCAAATGTTGCAATATCAGTGATAATGAGTCGTCTTAGTAACCATAAAGACCCATATTGCTAATGTTGTAGTATCAGTAGCCATGAGTCGACTTAGTAACCATAAAGCAGTAGATTATTATTAATGTTGTAATATCAGCATAAACTAAGATTTCATTGAAATTTATGAAAAACTAACGCTATATAAATATTCAGTATAGTCAAACAGTCAATCTGATGAAAAATAAGGCGCACTTGTCAATAAGTTGATCTGCGTTTTCATCGGGTATTTGTCAGAATCAGGATGGAAGTTTGTTAACAGATTCTTATTGGATACGATTACTCTCCTTAGGTACGTCCCACGCATTACTGGAATAATGTGTGTTCTTGTTGTCGCTTTATCCACCTTGTATTGTAATATATTTACCAGCTTAAAAGTAAATGCTATTTTTAACAGCAAAAGCAGAAGAAGAAAAAAAGAAAGAAAAAATATCTCCTAACACTGCCTGAACCCCCATTCTCTGCTTTTGTTTACCAAACACTTGATATCAGAGACTTGAGCAAGATGGCATAAGATGTAGTGAGGGTATGACTATTTGTGATTTTCTTCTAGCCAATTACAGCAAATGCAAGACGCCAGCTCGCATTTTAACAACAGTGAAGGTTATTGTTCAGCTTTTCATATGCGATTTTATGTATAAGCAAAGCTTGGAATGGATAGCTGTCATGTTGAAGTGTAGAATAAGTAGGCAAAGCCGCTATCAACTCCAAGGGTCCTAAAAATCTGTCCCTAAGTCAAGATCAAATGAAAATCGTAACGACAGTTTAAGTCAACGTGTATCTCTATGGTCAAAAGCCCCAAACCTTCGGATGGGTTATGCTCTCTCTCTCTCTCTCTCTCTCTCTCCAAACCTGAACAAGCCCGTTGTCATTGAAATATCTTTTTTAAGTTTTCAGTTAAGGTTTATATCATGCTGGGTGTAAGGAGAGCCGATTATCCATATTTCAAATAAAATACATACCGTGCTTCATGAACATGAATCGTGACATCAGAGGCGTCACAGATCGGACCTGACTGCTAGATATAACTGATCTCTGATGTTGAACGAACACTGGCCTTATGCATATCAAATGTGCGAATTGTTTCACATACAGTTTGAGGATAAGATACTCTGCTTTCTTGAACACCATAACGTCTCAGAGGCCAGGCTTGTGTGCACTGAGGTTGACATTGAGGTTAAGATCAGGGAGCTTAAACAACTGCTGAGACATTTCAAAGTCGTTACCTCGACATCTTGTATTCGTCAACTATGTAACTTAAAAAGATAAATCAACTGTCTTTACTGAAAGCACTTAAGGAAAAGAAAGTTGTCTAGATTCTAAGTTCCAATTACTTTGCAGAAGAGATGAATGTTTTCGTTAAAAATTAGAAATGTTCAGCCATATAAATTGTAGTGCATGCGCCATATACATATTTAACTTCAAAACGAATATTTTTAACAATGTTTAAATGATCAAAATGATACCAGGCATAAAATTCATGTGAATAATGGTCCATCTAGAACATGGATGGTAATATTTGCGCATATAATTAGTTATACGGCTGGAAACCTGATAAGACAACGTTTTTACAAGTCCTAAAAGACTATACATGAATATTACCGGTAAAGCGCAAACATCCGAGATAAAAGAATAAGATTTTCACTGGAATTCGGACATGTATTTTATCTGGGTTTACGGGAAGAGGGAAGGGGCCTTTTCAACAGTAGTCTATTTGCTTGGGGTATTGTTTAAATAGAGTGATAGAAATTCAGAGAGACGTTCATTCAAAAGAGAGGAAATGCGTAGGTGTTGACCAATATGGCGTATTCTTAATAATAGTTATGCTCATTTGATAGTGAACTGGAAACATTTTAATGACACATTTTGACCCCCAAAAAACCTTGGTCCAATTGTATGCCAGAACAGTTAACTTAGAAAGCAGTCACCGGAAAGCTTTAAAATTCTTTATTATCTAGAAATGACTTTATTAGTCTTTCACAGACTCGAAGCACAGTAATATCTGCTCGATCCGCCAAGGTGTAGATAGGGTTAACATATCAGAACCTTGGTTACGAAGATGATTATGTACAAGACAGGATATATGGTTCCACACGTGCGTGCATGACAAAGTAAGGTTATATGATCAGAATTAACAACAATATAGAACCCAACTAATTTCAGTCGAAAACGAGAGAGAGAGAGAGAGAGAGAGAGAGAGAGAGAGAGAGCAAGCATTTCCAAGGCCTTAAAAATAAGTGCTTGAGAAAGACTTCTTGACTACTGTGTGGCTCTTATTAATCCGGACTTTTTAAGACCACAAAATAAGTAGAAATTAGACTACTTCAAAATATTACTCCTTTCACGGGTCTCAACATCGAAGAAGAACCAACTAACTAGATGCGATCTTTTTTGTAGACACAATGTCCAATAAAGAATTGCTTTTTGTCAATAGCAATACCACAAAGCATGACAACTTGTGAGCATGTCGACACTGACAAAAGTTCATATTCCTTCATTCCTTCAACGACACAGCAAAAATCTAATCAACATAAATAAAGTTACCCCAGTAAGATAAACATATGATACGTAACCTTTTAATTAAGTGTTTAACACCGCTAAAATGGAAAGCGGACATATGGTAAAGGCCATTTTGGTTCAATAAATAGATAATTATTTTAGCTTTCAAATAGATCAGTTTATCTTTTATTTTCTAGAAGGATGTTTTAGCCTTAACAATACTTATTGTTGGACTGGATGTTTATATTTGCAAAAGCGAAATGCAGCATTGAAGCAGATATTGGTTGACAAAATACTTTTGCTGGACAACTTTAGAATTTTCAGATCTAGCACTAACAGGAGCTTTAATAAAAAAACCAAAGTGATATTTCAGTAGAATATAAACATCACGTTTATATCTCAAATGCATTCGACAATCGTCTTTGTGGATGACTGGTATTCTTGTCCCCCTCCCCCCCCCCAAAAAAAAAAAAAAAACATATTTGGATGTGTCTTTATTCAATTAGGATCTTCTGATAGACATTTATTAACATTAAAACATTATGATGTTTCAGTATTCACACAAAATCTATCACTATGTCCTAAAATGAGCAATTATGTTGGTTGTTAGATTGGTACTGATAACTGCAACATTTCAAAGGTTTCTGACGGCTCAGAATGTTAACTTAGTATTGATTATTTATTAATTATCATGCTGTTAGTGCTGTATGTTATTCAGGGATTGATCTTTTCAGCAGCCAAACACAATGTATCAGTACATTTATTTTAAATACACGTTTAGATTTATAGCGATAAACTGGAAGGGCAGACTGAAATAATTTGTGTGATTTTTAAAGCTATTAATGATATATGAATATACACGGTACTAATAATTTTTGTAAAGGTTTGAACATTCAATCAATGCAATTACATAGCAATTTTTTTAACAACAAACTTATTTTTCTTAGCGTAAATCTGAAGATCATGGATGTCAGCTCTAATTATGAGGAATAAGATTTTGACTTGCTTTTATAAATTGTGACCTACTTTTATTACTAATATTGGAGACAGGGGATTGGCAACGACACTTTTTGCGACCATAAAGATCCCCAGTGACCCAAATATCGTTGCCAGCTTCAATCATGTTGCTCCCCTGCCACCTCCTAAGTGAAGTTTGAAATTTCACCACCAAATCTAATATACACCTTAGAAATATAAATAAAAAATAATATATATATATATATATATATATATATATATATATATATATATATATATATATATATATATATATATATATATATATATATATATATATATATATATATATATATATATATATATATATATATATATATGTGTGTGTGTGTGTGTGTGTGTGTGTGTGTGTGTGTGTGTGTCTTAGAGTGATATGGCTAATTTTGTTTCGAAATAGAGTAATTACTTTACAGGTACGACTACGCTTATGTGTATTCCAAAATATAATTCAAATCAGATCAAAATTCCAAATTTTATCGGATCGCTTGTTTATACCTCTAAAATAATAGGTTGTACATTTCTGTTTTAACACATCTATCACTCGCATTTGAAATATTTTACAAGATTAGTAGTACATGTGTTTAGTACCAATCGCTAATTTTGGCATTAATCCATTTAACTCACACAGGGTGTGAGTAAACATTACAGAAAGCACACTGTGATACTTATGTGGACTGTGGACCGGCTATCCATGTTAAACTTTATAAAAAAAAGAAAGAAATGCACTTCTTTCTCCAGGAAAATATAGTTTCCATCTTGCATGATGTAAGCCATTTGCTGCATGTTCTTTGGGAACTTTCATTGACCTGCTAGAGAGAAACTTCAAAGACTCACTCTAAACGATTCCAGTCAGTTTCTATGGTAACAACACATGTATGTAGGTAGTAGGTACGAACTCAACGCGTTTATCTGCTGGCTCAATTAACATATGAAATAGAGATTTTCCTTGAACGTGGGATATGTTCATCACCTACTACTTCGGGTAAAACAGGTAAAGTCTCTATTCCAAACTGGATCAAAGAAAGGTTAATGAAAGTTAAATTCGATAAGTAAAGGCATGGCAGAAAAAAATTAAAATATTTATTCTAATTTCGACATAATAATCCAAAACGTAAGTATATTTCGTTATCTCATGCAATGATGGTACACCGTCACCCCTCGACCTTGAAATAGCATCTCCCAAAGCCTTGTCCCTTACGATGCCTTATCCAAAGATGGGTGTAATTCTATCGGCCGGAGGCTGACGTACGGGTCCAGAGCCAAACCCCTTTTAAAACAGAAGCTCTGATAGGCTACATACCGCATTCCTTTGGTATCTTTCCTGGAGGTTACTTAGCAGTTGGCCGATATCTTGCTTTACTTCAGCATTGCCCTTTCGAGTCTGCAGTTGCACACACAAGGCACATCGTTGATAGCAACAGAGCCTCTTGGCTGTTAGTCTGCAGATCTTCGAACATTCCCTTCTGCCTTTGAATTCCCTTTCTATTTTATTTTCTTCGAGGAACAGAAGGAACCAGTATACCAATAGCAATGGATCAAATCAAGAAAAAGATGCTTTCCATGAAAATGGAAAAGGAAAATGCTTTGGATAGGGCCGAGCAGCTAGAACAGAAACTAAGGGATACGGAAGAGCAGAAGGCGAAGGTATGACTCTTTTATTACATGTGTTAAATTCTAAAATTTGGAGGAAAAATACAGTCTCCTGTGTTTAGAACCATTTTGAATATATCTGTAAGAAAAACAAAAAATCAAGAGACTTATCCAAGACTTTTAAAATTTCTGAAAACAACAGTTTTCCTGATTTCTTATAAGTTTCTTATCACGCATCTTTATCATGCACGCAAATTGAATGTACGCTTAAACCATGCACCTTCTCAATTTTGTCATGCAAGTGCGTCTCGTTACTGCTCAGTTTTGTCATGCAAATGCGTCTCAGTGCTGCTTAGTTTGCAATTACGGTAAATAGTGGAGCTTGGCAAAGAGTAAGATTGTTAACATTTGTCGCAGCCGCCATTTTGAAATTTGATCTAGCTCTTATCTTTGGTGAGTCTGCATTTCTTCACTAACCCCTACGTAAGTGGCTGGCATTATCGGTGCTCGCTATATTAGGCGTACTGCTCGCGTTGTACTTACTCACCTAGCTAAATCAACAGTGCTTTTTCTTATATTGCTATATAGAAAAATATGTGTTGTCCTTGCCAAGGTTTTGTCATCACTAGCATTTTGTAAAGTATCAATTGCCAACATTGTAAAAGTATCAATTGCAACATTGTAATAATATGTAGTAATGCGGTGCTATAATGTATACAGATGTTTGACATATGAAGATAATAATCAAGAACAAGAGAGACTGCAGTTGTCAAAGAAATTCAGATTGCATTATTATTATGACCTTGCTCATCGTAAACCAAGGTTTTAAATAATTAACATTAATATGTATTAGAATAAGTAGATTGTAGTGCTTGAAAAAATTATATTAGATACAAGAAAAAATATATTATCTAAAACATTTACTGCTTTACACCCATTCCCTTAAAAATACTGAAAATTTCAATCTGCCTAGAATATTCGCCATCCCTCGCAACTTTCCTCCTGTCAGCTTTAAATATACCATCCGTACTCGCTTATAAGTTTATTCTAGCTGCAAACTGTACACACCTAGATCTGCTATCGCATAATAATGCGCCGACAGATCTGGGTCTGTGCAGTTTGCTAGGCGTAATTAGCATAATAAATTACATAGACTATGATCAGTAGGTGTTTTGTGCGACGTAACCATCTCCTTATAAGCGAGTCATGGTGGTGTATCGGTAATTTGTTGGCATAAAATCAATTCGAAGTGTGGTCTTATCTACTAAAAATCAGTAAATTGTATCATAATAGTGGTCATATATCATAGATGGCTTGACTGATGCATGCATCTTTGACAAGTGTTTTCATTTTTCCGCATGAAAATTGAGGTTTCATCTAAGTGCCCTTCAATTTCAAGGTATTGTTGTATTAAAATAGTTTAATGTAAAACATCTCAAAATACTAGTTGTGTCCACAATATGTAGTTCAATTGTTTCTATAATTAGTGCACGTTTGCTGGTCTAAAATATATGGCATTATCTTGTCCATTAAAGTTTCGGTCATTTTTTCCCCGTAAAAGCAAAACGAAGAACACACACAAACACACAGACACATACATACATAGACACATACATACATACATACATACATACATACATACATACATACATACATACATACATACATACATACATAAACTTTTCATATACTTTTCAATTTGCGGTCATTCATTTACAAGTTGTTGTTTAAAAGTTCACACGGTATTACAGCGGCTAGCTTTGCTGGATTCGTACTCCGAAGTACAGTGCAGACTAGGCGGGTTCAACTTCCTTGTTGTGTCATTAGGCAAGACACTTCACGCAATGCCCAACGTGGGTTCAATTGCCTTGTTGTGTCATTAGGCAAGACACTACACGCAATGCCCAACGTCATCCGAAAGCAAAACGCCCCACCCCCACCCCGGAAACTGTGTGCGGTCTGATGATTCATACTAGTATTCATTTGAAAGTTACATTATCGTTCAGAAGACAACAATTGAAAGGAAAATGTGTTTCTAATATTATAGCTTATGTTGCTAACTGTGTTGGTAACTTATAGTCTACGTTGACTTTTTGTAGTGATCCCCAACCGTCGTTATAATAAGTATCTTCTAGTCGACGCAAATGACTCTTTATAACGGGGTTGTAATCATAATAAATGTTCTGTGAACTACGTTTGTGTTTTGGGGGAGTCCAAGGTTGATGTTCTTATACATCTTTAATATTGCGGCATGAAGAAAAGAGCTATAACAAAGGGGCCATTCATTGTTTTAGTTTCGTTATTCCATCAAATATTCTGACAAATTTCTTTACTCATATTTTCAGGTAGAGGAAGATTTAACGGTACTGCAGAAGAAACACCAACACCTTGAAAACGATTTTGACAAAGTTAACGAACAGCTACAAGAGGCCGTAGTAAAACTCGAGACCTCTGAAAAGAGAGTAACTGAGGTAAGCTCTCCGTGTTTTGTTTTTCGTTTTGCATTTGTCCTTTTTTTTAATACAGAATCCTTTGTCAAATGAAAGACATTTTGGTTGATAGGCATTGTATTACGCATGTGTCGTAGATTGATTTCTGTATTTGTGAAGCGACCGACCCGGAAAGGGACTGCTTTACGTACAACAATGCAAATCAAATGAAATGTTCAAATACGGTAAAACGTGTGCCATGATAAGGAAAATTACTTCGGTTATATTATTTGTAAATATTGAGTGTGACTGCCAGTAAATATAATGATACAGTGAAATTAAATGATCTGTATACCCGATTCACACCTTCGAGACAGAGTGTGATTCAATAAGAGAAATTTGGATTAAATTTTGCGTTTTGGATGTGAGATATTGTTCTTTATTCCGAGGCCAGAGGTTCCACAGCAACGCTTCTGATTTAATAATATACGTGAAGAATCAACAATCAGTTCCTTCACCAGTTCATTGTTGAAACACTTTCGAAACGTATATTAACAATTTAGGTATCGGCACATTTCATTATACAGCTTGTATTTTTGTGTCAAAATAGCGATAGTACGGCCTTTTTGTCGTAATAATATGAATTGACATTGGGCGAAAGGTATGTATATTCCGACATAACACTACGAGACGTTATCACCAAGAATAACAAAGGATCTCCACATATGGCCATAATCCATGCGGTTCATTTTTTGAAATCACTAATCAACGGGCATATCAGTTTATCAATAACTTGTGAGATTTTGTTTTTTGATAGCAAGGTAAGAAATGCATGGGGACGAAAATAGGGTTTCCTCTTTAAAGCCGTTTCCACGAGGCCAACGTTGAAAACTGCTTTGCGAGTAACTGTAACCGTTTATGGTGTAGTGACGCAAAGCACTGTCCGGAAGTATACTGTACACGGAACTTAATTTACAGCGTTTCTTTTTTTTTGGCGTAGTTCAATAATAATAATAATAATAATAATAGTTAATAATAATAATAATAATAAATTAATTTTAATGAGATCGCTACATCATAGTTTTATGGATACGCATGTCTTAAAAAAATATAAATAAAAATATTTATTCAATTTCTTGAAAAAAATTCTATGAAGCTAGTTGCTTTTATTGTGCTGCCTTACTAATATTTGCTTTGCTTTGACCGTTTATGCCATAACACGTGCTTTATTAATTATCTTTACTAACACTAATAACGGTGTTTTTGTATTTTACTACATTAATGACATTAAGTTAGTGAGGAAGACATACACTTTCTTCCTTGTCAAATGTTTGTTTTTAAATGGCAAATATGTATATGGATACTAATTCATTCCTTCATTTTTTTTTACATAAATCGTCTGTTTCTAAAAATGTAGTTCGCTTCTTTTAGTTATCTTTTCTTTTTCAAAGCCTCTCACGGGCTCTTGTATGCACATGTGTTGTAGAGCTATTTTTAGGTCAGGTGAACCTGGAGAGGTAGCGCCCAGCGTGATTCATACTCTGACGTCATTCGCCATATATGGAATACCATGTTAGGAATCCGGCGCTCTGTTTATCTGTTGGACAGTATGGCTGTTCCTTCGAATGAGCATCATCACACTAATTGGAACTAACTATTTTTAGTAGTCTCCAGTTTTCCTGCGCAGTTGATTTACAAAGAAACGATTTTTTCCCAGTTTAATGTAAATTTGTGGATATTTACTGAAGTTTTTCATTAAGTGCACTTTAACTTTAGGATTCCTTTGGTGAATTAGACATGTCTGAAGAACATCAAATGGAGACACAGTTGAATGTGGATGGTGAACTTAGCAAATCGAACGATTCTTTGCGTGTTTCCCAGGAATGTTTACAGTGTTCGGAACTTTCCCAGGAATCGCAGTGCTCCGTTGCAAGCATTTCTCTGGATACGGGAAATACTGATGAAAATGCAATTAAAAAGAAAAAAGTCAAAAAGACGAAAAAGAAAAAAATTAAAACGAAAAAGAAAGATGGGGAAAACAGTGATATTGCTGAAAAAAGTGACAAAAAATCAAGTGCTACAAAAACAAAAGCTAAAAAGAGTGGTGATAAAACAAAAACGGATAGAAATTCCTCCTCTTCCAGTACTTCAAAGCACCGTCCCGAACCCGAGGGCGGAAATTCCGTTAACTTGAATCATATGGATGAATATGATAGAGTCATTTACGGCAACGAACCTTTGTTTTCGGATTTGGAATTATCAGGCGGGGAGGGAGATTCTGTGTATTATTTACCTCCTCCTCGACAGCAGAGCGGAAGAAATCGTCCCGGGGGAATTTTCGTCCCTGGAATGTTAGGAATAAACTCAAGCACAATGATAAAGTTTGCTATAATTGAAACTGAATTGAAGAACATTCTGCGGGTGTCATTAAAACGGGTAGGACCTATTGATTTGGAATGCAAAATATTACGTTAACCTCCTCCCACATCCCAATACCATCTCATATAGTATGCATGGTCATCAGGCATGGAATAAAATAATACAATAATCAATGCATTTAGTTATTCATTATTTAAGCCCTCGAGTCAATTAGAAGTTTGATATTTTAATGTTTTTGTTTTGTTGTTTTTGTTTTGTTTTTTTGTTGTATTGCTGCATCGTATTCTTTCTATTTTTAATTATATATATATATATATATATATATATATATATATATATATATATATATATATATATATATATATATATATATATATATATATATATAAAGATTTCTTAATTTATTTTGCAAAAAAAATTTAGTTTTTGCTTTTATGATTTGTAATCATTTTTTAAAAATTCAAATTGCATTTATTTGTTTATTCCGTAAACGTTCGCTAACTAAACATTACTGCATTGTCGTTTTCAATTTAGCTCATACTGCAAATTTAATTTTAAAAGTCGACATTTTAAAATGTTTTCTAATTAATATTGAAAATTTTTTGCTTTTATTATGGTTTTTATTTTTTCAAATTCTATACGGTAAACTGTTTATGTTTGTTATTCTCTCTTTTTGCACATTCCCTATATCCGTCGACGAGCATTATTCTCCCGTGACAATAATTTGTAAGTGCATGAGCTGTAATTGCATACCAATGTTTTTTTTTTATTTATTTAATTTATTTATTTATATTAGTTTCTAGTTCAGCTTTAGGTTTTCTTTTGTGTTATTTAACGCTGTTTTCTCCATATGATATGATATATGGCGACCTGTAGAGCATCAAATTGTTGTCCGAAGAAAAAAGGCGGAGAATAACTTGTTGGTCCAGGTTGCCAGCTTATTTGGTGGAGGAAGAACCCGCGGAAAACCACCGACCACTGGAAGCTACTGGCAAGTGATCCGATATTGCGAGGGCCCTAGACCGCTTCCCCCCCTCCCCCCCCCCCCCCCCCGTCTTCATCAAATACGCGATTCAAACTTTAACAAGCTTACAAGAGTTTCTTCCCTTTAGCCAGGTACATTTAGGTTGAAGATGCATCCATGAAATGTCATCATAACTAACATAGATGGATTTAACATGGTGCATTCAAACCCTAATTTTTCAAACCGCGAACTTTGCAAGATTTCTTTACTCAACACGCATTCGATTTATGAGTAATGGGTGATTGGTTCATTTTGCTTAGACATGTCAAACCTTTCTGCGTTTTCGTTCAAACAGTCAAGAGTACTATTTGCTGGGGACAAATTCAACTGACACCTAACCTCCAATATATATGCCCCTGCTGTGAGCCATTAGCACCCCACAAATAGAAACACAAATATTTCAAATTTTATAACAGAATGAACTTAGTGTAAAACAAAATTTTAAAAATAAATTCTTATTGGGTAAGTGAAAAAAGCTATGAAAATTACAAACTAAACAAGTGCTACGTCGATAGCGATGATGGTGATAGAGAGAAATGTCTTTTCTGTTTTCAATTTATTATTATTATTATTGTTATTATTGGTCACATACCAGGAGTGCTTATGGGATGATCGGTTGTCCTTCGTCCGTCCGTCCGTTAGCACAAGTTTGTTATCCCTACTCCTACTTTTCCAAAATTACTTAGAGGACTGACTTGAAACGTTACATACATATTTATCCCATGATCAAATTGGTCCGAAATGAAGATGGTATTGATCTGACGTCCCATAAAGCCAACACGGCAGTCATCTTGAAAATCTTGTTATCGCAACTACTCGCTGTCATTTCACCAAATGACTTTTCGCGATGTCTAGTTGCTCCTGAATAAAAATGATATCAATCCGACATCCAGTATGGCCGCCAGTTTAAACTCTTGCTATCACTACTCTGCTTGGACGGAAGATCATAATTGATATGTGTTTTTTTAATGAAATTGGCGCAGATCTGGCGTCCAGTATGGCCGCCACTGCAACCATTATGTTATAGCTACTCCTGAAAGGAAAGTAATATCTTGAAATTATTCTTCTCTACTCTCTAAGAATGAAAATATATATCAACGTTGGGTTTTCACCATTGGAATTCTTAAGACACCTTGTTGGTCAAAAAAAAAAAAATGGTGCTAGTCCATTCTGATTAAAATCAGATCTCCGCTGTCCTGTGTGAAGATCTGACGACGACCGCTTAGGGGTCATGTTCTTGTGTCCTTTGAATTAGCCAAAGGAAATACATCTTTCAAAAATCTGAAAGTGAATCAAATCGTTCAGTATCCACACTGCTCAGTCTCCAAACTCGAAGATATAAGACTTCATCTGACTAGCTGCTAAAATTAGCGATTATGGTAATAACATAAGTTACTAGAACATGACCCCTAAAGTGGTCGCTGTCATATCTTCATGTATAACAGTGGAGATCTGATTTTAATCGGATTAGGTACTAGTCTTACATCCATAATGACCGTTTTAAAAATCTTTTCTGTCACTACTCGCCCAGAATGGGTGATCTTTATGATATGAGGTATGATTAAAGAATATCGCATATGGTTTCAAAACTCTGCAGTTACAAGGAACACATGGTCTTATTGTAAATTCCTGAAATTCGTTTCGCACAGATGGGCGTTAGTCTCTTTGAAGGACTATTATTATTATTATTATTATTATTAATGCTCAACCATTATTTAAAAATAAATTACTAACCTTCAAAGTTTCAAATATACAGAAGTATCTTTTGTACATGTTTCCATATTTAGCATGGTTTTAGTTGCATTGCTTTTCTTTGCTTTCTGTTTTGGTTCAGTGTTGCGTTGTTTTTTTTTAGATGGAATAAACAGCTGCTATTTTAACGTTACAGATGATATGTTCTATAAAATATTTTAGAGTATAATACACCTGGTTCGTCTCATCTTGTTAATGGGAATGCTATAATCACAGAGGCACACGATCCATCGCTCCTTACCTGTTCTCCGTCTCCAATCTCACCTACTAGTATATCCCTGTGGATTTTAGTCTTGGGCTCGGCCAATGTGGGTAAGCGAGAAAACTTGGCAGTAGATTCCCACGGGTCAATGGTTCTTTCCGGTATTTCTTGCACCATTTATACTCGCCGCAATGTATAGCCCTAACGTGTGCTGAAAATAATGGCCTTTAAAACCCACAACAGCAGCAAGCTAGATATGCATATTTTAAAAGCTCCTCTTTGGAGTACCTGACACATACGAAAAAGATTTATAAAATTAGAGGTTAACCGTTTAAACAAATAAGTCGGCATTGTAAACGATGCTATTAAGTTTGATATCCGTTACAAAAATATATTAAGGACAGCTAATGCAAATGCATTTCAAAGTATCTGGTGTATTTCCTGCTCATAAGTAACTCTTGCGTTCATTCAGAACCATATATACAAAGCCTCAGAGTACGTACGTGGACTATAAGTGTTGTTTTCCCGTTACAGAAAAGGACCATGTTTAAGGTGCAGGATTGTAAACGAACTCGTATGACATTTAGTTTAAGTATATTTAGCACAAGGATGTTGATTTTTAACCTGCTATATCCAAATGCACGTCAACCATTGGATCCTACACGCGTCACAAATGTGGCTTTTAAATTTGTCTGTCTTACAATGTAACTACCCCACCGCAAATGCTAATGAAAACACCGGTCGCAGGTGGGGTTTAATATGTTAATAATAAGAAGACATCATGCTGGGAACCGTCGAACCCGAAGAACACGAATTTGGATGTATGTGACAATAATTCTCTAGTACTCGAGAGATTGGGATTTGAACTGAGACTGGGATTCGAACTTTTGGAACCCACGAGATGGTGGTGGTGGTGGGGGGTTTGGAAGGGGAGAGGGGCTTATGAGGTTGGTGGCTTATTCACTTAGGCAAATCGTCAGCAAAAAGCGCTATCTTTATTGTCCATAATTGCTGTACGAAGATACAGTGGCTGATGGTAATTATTTGAAGAAAAAAAACTATAACAAAACTAACCCTACAACTGATTGCTGAGAGCGAAATTTCCGTCAGTTACTGATAGCTTAAAAGTTTGCAAAACGGCTGTCGCAACGACAACAAAAGCACTACTGCTGCTACTACCACTACTAAAATCACTACCACCACAACAACAGCAGCAATTGTTATTGCTGCTACTGCTACCAATATCACCACTTCCAAAATCACTACCACCAACCGTCCCGAGCAGTACGGCCACGACTATATCATTTAAAAAAAAAGAAAAAATAGAAGATAATGCACGAAATAAATAAAGGAATATTATGTGTGTTGAATGATTGTTCTTCGTGTTTTCCTTTGTACAAGGAGAACAAAATATTAAGCACACCTTTACTAACCAAGCCTGTGGCTAATGTATCGTCATGATCAGCGTAATGGAACGCAATGCGTCCATTAATGCCATGATGGCATATCGTAACATAGACGAAGGGGTGTGGTTTGAGAGGTATTGCTTTATCAATAAAGAAATCTTCTATTAAGTAACAGTGCACTTTGCGGTGGGCGGGATAGTTGGGCGGCATTATACTAATAATTAAAGTTATCGTACTTGCAACAGTAGAAGAATGTTTATCAAACAACAAACAATGAACGTTTCCCCTTTGTAACTGAAGGTAATTATAGTCCCCCTCCCCGCGTTCTCTCTTTAGCAATTTATCAAGCCGTTCAATAGTTACTTCATATATATATATATATATATATATATATATATATATATATATATATATATATATATATATATATATATATATATATATATATATATAATTGTAATTGCATTGAATTTTAAGTCATACCTGAGTTAGTACATTGCATCGAATTAGACCATAGTACAATTAAGATGCTGAATCTTTGTCTCATCGCGAGAATATAGAATATAATTTCAAACAGCGATTACTTTTAATATAATATAATATAATATAATATAATATAATATAATATAATAGCAGGCAATGTAATATGGATACAATTCTCAATTTAAATCGATAAGTTAATCATACCATTATAAAATAACAAGTTCACTGTACATAAAATGTCACCATTCAGAGAAGATAGATTTTTTAAAGCACTTCTTTTCGTTACACACGCTATTGTGTAATATTACGTAAATATGTATTATAGAAATACGCAACCTTATTTGCCCATATATGGAATAATTGGCGCTGGGTGAGTCCATATGAGTCAACAGCCAAAGTATCTGGGGCATTTTCTTCACTTGGTCACATGACCACATATTTCTCCAAAGTCACACCTAATACGTAGCGGTCACAAGAACTTCACTTAAAGCATGAATGATCAACTTTTGTCTCACAGAAGACACTAGAATTTGCTTGTCCATGCACCGCAAGAGCAAATAGAACTTTTTGCAGCTAATTCTATATTTACTGTTGTCGTTGTATGTGAACTACTTTGTGATATATCGCGGTAGTATATCATTGGTTGAAATTCGGTCCATCGCCGGTGAAAGGTATTAAGGCCGCCATATCGGGATAGCGGTATACTCCACATTGCAAAAAATGGATGTTGGCATGAAAAATTCTGGCCCTTTGGCCACATTGAAGAACAAAATGACCGCTCTCAGAGGCGAGAACGAGATTCTGCAACAGAAATATGAGGAAATGGAGAAATTGTACATGTCTGAGAGGAATTCCAAACTTGCAGTAAGCTGTCGGCCGGAAGGCTTCCTTTTTCATTTTATATTTCTTCAAAACTTATTTTCGGTTAATTATTTAAATTTGTGGATGTATCATTTGTTTTACCTATTATTACTGCACGTTGCTATCACTACATATTGGTAAATAGTTCATAAGAAGGTTAAAGGTAGAGCGACAGGTGTCCCCTACCCCGGTTGACAACCGGAAGAGTATTGATAGCAAATTGCCCCTCCCATATAGTCCCAGTTCAGGTGTGCAGATCGTGCAACATTTACGTTAGTCTTGTTTTTTGACAAATAATTTTTGTTAAATCGAAGATTTATATCTAGAACTTGCTTTGACAACGAGGTACACAATTTAGAGGGTTGGTGACACGGGGGCCGGACATAATTGATACATTGTTTTAATTTTTTTATAGAGACCAGTGTACTCGGAATGAATGCTTGTAAAATGATTGCAAAGCGGAGGATGCAACTGTACATGGAAAAAATGCTGGAACTAAAAATGCATTTCATTATTGGATTTGAAGGGGGAAAATACTTATTTCAGGCTGCAGCCAAATTTTACAAATTCAGTCATTTCATATAATCTGAGATCAGATTCACTGATGTTATATATTTCATTGCTTACAAATGGTGACATTCTTGGTTAGGTAGACGTGAGTGCTAATATTGGTACCCCTCTGAATGGCAGAGTGGTCTAAAGTACTTGCCTTTAGTGATCGCTGCCATCTCACCTGTTCACACAAGTTCAAGTCTTGGGCTCTGCCAATGTATGTGAGATAGCTTCCTGTAGGTTGGTGATTCTAATGAGTTATCCCAAGTTCCTCAACTACCAGTACTTATACTGGCTGCCATGTATAGCCTATCGTGTGCTGAGAAATGGCATTGAACCTACCGAAAATGTACTCCTACTTCAACAGTATACTAAAATGTTCCTATAGATATAACTGGAGCAGCCTGATGTAATTCACTTGGTGCAACCTGGCCGATTGTCAGAAAGTTTGAAGATATAGCGTACATATTTTTAAAGTCAAATTGTCTTCTCATTTGTTATTTTTATTGCTGAATTTCACTCGAGCAACACTAGCAGAATAGAGCTTACATTTTTCATATGATAATGTCTGTTAGATTGTCTTAAATATTTGTTCATCTGAGCACTAACATGTTTGATAAAGTTTTAATTAAGGCATGCCACATAAGGACATGCATCCTTCTTTGGAAATGTAAATAGATTCTAGTAACCAAGGCATGCATTTAATACTGTATCATAGCGAATTAGTGTGAACATCTTGTGTTATCTAATATGGTGGTCATATTATGGTTACAATAAAAATACAAATACATTTTACCTTATGTAGGGTTCATAACTATCACAAGCCCAAACTTAAAAAAAAAATTACATAGGAAGTAGATTTTTACTCATGTCACCCTTTTGTCTGTGACAATAGTTTTATTTGCTCCATTGCATGGTACAGGGGCCCAGGTGGTCTAAAGCGCTCACCGTTCCGGATCACTGCCATCTCACCTCTGTCTGTATGGGTTCGAGTCAAAGGCGTGGGTCGGTGGGTTTTCCAGGGTTCTTCCTTCACCAGTTATACTGGCTGCCATGTATAGCCTATCTTGTGCTGAAAAATGGCGTTAAATCCTAGAACAACAACAGCATGGTACAAGATCACTTTGTATCTTTGACCATGTTGAGTCTTTGTTATTGTAGCTAGGAGCATTGCAACTGCTCTTTATGCAATGGCATCATCACTGGTGGTTGTATCAGTGGGGATTTTAATTTGTTTACATCTAATTCAAAAATTAATTTCTTGATAGTGTATACTCGCTTATAAGTCAAGTCCAACTGAAAACTGCACAGGCTCAGAGGTACCATCAAATATTAAGAGTAATCATTAGAACAAAAACAATGACCCAGATCTGCAGACACATTATGATACAGCAGATAAGGATCTTTGTCTCGATTGTAAGTGAGTATATGATACTCTCCAATTATATTTGTACATTTATTACTTTCCTCCATTATATTTCTGCATGTTTTGGAGACCATAAATAAAAATTGCAGTTAAGAACGAAATGCAAATAGAAGCACAGATGAAATGAAACTTAAGGTTAAATGCAGATGAAGGGCATATCTTGTGGTCCAAATGACAGATCTCAGGGTATGTACATTGTACAGTTTATTTTCAAGACAATTAATTTTACAGGTTCTCAGGAATTAATGGCTGATAAGGGTAGAGTAATTCAAGATCAATTTACCTGTAATATACTTTCAGTGTGGAGGTGTGGGTCATGTCCTCTAAACACATTGAACATACTTTTGTAAACTACTTAGTTAATTGAGTGCACAGTTGACTTGATATTGCAATAATTTAACATGCTGGTTTAGTTTAAAAGGTTACATATTAGAGAGGTTTTGGGGTTGTCTAAGTTGCTGTAACCTTTATGGGATTCTGTATTTTCTGTTTTCTGTGGAATGACTCAATTTCAAGTCCTAATTTTGAAAGTTCTGAGTTATAAACTTGGCATCAGTTAAGTCTGTTTGAACAACCTACTTCGATTTTTTGCAAAAGCAGTAAACTAGTCATAAGACAGTAGAGACAGTCAACACAATAACAGTAAAGAGAAATCTTTAAATCTACATATGATTGGTCATAATTAAACTTAAAACATGAATTTCATGTTGGTATGGAGTCACTTCACTTCACTTTAAAAAGATAATCTTCCATGGCATGGCTATGTTCCCTACACCGTTACATAAAAGTCCAAATATCAGAAGCTCTCTGGGTTGGATCAGAAGAAACACGGTCAAGGATATAGCAAAGTATGAACCGCAACAAACAAATTTTTGGGGTTCTAACAAGTTGTAGGATAGGTCTGGTCCTATTATCTTGTATGGTCCCAGAATGCTAACTGTACGGAAATTACATTTAAATCATTCAACCACAAACATTATATGGTAGTTTTTTTTTTTTTTTTTTCATTGTCCCTTCGAATATGTTATAGTATCCTTGTTTAACATTCCTATGTCAGTTACTTGTTGAACTTTCGGTTTGCATTACTAAGAATGACTGTCCACCAAAAACTGAGTTTTATGGGCAGGAAACGTGAGAATGTATTGGCTGTATTTCCTAGTGTGGAGCTTGTATCCAACCATGATGAATAGTGTGGGTTTACACCTGCTGTCATATATCCATTTAATTCACCTGCAGTTTTGGGTCTATTCAATTTGTGTTAACTAGGCAGTAAAATAAACCATACACCCTCATCTGCCTTCACATTATGCAATGACATATAAGGCTTTCTGTTTGCAATATGGATGTAGCTCATAAGCTTGTATATATGGTAGTTTTGAATGATCAACCTTGAATGACTAGTAGCTTTACCTGGGATTTGTAATACAGATTAGGTGCAGTAATGGATTGATGCCATGTAGCACATTCCTTGAAAATATACATGTAGCAGTGATTTTTAATGTGAATTACTTGAGGACATGTACCTTCCTATTATATTAGCACAGGACTGGGCATTAATTTAGCACTGGGCTGGGCATTAATATATATTTGCCAGTTTGTAACACCTTTACAAGCTATAAGCTTTTACATTTTGTGAAATGCATTGATAAAGCTATTCCCATTTACACTTTGGGCTAAACTGATCAGTGATAAATCTTGATTATCAAACATTGTTGTTTTTTTCCACTTGGTTAAATTGTTCCATGATAAATCTTTACAAGTGTTATCAACATTGTATCAATTTTGTATAGTTTTGTTTTAATTTCTAGGTCAAAACTTGTTCATTGTTGAGTAGCTGATTGAAAAGGCTGGCACACATTTTTTGTTTATCGTACATTACAGTGTATTCTAGTCAGTCTTCCAAAGGCCTGTATGTCTGTAGAGGCCAGTATTTACAGGAATCCTCGTCTGCTTTCAGTGCAAGTTGTGCAGTTTTGATAGATGGTAATATTGGAGACGTGCTTGTGAACAAGTGATGTTGCTCTTGCAGTTTGTGTTGTTGTCCTTTTGTCATGTGGCTGAATGCATTGTATGATGGAATCTTGTGAATGCAACTTGTGTCTCATTCATTGAACTTCCATAAAACTTTGTACATGGTGTGTTCATCGTCTGAAGAAAGAAAGAAAAGTGTGAATGTAAATTGGAGAAAGTTGCATGCAACATGTAGTTGTTCTGAGAAGCCTCTGATTATTCCCATGTATCTTTCTAGGTAAAATGTAACAAGCAATCAGATTGGATCAGCTTCTTTTATCTGTATCCAATAAGATAGCGAATGGAAAATCTTGTTTCAGCTAGCTATATGTGGCTGGGTCCCTTAGGAACAGATGTTGACCAGACATTCTACTATCAAAATATTTTTGGAACAGCTTTTCACCTTAGTTTACCCTAGACTTGTCGTCATCGTGGGATACAGGAGATGGGGTGGGGAACATTTGTATGTGCAAATTGCTTAACAATTCCAGTTTTTTTTTTAAATGTGAAATTGACAATGTACAGGTTAGCACCCATTGTATATTTTGTGGTGGTTTGAGTTTCAGGAAATGGTAAGTTATACATGGCACTTGTTGTAACTGGTGGAGCAAGAACCTTTGAAAAAAAACTTAAGAACCACTGACCCACATGAAGCCACTGGCAAATTTTCTCACATTCTCACACTAGCCAAGTCCAGGACTCTTGCAGACGGGTGTGAGATTACATTGATTGGTAAAACCTGATGCTTTAGACCAGAGGTGGGCAAACTTTCCAGTGCAAGTGCCGCATACACAAATTTACACCTTGTCGCGGGCCGCATAGTTCATTAAGTAAAATAATATTTGAAATAGCAGAAGCAAAAGGTTTTTCTAAATAACATATAATTAATTTTCAGTTGTTAATATTTGAAAACTTAAACTTCAAAAGAAGCACATTTATTTGATAAACAAAGTAAAATAAACAGAGTCAGTGCAAATGATGACTTGTTCCTAGGCCGCATGAAAACCCTTGGCGGGCCACATGCGGCCCGCATGCTGTAGTTTGCCCACCCATGCTTTAGACTCACTCTGACCCTTGGGGACCCTCTGTGTATCCTGTAATTTATGGATTAAATCAGTATGCTGGATGGATGGATAGGGTGTCTAAATACAGCACAGAGAGTTAATTTCTTGTAGATATAATGAGCAAAAGTTATATGGTACACATGGAAAGTCAAAATAAGTTGTGTTTTTTTAAAGTCTTGATGTCAATTTTTAGAGTTGTCTTTAAGCAGAAATAGCAAGATGTTCCACTAAACCCTTTTTGAAGAGGACTTTTTCCCAGCCAGCCTCCCCAGTTCCCATTAACTGATAGAATAATACCCATATTCTTCCCTATTCAAAAGGGAGTTGTTACTTTTTCAATACAGATATTAAAGTGTTGTGCACAGCCCATTACAATTTCCATCTTACCCTTTACCCACTACTTCTGTCCTTAAAGCTTTTGCATTGTGGGATGGAATGTTAAGAGTTTGCAAGTGTCAATTCCAGCTGATACTTCATTTTCGTGTAAACATCCAACCTAGCTGAGTGTGGGTGTTTCCCTGTTTCTTCTTGATATCTGACATTTATTAAACTCTGCCTTGTTTAAGGAAGTCCGTGTTGCAATTTACTTTTATTGGAATACTTTGGGGATTCGTTGTTAGAGAATGCTGACTTACTGTTAGTTTTTATTAAGGGTGCACATGTAGATTAGATTTTACCAGTTACTTTGAATAAAAGTAAATTATGTCTATCTATGCTTTTTCTTTTGTTTGTTTTTTGTTTACTATTTAAGCACTCTTGGTGTCAAAAATATTGATCTAGGTGGACATATTCTTACCTCAGTGTAAAAAGAAAGTCCACACTTTGTTATTAGAATGTGTACACTTTATTAGAATGTACAAAATAGCCTTGTTTGTGATAATTGATAATCAGAAGGAAGTGGAGTTTCCGTCCTTCTGCACTGAACTGTTTTGATACAGTATCTTGGATGAGCAATTTCCTGCCAATGTTTTCATCACGAGACATTTTGTACTGAAACATTGAAAGCTCAATGCTGAAGTCTTTACCAGGCAACTAGTGGTGTAGCACTGAACAGCTGAGATGGGACACCAAAATGGACGCAACGCTACTTTCCCATCAAGTTGTCCATATTCAGCTAGAATTAATAGGCCAGCTGAACAAGACCATGCCCTTGTAAACAGGCTGGACAATGGTGGCTATTCTAAACAGTTGCTTGTTTGCGTTGATATATGATCAAGAGTCAACCATTAATGCTTCTCAAGATTTTAATTATACTGGTCATAATCCAGGAGAGCTTGTGGAATGGCCAGCAGGCCATAAATCAGTTATGGCAAGTTTGTTATTGTTACTTCTCCTAGATTACCTGGAGGCTTGTCATCAAACTTTACATTCATATTCATCCCAAGTGTCAAGTTTGACCTAATGAAAATGGTGCCACTCTGACATCAAATATGGCCATCACAGTGGCCATCTTGAAAACCTTGTTATTGTTCATCCTTCTGAATATATGGTTAAACCAAAATGGAGTTTTCACTTAAAGACTTCTTCTAATCCTAAATGAAAATGGTTCCAATATGACATCCAATCTGGCCACCATGGCAGTCATCTTGAAATCTTATTTCTACTTCTCCTGAATGGCTTGGTCACATCAACATGGGGTTTTCACCAAAGGACTTCACATAATATCTGGTTGGTTCTAAATGAAAATCGTGTGGGTGTTATATTTAATACTGCCACTATGACAGCCAGCTTTGAAAATCATTTTACTGCTCAAGAATAACAGCACTGGTTCCAACACTAAGCACTTAAAACAAAGACTTGTCTTGGAGTCTTTAAAATTCATTTTTGGCGGTAGAGCAACAATCCATTTTAGGGACTATGCTATTTTCCATCTTCTACTGAAAAGTACCAAAAAACAAAATAATATGCTAGCCTCTAGAATTCGACTTTATATTTGCAAAATTATGTTTAATCAGCATTTTAATGGGATTGTTTTATAATAAGGACAAGTTGTATTGATAGGCCTAATAGCTAGTGACCGCTGTCAAGTTCATGAAGATGGTGGGTTTTTTGCAGGTTTATCGTGTCTGTCCTAGGAAGGGATGAAAGCCTCCTCTGCAATATCTGTCAGTGTTGGATATTGCTAGCAAGCACTTGTAATGGTACATTAATTACTTATATAGGGACCCAACTGGTGGTTATAAGGCTCTGTTTACTAGTGTGATTAACCATAGGTCTTTAGCTGTCATCCCCAGGACATGTGCAACCACTGAAACCCAATTCCTTGGTATTTTTCAGCTGTGGAGGTGAAAAGTTGTAAGGCTAGTCAGCCTGTCTACAGAGGTTGTTGGCATTAGCCACACCTTAAATATCTTTTTCTCATGTACCATTTTCTATTCATACTGCACATGTTTACTTTACACCAGTTAATCTAGTCATAATGTTCACTTGTAAAAAGTGAATAACCCGGTTCCCAGGCTATGAAATCTGTTACGGTTTTCTGTGTGTCTACTGTCTGGTCATGAATAATGCAGTTGACAACAGTTTAGACTCCAATTGGCAATTATTTCAGTGCAGGTAATTGTACATGTTCATTCTTGAAGTACTTCATTTCCTATTTGCTGAAGAAATTGTGGTAGCAATATATGCTAGTATAAGTATTCCATGTTTTGCATTAAATCATTGTCGGAGGGGACATGTGTCTGATATGGATTGATCATGTATATAGTTACACATGCTTTAACAAATCAGCTGGAAAAGGCATTGAAGGTAGGGTGAGGCTCCAGAAGCCAGAATGGGGTGCAGGTAATGGTACTGATCCTATAGTAAATAGTCTGATTTGAAATTTAGTGTTACTCGTTTTGCTATGGTTATGGTGTTCTGTGTTGCCAGATGCTGTTTGTAGGGAAATATTCAGGTCCAACCTTTTGTTTACTTGCAAAATGCAACATGTTAAGTTTGGATTATCTCAAGCACTTGAAGTTTTATCTGCTGATAAAGTATACACAGGTGAGGTACAGACATATACAGGTGAACATGTCATATCTACCACCTCTCTAGATAGTGGTGGTGGTGGATTGCTCTTTGAAATGGGGTAGTGGAGAGGTTTTTGTGTGTGAAAACACATCTGATCGGAGATAAAAGCAGCTTTATTTTGCAGCAATTATATAAGAGAGAGGGAAGGAGAGTGATCAGAATGAAAAAAAATAGCAAAACAAGTCAGCAGCTTTTAGCCAACTGACTGGGCAGGTATGACTTGCATACCAGACAGATGGTAGTTATTGCCTTCTTTTAGCTTACAGACACCAATGTAGTGTACATTTCATTCAGAAAATTAAAGCCATCGCATTGAATTTATATATTTAAAGTTCAGACAACATCTGTCTGTGTTGTTGATCATGTTGCCCCTCTCAGTTTTATTTATGCTGATTACACCTGCCATGGGACTGTTGATATGTATATATTTGGTTGGCTGTATGTAGACATTAAAGTTCACATGCAGGATATCCGTCTGCCTTTAGCACCCTTGAGGGATAATGATGAGTGTTATTTTATCAGAGTAGCTCAGTTTGGGTATTGTTCCCATGATGCAATGTCTGGCATCCCCTAATAGTGATTTATCTTGAGGAGGGAGTTTTAATGATAGTTTTTAGTATTTCTTGTGTGATTCCACTGTTTTGGAATGATAGAGGTGTGTGGATACAATAATGTTACAATGACAAACCTTTCTTATAATGCAGATCAGAGTAAAAGCCATCCCATCTAGTGTTTCAGTTGTTCTCACTTTTTGATGAATTTTGTCAGGGTAAAATTTGTTTAATGGTAGATTAAAACCATATGCCCCTTTGACACCTCCACCGTTGTAGATTCTGATTTGCATCAAATAGCAACTTTCACCTGCATATAGGTGATAAATTCAAGTGTCAGACACACAAGTAGTAATTTTGATAGCTAGACTGTTGTGGAAATATCAAAAAGGAATACCATATGTACTCACAAGCCAAATCTACCTGCAAACTGCACTGATTAAGATCTGTCATTTTGCATACTGTGCTGGCAGATCTAGATCAGCAGTTCTTTTTTTGAGTACTTGGAACAAATAGCAAAGACCCTAATCTGCAACTACATCATGCAATGGTAGATCAGGGTCTGTGTTGTTTATGGTTGGATTTGACATACAGGCAAGTATATATGGTAATATTACAATACATTGAATTGTTTGACACCCAGACTAGTAGCATGCTGCAAAGTTATTTGACCCAAATTCTGAATTACTTTTAAATTATAATAAAATATGGACATGTTAGATTATCTTAAGGCTTCATGCAAGGAATTTTCCATTATTAATCCAACTCCTATTTTCTTATAAATTCACAAGGCCACCCATTTTCATGCATTTATCTTTACAAACTAAACAGTGTCATTTATTGATAAATTATGCATTTAATAAGAAATATAATCCTTTTGTTGTATATTATGCAGTCTATAAAGTAACAAATATCAGTGACTTAAAGTAAAAAAGTTTTAAAAAACAGAACATTTCCCAAAATTTTGACTCGGATCTAATTCACTTTCATCAACATCGATCATTATGTGGCAGTTTTAAATTGCTTTTGGCGATTTTAGTCATTGCTAATGAAAACAGATTTTGAGTTGAATCTGTATGAAATTTATGTGTGAATTTAAGAATTCTTTGTGGTCTTGAATCAAGAGTTTGGTCCCATTGATCATGTCTTCCAGTTGCAGTTATTAGTGGCATCATAGAAAGACACTTGTCAGATATTTAAGGCTGGATTACATGCAGCTGTATCTTGCCTGGAACAATTGAAAGTGTTTATATGTCCTCTTCAGCTAGTCTATATATAAGGTCCTTTTATATTGTCACTACAATTTATAACCCCACAAGTGAACACTGCAGTAATTAGCCCACTTTCTCATTCAGTTTTAGTTTAAGGTCTCTACATATGCAGTTTAGTAGTGTTTATCTAGCCACACTTGGAGAGATAATTTAAGTCTATATATTTCTTTGATAAAGTCCTGAGTTACTATACCTTGCTCGAGCTTTCTGTACGTGTAATTTCCTTCAAAGTCACAGGTTTTCCTTTTGTCAGATGTTTTTGATATAGTGAAATTAAGATTGGCATTCATTGCATCTATCTTAGGCCAAATAAAAAAAAGGATGTGTGGTTCTGCTTACTCTACCGACCCTGTTTTAAAGTTGCAAACAAGTTTACAGCTGTATTGGAACATCCAAAGAAAATTACACTAATTCAGAAAATCACAGAGGACCATCTTGTCTTTCATGCTTTTTCAAACTGACCTTGTTTGGGGGTCAAAATGCTTTGTCAATTTGTGCAACAATATTTAAATTTGCATTAGAAAAATTGAATGCTACAGGCAGCCATTAACCTTTAGAAGTATATTTGATCTGCCATTTAGATTATATATATATTTATTACTGGGGATAATGACCTTTTTACTTTCAGAATAACATGACTATTGTAGCATTTATTTATATCCATTATTTATATCCATTTAAGCTTTTCATTGGGAAGGGACAAAAGCTTGATTACTGAAAAAAGTCAAAATCCTGAAAATGCTATAGAGTGAAGACAATTTGTTTTAGACCAGTGGCCCAAAATAGAAGTACATGTAAATTGGTACTGAATATGGTCTAAGGCAAGTACAGGTTTTATACCATTGTGTCCCCTACAATAATAACATACCATGTATCAAAAACAGTCATAGCAAATGCAGAGCCCAGCTAGGATCATTTTGGCAGGGCCTCCTGTGAGCAAGGCATTTGGAAATAAACTTTAAAACAAGTTTTATATGATTATTGAACTTGAAATTTACTTCCATTACTTTAAAATTACTTCTGCCAAGTATACCTATTTACAAGTCTGGACCAGCTGCAGAAAGCACACAGATCTTGACATGCTATCACCTGATGTGCTCATAGATCTGGTAATTAAAAGTTGGACTTCACCTATTTTTTTGTGGGGTCACAGCTTATGTTAATTTTAGAGACCATGTATTAGAAGGGTGTAAAACCTAATATATTCTTGCTGTACATGTTTTCATGATTTTAGTTGTTCAATATAGAGCCTGTGCAGTTTTGTTGGAGATTTTCAGCAAAATTAACAACGATGACTTATAACATGAGAGACAGATTGAAATAAACTGTTTTGTCTCCTATTTCAAAATCTGATGCATAAAGTTAGTGCAAGACAAATCGGCAAGTGTCACAGATTGTACAACTTCCAGTAAAATGTCTTAAACTGAATTATCTAGCGATAAGCAGTCCTTCATGACTCATGCCATGATTTTTTGTCTCATAGATTTGGTAAACTGTTCTTTTTTATGTGAAGATTCTTATTAAGTGTTTGCACCTGCCTAAATAACTAAGACACTTTGAACTCGTTTTGTCTGTTTCATCATAGTACTACATTTGTAGCATCAAGGTATCAGAATACTTGGATTATGGTAAATAACCAACAAGTATTGTGTGTACATTTTTGTGTGTTTTAAATGGGGTATTGGAATTTTCAGTCATTGATTTGAGGGGTGGTAGGCATTGCTGACAGGGGGAGAATTTGTTCTCCAGCTCTGGAGGTTCACATCATTATGTAGATCATTTGCATTTTGCGATATTTTACCGATGGTTGGGACTTCATCAGGGTCCGTTCTGTTTTCTCAACTCACACCAATTGCCCCAAACATTAAACACACCAAAATACAAAAAATAAAATAAAAAATATAGTGTCACATTTAAAATCTCCACCTCTATACTTTATAAAATCTCCCCATATCTAGAACAATGCATTGGATCCGTTATGCAATAGACTGCGTAAGAGAGGTAAATGGATTTTGGGCTATATTTCTGTAGTTACTGATATCCTTAAGAAAAACACCTGAATTTGTCCTCTAGCCACTATATCAATCTCTCCATAGTTCAGAATGTCAAATTGCCATTGCAAAGAGATGTACATCAGCGAAGTGCTAGGGGCAGAATAATAACAGTGACTAAGGATTAGTGTCCAGGGAAATCTATATCATTAATCAGTAGAAGATGCCTATTACCACAGGCATTAGAATTGGGGCAGCCAAATTTGATATAAATTGTTAATGTGTAGACTTGTGCCTGATAACTTGTTATATGAAGTTACTCATGCCCTTGAATTAGTGGCCACTTGAAAGTCCCTGCCTTCTGATTTCTGTAACGTTTTGGCAGCTGGATTTTAAGTCTATAGATCTGTTGATTTGGGACAGTATATCTGGTTTAATATCTTGCAGTCTAAAAGCATTGATTATGATTATGCATATATACACTAAAGTGAAAGTCCCTGTGTAAATATTTGTCCTTTCTGCCTATTGAAAGCAATCTTTGTACAATATTGTTACTCATTAAGATAGTAAGGCTAGAAGAAAGTTAAATCAGGAATATAATCTACATTCCTGAATCGATAATGTAAAAGGATTTCCACAGAGATGTAGGATTTAAATTACGATGGAACAGATAGAGCCAAGAAGAGAATACTCCAAATACACCCTGACGTAACTATTTGTTTGACTTGTTTCCATAGCTATTTCATTTGGCAATCAAATTGGCTTGTGGTCCATGGGAGTCTCTCTTGTACGTACAATGGTTGATTGAGATAATGAACCCTCAGAAGATGAGTCAGTTGCTTATTAGATAACTCATAAACATCACTTATTGTATGCTGCCATGTAAATGTGGTACCTAAACAATGACATGGTCTATTTATAATGCGCGTTTTTTATGATGTATTTGAAACTATCAGAAGACTGGAAATTTGACATCGTCTTGATGTTGTACCAGTTGGGTGGTTTTCTGTTTTAAATTCTATTACTTTATTTAATTTTGTATTAAATTTTATCTTTTTAATCCATTTTATTCATATATGCAGTAAAAAAATTTAGATAGCTGTATAAACTCGGTATTCACGGGTCTGGTTTTTGCATTTAAAGTTACCAAAATAATACTTAGACAAGTTTCTTTTTACCGGTATATTTGTTTTTGTGGGATTTTAGTTCTTCCCTGATTAAGGTCTATTCTCTTTTACGAAATATATTTTGTATTACTAATGATAGTAATAAACTTTACGAAATTACAGAAATTGTTGTAAAGTAATTATGCACCAGCCTTCAAATTCAGTTTTATGTTCAAGGGAGGTAAATCAAATTTTGGCAAGTGACAAAACCGGAGAGAATATCTCTCCTTTGGATATTGCTCCACTGATGGCAATGCTTAAAATAAAATATTTACAGCATTTATTGATGTGGAATTTTGAAAACATCTAATTTTATATTTTAAGTGTGAGGAGGAGGTGAAGGCACTCAACAGACGAATCCAGCTGCTGGAGGAGGACCTTGAAAGGTCAGAGGAGAGGAATGGTACTGTTGCCACCAAGTTGGAGGAGGCTTCCAAGGCTGCAGATGAAAGCGAGAGGTAAAAAAATGAGGTGTTTGTGCTTTAGATTGTAGCCATTCAGCTTACTAACAGGGTCTAATCTAGGATATGCAGTTATTTTGTTCATGCCTTTTTAATAAAATCTCCGTTAAGTATTCATCAGAATGTGTGAAAATGGTGTCAGATGTATTTACTATTATTCCTTTTGATATCTTCATTAAATCAATTATATTAACAGAAATTTCTTCCCTTTGTTTTACAAATGGAGTGGGTAGGATTTTCCCTGATGATTTTCAGTTCTTGAATAGACCCTGATGCTAATGTAATATTTTATCTGCAGTTCATTTTCTTGAAAGTCTGCACTATATGTTTCTACCATATTTGCTTGTGTATGCATTATAATAAAGATTCAGCTGTGAAAAAAAATCATATACCCTGGGAAAGTGATTTTAAAAAAATACCACCATCAGCGGGGCAGAAACGAACTTTTAAAAAAATTAATGTTTGTGATTCACGGAATTCTTTTTCTGGAACAAAAAAATCTCTAACTCAAAGTAACAGACCCAAGATTTTACAGGATACTTGGAATGCACTAATTGCATGGAAATTTAGCATTGTAAGAGAGGCACCCAAGTTACCAAAAATCTGAATGTTGTGTGATTCTAGCATCCAAAGGAACAGTATGTACCCGAGTCTCATCTGTACAGTATGCAGCAGGATGACTAGGTCTTGTCTTTCAGGCATGTCGGCATTTAGGAACCCACTTGGTTTGGGTAACCACAGTAGAAGTCTATATAATGTGTACTTTTTATTCCTAATTTTTAAAAAATTAAGCATTTGCACTGTACATTAACATTTGGGTCAGAATTTCAATTAATTTTTTCTGTCAAGAAATGCTTGCGTAATGGAAATGAATCAATTTCTGTATGAGCACAACTATTACTGAGTGGGTTTCTTAACTGCTTGAAGTGCACAATTTTTTAATGTTTTGAGGTAAATGAACAATTTATATTTCTAATGGAACTGCTGATTGTCAGGCTGTTTTAATTGGAGATACTATTATCCTAAGAAATTTTTCATAAATACTGACCTGAAGACAGAAAATATGATGTGCTACAACAAAGACCTTACATGTCTTGTTCCTAATACTTAAATCCATCATAAAAAGGCTAGATTAATAAACTACATCAACAGCGCACATGTATCTGCATAACTTGATAGGATTTTTAAAGAATATGTCTAGGACTACAATTCCTCCAAAACTTTTGTACTGGGAGAATTGTATACCAAATTTAGAAACCAGGGATCAGAAGCAGAAACTGTGTCCTGAAAGCAAAGGCTGTCACTATAAGGGACTCTCCCTACAAATGAATCCTGATCCGATCACCATCTTGAGCCATGCTACATGTGCATGTACACTGCATATATTTAGCCTGTTTTGAAGTCTTGTTAATAAGACCTGTACATTTATTTATTCCTGAGCAGCTCTTGGTTACTGCAGTAAAATTCAGGGTGGAGGTGAGGCTCTAAATGAAGAATCATATCAGTGGAGTAAGACCAAGCAATTAATTCAGTCTTAGATTGCACCCTAGGAATCAAATGCAGTTAAAAAACCAGGTGTGCTGGAAAATAAATGCATTTGATTTATTTAGGTAAATTATTGTCATTAACATTAGTTGAGAAATATACCTCGTGGGAAGAATATACATCATTGATAGGAAACTAGAATAGTAAGAAAAATTAGTTCTACTTTGTATCACTCCACAATATTTGGTATAGTATTTTCACACCATCCCATTTATTTGTAACCCCCCACCAATTTTAAAAACAGAAGGTGTCAAGGATTTACAAAAATGCACAAAACTTTATCATTTTGTTCATTGATTTGTATGTTCTGACCTGATTGTTGCAAGAGGGTCCCAAATGCTGTCATCTTGTTGATGTTTCGAATCAAATGAGATTTTGCTGAACAACATGGTTGCCATATTTGCTTGGGCTAGTTGCTGTTTTCAATCAAGAGATGTAATGTATTTCACCGTCTTTAAAAATCTAAATAATTCCATAATATTTGGATCCTCCTATTTTTATGGGGTACAATTTGTTTTAGATGTATTAAAACTTGACATTGCAAATATTGGACACAGACAACACAGACTTTACTGAAATAAGCTATTCTTGAATTCAGAAATGGACAGCAAGTGTCTGTTTGCTTCTTTACATTTAAGAGCCTCTGTTTGCTTTGGAACACCATTAGCTCTACAGTGTTAGGGACATCGTGGTGACAATCAGATTAGAATTTAAATATATCAGTGAATAAAATAAAGGTCTGTGCAGTTTTGAAGATACTTTTAATTTATTAAATTGGTAGGGTGTACAAACAGGAGGGTGTACGAATACTATACCTACTCAGTCATTGAGAAGATTGAGATAAGCAAGCATAATTGCAGTCGTTTAATGCTAATGTGTGCATCATAAAAATCGATTTTTGTCAAATTTTTGCTACTTACCTATGCTTTCACATTATCTCTGGCCGCACATTATACGCAGCATTGTACTGTATACTAGATCAAAATTGTCATCTGGATCATTGGCAAAGCATTTTCACATAAAGAATGTGGATTAAACTAGACAGCCAAAAAAAGAATTTGATAACGAATTTTCCATGAATTGATTGTTTCTATGTACAGTATACTAAAGTAGTAGTTGGGTACAAGGATGTTTGATTATATATACAGTCGGCTTCACTTAAATGCATATCACTTAATTGCATATATCGCCTAAATACATAGCGAAGTATGGTCCCATTTTACATTGTAAATATACATCTATTCTGCTTATATGCATACTCCGTTTATATGCATAGCTTGGGTCTGGCTGTGCATATAAGCAGAGTTGACTATATACAGAGAGAGGCAGACAGACACATGCACGCACCTTGTGTATGTGCTAAATAAAAAAGTATTATATTTGGTGAACAGGAACAATGGGAAGGGTATATGGATGGCAAACTATTGTATACAATATAGTAGGGATTAAACATATAAAAGGAATAGAGGTGTATTTTCATCTCTTGTTTAACAATAGTTTCCTTGTTCATACAGATTTCTTTACCATATCAGATATGTCTAGAAAGAGGGTCATGATAGGCCAAATAAAAAATGTGTGGTTCTGTTTGCATTGAAAAAAATTAGGTTGGTGGGTGGGTAGATACATTTTGTTGTTTTTTTTCCATTGTTTTTGTCTAGACATTTAAATGAAGAATAAACTTGAAAATACATGTAAATTTAGACATTTAAATGAAGAATAAACTTGAAACTCCATGTAAGTAAATTTAGACATTTAAATGAAGAATAAACTTGAAAATACATATTAGTAAATTCAGACATTTAAATGAAGAATAAACTTGAAAATACATGTAAGTAAATTTAGACATTTAAATGAAGAATAAACTTGAAAGTACTTGTAAGTAAATTTGCATGGTGAATTTATCTTCGATCATTGTTGCATCCTTCAATTTTTTTCTTCTGTACATTTGTTTCTTTTTTTGTTTCCTTTTGTCTTGGTTTTTTTCCCCAACAATTAAATATAATGTTGGCAGCAAAAAATGAAGTTGGTCAGGTAAACAAAACCACACATACACTTTTGGGGTGCCTTAGGTCAAAGCACTAGTCCAACAACTGGGCCAGATATGTTTTCTTTCTTCAAAATGGGTTGGTCCCTGCTGGTTGCAAATGTTGTACATAGAAAGCTAAATGAACCATTCTTTTCTATTCTATTTGATTCTATTGTTTTTCTCTCCTCTGTGCTTTGTGCAATTCTAATCTAGCTAATACTGGGCAAATGATCTAATTGAAAATTGACAGTATCTGATATTTAAATGTGTGCATACATATGTAATAATTCTAATGGGGATATACAGTAGTCCCTTGCTTTGACAATGTACAGGGTGCCTTTTACTGGGGTACATTGCATGGAAAAAAATAGAATTCATCTAGTATAATGGGATATGACTACACCTATATTATACCAGGGAATGGGTTATACTGACACTTTATAGAGATGAACCACTGTATAAACAAAGATAATATCACTGGTCAACAGCGAAATCATTACTGACTTGAAAAGGCCCTAATCTGTAGTATTTTGGTGTGCCGAACACGAATATAACCGTGAAAAATTTGTATTGGCTCTCGTTTTGAAGATATTCATATACCTCATTTTCTATGTTTCACTGTGTAAATTTCTCCAGTAGGACTGCAGCAACATCCGGAATAATGATGTAACATTGCATAATACCATCATGCTCACATCATCCACAGTTGATTGCATCATTTTCTGATGCAATGCAATACTAATGCCATGCGGCTGCTGAAGTAAGTTGACGTCAGCAGTGTACTATACATGTGTAGGCCTATTATACTAATGCCAGGCGGCTGCTGAAGCTGACGTAAGCAGTGTACTATATAATAGGTTCAGCATTTAAAATATTTTAGACATTGTGCGAGACAGTTCAAGCTACTGTTACATAAAACTTATTATTTTATCCATTTACGTACAATAAAGAACAGTAATGCCTCGAAAGTGTGTTAATACCGCGGACAATTTTTGCTATATTTGTGGGGAAGTGACATTTGCCAACCAGAAGAAAAGTATCAATTCTCAAGTGAAGAAGGCATATCATCTTTACTTCGGATGCAAGGTTGGTGACCAAGACAAGCCTTGGGCTCCGCATATATGCTGTGCTACATGTACAACACAGCTTTCACAGTGGTTGAATTGCAAAAGGTCATCAATGCCGTTTGCAGTCCCAATGGTGTGGAGAGAGCCAAGCAACCACCTAAATGACTGTTACTTCTGCTTGGTTCCTCCTCTTTCCGGCGGAATAACGAAGCGAAAGAAGTCGAGAATAGTCTACCCAAACATTCCGTCTGCATTGAGACCAGTTCCACATGGTGAGGGACTTCCTATTCCAGAACCTCCAGCAGAATATTCTCTTGATTCATCTGACGAAGACAAAGGTGAGTTGACCTGTTCTTCTCCTGGTCCATCAGCATGCAGTGATCCAGATTTTCACTGTGGTGCATCATCAACCCCACACAGAATAACACAGGAAGAACTAAATGACCTGATTCGTGATTTGGACTTATCAAAGAACAAGGCAGAATTGCTAGGATCAAGACTCCAACAATGGAATCTTCTAGAAGAAGATGTCACAATTACTGCATATCGAAAGCGCCACCAGCAATTGGAGCCTTTCTTCAGAAAGGAAAGTAATCTGATATTCTGTTCCGATATTGAGGGCCTCATGAATGCTTTAAAAATCACTCATGACCCACAAGAATGGAGACTATTTGTGGACTCTTCGAAACTGAGTCTCAAGGCTGTGCTTTTGCACAATGGAAACATTCTTCCATCTATTCCAGTAGCGTATGCTGTCCACATGAAAGAGACATACGATAACTTAAGGCAGCTACTGAATTCCATTGAGTATAACAAGTACAGCTGGCACCTCTGTGGTGATTTGAAGGTAGTTGCCCTTTTAATGGGACTGCAGCAAGGATATACAAAATACATGTGTTTCTTATGCGAGTGGGATAGCCGAGCAAGGGAAATGCACTACATGAGGAAGGAATGGACTCACAGGCAGAATGTAGCCATTGGAGAGAAGAATATCCAACACCCAGCTCTGGTTGAGGCTCAGAAAATCTTGCTACCACCCCTTCACATCAAACTAGGTTTGATGAAGAACTTCGTGAAAGCCATTGACCGGACTTTGCCAGCATTCCGATACCTGCATGAAAAATTCCCTCGACTCAGCGAAGCAAAGATTAAATAGGGAGTTTTTGTGGGTCCTCAGATTCGAGAGCTTTTCAAAGATGACCGGTTCAACAACTTGCTGGAAGGTGAAAACTATAAGGAACTAGTAGAAGACATGTTGATGAAGTATAAGAAACTTGGCTGCAATATGTCTCTAAAGATTCACTTCCTTCATTCCCATTTGGATTTCTTTCCTAGCAACTGTGGTATTGTTAGTGATGAACACGGCGAACGTTTTCATCAAGATATCGCAACAGTGGAACAAAGATACCAGGGAAAATGGTCCACTACAATGCTGGCTGACTACTGCTGGACACTCCTCAGAGATGCTCCCGAACAGCTGTACAAGAGACAGGCGAAGAAATCTAAGATGTAGTCAATGACTTGATTTTTTATAGGTAGGCTATTACAGTTGACCTTTTACTATTGGAATGCATTTCGTTTTGTAAACATTAATTTCTTGCAGATTACAAAAAAACTAGAGCCAATTTTGCAATTTGACTGTCATATTCGTGTTCAGCACATAAAAATTGATAAGAATTGACTAATTTTATTTCAGTAACATGACTTTTGTAAAAATTTGTTGTCCAGTGTATTCAGTAAATCTTTGCAGTGGAGCAGTTATTTAAAGTGTTTTCTGTTAGAATTTGGAAATTAAATATAAGGGTCCAAAAAATTACATTTTTGGGTAGGGGATGAGGGGCCTAGGAGTTAATATGGAAAAATGTCCAGCCCACACATAAAGAGCTTGAAAAAATATTCTTGCTGTGATCTATACAAAAAGAACCTACTGTTGTATATCCGTTATATTAGTTGCTTTTCTTCTTTAACACTAAGCACACACACCCACACACACAGTTCTGATCACAGGGAGGTGAAAATTTTATAAACTCCGATTCTTCCTCGATCATATAAAGTTCAAGTCTCTGTCTTAAAAAGTTATGAGTAGGATAACAAAACACAATTCCTGAAATCACTACACATTTGATACTGAATTACAAATATGTAAAAGTATTGCATAGTATAAAATGTATAGGAGCAGTTCCATGGCATTACACATGACAAACACACTGATAGGCAGGGTCACACTATCCCTACCGTTTAATGTAAAACATGGGGATAACATATAAATATAAATAACTATACTGGTAAAAGGCAGGGTGTTGTCAGTACAACTAAGAGGCTGACTATTTGATTTTAAGATTGGATTGGGAATATGGTTGCTGCATGTCCTCTTTTTCCTGGACATGTATTCCATTTCATTTCTTAAATCTCTAGACTGAGACAGATACACCCACTCTACAGTGTCATCTTTTTTTTTTGAAAGTTCAAATATGGTAACCGTTAGTTTGGAGGGGCAGCAGCTGGGATTATTTTTTTCTTCATCCTACCCCTAACTTAGAAATAGCTTGAAAACAATATTCTTGGTCATATTTGAAGACAAAGAGAAAGTAATTATATATGTTGATTGAACGAAAAATGCCCCCCATTTGATAGAAAATTTGTCTGCCTTGAAGGGACCTGTTGGTTACCTGGCAAGGTGATTCCTCCACTTCATAACCCTGATGTTGCAAATGGACTTGAAAGAAATGAAACTGTGTATCTTGCCTAGGAGTAAAAAGAAATGAAACCATGTATCATTGTTAGATTTAAAAGAAAAACTGTATCTATGTAACATTTTAAGCAACATGTTTGCAAATTAAACATTGTATTATTATGCACCATTATTCAACCAAAGTCAAATGCTGAATTGTGGTGTCATATTTGTGCTGCAAAAGTGCACAAGTCAACTCTCAAAGCTAATTTACTGTAAGTACTCCACTAAAAGGCTAACTGTAAACTGCACAGACCCAGATCTACCATTGCATAATGCACTTGCAGATCTAGGTCTGTGCCTTTTTAAAGGAGTACTCAGTAGAAAAAATGTGCTAGCACCTTATGTGATGGCAGATCAGGGTCTGTGTTGTTTGCAGTGGGACTTATAGCAAGTATATACATTTGACAAGTTACAAAAATGTACCTCTAAGGGGTAATTGTGTGGGGATGGTGGGGTGACTGGTTGGTTGTCATACAATGTATGTTCACAAAATTGTACCAGAGAATTGTAGCTTCCAACCTCAACTCTTTAGTTTGGAATAAAAGAACATTTTGCTTAAAGTAAAATTTTAGCAACGTGACAATTTCGTTATTGTTAATATTGATGACAGAAATAACGTTTTCTTGAATCTTTGAAACGAAATGCCCTCAACTAAATAAAGCTTAAAAACAAGACACCTAACAGTGTTTAAGACCAGAGGGTACAATTTAATGGTACACAGTTATTCAAGTTATATGCTGGCTTCAAACTTAAAATTTACATTTTACTTTATTCAACTGCAGCAAGCTATGAAATTGAATGATACAATGTATGCATGCTTATAAATAGTTTAATTGTTGGCTATATATGGGAAACACCCTAGATAATTGTAAGTATTTCTTTAAAATTTTATTTTAGAGTCCTGCTTTTAAACTTGGAAATTTCTTTAGTTTTAATCAGTGTGCTTCATTGAAAAGGTGATCATTATGTGAACAGTACCTATGCATGTAAAATTAATCATTACTGACTTCATTATTACACAAAAGGTCATTAATTTCAAATATTTATGATTTATTTCTTTATGTTAGTTTTATTTTTTTTATTTTGACAATACTTCCTTGAACTGCATAATGTAACTGGATAGCATTTTTAACAAAGCACACATTATAGTCACATGCCTGATCAGGTAAAATGTTTCGTAGTAGATTTGATTCCCAAGCCTGTTTGAAACATATTTGTGTACATGCAGAAGAAGAAAAAGCCCAACAAAACAACCATAGCTTTTGGTGACTCAAAACTTCAGACAGATAGGACAAAAGTGCTACAGTGACCACCCTTTATAAACAAGTACATCTTTAAATAGAGACTACGTTGTATATATTCTGTTATGTATAAATAATCTTGTACAATCTGTAACAAAGTACACATATTGATATAAATCTTTTATTTCAAGCATTCATTGTTTTAGATTTGACTCCATTTCAGTCTTTACTAGTTAGTTACTAAAAAGGGTGTTTTCCCATCTATTGCCACTGCTGAAGTTACAGCTATGGAGTAAATTAGACCGAGTTTCCTTTGCCGTGGATATTTTGTATTTCTCTTCAAATTATTTGTGTGTATCATGCTTGCTCTTGGAAATATGTACTAATAGCATAATAATCAGTGATTTCCAAGTCAGAGGAAATTTGGTCTAATAGAATTCTCAATATACATGTAGGCCAGCCGTTGGGGTGATGGATGAAAAATTAATATTTGCTTATCTCTGTACTAATACACATATGCATGCACTACTATCAATATGAAAAGGCTTTGCTACTATTCTTTAAAATGGATTGAACACTGGAAAATATCTAAATGTAGTTTGTAAGGTGCATTTTTTCCCCAAGAAAATTTGAAGTATATATGCTGTGAATGAATCTGTTTTCTAAGGTACTATTTTTTTATGGTTTTGCAGAGATTACATTTTTTATATATACATGAATTCATTTATATAAATACATGCATGTGTTGAAAATTCACTGACCCAACACCAAATGGCTATTAAAAATTTGAGGCAGTTGAGTGAATTTTCCAATCACTTGTTCGATCAAACGGGTGACTACTGATCAACAGTTTACCATTGCTTTGTTTACATGAAATGGGTGTTCTGTTGAAAATATTGCCAACTTTGTTCATTGAAAGTCCATACTTTCTGCTTGAAGTTTTCAATGTGTTAAAGCTCATACAAACATTCACTTTCACTTTTTAATACTAAGTGCTTACCATAAAGAGGGCAGACTTGTCATGGTTTGTACTTTTTTTGTATCTAATTTTAGAAATGATCAAATAATAACTTGAAATGATCTCTCTCACAGTCAAATTTTGGTCATTGAGATCGTCATTAATATTTCCATAGTAAATATCTGGCCAAGTAAGAATTTACTCTGGGTGAATACATTTTTAAGTACTTGACTAACTGAACGAGTCATCACTGGGAGATTTTCACGTACTAGTATCCCCCCCCCAAATCGTATTTGTAGGAGTAACAATTTTCACAGGGTATTTGGAATTTTTGTTTTGTGGCAAGAAAGAAATCATAGAAAATTAGTACTCGGCTAATAAAAATGCATTCACAGCATATGATAATCACAAATTTTTAACTTGACAAATATGATGTATGAATCCATTTCACCCCAATGGCATATAGAGCACGGAAGATGTTGGAGAATCGGACCAACTTGGAGGAAGATCGAGTGAACGAATTAGAGCTAGCCTTAAAGGAAGCACAGCATCGAGCCACTGAGCTAGAAACCCGTTATGACGAGGTATGTCAGTGTGGGGAAAGGTTCACGGCTTGCTGTCAGTTGATATGGCAACAGGAGTGGCAAACCACTGAATTTTGAGCCTGGTTGATTAACACTTGCAAGAAATTAAATTACAATAATTAAATGCACAGTTTTTAGAAAATCATTATTTGCTGATGCATGTATTGAGGCATCATCTTATGGTCATGCACACAACTACAATACATTTTTGTATGCTCTGGAAAGACACCTCAAACCCACCCACCCCATGTCAACAGTTTTCAATATATTTTATTCCTTTCCACAGAAAAAATAATTTATCATTATAGTGAATCACTCGAGGCAGAAAAATTGGTGGTTATGCTCAAACCTGAGGGATGCAGTACTTTTGCCATGTACAATCAACCCAGCCATATCAAATCAATCCAGACTTCATGTGTATGATTTTCACTTTCACAGGGCAAGGAGGGTATTAGAAAACAAGACATACCTTGATGATGGAAGGATAGACCAATTAGAAGCAATGTTAAAACAAACTGAACAAATTGCAAATGAAGCTGAAGCAAAATATGAAGAGGTAGGGCATGGTATTTCACATTTAACTGAAACTTTCTTCTTATTTTTCAGCCTCTAACCAGCTTGGAAAAACTCTTGGACTGAGAATATTTAATGTTGCAGGTTACACTGGATTTATCAAAATTTTACCCATTTTCCAGGTTTCAAGCATTTAATATTTTGCAAATTAAAAAAAACAAAAACACTTTACCATGCCATTAGAGTATTAATCCAAGAACTTGAATTTCTATTCTACTCTGATTGCTGGGAGCTCTTTACCATCATCCAAAGTGTCCCCGATTCCTAAAAATGACTGAATATATGCTTGGAACTTGGAGTGCTATGCAGATAAAATTAGGGCTTTTAAGTGCCGATATCCTGGGAAAAACGATGTTATTGTATTTGGCACTCAGCTTCAGTTTTTTTATAGCAAGCTTTGTTGAACACAGTGGCTTGTTATCGACAATATGTTAAGTTCCAGATTAGTTTATAATATATATTAATGGTGTAAACCTGCAGCATTGGTTTTATTTGCTGACAACATTTTGATATGAATATTCAATAACTGCTTTCCTCTTTATTCAGGGTTTACATCAACACTTACCATCATGGGTATCTTGGAATCGACATTGAGGAGTAGTTGGGAATATGACCTTTCTCAAGGATCCATTTCCACAAAGCTTGTGGCATCTAGGAGACCTTTTCCTTAAGACAAAAGATTTAAAGTTTGCCCCATAAATGATGGCCAGTATCACTGTGGTATGAAAAGAACCACAGTTTCACATCATTATGGGTACATTTGTCATATAACTCTTTGCTATTTTGGAAAAGGTCCATAGAAAAATTAATTTTCATAATATTCATGAATCTGGTAAACAAACATTCTTTGTTCCTGCAGAGGACGCAAGGTGCTTGAGAGCAGGAGCCTTGCTGATGATGAAAGGATAGACCAACTGGAGAAACAGCTCAAAGAGGCCAAATATATTGCAGAAGATGCCGATCGTAAATACGATGAGGTGAATGCACGGCCTCACAAAGCATGTTGTAATGGAATCTTCCTACTTCCTTTTGGTCCTGTACTTGTAAACGGTCTCTATGAAAGTCTAGTCCTTCATGGAAAGTTCTCAATATCCTTCAGAAAACAACACCAAATCAATCCCCTATTCCATATTGAACTTGACACTTCAACTCTGCTTGCAACCATTCTCTACAACTTTTATTCTGACTTTAATATTACTCCAAGCCTATCCCTTGCAAAAGAAGCTTGACTTTTCAGCAGCTGTCTTGGGCAGCTGTTGTGTGTCACTGATGTGATTCATTTTTTGAAACCACCATGGTCTTTTTACTATGGAAAAACCAAGTCGTGGAAAGCCACAAATACATTATATTTATTTATTTATAATTGGACCAAAATGGAAGAAATGAAACCTTCATAAAGACCTGTATTTTGAGCATAAATTTGTTTGGACAAATGTTTGCCACATGTTTCATGTAGTTTTCATGTCAACATGGCATTGTGTAGACAGCTGCCAATTTGTGCAAAGGCCCACTGCATCAGATAGAAGTTACTCTTTAACCAGACACTATACACCCCCATTTATTCATTCAAGTCACTAAATACGATGTTTCATGAATGTACTCCAAAATTATTTTACTATTTTCAGTAGGTTCCATTTAGTCTTTGCTCTATGCAGGTACTTAATGTTTCTTTCCGAATAAACTTCTAATGAGCAGGCGCAGCTTTATTCAAATGCACAAAAAGCTGTCTGCAAGTAAGTTGATCTGGATTTGTTTACTCCAAATGATTGCTTTCATGAAACAGTTTGCAAACAATACATCATTTTTGTGAATTTTTATGTAAAAGATTCTCAAATGTACCCAAGGACTTTTCACAAATTGAGAATTTTTTATAGCTGCCCAAAAAACATGCATTGGAAGACTTCTATATTCTCCATAAGAGAAGCAGTTTCTGGCATGTATTTTACTTTTTTTATTTCCATGTCTGAGACAAATTTTTGTTGTAGCTTGGTGATGAAAAGAAGCTTTTTATTTTTGTTTTTCCCCATCATTTACTCCTGAGTGATTTACTAACAGAACTTAAGCTGTTCAGAAAAGAATGCTTGGTCTGTTTTGTTTTCTGGACATGAATGAGGTGTGTATTGACCGTTTTGTTGTCATGTTTGTGCATCTAGAGGAAGGAAAGTGTTGGAAACTCGCAGCCAGAATGATGAAGAAAGAATAGACTTTCTGGAACGACAGCTTGAGGAGTACAAATGGATTGCTGAGGATGCTGATCGCAAATACGACGAGGTGACATGCATGATGATGACATGGTCAGCAATGGCAAACAACCTTAAAAAATGTACAATATACCCTGCTATGCTAATCAAATAGATAATACATCTTAACTAAGCAGATTTAAAATGAAAAATGACAAATCAGTGTATGTTAATCTAATCGTGCTGATATCTTTATCGTTTAATGCATCACTTCTGCCTACTTTTAATCACAACCTTTGGGTTGAATAAAACCTTAATGAAATCCCGTCAAGCTTCTTATTGATTCAGACCAGTAGTTTGTTTCTGGTTAAATGATGTACTTTCATGTCGGCAAAAGTTGTATTTTTAACTGCAAAGGCCAGTTCCCACAAGCAACACAAAAATTGGTAATCTTCCCGATATTATACCGTGTATCATAATTGTTAGCTTTATATTTGATCCATTACATATTAACAGAATCTGGTATATCTTCTATGATGGTTGCACGAAGAAAAGATTTTTTTAAATACTAGAAAACAAATGACATCCTATTTAGTTGTTTAACTTGAGATGCATTACTTCCTAAAAATGACCTGGACTGTTCCTGTTTATATAAAATCTCTTGATAAATAAAGTTTTTCTTATTTTTTTACATAATGTAACCTCTGCAATATTTGCCAACAGCATCACAATTAATAGTAATGTTTATGATTTCAGGTGCATGAAAAGTGGGTCCTACTTTTAACAGCATTGCATTATGTTAATAACTGTGCTGATACATCAGTTTGGCAACCAGCAAGAAATATTAAATAGTATACTGTGCACTTGTTTCCATAATTCAGGCTGCATAATCTAGAATAAACAAGAACAGTTGCATTTTATGTGGAACTTGGGGGGTTGGGTGAATATTTTTGTTTTCCAACTGAGCTGCCATGGAATATTGTAATGAGATAAATAAATCATGTTAGATTTAGCAATTTAAAGTTAATTAGGCTCCAGTAAGGAAGCCTAAAATTTGACTTCATGTCAGTTTGTACAGATTCAGTTTTCCTCCCATTCTTGATGGTTGCTAACTTGTTGCATTTAGTTTGATCGTAAGTTCATTTTGTTCTTAATTGCCTTTTGTTTTATTTGCATCATGATCACTTACAAGTCACTCTGATTTTTCCACAAGTTGAAATTTCAACACCTATTTATCTTTCAATTAAATATCCAAATTTATTTTTGCCATAGCAAAGCCTGCATGTTTAACTACCATATATACTGATATATGGGATGGGTCCAACTGCAAATAGCATAGACCCTGATCTGCCATCACATAACATACAAGCAGTTCAGGGTCTGTCTTGTTTGTTGTACTGATTACTCCTAATAAACTGCATAGATCCATTTCTGCTTGTGCATTATGGCATAGCAAATCTGTGTGTATGTTGTTTGCAGTTGGATCACTTAAACGCGAGTACATACAATAGATTTAGTTGAAATTTACATGTAGCAATACAAGTTTACAAATGTAATTCTAAGGAAGTAAATTTTATCCAGCTATAAATAAAAGGACATTAATTCATTCAAGCAAATATGATAACTCTTTTTGTGAAGAAAAGTTTTTGTCAGAGTGACTTGTTGTAACCTAGTAAAAATACATAATTAGATTAATTGAAAAATTTGACACCTGAATAATATTACTGGATGTACTTGACTAGTAAGGTTTTGACCAGTTATATTATGAATATATTTTGTAACTTAGCATGTCTCACATTTCTGAGATGGAGTGTTTTAGTGATAGCGAGCATGGCATGATTTCTAACATTTTCTTGACAAAAAATGTTTTGAGAAAATGGTTCATACACTGGAATTTAATGCACATAACTCCTTTCCTGGTAAGATTAAATATTTTTTGTGAAATTTCAAATAAAAATTTATCATTCAAATGCAAATTCTAAAACATTTTTTAAAAAAAAAATTATCTTAAGCAATATGGACTGTATTTCAAAATCTTGCAGAAATTAAACATCAGTTTTTTAATGCATGCTTAAAGTGATAATCTTGGAAATTCATTCTAAATCAAAATGCAGCCATATATGAAAAGTATTTTATTTCATCATATTTTGACACCCAATTTGCACGATATGAGAAGGCATGATTGTCCATTTGTACCTTGTTTGGCATGTTCCGAGTACTAACCTCGAAACAGAACAGTAATGGACGAGCAAATTCCTTCTCTATCAGGCTGCCCGTAAGCTTGCTATCACTGAAGTTGACCTTGAGCGTGCTGAGACTCGTTTAGCGGCCGCTGAAGCGTAAGTAACAGGTTCTTTCTTGGCATGGTGATTTCCTGCCAGATAAAGGTTAGTGAATGCCCTTCATTTTGCTTCTATTTTGAAATAATACATTTCGATGATTTAAATATTCCAAATCAAATGTTCATTTGGCATTGATTAATATATAAATATAACTTCTCAGTCAAATAGAAAATTACATCCATTCCACGCGAAATTTATTATACATGTGCATGTAATATCATTTATCACATAAAGATTGTAATCGGCTGTAGCTATTGTAAAATGGCAGCTGTAATGAATGGGCATTTTCTAAATGTTGAAAATGCTGTTATTTAGCATTGATTGTATTATGAATATTTTAAAAGTCATACAGAAATTTGATTAGTATAGTCTTTTCACAAATACCTGATCAGATTGATTGTAATAAATTCTACATTTTATTTGTCATGCAAGCCATTGTCAATTCTATGAAAAGTTTGTTTATTTTTACAGGGTTATGAAATTCAGGCATGTTCTTGGATTTCATATTTATCATTTATGTGAGAGTTGACATGGGCTGGTTCAAGATGTATTTCATTTGAAAACTTTGAACATAGTATGTTTACTTGTTTCATTCATTGCATTGTACCTTAATCCATTAAGAAATCGGGCACATAAAAATAAACGTGTCTTGGGAGTTCGTATATTAATTTGCTACCCAAAGATTTGAAGTATTTTTAAATTGTGGCAGAAATGGGCTAGATTGAATGTACTTGACTGTAATTGCGTACAGAGTGCATGTATTGGATGTTCAGAGTTTTCATACAACATTGTGTCATAGTCCAGTTGCCTTAATCTTCTCCATAACAGAGCGACCATCTTGCACCATTCTGTGAAATTATGTTTGCAATCTGTAGCAGTGTAAGAGTGTGAATTTAATTACAGATTATTTAATTGCAAGTTTTGAAAAGTAATGGATAGACACAATACATATGTTAGAAACCATTTAAATATATTTTTAAATTTTAATATAAATGTTGCTGAAAAGACATTCCATGTATTGTTTTCAGTTTTCTTAACCTTTTATAAAATACATTACCTTTTGAACTATTGGATTATTGAAACATTTCTTAGTCATTATGGACCCTGCATATGAAACCATGAGGACATTTTACAGAGTTTACATTCTTGCCAGTTCCATCTTTTTTCATTTTCTGTCCCGTAAGACAAGACCAAACAGTAAGCTAACACATTTGGGTTTTTTTCCATATGTTTTCAATGTGTGTGGTGTGCGTGGTGCTCTACATGCCTTATAAAGAAGTGCCTAATTGGCAACTCCAGACTGTGACACAAGCTGTGGATAAGACTTTAGGCAGATGCTGCAGAAACCTATGCATGTGCATCATGGCATCTTTAATTTCTGTTTGTTGCATGCAGGTTGCCCGTAAATTGATAATTGTCGAGAATGAATTAGAAAAGGCAGAAGAAAGAGCAGAACAAGCAGAGAGGTATATATTGGCACCAAACCTATTTAATTTCATTCATTCTTTCTGTCTGTAATGAACTTTGTACGTGAAATAAGATGCTATAGTAATATAAACAAATGCTGGAAAAAATATTTAAATTATGCTGAGCTTAAGCAGCTGCTAATCCAGTATATACTTCGTGGTATAGTGAGTAGGTAAATACTCTGTTTAAATAAAAAAAGAAAATTTTAAAGACATATCAGCATAACAGGACAGCATATTACAAATGATCATTCACAAAAAAATTAAAGATTTGCTGTTGAACAAAATGTATAATATTGGAAATATACTATTGGGAGAGGTACCAATTTTCATGGATTTCAGGGTTGTTTCAGACCACCAGTTTAAAACTCCACTGAACACTAATTAATGTGAAAACAGTCGGACAATTCCATAATCCATGAATTTAAGTACAAATGGAAACAAATACTTGCATAACCACAAAAGTTTATACTTAATAAAATAGATGATATCACAGTAATTATTAAAAATTCCCATGGAAACCAAAGCATATTTTCAAAGATGTATTTTATATTTATTTACTAGCTTTTTAAGAAATCTTCAACTTTAAAAACTACAGTGTGACTCCACTATAATACGGTTGTTGGAAGCCATAGAACCCAACAGTGTATATTGGAAGATTGGCGAAGCCCTACGCTATCCCAGAATAAACTTTTTACATGTTATTTTCCTACTTTTAAGAAGAAAAAACTTTTTCTTGTATGAGAAAAATACATATAAAATTGCAGGAGCCATGCCACGATCATCTTGTATTATTCAAATGCGATCTATCCCAAAATGATAATAACTTTTACATGTATATGAAATTTCGGGAGCCACACCACAACCACATTATATCCGAATTCGTGTCATAATGGAGCGTGCTATAGTGGGGTCATGCTGTATGTGCATGATACATGTATTTGAAAAATAAAAGCATATCAATAGGAATAATAGCAAATTTAGGCACATTTTCTATTCAAAAGTATAGTATCATGGGTGGAGTGAGATTTAGGGAAATAACTGTGCTTCTGATTGGCATTTCAAAATTTAGATGTTCATTATATAAAAGATGTTTTGATTCTCGTAATGCTTGATGAATCTGCATCTTTTCCAATGAAATTTATTGATTTCAGTTTTACATATCTATTACTGGTACATTTCTTGCAGTGTATTTTATAAAGGCCATGTCATTGTCCTAGTCGGTAATTGTGTAAAAATAATATTAAAAAAAAATAAAATAAAGTATTGTAATATTTTAGACATGTAGTTTATGAAACCTCAAGTAATTCAGGATGTTAATATTCCTATTTGAAAACTTCATTTAAACAATGGGTGCAAGTTCCCTGTCCGTGATTGTTCTGTGCTAAAGAAATAAGCTCTGAAGTGATGGACACTTCAGAATAAATAAACTGTACATGTAAAAGAAATGGAATTGTTTACATTGGATCTTTAAGAAGCATCCAGTTTTGTAAGGAATAAACAGTTTGAAATAATAAGAAAACTATACAGGCTGTATTGGTGTTCTTACATCATAGATATTAGTTTAATTTACATTATCATTCTAGGAAGATGTTGTTAATGTGGGTTGATCGCATTATGGACATGTTAACCACTTGGAATTTGCCTGGTTTGCTGCATGCTGGAATTTTATTTTTTGTTTTTGTGTTGCCCAATTTTTCAGAAAAAGCAAAGGAATGGAAGCTGATTTGGTTCAAGTTACTAACACGCTTAAGTCATTAGAAATAAAAGAAGAACGGGTAAGTTATCATTGTAGTATATTACTAATTCAGATAAGTAATAATCTTATATATATAATCTTGATAAATTACTACTAATGTAATTAATATAATCTTTTACTTGTTTGCCATATTTGAAACACTTCTGCTTGACTCTTAGTGTGATAATTATACCTCAGTAAATGATGTGGGGAGGGTCACATTTTTTTTTTGTAATTGTTAAAAATCTTCTGTTGTTCCTCTGAAATTGGCATTTATATCCTAAACAGATGTTACACCCTGTAAAAATGGAGTGTGATATTTTTATTATTAATCGTGTTTGTCCTCTCCAGTCTTGCACAGTTAATATCACCAGAAACAAAAACTTTGCTATATTTTCATAAAGCTTTGTACACATTTGTATCATGGTATTTGGGGGATATTTTCTAAGCACTTGCCTGTAAGATTTAGTTACATCAGCATAGGATGAACTATATAAAATAATATGTACCAAGCTAAAGCTTTCAAAATTAATCAACCAAAAACATTCTGAAACAGTTTTATTATCATGCAGAGATCTCCTCCCTTGATAGCATTTCAAGTATGGCAAATGTAAATGAGGGACAGATATGCTCAGGTTTCAAAAGTTTGTGGTCTGGTCATGGTTTGTATATCTGACCAGTTTACTACTTCACACATTTGAGTAATCAAGAACAATACATATTCATTCTGCTGCAGAAATTTTTAAACAATAACTGATACACATATTTGGATCAGTGCCATTGTATAATGAGCCAGCAAAGCATGATTCATTTTGTTGGTTTTAATTAAATTCCAAACAAACTGTGTGGATATAATCAGATTTATGCGGTATGGTAGACCGAGACTCCCAAATGGGACTAAACATTTCAGGTCTTGGTCCATGCTATATATAATTATATCACAGGTAATGTAGTTATAAACACAATATGGTCCAGTCAGTCTGGTTTCATGAAGCTAGTTTGTTTGATTTTGGAGTGATTTGCCATGGATAGTGCATGTTCTTGATTACTTGATAAATTATAGCATGCTTAGAAGTTAATGGTTTGAAAGCTAAGCATATTTGTCATTTGTTTTCATAAAATTTGCAAGTCCCTCATCCCAGTGTTTGCATTTGCCCCTCCCCTTTTTATAATTTCATCATGTTTGATGCTTGCACCTTGTGAAGTTCAACGTTTAGAAGATTTGTGGGTGGTTGGCATGGTGGTTGTACATCACCAATCATTGAATTGTATTATTCACTGATGATGCATTACAGTGAGTATGATCTATAAGACAACAGCAAGTCTAGATACAGCATGAAAATGATAATCACTGCTGTTGGCATGTTTTGATTGGTTAATTTGCTGTAAACATTACTGTTTCAGTACAATTTCATTGCAGAAGGGCCAATGAGACACTTATCGAGAGGTGAAAACAAACCAATACTAAATGCCAGAAGACATTAGAAATTGGTGGTGCTTTGAGCATGTGAAAGCAGATTATGCATCGTCTGGATTGCAGTTCATGGCATAGTGTGATAAAGATGTTTTGTACTGAACCAGTTAATGTATTGATAGCAATTTGACTGTTGTGTTTGATACATTTGGAAAATGTACGACTGCCTCAAATGTTGCTGCATGTTGTGTTGTTACATCGACCACTAAACAAACATGCATAATGCAGTTGATTCTGTTCTGCAACTGACATGCTCAGTAACAACGTTTCTTGTACTATTCCAGCAAAATTATCGAGCTAAATGAAGAACTTCACATAGTTGGTGCAAATTGTAAAAGTCTGCAGACAAAGGTCGATCAGGTAAGCCAGCTATCAGGGACTTGCAATTTTGTGTCAAGTTTTAACATCAGCATTTGTCTTTCAGAAAAATCCTTGAATTGGAAGAGGAGTTGAAGGTTGTGGGCGCAAACATGAAATCTCTAGAAATCAGTGAGCACGAGGTACCACCAAACCACATAGCATGGTCTTGAACATGAGATCAGTCGCTTGCTCAAATGGTCTACTTCAATTTGGCATGCCCATTACAAGTCGAAAGTGCTTGTACAATGCATATTTTTAACGGCCAAAAAGAACATGTCATTGCTCTATATCTTCTAAGTGATGGATGATGCCCCAACGGATGTTATGCTCGATGTCAATAGTGTTCAATTCTTGCGCTTTTTGCTGATCTGGTTACTTTCACTGAAAGTTTTTTGGTGTTACGTGAAACGATTGTAATGAAATAATGTTCTGCAGCCTGTGCATAATTTTTGTGACCTTTAATCTACTCTTCTGCAGTCTAGTGTCATTAGTCCAATTACAAAAAGAAGTCCACTAAAATTGTTACCAAATTTGAGATTTAAAAATATGTAAACTTGACCCATTTTATTGGACATGGATATTACATCTCCATTATCATTTTTGCTAGCATAGTTGTCTTTCAAGTCATGCAAGCTTTTTTCGATGTGGATGGCTCTACTTGTCACTAACTAAAGGTAGTAACGATGACCTTCATTCCTGCTTCACTGATTTCTCTTGCTCAAAATATTGGTCATTTTGTCTGGTGGATTAGCCATCACTTTCTGGGTGGTGCTATACTTGGACAAGTGAAATCTGGACAAAAGAAACTAGACTGTACTGTTCTGCTTTAATGAAGTAATGTATTCAGTCATTTCACAAGCTAGTAATCATGTATTTACATTTGTTTATGTGCACTTTTTTCAGGTTTCCAGGAAATGTATCTTGCCACCACAAAGAGCCTGTTTGTATTATCAGCAACAGGCGCAAGAATACAATGCATTGTGTATATGAAGAATCTAACCTCAACTATGCCAATATCCTGATTCATCTGCCATTCAAACATGGGCATGAATCAGACTGGTGCTCATACATGTGCTTTTAGTGAAAGATATGTGAACATATCAAATTCAACAATGAATTTCCCTGTATTCTCTCTGCATGTTGTTGTTATTAAGTGACTTACTAAATAGCACATGGCAGATTTTAATGAAATCTAGCTTAGTTAAATCAAGACTTTTATTTACAGATTTGTAGCACAAGTAAGCAGTCACTTGTGTTGTTTTGGCCAAAGTACCTTGCACTTAAAAGTTGAACTGTAGTTATCATCTTTTGGAAGTAATGTAAAACATTATATTTAAGCATCACAGAATGTTCACATATGCAATAAAGTCAACATTTTTTGCACGAATTATTTTCATGAATATAGTTTTCTTGCCAAATTTTAATAAAAAAAAATTTTGCACGCTACCAAGGATTACAATAAATTTTACAGATGTAAACTTATTTTGTGCTGTCATGAGAAATTTTGACATTTTGGTAGATATTTATCCCAGATTTAAAGCTACTGGATTGTTTGATTAAATTGTGCAAAATAACCAAATACATGTCAGATCCTGTAGATATTCATTCATTTAAAAATTCTCCATGATTCCTTTCATATAAATCTGCCTTGTGTATTTTGCAGTAACCCATTAGCATGGTGAATAAATAATTTGTTATTAAATGTGGATAGACTACTCAAATTAATATGAATTTAAAACATACATAAATAATAACCTCACAAGCTGAAGAAATAAACATTTTTTAAAAAAATATCTGTGGTCTCATAATTAATCCTCATGTTGAAATTTGTGATTCAGTTTTAATTTATGTGGCTACAAAAAGATGTTCAAGATCAATAATTTTAAATTTCAGATGTTTGGAAAATTATAAACAACAATAATAACATGAATAGTCATCAGAATGTGACTAGTCTGTGAGAAAAGGAAGCAAAAGGCATAAAAAAAATTCTTTATGTAACAGAAATGAAGATGATTGACAATTGAATTTTCCTTTGTGTTCCCCTCCCTTTGTTTTCACCCTTACTAAATAACCATTTATTCAGTTTTCTTTTTTTTCTTCCCTCGTTTTATTTCCTCCAGTGTTTCCCCATTAGTTCAGTGCCTACATCTCTTGTATGTAATATGTAGATTGTTTAACGTTGCTATCCTGAAAAACAGTTGTTATTCTGAGCTTGTTAGAAAAATGACAGTTACTTTATCTACAGGTGTATAATGCATGCTTAATTGCAAAAGGCATACACACAAAGCTGCCATCACAGTGATCAGGGTTTACAATTAAGCCTTTGACATGTAAATAAAACAAATATCAGTACACTATATTCATCAAAATACCATCAGTTGCCTTAATAAATAAACACCACTCTCTTGGGTGAAAAACTTGCCAACAGCATGTTCATTTCTGAGTGCATATCTCTTGACCTTGTGGTTTGGGTTTGGTTTGGTGTTTTAATGTGCAACACATTGTTTAGTGCTGAGGCTGGTGTAGCAAAGTGCCTTACCCAGCAATACACTAATGTAGCCAACCTGGGCTGATCTGGGTGAGATTCAATCCCACAACCTTTCAGTCACCAGTCTGGGGAGGTCACAGGTTCAAACCCAGACCAAGTCATATCAAAAACTTAATAAAAATGATACGAGCATCTGCCTTGCTTCGCGCTCAGCATTAAAAGTTAGTGTTAGGAATGATCAGCATGGTGTTGGGACAATGTGACTGGGTGGGACATGATGCGGCATGATGGCCCAGTGCTAGACATCACTTTAAACTGTCACACTGCAGATATTGTAGCGATATGACTGAAAAATTGTAATGCTTTGTTAAAATTTCAAAACACACAATCACAAGTCTAGCACAAAAACCAATGAGCCACTGCAGCTCCACTCTGTGGCTGATGTCTGTGTGCCACTTAGCTTTATACACTAAATCAAAAAGTAATAAACTTTTTTCATTCAGCACAATCACAATATGAGAGGCAGTACACCTCAAAAGTGGAAAACTCCCATCTTGTAAAAATGGAGTCCACTTCCTGTACTGTGTACATTAATGTGACAGAGTTACTTGTGACACCATTGGTGTTCACTTATTATATAACATTACCCAAATAATTTTTTAACCTCGCTCTGCATGTATTATGTTCAATACAGTACCCTGATCTGTCAGTGGATCTTGTAACAACACATCTGTTCTATACATCTCAAAGATTTCAAAATGTAAATAGAACAAACATCTACCAACAGATCACATTTTATATGGCTAAACACTAGATGCTTGATATACGAGAAGAAATACGAGATTTAATTTTTTAAAATTTAATCCACTATATTTCATAATTTATGACACCAAATAGTTATGCTGTGAATTTAATCTGCAACAGGAACTCTGCATTGATATGCTCACTGACAGCAGTTCTTAATGAAATTCTTCAACAATGAAACTGTCATGTAACAGTTCTGCCTGTTTTTCCCCTTCTTGAAAAATAATCTAGAGTAAATTATGATTATCAAATGATGCAAGGAATCTTTTTGTCACTGAAAACTACATTTTCTATTTCTCATAACTTGATCAAAATATTCTTTCAGTTTTATGAAGGGTCTTGTATAATTTTGATTTCACTTGAATTTGGACCTTGATTTTACTTTTGTGCTGTACTACAAAACCTTCGACTCAGCTGTTGAACTTTGTAGGATAGCAAGAAAAATTAACAGTAAAACCGGAAAGTATGACAAATGTGCAGGGGAATGTTTTGTGTGCATACAATGAAAATTATCTAATATCATAATGGATGACATTAAAACTTGGAAATTATAGACATTTACAAGTAATGACCATAATTAATATTATTTTATCAATACCATATTTAATGAGGCAATACATTTTATAGTAGGGCTGTCCTTCATGCAGGTTTCATCTTGTTGACATACGAAGTAAATTTGATATTTGGCATGGAAGACAGAAAAAGATTACCTAACATTTTGCATCAATAGTGATGGTCATTTTAAAACACAAATTGGCTAGGATAGAGAACTAATGATAAAAATATAACTGAAAGAATAAAGCTCTAGATTTGCATGTTATGATGCATGTTCTGTGTTTATATACCTTCAAGACACCTTTGTAAGTGAGACAAAACTTTTGTACTCAGATTTTTTCATACATGGTTACATAAATAAGGCAGAGAAAAATTTAAACTGTAAATGATAAACGAAGAGCTTTGAAGAAACTGTTGATAGGACAGTTGAGAATGTAATATCGTATATTTACTTCTGTGATGAATTTGCTTGCAAACTACACAGATCCTGATCTGCTGCAGCATAATGTGTCCGCAAATCAGAGTAAAGTTTTTTGCATTACTGATTTCTCCTAGCATACTTCATACTAATCAGATCTGCCTGCCTGTGCAGTATGCAACTGCAGATCTGTTGGCACTGTATTCAGTTGGAATCAGTTGAAAGCAAGTATAGACAATAGTTTCAGTTACTACAGTGGATTCATTTATTACTGTGGTTTGCCATTTTTATGCAGAAAATGGATTTGTATGGGAATGAGTGGCTCTATTTTGGGTGTGCTTATAGATTCCAATTGTTCCACAGGTAGATGAATTTGTTTCATTTTAAAAGCTGCATATATAAACTAAGAAATAATAATACAAATTGTTATAGCACAATTGAAAATGAATCCACTGCATCCTTTTCATTAAAGAAAGTAAAAGATGACCTTTTACCCCACAAAAAAAATTATAGCTTTCAAAATAATTGCATTTTGCATCTTATTTACTAACTTGTTTTATTAACATTTACTACCTTGATATTTTCACATATCATCAAAAGCTTTGATATTTTCACATATCAAAAGCTATTACATTATCTTCTTGGAGAATAAGTATTTATACCATGGTTTATACTGTTGACAGCAGAATTAATGTTTTGTTCTTTTTTTTTAAAGCCACCTTGTATACCCATGTTTACGTAATTAAGTGCACAAGCAGAATTTCTATTGGCAGCTCCCATTTGGAAGATAAATGCTCTCTCTGTTTATACATGCTGTTGACAGTACAAGACTGATGCCTAATGTATGAAATAGTTTAAAAATTAATCAGACATTTATCTTCATTTACATTTCAGCTTAATTGTTTTGGAGAAAAATCACTTCATTTGATTACCAAAACCATGACTTTTGAGGGTCTATTTTTTTCTTTCTAGAGTCAAATACAATGAATGGGTAACTGGCTGATTTTTGACAAATATTCTCATAAAATTAATGTAAATATCCCATTTTATGAGCAGACAGATTTAACCATACTGGCATATTTATTTGAAACAAGTACATTTTTGACTGAAATTTAAAGAAAGCCTAAATCAGTAGTCAGTTACCATGATTTGGTGGACTTAAAAGCAGATTATTTCTGTTATTTAACTTGCTTATGTGCCCACATCAAATAAAGGTTTATTATTGTTATTATTATTATTTTTATTGTTATTATTGTGGTATCCAATACTTGTACACATTAGGGTATTGTCCTCAAAAGTCATGCAGTTTCAAATATTTATTTTAAAAGATTTGACATTTTTCACATTCTCAGAAAGTATCATTGAAAATAAACAAGTCTTTTGAATACATGTGTATTATGAATTTTTAAAATTTATTATGGAGTAACCCGAACGTGAAATGTGATTATTTTTAGAGATTGATACTGTGCAGGCACTTCTGATTGCTTTCTTGCTTTTTTTTACATTTTGTTCCTACCGCTCAGGTGCCCTAGTGGTTAGAGTGTCCGCCTCGGATGTGGGAGGTTGTGGGTTTCGATCCCTGGCCAAGTCATGCCAAAGACTAGCAAAAATGGTACTACTAGCTGCCTTGCTTGGTGCTCACCATTAAGAGCTTTGTGCTAGGACTGGTCAGCCTGGTGTCAGGATAATGTGCCTGGGTTGGACATCATGCTACATGTCAGCGGCATGATGCCCCAGTGCTAGATATCACTATAAACTGCCACACTGCAGATATCATAGCGGATATGACTGAAAATTTGTTAAAGCTACGTTAAAAATCCAAATCACACACACATTTTGTTCCATAGCATTATAGTTGATTACTATCAGCAAGAAAATGGTTCATTGTTATCTAATTTGTAAGTTGTATATAGAGGCGTAAAATTTATTTATGTTGATAATTGCTCTTCGAATCGTCTGAGAAGGAAACGGTGATGTAATCAAGACAATGTTTGTCACTTGTCCAGAAGCATTTGTAATCATCATACTTTTATCCCAAAGGATCTTTTAAGGATATCATTGTATTCCAGCATGTTAGGGGTCATTAATAGGCCTACAAAGGGCTTGACCTTTGTCCTCCTCTACGTCATTACAAAACCAGAGAAATGTTCTCGGTAATAACTGAGCTCTCTTAGCATATCCATAACATAGCTGTTGTCAGGCTTCATATTCTGTACTAGTCATAACTAAGGGATCAAAAACTGAAATAATTAAAGAATCGGGTTTCATTAACAGATACTGTGGATTACTTCTTTTCTAGTTGTATTATTGAATGACAGTCTTTTTTTATTTAACAATGTACCAGCCATTTCTCATAATTTAACCTTTGTTAAAAAAAAACAATAAAAAAAACATCAGAATTGTTGGCTTGGTTTAAAGATGATGGCTGGCAGACCTAGTTATCCATTCAGCTGTAAATATGTACAGAGTAAGTCTTTGTACCCTATAGAAATGTCAGCATCTTAAAACGAGTACAGTAAATCTATATTAGTCAGTCCCTGGAGGGGGGCCCCGAGTGGCCGAGTGGTCTAAAGCGCTGTCCGTTAAGGATCACTGCCATCTCACCTCTGTCTGCGTGTTTGAGTCTCGAATTCGGCCAATGTGGGTATGTGAGAAAGCTTGCCAGTAGCTTCTCGAGGGTCGGTGGTTCTTTCCGGGCATTTCCCAGGTTCTTCCTCCACCATTAATACTGGCCGCCATGTATAGCCTATTGTGTGCTGAAAAATGGCGTTAAGCCCTGCAACAACAACAGTCCCTGGAGTCTTTTTGTTAAGATTTTCATGTTTAAAAAATGCATCACTAAACATATCACTGCACAAGTTATCTAGTGTTGTAGAATTGTTTTCTTTACATTTTAGCATGAAAGGAACAGGAGTTTTTAACTGTAAGAAATAAAAAGATCTCATTGCTTCGGAGGTTTTCTTATACATAACTCTATACAAGTTTGATTTAAGATGTATTAGTTACCCCACTCTCTTGACCTGCTTTTTTTCTTTTTAATGTTCCTTGTCATCCTCTAACAGTTACAAAGTATTCACTAGTAAGTACAAACAAATACAGCAGTCAGTTTGCTTTCTTATGTGCAGGCTTCCCAGAGGGAAGACAGCTATGAGGAGACCATCAGGGACTTGACACAGAGGCTGAAGGATGTAAGTATAGCATTATAAAGGGAGGTGTTATAAAGGGTGGTATTATTGCTCCATGATTGTTGTAGGGGTACATCGTACAAAGTGGATTTTATTGTGCAAAGTGTGCAAGAGAAGACTTTTGTTTAAAAAGGGGATTTTTCTGTAACTGCTTTACCAAGCAAGCAAGTAGCAACTCCATTTTATGTACTTTATTTAGGTTTATAATATTAAGAAAAACTTGATCTTCTGCATTATAAGGACACAGAGAAGCAAACAGATTTTCTTTTTTTATACTAGAGGTGATGACTAATATATCTGACTACTCTTTAGGAACTCTTTGGTGACTGCTGAATACAGATTTAAAAAATCCAATGAGAACCAGGTGAAGCCTGCCTTCTTTCTCAGGTTGCTTGTAAATGGTTTGTTTGCAGCTGCGCAAATGTGTACTGCATTGCTAGCTTTATCTTGTGACTGTCCGCAACTAACCTAGCAAAAACCTAAATTTTAGGATATAAAATTGATACAAGATTTTTAATAATAAATAATAGCAAGAGAAAATTGGTATGTTGATAAAGATGACAAGCTTTGTAAAACAAGACATTTGATAGCATTTCAGTATTTTAGATTGAGCATGCCACATTTTTTAATTACATTTATGAGAATATTGTACATTTTATAATGTGCTTATGCCCAAAAAAATGGTTGAATATACAGGGTCCTGGATGTTGAGAGACAAGATATTTTAGATAATTGCTGGATAAAAAAAATCTCCAGATTATAACTGAAACATTATACCATGTAGAATTAAACATTTGCAGATCATGGTGAATTTTCATTTTAGTATGTACATGTTGTACCACTTGCATATATATATTAATATAAAAACAAGCATACACACCTTACTGGTGATCATCTGAACTGTGCAAAAATTCACTTTGATTGATGGCAAAAAGATTTTAAATGAGAGTTGCAAGTTTCAATAAAAAAGTTAATGACATTACATACATGTATTTTGCTTTAGCAAGAAATCACTTGCTCAAAACTTGTATGGGTTCTGTGACTTACCTCATTTAAAATATTGTAGCTCTTCTTTTCAATTGTTGCGAGCCACAATTTGAGGAGGCAGGATTACTTACGAGTAACCAGGGCAGATTGAGTTTTGTTTAGCATTTTCTTTCTGCTGGCTATATTGTGAAATTTTCCTAAACTGGACACTGTGGAGACCAAAACTGGAGTCTGATTTATACATCAGTTTGATAATCATGTTGGGTCCAGTTTACAGGCGAGTTTGGGTTACCAAGTGGCCGATATGGGAAAGTTTAATTATTGCACTCCGACTTCTTTGTTCTTGCTTATAAGGTAATTGTCATTACTTTGTAATACAGGCACATTTAAAGTTGTTTGGAAACATGACAAGAACTTTCTGTTTGGTATGAAATGGTTTATTTTTAAAAAATATGGGATATTCAATCTTCAGCATGTCTGGAGAGACTATTTCTAAGTCGTTTTTCCCTTGATTTATTTTCTCTACTTAGAAAAAATACTTTTTATGACAGAAACATTGGTCTTTAATTTTTGGTTTCCTAAGAATTTGCTAAATTAAACATATATAAAATTGCCATGTTACTACTTTATTAACTCGGTTCTGTCAGACCTGAAATTTTCACTGAAATACCTTGAGTGAAATGCATCTTGAAGCATATTTATTTCTTATGAATTCCTACAAGGCTTAAGTTGTCACCAAAGAGTGTTGTTCCCATCTTTGTGTGTGTGTGTGTGTGTGTGTGAGAGAGAGAGAGAGGGAGTTGCAGGTTTCCTGATTCAGGACTGGAATAATCTCAAAATCCTTTACTAAACCAGAGATGAGTTATTCAGTTAATTATTTAAATTTGACCAGTTTAAGCTATGTTTTAAGCAAGTAACAAATGTTTTTACTTGCATTACACATTTCTATCTAGTTCATGGCTGCTGGACATGGATTTTTCCATCACTGCTAAACTCTTATCACAAACATTTTAAAATATCTTGGATCTCCTGGAGAAGCAAACTGCATGTGCTGAAAAACACCAATTTAAAAATAAAAATATACATAATTATGAAGCATGTATATGTTATGTTTGTTCTTCCCTCTAAAATAGAACCAATTTAAAAATAAAAATATGCATATTTATGAAGCCTTTATATGTAATGTTTGTTCATCCCTCTCGTTTAGGCTGAGAACCGTGCCACTGAGGCAGAGAGAAATGTTAATAAGTTGCAAAAGGAAGTTGACAGACTTGAAGGTAATGAATGGTTGCTTATCTCCCCTGTCTTGGTATCATGTTTACAGTTGCAGTAATGTATATAAAGCACTGATCATGAATCCAGCAATACATGTGCATCGTGTTACCAGTTACAGAATATATCATGTATAGATGATGAGGAGCATGGCCACATTGTGAAAGCATTATTATTCTAAAGCTTTTTTTAATTAAAAATAGTTAAAAAGACAATAAATGTGGTCATGTGATCCAGCATCTAAGTTTGTGTTGGTTTTTATTTAGTTATTATTGTTCTGTGTCAGTCACTATCATTTGTCATTGTTTTCAGCAAGTTCATTGTGAATAAAATTGGATATGACTGCAAAAAGGTTGCCTCAAAAGTATAATACAACCAACTGGTCAGTCTAATGACACTGATTTAGATTATGGGACATAAATGCTGTTAAGATATTTTTTTAAAAAACATTTTAAGTTTGGTCTGTCCACTGCATCACAATGAGCTTGTACCAACACTGTCTGCCAAGTTCATCAAAAATGTGCGGTTGAATTCAGTTATCTTCACCAAGTCACAAGACATGATAGCAAAAAAGTTTCATTTAAATGGGTCACTGAATTGGGGAACAAATATTGTCAAGATAATTATTTTATAATAGACAATTGGGAATATGATAACAGAATATGGCTACTCTGTCTGAATTTAAATGTAAAATTGGTAACAACAAACAATGCCATGCTTGAACTCCTGGTTTTGATGAACTTCATGAAAAACATTAACAGCTTGAGTCTGCAGGCATTGGCCTTGACTAAAATCTGACTTGGGGTTTGACCCTCCACCCCTCAGACATCAGGAGAGGAACATTCGGATCAGGAGACAACAGTCGTGGTTTACTCCTTCAGTAATAGGCAGATTAATAACCATTTTGCATCCTACACCTTGTAGAGGCACTTGCACAAGCATATAAGGCAATCAGGGTCATATGAGTATGATAGACAAACTGTAAGGTAGGTGGTCTCTATTTCAAAGATAGGGTCAGTGGCTTCAAGCCATCTTTTTTATTCACTCCATCAAAGTCTCTGTGCCATCCCACATACTCTTCCTAACTTTTGTACTGTTGTTTGGTGAGGGAATTAGATTCACTGGTTATTTGGGGCAGTTCTAATGTTACCTCTGTCCACAGAATACATTCCACTGCATCTATGATTTATCTTAAGAAAGCTGACAGCTTTATTAAGCTCAACTGACTTGAACTAATGTCTTGATTGGCTCATTTCAATGTAAAAAGACACTTTAAGAGAAGGCAAAACTAAAACTGTTGCAAACTGTACTTGAATAATTTTCTGCAAGAACAGGATGGCTCTGTTGAATGACAAATAATTTGTAAATAAATTTCTATTTTTGCATGAAAGATGCACACAAATTGTAAACTTGAAACTAGCCATTTTTACTTACAGCAAATGGCAAGCTATAGAATTTAACAACCAAAGATTATTTTAATGTTGGTAAGAAAATAACATTTGAATGTATGATTAAAAATTTGAAATATAACAAGAAGGACAAGGTGATGGCAAAATTTACAAACTTTTTGACAACAATATCGATCACTTGGTCACTTGAAGGACCTGCTCAATCGTTCTAGGATACCTTGGAAAAAACTCTGAAAACTACATAAATCTTAAGTAAAAATATGGGCCTGCTGTGCATAAAGTTTTCAAAGTTTTAATTTCTAACCAATATTCATTGAGATTTACCTCTGTTTCTTTCTAATCAGTTAAATGTTTTGGCCCTTGTCGGTGTGGCTTCTGGTAAGACTTGAATCAATTTCCTGGTACGATTTCATTTTCTTGTTTAGATATCATGTGCCCCTTAAAGGTATTATTTTAATTCTGAATGTCAATGTGAGAATGCAGTTCATTACTGAAATAAGAAAAATAATTTTTTGAACTGGAGCTTATGTTAAATAAATTTGACATCGACTTGCAGTATTAGTGTCAGAGAAAAGGTGTCTCTTCTCTATTAAAATAAGTTTAAGTTGGTGCTTTATATATTTGTATGTGAAGTAAAACAAAAGGCTGGAGAATGTAAATCCAATTCTGTTGTCGCTTAATGCCAGCTAATTGAAGATTTGGCCACTATTTTTTTAAATACAATTTATCGAATGACTAATAGTTAGAAGTGTAACTTCACTCAGATTAAAATATATGGTCTTAGATGTTGCTAGTCTCAGTTAACGAGTTGCAGGGTGGTACTGATCCTCATAACAACATTGAGGTCTTTCATTAGTCGAGGACAAAAATGAAGACCTTTTATCCAGTTTCAAGGTAAAGAATAAGTTGACACTTATGGAGTACATATGATGGGTGTGCATGTGCATGTTAGTTTGCAAATTAGGATCTGCAATTTCAAGTTTTGGTTTTTATCCCATTATTTTATGAACACGAGTTATCTTTTCATGTCAGTCATGAAACCAGATACTCTTGACAGATTTAATCTTCAAATCTGGAATACTGCTAACATTATTTTACATGCATCTTGCTTGTTTGTGACTTAGTTATCAGAGGTGAACACTGAGGCATTAATGTTTTATATTCAGGCAAGGTACTGCCTTTTATGCTTGACAGATTGTTGCCTAATTTACACTGAATTCGGAATTCACAATAGCACAGTTAGCAGAGTGTCAGACTCCCAATCCAACGATTGTGGGCTCAGTACCAATATCCACCCATGCCAGCCAGGTTGGCTGCCACATTGTGTACTCTGGAAAGGAATTTTGGTCCTATTTACATGGCATAATGAAGCCAGTGTGTTAAAAGTGCCATTAAAACCAACGGAACAAGACAAGATTCTACTAAATTTGGTTTTCTCATCATATGCTTTGAAACAGCTTCATTCAGATGTTGTCCTTACTATTTGATATAGTAAGTGAAGTTTTTCTGTTAGAAGTATCCTTTGCAGTATCAGCCTTCAAGTATCACTATGTTTTTCAGAAACAGGTTTGATTTATGCATTGTACATTTTCTTAAATGTCCCGATTTATTCAGATGAAACCAGATCAAACCTTGGAAGAATGTTACCATTGACCAATGCTCTATTGGTTTAATGGGGTAGGAAGGGCATACAGTAAATTGTAATATTTTAGCACCTTCAAACTTTAATGAATAAATTTATTGCAGCATGTAAGTTGCATCAAAATTTACGGTGTAATTAATAATCCTTTGTATCATTTTTGGCAAACAAAAGAAAAGTAAATAAAGCTTCTCTGCTAAATTCAAAAATATTTTGTGCTCTTTAGTAATTTTAACAATTATCAATGGCACTAAATAATCTCCTTGTCTCGCTGTGAGGTAAAACACAAAACCAAACCAAACCGATATAGCAGTTATGCCTCTTGTGAGAAATCTTGCTTCAAAATAAGAGTATTGATGTTGACTAACTGTATTATATGTTACCCATCTACTAAATTTAGTCGTTTGAATGCCATTGTGATGACCCAATACCCTAAGATTTTACTAATATAATATACGGGTAATATAGTTGTTGTCATGACAACTATATGCTCAGTAACAACAGTTGGTGGGTGATGTGGCTTGTTGTTTGGCAACCAATGTCTTGCCCATCCCTGTTGGTCAGTGCTGGGTCATGTGACTGCTTGTGTGAGAATGTGATTAGTTAGTTGAATTTTGCTTGTGCATGTTGTGTCTCCTTCCAGTTGACCTAGAGCAGTCCCGGGCCAACAATAGACAGCTGCAGGAGGAAATGGAACAAGTGATGAATGAAATGCAGAATATGTAGAATAGTTGATTTCCATAAAGGTATTTGTACCAAGAAAATATCAGCTGCAGAATCAGCAATTGCTGCTTATACAGTTACAACTCTTGTGCTTGGCATGAGCTGTATCCTAATATGGGGATTGAAACAGGAATGATGACATTTGTAAGATGTATTGTTTATTAGGAATTGCATTTTACCAGGTTCCTTGGGTTTTATCACCAGGCTTGAATTACTTTATCATTACTGGTTTGAATTACTTTATCATTACTGGTTTAAAATCTGGTTCAGATACTGTTACAAAGATATGAAGACTTTTGCTTCAACAAAATCTCTGCAGGTAATATCGGCATGGAATTTTCATTACAAGACTTACTGAGATGTCTAATTGGTAATAGATGAAAACTTTACAGATTTGACATCCAGTATGGCCACCACTGCATCCGTCTTGAAAATCTTGTTATAGCTACTCCACCGAAGTGGAAGGTCATACTGGCATGGGGGAGGGGTTCCACTGGAAGACAGATTGTAAGATTATCAGATTATCTGGTTGGGAATGAAAATGGTGCTGATCTGACCTCATATAGCTGCCACAATGAGCATATTGAAAATCTTGTAACTAGTTCTCCTGGATGGATGATCATATCGACATGGGTTTTCATTGAAGGTCTTCTAATGGGCTCTTACATCCCATATGACTGCTACAGTGGCTAATTTTATAATCTTGTATCTTAAGATTATCATATATGGGTTCCACACTTGTCACTTAAAAATAACAAAATGCTGTTGTCTGAAATCTTGGAAATTCCTGTCAGATAGTAGAGTAACAATACCTTCACATGTCTCTTGTTTACATTATTTTTTGTCACACTAAGTGCTTCCTTGTACATCATAATTATTGTGCCATTGAATTATGCTAATGCAAATGCTGAATATGTCTCTGTATTGCCATTGCTCTGTTTAAAATGATACTAGGTACTACCTGTGATCATTGCCCAATCCCATTTCTTCAGCTGGTAGAAATGTTATATCAGATGCTACATTATTTGGCAGTCTCTCTACAGAGTGGTATACCCTGTTATAATGAAGGAATACTATTATATGGCACGTATATCGGGTTATAATGAAGGAATACTATTATATGGCACGTATAGATCGGGTTATAATGAAGGAATAGTATTATATGGCATGTATGGATAGTGTTATAATGAAGGAAAATTATACGACTTGTATGGATGATGTTATAATGAAGGAATATATGGCTCGTATGGAAGGTGTTATAATGAAAAAATACTATTATATGGCAGGTGTTATAATGAGGGAATATTATATGGCAGGTGTTATAATGAAGGAATACTATTACATGGCAGGTGTGTTTATGGGTCCATTTTATTTAAGTGGTGAAAAAAAATGTATAATGTACTTCATTACAAGGCAGTTTCACTGTAACAGCATGCTCTCCGACTCCATTGATAGCATTATAATTGGGTAGTGCTGTAATTGCTTGTCCAGTTTGCTGCGTCATGTGCACAGAAGAGGGTATTCATATATTGCATACTTGCTTTCAGATGAGCTTCTATCAGAGAAGGAGAAATACAAGGCTATCAGCGACGAGTTGGATCAAACATTTGCTGAGCTTGCTGGCTACTAAGAAGATAAGACGAGTCTGTGACAAATTTTCTTTTTTATTAAAGTGCCCTCAATCAACATTGGCATTATCATTGAAATATTTCACTTTCTCTTGTCTACTTTTGTACAAAGAAATCTTAAGCAATTTTAATTTGTACAGCAGTGTATAGTATGTACGCAATTTTTTTTTAAAATGTCTTATCTTCAAAGTGGTTTTAAGAGTGGATCAAATTTGTCAAAGAGAAATGAACATGTTAAGTAATTTGAGTAATAATCATTATCCATTAAACATGACCGCTATGTGCGACAAGAGATCATTAGGTAGCTTATCCTGATCTTATTGTATGTATGTATGTTTGTAAATGATATGTAATTACAGAGATCTGCCTTTCAGGCTAGCCAAACCTTTACGAGTTTACTGTCGACCCACTGTAATGATCACATGGTCTTTTTTTTTTTTTTTTTCGTTGGGAGAAGGATATATAATCTGTGATGGTGTTTTGATTAATGTACCAAAAGATCTTTTGGTTTGGACAATGTTTCGATTGTGGGATTAGATTTTGAGTCTCTACATAATAGTACTGTAACCTCTAAAAGGTTTGGCAAAGGCATACATGGGCTAGAAATATGGCTAGAATTGGTGGATATGTTTTTCTTAGATGGTAACCATCTCACAGTCTAAGACCTACTTAGAATCCACGGTTATTTTTGGTTCATCTTGTAAGCCAGTTCTTGGTGTCCTTGGTGAAATCTTTGCATACCTAATGGTAAACGAGTTGTTTGATCGGCAATATCCAGTCCCTAATATACCCTCATTCTTTTTTTTTTAAAAATGTTTTTAGCTTTAGTAGTATCCAGCAAAGTTTGGTCACAGTTCTGGCCCTCATGTCACTGCCAGATGATGTATGTAATAATAATACTTCACAAAAAAATTTAATGATATAGTACTAGATGCATTATTTCTGTATATTGAAACCTACATAAATCTAAATAAGCAGCCCTTTACTTGGCACAGCTGATGTAGGCTGTAGCATATCTATACAATTTTTGTGTACACTTTATACAGGATTTTCTATTTTGTAAAGAAAATTGATACCAACTTTACATCTTTTGTCGTTAACATTTTTATTGAAGTTTAGTGTATTTAACATTGTTATTCAAAAGTATACAGATCTTTGGTCTCGTATTATAACATGCAAGTCATGATCTAATTACTTAAGTTGTGTAGAAAGTGTCTTCTTGCTTCGCCTACTGTGCATTGTCCCTGGATATTGCCAATTTGGATTTAACCTTCAATAAAAAAAAATCACACTAGTGCCATGCTTTTGTTGTTTTTAATTTTTAATTTTGATGAATGTTCAGCATTTTTATGCTTTCAGACACATTTTTTTTGTTTTCTCTCTATATCATTTTAAACCTTTATCTCGTAGAGTGTATGGCCTTTTAGCCTTTTGATACACATGTAGCAAAGTTACCCAGTGCAGTGTGCAATAAATAGAACATCTGTTACCTATTAGACTCCATACACATAGGCTTGACCGTTAACTGTTAAGCAGTGTAGTACAGTGGAACCCTGTTATAATGCGATAATTGGGGTCCAACAAATTGGATCGCGTTAATATCGGGGGCAAGTTACGGGGTTTTACAGTATTTTAATTTTTTCAGAGAACAACTCATTGGCACATATAGGTGTATTCATGTCTAATGTATATGATGAATAGGGTATCAACACTGTTTACTATCGTGCTGTCATGGCATGCAGTTCATCTATAATGCATGTAATTCCTATGAAAAATTGCACAGAGATTTAGAATATTCAATAAATTTTTCCCAGATTATTGTGTCTGAATTCAGCATCTATTATACAGCATGAACAGAATATCAACACTGTTTACTTGCCATCTGGTATTGTACTGTCGCAGCTTGCAGTTAATCCGTAATATATGTAATTCAATCGCAAAACTTGCATACATATTTAAACTATTCAATAATTTTGTCACACATCATTATGTGTATGAATTCAATGGGAAAAATTAACACCAAAATTAGGTTACGAAAGACAAAGCACATGTACGGTTCATTATGTTCCAGGGTTTATGAACTGTGTCCAGGGTCTATGAACGGTGTCTGTACAAATTTCATTGTGTTAAAATTTTCTCGTATGTGTTTCCATGTAAATTTATCGATTGCAAATTTCCAATAATTAACGCTTATATGCCTATTCGTTTGAACGACTACAGCAAGAATAATCAACACATGCTTTCAGCATGCATATAATTTTACTTCAGATTTTGTTTATCGAAAGAAATGTTTGAAAACTACTAATCATTGCACAAAGTGCAGAGAAGAACTTGCGTTTGTGAACTTGTTTTTCCATAATGGTAAAATATTTTTATAAAAAATTGGGAAATTAATAACGAGTTCTTAAGCAAACCCCATACACATGTAAAACGAGAGAACTAAGTGCAGTAGGCCTGCAATGGTCACAAGTCACTTTTATAAAAAAAATTTAGAGCTGAACGCATGTACAATTTCATACCCTTTCAATTTCCAGCTAATAAAGCGGACATTATTTACTGGTCAACTGATTGCGTCTAATAACACCGCCAAGCCCAGCAAACATGTTGGCGGCTTTTGTTTCAAGATATTTATTAAACAGAGAGAATTTTTTTATCAATCACCGCATTGTCTGCTGCTTGGTTATGTATGCAGTTAAAGAAGAAACATGTTTGCTGTTGTTTGAGCAACGATTCAGAATCAATTGTTGAAAATCACAAAGACGACTTGCTGGACCAGTAATAAGTAACATTTCTGATAATGTTTATTTTGGCACAACACTTAAAGAACCTGGTGATATTGTTAAATTTCAGAAGCTATGCTACGATCGTATTACATTAAAATTCACACGCGAACTCTTCCCCGAAACGATAATAAACCTTTTACACTATTTCTTGTACTTAAAAATTATTTTTTTACCCCTTACATGAAAAATACACATGTATTTAAAATTTTAGGAACCACGCCACGATCATATTAAATTCGAATTCATACACGATCTCTTCCCCATAATTATAATACATTTTTTATACACTATTTCATGTACTTTGAACAAAAATATTTTTTCATGTGCGAATGCAGTAAATTTCGGGAGCCACGCCACAACCGCGTTAATCCGAATTCACATTATAGCGGGGTTGTACTGTATATGTTAAGTTTAACATCAGTTTTAACAAATTTACATTTTTGGTACACATTATGTATAGAAAGATTTAAGAGTAAAATCCAATCGTTACAGCTGTATAATTATTTTTCATAAGAATTTATGTGCTTTAAAATCTTAAGAGAACTCGTTCACTGTCATGTCAGTGAAACTGCGTGACCAACCGTAGCTGCCATTTCTCATACTCGAAATGTACAAGTTCTTTGCGTCTACATCACTAAATCATCTGAATTTGATCATTTAGAAAAACTAATTGCTGCCTACATCAATATCAGAGCCTTTACTTAAAGTACTGAAGCTTTCATAGTTGAGATTCTAATCGTGAAAACTTGAATAAGTACTGAACGAAATCCTCAGCCTCAATTCTGGAGAGTGGAGTATACAACCCAGTTGCATTATATAACAGATTTTGACCAGATCTTAAACAGCGACCATGTGATCTGACATAATGATCATTCACACCAATAAATGTAATATCTAAAGGTGGTGCTACGAAAACCTGGTAAAAATGGCTGATGTTTACAGCACGTGTCGAAAGGCGCTTCCATGAGAATGGAGTAGAGGCATCCAAAGGCGCTTGCATGATGTAAAGGGTTAAAGTGCTGAATGAAAAATATATCATTTCGAAGAAATATCGGCCTTTGGTGTTGAAATTGGGTGCACAAGTTAACTAAATAATCGAATACTTTTAATTTTGCCTGTATGGTCTAAAGAGAATTAAAAAAATGGACTGAATTGAAATATTAAAAAATAAAGTCGAGAATTGTATGCTCCTAGTCCAGCAATGCAAGATGTCCACCCCGATATTAATGATGTCTGGGTCAATGTCTTCCAACCAAATGAAACGGCATTGTGTCGAATGTTCCTAAGTAGAGGCCAAATTTTGGTGAATATCTCCTTCTTGACAACCCATATTGACTTTGTTCCACAGATTAAAATTTAATTGCTTTAGTTGAACTATACTTAATCTGATCTCTTTGTCAAGATGGAGGGATTCGGCCAATGTGGGTATGTGAGAAAGCTTGCTAGTAGCTTCTCGTGGGTCGGTGGTTCTTCCCGGGGTTTTCCCGGGTTCTTCCTCCACCATTAATACTGGCTGCCATACATAGCCTATTGTGTGCTGAAAAATGGTGTTAAACCCAACAACAACGACAACCAGATGGAGGCAACTTCCGACACAAGCAAGTGAATACTGTCAAATTATGTTGACATATTTTTTCAGTTTGCTGAAATGTGATGGTAGCTGAGGAATGCCAAAGTTGATAGAAGGAGGGATACATTTATTCACCAAAATAGAACTAACTAATCACTTCCCTGAACATTAGTATATTTTTCTTCGTTTCATTGAGGAAGCATACTCGTACTGCAACCGACTTTGGCATTCTTCTGCTACGATCATGTTTGAGCCAACTGAAGTAGTCAATAAAATTTTAAAACATCTCCACTTGGTCCTGTCAGAATTTGATTCCATCAGGAAAAAGACCGCAAAGTAAGCAGTCAGACTAAAGCAACTGTACTTTAACTTGTGGAAGAAAGTCAATATAGGCTGCCAAGTATGTGAAATATTTCTGAAAATTTGACTTCTAGTTCCCATCAGACAGCCTGGTAACAAGCTACACAATGCCATTTTTGGGGGAAGAAAGATGATGACCCAAGCAACATAAAAATCAAGGTGGAAATCTTAAATTTCTAGGACTCTTATGCCCCCAGACCGTATTTATGTGGGAGGTATAAAGTGTTAAACATGTTTGCTCTGTTACTTCCCATCACTTCCAACTAAACTATGCTATGAAAAATGTCTAGGTCAGGTTTCATTTTCGACTTTTTTCTGACTAATTTTAATGGCCCTTGCAACTTTGCCTTTGAATAGTGAACCAAACTTTCTTCAATTACATCGTATCAGCATGGATCTCCATCATAAGGGGCAAATTTATTGTAATACAGCTTCAAGCTTAGGTCATTTTGATTAACATCTGAAACTGCAGCCTCTTTGCAGTTAATATCAGAATTTATACTCCAGTCTTTAGAGGAACAAGCTTAGTTTATGGCCTTGTCTGTCAACTATTTCAGCACTTTAACTTCAATATATAACTTGACATGTGCGTTGTAATTGACATATTACCATATATCACTCAAGCCCTAATGTGCGCCAGTATCTTTTGGTTGCCAACAAATACTATCACTAGAAAAGGTGTGGGCATCATGGGATTTACACATGCACTGGCAGCCTGTTGGATGTTTGGGCATATTGCCCATTGCCATCCAGTGCCACAACATCTTGTACAATTCAGATGCTCATAATGTTCAAAATTTCAACCAAAAAAAATCCATTATGTTCACTAATCAAATTGAGTAGGTGTCAACATAAAATACTTAAATTTTATATGCTGTGCTAATCTGATGTGTAGGGTATGATTATCTCTAAGATGGATCAATTAAGGGTAGCCATGACTTGAGACGCATTGTTGTTATGTGTTATTTTCAGTTCTGTCATAACCTATCTGCACATATGGTTCACTTTCAAGGGTACAGAAAAGCCTGCGGATTCCAGGAATCTTTCAAGTTGAGGATCAAGGTCATTGTAAACCAAAAGGGAAGAAGTTTCCATTTGGGCCTTTCTGTTTCATGATGAAACAAATCTAAGGCCAGTGTCAATATCTGTACAGTTGAACAGGGAAATTACAGTCTAAATTCTTTGTCCAACAGCTTTAACAGACTTATTGGGCTGTTGCCCTAGATGCTGATGACAAACTGTAAATTTTGCCAAGACACACCAAAGACGAATGGTTTCTTTACAAGTCTCAGTCATAAACTTAATTTCTGTATTCACATTTTTAGCACAATATACTAAGTGCAGACAAGCTTGTTCTAAATCTCCCTGTTGGCATTTTTTGCATTTGGGTTAATCATGGTTATTGGTATGTTACTTTGTCTGAAAGTTCTTTATTCCATAAGAATCATTATGTGGAAAAAGTAGGTAACAGTGACCTGCCTTATATGCATGAAGGAGTTACTTGCAAGATGGGCCTAGCATTATATCTAAAAATTTTGGTAACAAATTGTAAGAGTGAACATTTTATGATACGATATTTATGGAACATTGTTAGGGCCTCACTTGAATAATTAGGAACTAAGACCTGCCCTTCATTCACTTGTGACTTATTTACAGGCTGAAGTCAAGTTTTTCTGCAATTTCTCAGTTTTATGTATGGTGTCTATATGGAACCCTGGTCAGGGTGATCCTTACAAGTTAAACCCACACACACACACACTGTACAAGTTCTGCACCCATCATCATTTATATAAATTTCTTAGCTCAAATTAAAAAATGTAAATGTTCAACTCTGGGATTAGGATCTGTGATGATCAATGACTAGATTCCAGCTTGATAATGAGCATACCCCATGTTGTACTGTTTTTTGTACTGTCTACCTGTCCCCATGTACAAAGCAATTTTCTCTACCCAGATATCGATAAATGGCAGATTTCTTTAGGCGAAAAGTCTCCATATAAAGGGTAGCCATGTTTAGACATATTCATCCTTGTGTGGAAAGACCTTCAGACCTCATGGCAACAGATCTGGGTGTTTCATATTAAGAAATGCAATTAAATTTGATGTCATCTTAATAAAAGATCATACAAAAAAATTATGATCACTATCCGTGACCTGCCATGTCAACAATATAATGATTTTTCAATAACAAAAGCATTTGGGCCATGCTCCTTTAAGTGTGAGATTTCAGACTTGCTAAATCAGGAAAACCTGAAGTGATACACTTTTATCTTGTATTTTTATGTTCTCCATCATTTAAATAAAAAATTAGGTCAGCCCCAGATTGCACAGATATTGTGGCTACTTCTTTAAAGGTATGAAAAAAGTAGCCATTATTTAACCAGAACCTCATTTTAGGAAGATATTTCAAAGTGCATTTCTCAGAAAGGTGTAATGGTCAGGATAGGACCTTATTTGAAATTTCTACCAGATAAATTTGTAAATTAAAAATAGTCATGTCATGCACCATTACCACACTGACTGTCACAGAATATGCCACTATATTGTGATAATCAGTAGAAATAATAAATCACTCTTACAACCAACAAATCAGCTTTAATGTTTAATTCAACTAAACAGAAAACTGGATACTCTATATAATTTTTCATACAGTAGTAGATAAAAGTAAAACCATAGAAACCAGTCGAGAAACCTTACTCTGGGGGTCAGCCGAATAGGGATGAAATGATTCATAGATATATCAATGCATTTGCTGTAATGATAAACTTATCAATACAAGAGACTGAAAATTGATACAAAACGATACTTGTGCAAGTTATTTTAGTCTTAAGCAGTCCAGAATAATTTGTATTAGTTTGCCTTGTTATTCATTAAATCTAGAATTCATCTGAAACGGCATCTACAATCACAGGCACTTATTTTTTAGTAACACCAAAAAAGACTTTGAGAATACTCGCTCACTGTGCACAAAATGACCAAGTAATATGGCTCATAAGCAGCATGTTCAACATAAAGGATACATTCCAACTATGTTCCACACTTATAATAAAAAACTTTACACGTCACTGAATAACCACTTTTATGCGAAGTTTCTATGTTGAATTGTATCTTGTCTACTTTGGTTGATTTGAAAGTTACACTACTGGTGTTTCACATGGTGAAATGTGTTACACTTAACTCCCATTTGTGGTTATTGCTTGTTCCGGTCCAATTAAACAGTAACCACCAATCAGAAATAGCTTATTCCATGTGACAAACAGGAAGTATTGACAAACCAATAGAAAAACTTCCTATCAAAAGTCAATAACTGATATATAAAGCACTTAAACAGAGCTGTCAGTGTACGCATAAATTTGTACTAATTTGTGCACTTGGAAAACAGTGATGCATGAGAACTCCTGCAAATTAACTGAAAATCCTGTATATGAAAATGTGCTCGGCAGAGTATACAATTTATATTTAACCATTCTTATTGCGACACGTTTTTCAGGTAGGCAACTGTTAACACATTTGGTGGCCTCCAGCATAACATGAACAGTTGTTAAGGTAAATTTGATCGGCACATTGGGCATTGGAATAAGGATTGTGATGTTGTTTTAACCTTTCATCAAGATTTACAAATGCGTGTTTAAAATACAGGCACCCTAGAAAACCCAAAATGACTGATTCCTGGTGTGGTTCATCTTCAGACTACCATTTTGTTCAGCAAATACTGGCTGATGATGGTGATGATGACAAAAACATTTAAAGTTACGAAGTATATCGGATTATTGGAGCTGGGAAAGTGTTAATGTAGATGCCAGTGAGTGATTCTGAGCCTGAGAAGAGTGTTAAATACGAATCATATGTACATGGTAACTGAAAAAAAAATAAACGGCTTACAGTCAAAATCACTTTTAGTGGTATCTCGAAACAAAATGTAGAAAGGGCAGAATACTGCACCTAATTAAATTATTGACAATGTGAAAGTAGAATGCAATTTTCATTTATTTTTTTTATCAATCATTTTAGCCCCGTGGATCATATGCTTCAGAATCATATATCCATATCAGGGTTAAGATAAACTGAATAAACAATAAAAAAACAAAATTAAGACGTATAGATTTTTATTTGAAAACCTCTGGCTGCACAAGCAGACTATGGGATTGAAAGGCCAAAACCCGAATACAGCATTATGGAACAGATAAGAAATCTGGCAGTCAGTAAACTACTGATTCAAGAACACAAGTTTATGTTAGTGACAAATCCTATTTTGGAGCAGATGTATCCAAAAGATAATATCTGTGATCTCTGGACAATTGTACAAAACAGTCACAGATAAGGAGCAGAGTATGTACATGAGGAACAAATTTCTCTTTTTATGTAGAGACTTAACCAGTAAATGAAGGTGCTGATGGAATAAATAAAATTAACACAGAATAAGCGAGGATGCAGTTTTCAAAATGCTTAAGTTTCATCACCTTGTGTAAATTTTAAAAAAATATAGAATAGGACTGGGTGTTGTCAATAGTTTTCCTTCTTCACTAACAAATACAAATACATGTGGCTGCAGTAGTCATTTGCATATGCAGGAAGTATAATGTCATAGATTTTGTTAGTATTCATTTTTATTCTGATGCCAGGATTTGTTTTAGATAAAGATTTTTTTTACATGAGGAAACTTCTGTTTAGAAGATGACATCATAATGTGTTCATTTAAGTGAAATGTGAAATTGGTAGTAAGATATTTTCAAAGCATTGAAAGGGCCTGGTGGCTAAAGTGAGTTCAATGGAGCCACCATTAAATGGCCTAAAACACTGAATAAAACTCAATGACAACCAACAGGTAGTGTGTTTGAAAGTATTTTTGTTACCTTGTCATCGATGAGAACTCGTATAAATATAAGATAGCTATATGTCTGTCTGTAATCTGCATACAGGAAATACAAAGAGTATGTCAACATTCATTACAGGGCATCTCCCTTTCAAAGATGGAAAGACTAATTAAGTACATGTGTATCCATATGTATTTTATTTCAGGATGTGTATTGTGAATCAAATCAATACGCAACAGAGTTGTATCATTTCACCACATACAACTGAACACTGAGGTCATGCAGATTATATATTCCATTGATAACCATAGCACATCTGTTCATATCTGACAATTTTTTAACCTTTCAATCACATACACAAACAATATAGAGAAAGCTAACAGGAAGCTTTCATCCTCGCACTCAGGATTTCATCAGCAGACTGATTTAAATAAAATTAGCACAGAATAAGCGAGGGTGCAGATTTCAAAATGCTATAGTTTCATCCCCTTCAGAGGCGTAGCTGGGGGGGGGGGGGGCAGGGGGTACATATGTCCCCGGGCGCCAAAATGAGGCTTACAACGTTACATTATAATAAGTAAACAAGGGTAATATTCAAAAATGTGATTAAACGGGGAGGGGGCTGGGGCGCCAATTTTATAGTTCGTCCCCGGGCGCAAAATGTCATAGCTACGCCTCTATCCCCTTGTGTAAATTTTTAAAAAATATAGAATAGGACTGGGTGTTGTCAATAGTTTTCCTTCTTCACTAACAAATACATATGGCTGCAGTAGTCATTTGCATATGCAGGAAGTATAATGTCATAGATTTTGTTAGTATTCATTTTTATTCTTATTACTGACTGTTAACAACCCTCGATGGAATGGTGAGCGATGTTTACAGATTGTCACAGATATGCGTCAGGTTGTAACAAACTGACGCTGAACAGGGACGGGGACCGTTACAACCTGCCACTTATCATTCTTTTACAACATCTCGGACGGCGTCAAATTCCATTATGTAACCCACGAACTGAGGTAAATTCCTAAATTATAATCTTGTTCATAGGAATCGTGGACTACATTACACTGTAACTAGCGGCCTTAGCTAGGTAAGAAGCTGAAAGGTGCGATCGCACCAGACCCACTGGCAGCGTGGGGGTGGCCCAATTTATTTATTTATTTATTATTATGAATCTACCTTTTTAAATTAAACTTTTCTCAGTTTTATGTTCAAAGTAGAAATGATTCTTTCGCAAATAAAACAAACCTGTATTGTTCTATGAATATTTTACAGCATTTCTTAAGTAATAAAGAAATTAGAATTTGGGGGCCCATTGTCCACATTTCGCACCGGCCCCACGCTGCCCTAAAACCGCCGCAGACACCATACATTTAACATTATGTAAAATTAAATCCTATGTAGACCAACAAGTTGTCCTCCACCTTTTTTTTTTTTTTTTTTTGTTGTTTGACTGGCGTCAGCCGCCAGTCAAACAAAAAAAAAAAAAAGGCGGAGAACAACGTGCTGGTCGAAAATCCTATGTTGCTAAAATAAAAAGGGTGGCACTCTGTGCATCGATTATTTGGCTCCACTCAAAAGCGGAATATATATGATTACTTGCCTTAAAATCTCTTGCTTCAAAAATGTCTGCCAAAACGTTTTTCAAGCTCATACTGGATGCAAACGACCGGAATTACATCACAGAGCTTACAAAGTCAGCAAGCTTTAGTTTCGCTTTTTATATTAAAAAAAGAAACCATTCTGGTATCATTAGCTTGTACATTAGGCGGGGTGAATGCATTAATTTAAAGTTTATGTTTGACTCAGTCTGAGATACTAATTTTATATTAATTTTTTAAAAATACATATTTAGTCTACCTTATGTCATATGCTAAGAGAAATATAAACCGGGAAATATGACGGCGGTCTCGTATAAATCCTTTCCAGTGTGATATGTTGTGATCACGTCACAAAAATTTAACAATTATATTTCTTTCATATTGTACATCCCTGAAATATCTGTTCATTATTATTTTGTGTACAGTTGTTAAAATTACGACTATGTCATTATAGAGAATAGGTATTGCCTATGTTCATTACATATTCGGTACAATTTACATCTTTGGTGTGCAGTTTTTTCTGACACTATGTTAACTCTATGTGATACTCATTATTATTATATGCTCATTTTTTTCTCCGTCAACTTTGCATTATCAGAATCGTTCAGTATTTTACGATATTGAACTCTCGCGCAACTTCATATTGCACTCATAAAGGAACCACTTTCTATTGTAAACAAACAATGGACGCAGATGGACAGCACTTTTTGTAAACAAATTATGTACACTCACATAGTAGGCGGTTTACGTTTTGGTTGATTACATTTGTTTCTGAATGAACTAAAGTAGAGGTTTCGTGGACTGCCACATACCAGCTGCTTTGCTATATGCCGCGTTAACTTTTTTTATACGATGTTCCGGATTTTGGCGGGAGATGCAAGATTTCATACAATTGCTGGGAGTAGTGAAAGGGGCCACCCTACGTACAATGGGAATTAGCATTACAGGGACCCCTGGGCCACTCTACGTACAATGGAAATTTAACATGGCAAAAAATCGTGGGCCACTCTACGTACAAGGGCAATTTAACATGGCAATAAATCGTGGGCCACTCTATGTACAAGGGGAATTTAACATGGGATTTTTTCTTTAAATTTTAAAAAAATTTTTTAAAAAAGGGGTAGGCAATGGAAAGGCTATCTCTTTTCGAGATATATGGGGCCCTGAAAAGGGCCTTTGGGTTTTTTTCTTCTTCTTCTTTTAACTTCTTAACTTCTTCCACCATCCTCTTATTTTGTCCATCATTCCTTTCTTCTTTTTCTTTTCTGTTTCCGGCAACCAGTCCGGGTGGCCCATGGCCCTGAACTTCTCTTGGATTTTCATCCAGTTTGTGTTCAGTTTTTCGAATTCATCCCTTTTTTTTCTATTTTCTTCTTCTTTTCTTTCCTTTGACCACTTTTCTTTGATCTTCTTGACCTCTTCGGTCAGCACATTCCTCATTAGTTCTTCAGCTTTCTTAAGTTTTTCTAACCCCCACTTCGCGAAACACCAATCTGTCCATTCTACAATGTCTTCTAGAAAGCACCTTGCACTCGTCACATGATCTATCGCTTCTTTTAACTTACCCACTTTGACATACGGTGGGTTAATTAAACCTCTGATTCTCTTCTCCTCATCCTCTATCATTTCTTTTACAATATTTACGGATAAGTGGAGGCTGGTTACTTGTCTTGAGACGAAGTCTTTTGTCACTGCATACCTCCATTCCTGTTCAACCCTTTCTACTACACTCAATCCATCTACCATCCAATACCAACTTCCCATAAGATCGTTGCATAAAGCTGAAGCTGCTAGCATCTTCTTGTTTGCTTATTCCGTAGAATGGGTTCCAATGGCCAACACTGTTAGTTTTATACTGAAAGCGCGTACGTGAAGGAAAACATCCCCCTAAAAACATAAAATTCATCTTACCTAGATCATGACCAAACATCGCGCGGACGTGAAGGAAAACATCCCCCCTACTTTCTCATTTCATATAATATAACCCTAACTATACTCTCCACATTTGCTAAGAAACAATAAAGAAACCCATAATCTACTATTCACACAAACATACCTGAGCTCTTACAAACACAAACACACAAACACACAAACACATACCCTCACATTTTTTAAGAAAGAGTTAGTGTTTATTTTCACACTACTCTACCTACACACATTGGCAAATCGATCGTTATTTCTTTTCTAGAGTATTGGGTAGCCCTGAAAAGGGCTGTTTTTTTAAACTCCAGATGCACCTATCTAATGGTTGCACCTTCCTGGCCTGGCGCCGCACACGCATCTTCTTCCCCAGTCTTCTTTCACCTTTCTTCTGGGGAGCGCAGAGGGAGGATGATTCGCTTCAGCACCCCAATCCTCTGTTTCAGGAATATTAAACGACATCATCTCTTCTCTTTTCTTTTCCTCCTCTTCCCTCTGTATTCTCTCCTCTTCTTCCTTCTGTATTCTTGCTTCTTCTACGATAGCCTCCGCTGATAGTTCGTTTACTATGCGCCTGGCATATTCCAGGTGCATCTGGAGTTCTAACAGTTTCACTATTCTGCTATTCATTCTTCTGGCTGTGTTGATCAATCAACAAGGGTAGCTGGACTGCCGAACGAGTTTCAATTTATACTGAAAGCGCGGACGTGAAGGAAAACATCCCCCTAAAAACATAAAATTCATCTTACCTAGATCATGACACAGAACAACGCGCGGACCTAAAAGAAACACTCGCTCACTTTTTTATGCTACCCATCACTTCAATAGACTATCCACATACGCAAAGCAATCCAATCTAACCCAAAATCTACACCTCAAACAGCCCAAAAAAAAAACAAACATCATTTTAATCTACTATCCACACCAACCTACTTTATCACTTACAAACACAATCACACAAACACACAAACACATACCCTCACAATATCTTAATAAAGAGTTAGTGTTTATTTTCACACTACTCTACCTACACACATTGGCAAATCGATCGTTATTTCTTTTCTAGAGTATTGGGTAGCCCTGAAAAGGGCTGTTTTTTTGTTTTGCTATGGCATTCTTTTTTTAGTTTCTAAGAATGCGATGTCCTCTGAGGATAGACTTTCTGGCGATAGGTCTGCTTCTTCGGAAAGAGAAGAAGAATTCTTTGGTGTCGATACGACAATCGACAAAGCCTCTGTCAGCTTCAGGTTGCTGCTGCTGCTGTTGTTGCTGCTGTTGCTGCTGTCTCTGAAGTCTGTACTTCTCTGTCCATTCTTCTTTCTCCCTGTTCATTTCTTCTCTGAAGAGCTCTTCTATCAGGTCTTCAGTGATTTTTAACATTCTCACATTCTCTATTTCTTCTGGTTTCGGTATCAGACTGTGTCTGACCCTATGCAGATTCACGTAGGCTTCGTTGAGCTTAGCTAGTTTGGAGCACATCTTCTTAGGAGGATGAGTCGACAATGGATGGCTAGACTGGGAACAACCCGGTTCTTAAAGTTAAAGCGCGGACGTGAAGGAAAACATCCCCCACACGGTTTTCGTGCCGCAACGTTCATGAGAGGGATAGTAAGAAATCAAAGAGCATCAATCCAACATTCTTCTAGCTAAACAAACAACAAAGGCATTTTTTTCTAAACACAACATTTTTTATTCAAAAATCACTTAACACTAAACAACAACAACATTTTTAACAATAATCCAACACTATAACATCAAACAATTTTTTTCAAATCACTAACATTTTTTTCTCAATGGACAATCTACTTTAAACAGGGCTGACAACGTTGTGATTTCCACTGTTGGAAATCATTAGGCCATTGATGGACACTACGTTTCCTAGCTTGAGACAAAAGATAAGCATAATGGTCACAAAACCATCGATCTACTTTCACATCATTTCTAGCAGAAGAACGAGGATCAAAATGAGTCACTAAATGTTCTAAGGAATAGCCCAGGCTGCGATGATGCAGAAAATGCACACAGTACTGTCCACACACCAAGGAATCTGTGCCTTGTAATTTCACATTATTGAATCGGGTGGTTTGAGCATTTCTTCTCATAAAGTCGATGATATCGTCTTCCAAAGGGGGCAATCCGTACGAATCGAAATATTCCACACATCCTTCTTGAGGAAAGTAAACGGCTACCCAGTGGGTTCCTGGGAGATGACTGTCGTCCGTGTTGATCACGTAAGCTTGATGGTCTTTAGGTTTGCGATGAGGGAGTTCATCTTTAGCACAGACGACAGGATTCCAAGAAGACGTATACGAACTGTGGTTCAAAAGGTAATAAAGTTCCCAGGTATCCATTGTTTTGTGTGTTTTTTCTTCTTCACAGGTAATAATAAGTCGTCAATTCGATCCTGACTTTTTGCTTGAAAATGTCTGACGAATAAACGGTTATTCGTTCTGTTTCTTCACTCTGATTCAGGAGAGCTTCGATGCGATGGATCTCTTGAGTGGTTAATGGTGGACAAGAATGTTCACGCAAGTCTTTATACCACTGGTGCAACACGTCTTTGTTCGAGATGAGACTCCAAGCTTCGTCCAGATACTCGTCCAATTTTTCTTCTTGACTTAACATCAGGCATTTATCGTGTTGAATTTGACTGGGATGATCGTTTTGACATCCATAACAATTTTTCTTGATCAATTCCGTCATTTTGTCGACCAAGTGTTTGGCAAAACAGCAGACTAAATGGGCTTCTTGTTCTGGCCATCTCGACTTCATCATGATATCTTCTTCGTCTTTGTCTTGAGATTCTTCTCCTTCCACGGTCTCCTTACATTCCATCTCCAAAGTTTCTCCACTAGGTAAAGAGGGATAACAGTCTTCCATGGCTTTCTAATAATCTAGAATGACTTCTCTCAAACTGTTGATTTCTATGGTATTATCGAATTCTGCATACAGGATCACGTTCACTGTCTGTTTTAGTTCTGACGCAAACTGAAGTTCCACACGAATCTGGCCAGATTTTATAGGGTGGAAATGTCCCTCGTCGCTGCCTTGGTCTAGAGTGAAATCGAAAGCCCACAAAGTATAGCCTCCTGCATATTCGTCGTACTCAATGCCGTGACTGGTGTTGGTTCCTAACTGGCCGGTGGCTTCGTACAGGGACAAGTACGATCTCAAGTAATTTTTGTTGGCAAAGTCAGGTTCGAAAGGTCGGGTACACAAGGTCTTGCCATCGCGACTGACTTCGATTTTCTTTACGTTGAAGTGTTGAAAGTTAAAAGGATTTTTAGCGATAGCTCCGTTGAAGGCTTCATTCTCGACCATACCAAGGATTAAACGCTTGGGTAGCTGTCCTTGAAACAGATGATCTTCGGTTATGGAATGCAGTCCCTTGGGAATGGTGAACGTTTTCACTTCCACACGTCTTATGGGATACTTGGCAGTTGTTCTGCTCAACGTTTGACTGATGTCGTTACCCACTTTGGGTAACACTTCTACGCGTCGTACGTAGAGTTTGGCCTCTAAAATTATGCTTTTAGGAGCCTTAGTAGTCTCAGCCTGCAAATGGAAAGTGGTACTGCTGCGATTCAGTCTCAAGCGGACATTGACTCCGTTCAGCAAATATTTCTCTTGCAACCACATGTCCAAATGCAAACGATCCATCAGTTCTAAACTGTTCTTATTTAGGATTTTGCTTTCTCTTGCCTCAAAGCCTAAATTGCTTCCATCTATTGTGTCGAACTTGTCCGGTGTGTCATCTACCCACAGCACACAGGCATTGAGATGACTTGTCTTGGCATCTGTTCCGTACGTCAAGAGATTTTCCAGGTAGGCACGGTAAGGGTATGTATCCATGCTGCTGCTGACTAGTTTGTTATTCAAGTACAAATCCACTGAGCTGAACAAGGAATGCATGAAATTGTTGACGGGAGCTATATCGTCAGTGTCTTCTACTCCTTTATCATCTTTTTTTAGAACTTGGACTTTCAAGTACAAGTAACTGCTATTCAGATCGATGTAATCTTCGGGCTGTCCTTTGATTTCAAACTCGATGGGAGCGGAATCGGTCAATGAGGAGACGGGATGAAATTCCACCCATTGGGATTCTTGCATGGTCATCATGGTGGGGGGCATGGCAAACAGATCCAGTTCCGTCTTGGAACAGGCGCAAGACTCTCGGTGCATCATTTTGTTTTGTGTTTCAATAATCGAAAACGTCTAAGTCTCGAACGGTTCTTCTTTTCTTGGCCTTTCTCGCTTGAAGTCTGGTGAAAGGGTGTTTTCTTCTTCGTCGTCTCTTTCTGCCTTGTCCTTGCTGAATGCTTGACTCGGTAGCGTGCAGGGCATTTATAGGTGTGTCTCGTCGGCCTAAAATGTCTTTGCCCGTTTGCAGCAAGACATTTTTGCCTGCCCTCATGAAGGCTTCTTTAGGGTTTTGTTTGTCGATGATGACATTTTGGAAAAATTCTTTGCCTTGTGTCAGTGCCGCATCTTTCAAGGCGTGCAATCCGCGTGTCACCATCGGTTTCAACACCGGGGCCACCGAACGAAAGGCCGATTTTAACATGTCTCCTAAACCGTGTCCTCGCTGTCGAGCCACCCCTTGGTACACTGGATACATGACTTACGAGTCGTGAGAGAACCGTTTTCGAAAATGGAGTTTCACCGTGACTTTTCCTTTGGTGAATGGAATATTTTGTCCCAGATCTCCTTTTATAGTAATGTTGACCGTGTCCAAATACGACTTGCTGACCGGCAAATAGTGAGGATGGACAAATTCGCGGTGGACGTGGTAAGTGTTTCCACCTTCCTCGTCAGCGTTCGTGGCAGAATCCACTTTGAAAGGAATGACACGCAGTAACGGTACGGAGGTGTGTCCCACCACGTTGTATTCCACTACATCGGAGTACACAAAGATCAAATTCAGTCCTTGGTTCAGTTCTACCGGGGTATTAAAATACTGACCAAAAGTCACGTTGTCGTAAATGATGGGTAATTCGTTTTTTTCTTCTTTTAATTTCTTCCTCATCTCCATGTTACCGCCCAACATGTCAAACAATTCAGGACAAAATTCAATGGACACGATTTTACTTCGCTCAAATTTCATCAAGAAGCGACGAGCTACTTTGTGGTACTCCATGGTGACACTTTTGTTCTTGACAATGTCAAAAGCTTTCCCAAACACGCCATTAAACTTGGAGGCTATGGCGCTGACCAAATGATGACCACTGAAATAATAGCCTGGGTGAATGAACAAGTTGTAGGTGTACGTTTTAGTTTTGTCATCATAGGTTTTACTGATATGTGTGTTACTACTATGTATCTTATCCAACTCCTCTTGCAATTGTTTGTCATGAACTTCCACCGTAAAAGTATTTTGCTGGGCAATGACATTGTGGACTTGGGTTGGGTGAATCATTTCCACTAAAGCCACTTCCCAATGGGCTTCGTGATCTAAGGGGATGGCTTGAGGTAATTTGGCCGTGCAACAGCACAACGTGTTGTTGGGAAACACCTCCATGGAACTGTCACTGGGTAAGGTTAAGTAAAATTGGTTTTGGTGACTCATAATTCTAGAGTTCTGTGGCTGTCCGAGGGGTTAGTGGATGTCAGAGGCGTGTCTCCGCCCAAAATGGGGTTCTGGTTGTGGATGTTGGAGTGGTGACTGGCACTGGCACTGGACACAACGTTCCCGTTCGAGGAGAATTTCAGGGAGGGATTGGGAAGCAGGTAACCGATGCAACTGCTCAATAAAATGGTCCACAATTGTTTGTCTCCTTGTTGCAAACTCAAATTGGCGATGGCTGCCCCGATGACACAATACACCACGAAGATTTGGCAGAAAAAGACGATTTGCGTTTTAGGCACACGTTCTCCACACCACACCCACAAGGGTTGTTTTTGTAAATCTTGCACAGAAGAACTAGGGGAAGAAGGACTGGTCGACGTAGCTGCGTCTGATGTGTGAAAGGGCATGATGGTCACTTCTTCTTTTTATAGTCGATGACTTGCGAAGCGTCGATCCAAGAATCGAAACTGGGTGGATATCCTTTCCAACGTACTTTGACTTCTTTGACACGTCGTTTGCCCACTTTACGGGTTCTGCGTTCGAGAATGCTTTCGATGTCGTACACGTCGTCTTCTTTTTTGGTGACACGTTGTAACTCGGGCAAATAAAACGTTCCTTTGAGTACTTCTCCGTTCATGTCTTCCAATTTATAGACGGCAGGATGACGGCCATGTACTCGTCCAGTGACGCGAAACAATTCGGTCGTCCAGTTAGGTAAGTAACCTTTGTCGAAAGTGCGTTTGGTTTTGCCAATGCGCACCCAATCTCCTACGGTCAACTCTCCACTTTTCTTGGGGACAGCCCTCGTCGGGGACGTACCGAACAGACGCTCAAACACCAGCACTTCGTTGTCGGGAGTCACGTCTTGCGGGGCACGTCCGATGCTTCGATGGTAAGATTGGTTGTACGCTTGCACCAGGTGCGGTAAGATGTCGATGTACTTCAGAGTGTGGTGATGCGTAAAATATTTCCACATGCGTTCTTTCAAAGTGCGTTGAAAACGTTCCACGATGCTGGCTTTGGTTTCGGGATTCTCGGTGGTAAAAAAATGAATGTCACGTTTCTTTAATTCTTTTTGGAAAGCTTGGTTCAGAAATTCGGTGCCTTTGTCCGTTTGCCATCGAAGAGGGCGACGACCGCTTTGTTTCAACACCCGTTGCAGGGCTCGCACTAACTCGCTGCTCGATTTGGAAGTCAAAGGCACGACCCAGGCAAATTTGGAAAAGACGTCGATGACACAAAACAAATATTTGTAACCACGATTGTAGCTGGCCAAATGAGAGACATCGGCTAAATCGGCTTGCCATTGATGATCGATGCCTTCCACTCGGGTGCGACTTCTGGCAAACTTGCGTCGAATGGGTTTGTGTAAAGTGTAGGTAGCTTGTTCTTGTAACCATCGTTACACTTGAGGTAAACGGAGATTTTTCAGTCGCGTTTTGGCAGCACGATACAATTTTTGAACTCCTGCGTAACCTGCAGGATGCGAGGGATCGTAGTAAATGCTGGCTAAGACTTTTTCCATTTTTTTGTGTTGATTGGTGTGTTAATAAGGCACCGACTCTTGGAAGAGGCTACTCTTTTTCTCTTGGGGTATTTTCTTGGATTGCAAGGCTTTGCGTGTGCGACCGGCAATAGGTGTCGAAGAGGAGGAGGATGTCTGAGCGGGGGATATCGGTTCTTGTTTCACTTCTGTCTTCACTTCTGTCTTCACTTTCTTTTTCTCTTGTGAGGAAGAAGGGGTGGCCATCATCTTTTTAATCCATCCAATTCTGGAGGTAGGTGGTGTTGTTAACTTGCGTACTTTTTCTGGTAGAGTTTGAAACCCTTCTTCTTCTTCTTCTTTTCCTTTTTCTGTCTTGGTCACGGGTACTGGTGGTACTGGTACTGGTACTGGTGATGGTGCTGGACTTTTCATCAAGGTCTTAAAATCTTTTAAAGTGGGTAGAGCTGTTTCGTCTAAAGCTTTCTGGTGAAAGAGTTGTAGTCGTTGCAAGAGTTGACCGTACTTTTGCGATTTTTCTGTTTCCGACAAATCTTGGCGCTCCATCAAGGATTGCAATTCGTGTTGTAACTGGGACATCTCGCTCAAATTGGGATTGGGAGGTAAATGCGGGGTGCGTTGTTCTTGCCACCGATGGTATTCCATCCATCGTTTGTAAGGCACTAAAGCTAGTTTTCGTCCTTCCATGGGGTTGTCAGGGGTGAATTCTGAGATCTTGGGACTTCCGAAGGCCTTTTTATCTTGCTCCCACCAGTCCTCCCAACATGGTTCCCAAGACTCCTTTCAGTATGGGGCCTAACAAGAGAGGTAAAATGCCTCCACGTTGGACCAACATCTTCTTTTTTTGACGAATGGGAATTTTCTTTTGAACCATTTTCCGAAGAACGTGACGATGTTTGCCTAAGCATTGTTTCTGGTGTTTGGACAAAGGGATCGTGCCTTTCAAAACGTTCAAACAACATTCGCACACGGTATCGATGACCTCTTTGGAGGCTGTTTGAATGAGTTTTTTTCGTAGGGGTGGAGAAGCTTTGGACAGGACAGATAACAGGTCCCCATGTTTGGCTAAACGTGGTGGTAGTCCTTTCCTTTTCTTTCCTTGGGGTTTTCTGGAGGGTGACATCTTTGAGTCTTTAGGAGCACCTAAAAACACTGATACCCTACTCGGTCACAGGCCTTTTTTTATACTGGAACGCGTCGCCACTGATTGTCTTTACGTTTTATCAGTTTGAGGACAGGCATGACACGTCGTGCAGGGGTACGTAACGGACTAAATCGAGCCAGTTCTTGCTTGGACAAATCCAGTAAACTTTGTAACATGCCCGATCTTTCTTGGACTTTGATTTTGGGAGAAGGTACTTTGTGAGCAGCAGCCACTGCCGCTAAATTGGAGGGTCCTGCCACTGGGGAAGTTCTTTTGGGGGTCATCAACGGAGATGTTCTTGGTGTGATCAACGTCTCCAAGTACTCTTCAGTTCTGGGTGTCATCAACGGAGAAGTGGATGAACGTGAGGATGCCGGAGACGCAGTCACTGCCGTGGCAGGTCGTGGTTTGCGAGTGTAAGGTTGCGTCCTGGCCGAAGTGCCTCTCTTGCGACTAGTTTTCTTCTGTGGACTTTTCTTTTTCTGAGGACTTTTTCTCTGTTTCTTTTTCTGGGGGCTTCTTTTCTTTTTCCGGGGTGGTGGTGTCTGGTAAGAGGAGGGTCCTGCCACTGGAGAAGTTATTCTTCTTGGGGACTTGGTCTTTTTCTTTTTCTTCTTAGGGCTTCGTTGGACTTTTGTCTTGGGGATAACTTTGGGGGCATTAGGATCCCATCTTAAGAGTGAGCGAATGATGACCCCTCCTAGAGTACCGCTCCCTCCAGGTTTCAAAATGATTTGTTTTTTGGTTTGAGTGTCGATGCGGGGATCGGCCAGTTGGACCAAAGCGACTTTGTTTCGATCGAAAAAGCGTTGGGTTTGATGAGGAATCTGAATGATTCCTTGGAGTAATTGACGTGCCGTCACCGTGAACCATCGTAAGACTTCTTTGAGACTAGCTTCTAAGACACGGGCTCGTGTTTGTGGATCTTTTTCTCGACTGATGCCATACAAGGCACGAATCAATTTGACGGGAAGATGCGACTGAAGGGACGTCATGTTCACACTGTGTGAGACAGACGAAAAAGGGTCTGAGGTTTTTATAGATTTTTTTTCATGGGGAGTGAAATGAAGTCGAGGACGGAGACGTGTACAGGACAGGCCCTCCGTCTTGGCACCAGTGGTGAAACAAGTGGGTACGAAATCGCAAATCCTCGGGGGTCGTAGGTTTCAAATCGACGAGTAAATAGGCGTGTGGCGTTTGAGTGGCATCGTCGTACGCCTGAGTCAGCCAAGGCGTTCCTAACTGTTTGGCTAAGACTTGCACTTGCGATTTATCTCGAGGGCTTTTAAATAAGACCACGTAATGCGCATTGAGACTAATGGTGCGATGGGCTTTACTTTGTTGAAACAAATTTTGGGTGATGTAAACGACACTGGCATTACGGTGATGCCCTTTGCGCGTGAACCACAATTTAATTTCTTCTTCGTCTTGTCCTAACATGTCGTCAAAAATGACCAAATGGGTTAGACGGGAGTCAGAGACGATGCCGTCGTCTTCATTAGGAATGCCTTCCACAAACACGATGGAATCGCCTTGACTTTCTCGCAAGAGGTTGTACGCCGATTGCCACTCTTTGTAACACCACACGATCCGTTGAGGGGGCCGATCGATCAAATGATGTTTATGTTCGATCAAACGTTTGACGAATTCGGTTTTGCCAGAACCGCTAGGTCCAGCAATGAGCATGTTAAAGGGATGGCGAAGATACAAAGCCTCCCAACTGGCACGATCTAAGTGTTCGTCGATGACTTTGACAGTAGAGGAAGAGGGAGCAGAGACAGCAGAGGTAGCCATGGTGTGAGAAAAGTCACTTGTGACACGAAAAAACAAACAAGACAAGAGTTTATATACTTTTTTCAGAACACGTTTATTGAATGTTTTTTTCAAACATGAATACGAAAGACAAAAATGCATAAAAGCCAAAGGCTTAAGTACAAGAATAAGAGGCACATGATAACGATGAACGTGGAATAAAAACAAGTGTCTGTACAACAATCACATGTTTTGGGTAATGTTCTAACCAGTTCAACAGGGGGTAAGGTCACACAAGTGTCCTCCCGAAAGGGTCTTTCAGGCCTGTCCACGACAGTCCTGTCCTGGGTGACGGGTTCTTCTTCTGGCACCGTCACTAACACGGGTTGAAAAGTAACTTTTTTCCTTGAACAACTCTCGTGCATACTGGGCCACTTCTTGGGTCCAAGCCTCAAAATCCCATTGTTTCCAGGCACGGACATCTGTCCAATGGGGATGTAAGTCACAAGCTACACACACATCGTCATACACGTCTTGGGTAGCTAAAAGTTGACGAATCTTTTTTTCCTGTTGAGGTCGAGAAGTATCCAGATGAAATCGCAAGGCTTTGAGCAAAAGGAGTTTTTCGTGACCATTTAAGGCCATGGAGGTGGTAAATACTGATCGTAAAGAGTCCACAAAGAATCGGCTGGTAAACGAAATCCCAGAAAACAAGTCACTAAGACACACACCACTTGTCGTCCAAAATTGAATGGATACAGTTCTTGTAATAATTGATGGTAATGATCCACGGTTTGAATATGGTCATTGAGTTCCTTCCACGGAATCTGTTGGATGACATGTGACATAAACCGTGGCATGGCAGCCTGTTTTTATATTCTCTTTTTTTTGGATGCAATACACGTACTTTCTAGCCAGAGATCTTCGTTCTCCAGTAGGGAATCTAAAACTTGCATACTGTAACCGAAACGTCAGAGTTCGTGTAGAAGTTTCGTCTTCCGCTAAGTAGATTCCACGTAAAATATGTTGGTAATCCTTTAACTTGTCTTCCTCAATGTATTGCTGTAGGTGAATCTCGAAGTAACCATAATCATGAACATGTCGATCATTAGCGACCTCAAAGTTTTGAACAATGTCTGACCATTGAAAGAATTTCTGACGAATCAGTTCTCTTATACCATTCAGGTACCAGTGGTTAAAGATCTGGTGACGTATCGGATGCAATTGTTCTTTACGTTTCACTTGTATTTTGACCAGCTCTCGGTAAATGCGTTCTCTCAACTCCACAGGCAAAGCACGAATGTTCTCTTGTAAAGTATCCATGAGCAAATTATTATGGTAAGAAGTTATTTCAATGTCTCGGTCCCACTAAAGGTAAGTAATGACAATTCGGTGACCATCGAGCATGTTCAACGTAGGCCGAATCTTGCGGTTCCCAGTGGTGAAGTGACACACAGCAACTGAAGCACTTGACTTTATCTCCTTCGCCCAAGTAGAAAAATCCGGCTCTGGCTAATTCTTCGGGGGTCGGTCCTCCCAGATACTTTGGCCATTTTCCTTTGAACGATTGAAGACGATTTTCAAAGTCGCAGTATTCCGACAAACGCACAGGGAACGAATATTCGTCTTTCACAGGTTCGTTTCGATGAGGGTTGGGTGACAGGAACAGGAGTTTGCTCAGGGCTGGATGACATCCGTAGGGAGGTAGACGTGAAGGTGAACATTCCCCTTTAAACCCGGTAAAATGTCTAAGAGGACGAGCGGCATCGCTTTCGCATCCCTCAGGTTTGACACGCACAGCATCACTTTCCATGACAGGGGCAGTGAGAACAAAGTTCCCATGATGCTTTACGGCATCGCTCAGGTCACAACGTACAGCATCGGTCCCATCGCAAGGCTCACAATCGCACTCGTCTGCAAACTCCGTTACGCAATTACAATGGTAACCACATGGACAATCGCAGTTTCCTTCCGGACATTTTCCGTCGCAACGCCTGGGTCTTATCCATCCAATATTAGTCACACTAGAGGAAGATACAACCTTTTTACAATCCCCAAACTGAAACGATGTCTTTTTCAAAGTATTCATCTTGTTCGCTCGGTCTTGGTAGTCACAATGAACTATCGATCTTGACCATAGCCCCCTTTTTATACTAGTCGCAATGCAGTCTCCAGCTTGTACATCTTTCCTTTTTTCGTTTTTTATGTCTTGTTTCGGAAGGTACCGTCTCTAAGGTACCGTCAACATTGTACCGTAGTGTGATGGGTGGAAAGGCCATAGAAAGGTAAGGGCAGTGCGGAGACCATCGAGTATGTTCCAGAATAGCTGAATCTTTATAGATACATAGATCCATTCGTAACTTCAGTCCGCAAGCGAAACACTGTACCTCGTATCCCAATCCTGACTCAGGTCCCAAGTAGACAAATCCTGTTCTAGCTAAAACATGCGAAGAAGGTAATCCTTCCCTATCCGTAGGCCATTTCTGAAACGTGTCCAATCGACGGGCACAATCACAATAGTCAGGTAAGAAGACTGAAAAATGGTAGGGTTTGAACTTGGAGTTCTCATCGGGTTTCTCACTCGATTCTTGCTGTGGCGAAGTCATCTTTCTGGTGGGTGGCTATCCTCTTACAACCAATGTTTTATACCAACGTGTCCATACGGTAAGGTGAAATGATTGGGAAGTCGAACTCGCTTCTGGTACACGATTTGATAGACTTTTTCCAAAGGTCGACTGACGATGTGGTGAGTGGGTAAACGTACAATCTTGTTCGGTTGGTAAGTGGTCACTTTAAAGTTTCCATCCTCTCCCGATTGCAAGGCTTCTTTCAATACCCCAAAGTTGACCACTCGACTGGTACGATAATTCAGAGTCAGTCCTTTCACTTTGCACGTCGTGTGCACTTCTCCTTGTTTGTCCCGGTATTCGTAGCCGTAATTTTTGGGACCGCCACTGACGAAACTTAGAATCTTGTCGTCGGGATGTTCGTCTGTCCAGGCTCCTAAACGGTCTCCTTCGATGTTAGGGTGATGTTGAATCGGGTGATGGATGTAAATGCAACTGTCCGTGTCAAAGTACAGGACGCGTTCTTCTAACAGTTCTAAAGCTTCGTACAATTTTAAGCGAGCATGGGCTGTCACGTAAGCCGCAATGATGACATTTCCAAAAGGGTCGTCTTGCACAAAGTCCAGATCTTCTTCGTAATTGACCAAGATCAAATTCTCTCGAACGACGTCCACGTGTTTCATGTATTTGGTTTTGTCGTGAATCATCTGGAAGTAGCGGGAAGGTTCTGTCAAATATTCCGTCTTGGGTAAACACGGTCGTTGTGCCATTTTACCCCACAAGCAATTTAACATCACTTTGGCAAACGATCGCCTGCCTTCGTTTTTCTCGATGTGGTCTAAAGTGATGCCTTCTTGTTCGTAGTATTTCTCTTTGAATTTTATTGGTCTTCGGGAGTGTGACACCAGGAAGGATAGCCGCTGGCTTCTTGCTTCAGTTTCAAAAAGGCATCCACGTAGTCTGCGAAAATGCCTTTCTGCGTGGGGTCACCCTTGTGGTATTGTTGTGTCTTGGGAAAGTGGCAAATTTCGTACACTTCTAACAGTTGGTATCCCATGTCCAGAGCTTTGAACAATTCTACGCTGACCCAGGTTCCCGTCAAGGCCCGTTCTTCCTGGCTGTGATGGCAAGGTTGGTCTTGGTTGCACGTTTCGGCACAAGTACGGCACAAGGGAAACATCAGTTTGCCTTGACAATGGTGAGGTAAGACGGGATGGTATAGGTTCGTAGGAGGCAAAACTTTACACTTGATCAAGCCTTCGTATTGTCGAATGTTTTTCAGGTCGATGTGTTCCGTCAGCAATTGCGGGTGCCCTACAGGAAAGCGACAATATTTGCACACGTAGGGATACAGCGAACACACGTCCAAGTATTTGATTTCTTCTCCTTTCTCTTCGTCGGCTTGGTACAGCAAACAGGTGGCATTGGTCCTTCCTCCGTACAAACTATCCCTCGGGTTCAGCGGGTCCATGAACTGGTAACTTTCCACGAGGCGTTTAAACTCGGGATCGGTTTTCATACGGTGATCGTACTCGTGTTCCCACATTTCCACCACTTGGTATCCTTGCTGTTCTAACTTTAGGCGTCGCTGACAAGTGTCCTGGTACAAGTCTTCCATGGTTCGTTGCAAAAACTGATTTTCAGTGCCACGGTCAGGGTAACAGACGGGACATCCGTGAAATAAGCAACCGTTAAACTCGTACACGATCTTGGGGTTTTCTAAGTCCCAACCATCGACCGAATACGTTCCGATGGTCTTTTCGCCCCCTCCGTTGCGGGCATGCTGAATCCACTTGTCTTCCTTGTCGCACAAGTAATGTAACCAACGTAGGGCTTTGACCGAGTATTGACGTTTGACAAAGTTGGTCGTTTGAGGGCTGATGACAGCCACGGTGTTTTCAGGCATGAATCGTTGTCGATACACTAAGGAACACGCTTTGGCAATGGTACAAGCTTCTTTCAAAGGATCGACCCCTCCGTGTTCCATGAACAGTTCTCGAAATTTTCCACAGCAACGCCGTAAAATGTCCACGTCGGAACGACAATACTTTAGCATTTCTTCCTGAAAGTCGAAGGGGTCCGAGGCGTGAATCTGGTACCAAGCGTAGAAAGCTTCTCGTTGTTCGGTACGCATGTTGTCGGGGTCGTAATAGTGAGCCTCGGGTAAATGGGGTAGAACGGCGTGTTGATTGGCTTCCGTATTGAAAAAGTGTGGAAAGTACCCTTTAGCCATTTCTGTCATTCCAAACGTTTTAGGCATTCGACTCAAAGGCATGGCCAAATAGCTCATCGAATTTTTAAACTGTACTTGTCCCACTTGCATGAAAATGATTTTGGCTCCGTTCAAAGTCACTTTAGGACGCTCGGTGCCTTGTTCCGTATAGTATCTGAGAAGAAACTGTCCATCGTATCCGGAGAAATTGTGAGCCATCACCGTGGGATGACGATGACAATCTCCGTAACGTTCGATGTCCTCTTGGCTCCATGTCTTGTCGACGGGGTCTAAAACCCATTGGGCAAAATCGGCTAACGTGTTCGGTCCCCGAAAGATTTTTTCACGCCCTCCAGGAATCTTGCTGCAGTGAGGGCAATGACTGAAGATAGGTTCTTGAATGCACTTCTCGCACGCTCGATGAGCCACGCAAAAATTAGGAATGTGAATGCCGGTCTCTTGCATGCATTCGAAATCGAAAAAGATGAAATTGCCTTTCTTCTTGTGACCGTCCTCTTTCTCTGGTGGGGGTTGGTATTTCTGCACGTAACATTCGTGTTCCAAGTCCACGATGTGGTGACAAATGTGACATTTTTTCTTTCCTGAACATACGTGTGCCTTGGTATTATTGGTACGTATGCCTTGTCCACACGTAGGGCACAATCTCAGGAGTTGACAAGCGCATTTCTTCTGTGAACCTTGCGTCTTCAAATGTTGTTGGTAACAGGTAGGGCTGACAAACGTGCGCAGACAAGTGGAACAAGGCACTGGTTCTTCGCTCAGACAGGGTGGAGAGGCCAAACATCCTGAGCATTTCCATCCACAATGTTTGTGTTGCTCTCGATTATTATAACCATAGTCACATTTCTCACAGTAATATCTGTATCCCAGGAATCCAGTGATACTGGTAATGGTATCGAAATGGTCATCTTGATGATAAAGGTGAATGTATTTTCCGTCCTTAAAATCTTGGCCTCGAAACAATAGAGGCCCGCGCATTTCTTGAGGGTGCACTTTCAAGGTGTATCGTGGAGCTAGGACATCTTGCAATTTTTGCATCTCGGGAATGCCACAGGGTGTGTCTTTGGGCAGTCCGGCTTGTTGTAACAGGAGTTCTGCTTCGTTTCGTTGTTTGGCTCGGTCGGAACGTTGAATAGTGTTCCAGGTTCTTTTCCATTCTACCGTGTCGTTCTTGTTGGCATAGGTTCGTCCCACCACGATGGCACGGGCTAAACACATCTGGTCATGAGGGTTGTTAATTCGGACGAGACTCGTTTTGGTGTTGCGAAGGTCGTCCACCAATAACATCTTTTTGCGTCCTGTCCCTTGAGGAGGAGAGACGTGGGTCATGTCCAGTGTGGCTTTACCATCGGTGATGTCAAACTGATCATTAGATTGTTGTACGTGTTGAATCTTGTCCATGACTTTGGAAGCAGTCAATTCTGCAGGGGTGCTAAACTCGATCCAAACAGAGGATTTCAAACCGTCGTGTTGTATGGAAAGTCTCAAGCGATCGTCTTCTTTGGGTTGACATTGTCGCTTGAGTGCAGTGAGCAAAGAATCCCACACCTCAGTGATGAACACTTCTGCTTTCTCTAACGGCACTTCAGCCTTGAAATCTTTAAACTTCACCGTGTATTTGTAAGCCGTGGTTCTAAATTTTCTAGAGGAGCGCTTTTCCGTCTCTCGAATGGAATAGTAATTTTCAGGGTTAACTAAGGGTGGTGAACTTGGTTTAGAGGGTTCGGATTCTGGTTCACTCATGTCCTCTTCAAAATCACTGGCATGAATTTGTGCCAAGATTTCAGCCCTGGTACGAGGCGATAGATCACGTTTCTGCCTCTTACTTTCTTCTTCTTTCTTCTCGAATGAATGGGATCGTTTCATCTTGAAAGCAAAAAGTCAAATGACTCAAGTTCAAACACCATAAACTACTTTATAGTCATAGCAGACCAGCGTATATAAAAGGGTGTGTGTCTTGTCCTTTCACTATTCATTTCACTCTCAAGCCGAGCACAACGATGGAAGAGACTAACCAGATGGAACGTTTCGTCAGAGCTTTGCGAGGGGTCATTAGAAAATTCTCTTCAGACCAGCCTACGGACTACTCTCCTTCCTTTAGAGATAAAAGTCAAGATACTTGCTATATCTGTCAGAAGAAAGGGCATTGGTCTTCAGAGTGTCCAGACCGTCAAAAAAGAAAAAAAAAACAGGGGATAAAAAAGACAAAAGTCAAGATACCTGTTATTATTGTAAAGAAAAAGGACATTGGTCTCCAGATTGCCCAAAAAAGAAACAAGAGGAGTCAGAAGAAAAGAGGAATTCTTCAGAAGAAGAGAGGGATTCTTCAGAGGAAGAGAGGGATTCTTCTGAGGAAGAAAGAAGACAGGTGAAGAAAAAGAAACAGGAGAAAAAAAGAAGGGAAGAAAGCGAGGAGGAAGAAGAGGAAAAGAGTGTGACGGTGAAGAAATTCAAAAAACAGAGAGACTAAACAAGGAGAAAAGAAGAAATCAATGAACTTTTTATTAAAGTGTTGTGTTGTGAATTGTGAATTGGATTGTAAAAAAATGGAGAAAAGAATAAATGAATGATATAAGGTAAGTGTCTTTGAGTTGTGATTTTAAAATAAGAAGCTACACTCACGCACTCATACACAGACACGTACTATAAGGGTAAAATGGGTGAGTTTTTTTTTGAGTTATTGGCAAATTGAAATTGTATTTCTTTTCGAGAAATGTGGGTGGCCCTGAAAAGGGCCTTTTTTCTTTATGGTGAAGGGGTGAGTTTAAGCAATCAACTTTAACTGCCTTAAGCCTTTGCCACGGCCAAGGCCTACTTCTGGACTGCGTAATGATGATGATAATGATTGGGTTGAAATCACTAAGGGTGGTACGGTAGGCTTAGTCACAGGGTTGACGTGTTTAGCTCGGGAAGGTCGTATTCTCTTCGGTCGTAATAAAGAAGTCTGATACATTTGTTTCAGACTTCTTAACTCCGCTAAAATGTCCAACAGTACCGTGACCGTTTGATTTTCACCCTCTTGTTTCTTTGCTGCTACTTCTTCTTGCTGTTGTTTTTTTCTTACCTCTTCTTCTTGTTGCTGTTGCTGTAGGAGAAAAGCCTGTTCCGCTTCCTTTTGTCGTTGTATAAATTTCTCCAATTCTTCTTTCTGTCTCTGTCTAAAATTCTCCACTTGCGGTAATGAAGAAAGTAACGAAGGTTCCGGAACAAATTCTTGCGAGGAGAGAAAATCCACAAAATCCCAATTCACCTCTTCTGAAAGTAAGTCCGGGTTCCCTTGGGCAGTCTCCCCTGCTGGTGCACCCCACTGGATCGTTTTCTGAGTTTCCGTCATGTTGAATCACTGTCGCATAGATTGACTGCACACAAGCGCTAGCGAATCTATATTGACTACGTGACGTCACAGACTGCTCTCTTCGGATTGGATGCGAGCTGACTGAATTCTGTAACGCGTGTTCGGATTGGTGAATGAACTCAATCCGTTTCAATCCTTTCTGTCCCTATAAATAAGCGCAGTTCACTGCATTGATTAACCTATTCTCGGAGCCTCAACATGTGGACCGACGTTGAATCTTCAACCCTTGTGTCAACAATGATGTTCAGGACGGACATGCTCATGTATGTCCGATCCAAGTGGACCGTTGTCCACAGGACCAACAGCAGCCTGTGGATAAGAAGAGTCTATATAGAGAGACAAGGTTGCCTCAAGAGGACTCTGATGTATGGCCCTGCTGTAAGACGAAGTTTGAGGAAAAGAAGATGTCGCAAATGCCCTTTATGTTAAGGGCATATTAACATAAACCAAAGGCCCTTTTCAGGGCCAGCCATATATCTCGAAAAGAGATAGCCTTTCCATTGCCTACCCCTTTTTTAAAAAAATTTTTTTAAAATTTAAAGAAAAAATCCCATGTTAAATTCCCCTTGTACATAGAGTGGCCCACGATTTATTGCCATGTTAAATTCCCCTTGTACGTAGAGTGGCCCACGATTTTTTGCCATGTTAAATTTCCATTGTACGTAGAGTGGCCCAGGGGCCCCTGTAATGCTAATTCCCATTGTACGTAGGGTGGCCCCTTTCATTACTGCTGGGTACCTGCAAATAACATGCAAGTGACAATGAATAAGCTGTCTTCTTTAGCTGGTAATAAGAATCGCAAAAAAAAATATTACGTACAGTTTTACATCCTGAATTTCTTTTTTTTAGTTCTGCAAATCCGAATTACATGAGCCCATGTCATGGGCTCCCAAGTTTGATTACATATTTCAAAATTGTACTGTAATTTCGACTAAATTCCAAGTGCAATTACATCCTCCTTACTGCACTCAAAATGACATAAACATTAAATTCCATAGCGTCTTTTTCATAATTGCAATTGACAGACTTCATATTTTCCCCACATTATGATTTCAGATATTCAATGGCAGAACAGAAACACGCTTACAGATGTCAACATGCTTCTCCTTCACTAATTCAATCCGATGTACTGCATGTAGAATTTGCACAGACGAATCAAGTCCATAATCACAAAATTTCGTAGAATCGACAAAAATACCAAAATCTATTAATTCCAGATTAAATGGAAAAGTTGTTGCAATGCGCATTAATTTACAATATGAATCTAAATTTCAGTTAAAAGTAGACCAAAACGCCATTTTCTTTAAAAAGTTATGTCTAACGCGCGACTAAGTTCAAATTTATCTGGGCGGAGTTTTGTGTGCATTAATAATGTTGTTGTGTAATGATGAATCTGCGATTGTGTATTTAGTTTGGAATACGGCATACATTTGGTTACTTTCTTGTAGTGTGTTTTGTTTGTATAATTAAGCCTTAGGTAGAATAAGAAAAAATGAGAATATAATAAGAAGGTCATTGTATTTGTATGTCGTTTTGTCAGATGGATATACTGTACTCCCAGGGTCGTGCAGAATTCCATCCGAAAAAACTCATTCATATTTTCCCATACAAATGCAGTAACCTATAAATCCAGATTAGCCTATACAATTCTTGCGCAGTATTCTCTTTACTGATTAGTTGCGATCGATGGAATTTTCCTAACCCCGCCTGTTATAACTTTTTGTCTTTATTATTACTTATATACATTTTGGCGGACATTTTTTCGAATCTATTGCTCAAAAGGAATGGGTGTGGGGATCACGTCTATCCGAAGATGATCAATTTACCCCTCGGGTGCTCTTTACGCCATGCTTGGCATAGAATAGGCTGACATGTGCCGCAAACGACAAAACAGTATATTGAAAAAATGAGGGTATTGGTCAATTAAGAGGGGTGGGCGGTATACATGTAACATGGAATCCACCCTATCTACAAGCGTGGTTTAAATGTTAACTTTTAGGATTTTTTTAATTTAAAGACGAAACAAACAAAAAATAAAATTTAATTGTGATGTAAATCCTACTCTAAATTTAACAAATGTGTCCATGTCAACTGTGGTCTATTGTTGCATCAAATAATCACGAAGATATCCGATCACAAATACATTGCAGTATATCAGGAATTTCTTTAACCAGTAATCATCTCTTCATATCAATATCCAACAAATGGAATGCTTATGATAGTGAAACTGACACTCTTTAGGTGTGAACATTGAACATTGATCGTTTAACATAACCCAAGTGGAATTATGTGAAATCACAGGGGATTTCCTTTGTATTCTGTGTTGGAAAATGATGTATTCTGTATCAAATGTTCTATTTATTCGAAAGGACAGTTTTTCTTTGATTGATATATTTTTTAAATACATTTTTAAAATCTAATAGTTATAAAACAGCGAGTATTTTTTTACAAGCACCAAATAAATAGTGCAATATCTAAGTTAGAATGAACGAAATTATTTATTCTCCTTTCTCTGTAAACTATCTACATTACAACAAAAAACATTGATACAGTATTGAAGCCTGTTGGACGTAACTAACATACGAGTAACATCAGCTTACGGTAGAGGTATGCCTAACCCCCAAGGAAATACCGCCAAGGGGCATTTGGCGATAGAAAAAAAGATTAGATTGGAGTTGTTGGTCGAATATGAAACAAAAACGGTTGTGGGAATGCGTGTAAGACAGCAAAAGAATTTATGTGGGGGTCATACTAATGAATCTGAGTCTGCCTTAAACCGCGAACGGTCCGATCGTGACATGGAAAGCTCTGCGCTCTGAGTAAAACAAAAAATTTTAACTGGTGGATCGCTAGCGATCTGAAAACACGGTATGGTGGATCGTTGAGCAGTCTGGATACTAATAAAGTATCTTTTTTTTTTACCTGGTGAAACATTATATGGTGGACCGTTGCGACCATACGGTGGACCGTTTCACGGTCGAGACGCTCGCATCTAGGGTCTGTCTCGCACATACAAACTCAGTGAAATCTCTTGTAAATTTTGATTTATTTGTCAGTCTCAAAGGTATCCGTGATCATTATGGATTATGACCTCATAAGAAAACGAAATTAGCAACCACTGATCCAATCAAATTGCCAGGAGGACCTCAGGGGTAAACGAATAAAGAATATATCCTTGTTGAGCCTGTTTGGATTTTCCAAGATCTGCTTGATAACTGACATCCACGGAATCACAGACTAGGTTCACAGACACCGTCGATGTGATATCGACGATGCCCGGTGATATATGTCGTCCTGAATCTTCAACGCCATTGTTGTGTTTGAGTATAAAACGAGGGAATGGTATTTTCTCCATGCCTCGATGATTGCTGAAAGGTACTCGTCGATGATGTCGCTGAAGTTTTTTTCTCAGCCTCGATGTCAAATCCTGGTAGCTTAAAGACCGTTGCTAACTCGGCGATCCTGATTGTATTGTGATCAAGAAACGACTCTGCGTACAATGATGTGTCTCCTCGTTAAATCAGATGAGTAACCAATTCTAAAATAATTTCGCGATAACGATCAACGTGAGCCCTTTCTTTGTTTCGCTGTGATATTGTTGCAGTGATCTGCAGTCGTAGGTATTCATTGACGTAGCTGGAAAAGAGTTGCAGTAAGCCGCCGACAACACGTCATGGTTATCATTGGCCCTATTGAGACTAAACTAAAATCATCAGAGTAGCCGTTCCATTTTCAAGTGACTCGTTTCCTCGAGTCTTGATCACATGCTTTATTCTAAAACTTTTTGTTATGTTTTTGTAACTCATGATCGTTAACAGATCCTGAAACAGGTTCGTTACGAAGGTCTGCCATTCGATTTTTTTTATTCAGTGGTCATTGAAGTCATTGCTTATTGTTTGTCCAAGTGCATCATGTTTCTGATGTCCTTTCTCTGTAGATTTTAAAACTAAAATCTCTTGGCCCGATTAAAGATATTTAAAATGAAAAACACACTTTAGTCATACCATGGAAATCTATCACGTTCTCTTCTGTATCTTTAATGCTGATCTTCGGCCTTTTTATGGTTCATCTTTTCAGTTGTTTTTATGGACTATTTGAAGCATATGAAATAAACTAAGTGCGAAAAACTGTTTTCAGGCCAGGCTTTGATCAAATAAGAATAGGTGTTATATATTTTACATATGTTAGATATAATATAAATAAAACTATCATATAGGTTAGATAATTTTTAATTCGTACTCTACGAAGATTCGAACCCAGGTCCATAGGCATATGGCAGCAATCGCCTTAACTGCACACACCAGCCCATATTCCATCACAATTAATCACTCATCACCAATGTATAACATTAACTCAGCAGCGTCATTTTGAAGTGATTTTACAGAATAATCCGCGAGGATTTATATGAGTGTTAGATGCACTAGTGGTTATAGCGTCCACCTCTAATGCAGGTCGCGGGTTCTAACTTCGGAGTCATATCGAAGACTTATAAAAATAATACTAACAGCTCAGCATTAACAGGTTAGTGTTAGGACTGGTCGGCCTGGTGTAGAATAAAGTGACTGGGTGGGACATGATGCTACATGTATGCGGAATGTTGCCTCAGTGCTAGACATCACTATAAACTGTCACACTGTAGAGAACGTAGCGATATGACTGCAAAATTGTTAAAGCTACGTTAAAAATCCAAAACACACACACACCTTAGTCTTATTCAAGAATTAAGTAAGTTTCAGATGCTTCTCACCAGTGCGACAATAGTAGTAAAGTGGGGCACTATAGGGACAATGGGACTTACCATTAAAAACACTATGTAAATTTAACATGGGGAAAATTGCTGGGTCACTATAGGGACAAGGGAATTTAACATGGGAATAGATTTTGGGTTTGTCTAGGGACAAGGGGAATTGAACATGGGGAATAGAGTTTGGGCTTGTCTAGGGACAAGGGGAATTGAACATGGGAATAGAGTTTGGGCTTGTCTAGGGACAATGGGAATTTAACATGGGAATAGAGTTTGGGTTTGTCTAGGGACAAGGGGAATGGAACAGGGGTCTATAGTGTAGGTCTGTCTAGGGACAATGGGAATTTAACATGGGGAATAGATCGTGGGACTGTCTAGGGACAATGGGAAATTTAACATGGGGAATAGATCGTGGGACTGTCTAGGGACAATGGGAAATTTAACATTACGGAAACCCCTGGGGGATATAGCCTCAAGGGAATTTAACATATGGAAATTGAACATTTTGGGTCTGTATAGCGTCAAGGTGAATTGAACATGGTGGGACTGTCTAGGGACAATGATGGTAGAGGGTCAAACACAACAGAGACAGAAACATACATACACTAGTACAAGCGTGAGATTTATATATAAAGCATTACCAAGACCTGAAATCTTGCTGGGGTGTTCAAAAATTTGCATAATTGTAATGATGCTATAAATAGCTATAATCAAGGAAATGCTCAACGACAAAATGGATGTGACTAAAAGTAACGCTAAAATGACGAAATTGTCCCAGAATTTAAAGGAAAATAAACATATCCCCGAAAATTAAGTTACAATGGTTTAGACTAAAATGGATACAATTAGTAACTACTTACAATATCAACTTGTGTGACGATCGTGGATAAACACCCATGTATCTATTTATAGCTATAATCAGCTGAAATTCATATGAAATCCCACTATCTATTTATAGCTCCAACTTGTGGGTTATTCCTTTGGAAAATCCCACTATCTTTTTATAGCCTCAGCTTGAGTGACGTTCCTGTTTATGAACTCTAATACATCTGTATAGCTACAACATGTGGAAATCCCCAAGTCCATATTTATAGTCTCAAAATTTTCAGCGTCAGTGACGTCACTGTACTGAACACTAGGGGATAAATGTCAACAGTGTTGCAAGTGGCTGACCTGAATACACGCTACTGTAGGTAGGTAGATAGAGTGTATTTGATAGGGATAAAGTGAGTTTTATAGGAACAAACAGAGACCAATACACATACACACACACAACGTACGCGCGCAGACATACGCGCGCACACACACACACACACACTATAAAATGGATAAGATTAGTAACTACTTACAATATCAACTTGTGTAACGATCGTGGATAAATATCTATGTATCTATAATCAGCTGAAATTCATATGAAATGCCACTATCTATTTATAGCTCCAACTTGTGGGCTATTCCTTTGGAAAATCCCACTATCTTTTTATAGCCTCAGCTTGAGTGACGTTCCTGTTTATGAACTCTAGTACATATGTATAGCTACAACCTATGGAAATCCCCAAGTCCATATTTATAGTCTTAAAATTTCCAGCGTCAGTGACGTCACTGTACTGAACACTAGGAGATAAATGTCAACAGTGTTGCAAGTGGCTGACCTGAATACACGCTACTGTAGGTAGGTAGATAGAGTGTATCTGATAGGGATAAAGTGAGTTTTATAGGGACAAACAGAGACCAACACACACACACACACACAACGTACGCGCGCAGACATACGCACACACACGCACACACACACACAGGGGAAAGAGGAAAAAACAAAACCAAACATACTATCCATACAAACGTACGCGAACGCATACAAACCCCAAATATACTATCCACACAACGTCGCTAACGCATTAAAACCCAAATATACTATCCACACAACGTCGCTAACGCGTACCAACCCCACATATACTATCCACACAAGGTCGCTAACGCGTACAAACCCCAAATATACTATCCACACAACGTCGCTAACGCGTACCAACCCCAAATATACTATCCACACAACGTCGCTAACGCGTACAAACCCCAAATATACTATCCACACAACGTCGCTAACGCATACAAACACCAAATATACTATCCACACTCGGGAGGAAGAAGAAAAAAAAAACAAATATACGATCTACACAACACACACACACACACACACACACACACACACACACACACACAGAGGGAAGAGGAAAAAACAAACCCCAAATATACTATCAACACAGAAGGGAGATAATACAAACTCCAAATAAACTATCCACACAAACGTACGCGAACGCATACAAACCCCAAATATACTATCCACACAAACGTACGCAAACGCATACAAACCCCAAAATATACTATCCATACAAACGTACGCGAACACATACAAACCCCAAATATACTATCCACACAAACGTACGCGAACGCATATAAACCCCAAATATACTATCCATACAAACGTACGCGAACGCATACAAACCCCAAATATACTTTCCATACAAACGTACCCGAACGCATACAATTCCCAAATATACTATCCACACAACGTCGCTAACGCGGACAAACCCCAAATATACGATCTACACTCGGGAGGAAGAAGAAAAAAACAACCAAATATACGATCTACACAACGTACGCGAATACACACACACACACACACACACACACACACACACACACACAGGGAAGAGAAAAAACAAACCCCAAATATACTATCCACACAGAAGGGAGATAATACAAACCCCAAATATACTATCTACACATGGAAGAGGAAGAATACAAATCCCATACCTACTATCCACACGGAGGTGAGATGTAAATAAAATAAACCCCATATCTACACTCTACGCAGAGGGAAGAAATAAATAACCCAATATACACTATCCTCAAAGAGGGAAGAGGAAAAAGCCATAATATACTAACCACACACAGGGAAGAAGAAAACCATTATACACTATCCACACGGAGTGAAGAAATAACCCTTTATATATACTATCAACATAGAATGAAGAAAATAACCCATTATATTCCATCAACACAGTGAAGAAGAAAAAGTTTTTTGAAAGCACCTAAGCCCTCACCTGCAATGACCAACTCTGCCAAACACCTACACCCCACCCCACCCCCAACACTACAAAACCCATTTAACCCGTTATTTTATGGCATCAGTGTGTGATTTAGGAAACATCAAGACACAAAATGAATAGACTGACTATTGTTTACCGACTTGCATGCCTAAAGAGCGTGCGTGAAGGAAAACATCCTTTCATTTCAGTTGTAACTAAAACATGTTCCAGAGGGATAGAGATAGGTGAAAGAGCACAATTTCATAAAGTGTGAGTAAAAAACAAATCACGCCATCCTTATTATAGAATGTCAAGACTAAGAGACACTTACGTTTTCTTTCTGGTCTATTCTCTTTTAGAAGGTAGTATGAAATTTCACATCAGGGCCAACGCATCGGCTCACATTGTCAGTTTTTCCATTTCCATGTCTTTACTGGCACAAGTTCTTCATCATCTTCAATTTCTTCTTCTTCTGAATCTATCTTCTCTGTTTCGTTTTGTTTCTGTTTCTTCTCTTTTCTCGTAGGGCACTCTGAATCCCAGTGTCCTTTCTCCCGACAACGATATTAGATATCTTGACTTTTGTCTCTCTTTCTTAGACGAAGCAGGTATGCTGGAGACAAATACCCATTTACCTTTGCAGATACAGCAAACTTCATTAGCACTTACACACTTTCGTATGACTCTCATCAAATCAACGACCAAAAGAGTAAGTTTTGTTGCCACTTTCGCATGTGAATTATGCTTTCGTATGACTTTTAGCAAATATTTGACCAGCAGGTCGATCTGTGCTGACTCTTCCATCTTCTTGATCGTTTGAGAGTGGAATGAATACTCTGACGCTAAGACACTCTCCCTATATACAGGGACCTCCTGCGTATGAAACCTGGTCAAATGTAATTTTGCAATAAGATGAAACGATTTCATTGAGAAAGTAAAAGGCAATGATGTACCGTATCGCCTCACACAAAACCTGAAGTGTTAGTTCAAATCCGTGTCAGCGATTTCGAAGACGACATAACTGGGCTTTAATCAATGCTCTCCATATATGCCACAAAACCACGAGTCCTGATTCACGCCAGAAGAAATTTCGTTCGGTCCATAAAAAATAGTATCACATCTGCATCAAAAAAATTAAAGATTAACGATAACTAACCAATGAAACCGAATTTAACAAAGGCAATGACATGTGAAGAAATGCCTCTCACTTTGGAAAGGTAGGCGAATGTACTCTGTCATGCACCATCAACTTGAAAAAATTATAAACAGAGAGAAACCTGAATTCAAAATTCAGTTGTTTTTTTTGTTCAAAATTGTTTCGTTTCATTTTTCTTTTTTGGAACAAATCTAATCACTAATATAGAGTGGAAAAGGGAAAATGCACATACAAGCTTTGATATTTCTGAAAAAATGAGGGGATATTCCTAAAGTTCATAACCACCTATATATGTTTGGACTTGTCTGTGACTTATCCACAAAACAAGATGTACATATTTCTGGTCAAGCTGCAAGTGTGTGCGTGTTTTTGAAAATGGTAAAAATTGGATATACAATTTTCTCGTGACACTTATAAAGTGAAGAGTCTGTGCAAGTGTCAAAAGCCAAAGTCATATAAGTTTTGTATTTTGTACGGTTTGCAAAGATTTCCACTTTAGAAAATGTGAAGTATCACAAGTTATTATCACAAACAGAAGTGGAACATAGGGGCTTGCAAGAAAGAAAATAACCCAGACAGTTGGTGTCATCAAGAGTGCTAGAGACGGTACCCGAACTTGCTTGCTTGCTTACTTGAATTAAAGTGATTTTCGCTCTAATGGAGCATGTATCACTGGTTTAATAACGCACCGCGTGATTTTTAATTACTCCTGTGGAAGGAAAGAGAGCCTCATCCCCCAGGCTTTTATGTACTCACAGACTATTTTTAAATTTAGCCACTCAGGTGTAGGACTAACTAGTCCTTAACAACCTGACTGAAAGGCTTTAAACATGAGTGAGAATTGTCTCACCACACACTCATTTTTCTGTCCGAGCGTGGTAAAGGAGGAAAAAGGTGCTCAGCAAGACAGCCATGGATGTTAAGTACTCACCAAAACGCTAGCCCGTACTTATTTCAAATCAAGTCCCGTTTTTGCTAATGGACAATAAAAAGTACCAATAATGTGTTAAGCACATGTGCAATAAGTTCAAATCTAACGAGTCTGTTAAATTTCCTACTTCCTAACATATCTGTCTAATATTAGTACTTAGTGTACATAAAAATAGCCATACTGATCTTATTTAAATTATTATGTCTATGCGACATATGCCAGTTTGGTCACTGTTAGGTTTAAAAAGTTAAGTTTGTTGCGGTGTTCCAATGGGTCAAGTTTGTTTCGAGAATAGTTTAGTCCAGGAGGGATACCAAGTCAAACATAGTTCCCTATTTAATAAAAAGCAATCTTTTGGAGCCCTAAAAAAGGCTGTATGGATAGTATATTTGGGGTTTGTATGCGTTCGCGTACGTTTGTGTGGATAGTATATTTGGGGTTTGTATGCGTTCGCGTACGTTTGTATGGATAGTATATTTTGGGGTTTGTATGCGTTTGCGTACATTTGTGTGGATAGAATATTTGGGGTTTGTATGCGTTCGCGTACGTTTGTGTGGATAGTTTATTTGGAGTTTGTATTATCTCCCTTCTGTGTTGATAGTATATTTGGGGTTTGTTTTTTCCTCTTCCCTCTGTGTGTGTGTGTGTGTGTGTGTGTGTGTGTGTGTGTGTGTTCGCGTACGTTGTGTAGAACGTATATGTCTTTTTTTTTCTTCTTCCTCCCGAGTGTGGATAGTATATTTGGTGTTTATATGCGTTAGCGACGTTGTGTGGATAGTATATTTGGGGTTTTTGATGCGTTAGCGACGTTGTGTGGATAGTATATTTGGGGTTGGTACGCGTTAGCGACCTTGTGTGGATAGTATATTTGGGGTTGGTACGCGTTAGCGACGTTGTGTGGATAGTATATTTGGGTTTTTATGCGTTAGCGACGTTGTGTGGATAGTATATTTGGGGTTTGTATGCGTTAGCGACGTTGTGTGGATAGTATATTTGGGGTTTGTATGCGTTCGCGTACGTTTGTATGGATAGTATGTTTGGTTTTGTTTTTTTCTCTTTCCTCTGTGTGTGTGTGTGCGTATATCTGCGCGCGTACGTTGTTTGTGTGTGTGTGTGTGTGTGTGTGTGTGTATGTCTGTGTGTTGGTCTCTGTTTGTCCCTGTAAAACTCACTTTATCCCTATCAGATACACTCTATCTACCTACCTACAGTAGCGTGTTTTCAGGTCAGCCACTTGCAACACTGTTGACATTTATCCCCTAGTGTTCAGTACAGTGACGTCACTGACGCTGGAAATTTTGAGACTATAAATATGGACTTGGGGATTTCCATAGGTTGTAGCTATACATATGTACTAGAGTTCATAAACAGGAACGTCACTCAAGCTGAGGCTATAAAAAGATAGTGGGATTTTCCAAAGGAATAACCCACAAGTTGGAGCTATAAATAGTTAGTGGGATTTCATATGAATTTCAGCTGATTATAGCTATAAATAGATACATGGGTGTTTATCCACGATCGTCACACAAGTTGATATTGTAAGTAGTTACTAATTGTATCCATTTTAGTCTAAACCATTGTAACTTAGTTTTCGGGGATATGTTTATTTTCCTTTAAATTCTGGGACAATTTCGTCATTTTAGCGTTACTTTTAGTCACATCCATTTTGTCGTTGAGCATTTCCTTGATTATAGCTATTTATAGCATCATTACAATTATGCAAATTTTTGAACACCCCAGCAAGATTTCAGGTCTTGGTAATGCTTTATATATAAATCTCACGCTTGTACTAGTGTATGTATGTCTCTGTCTCTGTTGTGTTTGACCCTCTACCATCATTGTCCCTAGACAGTCCCACCATGTTCAATTCACCTTGACGCTATACGGACCCAAAATGTTCAATTTCCATATGTTAAATTCCCTTGAGGCTATATCCCCCAGGGGTTTCCGTAATGTTAAATTTCCCATTGTCTCTAGACAGTCCCACGATCTATTCCCCATGTTAAATTTCCCATTGTCCCTAGACAGTCCCACGATCTATTCCCCATGTTAAATTCCCATTGTCCCTAGACAGACCCACACTATAGTCCCCTGTTCCATTCCCTTTGTCCCTAGACAAACCCAAACTCTATTCCCATGTTAAATTCCCATTGTCCCTAGACAAGCCCAAACTCTATTCCCATGTTCAATTCCCCTTGTCCCTAGACAGACCCAAACTCTATTCCCCATGTTCAATTCCCCTTGTCCCTAGACAAGCCCAAGCTCTATTCCCCATGTTCAATTCCCCTTGTCCCTAGACAAACCCAAAATCTATTCCCATGTTAAATTCCCTTGTCCCTATAGTGACCCAGCAATTTTCCCCATGTTAAATTTACATAGTCCCTATAGTGACCCAGGGGTGTTTTTAATGGTAAGTCCCATTGTCCCTATAGTGCCCCACTTTACTACTGACAATAACTGGTTCTTAATGTGAAATTAAGAGCTTAAATTTGCCAGGCAGTTTTGCAAAGCACAAATGTATATTAAAGTTTGGCGATGAAATTAAAGAAACGTAGCTAATCAAATTTTCACAGAATTCGTCAACAGGGCAAAGACGGGGCAAAAATACCGAATATTATATTCAATTGATGTATTAATTCCAAAATTGTGTTGGTGATGTATTTTGCTTTGTTCCACCCGTGCAGTAAAGTCCTTTAAGTGCATATAAAATACCTTTTCGTACTCGTAACAGATGTCAATTGTGGATTCTAATATATATATATATATATATATATATATATATATATATATATATATATATATATATATATATATATATAATTTGCATTGCTTGCTATTTATTTATTTTTTTTATTTTGTTGGACTTGACCTTGTGCAAAATTGAGTTCATTTCTGCTTGACCTAAATTGACTTTTTTTTGTCGTAAATAACACATAGCTATACTATTCTCTGTGTGTATAGGTTTAAAATCAGAATTATTAATAAAATAAATATGCTTTTTTGGGTCTAGATCTAGGTTTTGTAATTTACTTAGTGTATTTGATATAGTCCAGGTTCTGGTTCCTACACATAGCTAATTTTCTATTTTGCAAACATCAGGATCTTTCTAGAAGGCTGTTTTCCATTAGGTTTTTCGTGGTTTTTTTTATTATATAGAAAATGCTAATTGTGACCTAAGATCAAGTAGAGAACTATTTAATCTTGTAAATGAGGGGATTTTTAATTCGTGCTTTAAATTCTAGCACAATCATGTTGTATTATTTTTAGGGCTGGAGTCTGTTTTCTTGAACTTATTGAATTCAAGTGATTTTTATCTCAGGAAATAAAAGTGCTCTGATAAAATTCTTGGATAGAGACATTCACTGGACCTGGGGCTAATATTATTATTGTCTCTATCACGTTCTAAATGCAAAATAAAAATATAACAATGGAATCTTTTAGTTGTTCTTGCTACGAGGAAAGCAGTCGTATACACACACACACACACACACACACACACACACACATTCCGAGGTCAGGTTGAAATTTGCTAAGTTTCTGAAACTAACAAATTATTCGTCAGCCAAGTGTTGTGACCACTATTGAATAGATCCAAGTTTGAATATATCAATTGATTGAATGGACTGGTTTTAAATTGGTTTTTGAACTATCCGGAATCAGTTTCAATTTTGTAAAGCACAGTCAAGTTTTGAACGGGCGGTTCCGGTAAGATTTATGCAGACGACGTTGAAAAGTTTATCTTTTCAGAAATCTAACTTACGAAATATGAAAAGTAATACACAGGTCATTATTTAGATCGTTACATTTACTAAGTGAAAATTTGTGAAACAAGGTTTTCTGGAATATGTATATTCTGTTAAATCTATGAATTCTGATCAATTTAATGCGCAAATACTTAATGGCAGTGCAAACCAAGTCGTAAAATTGTTAACGTATTTTTTTATATTTATATTATGATTTAATCTTTAAAACGTTTGTTATTGATTGTAATACACTGTAATAGGGGAGACAGCTTTTAACAAGCTTCCAGCTTTCTACTGAATCCCGATATAGATTATATTGTTATAAATGATCCATGAAAATGTTTCTTTGAATAAAAACTGATTAAACAAACACAAAACCGGACAAAGTGTAATAAAGACTTTTTCACAAATACAGTGACCTCTTCGGATCTGTCCAGATAATTTCATCCGGTTTCACTCAATACAGAATAGGAATAGCATAAATAGGAAGAAAAAAAAACCCGCAAAAGTTACAAATTACCAAACAGTGCTTTAAGCTTTGAACAAGACAGGATATCATCAGACCGTATGCATTGATTTTTGAGAAAGATTGGTGCATTTGTCTACCATAGTATAGTTTTTTGTTGCAAAAATCCATTTGTGACAATATCAAACCATCCTTTTTTTTAATAATTAACTATCTATCAAAAATACATCACACCTCCAGCACATTGTCCATTTTTGACTGAATAAATTTGATCAAAGATATATTGATCAGGAAGCCAAGACCGGACTTTACAAATTTGACTTGAGTTTTCAGACATTTCAGGATGTTAATTTTATTAGTTATAAAGACTATAAATTAGTCATAACATTTTGCTCACATGATTAATGCAATGTATACATTTCGCTTACCTGATTAATGCAATGTATACATTTTAGCTTCTTTAACTTTACTAGATATTGTTGAATGCAATACTGGAGACTATAGTTCATTCTGCAAAGTATTGCAAATGATATTCATGTCTGTAGCTTAGTGAATTTTCAGGTTAGCATAATTAAATGTAACTAAAAGTATTCAACACCATTCGAATTGACTTAGAGTGTAATGCATCTTATTAAATACATGCTAAAACAGGGTGGTCTGTTGACATCAATTTTTGTTATGACACCATGACCTGTGGAAAAGTCAATTTGTTTATTAATGAGTGATCAGCTTTCCTATTTGGCCATAATAGTTACCTCCCATTTATATCTGTGCAGTATCAAATATGGACTCTTCCAGAATTCAGTATGAACATGGCAGGTTACATGTACATAGACCATTCTTTTATCAACATGTTTTGAATGAACAGTGTTGCACTGAATATTAGCATAAATTATGTTTAAATCATGCGTGAAGTAAATTCAGTAATTTTAAGTACATTTTGAGATGCTAATGTGGAAATTCACTGAGAAACAGACATGGATATAATTTGTGATGCTGTGCTGAATAAACTATTGTTTCAGAATTCCTGAAGATTTGACAAACATTTCTTAAGAATTTTCCCCAAAATAGAGTATTAGTGAGAATTATCTTTTATAATCATGATTATGATGAATTACACACAGAATTACAACAAAACATAATTAAAATGAGTCTTACTCCAACCCATGTATTTCTGCATAAGTAGGTTGAGGATTTCTCTGAAAATAAGCAGTGAACCTTTTTTTTATATAAAGATAAATATCTTTTTGTCTTGGATATGAAATCTATATTTCCATTGCAACATTCTTTTGCAATATGTCTTTGATTTAATATTTGCTGTAAAATGTAGATCTAGTTGTCCAGGTACTGTAGAATTGAGAATTCAGGGTACAAATGAAGGAGACACCAGCAGATGGGGGTAATTGTATGTTTTCATATAGCTACTTCACTTCACTTCTGTAGGAGGATGTGTCTGCAGTGATGCATATGCCTTTAGACATTTCTTCAGACTGAAATTCATATATATTTGCCTTCATATATTCTGATAACAATGCATGATCTTTTATATTTAGAAGATGTGTCAGACCATCACAGCTAGTAACCCTTAGTCTGAGATAGACCTTAGGGTTCTGCAGGGAGTGTTTTGGATGGAGCCTAAAAAGTCCAGGAGTGACCTGTTTAGTAAAAAGCATAAAGTTAGATTTGCAGATTGTTCTAGGAAAGAGCCAACAAGTACTGCTGTCCCACTTAGTAAATCAATGGATAACCTGGAAAAAGACACCATTCCAATTTCCGATGGATTGGAAAATAATGCAAAGACCACAAAACAGGTAGAGCATGAGGATAAGATAGATACTGATATATTTAGTAGGAAGAAGAATACAACAACAAGCCAACATTCAGAGCCAGCAGCAATTGGAGGTGATGTAAACAGAACCTGGCCTGGATACTGTAGCCCCAATAGGGACATATTGGAGTCCTCACAAGGACAGTTTTCTCATTTTTCAAATAGGTCACCAACTGCTGGAGGTATTTCCATTCAGAGACCAGTTGTAGGTAAAGTCCAGGTTGTTCCTACTCAAACAAGCCCGGTTAGTTCAACTGCTGTAAAGCAAAATCTTTTTTCAGCAGTTTCAGCTTTCAAGCCTTTCCACAAGTACCAGGACTCTCAAAAAGAGCAGACTAAGGATAAGGATAAAAAGCAAGGAAAACCATCTGTTGCTTTTGATGTATCACCTTTTCAGGATAAGTCAGAAAGAACAAGAACTGTTGAGAGCAGCTTGAAGACAGAACATAAACATGAGCAACAGATAAAGAGGTTTAATAATCTGTCTCCAAGATGCACATCACCAAGAAATGGTGTTCAAAATTCAGGGAGAATCATGATGAAAGATATCAAGGAACTAAATTCTCCTATAGATAAAGGAGAGTTAAGGCATGTTGAAGAAACTATGAAGTCAGGACTCCCAAGGTGCAATGTTTTAGGAATCAAAAAACACATTGCCACTGAAAAGTGTCACAACATGCATTTGGAATCTAGGCCAAATCTTGATCATCTGTATGAATGTTCCCAGACACCAGCAGTGGTTTGTAAACTTGAAAATATGAAGGACATAGAGCATGAGAGACAGAGAAGTTATGAAGATTATAAAAAGCCAGGAGGTCAATACTATTTGAGTCATGGTCAGGACAACGTGAGACAAGAAACATGTATGAATATACCGCATGAAAAACATCAGCATTTTCAATCTCAGGGAGCACAGCCAGTAATTACTAATAACTTTGATCAGGATCTTACAGCACCATATGATACTCAGATTGCAACCCAAGAAAGGTTGGACAACTCTGAAGAGTCTAGAAATCTAAATTTTAGAGCTAAGTTTCCAGACTATGAAAGAACATTTTTGGGAGTGGATCAATATAGGCAAAGCAGCACAGACTATCAGCAAAAGGATGATTCAAACATTGACCACAGTAGAGTTGGACATACAGCAGCATTTGTGGATAGATCTAAAGATTCTTCCCAGCATCTCAGAAACCTTCAAGCAGCACCTTCTCATTATGATCATGAAAAACATAGATACATTACAGATCAAAGATCCATTCATGCAAAGGATATAGAACCAATTGGAATCATCAATACAATTGGTTTTTCAGGTTTATCATTGCATATGCCAAGAATATCTTCTCCTATGCACGAAGAAACACTGCCAATCATGGACACAAAGACCAGACAAGCTGCTACATTCCAGAGACAGGATGCATTGCCACAGACTGATACATGGAGAATGAATGCTAGTTTGGTGAGAAGGGAAGCTCCCAGTGACAGTGATGGCTCTAGTGTAACTCATTCTCATGCTACCAACAGCTTGACTTTGTCACCACGCCGACAGTCACAGCCTCAGGAGCAGTTATTTGCAGGGTATGTCAACGAAGCTCAGGGCAGTTGCAACAGGTATGGGATGAGATACTGTAAATCACACATATTTATCAGGTATGAAATGTACACTAGTTTAGGGTGGAAATGAAATCAGTAAATAATATTTGTCACATTAAAGACTATGATGCAGTTGATGCATTGTTGGTTCTCTAATAAGTATTTAGGTAATTATATATTCATCAAAATATTAGAATATTTTTTGATACCTTCTCTCATATGTTAAGGTTCTAAAATACTATGAATTAATTCTTTTTTATGGCTACCAATTTTTGTAGTTGTGTGAAAAGTGACAATGTTGTTGATACACTGGACTTCGTGGATTGTGTCCTTTTATTTTAACAGAAGGGTTATTGTTCTTTGGGTTTTTAAATTTGTGGTTTGTAAAACTGGTACCTGACAAAAAAAAATACATGTAGTAAATTTAGTTTAATGATTTACAGTTATCTCATGTGTTATTATTTTGAATGGAATATGACATCTCAGGGAAATTCAGTCACAAAGCCTGTGATTCAGATTAATCTTTGTGCATGATGTTTGAAGAGTACATGTCGTAATACTTTTTCAATGAAATGAATGGGTTGATTTTGTCCTTAATTTTCTGAGTCTTCAGGAAGTACATTTAGTATAAATATCCTCATTCAGAACTTTGAGTAACAGACTGTTGTGTTGTGTAATAAAAAAATGAATAAATGAATAATAATATAAAATTCTGGGTATATTCTGGAACTGAAAATTGATGGGAGGCATATTCCTCCACCATATGAAAAAAAAGAGTACCATGAACAGCACATTATATGTCTACCCTGTGTTTGAAGCACTCTTTGTAGGCACTAGTAGTGTATTATTTGTTTCAATAACTTTGACATTTGAACTTTTGATGCCAAATAATTTTTTTCCCTTAATCTAAGCTATTTACAATTCATGGTAATATTACATTAATTTACAATGCATGGTGTATCTTGGGAAGAGACATGTCTCAAAATAATACCATCGTTTTATATTGAGCATACATACATCATTGGAAATGTCTAAAGAAAGGGGGAGAGAGATTTGCTAAACAATGGTAGGGCTAGCAGAGATGAGGTGCAGTGCACTTATTCATTTGTTTTCCAGTACTATTTTTTATAAATCTGCAATTAAGGCAGAGCTTGTAATGTTATGATGCATCAATCTGTCCATCAGTTCATCCAGATGTGTATTTCCTATTTCATTCTTGCACAATAACTTGAGTTATCCACCATCTACCATTATTAAACTTTGTAAGTATGATGCATTTGGGGCTAGAAAAAAGACATTGATTTTGGGTACAAAAGGGCTATGGTCAGAGTCACTGGAACTGAAAGAAGGAAAATCATCTTCTGCCCAATAACTTGACTTGTGTACCAGACACTTAAACGAGACAATATAATTGGCTTACATTTGAAATATGATGGATATCTTCTGATTTTGATTTAAAAGGTAAAAGCTGAAGGTCACAATTATCTTAGCAAGCTCTGTGTATAGTTTGCATTTGAGACAAGGAAGATACCTTTATATTTTGGGGGTCAAAAGTCCAAGGTTAGGTTACTGGGACAAGGAAAGTAAATGATTTTCACAAAATGATGTATGTTCTATACCACATGCCTTAACTAAACTTTGTGGTTGGCCTTGAGACCAGAAAGACACTTTTTGTGGTTAAAAGTTCAAGTTAAAGGTCATTGAAACTTAAAGAAGGAAAATAGTTTTGACAAAATAACCAGAGTCCAGTGCCACAGTTCATGACCAAACATCATGGATAACTTGAATTGGAGACATGAAAGGCACATATTAATTTTGGGGTCATTAGGTAAATAGTCCAGGTCATTGAGACTGAAAAAAAGAGTGGTTTCATTAAAAAAGCTGGAGTTAAATCATGAAACTTAAAGTCATGCATGATTGTGTGGAAAATGGAAACTGTCCTTTTAAAGCTATGACACCTATTGATCTGGCACATGCTATGATGCAGCTGTCAAAATACACACTGACAGCATTGACCAGTGAAATAGTTTGTTTCTTTTAGTATTGCTTTGCATTGTCTCTTGACAGTGGTTGCATAGTGAGTTAAATGGGTACTGCATCTTTAAATATCTGTTTCCTACCAGTGAAAGAGGATTTTACATAAAAGAAGTATTATAATACTATTTATCATATGACAGGTATCTATGGTATACTTTTTGAGAACTGATGTGAATCCCACAACTGTGTCTTTGAATAGACCCTGTGAAATTTTAACCATACTGTATTTACAGTCATATACAAACCTCCTGTGGATTTTTCAAGGTACTGCTATAGTTTACATATAAAAAATTTTCTCACTTGCAAGAAAACCCACAGCTCTATGCAAGACATAGCAGTCACAACGTCCTGTTGTTGTTTCTTGTCCCTTTTTAAATTTGTAGAAAGTATTTTCCCCCTTTTTTAAACATGATTAAATCTGTTGACTGCCTTGATAGTACAGCAAAACCTGACTTTAAAGACCACTGCAGTGGAGACCACCTGTTGTTAGAGACCAGATTGATAATGCTTGAATTATTTTGTTGTATAGTGTGATGACTTCATTTGTAAAACCACCTCTATTGAGAGACCATTCTTTATAGGCATCAGTTAATCTTTCAGGACAGATTTTACTGAAACAAAATCAACATATATCAGTGAGGCCAAAACAAAAAATATGTGTTTCCAGTTGCACTGGTTTTGAAATTATAGGAATATTTTTTTGTATAAACATTATATAATGTTTTTTATTTTAACCAGTGATAAACAGGGATGGTCAGCTGATGGGAAACACACATTTATTTTGTTTGGCTTAAATTCTCGGGTTGGTAATGATACTTTGAGAGTGTTTACATTATTTTGGAAGACAGATGAGGTAATCAGTGGAATGGAATTTACTTGTCTCAGTGCCAAAACTTACATTGATAATTTTTTCTGCATTGCTTTTAAAAGTGAAAAGAAGAGATAATTACTGTGTCTGCAAGTAATTGACTTTAATATCAAACATTGAAATAATGTTGAACATTATATGTGGTCAGTCAGGATGCAGGTTACCATAATAACCTGTAATTGTTATGTAATAACTAAGGTAGCAACACCCAGCCAATTCAACACAATGAGACCATAACAAGGAAAGAAAGGATCACAGGCCCACAAAATTTTCTGAAAGATCAATGAGAAATGGTTATCAGAGTCCCTGAAATTATTAGAAAAGATAGAAATCCCTGAGGGTCATTTGCCTTGAATAGGTTCCTGTGAGTTGCTTGTTTGGAGTAATCTGTTGATAAAGATTTTTCACCAAAGAGACAGTTTTTTGTTAGGTGTTCTTATGTAAGGAAAAAGAGGAATGATGAAAATCACTATTTTTCTTTCAGCACAGGCACATTAAGTGAGGGTCCTGTATGCCGTATTTGTCATGAAGGAGATTTGGAAGAAGTGTTGGTGTCACCTTGTTATTGTGCAGGCAGTGTGGGACTGTTGCATGTCTCATGCCTTCAGAGATGGCTTGGAGCCTCCAACAAGACAACATGTGAAATCTGTAACTTTGAATTTCTCTTGGAAAGAAAACCAGAACCTTTTATTAATGTATGTGAGAATCATTTTGACGTGGTTTTTTGTTAAACTAGCATATCTGATGGCCTTTTGAGTTTATGGCACAGCCTGCATCTTTTTTGTAATTTTCCATCAACATGTGCTATTTTTGACTTTTTGAAAAATTTCTAAACAGAATTTGACAAAATTTGACACAACATCCTGATATAAAAGCATTTTGAGTGTGTACAAATGGTTCCAGTAGGCCATCAGATATAGTCACCATTACAAAATAGGAAAAATTACAGAATTTGACACAAAGCACGTTTGAATAAAAGAGTTAGATTTATACAAACGTATCTGGTTCTTCAACCATTATGACTGTTGTCACTGTTGTAGGAAACATTTAAACTACTTTGTCTCAGAAGCTGCATGATAAATTCTGAAATATTGGACAGCAAGGCATTTTCCTTAATTTTTACCATAATGCCAGTTGACTGTCCAAAATGACCACTGTTTAACATGTAGCTGCCTCGAAACAACTTTGGTGTCAAAACCTGCTAAACAAAATGTGATTAAATTTAAAAGAAGGTTTCTCTGCATCAAAGCCTTTCACTACTATAAAAATGATGCACTATTAAATATGGCTACTGAGACTTTAAGTGAGAAATCCATTAAGCAGATGCACGACATTCCTCTTAAGATTTTGGCCAAACTTGACAGAAAGCATGCAAACATGAAGGCCTGAATTCAGCACAAATGCTTCTTATACCTCATCTGATATGGTCACTGTTACTTGAGATAGAAAAACCATTAAATGAACTTTAAAAAACAGAATTAGACCAAATTAGATAGAAAGCGTAAAAATAGCACAGATTACATGGCCAACTGCCCTTTGGCCATTTGGTTGATGTCTTCCAGGTTAGCAATGTCAGGACCAAATGGGCCTTTTTTTCTTGCACAATTCAGATTGAGATAACAAAACCATTAAAAACCAAATAAATGAAGTGTATTGGTTGTCTCTTACTGTCATTCAAATTAGGATTGCAGTTTGGACAGTTTCTAATGCACTTTTGACCTAAGGGTCTTGTGCATGGTATGTGAATACATCTTGATGACTACATCTTCCTGACAGAAGTTAAGGTCATCTTGACTTTTATTTCAAACTTTTGTGATTGTTTTGTGGAAATTAGTTTCTCTTTGGCCAATGAGTCAATTACATTTGTATTTGTTGGTAGATTAGGGTAAGTACAACATCCTTCAGTTAATATTTGGTCACCATGACCTACCGGTACATTGCATCCATCAGTAATTGCAGCTTAGTTTTGCATAAAGGTTCATGTCGCAAGAACTGTTAGCAATGTTGGATATATCTTTATTGATGAGGAGAAAATGCGATGGATAAGACATGTAATTTATATAAGACATTTCTAACTGTTATAATTTCTACCATTTTTCTATTATTTGTTAAATTAAGAAAGAACCAATTAGTCCATTTTCTGGCATATAAGTTGATGTGGAGTATAAGTCAAGTTTGCTAATTTTGTACATTTTCCATCCTTCTTCCATATATAAATTGATGGTGAATATAAGACAAAGCAGATCAACACCTTGGTTTCATCTTTTTTCCATGTAACTTCTGGTTTCATGAATATTAATGGTATTACTCTATGATATTCCAGATTAATTAGGAAATTGTAGTCACTGGCATTCACATGCTTTTTCCACCCATTTTGCTTTGAAGAAAGAAAAGGGGGAGGTTTCAGTGTGATTGTAATTGGTATTGTTTACTTACCTGATGATTATGAACTACCTTGTGGACACGTGCACATTATCAAATGACACCTCTGAATAAACACTTCATTCTTGTTTTAATTACAATCCATTGTCTTAAGAACCAAATGCCTATGCAGTGTTATTTATGTGCAAATTCAAAATGCCTGGAGCTTTGGCCAGGTTATTCCTGTTGACACCTGTTTGAGGGCAAGATTCAACACGAGATCAAATTAATGCGGCTACCAATAGGGATATGAGGCTATCCATAGAGAAAAAGAGAAATGTAAAGAAAATTATTGACAGAGACAGAAAAACATATAAATGTTAAATAAAAAAACTGTCCTTGGTTAATGTTCATTATTTATGTCCAGAGAAAAGAGGGGGCATAATTTCTTCTGGTTCTCAATCCATTTGAGATCATAAAACCAGTAAGTGGTGTGGATTAATGATTGAGAAGAAAGGGGGTACTGGCATTGTCTATTACCCAAAGCCTGTATCAGGGTTTAAACAGATAACTAGCATTGATTGTCAAAAACCAAATACCAGTCCATCAATTATAATTAAAAAGAGATATTGAAACAACAGCTTTTAAAGAGTGAATACAGGTAAACTAAGAACTGATTGTTGATAATCTTTTAGTAGTCTGTCTATCTCTACTCTGAATTTAACCTTTATTGTGGGTGTTCTTTAGCAAATACATGATAATTATGTGCTAAATCTATGGTATTTTAAAAATATTCATCAAACATTTGCATCATTAATATGGATTTTATTTTATTTTGTGTTGGAGAAATGAGGAAATACATTAAGCCACATACAAATGCATACAAAATAATGATATAAATTGCAACAGCAGTTATATTAGTTTAGAACTATTTATTGACCTTTTATTGAAAAAGAATTGGTACAGCTATGTGACCTATTTCACTTTGCCAGTTTTGTCTCAAACTCACGGTATTAACAGTACTTAAAGCAGTTTCAATGATATCATCCATATGCAAGTCAAATCAGAGTATAAGATGAAGACCAGACCTTACAGGCTGGAAAATAAAATATGGTACTCATCTAGAGCCCCCAACCCAACTTCAGCAAAATAAAACATGACATCTTGTATATACCCATTCTTGTCTAATAGCAAACCCATGCTGAATGATATGACCATCTCTATTTGAAAAAAACACAAAAAACTAACAACTTTTTCACAGATATTGACTGGGGATATCTTTGTCTCATAAGTCCACACTGTATTTTTATCAAATATATTTGGTTGGTCTCCTGTTATTTTCATGTGGCAGATACTTTGTGTCTAAATTGTTTCCAAAAATGTTAATGAAAGTAATGTTGTTGTTTTGCTTTTCTTAATGCAGCATTTGAACTCAGAAAAATAACTGGGAAACAAAAGTTCATCTTCTTTCATCTCCCAGGGGGCATAACTCTATCAAACAAGACTAAATCAGATGATTGAGATTCTCTTCTGAGACCTCAGACTTCACTTAATTGTGTCAAATTGAAAAAAAAAATATTGTAGGCAGAGAATGTTTGCATCCCAGCAGAAATTTTGCTCTAAAATGTCATTTGAGGGTTTATGTAAAAAGTATCAACAAAATCAGCTCATTATTTTTGTACATTAAGATCAGATTTCCTGTCATATAGTTTGTAATTTTGTTAAATATTTATAAAATCAACATAGATTTTACTAGCTAAAATTGATATGCTCTTGGCTGATGAAAGGCTGCTTGAAAGTATACTCTGGGCCATTGAAGAACTATTACTTGATCAAACATCAACAAAAAGTATTCCTTTGTTATCAGAACCTCTTGGACATCCCACTGATAGTAAATTAATATAGACTAATTTCATTTAATATTTGATCGTATCTGTAGAAGCATCACTATTCAAAATCTGATATTGGTAGGTCCAAGTCAGTAGCAGGCATTAAATGTGTAAAAGATGGAATAAACTAATTACAGTACACTTCATTATAATGCTGTCCATTGGAACCACATAGTATATTGTCTTCCAATGAGACTGCCTTATAATGATGTACATGATACAGCACTCCCTCAGTATAATGCTGTTTATGAGACTGCCTTATACTGGAGTACTTTTTACAATACTCCCTTGTTATAACACTAACCATGGGAGCTACAGAGTATTCTGTCTTATTTTAAGACTGATTTAGAATGAAGTACATGTATGTATAAAGGGGCTGTCCATATATGACAGCATGCCACAAGGGAGAGAGGGTCTGACTTAGGTGATAATGGGTATGGTAGGGGATTTTGAAAAATGTGACATCACAAAAACAATACCATCTGCCAGAGAAAATGTAAATTACATAAGATTGCAATATATGGAAGAAAAAGTACATAGTACTTGAGGCACTTGTGCAGTGTTACTAAATGCTGATTTGGTTGATTAATTTTCTGAGAAATAATACTCATTTCCATTCTCATGCTGTGACAATTGTACAGTCTCTCATCCTCCCATGGAGAGATAAGTCCCATTCTGTTTGACAAGTCTTTTTCTCTGCTCACACATAATAGTTGCATGTTCTCTGCACACATTTCTGATTTTAATGATTCGATGTGAATTGATTATGGACATGCTGGTGTAACCTACAAAAAGCAGAAAGGTTTGCCAACAAGAACTAGTTAAGAATTGGAATGAAATCAAGATTGACATCAGTTCACAAGTCAAAGTTGATCATTTGTTAAAGGAGTTAAAGGCAATTTCTAATTAAAAAGAAGGGATAGCTTCTTACATTTTGGACAAAACAAGCACATTTAGCTAAAGAAAAAATAAGTTCCATTCGAATTTTGTTCAGGATTCTGCTTATTCTGAGCATTTGTCTGATGGCAAGGTTATCGCTTCTGATAATTCCATACCTAGCACCAGCATTTCAACAACAACAAGAATTGCTGCAGTGCAATTACAGTTGCAGATTGATGTCTTGAATTCTGATCTGGTTGGCTTGTATGAACAATGCAAATGAGGACTTCTTATAGATGAATAGGATAGAAGAAAAGAAAAGAAAAGACTGAAGATTGAATCGGAGATCAAGTTTAAGAGGAAGAAGGATGATGAATAAAGACCATAGAAACCATAGAAAGCAAGGGATGAAAAGAAGAGGAAACTGAATGCTGTGTTGGAAGAAAATCCCAAACTGTGCAAATCTCTGAATGCCAGTATCAGATCTGGTAGGTCAAGAATTGAAAAGGATCAATCACTGGTACTGAAAGCTATTCTGGACATGCATGGATCTGCTTCTCATGAGAAAAGACAGAGCAATGTTTACAGAAGCATTAGAACCAAAGATCAGTTGAATGAACAGTTCAAAGTGTTTGGTTTTACCATCAGTTGAAGTGGACTTTACCTTTGTCCTTTGTTGAAGTGCATTTTGTCATTGGAAGGTCAGTGTCATGTGTCAACAGTCCCTGTAAAGAGCACAAAATTGTCAGCATGCAAAACATATTGACAGAAGTTTTGTACAGCCACAATCAGGTACTTAGAAGTGCTATCTTTGATGCTAGGACCTAATGAGGTGTTTCATAAGTCAAGACAATAAGTCATGTGTCCCAATTGGACTGACTGCTGCCAATAAGCAGAGTCCACTACTGATGCATATGGAATGTAGAGTCAGTGTCCCAGATCATGACAGTTTGTAGCTGCCTGACACAAGCTAATTCTTTCTGTCTTAGCCAGAATCAAGATTTAGTCCAATGGTCTTTTGAACCGAGAAGCTGTTGGCTGTTTGGGTCCAACATATATTTCCATCAGATCAGGAAAGCACTTGTCATCAACAGCATTTAGCCATGGGCTTTACTTAAAGAAATTTTCTGAATCTTAAGGAGTTGGACACCATTACCAGGAATGGTATTGATTGCTTGGTCAATCCAATTCTTGTGTTCACCATTGATGGCAGTCTGGATGAAAATCTGTTATAAGTTATTAAAGTTGCGATCCACCACTTCAAAACAATCTCAATGCTATGCTCATTTCAACAAAGGCACCTGGATGAAGCAACTTTAATAGAGTCGAGCAAAAGATGGCATCAGTAAATAATGAACTGGGTGGATGGATTTTACCCCATGACCACTACAGCAATCATTAAGATGAAAGAGTTAAAGCTGTCAGTGCTAAGCTGAAGATCTTTGAGTTTACTGGAAAGACTATGGCCAAAATTTGGTCATTGACATTTTCTAACAGTTGCTGAATATATTGGGCCAACCATTTCAGAGCTCTTGGAACAGGAATTGTCATCCAGAGACTAAATATCTTATGACCTCCACGTGTGATCAAGCCATTACTTGACTGCAGGTGTGAACTGCACAGACAACATATGCTGTTTGAAACCAAGGACCTTGTATTTTGTTAGTTTCCTCCTTCTCTATCTCTTGTTCAAACAGACAAATGACTTTAGATTCTGGACAAGAAACAGTTGGGGCATCATACAAGTTTCCATCACTTTTTGCATCTAAAAGTCTGAAAATTATGATCTCCTTCCCTAGCATGCAAATAAGTTTCATTTTATTCCATATGACCTATACTGTCTGTCAGTTCAATCTCTTCTTAGTAACAGGATTTGCAACATATGCCACTGGTACTTCACCTCCTTGGTCATGCTGTGCAACCACTCAGTACACACAAACAGGTATAAGTTCCATCGTAGTGGCAGCAGACCAGTGAGAGTGGCAACTCAGGTAATGTGAGATGATGGTCATAATTTTGCAGAGAACTAAATTTGGATTAATCAAGATATTTTTTAAGTATTAAATAATTCAGAACAAAGTGTTTTTATACAAAGTTATTTTGAATCAGTTTTATTTTTAAAATTTTTTATTTGGGATGGGTCAAAATTTTGTGATACCATTTATAATGGGGCTTTGAGTTTTTGTAATGAAAGATGAATGAGGGGATGGTGTTCAGATCCCTAACCAAATTGCATGACGTCATGCATGGATGGCCCTTAACATGTAATTTACTACCACTTAATGAAATGGGCTCTATAGCCACATTAGCCTTTTAACAGTAAAGGGTATTATGGTGTGAGAATGATGGATTACATATTTAGTTTGGATCTTATTTGTAATAGGACACTCTTTAAAAATTTTGAATGAAATAAAATGTTATTCACCTGCAGTTTTGATGGAGGGACTAACATAAGTTTTTTTTTAAAATTCTAAATGTATTGTGAATGTTATATCACTAGCTGTGTTAAAATTTTCTATTTTCTTTTTTTAAAAAATTCAGTTTTTAAGAGCACCAGGTACCAGTAGAGAAAAACGAAATCTGATATGTGATGTGGTTTGTTTCTGTGTCATCACTCCAGTGACCGTGGTCACCTCCTGGCTCTGTATCTCTGGAGCATTTGAATACTTTCAGCCCAGTAGGTGGGAGAGATCAGGACTTATGGCTCTTGCAAGCTGTCTACTCCTTATGTACCTAATCTGGCTCATAGTAAGTGAGATACAGTACGAAGGATTATAAAATATTTAAATTGGTACATGCAGGATATTTGACTAAATTTATGCTTTGATTGAGTTTTTTTGTTTTATAAAATAGGAATTTGGATTTTCCCACCCACCAGTTGTCAGAGTAAGTGGAGAAGTAAATTAGTTAACACCGATTTGTTGTTGTAAATCTGTTAATCAGATTTTTTTCATATTCAGTTATTTTTCTTCTGTGGAAATGTAGATACAGGTCTGCCAGTGCATCATGCATCAGTAAATCTTTGAGTAAATGTGTGTGTGTGTGTTTGGTTTGGATTTTTAATGTAGCTTTAACAATTTTTCAGTCATATCGCAAGAATGTCTGCAGTGTCACAATTTATAGTGATGTCTATCACTGGGGCATCATGCCGCATACATGTAGCATCATGTCCCACCCAGTCCCATTATCCTGACACCAGGTGGACCCGTCCTAACATTAACCTCATAATGCTGAGTGCCTAGTGAGGCAGCTGTTAATACCATTTTAAAAAGTCTTTTGTATGACTCGGCCAGGGTTCAAACCTCCTGCATCCAAGGTTCAATGCTCTAATTCCACTAGGCCAACAGAGCTGTTTTCAGATCATTAATTGAATGAATATTTTAGACTGATCTCCTTGGCTCATTTTGTTACACCCATTTTGGATTATAAGTTGTTGCTTGAAATCATGAGTAGAGTGAATACTTTAGAATGATCTGGCACATCATGTGACAGCAGATCAGAGTTATAAGTTGTTTACTTTAAGTGTAACGTGTTCATTGAAATAGGAGCACCACCTGTATGTAACCTATTCGACACGCTGAATTGAACATTCAGATTAGTTCTCTTTATTATTATTCGTTATCTTAATCTTGCTAAATTCTATTAATTTACCCATGCTTTTCGGATGATTTTAGTCATGAAATATAGATTGAAAGACAATAATAATCACATACTTGTATTTGCACAGTTCATTTGTGTTGATAAAACATTAACACCTGTACTGGACAGAGGCATTTATTACTGCTGTATTACCTGTAAAGCTTTCCCATAAATTTTAAAATAATATGAACCCTTCCCCCAATGTTATGGTCAGTCACAAATGTGATTTATATTAATTTTCTATAGAGACAAGCATATCTCATGATCATATTCATCAGATGCAGTTCTGACAATTCTAACATTATGGTTGTCAAGAAGAATTTGGTTCTGACCTGGGTTCACTTAGAGAATCCAGTAGGGAAGTTTGAAAATGGTACCATCCAGTCTCAAGTGAGTGCAGTGATGAACATTATTGATGCTTGCATTACCTTCAAACCCACTATTGAACAATTAATAGTAACAAAGACTATCTGAGTAAGCCTATATTGTACCATCTAGTGGCTGTTAAAGACAGAACTTTGTGTTTGTTTTTATTTCATGTTAATGTGGGTGTGATTATGAAAGCCTTTGCACATATGTTTATATGTAAGGTGATGATTATTTGACAATGCTATGTCTACCAATTTTATTTTATTTGTAGGTGTATTAAATGCTTTCAACAAGGCAAACAAGTTCTTTTCTTTCATTCAGGTTTGAATTTCCAATCATTTTCTACAGGCTTATATGAAAAGTCAGCTTAATCTCGATTGGATAAGGTCACTTTTTTAGTTCATGCCCACTGAACCCCCTTGGGACCTACATAAAAACCCAACTCTGTCTGGGAATAAGGCAGGTATGATAAAAATGATTTCTACACAATAACATTTTTATTAGTTCTATCTCCCATACTTAGATGAAACACTGTGGATAAAACATTGTGGATTGTTTGCACTTGGGGTAAGGAAGAAGCCTAATATTTGGAGATAAAATGTCCAAGTCACTGTGACAGAAAGAATAAAAATGGGTTCCACACAATAACATTTGTTAAACATCAACGGACCTGGGCCAAACTTTGTGCATGGACTGCACATGCACTAAGGAAGAAACCTGTTGATTTTGTGGTCAGAAAGGCCATATATCAAGATCACTGTGACTGAAAGAAGAAAAATGGTTTCTTCAGAAATATTTATCTGTGGAGGATTATTACATATGGGCAGGCATATAATGTGCATTCATGACACTTCTGTTTTATTTGTTTAATTTTCCTTAATCCATTGATGGATATTTTGAACTTGGGATGAATGATTATTATGCTAATTCTTTCAGTCACACACTTGCTAACTCTTCTGACTGCAAAGTCATTGTTGTAGAAACTTTGTGTTAAGGTTTTGGTTAAAATTGTTTGCTTATATTTCCTAAGCTACATGATGGATTTCATTCACTATTGGGATGACTAATTATGGTTAAAAAAAATTGATTTACTTTTATTTTCCCAACCCATTGATAGATTTTGTATACATTTTAGATGAACCATTATTGAAGCTAAGACTAATAATTCTGAAACATTGCTTGTTCATGCAAGGTCACACATTTTACATGAATGCTTTGATAGCCAACTCTATGCAGGCTCTTGATTTCTTCAGGAGTTGTTTTGTTTGACATTCGTTTGTAACTTACAAAGTGTGTGTGTCATTAGGTCCTGAATACTTCTGACACTATAAGTTCCTGGACTGTTAGAAGGAAGAAAGTTCTTTGAATTACAAATATGAAACTTTTTATATGAAACAAATGGAACCTTCTTTAATAGTGTAAATAGACTTTCATTTATGGTGTACCACTTTTTATGGAACTTTGGTGACTCAGTGTTTAGTTTGCCAACCTTGCAACCAAAAGTGTCTGAGTTTGAATTCTGCCATCAGATCAACCAGGGTTAGCTAATGAGTTGTGTCCTTGGTCAATGACGCTTTACTCCAATTGCTGCCAACCACAAACTCAAAGATCCAGTGAACAGTTATCCTTTCTGTGAACAATGTAGGACCTCCCCCTTTCCCAGCCATTGAATTCAAGTACCAGCTTAAGTGTATGTGTCTGTGTGTGTTGATACATCAGAAATAAATTCATATTATTTGCATATAAAAGTCGACTTAAAAGTAATCAACTGGTCTCCTTGCAAAAGGTGTTATTTTGTGTATGTTATGGGCTAGGGCAGTTTGATATGCATAGATATGTTCCAGGAAAAAGGATCTAAATAATGAAAGAAATGGTAGTCATAAAGATTATTGTCTATTTTTCCTGATACAGTACTCATCTTTCTGTAATGAATGAACCCATCATGCAGCATAGAGCGTGCTTCAGGTACATGGAATTAAATCAATTCATTGGTCCAAAATAATAAGAACTTTCAACATGGAACATTGTTTTTGACTTGTATTTTGTTTATGTTGTGTTTTTTTTTCTAGTTTTCTATAGGAAATAAAGTCAAGATTTTTTTCTATTTGTCCACAACAATACAGTCTGATCAAATAATCACTGATATTGCTTGAGACAATTTTCTTTACCAGGTAGCAATACGTCACAATTACAGCTTGTGGAAAGACTGGAAGATGTTCCATCAGGATGTAAAACTTCGAGGTTCTCCTATCACAAATAAATCTTCACCGGGACAACTTTGTCATAATACTGGTAGCAGGAGCACCAACAGTAGTGTACAACTACAGAGCATTTGTATAAGTATACGAGCTGCAGCCACACGACGACATCAGCGTGGTGCAGGCCAGTCTCAGAATCAACCCTCAAGGATGGCAATCAGGGACAACCCAAAGAATGTAATTCAGGAATCAAGTAAAACCAGTCATCCATCTACTAAAACATCAAGATCTACAAATATATCAAGTGAGAAGGACCAAAATCTGACCAAAGATAAAACAAAAAATGCACACAACTTATGGGAAAATAGACATAGTGATGATGACAGTGATGAAGAGGCCATGATTATTCTTGAAGACAGTCCAGGGCTTTGGAAACCGGAGTTGGAATATTCAGGCTCAAGGATAGAACAGTACAGTGACATTGTTAATATCTGGCAACATGATTCAAATTTTTCTGCCTCTTCCACACATCTGCGAAGTGAAAGTAGTGGCAGTGAGGCAACACCATCTACAGTATTCAGAGTGAAGAAACCTTCACAGACATATAAGAATAGTGACAGTTCTGAGATTTGGCCACACAATTCAAATTCTTTGCTATCTGCCAAACACCATGAAAGTTATAGCAGTGAGACAACACTTAAGGTACCCACGGTGGAGAAAACTTTGCCAAGAGATCAGCATAAAGACAGGGTTGAAAATTGTTTAGCATCAGTCAGACATCAGCAAAAAATTGACAGTATTGCTTGTGGGACATCATCACCAAAAGTACACAGAGTGAAGGCATCTTTAAAGAGAGATCAGCTGTGTGGCAGGGTTGAAAATCATCCAATGGCTGTGATATTGTCCAGTCATCTGCAAAATAACAGTAGTGTCAGAGAAACAATACCTAAAGTACCCATAGGGAAGACAGTTTCACTGAGAGATCAGCACAGTAACAGTGCTCAAATGTGGCAACATAATTCAAATTCTGTTGAGTCAGGCAGACTCGAGCAGAGTAACAGTAGCAATGGTAATAAAATGGCAACAAAAATAGTTCGAGTATGGAAAGAAACTACTGTTTAAGTAAGTGATGTAGAACTGATTTTGCCATTAAGCACTATTAAAATGATTGTTAATAACTGAAGCTAGCATGAAGGTCTACCGAGAACTCTGTGATTGCATAATAAGTTTCCCTCACTATAAAGCTCCTCAGTATTCTGTACTTCTTATAACACAGGTATAGCCATGGTTCAAGTTAAATCAGACCCTATCATTCTATTTTTAGTTCTTGCTCAGGAGTCCCAGTTATAATGTAGTTTCATATTATTATATGCTCAACAATTCTTTTGTTTTAATGCATTATCAGGACATTGTTCATTGAAGCATGCCTCAGTTAAAGGCTTCCTTGCTTGCAGAATAGGTAATTTGTGGTTCATGAACAGTGTTATAAAAAAGGTAACATTGTACACTCTGAGCTTCCTAATCAGAATTGCACTGTACCCAGTAAATTGTCAGATAAACCAAACTCTTGTTCAGAGGAATACGACTTTGATTGGGATCAAATTAATTAATTCTCTCTCATGACTTGTTATTAAAGTGAAAGTTAGATGTGCATAAATTAAATTAATGAGACTTGGATCTAAAACTGCCGCAGGCAGTTTTGTGTGTTATGCATTTTAGTTTAAATTCCATTTAACATTCTGTTGCCAAAGTTTTAAAAGCCAGTCTTTTGGTAAATATATTGGCATGGTAACCATTCACCAGATTTTATATATAAGCTAAAGAGACTCAATTCATGAAGAAAAGAAACTGTTATTTAAAGAAAAGCTGTACACGTGCGATTTTCTTAAGACCCTTAATATGGCCTTTCTCCAGTTGTCTTTTCATGAACATTGCAGTTTACTTCTCCAAAGGCCATATGTCTATTTATTTTTTTAAATCTAGTTTTGATCAGACTTGGAAAATAGGTTTATATCATCAAGATCTCAGAAGTTTGCAGATATGAGTGAAATCGGCACAAAATAAGGTGATCTTGCAAATGTAGTGAGCATCTCATCATTGTGGAGGACTTATCTTTGATCTGATTTTGAACAAACTTTGAATATCATCAAGATTTTGGACAGGTTCCATAATGAGCAAGATCTATTTTTATTAACGAGATGAACATTGATTTGTTGAACTTTTTACCACTCTGAAGGCTATATATCTGACCCGATTTGATAATGATTAGATTTGGAATGTATGGTTAGATCAAGAGCTTAGACAGGTTCTTCATTGTTTAATGAGGATATCTTGTTACTACGCTGGAAGCAATAATTTTGATTTGATTTTAATTCAGCTTGATATATTGGGTTATAATTATCACGATCTTGGAGAGAATTGATTTTAGCATCAATTTTTAAAGATGCGATTTTGATTGAACTTTAAATATTGGGTTATAATTATAACGATCTTGGAGAGAATTGATTTTAGCATCAATTTTTAAATATGCGATTTTGATTGAACTTGAAATATTGGGTTATAATTATCACGATTTTGGATAGGATTGATTTTAGCATCTGTTATTAAATATGTGCATGTATTTATGTGCATGTTTAAATTTATTGTTAAATGTAATTTAAGTATAAAGTTTCAAACATGTTTTCTTGATGTCATTTTTTATTACATTTTCAATTTGCTAAAATAAGAACAAGTGACATGGCTCACCTCTGCCTGATAGTAAAATACAAAAGCAGTTGGCCAAGAAATCGAGGTCAGTAGGATGTTTTCTGAATGAATTTCTTTCAATGCTGTTGACTGCATATGTGTAACTGAATTAATCATTATGAGGTTTCTCCATTTTTAAAAATCTTTATCCATATTTGATTGCAGATCAGCAAGCAGCGCTAGCCTAGTATTGAATGGCCTTTATGCAAACCATTCTTTCAAAATTGGTCAGTCTTCCCTCCGGATATGAGCTCATCTGAAAGCATGCTAGAGTGAAGAACTTGATGCTTACTGTATTCTCCATCAAATATGGCCACAATTACTAAAAATATAAAAACCTTTACAGAACTTTATTTCAAAAGCCCACTCAACAGGATTTGACCAACTTTGACACAAAACATCCAGGTATAGAGGTCGTAAAGTATTGGACAAATGATGCTGATGTACCCTTAAATAAGGATGATTAGATACAAAACTTGAGAAACCTTCAGACAGTAGTTTTCAATAAATGTGCCATCATCGGCATGTGTGTATGTTTGATGTGAATTTTTAATGTAACAATTTCGCAGTCATATTGCTACAATGTCTGCAGTGTGGCAGTTTATAGTGATGTCTAGCACTGAGGCAACATGCTGCAACCAGTCACATCATCCTGACACCAGGCTGACCAGTCCTAATACTAACCTCTTGATGCTGAGTGCCCAGTGAGGCAGCTGTTAGTACCATTTTTATAAGTTTTTGGAAAGACTAGGCCAGGGTTTGAACCCATGACCTCCCACATCCGACCCTGCATTGAAAGAACCTTTTATGAAAAGCTTCATATTAATCCAGACTTTATGACCAACTGCTTTTGTAGTTGGTTGTTTAAGCAGAGGTAAGCAATCACAGGCCAACTTGTGTCTTGTTGACAAAAACTTATTTAATGTTTTTTTTCTTCAGTTTTAGTAACAGAAGTTATATTTGATAGCAGAAGAACAGCATCATTTGTAATTGTACAGACATTCAAGCCCTTTTTGCTGGGATGCTTTCTGTCAAATTTAGTTAAATTTTGTTAAATGATATTTGTATTGAAGTTATTTAAGGGTTACTCTTCATTTTACTGAATAATTACTTAAATTTAATTTTATAAACAACTTATACATAGCCAGGTTAAAAGAAAGGCCTTATCCTACTAATAACCAGATAACTGGGCATTACAGGCTTAATAATTCTTATTCTTAAGTTTGTGAGTGGGGTATTGTTGGCATGTGCATTGCAAAAGCATTCAGAAACATCATTTATAGCTTGGTACATACATTGCTTAGCATTTAAAATAATTCTGTTTCCATTTACTCCATTTTCTTACTGCTGCAGAATGTTCTTCTTATCTTTTTAAGGTGTTGCTTATTTGAGTCTTCCAAACATAATATTTTTCGGCAAAAACTTTTGAACTCTCCCCATTGTCAAGTCAAAGAATTTTTCCTTCTAAAGTATTAATTCAACATTACGTGACATGTTAAAGTTTTATAATGATTTATTCCTATGTTGCTAATTGTACAGTATTACTATTTAATCATGCAGACAAAACTTTTGCAGAGTAGGCAAAATGCCTGGTTTATAAAAGAAGTAATATATGTACTGTCACATGATTTTTCAGTCTGTCTGGTACTCTGTTATGTTCAAGGTAAATTTCTCCTAGTATGTTAAACTACCAAATCTATATTTAGCCTATGCTGTCTATGTCATAAGTTTGACGTAATCATCACAGAAAACAAAATTAAGCTGTTCTGTGAAGCCCAAAACTCTATCTCAATATTGTTGGACGTATTTGCAGTGAATGTCAGCATTAATGAAATAATTTTAACCCTTGTGGTACATGTACTTTAGCCAAAAGTCTTTCGTTAACAAAGATCTGACATTGGTAAACAGGCATCAGATTACTAATCTTACCACATTAATTAAATATTAGTTCTGGACACACATTAAAACAAAATGTGGCTGCTTGTAAGGGGTAAATTTTACATTTTTTGGACTTAAATTTGTTGGCTTCTGGTCATGTTAGAGGGGTGGCCCTTCATGAGGGGAACTTTTGAACACAAACTTGTCAGTGCCAAGGGATTCTGGCCGTAAACAGTGGGAGACCACTGGTCAGGGGGTCATTCATGAGGGGGGACAACTGTACCTTGAAATTGGGATGTAGATAGTGACTCACACAAGACGCATGAATTGCTCCTTTAACTCACTGTTTACATGGGGCTAGTTGTAGGATTATGTTCAGTGTACCAGTACATGATAAAACGTCTCCTATTATTCATCATCGGCATCAGTAATGAAACATTAAAGTAGATGGTGTGCATGTAGTATTACTTTGTCATGTTGTACCACAAGATCACTTTCTTTGGCCATCAGAAATTAGAATGGTTTTGGAATCTTGGCATCCAGCTATATTTTCTGGATTTATGCTTACCCACTGCCACCCCAAAACAGTCTTTGGTGCCTGCATAGTGGGGTTTGCCCTGATACTTTCATTTCTCCAGTTTTAATACTTTATCATGGTGCTGCCATTGGCAAGACTCTTTTCCCTAATTGGATATTTATATTCTATACTAATAATACAAATGCCATGCAAATTCAATATATTTATTGTACTGCTTTAATTACAGGATCATTGTCATTAGCATTCCACTCACACCCTTCCTGTTATCTTGAGACTTCTGGAATCAGCCCAGAATATAGAAATCTTATCCACTGGGATCATCACAGGTGATCAGTTTTTGTTGGGATACATGTAATTGAAAATCAAAATATTTTCTTCATGCTGGGATCAGCATTGCTCTATTCTACTTAATCTGGGATCAATCCAGAATACATTTATAAAGAGATCAACTGAGCACAGATTTACTTTGGGGATCAGCTCAGAATACAGTCTTATGTGGGGATCAGCCCTGGCATAGATTTACTTAACAGTAAACTGGGATCAGCCTAACACAGATAGGAAATCATCGCAGTCTTGTACAGTGTTTCATTCAGATTCTACCTCATGAGTAGTCTCCATAGAGAGAGCCAACTTAGTACGTGTTCAAGTAATGAAGTTATTGTTTATATTTAATATACACATTCTGACAGGGAGGAATAATTGTAACAAAGAATATCGAGTGCTTTGAATGTAGAGAGAATGCAGTATACTGACGTAACTTTTATTTTCTTACAAGGCATGTATTAAACATTTCTAAATCTATATTTTGTTTTGTATACACATTTGCCACATTTGAAGACAAATTGGCAACATTTTTATAAAATTGAAACCCTTCATGCCTGGATGCTTTCTGTCACATTGGTTAGATTCTGTTGAGCTGTTTTTAAGAAGTAATTTAAAGGTTTTTCTGTCTTAGTAATGGCAACCATATACAGTGGATCAGAATTATTTGTCTACAAAATTGAATTCCCTTGATACCAAGATGCTTTATGTTGCATTCTGTAAACTCTTGCTCAGCATTTTTTGAGAAGTGGTTAAAAGATATTTTTTATCTTTAGTAATGATGGCTATATTTGATGGCAGATCAATGTTTGTACACAATTCACATTTCAGTGACCTCCATGTGAGAATGCTTTGATCAAATTAATTTTTGTTGTAATAGTGGCAGCCACATTGATGGTGGACTTGATATCCTATTATGCCAGAATGTTTCTGCTAAAATAGATTGAAATTGGTCCAATGCTTTTTGAGAAGTATTGAAAATAGCATATGTTGATGGATGCACAACAATCAATGCACGAAAAAATGTAGGGTCATGACAACCATGTGAACTAAACATTTTATAACACATTCAATCAAAACTAATTTGCTTGAAAATTTTACTTTCTTTTTTATAAAATCTGCTACAATTTTTGCCTCTAAAATAACCTGCATGGTATCAAAGCAATATTTCTATGAAATCAACCCATCTGTGTGCATAATTCATTGGGAGGTACAGCTGCCATATTGCTATAAGCGTTTGTTCAAAATGAAGCCAAGAAAACTACTATAGGTGAGTAATGTTATGTGAATTTGCATTGTGTACATGAATAAAACTGCTGTACAGAAGTCAGTGATTTATAGTTCCATTAAAAACTAATATAACACTTCTCCAGAGTTCCAACAATATATAACACGATCTGTTTGCTAATGAACCTAAAATGCATGAAAGGATGTATATAAATACAAGGCTCACTTTTGTTTGAAGATTTAATGTTGAAAGCACCAAATTTACCATGTACCTTTTTATAATTTAAAGGGCTTGTCACCTTCTGTCTTTGTTTATCATACTCAGTTTGCAGCACAACTTTATTAATATAGAGGATTTTGACCCCGTTTTTAACCAGATTTATTAATCATCTTTGTATCAACAAAATCTTGAATGGGTGAGATTCTGTGGTTCCACATCATTTCCAGAAGCTATGACCTCCTGGTTCTCCGTCATATTCAGTTTGGCTCGGCAACATAACTTTATTAATGTTTGTTGGATATCAACCAGATTGGATGTGATGCTTTATATTTATGAGATTTTAATGAATTTGATTTCAAGCATTATATGATTTCATTTACAGAAGATATGGTCTCTGATTACCTCTCCCGAGTTTTCTCTCCATAATTGTACTTATCTTTGGATTATTAGTGAATTTGGAATGGGACTGCTTATATAGTGCGACCCCACCATAATGCGCCCCGTGATGTGAATTGGGTTATAAGGCAGTCATGGTATGGCTCCCGAAATATTGTGTATGAAGTGTTATGCCAAAATAAACATTATCGGTGTTTATAGTGATGTCTTGCACTGGGGCATCATGCTGCAGACATGTAGCATAATGTCCCACCCAGTCACATTATCCTGACACCAGGCCGACCATTCCTAACACTAACCTCTTGATGCTGAGCATATTGCAACATCATTTGCAGTAATGGCTGATTTCTAACACTTGTAAATTTGTTTCTGCACCATAACTTCACTGAGGATTGTTTGATTTAATCACAGTGAGCATGTACCTTTTTATTGATGGCACCTTGCACAAGTTTGATTTCTAGCATTCCCCATGATTATTTGAAGGAGTTATGGCACATGATTACCCATTGTCCCATCTTTGCTTTCCAATCGCAATTTTTCCAAGAATAGTTGGATTGCAACCAATTTTGGCATGTAGCTTTTTACTAACGAGATCTTGAATGAACTAGATTTCCAGTGTTCCACATTATCAATTGCTTGGGTTATGGTCTCCGATATCCCTTCTAACTTTGGTTTCTGGGGCATAAATTGTTTTAAGAATTGTGTATGTGTGTGTGATTTGGATTTTTAATGTAGCTTTAACAATGTTTCAGTCATATCACTACAATGTCTGCAGTGTCACGGTTTACAGTGATGTCTAGCACTGGGGCATCATGCCAGACATGTAGGATGATGTCCCACCCAGTCACATTATCCTGACACCAGGCCGACCAGTCCTAACACTAACCTCTTAATGCTGAGCGCCAAGCGAGGCAGCTGTTGGTACCATTTTTGTAAGTCTTTGGTATGACTCAGCCAGGATCGAACACATGACCTCCTGCAATTGAGGCGGACACTCTAACCACTAGGCCACGATTTCAGAATTGTTAAATTTCAAACAAATTTGGTATACTGCTTTATATTATCAGGACCTTAAATTTCAGTTTCAGGTTTCAGCTTTCTTTGTCATTGTTTGAGTTATGACTTTCAATTTTCCATCCATCTAAATTTTCATTTCAAAGAAAACTTTAAAGGCCCAATGCTGCCATTTATCATAAATTTCACCATAATTCCAATCTAAATAAAGTTTGGAAGGATGGAAATGATTTGTTTAAAAAGCTATCTGACATAAACAAATTTTTGAAATAATATGTTAGGTTAAACAATGTTCAGATATTCAGTCTAGAATTAAGAGGTGCCATCCCTTAAATCAGTCAATAAAGTCGCTTGTAATTACTTTCTTTTTGGGGAGTGCTCCAAAAGTAGATGTGATACATTTGACAAATTCCATTAGAGACTAATCTAATATACAACATTCACATGTGCCACACAAATTGATTCAAGAGGGAATGAAAGGAGGCAGGCCCACTTTTTAAGTGGATCTGAGAAGAAAGAGCATGCATTAGATAAAAACGAGAATTGGGCGCATATAGGTGATCAGCTGGAGTGCTGGAATACTTTGAAGAGTGCACTTGGACTGAAGACAATCCAACATAGTGTGGTGTTGACATATTTTTAAACAGTGATGTCATCAAATCTTGTTCCAGCTTTGGACTCAAATCAGTTGACTGATGGATGTTGCTGATCAGCTATTGATTAAATCATACATATATGAAAAATGGCAGGGTTTCTTAGTTCATGGAGAAATTACATGACTTGAAATGTCGATGTTATCTGGTTTTATTGGAGCCCAATGATGTTTAGGTCTAGTGGTACAGCATTATTCAAATGATTTGGCAGATACAACCCATTTGCACATAACGGCAGCATTCAGTTGGGGCTTTAACCCTTTACCTCATGCAGGCACCTTTGGACACCTCTACTCCATTCGCATGGAAGTGCCTTTTGACTTCTCTACTCCATTCGCATGGAATTGCCTTTAGATATCTGCTGTAAACGTCAGCCATTTTAAGCCACTTTTCGTAGTACCACCTTCGAGGAAAAACCCCTATTAAATACTACATTCATTTCTTTGAATGACAATTATGTCAGATCACATGGTCACTGTTTATGCTCTGGTCGATATCTGCTATTTAAAGTAACTGGTTCGTAATCTCCACTCTCCAACATGGAGGTCACTGATTTCATTCAATACTTACGAAGTTTTCACGATTACAATCACAACTATGAAAGCTTCAATAACTTAGGTAAAGGCTCTGATATTGATGTAGGCAGCAATTAGTTTTTATATATTATCAAATTCAGATAACTTATGATGTAGATGCGGACAAAAAACTTGTAAATTTCGAGTATGAGAAATGGCAGCTACGGTTGGTTACGCGGTCTGACTTGACGGTGAACAAGTTCTCTCAAGATTTTAAAGCACATAAAAAATTCTTCCATGAAAAATAATTACACTGCTATAACAATCGGACTTTACTCTTAAATTTTTCTACACATAATAGATGTGTACCAAAAATGTAAAATGGTTAAAACTGCTGTTAAACATAACATACACTACACTGCTTAACAGTTAACAGGCAGGTCTATGTGTATGGAGTCGAAGAGGTAACAGGTGTTCTGTTTATTGCGCGCTGCACTTTGTCACTATGCTCTATGAGGTAAAGGGCTAACACAGATTCTTGGATTTCTTTAAATCAGAAACTGTTTACAAATCTATATTACAGGCTAATTTAAGAACTTAGAGGATCAAGTGAATCACAACTTCAGAGCTTATACTTGATTATGAGGTTCAAGTATCCCTTAGGTTTTATGAGATGAAGTTAGCTCTCAAGCTTACTCTACACATAAACCCATTGGCAAGCATTAATTTTTTTTAAAATTAATGCTAAAGAAAATAGTATGATATACCGGTATATATATATATATATATATATATATATATATATATATATATATATATATATATATATATATATGACACTACTGAACCAATATGATGAACACAATTGTCATTATTTCTCCAAAGATTTTATCGTTTTTGTTTGCAGAGAAGATGGCATTTTGGATAAAAGGTGTTCAACATATATTATTTACATTCTTCTATGATAATTAATTGGAATACAAATTAGTAATGTTTTAAGTACTTAAATTAGCTATTAATATCAATTTTTGAAATTACATCAGGTTTGTCATAGGTAAATTTCTTTTGTCATAGTGGAAGGGAGGGAAGTTTTCTTAGTGAAAATAATGAAGCCATAATTCTGACCTCTCTAGGTCTCATTTGGCAGTGGTAGCAAAATAAACAGAAATGTACTCTTTTGCTATAAAATTACTCAGAATACTTATTTTATACTTTTTGACATTTTATTCCTACATTTTAAACTAATTTAATTTTCTGGGTTCAAAATACTTTAAATGGGCTTGCACTGAGGTGTTCTTTCCAAACTTTCTGTTTTGAAATATTAGTACTATAGACTGGTTAGGTTGAGTTGGCAATGTTACTGTCATCTATAGCTTGAAGCCATGAAAACTGTCAGATCTACATGAACAGTATTTGTGGATGTGTTGTTAGTGCCTGGTAATATCTCTTTAAATAAAGCATGTAATTAAGACTTTTTTTTCTTGGCTTTTTTTAAAAATATTATCTAATTATCTGCTTCATACAAAATAGTCTGACTTTATAAAACTATGTCAATAAATATCTCAGTTTCAATTAAATACCAATTGAAATGGCATTTAGCAGATATTTGCCTTTAGCAATTATTTGAACAAGTTAAAGATGGGAATATTCATTTATTGCACTGCACAATAGGACTTGCTGAAGTTTCCAAGGGACATCTGTGACACCATCTTCAGACCTGATATTTTACCATGGTGAAGAGTTATCATGTAGATGATTTTGGTTGAACTGACAGTGCTGTGGGAAGCTATAATGGTAGAGGCCCATGTTAGGAAACTGGCCAATTATCAGCCACTTATATACGAGTGTCAGCAGAAAGAATGGAAGGCCTGACACCTACCTTTGGGTTAGGATGCTTGGCTTTGCAGCACAGACCTTTTGTTGTGCTTTGAGAGTCATTGGGATTACAGGACCTAGCTGCAGGAATTTAGACACCAAACTGCTGTGGAGCTTGGTTCAAAATAAAATCATAGCACCCCCACCCCATAATTAAAAGGTCAGTTGACTATACCTTAGAGTAGATATATTTGCTATGTATATATTAATTGTTGCATAAAGTGTAATCTAAAAATTAACTAAAGTGAGTTGATTAAGCTTACACTATAGCTGACACCCAGTAATAGACACTGTGCTGAGTTTTGAGCTTGATAAAAGTATAAAGTGTTGACAAAAAAGCCTAAAATTTACTAGCTATACTATTGATAGCATATGCAGTGAAACGGTTGGATGCCAACACTGTGGCAAGATATTTACCATAGAATACCAGTAAACATAACTCCAATCACTCAACAAATGAGAAAATATATAGTGGACTTGAGACGTTACGTTGTTGTTGTTGTTGTGGGGTTTAATGCCATTTTTCAGCACACGATAGGCTATACATGGCAGCCAGTACTAATGGTGGAGGAAGAACCCGGGAAAACCCCGGAAAGAACCACCGACCCACAAGAAGCTACTGGCAAGCTTTCTCACATACCCACAATGACCGAATCCGAGACTCAAACCCATGCTGAGGTGAGATGGCAGTGATCCGTAACGGAGAGTGCTTTAGACCACTTGGCCACTCGGGGCCCCTGACATGTCACATAAAATTCAAACACAAGACAACTGCTCTCCTGAAAATCTTAGGATTATTTATAGTCTTACAAAGCAATATATGTCCTTAATATGTTAATGAATGCTAGGAAATAACTAAAAAATGACATGTATTTTTATTTTTTAATCCAAATTTTTCCAACAGTACCAGTATATGTAGAAGAGCTAATATGGTGGTGTCATATGCACTGAGATCAGTCTCAATATTTTCTGCATGTAAAACATATCCTTTGATGTATTCCACAAGACATTTTTTTATGTTAACTTTTGTTTTCTTCCTTTCATATATGATTCTGACAAATTTCAAGAGTTGTTAATGAGCTCATATTGTGTTAATTTTTCAATTAAAATATCAGCTAAATCAAACAATTTCCTAATATCAAACAACACACTTGATAAATGTATTTTGTTGTGCAAAGATGAAAATCTGTGAAAAATGGTTAACATGGGGGAACAGTATAAAGACAATTCAATATAGGGATCTCTAACCTTCAGTTCATTTTTCCTAACTTCCGGAAATGGGCTCAAATTCAACACATAATGACACCAAAATGAAGAGCATCACAATTATAGTGCAAAAGTAAGTATTACAATTCAAACTGTTAACACTGTGTAAACAAACTGAGCAAGCTTTGTACAGTAGTAAGTGGTTATTGTAAGGTTTCACTTCTGAAATTCCCGTAGGTTTCCAATTTGACATTTATATTTCAAGTTTTCTTCTGAAGAGGTTTTGGAAATTGTGAATTTTATGTGACTGAACTGAATAGGTTCTCCTTAAAGGAGACCAGAAACCAGTGGAAATACAGAATAATAATAAAAGCACTATAGAAGAAAACCTGATTCTGAAGTATCATCTGCGACCGTAATGCCAATATTTAAATATTGGCATATCTTCTAGGAGCTGAATTTCCGTGACCTTGTATGCAAAAAAAATTTCCGTGCCTATTCGGTTACTTTCGGGGTGTGACATCATAGTAGCAACTCCAGCATCCCAACTGGAAGTTGCCAGAGTAAAAGACAATGCCGTTTTGCGTTGCTAATGGGTGTAATAGCACATTAAGAAAAGCATGTGGACAACATTTTTTTTTTCTTTTCCAAAGATAAAGGCATAAAGAAAGTATGGATACATTATTACAAGCGAGTCGATTTCAAAGCAACACCATACAGCACTCTGTGATCATTACATTTGTAAAGGAATTTTTACGAGAAGGATCCTGAAGGAAAAAAAAGACAGCTCTAGGATACGCAAATGCTAGGCCTAGACTAAAAGTTGTCGCTGTTCCAGACATACTGTTGGATATTTTAAATCCTGGGAAAAGTGTTAAACGTGTGAGTTACGAAAATAGGCAGAAAGCCGAGTAAGTGACCACAAAATGCAACAATCAATTCACAGATCTTTTATCTACACCAGCAGTGCTGAAAATGTGATAGCCCGACACCCGGGGCCCCTCTAATTTTAGTTCGGGCCCATCCTGTATTCAAAGTTAGGTGCCCGTCGGGTTTGTTGGAAAAAAATTGTTTGCCTGAGGAAACTTTGATCGCACTGATGAAATGAGTAAATGTATTTTCAAGATGTTGACATACACAGCACAATCAAAATCAAATCACCTCTGTCCTAGGTGAAATTGAGATCTGATTTTAATCAAACGGAAGCTTTGCTAAAAATAAGATTCTAAACCCCAGACATGGTCATGTTTCGAGAAAACACAATCTTCAGTAATCTTAAACAAAAATTAAAAATTAAAAAACACTTTCAGTCTATGCCTGTTACACGTAGTATGTATAAACGGTAATCTGTAATGACTGGAACTGATATAAAACTATCCCTTGGGATGTTTAAATAGCAGCGACTAAAAGAAAAGAGGTCAGTTATAAAATCAGTTTCAATTTAACTGGCTGACAATAGAAATTGGAGGGAGGCTACTAGTGACCTCACCCCTTGCCCCAATGTGTGAGCACCCATGGGACGCGCCATTTCTCCCTGTGATACGTTTTATTATCCCCCAGGACAAGACCCTTTTTTCATATTCTGGTCAGCTGTGGCTAAACTGCATAATAGCTAAAGGTTAGACTCGAGTACACAAGCATAAGGCCAGTGTGACTAATTAACAGTTAATCTTCATCAATTCATTTATCTTGTGAAAAGGACTGCCCTTCGGACATACTTCAAAGAAACCATGTTTTACAATATGTATATGTAAACATCAGCATTGATTGGCAAATAAATGATGCCCTATTTTATTGTAACTTATGATGCCTAGGACTTCATTTTAACAGTTAAAATCTGTTTTTCGCACATTTAAATCCCACCTTATTTCCTTAGGTTTAAGTCTTAAGGCGTGTAACACTGTTTACTGAATAAAATATTTATTCTGAATTAGTTCTTTGGGGGCACATATACTGCGTGGCATATTTTCTTTTATTCCTTCTTTTCATTTAATCATGGTAATTAAATTAAACTTTACATATACGGTAGAGGAATGTCAGGCATTAACTGGTCGAATTTCTCTGGTGGAAATGGAGATTGATTTTGTCTGCAGAGAAAAGTAGGCAACATTCACAGTGATCATTCATGGGATTTAAGATAATTGGTGACAATTTTATTTTTTTAATGTTTTTATTACTATAATCATGTTGCAGTGTTTTAAAAAATCTGAAATTTATGCGAATAATGTTTAATCTTAAATATGTCATTTACATATAATATGATTGAACCTCATCCTTCTTAAATGAATTTATTGCATTGTGGTAAATTTTTAATTTTTACCTTGGGCACCATCATTTTAATCCTTATCACATTTTTGCACAGCACACGATGTATACGTATTTATTTAAAAATTACATTGCATTTTTTAAATTCCAAAATATGAAATATGAGCACCTTCTTACTATTCAGCAGATATAGTAATGAGCATAACTCGGAAGCATATTAAACTTTTGAATGAGCAACCCAAATCTGGTCTCCTCTTGTCTCGCTCGTCATGTATATGTTTGTCTTTGAGGATGGCTAGTATTGCGTCACTGGACCACCTGATCTATTGTCTCATCAAAGCTCAGAAAAACTCTGCAATTCATGGAATCGTGGTATCTTCCGTGCAATATAATCACTACCCACCTACGATATTTAATTTATAAACATCACAGTCCAATTAAAATTTGTAGAGAATTACATACATAAAAGGAAATTTTTTGTTTCTGGTCTCCTTTAATATACAGAAATACAGAAATCAAACAACTCTCATTACATATAACACAATTTGAAATAACTTATTAAGGTTGATGGGGATTTGACCCTTATTACATTGCCTGCTCCAAGTATCCTAAGCATACCAATCTACATTTTTATATAATTTCCATTCTTTACAAAATTTTAAAAAATATTCCCACTAATGTCACTTATACGGTATTCCCTCATTATAATGTTGTATTCTCTCAGTATAATCACATTATAGTGCAGTCCATGTCTCACTATATAGCCTTACAGTGAAACCATTTTATAATGTACTAAATTAATAGATATAAATGGGATCCATTTATCACAGGAAGTTTGATAATTAAGGACCTTATAGCAAGGGAGTGTTGTGTATGTCTTAAAACAAAAAGTTTTTAATTTGTCATTCAATATACTTTTTTACCATAAAATGTCACAAAAAGAAAAGTATTGTTTGCAATTTTATTAAAACTTTTTATTGAGCTTTTATGTGTACAGTCAAAATATTTATAGATAAACCAGAATGCATTCAGCGATCATACAGCTCACCTCTTATACAGCTTTTGGTTGCCTCCAACAGTCAGTGTTAACATTGGTTGACATGCTAACAAAAAATTCAGACCAAAAGGATCTACAAAATGTTGGCCCCTGTGACAGTACATGAAAGACAAAACAGTGTTAAAAAAATAAAATGATATCAAGCATGGGTGCTATTATGAGTTGAGAAAAAAAATTACATAAAAAATCTGCTTCAGTAGCCATTACCACTTTCCACCCCTAAAATCAGCCTGGATCAGCTGTTGCCCTTCAGCAAGGCACTTTACTTGCCCTGGTAAAACAAAACCTTCAAAGTGTTATTGTGTTTAATGAAATGCCAAACCAAATAATCCCTTGTCTTGCAGTCTAGGAGAATTTGAAAATTTTGCTGGGCAAGTATAATTTCCTGCCACTTGCCAAGAGCTTTATGCAAAATATCATAGTCTTCTCAATTCTGTGGCTGTTTCATGAATATATGACTTCTAGCAAAGAATATTTTATGATTTTCCCAACATTGGCTGCAGTTGTCATTTAGAAAAGGCAAAAAAGAACAAGAAATGTGTTAATGAAACATGGTGGCCACACCACAGTGCCTAAACAACCTAAACACAAAACTTGAGGTCTGATGTATGGATGGACATACAAAAGTATGGTAAAGATGTTGAAAGTCCACCCCTTATGCCAAAAACTCTCTCGAGACAAGTAGTCTCTGATTGCAGTGGTCTTTTAAAACAAGTTGTGCTGTATTATCTAAATGTTAAGTTTTATCAAGCACTTCAACTTGTCTTACAATTCATAACCTGCCATCCACTTGCACAAAACTCATGTATTTTAAGAGTTGTCTCGATGCAACTGTCTAGCATTCATTTGCCAAATATTACAGTCTGAATCAATAATTTTATTCTGCAAATGCTCAATACTCCAAAGTCATGATTGCACCTTTGAACTGTGACCAGCACAGATGCTCTAGCTTACATTCTTAAAAGTTAACTTTCAAGATTTTCTTGTATAGTGAAACAGTTTCATTTTTAAATACACAAAATTATAAAATTTTGGTGTCTCATTTACAAAGGGAAAGTCTCATATTCCTTGAGTGCAGTTTCTAAGACCTTGGTGTCCACACAGTACTTCATGAGAAACTCTCCTTCAAAATGGAATACTGGAATTTCGTACCTGTATTTTTCAAACCATTCCCTGTTCTCTGGTAGGATGATGTTCACCTCTTCAAAATAAAACTGTAAAGGAAAATGCAAAAAACTTTTTTAAAAAATAATCTAATTATTGTAGACATCCTGACTCCGACCTTTTGCTAATTGCTATTTTAACAATCTTCTTTACATCACAGTCCATTTATTTTCAAAGATTAATTACCATTCACTCCTGAGGAGGGACAGACATATGACTGGACATGTATCGCCTTATTTATTCAGGTATATATTCAACCTAAATGTAAACAGCATAGAACAAGATCTGCTATCAAATAATGCATGGAAAAATCAAGGTCTATGTAGTTTCTTTTAGAGCTAATATGTTGAATAAACAAGAAAAACCCTAATTTACCAGCCATTTTTTGAGTGCATATCCAGGTCTATGTCATTTGTAGTCAGGCCTGACATGAAAGTATGTATGATATATGATAGTCATGTCTCACCTTTTGCAACATTACTGCATGTACAACAATGTGTGTGTGTGTGATTTGGATTAACGTAGATTTAAGTTTTTCAGTCATATTGCAAGAATGTCTGCAGTGTGGCAGTTTATAGCGATGCCTAGCACTGGGGCATCATGCTGCAGACATGTAGCATGATGTCCCACCCAGTCACATTATCCTGACACCAGGCTGACCAGTCCTAACACTAACTTCTTAATGCTGAGTGCCTAGTAAGGCCTAGTAAGGCAGTTGTTAGTACCATTTGTGGCTCTACATGATTTATGTTTATGTGAAGTTTCTGTCAATGTTTTATATCAGCTTATGTTGTGGCTCAAAATTTCTGTATCCTCATGATGTTGAAGTTCTTGTCACTGTTTTAATTTCTGCGCATGTTGTGGTTCTGAATGACATACCTCAAATGCTGATGATGGTGAAATTCCTGTCAATCTTTAATTTCAGTATGTTATGTGGCTCTAAATGACTGTACTGCTCATGATGGCAAAGTTCCTGTCCACGTTTACTTTCAACATATTTTGTAGCTTTTTATCTTGTCCCCCGCCTTCATGATTCATACTTGTACTCTATTCGTTCTCCTTTAATATTATATCAAATATGGTCACCCTCCAGCAATCAACATAGATGGAGTTGAGGTAATAATGCAGAATCCATATCACATATGACAATGTTACCATTGACTCTGACCTCTCCTACCATTGGGGAGTGGGAGTGCATTCAGAATATGAAACCATGGTTGACATCTGCTCCTCCTCCAGAAATATCATGTCAAATATAATCACTCTCCCTCTATCAATGTAAATGGAGGCAAGGTTATAAAGTTTAATGATATATGAAAATGTGACCTTGTATGCTCCCCTCCTCCCTGGGGTGGGGCATTCAGCATCCAAAATCTTAGTTACCATCTATTCATTCTCCTCCCTGGGGTGGAGCATTTAAAATCTTGGCTACCATCTACTCATTTTCCTCCCTGGGGTGGGGCATTCAGCATCCAAAATATTGGTTGCCATCTGCTCATTCTCCTCCCTGGGGTGCATTTAGCATCCCAAATCTTGGTTGCCATCCCTGGGGTGCATTCAGCATCCAAAATCTTGGTTGCCATCTACTCCCCGGGGTGGATTCAGCATCCAAAATCTTGGTTATCATCTCTTCCCTGGGATCATTCAGCATCCAAAATCTTGGTTGCCATCTTCTCATTCTCTGGAAACAGTACATCAACTATGATCAGTCTACCTTAATCAGTGCAGATGAAGTTAAGGTTACAAGGAAGAATGACCATGAAGGCATGGATAGGTATAATGAATGCCATTGCACCCTTCTGCATGTTGTAAGAGGTAACTAATGAAGCAAGCTTTTTTGCTCTAGGATGTCCAGCTGAGGTCTTATAATTTTTTACAGCATTTAGCTGATAAGAATTTTACCCGTTTTAGCATTAGTCTGGAAATTTGTCGTTTCTTCTTGACCAAAAACCCGAATTTACTCAACACTGTATAGCATGATCGTGCTGATGTACCATTAAATCTCATGCATGGATGCATCCATCCATACACATATATATATACATACATACATGACCCCAAATCATCTATGAAAATAGGAAGATTCTGCATCAAGCATCAGTAACCTTTGTTATCTAATCATCCAAGTGAAAGATCATACTAAATATGACCACCTCCCTCAATCAGCTTTCAATTGCTATGTATTTTTATTTTTCAATATTGTAAAGAATTTTAGGATACTGCAAAAATCAAAGTGACTGAACACTGAGTCACATCCATCACATGGCAGATTAAAAAAAAAAAAAATGGTCCCATGGCAGGTACATGTACATTCAGTCAGGTGCAATTTTGTCAAACATACTCCAAAATGAAGCAGGTTCTGAGCATTAAATGTAAAATTACAAAATGATATACCACTATTTTAGAGTGAGTTTTACTGCAATTTCCCAGAAACTCTAAAGTCCTGAGTCAGATGTTCAGTACACTCCAACAGTTTAATGGCAATGTTTAAGAAAAAAGTTGCAGGACCAACAACAAGGAACAAGATGTTTATTAATAAGATAAGCTAGAATTCCTTAAGGCAGAGATTTTAGGTACATAGAGCACTAATTATGAGCTTTACTAATTGTGAAAACAATTGAGATTTCTCAAACAATTTGATTTTTAAACAGGCAAATACAGTGTTTACTAGGTTCTGAAAAAGACTTGTATATCTTGTGTTTTGTAAGAATCTAGTATCTCCTTCACCATCTTGCATGACTATACACAGACTAGGTAAATATGAAGTTTATGTAAAGGTTTTATCAGCTGAATTTACAGACGTGTGCACCTGATTTATAATATATTTTGATTTTTAAAAATGCAACTCCCATGTATAAGGTTCTGAAAAGAGTCCCATACCCTGTGTTGGTAAGGTTTTAGCACCTCTTTGGCCTCTTCACATAGTCTACACTGAGGCTTGGTAAACATGAAGAGTTTCGGCAAAGGTTTATCAGCAGGATTTGTAGACATCTGCATCAGCAACTGTAATCTTCTCACACAGTGGTCATTACTGCACAGACCAGTTGGAGTTTTTAGTCTGAAGCTTAATGGAGCCAGCAGGACTCGGAACTGATTAAGTGAAATCATCCTTTCGCAAAACCTTTCTTAGGCTACAATGTATTTTCTTTATTCTTCTTTGGCTATGAAGACTCTCCTTTATTATATCTGCAAATAGCGTGAAATATTTCATATGAAATATCTGTTAATGAATTTGTATCAACAAGAATGTAAATGCTTTAGTTAATTACATTTCTCTGACAATACTTACCTGACCACATTAACATTATGAAATAAACTCTGATACCTCTTTAATGCTGCCATCCTGAAAAAATTACAATTTCATCTTTTCTATCTATATATCTTATAGACAAAGGGAAGAATTACCTCCTTTAACCACCACTAGGTCACTACAATTGAACTAGATGTTTCCCAGTTTAAGCTGAGTGATACATCAATGAGGATGTTGTTGCTCTTGCACCAGTCCCTCATAAGTCTTTACAGTAGATGGCCATCTAACTCTGGAGATTCTCTCCAAAACTGAAGGTATAAGCTTTGTTCCATATTTGGCTCAACTGATATGAACTGGGAATGAATGAAAAATCTGGGAGGAATGAAACTCTTCCAACTGGGGTTGTTTAAGCAGGCTGGGCCTAACTGGTATTTCCTGTGCATGTCTATCATTAAATGGATCCATGAGAAAGGAAAGTCATCTGGGGTAGAGGACTTCAATCTAGATCAGTAACAAAACAGCTTTTATCTTACTATAATACACATTTATAAGACTGTCAATGTGACAAAGTAGAAACACAAAGACAAAAACAATTAGAAATACATGTCCACTTACACAATCATGATTTGCATCAATGTTCATATGGAAACAACCACTATAAATGGAACTCTACTGGGCACAAGATAATTGGTACAATGACTCGACACAACATAATCAATGGATGGACTGGTTTGTGAGCTGGCTATTCAAACTTCGTTTCTTCCTGGATTTCATTTACAATATCTTCTGCAATCTGTTTGCCTTCTTTTCTATATCATTTTTCTAAAAAATACACGAGTTTTAAAATAAAGAAAAAATAAACAGAACAAGTCTGAGTCAGTGGAAATCATTAACATCCAAAATCAATCATTTTGTATTTACTGCATATGCAAAACAACTGCCATGGCCACATGCACTTGTTTCTGTCAGTGAAAAAGGAAATTACTGACAACCACACATTCTAGAAATTAACAAGGTGGCTATAATTTATTGGTGTGCCTCTTATGGTCATGATTCCCACCACACCCAGACTAATGGTGGTTGCCACTGTGATTCTGCCAATAGCACCTATAACCACACACATGCATTTGTACTTCATGAGTAGCAGGGTTATCTTGGTGATTTCATCTCGCGTTTAATTTCTCATGTCTGTCACAAAGAGGGTCTATCATAATTCTTCTACTGACAATGATCATGAAGTAAAACTCTTCAACAGGCTAGTTTTCAAGTGCAAAACACACATTTTTAACCAATTTGTTTTTACAGGTACAACTGTAATACAATCACATGAAATATCTGTTCATTCCTGGGGCCTGGCAATACATTTATATAAACCATACTGATTATGCTGCTGAACAATTTCTGAAACAACCATTCTCATGTTCGCTCAAAAACTGTTACGCAGATAAGTGTACCTGTGCTGAATAAGATTCAAGATTTTTCTATTCTTGGTTAAGATTTTTCTATTCCTGGTTGAGTCAATGTTGATACAACATAATCAACAGGGAATGCAAAGTGGGGTGGATTTGTTGATGAACTCCACTTTTTTGTTGAAGAGACAATCCCAGAGTATTTTTATTCCTGGTTGTGCAGACCTTCACATGCTAATGCAATGATTCCAAGTTGGTTTTGACTTGGTATCTGTACATTAGGGTGGTCACAATTACTAATTTTTATCTGGCTCTTAGCAAAATTATATTTCAGTGTATACAAGGGCTAGTGAACAGTTTTCCGGCAGATGAGCATCATCAACATGAGGAATGAACAAAATCACTATCAATGTGGCCTCACTAGTTAGCTGATCCATCACCCCATCGGCAAATTATGCAAACTCATTACTGCGGTCAAAATCCAACACTTATATGTAATGATAAATTTAAACTTAAACACACACATGACAAAGACACTGAATACCACTTTACCCAGAATATTTAATCTATCTCTGATCTTTCATCCATAGTAATTTCAACCAAGTCTGCAACCAAAGAATTCTTGGATTTTAACATTTTAACTTGAAGAGACTGACTACTAGGACATTCTTCCAATGGCTGTCTTGATACTACTAATCAAATACAAAGAATCTGCCCCCATGACAGCAGACATGTAAACCATAAAGAAATAATATCCAGAATCAGTCAGCAGCAAGTCTAAATACACCCCTGGAATAAAACACAAAATTATTTACATATGACATATATTAAAAAAAAGTTCTGGTTTCGGTGGTGCATTCTGAAACAATTAACAATTTGGCTTTACCAACTAATACCTTGACATCACTGATTTTCATAATTGCATATTTTTTAATTGCATCTACATCAGTTGAATTTGATTTGTTTATAATCTGGTCTCCACTCATATCATCTAGAGACTATTAACTTTTGATACCATGTTTGTGTCTGTGATAAATGCAACTGATACACAACAGTCTCGGATTTCCTCGATTTCATTGATTTTGGCCAGGTTTTTCATGACGGCGCCTCAAGGCTTCAAAACACCATTTTGAATATCTATGTGGAGTGTTTTAAGTTTTATAGTTTGATCTTGGAAAATCACAAGCTCAACTTGGACAACATCATCAAATCCAGAAGGTAAGCTCAGTCAAATCCGCTTTGGTGGCAAACCTGGACAGACCCAAATCAAGGCCACATCAGCTGGTTGAACATCTGTAAATATCAACAGGCATTACTTATATTATTAAGAATAGTTTCCAAGTGACAAGTTAAAATTAATCAGTGTCTGTGAACTCTTGAGTGCCTTATCAAAAAGATGCATGTTGGGCTGTCCAGCTGAGTTTGCAATGATGATGTTTAATAAACAGCAGCCTTGTTAAAGCTAGGTTGATGATGCCTGCTTCAGCTGTGTGGGGAATCATCAAGTTTATCCAACATAAAAACACCTTGGAAATGTTTCACTGACTTCGCGTCGTGAGTAAATCAAATTTGGTCAACTGCAATGCCACAGCCGATGACCTTTATCCCAAGTCTGCTTGAGGCCAAGGTAATAGTTGAAGACCTTTTAATTTATTTATTCATCTACAAGATGCTATGCATACTCCAAGTGCCTTTTACAATCATCTTGGACACAGTTCCAACAGCCCCTAACGTAGCCACTTTTGCAATTGTGAAAGCAGCAGCCACCAACAATGCTGGAATGGTTATGAGTCATGAAAACATTATATGTCTTTTGCATAGGTGCCACTTCTGACTTGGATAATTTTATTGTCACAGTGGCTTTTTTGTTTGTTTGACTGTATTGTTACAAAAATGAATTTCTTCAGAAATTTCAGGGAATGAGCAATGAATTGTGGACGGGTGGGGCTCTGCTGTACAACTTAACCTGAACATATATCAATAATGTTTAATCTTCATACATTCTACATTAATTTCATAGTGTTTAAATATTTTTTATTGCAGACTCATTCGTTCAAGAGGAACTTTGTTGTGGCCCATATGGTTTTTATCAACACATAAGCTGTCATCAACGATGTTTATACTGACAAATATAGGTTTGATCATAAGCATTCAGAAATTTAAAGTTATTGAATTTTTAATATCATGGTGTTTGCAGAGGATTACTATAGGAGGTGAATTAGCAGTGAGAGTCCCACCTAGTAGTGGTATGGGGAGGTGACTGACAAGAGTTTCTTCCCTTTGTAAGATATACAGATGGGAGAGACTAAATTTCTGTCTCTCTAGGAAAGCTGAATTTGAAAGGTAGTGGAGTTTACATAAATGTAGTTAATGTGATCAGGGAAGATATTTGATAGAGAAACAATATTTTAAATATCTGCATGCTCAGAGCTTTTTGTGTAAATGGGAAAATGAGAGTAAATTCAGTTGATTGCTCAAATGAAAAGCCTGCTTGATTTCATGTGTATATTCCTTCACCTGTAACAATCTAGGTGATAAAGTGTTGAAAAATTTTTGTATCACTATATTAGGCAAAAAAAATCTAAGTGTTTCTGGTCAACTGATAATCCCAGTTTTTTGTTGGTGACCCTGCACTTCTTCCGTCAGAGTAAAAAAATGATTAAGAAAATAAATTCAAAAAATTGATTTGTGCATCTGAACCGGTTTTGCTTAGTACACAAGGCACTAAGTACATTATATATACTAATCATTATAATATTTACATAATATTTTAAAAAAATACCTACCTTCATTTTAAAACCAATACAATATAAAATACACAATTTTTCATCCTAAGGTGAAAACTGGAAAAAGCTGAACATCACCTTAATTATTTAATTATTTCCTACTTGACAAAGAACTATATTGTTATAAGGGAGTGTATTTTTTTCTGTTCATCAGTTATTAGAGTTAGCTGCACATTTATAGAATGCATATGAATATGACCTGACCTTTACAAACAAATGAGTCTTTTTTGTTGTTGGTATAGAGGTGGTCACTGTTGAAGACTTGAGTGCTTTTTTAATTCTTTCTGAAAAATTAGTTACTTAAATGAAAGGCACAAAACGCTGATCCATCTGCCCTTCACAATTCCTATAAAATCTGCAGCTATTGCAAATAATGTAATATGAGGCCACTTTTAGTAGCAATCTTCCAAGGATACATGCACATAATGATCTATTCCAACTAAGTTCACATTCTTTTACAAAAGCATGACATAAATTTTCAAATTAAACAATTTAAAAAAATTTTATGATAATGGCATTACATGAAAACTGCCTGCCTATAATTGAAACTATTAGCTTTAGCGAATGAAATATTTTTTAAAAGTCAATTGACAATGTGTATGAAGAGTATGTCTTTTGAATGTAACATTTTAGAACTTCCAAACCATCTTCATAACTCATTACTGGAGAAAGGTTTTATTTTAGATTATTTATCATTCTTACCACTATCAACAAATTAAGAAAATGAAATGGGTCAATAGAAATTAAATATTCAGATTCAGTCTGATGATTTGGATTGGTTTTTAGTGTTAAAGTAAAACTGTTTATGTGCCACTGGATAGAAATCACTAATACCTCAATATGAATAAGAAAAATAAGCTGATTCAACTATAAAACTTAAACAAAACCAACATGAGCTATGTCTTACATTGTAGGACTACTGTACTGTATAGTCCTACATGTAAGACATAGCACATGTTGATTTTGTTTAGATCAGCGTCAGGTCTTACATGTAGGACTACTGTACTGCACAGTATAATTTACATGAACAAAAAATATTTTTGCAGTGCCAGTTATCAATATGCATACACGTTAAAGGGAACTGTATGAAAAAAAAACCAGTATTATTTAAGAAAATCGCGCCTGCTTTTTTCTGCGACGATGGTCAGTGACTTGATTCCTTGGCGACAACAGTCCTGATAACTGACCACGTCAAGGACATTTATCTGAAATTGCAATGAAGTGATGGTGTGCAGAGTTCTTCCCCTTATGAGAACTGGACTGGTTTGCACAATTTATCTTTCCCTACACTCCAAAACTTATTATAAGATTTCAATTTAACAAATATGAAACCGGACTACAGTCAAAATTAGCCAAGCAACCACACAACCAATGGAAAGACGCGACAGGGTCTCTTCCTGTCAACGATTAAAATTCATGCGCCATCGTTCAGCTGGGATACTCCGAAAGTTCTTTTGGCATTATGCTTCAAAATTTTGTTGTAAAACACTTTAACATTTTACTTGTTAAATACTTAAAATTTAATTTATTATATAACTTTGGTAATATTTATAGCCGTGAACGTACTTTGAACTATTTTATCTATTCGCAGCGGAAGGATAACTGAACTCAATGTTTAAACAACATGGAGGATAGTGATTGAAAACAAGATGAATTCCGATACTTTGTTTGGATTTTTAAGGTTTGTGTTATATGAGGTGGTGAATATTTCACATGGAATATGTATTTATTTAGGATAATATTAAGTTCGCAGGCAAGATATTCATTCATAATGCAGTTTTAGTGATTTTTATTCCGCACTTTCTTCGGGAATAAATGTCAGGTAATGTGTGAACACTGATAAATGTCAAGCGTTTCACAGTTGGTTATGTTTAAAATCAAAGCAGGTTTTTCCCTTTTTATTGAAAATAATGGACATTTTCATGACTTTTTCAGACAATTTTAAGGAGAGCATGCTATCTTTTCCACTTTAAAAAAAAAATAACATCGTGATAAAATATTTGCTTTTTATGTACTCAGTAGATATCGTTAAATTAAAATGAATATTCTTTGATAAATAAATTATCTGAAATATTCTGAGAAATGTACCATAACTACATTGGGAATGTCTGACATACGTGCCCGTTCTATTATTAACACAAAAGTAGAGTAAGGTCTAAGCATTATTTATGCAAAATAAATTTCGAAGTACCATTTGTCTTAATTTGCTGAGGTATATAGTCTGCACATATGAGGCCAATGGCACCTGTACACAGAACCTTTTTCTGTTTATTTTCTCTGTTTACCCAATTATAAATCAGATAACATTTTTACCATTTTGAAGTGTCATGGACTGACTTTCTTATAATATTTGAATCAAATTTTTGAAAATTGTGAGTACCATGTTTTACTGACATGGTACTCCTTGGAATTTTTAAAGTTGCAGTCCAGGACTCCTTTGGAAAAATTGCAGTTAGGAGTCATACCAACAATACCTTTTTTTTCTCTATGTAGTAGTTGAGAACATTATGTATGTATTGTTGCTTCACCAGTATCATGACCTTCAACAGAATTTCAGGATGAAGAGTCCTGAAATCCCTTGCTTTTAAAAGGATAGAAATGAAAAGAATGTGTTCAGTGAATTCATTTTATCAGGACTGAATTCTTAGATTTTATAATATCACACTACAAAGAAAATATTCTTCTGTAAATAGAATATTAAGCTTAAACATACATGTAAATTTACATTTTAGGCTTGTACAACAATACTTAAAACAAAAATTAAACCAAAATAAAATTGAGCAGTATTTAGTTTCAATCCCAAGAATGATTACTTAAAATGCTGTGTAGTTATCATTCCCACCAAAGAAACATACATGAGTAAACACTTAGCATTACACTACTATATATACTTGAGACTATAGATTTGAACTGTTGTCAAGAGGAATACATGCAGTCTTTAGGTATTGATTTGCAAATATCACTAATCAAATGGAATTTCATCTTGTTGTCTTTTGTTTTTTTCTTCTTCCTTTCATCTGTCCATTTCCATAACAGGTTGGTTTCCAGAAAAATGAAAACAGATTTTGTCTACTGATTTTTGTGAGAGTCATCATACCTTTCTTTACTCTGAAAAAGTTTCTACTAATACTGTTGTTCCCTGTAGAATTCACACATACTTAAATAGCAGTTATTGTTATTATTATTATCATTATTATTATTGCCTTTGGATGAATTGATAACACTGTCCAAATCAGACAGAGTAAACTTTGATTACATTGATTTATATTCATGTCATCACTAATTTATTTTAGATAGCACATCATTTATTTGCCAGTCAATTGCAGATGCTCCAATGCATGCTAAAGTATGTTCGAGTAGATTTCGGAGTCATAGCTCTTTTCACAAGATAATTGCAATAAGGATTAACTGTTCATTAATCACACTGGCCTTGTGCTTGTTTATGTAAGTCAAGCCATGAGATGTTTCACGGATTGGCCACAGTTGACCAGAATATGAAAAGGGGGAATCCTGGGAAAAAATGGTGGTTGTCACAGGGAGTAACATTGCTTTCTTTGAGAATTTCATGTGTATTTGACCTAGAAGCTCAGGTGTCTGAGAAGATATATATATATGTCATCAGATTGCTAATGCTCATTCAGTGTCATATATTTTAATACTATAATAAACAAATGAATAGTGAATGCCATTGATAGCTGTAATAATTGTTTGTGGTATTACAACTATAACAATTCTCAGTGCCTATGCCATGCCATTCTTTAATTTTATGTGCAGTTAGAGGGGATCAAGGAATATACAACACTTTCTTTTCCATATTAGTTTATTTATTTAGCTTAATTCCAATTCAAATAATTAGTTCTCACAGATACTAAAGAAGAAAGAAATAGCCATATTCTGTTGTTCATTTCATCTATAAGCAACAGAGCATACTTTTTTCCATTTTTCTTAAACAATATTTAACAAATTTCTCCACAGCAAGTTTTGGATAGGACTTATTAAGTTCTGGGCCAGGTATTCCTTGGGTTGATATTGAGTTTTTCTTTCCACATCCGTGACACCATGCACATAAAGCTAATAATGCTAAATTGTTTTCCTGATGGTTACAGTGATCAAAAAACCATATTGCTTGACACCCAGGGAACCTCCAAATCTAGATCAAGCTCTATTTGTATTTTAAGTATTTTGCCCCTCTTGTTCATAAAAAAAACATAAAAAAATTATTATATCATTTGTTTGACAAAACCATTAGTGTGCAGATGGCATTTTTATTTCTAAGTTTTTGAAAGTCATTGGTATATTATAATTTATTATTTGGCCCCCAGTTGGGATCCATTTGTAGGAACCACATTGGTCCCCCTGCTGGGACCCATTTTTAGGAATCTCACTCTAATAAAGATTGTGTTTGTATCACAAGCTATAAACATTGTGTACAGAGCAAAGAATGTAAACTATAAATGGGAACAATGCAATTTCTGTTTTCCCTAATTCACTGGTTACCTATACTTAGCACTCACTTTTCCTTCATGAATAATGAGCTGTCCCTTGTTCACACTTATAGGGTAATGCACTGGTTAAATAAATATGAAGCATTGCCTATGCACTTGTGACAATGAATCTAAATTAGGGGATTAGGAACTTATTAAAGGTGTCCAAGACAATGTTTTTCACCTTGCATGGATACTAAATAACATTGTATTATTATCCATTTAGTTCAGAGAGTTGGCAGCCACTTATTTTATTGATGTATAGAATGAGTGCATTCAGTGTTTTTGACGAATCCACTAAACTCAGTGTACTTTGACATCAACTAGTTATAAAACATGAAACTATTGTTTTTACTGATTAAGGAAAATAAAGATATACTGATGTCTGGCTTGATTTTTGTGTTCAACTTAAGTTGTGCAATATGTGGTGCTTATGCAGCATTAAAAAAATAAAACTACTTCAGGTCACCCGAATTCTATTCCTACAGATCCTGATAAAGAGCTTGGTGGTACATCAAAGCTAAAAACACATACAAACAGGCAGAGATCCCAAGCACAGAGGTGTATGTCACAGTTACTAAGAATTCCACATGTGAAATTTGCAGAAAATTGTGATATTTTTGTAAATTATGTTAGTTTTGAGTTCCACTATAGCATATTGCTATCAGGTTTTCAGTCTGGATATCAAGATCTAATTTATAAAGTCCAGAGAAATGGTCTATAGTGGGACAGATTTCAAATGTTTATAAATATTGGCTCTAATGAACCATGCAGTAAGGATGGCATTGATGGAGTGGTTAGACACTGGTTGATTTCAGGACTCGGGAGGTGGGGAAACATTCCTTTAAGTGAAAATTTGAAGAAAACAAAGTCTGTAAAACATAAGGTATTTTAGTACTGAGTACTGGTTTGATTCAGGACTTGAGAAAACACTACTGTTAATGATATCAAATAAAATCAAAATTGTTGAAAACAAGGTTATAAATTATTTCTTTTCTTAAGTAAACTATTTTGGGAGGCATATAAATGCAGAAAAGAGTAAATTTGTAGCATTTGTTTATTACTTGATTATTGAAAAGTATAGTAAATTTGGTGCTGTGTCAAATTAATAGTTAAAAACCATTGCCTTTGGGATCAAGTGGAACTTGTGTCAGGGCAAATTATATTTTTAAACTGTGTCTGATAATACTATCACAGTTTTTTCAGGTTGTTGTTGTTGTTCATGCTTACAATAATTACAATCCACACATCTGACAGAAATGAGCAGTGTTTGAAAGCTGAATTTAATTTTTTGGGCAATATAAACAATATACAGAAAGATCTCATGGTAGTCTTGAGCCCCAAACAATTATTATAATTGTTATATATGTCATAATTTGGCAAAGTAAAGTAGATTCAGGGCAAAAATTAATTTTCTGGTAATCTTCTCCAATGAATACTCTTAGTAATGGTATCACCACAAGCACACATATGGAGAGGAGGGTATAAGATTAATAATTTACTTTGAGAATTACCCCAACAATGGGTTTCTAAGTAATATTGTGACTATATTCAAATTCTGTAAAATAACTATGCAATGTAGAGTGATGGGCCATCTTAAAGTAATTACGCTGCTTGACTGAAATGTTTATAGTCAATAAGCCAGATAAGTCATTAAACATTATTTAAGCTAAACCATATGGTTTTAGACTAACCCCACCCCACCCAACCTGCTTCATTTATATAATTGCTAAGCTTGAATAACAATTTTAAGCAGTTGGAAACCATTGCTTGGCTAACAGGTCCCAGCGGTTGACTGGAAAACGGGTGACTGTTTAATATATTACATTGATAGAAGAAATTTCCCTGGGTGAATGAAAAGGTCAGTTGAGACCAGGTTGCTGCTATATTACAGTGGCCATTGGGGATGTTAAATGTGGTGTTGGGGAAGTGCAAGTCAGTTATGACTTTGATAGTAAACTTTTCACTGTTAGTTCTTTGTTTGAAATGTTACTTCTTCCTAAAATGTGAGTCTAATTTAATATGACCCTGTTATGCATTTCATTTTATTTATTACCTGGACCAAATTGAAAATCTGCCAGTGGGCAATACACTGTTCACTTTTCTGCAGTACAGTTTATGCTTATACCAATATAACACTTCATAACTAAATAAGAACACATAGTAATCCTAATTGTAGCATTGGAATTCCAGTTTCCTTGTCTGGAACTGCAACTTTTTTTCAGGTTTGGAGTCCTGGACTCCAGCTTTTGAAATCCAAAGAACAACCCATTTCTTTGTTCACCTTCCTCTCCTACTACTCCCAGTATCATTTAATGTACCATTTGGTCCTTGTTTTCATATGCTGTGGATCTAAAAACAATGGAATGGTTGTGAAATTAAAGTATATACATGTATGCCTTGAATTTATAATGTTCAAACTGACATCTTAAGAAAAAAGTATATCACAAATAATGTCTTGGGAATAACAGCCAATATCACCAAGAATATCATGACAGTTGAAGATACATCTTTGAGAGGACATGTTAAACAAAAATTACTCCACTACAAGCAAATATCATTTACAGAACCAGTTTGATGTGGATTGTACATGCAAAAAGAATTCCTAACACGAGATTCATTTTAAGCAGTTATTAAATTCATCCAGTTAGATCTGGAACATCAGATTTTGCATTCATGATGGTTTATTATCAACAATCCACAGGAGGTACATGTACTGGGATGACTTAAGAGCTAACTAAATTTACAGCTGTATTTTGGACTCATGCCATATATTAGGAATAAAAAATATTATTTCACAGCATGAAAAAGCTTTAATAAAATGCAAGTCTTCATTTTCATCTTTAATTTAGAATATATTTTAAGTATAATTTAAGACTCAGGCATTTGGGGTGCTGGTGTGTGTGTGTGTGACAAAAGAAGAGTTACATCCAATAATCTGTTTGGTGACTTTAGAATCAATCCTCCACCTTTACTGTTTGCGAGTTGACTTTATTGGGCCATGTGTGCTTTCTGCATATTATTTGATTTTTACTTATTATTTGCTTATCTTAATATTACCACATTTATGAGCATTTATATCAAGTTCCTTTATACTTACTGCAGTAAATTCATTCTAGTAGTACTCTTTGATACTAAATTGCAGTTCAGTTATAATTATATGTTCTTACAGAGTATGAAAGTTTCTCCAGTTCAGGTACATTTAAATATAGTGCAAACACATTGCACAATTCAAATCAAAGACTTGAAATAGAAAGAGGAATATACACTGGGACAAATGTAGAACTTATAAATCGATTGCTTGTCTGAACTTGAAAATGAATTCCACTTTTTTGTGCATACAATGAGAAATACAGATGAACCATTTGATATAATTTTTTTATTTAAATCTCACATTTTAATACTACTGATATTCATGAAAATTTCTGTTCTGACAGGTTCTAACCAAGTACATGTACATGTATATATTTAGTATGGCTCAAACTAGAATTGTATTTTGGGTTGAGAAGTTGCCCTTTTATGTCAGTTAGCAATTTTCTGCATCACCCAGAGATAACCCCCAGTGAAAAACATGACCTTTAGTGATACCGTCTTACCACCTGTCAGTTTTTGCCTTGGATCACAAAATTGTATAAGCTTTAAAAGTTTTGCACTTTCAGCCAAATGAGATACTTTCTTGAAAATTGTATTCTTCATTAAAAACAACACAGTAACAATAAGTACATATTGCCAATAAGGACATCACAAAAAAGTTACGACTCCATGGGTATTTTCCCTATTACCTTGTGTGCCCAGAGTGAGCATGTGTGGAATAAAATATAGGATGGGGTGGGGAAATCAACTTTTATATGACGATACTTGAGATTACATATAATAGCAAACAGGGTTTCTAATAGCATGACTGCATTTGCATCCTCTTTGTATAATAGCACTGAAAGTAAGTTAGCACTCACTAAAGTTAATGTATATGTGTACTGCCTCAGATAAGCTTAATTTATCAAGTTCAAATGTATATTTTTTGGATGCAGTATGCATTGGGTTGGATCCACCATTCTGTGGTTAAGTGATAAACACACTCTGGTTCTTGCTCACCATATCATATTTCCCCTTTGAAGTCCATTGGCATCATTCGTTGTTGGATACGATGTGAATCAGAATGCAGAGTGTAAAAAGTGTTGAACTTGGTCCACCTCATGCACATGAATATCCTTAGATGACAAATTTCAGGCCAACAGATCTTGATAATTGCAACTTATTTGTGGACAAAGAAAAAAAATTGGCCCATCAGTTCACTGGTCAGTCCGTTTGAATCTTCATTTCATCAGTAGGCTATATTCAGGTAATAGGCTAACTGTCAAGTAGCTATCATCAGTGTTGAACCCATTGCATTGACAGTTATGTTATTCTATATGAAGTTATTCAGGTGTAGGTATACCCCCACATTCACACATTTTTTGGGCTGATATAATATTGAACACTCTCAGATCAGTTTGAATTTCTAATTCTGAGAAAGGAACAGAATTTGATTCTTAAAATAGAGCAACCTAACTGAGTGAATGATTTCACTATATATTAAGTTTATGAACCCAGTAGAAGGTCAACATACATAATATGAAATCAAGTATAGCCTTACATATTGGTACCATGTTTTGTAGGTTGAAATTTAACACAACAAACAAAAATAACAGTGCCAAAGGATCTGTATATGTTACCCATAGCCTGAATTTAAAAAAAAAGAACTGTTGGATGCAAACAATGCAACATAAGATGTTCTGTTGAAGGACAAAACTGTGACTTTTTTGCCATGAACATTTTGAAAATGCCAGCACTGGAGTCTTTCATTACCATGTCCTTTTTTTTTTTTATCAGTGGATAGAAGTATCACATGGGTGGAAACGTTTTCATACATTTACATGTCCAGAATCTGGATCTTCATGAAATAAAAGATTATGGTTTTTTTCCTTCATGTTTTGTGACAGAAAATATTACTTACCAGTACCCAGCAAAACTGTGTAACTTGTCCTGGGCTGCCAGAAAATGGATTTTGGAACCAGTGCTTTGCCTTGTTATGCTAGGGTAACCTAATAAAAAAATGGTTGATATTCAAACAGATTCATTAGGTCAGATGAGCCTTTGGTATTACCATTTATCTGGCATGCAGTGTCCAATAATACTTGCTATCTTATCTTTTTTTAAAAAACACCACTGGACCAATTTCAGTATAATTTGGCTGAGAGCATCCAGGTGTATATAAAGGCTTTCAGTTAATACTTTCAATTATACTGATCTGCTATTAAATATGGCTGGTGTTACTAAAAATAGTAAAACCTTTTATATCACTTCTCAAAAACTACTCAACTGAATTTGACCAAATTTGATCGAAAGCATTTAGGTATTAAAGGCTTTAAGATGTAAACAAATGATGCTGATCCATCAGAATAAAAATGGCTGATGTTACCAAAATTAGAAAACTATGTGAGTGAACTCTCAGAATAGAACAGACATTTACCAAATTTGACAGAAAGTATTGTGGCAAAAAGGGCTTTTAAACTTATACAACTGATGCTGAACTGTCATTACTAAATTAAAAATGATTGAAATGACTTTTCTCAAAACTGCTAAACAGAATTTGACCAAAGTGTTCAAAAGATCACCCAGACATAAAGGGTTTTCAGATGTATGTAAGTGACACCAATCACTATCAGTTATGGCAGACATTATTAAAACTATAATAATATACTAAAAACTTCTTCTCCAAAACAAAGAAAGTAATATGCTGATCCAGATTTCTTGGCCAGCTGCTTGTATTTTAAAGTTTAAGGCATATATCAGAAGTAAGATATTGGGCCCACTTGAGCCTCCTATTTTGTGTTGATAGGATAAAATCTTAAGTTCTTTTTTTGGCAGGTAAACTTAAATAACCCATTCCAATAATGAACAATAATTATCAAGATTTTAATATATTGGTAAAGTATGCATTGTGCCAAAGCAATTAGATTTAAGACAAAACTGATTTTGAAAAGAACATTGGAAGGGTTATGTATTTGATTTTACTCCACCCCCATTATTTTGAACAAGTCTCTATTTGTGTATGTGTGAATAACAGGCATGTCCTTGCTTTATGTTGAAGTATTCTACCAAGAGTGCATTTTTAAAAAGATTCCTTTACATATGTCAATTTTTACAATCTATATACTGTACAAGTAGGTACATTTTCAAATATATTAACTAGCTTACTGTCATAGTCTTGGATTTTATCAAATACACAGGGAAATAAAGCCTAACATTCTAAATTGGACATTGTTTACCTGGCATTTGCTTTATGTAAGTCCATAGTCAGAATAATTTCATGTAGCTTTACCTCACAGTGGTATCAGTTTAACATATTTAGTTGGAATGGCTTCTGCAGGTAAATCAGACCCAACTGTAGTTGACACATTGTCTTCCTAAATAGCCCTGCAAATTTGGCCAGTAGTGATATCTTAGTCTCTGATGTGAGAGAGCACTTATACTTACCTAAGTGGCTGGTCCAGGAGTATAGTTGTTGTTCAAATGTTTATTGGAAATTGTCTATATTTTGGAGTCTGTGTTTTTGTGGACTTTATTTTCAAACCCCTAAAGAATGTACTGAGTAAGTAAAACTGGCATTATCTGCTGATTACACCACATTTTTAATCTGCATGAGATGAATGTTCTGGCCTTCCTAATAAAGCAGCAATGTCTAAATTCAGGTGCATTTTATCATCCAGACATGGAGAAAAACCTAAAACCTTGCATTTTACTTCCACTAGTAATCTCGTGCATTTAGAACATTAATCAATGCCATGATTTTGGGAATTTGTCAGTTGTATGCACAACATGCTCTGGTCAAATATTCTATCTCTCTGCATTTAGATTATCAAATTGGACACGTTCCATTGCTCTCAGCAAAATTGCACAAGCTTTATCAGCAGATGCAGCAGTACTGGATGATTATAATACAGAAATATTATCATAAAGGAAGATATGAGGAAATAACATGTATATATTTGAGTGCATAATTGCTTGCATTGGTGATATTAGTTCTGCATTGCTAATTTTCAGATAGTTACATTACCTGATGGTATTATACACCCAACATAAGGTGTCAAGTATCAGGCTATGATTTTTGGCCATTCATCTGTCCATCCATCTGTAAATTTTGTTTCTACACAATAACTTGAGTTCTCCATCATCCAGAGTTACCAAATGTTGTGGATAGCTTGCACTTGAGGTGAGGAAGAAGATTATATATTCTGAGGTCAAAAGTTAAGACCATTGTGACTGAAAGAAGAAGAGTGGTTTCTGAAAATTACTTCAATTTTATATCACATACATGGATCAAACTTTGTGGATGGCTTGCACTTAGAATTAACCAAGAAACCAGTTTAGTTGGGGGTTAAAAGGTAAGATTTCAGTGTCATTGTGGCTGAAATAAGACTGATGGTTTCTGTACCATAATATTAGTTGTATGGCACAGACCGGTACCTGTACCAACCAGCATATACTTGGAGTAAGGAAGAATACTACTCATTTGGGGGTCCATAGGTCAAGGTCATTGTAGCTGTAAAAAGAAAAATGGTTTCTGCACAATTATATTAGGTCTACAACAGTGAATGACTTGCATTTGGGTAAGAAAGAAGCCTATTGCTTTTGAAGTGAAAGCTCAGTGTCATTATGATTGAACGAAGAAAATGTTGGTTCATTTTGTGCATAATAGCTTTACTTCTAGACCACATACCTTTGTCAAAGGCTTGAGCTAAATGTATGGAGTTTGAAAATATGGTTCTCATTGAGTGGGTGTTCTCAAAGTGATCATGTCAAACATGCAGGGAACATCCTGAACTTGTCCCAGTATCATAATTTATATTGATCCGTGTGCCATCATTAAAGGATGCTAGAACATCCCTAAAGGACTGGTAACACATGTCAGATTTATATCAGGAAGAATGTTTGTAAGAACAGTTTATTTGTAAACAAGTCTCACATCTTTTTGTGATGTAATGTACATTACAATGTTATAATCTCAATGATGTCAGCATTTTCTCAGTGGATGGGATTGAGATATATTGATGCTCAGTGTAAAAGAAAAACCACAAGGGGGCATATTTTCTGCTGTGATTGAATATGTTCATTTTTGGCATTTGCATGTAGCTTAGCTTCCCTGACACTGATGCATGTATGGCCATGAAACTTTATGTTTGGATTTTGTATAGCGCCTAATCTTTAGAAGCTCTAAGCGCTTTACAACATTAGACAATGTTAGCACCCATAGAATGGAAATTATGGTTGTAGTGACATACTTTTCTAATACAGCTGTACTAACATTTTAGATTATGTACTGGCAAAGCAGTGTGTATGTGTGATTTAGATTTTTAACATAGCTTTAAAAAAAATTCAGTCGTATCACTACGATGTCTGCAGTGTGGCAGTTTATAGTGATGTCTAGCACTGGGGCATCATACCACAGACATGTAGCATGATGTCTGACCTAGTTACATTATTCTAACACCAGGCCGATCAGTCCTAACACTAGCCTCTTAATAATGAGCGCCTAGCGAGGCAACAGTTAGTACCATTTATAGAAGTCTTTGGTATGACTCAGAAGGGGTTTGAACCTGCAACTTGACAAAGCAGAATAGACATATCACTATACCGAGTTTCTTATTTTCTTTGGATTGATTTAATGAATGGGAAACACACTGTATATACTCGCTTATAAGTCATGTCAAGCTCCAAACAACATAGATCCTTATCTGCTATAGCATAATATGCCTGCAGATTATGGTCCATGTTGTTTGTTCTACTGATGATTCGTAACAAACTGCACAGTCCCTGATCTGCTGGCGCATTATGCGATGGCAGAGCTCAGAATCTGTGCAGTTTGCAGCTGGATTCATCATATGAGTGAGTATATATGGTAAATAACAATTTGGAGTCCTTTTTTCTCATGGTACTTTTAAAGTACCAACTTTTTTATTGTTAAACCATTACTGAATTTATGTTGAGATTGAGATGCTGACCATTTTAGGCTAAATACTTGAATTAAAATTATTTTGTATATTTTGAATGTGTTTACAAATTTCTTCATGTGGGTTTTAGTCAGTTTTCACATAGAATGTGCAAATAATATACTTACCTACATTTCATTGTATTTATTAAATAGAAAGAGTAACTATTTTGTTACATCTGTAGTGTATGAACTGATTACTCATTGTGAATTTAGGACTGGTCAGTAGTGATTCTTTCCTGCATGAGGAACAAAATCTTCTGCCATGGCCTCTTGGGTCTATCACATTTTTTTCCTGCATTTACAGTTACCACCCAAAAACATATTTGTTGCAGTAATATCAATATTGTGCTTCATCATTAGAAAATCCTCAAACTTTACTATAGATATGTATTCTTTGCATATTGGGTTTATTGCTTATGTACATAATACCACATACAAACTCCTCCTGATTTTCTTAGAATTTTAGTCCAGAAATATTAACCTTTTATTTATCGTGCAAATTTTCAGCAGTCAGAGAGAAGCTTTTGTTCTTAATCCTTAGGCTAAATCTGGTTTTGTTAAAAAAAAAACATAATATTGAGTTTTGTATACTATAGTATATTATTTGCTAATGTCTGGTTTATATATGGTTTAATACAGTGTGCAACCATTGAATATTTCAGATATATTGTCTGCCTTAGCAGCAGTAGCATTGGCTGACATGGTTACGTTGTACTAGTGTCAAGCAATGGATCACATTACTCAGTATGATGAAGAGCAGGACCATAGTGATGGGGAGGAGGAAGAGGTGAATGGAGAGAAGGATGAGGAAGGACCTGGAGAGGAGGAAGAGGAGGCACCAATTCTGAGTGACAGTTCTGACTCAGAGAGCGAGGCTGAGGACTCGGGGTATGGAGTAACTAATGACAATGGTGCCATGGAGCTGACATTGATGGATGGAGCATCCATCCTTGTACAGCAACCCAGATTAGAAATAGAAGGGGAAGATGGTGAGTCTATTACAATTACTTCTCAGAAAATACAATCTGCATATCAGAGAACTAAAATTTGGTTATAAACCTGTGGTATTTTGGGGGATAATATTAGACAAATTGACATCAGATAAAGTATATGATAGAGTCTGAGTATTTCATGGAAGCTGTATTTTCCATCCTCCATCATAGTTTATTTTCTGACTAATTATACAGCAGGTTCTTCCAGCATTTTTTCACTAGCCTACATTGACATTTTTAGCATTATGATGTGTAGCTAATGGAAAATAGGTTTGTATAAGTGATAACTTGACTGATTGGCACCACTATAGTTCCAGGTTTGATAACCATTTTCAGCTGGAATGCCCTATCCAAATTTAGAAGCTTCCCCCTTGCCATGATATTGTAACCACAAAGAGTGTATTGTGTATATTAGGTTGTTACTACCTTATTATGAATATTTATTAAATAATGTTGAAACTATGAAAATACCCTTCATTACATTTTTAATTATGGAATTTTTCTAGCAAATATTTGTTGGTACAAGGCAGTAAATCTTTGTTTAGAACTGTTTGTTATTCATAATATTGATATGTAAAACAGTCTAATAGGAAGTAGCAAAAGGTTGGCCTATCAAAATGTTAGCACTGTTATCCATATATACAGATACAGGACAGTTGCAACAGAAGTTTGCCATAGAGTTAGTACATTGACTTCAAACATGATTACCTGGAATCAATACAGTGCCCCAAGACTTCTTGTGCCTGGGTAACTCCCCCCCCCCCCCCGCCCCCCAACTTAGTGTGCTACTTGTACAGGTGAAAGATCCTTTAAATAGAAAATATATATAATAAAAGCATGAATTGCTAAAGCAGATGAGACAGTGCTAATTATAATTGTTAATTGTTTGTGATTTATACCTTGCCATTCTTTAATTGTATGTGCACCTGGAAGGAATCAAGAATGGGATTACATTTTCTTTTCTTTATTAATTTATTTAATTAGCTTAACTCCATTTCATATAAATAAATTTGTCAAGACACTAGAAAAAGCATATGACCATATTCAATTCACTTTTTTAAAATGTACATTATACATTTGCCAATTACTTAAACTTTAACAAACTTCTCAACAAAAGATTTAGGATCTTTAAGTTCTGAACCGTCCTCAATCACCATCGTCAGTTTTGTTTCAGTTTCCTCTTTTGTGCTTGTCTTGGTATAATTATGTGATGCGAAACCTCACTCACAAGCCACTGATGTTATAGGTGAAAACAGCAATGCTAGAATACACATTTTTGCAGCCTTGGCAGGAAATAAATTATTTAAAGTGGTCATCAGAAACATACATGTGACAATCACTTTAAGATTGAAAGATATGACACTGAAATACAGCTGATTTTATGATGATTTTTGACAATTACCATGGGAATTTGTTTCCCTACAACAAATAAAGTAAGTCCCCAGATCTTGGCACCTTTTTTTCCCCCTAAATATGGCATACAACAATGTGTTCCAAACATCACAGAAGGGTTGGAAATATGATGAAATTAAATGTGTGGTGAGGTGAGGTGACAGAGAACACTTGCATGTAATTAACCCTTTGCTTGAAACTATAATTAGGCACGGATAATCAATTAACAGGTGTCTTATTCTTCTTATCTGCTAATACCTGGCCTATGCAGCCTTAACTAATCCATTTACAATCACTTGAACTCTGTTTGATGGTGTACACAACGCAGTTGATACTAGCTTTGTAGAAATTGATCAAATAAAAGAGAAGTTTGCCAACAAAAAATAAAAACTTTTATACCAAGTATGCTTCAAAAATGATAAGTATCTGGATTTTGGCACCCCAGAGAACCATATGTGAAATAATTTACTGGTTTTACAACATTATTTTGTGGTACTCAGATGGAGTTACTCTTATCAAGATGACATTCTACAGGTATTATGAACTTCTGAGAGAGTGTCAGGTGTAAGGTGAAGTTGTTTGCATTTGCAACATGCACAGTAGAGGGAATGTTGGCATACCTCTATGTTACTTTCATGTACTGTAGCTGAAACTTCACTGGTTATTGTACTTATGGAAATTGTACATAATCTAAGCATACAGCTAACGAAAATGACTGTCCCATGTGCTCAAAACACCAGCCTGAATTAGTGTACAGTACGCTATCTGTTTAGCATTTATTGAAATAGGGAAAAGGAATTTTGCCAGAACTATAGACAGGATCAGTTTCTGAAAGTGCAAAGAATGAATTACCAAACATATGAAATGTAAAAAAAGTTACTGGCTCTTTGTTTTTACAATTGACCTCTGAAGTCCAGAAAGTGAAAATGAGCAAGCAGAGACAGCCATTTTTTTTGTGTTTTTTTAAATAGGTGCACATCTGAAGTAACGCCAAGCTGTATACTCTGTAACCCAAAATACACCCACCAATAATATGCCAAAATGAAGGGAATTAAAATTTCTTTTAACAATACCTAAGATATACAAGATATTTTTAAATAGCCAGTATAACCAGTGAAGAAAATTGGGGCAACTCTTTTTCTTTAAAAGTCTAACCCTACTCAAAATACAAAACTGTAGAGTACCACCCAAGCAGTTCATATTTTCCAGTCTTATGCGTTCACATCAAAACTTGAGTATACAACAACTTACCATTGCATTGTCATTGAGTAGGGGGCCATAGTAAAAGTGTGCCTGCTGCATAATCCAGAGGTTACCAAGGTTCAGTATGTGTCCAGGCCAGCCCAAGTTGTCTGCCCAGCACTTGGCTCCCATTTTCTGTGTGATATGGTCAGTAATATGTTGGAAGCAATGTAATTTGAGGAGTCTGATATCCAATGAACACTGACATTAAAGAGGTTTGGTTTAACTTACTTTGATTATACAACAAAGTATGAACAAGTTACATGTAGTCAAAGTGTTCCAGATGGTGGTAGTTTAAATTGCCTTTGGTTAAAAGTGGAGGAACCAAACTCTTTTGAATGGGTAACCACTTAATTACCCATGCACCTGCTGGTAACAGGAACCACAACTGAGATCAAACAGGTGCAAAAGATGTGCATTATTACAGTGTGATATGGGTCTGAATGTATTATCTACCATATATTCCCACTTATAAGATGTGTCCAACCAGAAACTGCACAGATCCAGATCTGCAGGTCCATCATGCATCGGCAGATCTGGGTCTGTGCAGTTTGTTAGGAGTAATCAGTAGAACAAACAGCATAGACTCTGGTCTACATGCAGATTTTGCATTTATATGCAAGTATATACAGTAGATCCCATTATTGTTTGCAGATCATCAGGAATTAAACAATTGTCACACTACTCCATTTGATCTCTAACTTCAATTTAACTGGCTTACTCATTTGTTTATTAGTTAAAATTTATGCTTGAATTCTTCAGGTATGATAGTGCAAATGATATTAAGTTCAGCAAATAAATTTCACTAAATTCTGCCCATAATACTGTTTGAAACATGGATTTTCAAATGTACTATATAATTGAACTGAAATACTGTCAGATTTGTCTGTCTGTCTAAGTCATATAGAGTAGCATGTGACCCAAGTTAGTTCATTGCTATGGTAACAGGTTCATGGATTGGCGGTCAACTCATTTGATGACTTGACAATGCACAAGAGAATTGTTGAAGAGTATTGTATGTTGAATATTAAAATCTCATGGAGTAATGTTGGGTAGAAGTCAAATACATACCACTATAATATATTATCTACTTGAACCTGTCATAATGTAAATTATAGATCTGGTTCCGGCATGTGATTGCTTTGCAGTATTTCTGATACAACAATTTGCCAACGTCTCATAAACCAGTTTATCATGTAAATTAACAATTTGCCAACGTCTCATAAACCAGTTTATCATGTAAATTAAATATCATGTTAAGTACAGTCAATTCATTCTTATATCTCCTCATTTTGAATCCGATTGTTGACCCTGCTGAAAGAAACTAGTTCTCAGTTTTTTAATCAATAGGCACTTTTTTCTTGAGCAGTATACATCAGAATAGAGACATTATGCAGTGTGCCTCAAGACTTGTATGGTGATTCTACTAAAATAAATAAAATAATAATAAAGAGCATTCATAGAAATATTTTCAAAAGAAAGTACAATATAATTAATTTCAGTAACACTGATCTATAAATGGCACTTCATGAAGTCCGGAGAGAGAAAATCTTTATATATTTTCCCTTCTATAGAAGACTTCTTTCTGACAAGATCCCTTGCATCAATTTTCACTGCTTGTTAAAGACAGTGTACCTTGTCTCAATTCTCTTCTGAGCTAGCAGGATTAGTCATTGACAATTGTTTTATTCTGCCTGACCACCAAGTGTTTTGTTTGTAGGATGGTGACCTGGTAGTTTATGTTGACAATTTTTTGTATTTGTAATTTACCGTCACTTTTTATGGGTAATTCTCTTTAGCAAAATTCTGTCATTTAAAAAACGCACAATTGCATGAAATTTGTGACTTTTATCAATCCTGTAATTATACTCTTATTATTGAGAGACAAATGTATCATATGACTATTTTGTTCAACAACAACAGTTGTTGGATGTTAACACTTCATGATACAGTTTGCTTGAAAAAGATGTCTTCAAATTTAAATTTTGTATCAAAATTAATTAACTCTAGAACTAAAAGAGGCATTAATGTTGGTGAATGCTAAATTGCTAATAGATTTAATGGACAATTAAACAGGACTTTTATAGTCCTGCCATTTGGCCTCAGAGCAAATAAAAACTGTCCAAAACTATCCAAAGAAAACCATGACGGACTTTGCCATTTGACCTGTCTTTAAAATACCGTAATTGAGATTTATAACTTATGTTTGTATTGAGATTTACATTTATTTTTAATCATGTCATAATATATGTTTGACATTGTTTCAACTCTGTACATATTTTAAGAATGACACCACAACATGATACAAGGAAAGTAAATCTACTTGTGACTTCACAAAAGGTTAATGTATAACTCTGAAAACATTTTGTTTCTGGCTCAAACAATGCAATTTTAATAAGATTATGTCAAACTTGTGTTATTTCATTAGATGATATTGTAATAAATAGGAATTTAATAGCAAAAATAATAGATATTTACAGTTGTGGTCAGTTTATTTGAAACATTGGTTTGTTGGCTGGCACTTTGAGCACAATATTGGCAATATCCTGCAGAGGAAATGTCTAATTTTCTTTCCCAAGGACACACCAAGGTAGTTGACCCTGAGGCTGGTCTGGACAGGTATTGAACAGGTGACCATTGGATTAAAAGTCCAATACTTTACGAGCAAGTTGCCTGGTCTCACTTTAAAACTTAAGAAACTTCTCAAACAATTTAAGGTCCACAACAGTACACAAATTGTTCTGCATCAATTCAATATAAAATTAACACCAATTTAACAACTATACAGTGAAGCCTGGTTAATCTGGACTTTGTTGAATCAGATGTGTTTGTATCCATACAACAGTTCCTGGGAATATTTGTTGTGGGGTTTGAATGCCATTTGTCAGCACATGATTGGCTATACATGGTGGCCAGTATTAATGGTGGAGGAAGAAACCGGGAAAGCCCCGGAAAGAACCACCGACCCATGAGAAGCTACTGGTAAGCTTTATCACATACCCACATTGGCTGAATCCGAGACTCGAACACACGCAGAAAGAGGTGAGATGGCAGTGATCCGTAATGGAGAAGCACTTTATACCACTCGGCCACTCGGGGACCCTATCCAGGGAATAGATTGTTGGTGTTATATTTTTAATAGGCCAACCATATGTGTAAACCTTTCTACATTTAAAATGTTCATGGGATAGATTGTTGGTGCTATTTTTTTAACAGGCCAGCCACATGTGTAAATCTTTCTACATTATCAGGATTTGACAGATTTTATTAAAGTTAGCTTTCTCATGGCAAGATGACTGGAAAATTGAACTTACCCTTGCGGGATTTGAGCTTGCTGTAAAATTATCACAACAAAATATCACAACTGAAGTGATACAAAAGTTAAATAAAATTTAGGATGTTTTACTGAGATTATATTATATCCATTGGCATTTGCATTTTCTTTTTGTCTTTGTTTGTGCTTTAAAGCATGTCGATAATTAAAGTTATTAAAAAAAGATATATGTAATTAATACATGTGGATAGATAGCTAGGTGAGGAAAGAAAGAAAGGATTGGAATGCAGTTACAGTTAGAAGAGCAAAGGCAGACATATACATGGCCAAAAAATTGACATAAATGGATAGATAGTTAAGGGTTTTGGAAATGGCTAGACTTTGAAGCAAGAGGTATAGGTAAAAGGCATTAAACTGTTAGCTGGGAAAAGAAGTGTGTTAATTTAAATTTAAATATGTTGTAATATATCAACATTTTTATATAATTCCACTAAAGTTCAAATGATCATGCAGAAATCTTGGATCAAATCCAGCAAGAAAACAAGGTAAAATAGTCCCAAACTGAAATGTACCAGTGTTAATGAATTCACTCAGCTTTTATTTTTCTGGTCTGTGTTTTGTCCACTCACATGTATGTTTTTGTTTTTACCATGAAATTGTCAGTGTTAATCTCAACAATTTTTGACAAGACATCTTTGGAGAATGATTTGAGAAGACTTATTTTAATTTATTCCATTAGATTTGAAACAGTAATCATATATTGGTCTGCTGTAATAGTCTTGTAAATAATAGATGATAAACACAACTTGTATGTGCATGGTTTTCTTTGATGGCAAATCAATAGAGATGAGTTCCTTTTATGTCCAAACACACCTGTCAAAGAAATCTCATGGGTTAGATTATCGGCCATTATAACCTAGACACCTTCAGGTTGGCTTCATTTATCAAAACAAGTCTTTAACACACTGACTGGTTGAGTTGGCAATCTTGGCACATTCAGAGCTCACAGCTGCCAATGGCTAGGTTATGGCTTGAAAGTGGGTGAGGCCCTTATACATACAACTGAAATATAAATGAAAGGTTAAAATATGAATGTTTATTTCTTATTTGTTAAAAAAATGTTGTTATTGTTGTTGTGGGTCAAATGGCATTTTTCAGCAAATGACAGGCTATACATGGTAGCCAGTATAACTGGTGGAGTATGAACCTGGGGAAAACCCCAGTAAGTACTATCAACCCACAGGAAACTACTTATGAGCTTTCTCACATACCCACTTTAACCAAGCCTGACAAACCCACAAGGACAGAGGTGAGACAGCAGTGATTGGTAAAGGTGGCACTCTACAGTTTTGCATTTTGCATATGGTTAGAATTTTAAAGAAAAAGAATTTACCCGGCTTTCCTCACTGGTTATGCTGGCTATTTAAAAAGACTTTGTATATCTTAGGTATAATTGAAAGAACCTTTAATTCCCATTACATGTATTTTGGTGTATGATTGATGAGTGTAATATAGGTTATAGAGTATACAGCTTGGCCTTACTCCAGATGTGCACCTTTCAAAAAAGTGCTAGCTCCACTTGGTCATTTTCACTTCCTGAACTTCAGAGGTAAATTGTATATAAAAAAAGAGCTGATAAGTGTTTTTTTTACATTTTTTATATTTGGTTATTCATTCATTGCACTTTCAGAAGCTGGTATTTGTCTAGTCTGGCAAAATTCATTTTCCCTATTTTAATAGCTGCTATGCATTAGTGTACATTAGACTAATTCAGGCTGATTTTTTTTGGCAAAAGGGAGCAGTCATTTTAGTTAGCAGTGTGCTTAGATCATGTACAATTTCCAAAAGTACAATATCCAAAGAAATATCATCCACATTACATTAATGTAGCATAGAGGTATGTAAACATTCTATTCATTGTGCATTTTTTAAATGCAGGCAACTTCACCTTACATACATCACTCTCTCAAAAGTACATAATAACTGGTGAGCACCCCCAAAGGTAATTGCTTTAGGCCACTCAGCCACCCAGGGCCCCAAAAGGTCAAAGGTCAAGGTTACTCTGAAAGAGCCCAAAAAAGTCAAGGGTCTGGGTTACTCATGGCTGAAAGAGGCCCAAAAAATGTCAAAGTTCAAGGTTTCTCTGACTGAAAGGGGCCCCCAAAAAATGTCAAAGGCCAAGGTTACTCAGAATGAAAGAGGCCTCCTCCCTCAAGCCAAGGGTCAAGGCACTCAGACTGAAAGAGCCCCCCCATGTCAAGGGTCAGGGTTGCACTGATTGAAAGAAGAAAATGGTTTCTATGCAAATTTTTTAGTTATTGACATAAAGAACTATTAAACATTTGGTGGGCATATAATGTCTCATTCACTGTACTCTGATGTTCATAATTGTTGCAGGTATGTTGATGGATAATACTAAAGTGTAGATTATTTTATGAATACAGTTTACATTCTTAAGCTGACCTGTTCTTTCTAAATCATGTCTCTTTTCTTTAATTTTCTTTTAAAAATCTCTTTAGTATTTGAAAATATTGCAATCTGAATGGAAGAGCTAAAGAAAAATAAAATGAAAATGAGAGATCTATCATCCTTCTTTGCCATTTTACTTCCTTCTAAAGTCATTTCCATGTAATGCAGATTTTATTCCATAAATGCAGATGTCTGGAAGGATTTTTGCAATCTGATTGAGATTAAAATTTTCTAATAACAGAATTGACAGGCAGTGATAAAAATGTATTTTTCTGTTGACCTCTGATATTTATGGTCCACTTATTTTTAGTGGCCTATCAGATTTCATGTTAGGGAGAGTTATCATTTATAATGGCATGATTTGAATGACATTTCTCACTTTCAGAAATATGAAAGCAGTAATTTGATTGGTGAATTAAAAAAACTGAAGAATACAGGAATTCATGTTGGTGCATATCAGATATACTTACTGTAAATTGATCTTGATTTTAATCTGATTGGGATTTTCTCCATAAAGTGGTATGAATCTGTGGAAACAAAGTATTAGACTTTTTAACATGGTTTCATTGTATTTATTGTTTGTTTAGATCCAGACACTGGTATCAGTACCCTGGTAGAGGAGGAAGGAGAAGTAGAAGAGGTGGAGGGGGAAGGAGAGGGAGAACTTGAGTCTGCTCAGAGCAAGCTGGAGCAGACTCCCAAGGAGGAAGAGAAGAAGGAGCTTGAGAAAAAGAAAAAGAAGAAGAAAAAGAAAAAGTAAGCATTTTTACTTATGCAGAGTACAAGTCAGATGTCATGTAGGCATTTATTATCGATTATATTGGCCATAGGCATCATTTTTAAGAATTTGATTACTCATATCTTTATAAGATGGTTCTTTATTTGATTTCTTTCTTCAGTGATCAGTGGTCCTTGGACAGTAATAATATTATAGTAAAAATGCTGAGAAAGAAACACATACAACAAAATCAGTGTTAAAATATGTGGATATTTTTGGATGAGGTCAAGCTAGAGTTATGTTCCAGCAATAACTGTATTGAATGTTGTAATATGATGTCACAGTGAAATCATGTTAGAAATAGTTTGTACTACCCAGCATTGGTGATGTTTAGTACTTATGTATAATAATGTATGTTGTTGTGTTTTACGGCACCTCAGCATAAAAGTGGCAATGTAGTGCGAACAAATGGTTCAGTTTTAAAAATATAAACTTGACTTGCACAAAAAGTCAATAAAATAAAATAAAATAGGGTTAAAGACAACCTTTTCTGCCAAAATATTATGGTCTCACAACACAGGTCTTCTCTCATGACAGGTCATAAAAGTATATAATCAATCAATTTGTGTTTAGAAAAACTGATTTCTTAACACATTAACCCCTAGCGATAACTTAACAGGGCAGGAGGTAGTAGCCTACTGCCGAGCTCTGTAGCATCATGGTCATGCATGATACACTAAAGTGGGTGGTATTATAGAAAGGTAGACAGATGTAGCTCTACAATGATACCAAATAATCTGGAATATCTAGTTGCACTACAAAATACAGATATAAAAAACTCATTTTTTTGGACCTGATTTTTTTCTACCCAAAATTTGCCTGTGGTCGGAATCCAATTTTGTGTCCGGATTTTAGACTTTTTGGTCCCAGATCTAAGGCAAACCAGTATGAACTGCAAACAGACAGATGAGCCTTTGCAAAAAGTAGGATAAGATGGGCATTTGGAATAAAGAGTGGTCTTGATGCAAAAATAATGTCTCCGTTTAGCAAAAAAAAGATAAAAAAATCCAACTTTTACCCTTCTGCTCATGCGCGAGTGAAATAGCCAATGAAAAATGATGTTTCTAACACAACTAGGCAGTATGTTATTAAAGATCACTGGGGGTTTGGTGTTTTCGGATTTATTCAGAAATAGCTTTCAAAATATGTTTCCTACTTGATTTTCATGCGAAAATGACAAAAATCTCCTGGGGTTAATGTGTTAAGTAAGATAATATCTCAATTAACAGTGGTCTTTCTTGACAGGTTTTACTGTATAAACCACATTTCTCTAATAAATCCAAGATTATCTCAGGTGGAATGCCGTCATATAGTTTCTTCAAGTAGTTCACATCAAAATACTTCTGTCTCGCAGGGTAGAATTCAACATATTCATCAAGAATATGTTCCACTGTCAGTTGGCAGGGTATGCACTCAGGATGACGTTCACCCTTCAGTTGGTATGCATGAGTCAGATATGTGTCTGATATGCAATCAATACATTACTACCTCATCTCTCTGATCTGTTTTATATGAGGGATGTTACTTGCCAATAGTGGGTTTAATATTCTTAAGATTGTATGTGAAGTTTGCATTCCACATATTTTGTGAAGTTTGACAAAGATGCTGATTTTTATACTTATACTATATTTGAAGCCAGTATACTGAATCTTTCATTCAGAAATTTGTAACTGTATTGTCTTTTATGCCAATGTAATTAAGCAGCCATCAGTACAGAATATTTTCCAAGATTATATGAGAACATCATGTATCTGTAATATTTGCGATGTTAGCGGGTTCTCAGGCATAAGATTCTGCCATGCTTTCAGTATGGAAAGGGAATCTGAAAGAGGATGTAAGTTGCTTTTTGAGAGGTTTCAGTGTAGTTCAAAGCTTTGAGTATGGCTGTAATTTCTGCAGTAACAATTGAGGATTTGTCTGGTAACAGGATCAAGACAGTACCACAGGGTGCTGCAATGGCAGCTCCTATTTTGTCTTCATCTTTCAAACTGTCTGTATACATGGACATAAGGTTACTATAGGAGGATCAGATTTCATTGAATTTAGTCTGGGAAAGGAGTGAATTTGTTGAAGACTTTTTGAATTCCTAGTGTGAAATATTATTTTAGGTTTTGATAACCACAATGGTGATTTGGGGGATTACAGAATTCTGCAATATTTCCAACATTGATTTTTCTTCTTTTTTGCTGTTTCTAAATGAGGACAAATTTATATACCAAGGGTGGAATGAAGTTTGGTGTCTGACTGTTTAAGTTCTGGTATTTGGAACTAAACACTTCATCAATTGATCAGTTAGAAGATAGGTAACATACTGAAGTGCTAGTTGTAAGAGATAAAGTGATGGTTCATTTGTCTCAACACAGGCCTTCAGAAGGAGATGTTGAAATTTCACCCAGAGAGCATCAAGCATTTGCAGGTAAAGTTTACAAGCTGGTCTATTAACACTATCCATCTATAGTCAAGTTTCACTCTTGACCGATATAACCAAAGCATGACCTCCAATCTGCTCTCCAGTATGTATTTGCCATAACTCCTATGAAATCCAAGGCTTTTTGACATTTGTCCCTGAGTTATCTAATATGTGGAAGAAAAGCTAGTTTACAGTTGAAAATAAGCCAAGTACCTGGCCAGAATTTGTGAAAGGCCATAGAAATCAATAATTATCATCTTGAAGTTTTGTGATAAGAACTAAGCTGCAGAGCATTCAACTGTCAGGAATGAATAGACTTGGGTTAAACCACATTGGTAATAAGTTGGAGAACAGCAGCTAATATTTTGTTTAATTTTCATAAACGCACCTACTCAGCCACATTAACATACATTTTAAGTCAATGATACATACGTAACTGCTGACATCCCTTTCCAGATTGTAGAATTATGATTAAATCATATACAGTCAGACCTTGTCTAGCAACTACCCCTATATCGTGACCACTTGTCCATAGAGAGTACCATTATTTAGTACTCTTGAACTTTCCTATATAGTTTGCCTACATGAAGCAACCTTCCATTCAATGTGACTAGCTTCCACTGTTCTTCTTTCTTTTGGAACTTTATTTAATTGAAGTAGTGACAGGTGATTACGAGGTGTGAATGACTGCTTTTATCAATTTAACTCACAAACGGACCATTTGTATACTCATGTCTATCTGGCAGCTTGCTTCTTTTCTTTCTTCTTGTCATGTATTCCTTATTTCATTCATTCTGCCTATGTATCTATCTGTCCATCCACTCATTCATCTATCTGTCAATCTGTCATTTCTTTAAAATCCATTTACATGACTCTTGCCTCTCTCTTTCTGTCTCTGTATGTTGTCCATCTGTCTCTCTCTTTATATATATATATATATATATATATATATATATATATATATATATATATATATATATATATATATATATATATGACTGATTTTATCTGGTTTCTGGAGTGTTCAATACACACAAATTTTAAATGTCAAATGTACCTTTTTCTTTCTTTATAAAAGATAATGTTTATAAGGCTTTGGGTGGTGCTGGTGGTGGGAGGACTCATTTTACATTCCATAACCAGTTGCATAGTTATCACATGCAGACAAAACCTCATACCAACACTTTAGTGTTGTAACATTCTATCTAACAAGTCAAAATGCAAACTTTGTGGCAATAAATCAGTGATAAGTTGGATATGGTAAGGCCAGTATGACAGTATGAATCATTTTTGCTTGTGATGTAGAGATACCCAAGATACAATGAAGCCTACCTTCAGAAGATGTGACCAAAATGTTTGGTCATTATGCAGAGGTGACCAATGTAAAGAGGTTTGATTGATATTAATTTTTGTTGGTTGTTACAGGGATCAAAATAAAGTCACAATACTTCGACTGACTGATTGGAATTTTATTGTATAACTTGATCTTCATTACATGGCTTTAGATATAAAAGCAGATTAGTTTCCATCACAGCAAAAACTTACATCTTGATTATAACATGGCTGAATTTAAAATCAAGATGAATAGTTAAAATACATACATGTTCTCTTTGACAGGTGTTCAGTATGAGATCAGTATTCATAAGACAACCAATAGAAATCAATGTCAAGAAATGTTACAAATACTGCAAATTCTTGGAATATTCCTTGATCAAATTTGTTCACTATAACATGGTTGAATGGCACTTGCACAAAACAAAAGTTTTCCTAAGTTCACATGAAGGGGTTACATTTCAGGTACATAGCGCCTACTTGTGATTTACAGGGTGGTTCATATTAACGATTGGTAGAAGAGACAATTCCTACTTATACTTGTCCTGTAAACTGAACAATATAATATGTACAATTAATATCTGTGTGAATAATACATATATCAATTAAAAAAAATATCACATTAAAAAACCATATGAAATAATTAGTTTTTTTCAAAGATTTACATTTATCTGATTATATGGGGTTCATTGGGAAATAATTAAAAAGTCAAAACAATATTCTTTGACAATGATTTTAATGACAGTTTCAACACATTATTAGCTACATTATGCTGAGGAAATGGGAGCTAAGTACCTTTATCAAGGAAACAGAGGTTACTGACCCAGGCTGGCCTGGCCAGATATTGAACCCAGGACCCCTGAATTATGAGTTTGATGCTCTACCAACTGAGATACATGTCTCCTTTGATTGATATTAGAATGGCCATATTGGGATAAATATAGTTCAGAGGAGACAGGTTTGAGGTACCTATTTAGGGAAGTTTCACTGTAACATTCATTTAGGTTTACACAAAGATGTGTGGCACGGTTTTCTTTTCATTATTGTGAAAGAAAGGTATCATCTTTAGTTAAAATATATCTAAGAATTGAAATTTAAATAGTAATGATGTTTTATGTAAAAGATCTGTTTTCAAGAATAATTATGTAAATTGAAAGTATATACTAAACATTTTCATGGACAATAAATTGTGCTGCTGAATTTACTTATCAATTCAATACAATCAGTAAAGTCCATTAAGAAATCTTAGCAGCATATACTTTTAATTCATTTGTTTTCATTGGTAAAAAATTTCAAGATCTTGCAAAAAGGATTTTAATCTCTAGTTTAATTCATGGATTTGGGAGGAGGGCCTTGTTATTTCCACAAAAGGAAAATTGTTTATTGGGTTTTTAAATTTGTGTTTGGTAGCAGTGTTACTCAACCCAAACTATTGAATTTACAGCATTTAGTAAATACAGTTCTGTCATCACGATACAAGCCCCACTAGAAGCAAATATCCAAATCTGTATTAAACTTTTGTTTTCTTTTCCCCAACTATCACATAAATATTTTTTGAGGGATTTGAATTACCAATATATTACAGCATTTCATTGTCAGTTCAGTGTATGACTGCCACAGTATTGATAGGAATATTGATGTTTTACACCATGCCAGTTTACAAATTAGGGTTGAATGTTTACTATTCAGATACTGCTAAAATTTACACATATCTAAATCACTGTGACATGTATTCAGTGGCTATCCCATTAGCAGCATTTGCAGTTGAGTTTGTGAATTGTTATTCATTTGAGATGACAATCGTGTTTAAAGGTTTTTAAAATGTTATAGTCCAATTTGTGGCCCATACTTTCTTAATTGTTTACACTAAACATGTTTAGCCAGTTTGTTTTAATTAAAATGGTACTAGCAGCTGCCTCACTTGTTGCTCAGCAATGAAAGGTTAGTGTTAGGACTGTTTGGCCTGACGGATAATGTGACTGGGTGGGACATGAAGCTAGATGTCTGCACCATGATGCCCCAGTGCTAGACATCACTATAAACTGGCATGCTGCACACATCGTAGCAATATGACTGAAAAATTGCTAAAGCTACATTAAAAATCCAAAGCACACACACACACGTTTCAAGCTCTTTAAAATGTTTTAGTCCTATTTGTGGCCCATATGTTCTTAATTATTTGCACTGAAGATGTTCAGCCAGTCTGTTTTAATTTTAAAAAATCAGCCAGTCTATTTCAGTTAAAATAACTGAAAGTCCTGGTGTAAAATGACCTCATGATCAATTTATAGCTAGCTATTCAGTTACCTGCTCCTAAGTTCATGTCAAGTATTGACTATAGTCTTGTTCAATTTGTCTGATGGTGCATAATAAATTGGAGTAATTATTCAACAGCTGCATCAGCTTTGTCCAATTTTGCATTTGGATAGGGTATTTATTGATTTAAACCAAGGTCTTCCAATGGGACTCTTCATTTAGGAATTGACATACTTGACAATGAAAAGGACCTTTGTTTTTGGATACCTTGCAAGCATTTAAGTTATGGTCAAAGGTTGTCCTTATACACTAAGATGCTCTTGGCTAAATTAAACACTTCTTTACTAAAAGTGAGGAAATATAATGGTGTGAAATTTTACCATGCATTTAAATTTATCATACCTGATAAGCCATTCAAGATAATTTACAACCAAACAGGACATAAACCGTTGGAGGTAGTCCAGTAAAACATTGCTATTAAGGAACATTCAGTATGCTGCACAGTTTTGTTACGTATGAATGCATGTCTTCTGGTAATGAGGGGTCATAAATGTTTCCCTTTATGAGTATGTGTCTTCAAAAATGGCAGTTATTGTCTGTACTCACTAGTCACTAATAAGACAAGTCCACCTTTAAACTGCACAGACCCAGATCTGCTTTTTGCATAATGTGCTGGTAGATCTAAGCCTGTGCAGTTTGTTAGGAGTAATCAGTAGAACAAAGAAGATTGACCCTTATCTGCAGGCACTTTATGTTGCAGATCAGGATCAGTGTTGTTTACACTTTGACTTGACTTATAAGCAAGTATAAATGGTACCTCCCATTTAATCTGCATGATATATCCAATAATGGGATAAATGTGTTGTTTAAAACCAACAACCAGCTAATCTTTATATGGCAGTATTTTCTATAATGCAGGTGATATGACAGTTTGAGGAAAAGTTTCCAAGAATTCTGGACCATCTCATAATCTCACTGTCTGAGCTCCATTTCTTAGAGACAGATTTCTTATGCGCAGATTTTTTCTTATGAACATTTTCAACCACAAGATCATAGAATTATTTTTTCATAATACTGTAATTGCATGTTTGAGTAAATCTGTTCATGGAATGAAAATGCGGATAATTTTAGTTGTCATACTGTTTGTGTCTTAATCCACACAATCTTAACATAGTGACATACATTAAAAGTGAACTCATTCATGACAATATAGATAACCTCAGTAAAAAAAATCAGATTTTAGAGACTGTACTGAAAGTAATAAAGGTATTTTTAATAGGTGTGTTTCCATGCAGAGAGTTGATTTACACAGTAATATTCTTGGGCCAATGCTGGCTCTTTTGAAGTGTTCCCATAGCCCATTTCATACCGAATTTAACCGAGTTGCTCCGTAATTATCTGAATAACCTCCCGAGTTACTTTATACTCCAGCCAATCAAATGATGGTGGGTACATGTACATAACAAAATGGCATCCATTGTTGTTTAGAAATATTTCAGAAATAAAATTAATTAAATGATTGAAATTTATATGTAAATTATCCACAGACTTTCAAAAATAAATCTGATAAACTCATATGAAATGCATTTTATTATAGTGACGTTTTGGATGCACAGAAATAGTTTGAACAACTTGCTCTTTGATTGTCAGGATTAAATTTACTTCGACACCATTTCCTTACTTACATGTACATGTCCAGATGTAAACAGCTCAAAGCTACTCTCTCATATAGGTTTGAAATCCGCCCTAGTTTCCAGAAAATAAGACCGGATGGTTCCAATATTAAATTTGGTCAATATCAGCGGCAGCATCATTGTTGAATATGCATTTCTCAACTCAATAAACGATGTTGAAGTAGTTACAGAAGTTGATGCTGATGCTGAAGCATTAGCCATATTTTGCCCACCACCTATCAAGTGGCTATTATGGTCAGCTGACCACTCACCACATGATCAAAATTCCGAGCAAATTACGAAGTTCACCAAAGTCTGCATGAAATGGGCTATGCCAGCCATTGAAACGAGACAAACTGTGCCACATCAACATTTGCTGTTTCTCTTTTAGATCCTTCCTAGAAATTTTTAAAATATCTGATAAGTGATTGAAATGGTATGGAGAATGCTGGTGTACAGACTGAATAGAATTGTGGTGTGGATAGTATGCTGGTGTAGATACCAGATAGAATGCTGTTGTATAAACCAGATAGAATGGTGGTGTAGAGACTAGATTGAATGGTGTTGTAGAGACTAGATTGAATGGTGTTGTAGAGACTAGATTGAATGGTGGTGTAGAGACTAGATAGAATGGTGTTGTAGAGACTAGATAGAATGGTGTTGTAGAGACTAGATAGAATGGTGTTGTAGAGACTAGATAGAATGGTGTTGTAGAGACTAGATTGAATGGTGTTGTAGAGACTAGATTGAATGGTGTTATAGAGACTAGATAGAATGGTGTTGTAGAGACTAGATAGAATGGTGGTAGTCTTGATAAATGTAGGCTAAGCCTAGATTGGCTTTCTCTTCCATTTGTTAGCTGCAGTGAAGTGTTCATTCATAGTAAGAGTCATTCATGTAAAGTCTGTTCATTTATAGTTGATGAAATCATTTCTTAGCAAGAGTATGATAAATTTTGACCCATTGGGTCTTGTTGTCTGACCTGCATTTTCTACCACTTCTGACTGGGGGGTTCTCTTCTTCTGGTTTAAGGGTGAGGAGAGTTCTGTGGTGTAATATTTAGAACACTAAATCATTTTGGCAATTACTGTTTATATCAAATTATACATATACTAAAGTTCTGTCCAACTCTCCAAATTCTACACTACATTTTAGCTACATGACTTCTTGATATAGTTGTATGAGTATGATAGTCATTCATGCAAAGTCTTCTCAGTTATACAGTAGTTGATGGAGTCATTCATAGCAAGAGTATGATAATCATTCATGCAAAGTCTTCTCAGTTATACAGTAGTTGATGGAGTCATTCATAGCAAGAGTGTGATAATCATTCTTACAAAGTCTTCTCAGTTATACAGTAGTTGATGGAGCCATTCATAGCAAGAGTGTGATAATCATTCTTACAAAGTCTTCTCAGTTATACGGTAGTTGATGGAGTCATTCATAGCAAGAGTAGGATAATCAGTCATATGAAGTCTACTCATTTATGGTTGATGAAGATGCTAAGGCTTACTTTTAAAAAAAACATGCCTTTAACATATCACAGGTTCCACTTTGAATATTTGGTGTGATGATACATTAGATAGAGCACTTGGTTTGAGTTATGGACCCATGAGTTCAGTCTTTTCAAGCCACACTGTCACTTCCTAAATATAACAGACATAATTCGAAACAAAAACCAGTTAGTCGAATTTATGGTATACCTTCAGTTTTACAGGTACCATCCTTTTGATTTTTTTATTAGCTCATTTGTACCCAAGTACAGAAAAGCTTATGCTATATACATGTTTCATTGGTGGTGTCTGCAGTTAGGTTAATCCAAATGTCAAAGTTTTGTCTGCATATTATTTCTTACTTCAAACAAGATGTTTTCATGGAACTTAGGGTATTCTTCGCATTATTCCTAATCAACCCTGGTAAAGGAAAGTCACTACTTTTTTAAAAAAAATGACTGTTTTTAACTCACTTTGAACTTATTATGTGGCCCTTTATCCATCATGCATTGCATGACTCTCAGCAATAACTATTTTGAACTTCATGAAAAAGAAAAACCAACACTGGCCTAATTTCAGCAAGACTTGGTGGGTAGGATTCTGCCATAAAAATTTTTTTTTTTAAATGACATCAATTTACCATCAAATTTGGCTACCATTACTAAACAACAGTATAGAAAAATCTTGTAATGACTTCCAAAAAATTGCTCAACAGAATTTGACAAAGCAAATTGGCATTAAAGCCAGGTTTGTACAAATTGTTCCAATCTGTCATCAAATATGGCCACCATTACTAAAATGGAAAAACCTTTAAATGAATTCTCAAATCTTCTAAAGAGAATTTTACCAAATTTGACAGAATACGTCTTGGGATGATGACCTTTAATGCTTTTACCATTGATGTCAATCTGACAAATATGGCCACTACTATAGAAGTTAGAAAAACCTTTAAATGACATTGTTAAAAACTGCCCAACAAAATTTGATCTTTAAGTCTGTACGGTGATGCAGGTCTGTTATAATATAAGGCCTTCATTACTAACAATATAGCTACTTTAAATGACTTATCAAAACTTCTTTACTGAATTTGACCAAATTTGATGAAAAGTATCAGTTAATAAAGGCATTTTAAGTTTGTTATGTGTAGTTCTGCTGTCCAATATATGCATTTAAATGTCTTCTGCTCAAAAAATGCTCAATAGAATTTAATCAAATTTTTTAAAAATTACCCTGGTCTGAAAGCCTTTCATGCTGGTACAAACTGTGTTAATTTGTCATCAGTTATTGCTGAAGATAGTAGAGAAACTCAAATTTTGTCAAAACCAATTAATAGATTTTAAGAAATTTTGACAGAAAGCACCCATCTAGCCCAGATTGCTTGGCAGACTGCACTTGCATTTGGAATTTAGATAGACAATAGACAGATGAGTGATCTTTGGTCTGTATGTGACTCTTGTTTTTTTTTAGAGGTTAGCCCCAGTATTAAAGTTTTAGTTTACTGATATTGTACCTTCATGTAACTTGGTCAGGATATTGGTTTTCTATAATGCAGACATCCACAAGAGAAATTAGGTTATACTAACCTATTTTTTTTTACACTAGTGACTTTCATTTTCACAGGTTACTCTGTATGAAAGTTTTGTTCCTGGCATAACTGACAAAGCACTATTTATGGTATGGTCATGTAACCCTAGTCAGAATGCAGCATGCATATTTGTAAACCTGCCCAGTGGAGAATAGGTTACAGTGACCTTTATTTGGATGGCTGGCTGATATCAAATGATCCCTGCATTTTTATTATACATCCATTTTAACTCTGGTATATTATGGTGTGGCATTATCCATCAATATGTCTCTAAGTCCATCCATCCATTAATAGCTGCTTGTTGGGCCCATGACTTTGTAATGATCAGAGACATTTCATACAAATGTGTTGGGAAGTAAATCTTGACTAGCAGTATTTCATGACTAGATGTTGTATGCCATTAAACCCTATTCCTCAAAATCAAAGTTAAAATAAGGATAAAATAAGTCAATTGGCCTATTTCATTAGCCAGATTGTCATTTTTTTACTTAAGATGTTTGGATAAATCCTAATTTACCCATTTCCACACTTTATCATGCATGAGTGAATTCCTTAGCTCAGAGACTAAAATTATGAGTTAGTTCCTTATTTCAAAGAAAATGGTCATTAGTTAGTTCCTAAATAGCTTAAAGACCAAGTTAATAGTAATTCTTTTTTGCTCAGTGACCAAGGTCATTGGTAGTGTAAAGGTAAAAAGTGCTCTTTGTTGTTCTCTTGTTCAAAATGTGCAGAGATAACCAATGTACCATCCAAGATGTCATTATAGACAAGCTTGGCTATCTTTGGCAATGTTTGTTTTATAGTCACACCTTGCGATCCGATCCGTGCCTGTAAATAACTTCATGCAAACTTGACATGACCAACCCTACTTTATCTTCACAGCTAAAAAATATTGATTTTAGGTACACCACACTGGAATTAAGCCTCTCATACTTTCTGCCTTGTTTTCCTAAGCTTGTAAACACAGTATTTTGTCAACAAGGCTCCTTCAGTGCATTGTTTATTACTGTTTTGGAAGCATAGCTCATTTTAGATGGCATTTTGATTTCCTTTGAGCTTTATGTCCCTATATTAATCTTCTTTAGTCTGCAAACATAATCAATTAGGGCTTCCTGAGTTGGCTATCATTGACATTTTGTTCAATATTGGCAGATCTATTCCAGTCCGTATACCGGTCATAACTACCACACACTAGCCTTGCACAGTCATTATTAAAGGTGGTAATTTCATGGGTATGTAGTTTAAATTCCAGGTAGTCTATTGTTATTCAGATGTTAACATTACCTGTTGAACACTGAGTTTATTAGTCTGGAACATTGGTATTGAACAATCTATTGAACTTCCCACGATGTCTCAAAGTCATGTTTAACTGGTTACAAACTAGACCATGTACTGACTTTGTAAATTTAGAAACAATGAGGCTAGATGATCTCTTCTAGGAATACAGTTATTAACACCTTGAAACTTAAAACCTATGCTAATAGTGATCTTGTTCTTTTTTTAAAGTTTGTTTCATTTTTCTTCTTAAATTAACTGTGAAAATTGTTGAACTTTATACCACATGGCATGTTCAGATAATTGATAATGATCTGGAAATTAAATTTGTTAAATATTTGATATTCTTCGGCCATGCCAGTTAGAAGAAAAAATACAATTGGGTTTATTGTATGCTTGTCTCAAGCGTAAGAAAAAGTAGCTTCAGGGCAATATAAATATGTCTAATCAATAGACAGCTAGTGAACCTTATTGTGGTGCATTCCACTTTTGATATGTTTGTTATAGTTCCTTTTTAATCTCAAGGCCTTATTAATATATAATACATGTAACTTGAAAATAAATATCTGATCAAATATAGATCACCAGGATTCTTTCTTTCTTATCTATTTTGATAGTATTTTTTGAGACTTATTGGAGACTGATACATGTAACTTGAAAATAAATATCTGATCAAATATAGCTCACCAGGATTCTTTCTTTCTTATCTTTTTTGATAGTATTTTTTGAGACTTATTGGAGACTGATGGCATTTCAATTTCATGGTTCTTTTTAATGTAATTTACCAAGTACACCCTAAACACATGTATGAAATTCATCTTGGCTTTCATCTTCCATCTTCAGCTTTAATAGCAATTGTTATTAGTAGCAGTTTTAAATTAGCCATGGAAAATTGGTGCTTAAAAATAATCAGGAAGGCAGTGAAGGAGTTGTTGTTGTTGGTATTATGAGTTTAACCCCATTTTTCAGCACATGATAGCTGGCCAGTATAATTGGTGGAGGAAGAACCCAGGAAAAACCTACGGTACTAAGAACCACCAACCCATAGGAAGCTATTAACATTCTTTCTCACATACTCACATTGGCCAAGCTTGAGACTCAAACCCACGTGGACAGATGTGAGATGGCAGTGATCAGTAAAGGCAGGCGCTTTAGACCATTCAGCCACCCATGACCCCCAAAAGAGTTGTTGAGTGTTGTTTATGTCTTCATGTAGCATTTTATTAATATATAATTTGGATTTTCCCTTTGTTTCTTCTAAGGCATGTTAGGGTTTGTCAGCTTAGATAACATGGACTTTTTGTCTGCCATCATTTGAAATGTCTTTTTGTAGTAGCTGGATTTCCAATTTACAAAATAAATTATCACTAATTCTTTGATTAGTTAATTTATGCTTTCATAACACCATTGTTTGCATGCCTCCTATTTTTTTAAGAGTATTTTGATGAATAAAATAAAACCAAAAAAACACATACAATGCCCAGAAAAAGGTTTACATTGGTTTGTGTTAAATCTATTAAAAAAAAATGATTCTTTTGGAATCAAGGCATGTTGTGGGGATATAAGGCTTGTTGTTTACTGGCAGTAATTTCTGTAAGCATGTCAGGCCCAACATGCCTAAGTAAAATGCCTGTGGCAAAAAAAAGCCATTTAGTTTTCCATTGACTGATGTGGTTGTTATGGGTTTGTATGTTCCCACTGATAGCAGAAAGAGGCATAACATTTTGCTGCTATCTGTATATTGGTATGTAAATCTATATGTACATCAGTATGTCCACCCCATTTTTGATTAAAACCTTGTTAGCGCAATTAAGCAAAACCACCTGATGTAGATAAATTATATTTACTATGTTTGTTTGTGTCGATATGTAAATGACCTGATTAGATTTTCAGGCCATTACAGTAATTTATTGTTCACCTGGACATATGGTCAAAAAAGTTTATGGTATTGCTTGTTGTGTTCCTCTATGTCAGCCAGTATCAGTCCATTTACAATTGTTTGTTTCCATTCTTGAAGCCATACTGGAGACCATATTTCTGATCCACTTTGAATCAAATTTGGATTATGGGCTTATATCATCAAAGTTTCAGACAAGCTTGATTAAATTATATTAATGAGGTGATTGTGCATCAAATCAGCTGCATTTCTTTTGAGTTGAGGAAAAGTAGTTCTGACCTGATTTGAATCAAAATTTGGAATTAGGCTAAAATCAGTCTGATTAAAATAAGATGTTCACTGCCCTACATGAAGATCTGACAGCAACCACTTAGGGTCATGTTCTGGTGATGTATGTTATTACCATAATTGCTAACTTTATCAGCCAATCAGATGAAGTCTTATATCTTCACATTTGGGAGACTGAGCAGTGTGTCAGAAGAGCATCGACGTGTGCTGAATGATTGGATTCACTTTCAGATATTTGAAAGCTGCATTTCCATTGGCTAATTCAAAGGTTACAAGAACATGACCCCTAAGTGGTCACTGTCAGATCTTCATTTAGGGCAATGGAGATCTGACTTTAATCAGATTGGGCTAATATTATCAAAATGTTGGATGAATTTTATTATGAGTAAAACCTGTGAATATTTATAAGTTGATCTTGCATCTTGATTAGCTGAGTTTTTAAGACTCCAGAGACTGTTTCAGATATAATTTTGATCAAACTTAGTAAGTAGGCCTGTATCATCAGTATCTTGGTTGGGTATGATTATATTCATATATTAATAAAACTGCTTTATTTATAGAGGGTGACTCATTTAGTCAAGGAATATTCTCCCTTGATACCCATTTGAGAAGAAAGTATAACAATGTTGGATGTCATTGCTTTACAAACCTAGTCAACACTGTCATTCCATTGTAAATTATTATCTACAGTCGCACCTGCAAGCTGTTCAATTTTGAAATTTTCTAACTAATATTTATTGTAAAGTATAATTTTGGTTTCCTAATGTATGTTGTTTTTTTGTGATATCCCCACAAAAACACAATTTGTTTCAATTTCATTAATTACCATCTTATTTTGTTGCACCTAAGTTTGAATTTAATAAGGTCTGAGTTGAAACTTGTTTGGATAACCTCAGTTTTATCCAAACTGGATGCATACAAGGTTGCATCATGTGCAGACATATCTGTGTTTGTGAATTAATTAGTTTTTTGAAGATCATTTGACATAATTAAGAAAGAAGAGAGAGCCTAAAACAGCCTTGGATCCCAGAATGAGTAGTGTGAGTTTGGGAGCTGATATTAGTAATGGCTAATTGTTGAGACCTTTGGTTTAGGTATGATCAAAAACCATTTGCAAGAAGAATTATGAAACCTTAACAGGTCAGTAATTGCAGCAAAATTCCAGGATCAACCAGCACAAAGGCTTTCTTGAAGTCATAAAAAAAAACAATTAGAGTTAAAGAACCATTATCCTTTTCTAGTAGTCAAATATCTGTTAATTTGGAAAGTTCTGTCTGACATCATTGATGTTTTATAAATCCTCATTGAGCCTTATGAAATATAAAGTGAATTTAAAAAAATGTATGTACCTGACTATTTTTCAGATAATTTTGATAATATAGGTAGAATGGATATTGGTCTGTAGTTCAGTGGTCATAACCCTTTTCTCTTTTTCTAAAGATAGATGTAACCTTTGCATATTTCAGTGTATCCATAAAGTTACCACTCTACACTGAAGTTTACGTTATGCATTAATGACTTTATTATTACTGCTGCAACAGTTTTAAGAATTCATGGTCCATTAACATAACGTCAAGAGGAGTTATTAATACTCTGTTAAGGATATAAAAAAACTCAGATTCACTATTGAAAGATATCATGATGAATTTTATCTGTTTTAAATGACAGAAGGGCATCAAGTTCATCGTGGGTGTTTGTCTGGGTCTGAATAAGGTGACTGGAGAGGCTTATGAAAACACTACTGAGGATTTGATTCATTGATTCAATGAGGATCAACTAGCACAAAAGCTTTCTTGAAACAATTGATACCATTGAGCAATTGATACCATGTCATCTAGAAATGTTGGTAATCATTGTTTATTTGGTGTGGGTAACAACTATCCTGTAATGGGTTCAGTAGTTTTACAATCTTCCATAATGTCTTGATACTCTTTCACCAGTAGCCTCTTTATGGCGTCTTCTTTTGGCTTTTCAATCAGGTACTTAGCTTTATTCCTCCATTTTCTGTAGTTTTTCATGTCTTTTTCTTGTGGAATATATCCCTTTGATGCCTAGCCTTATTGATCTCAGGGTTAATCCACATGCCAATGTATGTTGGTGTTGAATCCTTTTTTTTAAAATTGAGAAATGCTGTTGAAGACTGTATTTAACAATTGATACCATGTGCCCAAGGCAGTGTTGTCATCAGCTATATTGATGTGTGGCAAGGTTTGCAAATAAAATCATTTAAGAACATTTCCTCAACAAACTGTTTAAAGTCACAGTATCATTTTCCAATCATTCAACATTCAAAAATGCAACCATATTAATGACATCATGAAATCCAAGTCAATTTTTACAGTGTGACAAAAAAAATTAAGTTCAGGGAAACAGGTGGTGTAAACTGGCATGAAAATTCATATAGATGATGTCAGATCAGACAATGCAAGTAGAATGGTATAGTAATTAGTTTTTGCAAAAGTGCTAATATCAGTGGTATTTCATTCTAAATAAATGTTAAAATATTAGAAAGAAAATAGTTTTGAAGCTGTTAATCATGTATACATGGTAATTTATCTATAGAAAGAATGCCTGTAAATAAGGTACTTTGTTTGAAGCCATCCATTGTTCAGGCAGATTTCATTGCCCATAGACTGTAAATTATAAAAGGGTCATAAAGAAAATCCCATTTTGTGTATGGTATCATGTAGCTCAGTGGGTAGGACATTGGACTCGCAATCCTAGGGATGTGGTTTTGATGTCAACCAAGGTTTTCCTGCAATGGCTGCCTTGGTGTGTTCTTGTGAACAGCGCTTACCTCCAATTTCCAGGCATGACAAAACCGATAATATCTTAAAGGTACTATTAAAAAAGAAATCAAACCATTTTTGCTGATTTGAATATGGCAGTGGTCTGTAAATCACTCAGGCTCGTTAATGAGTATGTATGGTGTATGAAGAAGCAAATCTTACATTAAACCAATATGGCCTAATGAGTACGGTAAACCCATTATGGCCTAGTGAGTACAGGGTAAACATGTCTACCTTGCAAATATTAAAAATCATATTTTAAAATTTGATGTCTCTTATTAAAGGAATGATTGATTGAATATTATTTGAATGCTAATAATGTGCTAAATGACATGTTTAGGTCCTATATACCCAAATCCATGTGCACACAACAGAGACACATATTTGACAATAACATAATGTACAGGCAAATCAGACTATACTGTTTGTGCTACTAACACATTCACTTGGACAGGGAGGTCTCTGGTCTGCCAGCATATTATGTGACTTCAGATTTGGGTCTGTGCTTTTTGTTACTGATTGTAAATTTTATATGGTTAAATACAGTATGGTCTTAAGTTGGCAGCTCACACAGTCGTTGTCAGATTAAGGAATATCAGAGCAGCTCTTCAGTGGTAGGATAAACATACACAGTACTGGTGCAAAAAATCATGTGATATCTTTATGTATGGCCAGCTTTAAATTACTTATTATGCGATGTCATATTGTGTTATAGAAATCAAAGAGACTTTGGAATTGAATAAACATTCCCATTTTGCTTTCTGATATGGCTGTTAAGTTTTTGAAGTAAATGTTTAAGACATACAGAGAAGTTTGCATTATGTACTTGTCTGGCTTACTGAACACTTACCTGTAAAGTGGGACATAAAGTTGTACTAACTGCAAATAATGGCCACAAAAAATAATGTTTATACAGTTGAAGCTATCTAAACCTGTGGATAACATGTACTAATTCAGCTAGCTAGAAGTAAAAGACCACCTTCCCTTTGACCCATAATGCCCTCCATTAGCTCCTAGTGCCCTCTAAGCTCTTAGAATTCCTCTGCTTCTTTCTCTTTCACTGGAGTGTTTGCTGGCTATATAGTGCTGAAGTAAATTTAGCCCCAGAACGGTAAAGAAACAAAATTACAACAAAAGGAAGCTTTTTGCAAGGTAGATCCCTTTAAATAAATGTAATTTAAATAAATGTAAACATAAAGTCCTACAAGATAAAAAAAATAACACTTAAAGATGTCATAAATCATTAAAAGTAAATAAAATAATAAAGGTGATCTTTAAGGGAAGGTTGAAGACATTAATTGTAGTTTTAATTTACAAATTTATATTCCTACACACATGTTGTATATGTGAGAGAGAGAGAGAGACAGACAGACAGACAGAGAGATACAGAGAGAGATTTTAGATGAGCAATAAATTTCCACTTGTTAAAATGGCTCTATATGACAGCACATCATCAAGGTGTTAAATAAAAGAATTTTAATCTCTGTTATAGCCAATTTTTTGAAAAAGTTTGAGCAAAAATCATTGAAATTCTGATTTAGTATTGCTGTAAATTTGAGGAGTGTAATGAAACCACAGTTGTATCCACTTTGAAAGGATTAAACTGCTGCCTGTCACATTTGATGTTAAACATATCAAATAATCAGTCACATATGATGTTAAACATATCAAATAATCAGTCACATATGATGTTAGACATCTCAAAAAATCAGTCACATATGATGTTAGACATCTAAAAAAAATCAGTCACATTTAATGTTAGACCTCTCAAATAATCAGTCACATTTGATGTTAAACATCAAATAATCAGTCACATTTGATGTTAAAAATATAAAAAAATCAGTCACATAGAACATGAGACTTATCAAATAATCAGTCACATTTAATGTTAGACCTCTCAAGTAATTAGTCACATTTGATGTTAAACATATCAAATAATCAGTTACATTTGATGTTAAACATATCAAATAATCAGTCACATTTGATGTTAGGTCTATCAAATAATCAGACACATTTGATGTTAAACATATCAAATAATCAGTCACATCTGATGTTAGACCTATCAAATAATCAGTCACATTTGCTTTTAGACCTCTCGAAAAATCAGTCACATTTGATGTTAGACCCATAAAATAATTGGTCACGTTGGATGTTAGACCCATCAAATAATTGGTCACGTTGGATGTTAGACCCATCAAATAATTGGTCATGTTGGATGTTAGACCCATCAAATAATTGGTCACTTGCTAGATATATAAAATATTCTGTCACATTTATATATAGGACCTATCAAGCAATCTGTCACATTTGCAGCCATGTTAGAATGAATATTTAGAGTATTTCTCTAGCTACTTGTATAAGCACAAACCAAACAAAAAGGTTTGCCTTTGTAGATAGGAAGAGAATTGAATCCTAGTACATGTATTAATAAGGAGATTTTTTCCCCTTACAGTTTCCACTCTATTGCATTTGGTTAGTACTAGTTGTAGACAAGTTTTGTAGCATCCTTGTAAACACCCAAATAAAGATTTTCTGATTAAGGTTTAACTGGCTTTTTTTTAGTGATGTTTCTCACTTATGGTTGCTGTGTTTTGGGATTTATAATGCATTCATGGCATAAGGATGTCATATTTTGAATAATTGAGGACATTTATGGTGGTTATACTGTTAGAGAGAGTGGTCGGTACAACTGATATATGTGCCAGTACATCCATGATTAAAGTCTTCCAATTCTCAGATACAAGGTTGTTATCTCCATTCAAAGTATAGAAAAGTTCTTGCAGAAATTGTCAGATTATATTCATTGTGTTTTAGAGTTTCAGGAAGTTGCTTGACCTTCATCAGATAAAATTGGCACATTAATGACCTAGAAGTTGATAATTCTTATCAAACTGCATGCATCAATTATTTTTCTTTGCCCTTCATCTAATGAAAGTTGAACTTGGTTTCATTTGGAAAGCTTTCAGGCAGCCTCAGCATTTTCACACATGCCTGCTTTGCTTCTCCCTTTTGTATCAATTACATGTATGGTGAAACAAAAACAGTTGATTTGATTTGTGTAAGTGAACTTTAATAATTAAACATTCATGATAAAATTTATACCATGATAGAGTATGTATGTAAATAAAAGGAAATATCTTACTTCATGGTTGACCTTTTTTGCCTAGACCATAATTGATCTGCTGACCTGTAACTGTATTTATTGACTGATATAACAGTGTGGGTTGACAGGATTGTAGATTGGCACAGAAATAATTTATGTATTATCAGTTATCACATAGCTATCAATACAGCAATTTGAAATTTAAGTAGAATAAAATGTTTGTTTTTCCTATTATGTTCTGATATATACAAGTCTTTCTAAACTACTGTTGTTTTTTCTTTCTTCATAAAGTATATCAGTGAGTAGATCAAAGGAACCTAACTCACCTTTATGTGTTACTTAATCAACCAGTACTCCAAGTTCTAAATTAAGATAACCACACAGACATTTAATACTTGAAAAGAGCATGCCTGTGCTAGGAAGTTTGTTAAACAATTGGAGATAAATGAAAGTATACATTAATTTACTAGGTAATGGCCAAGAATGAAGATGCAGTATTAATGTTTCATTGGTTTTGCACTTGAGACCTATTCATTGATATGAAAACTTAGAGTGTCATTCAGTCTCAGTCAAATAAAAATGTAATGCAGTTCTCCAACACTTTAGTGTTGTTGATGGGAACCATAAATGTGGTCTGCCTTATATGTCATGTTGTCCAAATATTGATATATAATTTGATTCATAACCATGACTGTCTTTTAAAAAGGACAACCATATATTGTGGTTTTACCAGGTATACTTAATATAGCTTCTAAATAATGAAATGTGATTCATAAGCATGCCAGTATTTTAAAAGGGACTGCTTTATGTTGAGGTTTTATTCTTAATATAACTACAAATTAATAAAACATGATTAAGAACTATGTCTGTCTTTTTAAAATGGACAGCCTTATCTTCAGGTTTTATATTCAGTGTTACTACAAAATAATGAGATCTGATTCATGACCATGCCAGTCTTTTAAAAAGGACTACCTTATATTGAGGTTTTATACTTAATGTTACTACTAAATCGTTAAATGTAATTCAAACCATACCTGTGTTTTTTTTAAAAAAGGGACAGCCTTATTTTGAGGTTTTACTGGTTAACTTAATAAATAAAACAACTAAATAATGAAAAGTGATTCATAACTATGCCAGCCTTGTAAAAGGGTTTGCTTTATATTGAGGTTTTGTACTTTATATAACTACTAAATAATGAAATATGATTCATAACAGTACCTGTCTTTTAAAAGGGACAGCCATATACAGTATTGATTTTTTATACTTAATGTTGTTGCTAAATAATGAAATGTGATTCATAACAATACTTGTCTTTTAAAAGGGACAGCCATATACAGTATTGATTTTTTATACTTAATGTTATTGCTAAATATTGAAATGTGATTCATAACCATACCTATGTATTAAAAGAGACTTGTCTTATATTAAGGCTCCTTATTGTGAGGAAGCACTGTACAGTAAAATGTCAATTTTCCAGAACCATCGGAGGCAGTGATTTTGTTTCGAAAATCAGTTGTTGAAATCACTTACAATTTTTGTAAGAAAAAATGGCTAGACTGTATGGGTGTAAACAATCTGAATAATTTACATTTTCACAAAATGTTAAAATTCCAAAATAAAATCAGTAAAGATGTTAATTAACGATTATTCTTGGGATAACAGTTTCCCTGTATTTAATGATTGCTACAAGCCACAAATTTTGACCCACTGAAAAATTATCCAGGTGTAAAATAATACTATTCAGCATATCTGAGTAGTGATGAAAATGTCATTTTCTACAAAACCAACAAGAGTGTATGACTATCGTTTTTCATAATATTGCTTTAGTACGATGCCATGAATGGGACTATTTATTAATAATGTATAAATTCAAACTTGTTAGGCCGCCACCCACCCCACCCCATCAAGAGACAGAGCTCCATTTTAACCACCTTTTCTATTTATCCTACTGTCTGTCCATTAATGCTTCTTATATACTGAACATAGCTTCTGCAATTTTGTTAGACATTCAAGTGTCATGTTGGTGGTTTTGTGTGGGGATGGTGGAAGATATGAAGGGATGGGTGAGAAAAATCGGATGCATAATTACACAGATCATGGATGGAGAAGTGTTGCTCTGACATGATTGAATTGTGTTCAGTACATTGTCTGTATTTAGACCCCCTGTAGTTATTACAATGTGGAGACTTGTCAGTTTTGGGGGAATTCAGGCAATTTTAGGTGGGTTAGTACTCCCTTGGTTGGTGGCCCACTGCATACCAGCTTCATTGTGGGAGTGGAGTGTTCAAACATTTTTTCAGGCAGGGTTTGAAATGCACAGTAACAAGTAGCAAAATATGGTACCTGAAAATGAAAGTTGATTTATGTTTTTGGTAATTTCCTGGAATTTTCATGAAAGCATCTTCATAATGGTGATGAAGATCAGCATGTACTTGTACTACAGGGTACTAGTATGTTTTTAAAATGCATCCATGACAGATGGATCAATGGAATGTGTGCATTTCCACTCAGCATGTATCATTTTCACTCAGGTAATATAAGCCAACCTGCTACACATGAATGAGTAACAACAGTATGAAGTACTGGTAACCGACTTGTGTTAAATAAAAACTTGTCCATGTAATTCATGTTTCTACTAGACTGAAATGTATATAGCCAGAATTTGCTACTTGAACTTCGTGTTTTAAATTCTTACTCTGTCGGGGATGAATATCAGCAAGAGATTAATATAATGGAAGTTATGTCAGATAGTTCAGTTTGTCATTTAATTAATGATATGGTGTGCATGGCGTAGAATGAAAACATTTTTATATTTGTCTGAACATTGTTTGCTTTGAATTCTGAGCCCAGTTTGAAGGTTTATTTGTTTCCTTTGTGCATATATTTTCAAGCATGATAGGAAGTTGGTCTGAATAAAAAAAAAAATATATAAATTATGATGTGCATCTTGGCAGTAAATCATATTAAAATGAACCTGAGCAATCAAATCAGTTTAGAATTTTAGTTTAGAATATTCTTTCATCGTCAGTCTTGACATGTTCTTTGTAGATTTATTTGTTTCCTTTATTTTTGTTATGTCTGACTCATACTAATATATCGTAGGGGATAATTCATACATGAATTGCCATACCTACCTTTCCCTTAGTCCAACAGATGGCAGTAGAATTCACCCTTTGCATGAGCATAAATGCATGGCTTTCCAAATTAGCAATGATTAGAAATACACAATGTGAATCAGTGTAAATTCTTTACTTTGGTAACGATTATTGTGTCTTATGCAAATTATGGCATAGACAAAAATCTATTTTGAACTATCATTTTTAAGGAAATTGGACGAAAAATGTATGCATTTCTAAATGTGGCTCCTTTCTTTCCTTTCAGATTCTTATACATATGCCTGATAAATTGTAAATATGATGTTGGTAAGTAGTTTCACTTACACTTACTGTATATGCTTGATTAAAAGTCGAGTTAAACTGTAAGCAGCAAAGACCCTGATCTGCTGTAGCATAGTGTGCAAGTAGATCAGGGTCTGTGTTGTTTGTTCTACTGATTATTCCTAACAAACTGCACATAGCCAAATCTGCTGGTGCTTTATGCAATGGCAGATCTGGGTCTGTGAAGTTTGCAGTTGGACCAGACTTATAAGTGGGTATAGATGGTGTTGTTCTATATTTGTACCCCCTGTTGCTTGCAGTAATGATAACTTGATTTAGGATCTATGTCCATCCATTCCTCCCAGGTAGCATGTTGGCACAAATGCACAAAAACCACTCAGCATGAACATATGAACTTTGGTAGGCATATTGTTTATCATTGATTGTTGATAGAAATTTATGCTATTTCAATAATCAAGGGATTTTTTTTTTAGAAGACTCTTTCTTTCCTTTTATCTTTTTCAAATTGTTCTTACAGTATAATTTACATTGTTAACATGTTGCCTGATTATGCAAGAACCATGTGACCTAGGTGAGTGAAATTAATGATTTTTAAATTTTTATTAAATTTTTCTGATTTTTAAATTTCAGCCTTTTTTTTTTGAAATCCTATGAGTAGGATTATATAGAAACTGCTGGTAAATTTAGTCAATGTATACGTGTTTATCAGTTATATATAGATCACCTGATTTGATTCTGATGCCATTTACCGTATTTTCCCGCATATATCCCGTGGGTTATACCAGATTTTACAAACCCCGCAGGGGGGGTGCAGGTTATATAAGGGTGCGGGCTATATCACAAATTTTTTACACATAATAATATTTCATTATATTTCCCTGGCGACGAATTCACGAAAATCATCCATCTTCTTCTCCCAATTCTCGGGTAGACGTTGGCCGACGGTCGTTTGTGTTCTGACTGACAATTGGTTCCTCTTCATAAATTTATATACCCAATGCACTTCTCCTTTAAAATCATCAATGTGCTTCTCTGCCGCCATGAGTTTGGCCTTCAGTTTGATGGCAACTGTCGAGACTGGTCGGTTGTTTTCCCGCTGGGCCATGATCCACTGCTTCAGGTCAGCTTCAAGGTGAGGCCATTTTGCTTCAGGTCCGCGATGAGCACGTTTTTGTGGATTCATCTTCTCCAACGTTCCTTTTTCTTTTCTCCAACCTCGGATTACACTCTCATCAATATCAAATTTTCTGCCTGTGGCTCTATTGCCATGCACTTCAGCATACGCAATGGCAGTTAGCTTGAAGTCGGCTGTGTAAGACTTTCGTTTCGGCATTTTTTAAATTAAACAGAAAGAAATTATTTAAACTCGAATCTACAATTAAAAAGAATACAAGATTATTTAGAAATGTCCGCGTTTATGTAGCCTGTAGTTGAGGCACAGCTCCTATAGACAGCCTACGCGCACAAGCACTGTGTACCGAGCCTGAATACCGGTAGTTAATTGACGTCATGCGAGCTACATTCGAAATTGACAATTGTGGCATTCAGCCTCAGGACCTCACACCATTGCATATCCGGCTCACAAGTACCTGGCTTCAAAATTCAAATCTGCCGGCTGCCAGCCGGAATATAGTGGAGGCAGGGTGACTAACTTGAACTGATGCAGAGGGATGAATATGGACCGACTGACTTGATAACATAAATACAAATTTGCATGTTGGGCGGGTGAGTGAACATACACAAAAAAGTTCATCAATCTATGGTTGCGGGTTATGCCAACGATTTTTTACACAAAACCCCAAAACCCACAGACTATATGAGGGTGCGGATTATCTGCGTCTGCGGGATATATGCGGGAAAATACGGTAAATGATTTTTGTAAGTTTTATCAGCTTTAAGCTTTACTGTTATTATACCAGGAGAGTTTATGTTATGGTCTGCTTTTCTTCTCCCATCATCTATTGCCTGTTATCCATGAGCAGAAGTTTCTTACTGCTGCTTCTCCCAGACTACTTTGACAGTTGTCATGAATCCTTTGCATGTACATTATGCTTTGGTGTAGTTGGTCCTAAATGAAAATGGTTGCTGATTGAACATCCATTATAGCAACCAGAGTGGCCATCTTGAAAATCTTGTTATCATTACTCTTCCTGAATGAATGGTCATATCAAGATTGGGTTTTACAGAATACTTCTTATGTTGTCTAGTTGGCCCTAAATGAAAGTGTTGCTGCTTGGATATCCAGCGTGGCTGCCCAGCTGCCATGTTGAACATCTTGTTATTGCTAATTTTCTCCATTCAAAAGTCATATTGACATGAGCTGTTTACCATTATTCTTCTTATGATGTATTGTTGGTCCTGAATTAAAATGGTGCCAACCTGATGCCGTGGAGGTCATCTTGAAAATCTTGTTATTGCTAATCATGTTAAATAGAAAATCATTGTCACATGAGGTTTTCACAAGAAACGGTCTTTTGATCTCTAGTTGATCCAAAATGAAAATGACCCAAACTGACCCTCATTATAGTCACCATGGCTGCCATCTTGAAAATATTATTAGCTCCTTCCAAATGGATGGTTGTATCAACTTGGGGTTTTACCTAAAGACTTCTGTCCTGTTGGAGAAGCTCAGAATATATTAAGTTAACCACGAAAGCTTAACTTGGTCTGAAACCTATCTTGAAGGCAGACAACAATAAGTCTCTATTTTAAATAAACTTTCTGATAAGAAACTGATAAAGTCGGATGTCCCACAACGATCAGTTCTTGGACCATTACCCTTTCTGCTGTACATCAATAATTTACCTTATCACACTGAGCTATTGACCACCAACATGTTCACAGATGACACGACATCATATAATGTTGCATAAACATGCCATGAGATTAGCACTAAATTAAATAAAGATTTGGTAAACAAAAATAACTGGTGTGAACACAGTGGTATGATGATAAATGCAGCCAAATCAAAAGCCATGATCATAGGTAGTTGAGCAAGAGTAAAAGCTGAGAAAAATTATTTCAAAGAAATGATAAAAGGAATGGATTTACATCAGTGTGAAAATGAAAAACTATTTGGCATCATGATAGAAATATCTTGTGCTGGAAAATGCAAGTTGATAAGGTCATTAAATAAGTTAACTCACTGCTTTATCACTGGAACAGAATAAAATCTTATATCCCTTACGAACAGAGAAAGATATTCTACAATGCATATATCATGCCACACCAAGAATATTGTTGTTCTGTCTGGGATAATTGTGTTACAGAAAATCAGGAAAGATTACTGAAATTTCAGAAAAGAGCAGCTAGAGTTATTACTGATGCTGATTTAGATACACCATCAATAAATCTTTTTAAAACCCTAAAGTGGCTTCCATTTGAGCAGATAACTCAGTCTCAAAAGGGTTTACTAGTCTATAAATCCTTACATGGTTTGGTGCCCGATTCTTTTAAATGTAACTTTAAATTTGTTAAAAATGTACATATGTATGAACTAAGATCCATCTCAAACAACAAGTTATATTTGCCTAAACCAAATTTAGAATTTATAAGAATAGTTTATGATTTTTCTGGAACCAAACTATGGGATTCCGTACCACCTTAATAAAGTCAGCTGACTCATGCCAAGTTTTCAGAAAGCTTCTTATAAGCCAACATCTAGAGAAACAATCATATGTATGATTTTGTTTAATTCAGCACTACTACTTTTACAACATTGTATGTACTCATCCTTGAAGCATTTGCACAATGTCATTGTGGAAGGCCTCATGGAAGATTGGTCAGTTGACCAAGTGAGCTTCTTTAAATAAAGTCATTATTATTATTATTATTATTATTATTATTATTATTATTATATAACTACATGTAGTTGGTTCTAATTGAAAAAGGTGCCAATCATACATCCATTATGACTTCCATGACAGCCATTTTGAAAATCTTGTCAACACTCTTGCTGAATGGATGGTCTTATCAAGATAGGATTCATACAAAAAGACTTCGAATGATGTTTGCTTCATTCTAAATGAAAATGGTGCCAATCTGACATCAGGTATATCCAACCGAGCCGTTGATTCTGAAATCTTGTTATTGCTGAAAAATATCAAGATGGTTTTAACACTCAATAATTAAAAGGAATAAAGAATAAATAATCTTACCTTAAATTCCTGGAAATTCTTTTCAGTCAGTAGAGGTCAGTCACTAGGTGGTATGGGTTTTTTTAAATTTACTTTTTGGACTTTTTTGTCTACAATAGAGGGCTGACATGTTTTACAAGCACAAATCTTGTTCTTATTGCATATTGGTACAAGTATTTGACAATAATTTATACTGCCTTAAAGCTTTCTTCCTTCGAGATCACATTTTATCTCAGATTTTCACTTAGAAGATGCTCTTAGAAACAAGAATAAATCAAATCTCATTTGCTGCTATTTTCTATTATTGCAATGTACACTGTTTTTATATCTGACCCTTTGCCATTAAACCTTACTCAACATTGAGAGTAATAAATTTTTCTTCAAACTTGAAAATATTGCTCAAAATCTAGAAATGCAGCCATTTTAGTGGTCGAAATATTTTCAAGTAAGATTTGGAGTCAAGTAAAGTTTTGTGATGGAAGGGTTTTTATTATGACTGTTTTGATTAATTTGTTCTATTGTTTTTTAAAGGTTTAGACCATAATGTTTATGGAAGTAATTAGATGGTTGTTTGTGTGTGTGCATTTGTTTGTGTGGTCGTCCAGCAAAATATAGTCTCATCTCATAAATATGATAGGGATCTTTACTGTTACAGTGGTCTCGCACATGTAATAAAGATTACATAAACATGTCAGATCTTTCTTAAGTTAGAAGCATAGTCATTAATTGAGATTCAGTTTGTGGCAGTTTTACAACATCAATAAAATGGGAATTTTTTTAAGCTTTAAGTTTTTTTAAGCTTTAAGTTTTTGACAGGAAAGAATTTTTAAAAAAATATATTGCCTGAATATCTACCTCCTTAAAATGTGATTCTAAGTTAGATAAGTCATTTTATGACATACACTAAAATGGTCTGAAACAAGTATGGCTTTCAAACTAACATTGTTAAGACACAAATAGCTTTCACCACACAATCAGAATTAAGATTTGTAAATTGTTTTATTAAACTGATTCATTTTCAAATGAAATAAATCACTGGGTCATGTGTACCTGGCCAAAAGAGGAAAATATTCTGGTCTATGTTTTGACATCTCTGTTACTCTTAGTACTGTATACTGTTACAAAGTTGTGCATAAAAAGATTAACAATGTTGCTATATGTTTATTTCAGTCACGGTTACCTATACATTTTTTTAAATATTTTTCAGAATCTGATATCATGCAAGATACTGTCCACTTTAAATCTAAATGTATTGGACAAGTAACAGTACGATACACTGTATTATAATTTCTATTAGTATGGTTCAAATATAGTATTCTGTCTTTCAGGAGTGACCATTTTAGTTTTGAGGGTGGGGGAAAGAGTAGTCCTGTAATATTTTGGAAGAAGAATTTCTGGTTCTCAATTAGCATGAAAAAAGTTCATGTTCTGATTTTTTGCAAGAAAACAAGTAACTATTATATCCATTATATTTGGTGAAAAAATATTCATTTTGAGATATAATAAACATATATCTGAAGAAATTCTTAGCTCCTCTCAAAATTAAATGGTCAGTCCCGTATCCTTAAAAAGTGAACATTTACATTTACATGTACTTTATTTCTTCTGAGGTATCTGACACAAGCTTGTGTTATATGTGTGTGTGTGTATATATAAATATATATATATATATATATATATATATATATATATATATATATATATATATATATATATATATATATATATATATATATATATATATATATATATATATATATATATATATATATATATATCTTGTGGAAGGTAAAATGTATTTTCCAGTAAAGAGGATTACAATTGCACCCAGAGTTTAAAAAAAAAAAAAACTAGTTCATTAACCCAGAACATTTGATGTGCTTACATCCAGTCTTCAGTTCATTTCAGTATGAACAATTTCAGGATGTTTTGCTAAATAATTGGACTAGTCTTCCATCTTAAAGTACCCAGAACATTCTGCACCACAGTACCACAGTTTTACGATGCTATCCTCATCAGAAAAAGCCACCTTACTTATTGGGCAACAATATAATTGCAGAAATGGGTGAATGCACAAGAGTGAGACCACTATGTAAGCATTGGATTAACCCAGTTATGGGATCAGCAGATGTATTTAGGTGTAACATATACCAGATTTTAAAAGATCTGAAAGAAATCTGTACCACGGCGTCAACTAAATGTGATTGACTTGATTTCTGAATATATCTTTTAATGTCTTTCAGTTCGGAAAATGTCCAAAAAGTTTGGTTTTAAAGAGGTATCAGAAGATGAAGACTGGACATTATATTGGACAGATTTTTCTGTAGCATTGGAGAGGGTCATGGATATGAAAAAATATCAGGTCAGTAAGCTGTTTGTCTGTCTGTCTAGCTAGTAATTACTGATAAGTATTGTGAAATCTAAACTTTATTTATTTTATTGCTTAACTAGTGACTAAGAACCATTATTTGAACTTGTGATGAGTGAATTGTTGGTTTAATGTGGTTTTTGATGTGAAGGAATCCCTTGTGCAATTATGATACCCTAACCATAGATTAGTGACCTGGGTACATGTCAGAATCATTGATCAAACCTGAGAATGCATAGATATTAAGCCAGCATGTCACTGTTAAGTCATGTCCCACTTACACAAAGATGGTGTTTAGGATTGATCTTACAACACATTATTATATGATTTTATAATTATTGTAAAAATTAGACTTTAAAAGTTGTTTTTTTGTGTGTATTTTTTACCATTGCCAATGGGATTAGGCACATGTGCTTGAGCAAACCATATCTACTTGTAGCCCTACAAGCAACATGACTCACTCTATAGACTTAGCTGTATGCACATGATTAACCTTGTTTGTATGGGTTAGAAACAAACGATTAAGCAATTCAGCAGTTTATATTTTATATTTGATACTTATTATAGCATCTGGTAATAACTTATTTTTTATATTTAAAATTACAAATGAGGCAATACATTTGTTATACTTTCAAATTTACCAAACAAATTTTGATTCCTAATATATATATATATAGACAAACTGAAATTTCCTGCACTTAACATTGCTCTTTAAAAATATTTTAAGAAAGAAACCAATTCTGCAGACCATATTTTTGAAAATCCAAATGGCTTGGGGGTGATTTTGGAATTGATTTACATTGAGGAATGTTTCTTCTGTGTCATCAGTGCTGTTGCTCGCAACAATAAAAAAACTGGTGCACAATTCAGACATTTTGTTTGCTGCTTTTTTAAATATTTTCGTTTAAATTAGCTGCACACATTTACTTGCTGATCTCTTACAGTCTCAAATGGCATTATTTCATCATATTGTGCCTATTTAAAGCACACATTTTCAACATATGGCAGTCATTGAGTGATGTACATGGTCATTTTTCTTCTTCTGATGTGGTATAACTCCCATCCTGATTGTTTTTATTTGTCATATGCACAAACCCATAAAATATATTCAGAACATGCACATATTACAAACTCTGTGTATGGTGTAATCTGAAAGCACATTTTGTTTATATATTGAATCAATAAAGTTTTGATTTTCACTTGGTCTATGCTGATTATCAACAGAAGCTATCTCTACATATTATGTATGGGTCAGGTGAAATGTGAACTTTGACCAAAGTACAAATGCATTGTTAAATAGAATACATTCTTACTGAGTGTATCCACATATACTTCCATCCTGTGTGTTGAAAGTATGTGTGTGAAGTCACTGAAATAGCTTTTCATTGAGATACCACCAGAAAAAAGTCATTGAGTTATTAAAATGAATGCATTTTATATAATAAATTTTGACCCAGTATTTGAAGAATTTTATGCTTTTAGTTTCCATGCTCATACAACCAAATTAGCTGATGGTATGGCCTTTGTCTGTCATACACATTGCATTCATCTGCAATTTGCCATCTGGAAAAAAAAAACATGGACCCATATTGAGCAAATTTGGAAAAGAGCATCCTTAGATAAAGGGCTTTAGCACTTGTATAGATGAAGCTGATCTGCAATCAAATATCAGCATTAATAAAAAAAATATTTAAAAATTGTTTAAAGGACTACTTCTCAAAAATTACTGAATAGAATTTGATAAATTTGAGAAAATGCATCCAAACAGAATTTTTTTTTCAAATATGTACAAATAATGCCAATTTGCCCTCAAATATAGCTGCTGTTACTAAGTATAGAAAAAGCTACTGTTACTAAGTTATAAATACCATTAAATAACTTCTCCAAAACTGCTGAATTTAATTTGTCTGAAAATAGGAAAAATATTTCAAACAACTTCTCACAAACCGCTTAACGGAACCTGACAGAATTTAACAGAAAGCATCCTGGCATAGAGGGCTTTCAGATTTTTGCAACTGATGCTGATCTGCCATCAGGTTTATCCACCATTACCAAAAAACAGACAAAAATTTAATTAAAAACTAGTGAACAGAATTTTATCATATTTAACAGATAATATCCTAGCATGATTGTACAAAAAAATACTACAAAAGATGCCTATTTCTTATCAAATATGGGCCACATTAATAAAAATGAAAAACATTGGAATGACTTATTTTAAAAAAACTACTGAACAGAATTTGACTCAGTTTGACAGATATCATCCTGGCTGGGAGGGATTTCAGTATTATATAATTATACTGATCCACAATTACATATTGCTGCAGTTACTAAAAATTATAACAAAATTGAAATGACATCTCCAAAACATTTTAGAATTTAACAGAACTTTCTAGAAATAACGTGGCTTGAATACCTTTTAAAAAGTATGCAAATGATGCAAACCCACCATCAGGTATGGCTGATGTTTAAATGATTTCTCTAAAACTGCTGCATAGAATTCTACCAGTCTTGACAAAAAAATATCCAGGTTTGAAAGCCTTTCAAATTTGTATCAGTTATTGCTGATTGTTTTCCACAGTTTAACTTTGCCAAGTATTTCTTTATTTCAACCAACTTTGTTGTCTTATGTTGATGAAACCTTGGATGACTACAGTTTTGAGCATTCCTTAGCTGTATGGAAGGTGTTATGCCCTCTGATTACCCATTCCCCTGACCTTGGTTTTGTGCAACATTACTTTACAAAGGATTGTTGGATTTCAGTTATGAGACTTTAAAAGAGTTTCATTTTCAGCATTCCACATGATCATTTTAGATGAATCATAGCCCCTGATTTTCAATCCTCCTAGCTTGGTTTCTGCAGCATAATATAACTAAGGATTTTTTAATTTAAACCAAATTTAGTATATAACTTTATGTTGATAAGACTTTGTGTTAATTTGATTTCTAGCACTTTATGACAGATTTGATCTGTAGCATTATATTGATAAGACTGAGTTAATTTGACTTCTAGCACTTTATGACAGATTTGATAGGACCTTGGATGAAATGGATTTCCACCATTCCACAACATCATTCCAAGCAATAATGGTCCTTTTGGTTCCCTACAAGCTTCTCTGTTTGAGATGTTGCTGAGCAAATTGTAATTAGCATTGCCCTTTTTGATACACCCCCCATCACAACCATCTCTAATTCTGCCTTTTCTCCATGTCAAGATTGTATCCGATCTCTGACATTTCTTCTATGACAGTGGACTTGCAAGTTGTGAGTGCATCTTATTTGTGTGCCACACAAATTAACTTGGTTACTCTGAACTACCTTCCAGAGTTTAACTTTGCATGAAAACTGTGTGTGCCACACGACTTAAATTGGTCACTGTGAACTACTTACCATGGTTTTATCTTTGCTTGAAAATCGTGTCTGGGTAGTAATTCCAGCACCTTTTGTACCTATTGCCATAAAGTTGAAAAATTTGTGCAGCATGGGATGAATCTGCATTCCACATGAAACTTGGCCATACTGTGAGATAATTTTCCATGTTTGTTCAGAGTTACTTAAAGATACTGATTTAATCATGCCTATAGAGGTAGGTATATTCTTTGAGCTGTTTCTAATTAACGACTTCTTTATTTCCATTTGTTCTTTAGAAAATCAACCATTATCCAGGGATGAGCGAGCTCTGCCGAAAGGACCTGCTGGCCAGGAACATGAACAGAATGTTCAAACTCTTTCCCAAGGAGTATAATATCTTCCCTAAATCTTGGTGCCTTCCTGCTGAGTAAGTTCCTACTGAGTATTAAAATCTCTTTAATGTTCATTTTGACTCCTTCAGGTATACAACATTCAGAATTTTAATAGTGAAAATTCCCATTTGAGGTTAAAGATGAATCTGAGAAAAGTAGCCTTAATTGGGATGTGATCTGATTTCAGGATTTTTTTTACTGTCACTTGAAGTAAATAAGACTGGCAAAATGGGTTTGTATTAAGGGAGAGGTCTTATTTTGGAAACAAATGAACTGAGAAGTCTTACAGTACTTAATATAATGTCATTAACTCTCTTAAATCAAAATAATACAGTATTTACTTATTTATAATGTATAGCTAATATGAGCATTGCAGATCCAGTCTGCCGTTGCATAGTGGGCTGGCTTATCACTTCATGTCAGAAGTAAACTTAATAGCTTAAACCCTGATATGTAGGCATATTAACCCTTTCCCAGATAAATATACATCTGAATGCTCCTGCCGCATGTCATGAGTGTTGCAGTGCCTCCACTGCATTTCAGACTAACTGTGTTTGGATGCCCCTGCCACATCTCCAAACAAGCACTATTGGATGCCCTTGATAAACATTGGCCATTTGCATGGTCAGTTCATAGGATCACCCAATGGGAATGTTGTCCCCTCTAGTAAAACAGGCTTTTTGGAAGTTTGTCTGACATCAGGGCACATGGTAGTATATTAGATGAATTGTAAATCATTGATCAGAGATAAGAGGACATCAGAGATTTCCCTAAAATATAAATGGCTGCCATCATTGTTGCAGGTAGAATCATGGAATCCAGATTATCATGTCAAATTTATATCAAGGTCTTTTCACTAACCATGAAGAACTGGTTTATAAGTAAAAAGAAGAAATTTAGCCCAGCTATCCTACACAACATTGATAATCACACAATCTGAAGCTCAGTATTGAGTGCAGTCTATCTATAGGTCACTAATCTGGGACTCGTTTCATGATGTACAAGTTAGCAAGAATATTGCTGTTTAGCAATTTATCATTTTAAAAGAAAAAAATGAGCACTAAATATTGAATTTCAAAGCCTTAAACATGCATACTGTATATTCTTGCTTATAAGTTGAGACCAACTGCAAACTGCATAGACTCAGATCTGCCTTCACATAATGTGCCAGGAGATCTGGGTCTGTGCAGTTTGTTAGTAGTAATCAGTAGAATACAGAACATAGACCCAATCTGCAGGCACATTACGCTATGACAGATCAGGATCTCTGTTGTTTGCAGTTTGACTTAACTTGTAAGCAAACATATAATGTATATCAATATGTAGTTTTTCCCAGCAAGCTATAATTGGGAGACCATCAGCTGACAGCATGCTGTTTTATTAGCTTTACTGGTGACAGACCAGAAGAGTTAATTGGATAGTCTCTTGTCCATTGTCTGTCATCCATCTGCCCAAGTTTGTTACTGCTACTTCTTCTAATCTATCTGGATTATTGCCATGAAACTATACACAGACATTCATCCCTTGGTCTAATTGGTCTTAAATGAAAATTATGCCACTTGTACATCCAATATGGCTGCCACAATGGCCATCTTGAACATTTTGTTAACGCTACTCCTTCTGAATAGATGGTTATATCAGCAAGGGGTTTTCAATAAAAGACTTCTTATGATGTATAGTTTGTCCTAAATATAATTGTTGTTTAATTTGGCTTCCACAGTGGCCATCTTGAAAGTTTTGTTATGCCATTCCTCCTGAAAATAAAGTCATATGGACATGGGGTTTTCACCAGAAGACTTCTTATGATGTGCAATTGGTTCTAAATAAAAATGGTGATGCTCTATAGGGGCACAAGAGTAGCCATTTCCGAAATCAAACTTTCACTACTCCTCCTGAATGAGTGTTCATATCAGCATGGGGTTTTCACTGAGGTTGTGCTGTAAATTTAATATTTTGCATAGGGTTTGATTTTTAAAGAAAAAGAATTTCTCAGGTTTTCCTCATTGGTTATTTTGTTTATTTAAAAGGGACTTTGTATATCTTAGGTATTGTCTCATGTTAGTTATATATTACATATTGTTGTATGTGTTGCCACACATGTATCATTATGTTATTATGTCATGACCAAGCAACCATTGCAAAACCTTACTGTAGGATGTAACAGGTATAGACTGTTACAAATTTAGAGGAATTAACAAAATTTTTTTACATTTTACTGAAATCAGTCATAAATTCCAGCTGAGAAATCAGCACAAGAAACTGTTTCAGATACCAGACTTTAACCAGAGTCACTTAAGCCTGAAATGTAGACCTCATACTTGTGTTTTGGAAATGTGTTGCACTCACCAAGAGGCATCCACAAGCAAAGCTGTATGCCCTTGAGGTCAATAATGCATGAGAAACTGGAAGAGTGTTGCACTTACCATGAGTCATTCACACACAAAGTTTTATGACCATGAAGCATGAGAAACTGGCTTAAATGCAAAAACTTAACTACAGTGCATCATGCAATGCATGGACAGATGCACAAGGGTAACACTGTACACCATTTCCACATTCAAGGCTGAGCATAATTATACTTTGTTAACAGATCCACAAAATTATACAGTTTGTTAACAGATCCACAAAATCACTGTATGTCATTATCTACATTTATCATTATTTGGCAGGAAATACAGATTCAAGTTTTGCAACTGATAACTGGAGACTCTGTGAAGTAAAGTAAATCATTTACCAGTGCCAGCTAACTGTAATAAGAATTTTTAAGAGAATGCTATGTGTTTATCCATCCATCAATATAAGGTTTCTGCAGTGTATAATTTTTAATTATTCCCTGTCAGAGGGTTCTCTTGTGGAATGGATATTTCTTTGGCTGAATAATTCAAATTCAAAGCAAATTTTATTCATAAAGTTAGGAACATGAGCACATTTTTTTTCTCAAAACATAACAGTTACAATTTATTAACATCAAAGAAGAGAGGCATTGTTTTGTTTAGATGGAGTTATCTCTCTTTCAGCTATGGGGACTTTCAAGCCTACACCAGGCAGAAGAAAAACAAAACCTATATCCTGAAGCCAGAATCTGGCTGCCAGGGTCGAGGGATCTGGGTCACTCGGAATCCCAAAGAAGTCAAACCTCATGAACACATGATCTGTCAAGTATATATGAGTAAGGTAAGGCAAGAGTAACTAAACAGTTACTATAGTTTCTTCTTTATTTTCTGAAACTTATGCATCAAAGTTTTTATTGAATAATTTGATAGAATGTCACTATTATAACTAATATTTACTTTCTAATTGACTTCCTGTTAATCAGAAATCCTTTTTTTAAAGTCAGTAATAGCTTTTATATCACTATTATTAAGCTTTTACCTTTCTGCATGGAAAAATCTCATCCATGCTAGATGCACTAACTCTGTGTTCTAGAAATTTCTTAGAACATGTGCATTGACCCAGTCTGATCTACGTCATCAGCCCTTGCCCTAAAGAGCCTCCTCATTCTTTTCTAGATGACCATTGAGTCAACACATTGAAACACTATGAAGAGAAAATGTCTACAGGTTTCATGTTAATAACCAGGGCTTAAATAGTTCCTTATAACGAACTATAAACCTCTATACATGTTTATGAAATTTGTAAACTTGATATGGTTAACATTGATAATCTTCATCTTGCATTGTTCGGTCAAAGAGCCACCTACCCATTCCCTCATATCATAACGAACATGGGACATTATGCTTATAATAAGTACTCACTAATTTGGGTTATTAAAAATTATCCAGTTACAACAGTTTTATAATAATGGGGTCCAGAGATTACTGTGATTGTTGTTTATTAATGCAATAATGTGATCATGACATGGAAAGTCATAACAGTTATTTATCAAGAGATTCTAGGCCCCTGAAGTGTTTTAGAATCGTTTTTCTATTATAACATTACTCCAACACAACAATGATATTCTGGTGTTATAAGTCGTAAACAGAATAACTGAATAAACTCAGACCTTCTTGTTGACAAAAAAAAAAGCAGTAAAGATAAACAATAAGGCTGATGCTTCCCTTGTTATTATTATCACCATTTCTCTGTTATTTTGTCAGAACATTAATTTTTCAGATGTCTAAAACAGTTAGCAAGATTGGGCATATAGAAAGGCCCATGGGACACTCACTTAATTTGTTTATTGTGTACAAAAGTGTACATGAATGGACAGATGTTCCATGTGTTGCCTATGGTCACATAACACCTTTGACCTTGCTGAAAGCCATCACATGTATCTGAAGAGAAAGGAAGCATGTTATTCCCCTTCTGGATCAATTAAATCTCACATAGTAAGAAATACTGGTACTATCTGTAAGGTAGTAACAGATATCTCTAAAAGCATCATGAGTGCTCCCCCTAAACAAATGAGTGAGGAGCAACACCTTCCCATACAAGATGGAATTGACTGCATCTCCCCTATTAAAACAGGGAGGGATATCATCTTACAGGAGAGAAATAGTGTTACTACATGTGAGATGGCACCTTCCCAGGACATGATAATAGTGTGTCTTCTGACGCGAAGGGCAATCAACTTGATGGGTGTGTGTGCACCCTCTCAACTGTGGGAGGGCAGTAGTTCCATCCTACAAGCAAAACCAGTAGTGCCCCTGGTGGGGGTTACATTGAGCCCAAATTTGGTGACTCTTGATATCTCCCCTTAAGGGGAGGGACAAGATCTCCATGGTATTCGAGGTCAGACGAAGAGTTAAGCCATTGTACAAACTTTCCTTGTTCTGAGGGAAGTTCTGTCAAATCTAGGTCACCAGATGTAACAGGTCATTGACTAGCCAATTATCACCAGGTACAGACAGACCAAATACTGGATATAGGTCCACTAGACATGTGGAATCTTGGCCTAGCAATAGGGATAGATTTGAATACCTTTCTTTTGCTGCATTACCTAGTTGTCACACCAAGTTACAGGGCATGCATTTAGACATGTTTCTGGGCTTGGAAATTGTTCTTTTCCCATGTTCCATTTCCATCCTTTTGGGATATGGAACTTCCCCCCTCCAGGGAGGGAACAACCTCTACCTTAGATGTTATTTATGTGGCCAACTGCATATATGAGTGATGAGGTCCAGTGATAGGTTCTGTAGGAAAGATTGTCAAGGGAGGTGAGGGTTAATCCCCCTCCCTCTAAGACACCAAAGAGAGATGAGAAGAATTCTAACTCTCCTGACATGAGACCCATTGAGGACAATAATTCTGTTGCTTCCTGTGCTGAAATGCAGAATAGATATGTTCCTATTTCCGGGCTTTTTTCCACAGAGGAATCATTCAGGCTACATTTCTCCAGTTTCCCACCAAGCTTTGGAACAGGAAGATGATGCCTTGTTGATTCTAGTAAATTCTCAAGAATTTACTGAAATTCTGGATTATAGGGTATACTCTACCCTTCAAAGTTTATGCTCTTCACTTCAAAGTTCTCCAGATCCCTCAACAATATTGTCCCGTGCAGTTAAGGAGGAGGAGACTTGGTCATTTGACATGTCTGTAAATGAATTCTACTGCTGTCTTCCCCTTGACATGTGCCAAAAACTAAAGTGTTCAAATGACACTAAGATTCTTTCTTGTTTAGAGAAACTGTCGGGAGCAATGACCAGACCATATTTGCTGCTACTTCCTCACTTTTCAATGGTTAGTGAATTTGCAAAATGGCTGCACAAAGGTCAAGAAGCTTCAAGATAGAATAAAGTGTGGTCTGTCCCCTTTGCTACATTGAGAACCTTAATTTCAACCTTGATCTATAAGGTCCATTCACTTGCATTGCCTATCCACTATCAAATATGGCTACCATTAATAAAACTAGAAAATAACTTGAGAGAACTTCTCAAACACTGCTCAGCAGAATTATACCAAATTTAACGGACAGCATCATGACATGAAGGAATGTTACAAATTTATACAAAATGATGCTGATCTATCAAATATGACTGCTATAACTAAAAACCTCTGAAAAACTACTCAATAGAATTTGACAAAATTTTTATAAAAATTACCCACCAAGGGCAGTCATATTTATACAAAAGAAGATGATCTACTATCAAATATAGCTGTATTACTGCAAGTCAAAAGGACCACTCCGATGGCCTAAGTGGTTAGAGCATCCACCTCGGATGTGGGAGGTCATGGGTTCAGACATATGACAGAAACCATTTTTGCATGATGGGCTTTCAAGTATATACAAATGATGCCACTTTGCCATCAAATATTGCTGCCTTTTCTAAAAGTAGAAGAAAGCACTATGGCATGAAAGGCTTTGAATTTTTATATAAATGATGCCAATCCACCATCAGATATGGCCAGTTTACTAGCCTCTCAGTGTTAAACAGATGATGCTGATAACATCATTTATTGTGGATGAAGATCAAAAAATGTATCAAGAAGCTTTCAAACAATTGTTTTCATAACATATGCAGTTAACAGCATTGGAAAAAATTACAGAAAGCATCCTAGTGACCCAGAATTCATGGCCAACTGCTCTTGCATTTGCCTATTAGGCAGAGGTTAGCCAGGTGAGAAGACTCAGGCCCACTTGTTCCTCTTTTTATTGTTTGTTATTTTTAAATTCAGACTGGTATATTGTTATAGGTGGACAGTTAAGTTTGTTTTTGACCTTGAATTAGAATTGTTAGTGACAGAAACAGTTCACAATGATTATCATTTAAGATTTAAAATTGTTATAACTTCTTTTTATTTCTCTAGTGTTTATTTTAAGCCCAATAACTGCTTCTTTGTCTTTAGTAATTTCAAAAGAAATGTTAATTTTACACAAACTGCACTGTTAGTGAGTTGGTGTATCTATCTTGACAATAGGTAAATTGCATTTCTCTGGGATAATTTAGAAAATTGAAGCTTTACTGTTTATAACACCAAGGTATAGATTTTTAATAGGTGTATGCTAATATTGCTACAGTGTAAAAGTGAATTTTCAAATGCTTGGTTAATATTGTTGGCTTCATTAGCAGATCACTTTATTTGAAACTATTTTTGTCATGTTTACATAGAATGCATGTAAATTACAATTCGAATCTAAATCTAAATGCACCATTATGTACAGTCTGCTAGATTTTATTAATTTAATTATATTGATTCCAAATTAATCCAGCGTCTTGAAAAAATCAATGATCTATCATAAACAATGACAATTTTAAATTGTTTATATAAAATGCATGCACACTGGAATCAACCTTCTCTTGTATTGAAGAAAAAAGTAGTTTTTATCTGCAAATTAAGTCAGTTAAACTCTTTCTTTAGTAACACTATAAACTCTTATCACCATTTTTGTAGACATACAAAAACATGTTAAAACCCAGAATGACAGTATGAAACTCTCATCAGCATTTTTGTAGACATACATCAACATGTTAAAACACAGTAAGACTGTATAAAACTCTTATCACCATTTTTGTAGACATACAAAAACATGTTAAAACACAGAATGACAGTATGAAACTCTCATCAACATTTTTGTAGACATACATCAACATGTTAAAACACAGTAAGAATATAAAAACTTATCAGCATTTTTGTAGACATACATCAACATGTTAAAACACAGTAAGATTAAAAAATCTTATCAGCATTTTTGTAGACATACATCAACATGTTAAAACACAGTAAGACTATAATAACTTATCAGCATTTTTGTAGACATACATCAACATGTTAAAACACAGTAAGACTGTATAAAAACTTATCAGCATTTTGTAGACATACATCAACATGTTAAAACACAGTAAGACTGTATAAAAACTCTTATCAGCATTTTTGTAGACATACATCAACATGTTAAAACACAGTAAGACTATAAAAACTCTTATCAGTATTTTTGTAGACATACATCAACATGTTAAAACACAGTAAGACTATAAAAACTTATCAGCATTTTTGTAGACATACATCAACATGTTAAAACACAGTAAGACTGTATAAAAACTTATCAGCATTTTGTAGACATACATCAACATGTTAAAACACAGTAAGACTGTATAAAAACTCTTATCAGCATTTTTGTAGACATACATCAACATGTTAAAACACAGTAAGACTGTATAAAAACTCTTATCAGCATTTTTGTAGACATACATCAACATGTTAAAACACAGTAAGACTGTATAAAAACTTATCAGCATTTTGTAGACATACATCAACATGTTAAAACACAGTAAGACTGTATAAAAACTCTTATCATCATTTTTGTAGACATACATCAGCATGTTAAAACACAGTAAGACTGTATAAAAACTCTTATCAGCATTTTTGTAGACATACATCAACATGTTAAAACACAGTAAGACTGTATAAAAACTTGTCAGCATATTTGTAGACATACATCAACATGTTAAAATACAGTAATACTGTATAAAAACTTATCAGCATTTTTGTAGACATACATCAACATGTTAAAACACAGTAAGACTATAAAAACTCTTATCAGCATTTTTGTAGACATACATCAACATGTTAAAACACAGTAAGACTGTATAATAACTTATTAGCATTTTTGTAGACATACATCAACATGTTAAAACACAGCAAGACTGTATAAAAACTTATCAGCATTTTGTAGACATACATCAACATGTTAAAACACAGTAAGACTGTATAAAAACTCTTATCAGCATTTTTGTAGACATACATCAACATGTTAAAACACAGTAAGACTGTATAAAAACTTGTCAGCATTTTTGTAGACATACATCAACATGTTGAAACACTAAGACTGTATAAAAACTTATCAGCATTTTTGTAGACATACATCAACATGTTAAAACACAGTAAGACTGTATAAAAACTCTTATCAGCATTTTTGTAGACATACATCAACATGTTAAAACACAGTAAGACTGTATAAAAACTCTTATCAGCATTTTGTAGACATACATCAACATGTTAAAACACAGTAAGACTGTATAAAAACTCTTATCAGCATTTTTGTAGACATACATCAACATGTTAAAACACAGTAAGACTGTATAATAACTTATCTGCATTTTGTAGACATACATCAACATGTTAAAACACAGTAAGACTGTATAATAACTTATCAGCATTTTGTAGACATACATCAACATGTTAAAACACAGTAAGACTGTATAAAAAGTCTTATCAGCATTTTTGTAGACATACATCAACATGTTAAAACACAGTAAGACTATAAAAACTCTTATCAGCATTTTTGTAGACATACATCAACATGTTAAAACACAGTAAGACTGTATAAAAACTCTTATCAGCATTTTTGTAGACATACATTAACATGTTAAAACACAGTAAGACTGTATAAAAACTCTTATCAGCATTTTTGTAGACATACATCAACATGTTAAAACACAGTAAGACTGTATAAAAACTTGTCAGCATTTTTGTAGACATACATCAACATGTTAAAACACTAAGACTGTATAAAAACTTATCAGCATTTTTGTAGACATACATCAACATGTTAAAACACAGTAAGACTGTATAAAAACTCTTATCAGCATTTTTGTAGACATACATCAACATGTTAAAACACAGTAAGACTGTATAAAAACTCTTATCAGCATTTTGTAGACATACATCAACATGTTAAAACACAGTAAGACTGTATAAAAACTCTTATCAGCATTTTTGTAGACATACATCAACATGTTAAAACACAGTAAGACTGTATAATAACTTATCAGCATTTTGTAGACATACATCAACATGTTAAAACACAGTAAGACTGTATAATAACTTATCAGCATTTTGTAGACATACATCATCATGTTAAAGCACACTATGATGATCTTAACCATCATAGATAACTTTCTTCTTTCATCTTTTCAGCCTTTTCTTATAGACGGTTTCAAGTTTGACCTGAGAGTATATGTATTAGTGACATCTTGTGACCCCTTGAGGATATTTGTCTTCAAGGATGGACTTGCCAGATTTGCTACTGCAAAGTATTCAGAGCCAACCAGTAACAATACTGTAAGTTAGCACTTGCTATTTTAGATGCAATGTCTATAAGAATTGTACTGATTTTAGGTGCATTGTATATAGGAATTGGGTACATTTTTGTTGTGCATAATTGTTTGTCATAATTAGAATTCAAGAAGAACTTGAACTTAAGGACTTATAGCCTGTCTCAAGTATTCCAGTATATATTTGCATGCAAGGTTTTAAAGTAAGTTTCAAATGTTCCAGTACACATTTGCATGCAGGGGTTTAATGTCAGTTTTAAGTATTCCAATACACATTTCCATACAGGAAACTGTAATGTGTTGCATCATTATTCATATAATCATTTGTTGAGTACCTAAATTGTTTACCACATACCAAAGGCTTACAAAATTTGTACTAACAGCTGCCTCTTTTGGCACTCTGCATTAAGAGATTAGTGTTAGGACTGGTTGGCCTGGTGTCAGGATCATGTGACTGGGTGGGACATCATTTTACATGTCTGCAACATGATGCCCCAGTGCTAGACATCACTTTAAACTGCCATACTGCAGACATCATAGTGATATGACTGGAAAATTGTTAAAGCTATGTTAAAAATCTAAGTCACACACACACACAGAGTTTACCTCATATATTCAGAAAGGAATTTGCTGAATGCATTCATGAAGCATATGCAAATCTGATGTTTCATCACAACCAGTGTCATAAAATCATACATGTACAATGACCTATGATCAATTGGATGATTGAAGAATACAAATACATATATATCTTTCTTCACCACTAAGTAATACTTGACCAAGAAATGATATAGAACTTAAAGTACATTTGATATAGTCTGTTTTGATAAATATAGACTGATTAGATTGTCACTTTTGCGAACCTCTTTCTGATGAAAATTATTGATGATATTTGATTTATCAATTAAATGTGTTTTTTTATATAAAAAACATGAATTAAATGACATCGATGATAGCTACCCACTGCTTGATTTCTTGTAAAAATGAATTTAAGGCATGTGTAACAAAACTCACTCGTTTATGTGTTTTCCAAGGTTTTCAAGCCTTAAAATATGACATAGAAATATGTGCCAGCTAGATGAAAGCTTGGGTCAGAAAGATTCAAGAATTTGACACAACTTAAATCAGTATTTTGCACTTGAAAAATGTTCCATCAGAATTAAATAATCTATTTCAAATTACTGATTGCTCGAAACACAGTTTTGAAACACAGTAATCAATAAGTGATTGTATTTTTGAAAGCTTTTTTACCAATGAAATAAATCTCTCAGTGTAGCCCTGCTGTGCATGTAGATTTTACCTTATTTTCAATTTCAAAGTCATAAGAATTGATTGAAAGTAGGCAATAAATCATATGTTCATTTCCTCCTTTCCTTTTGTTTCAGGATAATGTATTCATGCACCTAACCAACTATGCCATTAATAAGAACAGTGAAGATTTTATCAGAGATGATGAGGCAGGGAGCAAAAGGTTAGTCAGTTCAATTTTGTCCAACATTGTACATTTCACATATCTTAGATGAAAAATAAAACTGTAAAGTCAGCCCTGTAATAGCACAGTAGTATAGCAAACACCTGTATACAACTTCAATACAAGATAAGTTTAGTATTTAGAGGATCTTGAATGAGTACTCATTTCCAATGAAATTTATGAAGCAATTCAGTAATTTTTATATTTAGCAAGTATTTGTAAGCAAAGGTTTGAAACTGTTAAATGAGATTCATGAATTTCATTTGAAATTTTATCTGCAAGATGAACGAACTGATTTTATTCAGTAAAATCATGTTGTGGCATTCTTTACATACAGTGCTTGTGGCTTGTTATTATATATATATATATATATATCAGCATATTAACATATCACTTTTTGTGAATCTGATTGGTACAGATAAGCCCATACATTTTTTTAGTAGCATTCACATTATTGATTGACTGTATTTGTGAAATATTCATTGGCCCATCTACTGAAACTACTTTATTATACAACTATATGCTGCCAAAAATTGGACCCAGCACATCCAGAGTGGACATAGGCAATAAAAATGCTATGGTTATTGAAACACATTGCAGAGAACAGTTGGTTTTCTCCAATCAAGTGAGGTCTTATGACAACAGCACAGAAGCAGGGATTCCAGCAGATCTGAGTCACATAATGGTTTCTCTAACCACACCTAAAGCTGAGCCAAAACAGCACACACTGAATACAGAACCATCCATTGTCTGGAAAGTGAACAAATTAAAAGCAGGCAAGCCTAGTTCAAGATTTACACCAGTCCATGATTCAGACAGAGATGAAATTATTGCTAAGTCGTCCAACAAGAATACTTTAAGTAAAATCTTGTATCATATAAAGTTGCTTAGGGCTTCTTCAAAGAACCTGAGATAAATGAAAACGTGGATCAAATTCTGCCAGTGAACTATACCATCTCCTGTGCAAGTTCTTTATTAGTGTAAAACGGGGCACTGGATGAAACTTATGAGCCAAATTCAGTTTGTGGTTTTTGTTGAGCTGTGAAAGGCAATTTTATAAATGTGATAATCAGTTTGCACTCATGACTTGAATTTGCTGAATTATGCCAGGTGAACAAAGGCAGCTAAAGCTTGAAGAAAGGGCAGTTTGCCTAGAAAAGCAGATCCAGCTGATGAAGAAATTGAAATTTTATGGAAATTTTGCTGCCTAGGTGATGCAACACCTGAAAGCCTGCATAAATAAACTCACCTTTCTTATGAAGAGAATGTCAATAAATACTATTCTCCTGTCTGACAACAAGTTATCAAGCCAGAGCACTCAAGAACATTTAATCCAGAAATTGAATTATGTGCATTCCTCCGAATCAAAAATTGCAGATATTTGTTCACAAAAACTCAGTCAGTTAATAACTACAGCCAGATGAATGCAAATCAGTACAAGCAAATCTCCTCAATTCTCAGCAACAGTTTTTGCATCCATTTATATTCTCTTCAGAGAAATATCCACCAACTGGAATGCTATATCTTCTGCCAAATTCAATATTGCATATGTAGTAACTGTCCTTGGTGGAATCAACACACATTTTTGGGGAAATGTTCCAAACAGCCACATACAAATCCATGTTTATGATGCTAAATCTACTCAAGCTGGTCTGTCCAAGTGAATGATGTAACAAGATCCAGGATCCAGAAATTTTCAGCAGCAGTTCAGTCTTTAAAAATTATCCTGTCTGTGACAGTTGCACTTTTAATTGTTATTTGTTAAAAATTATACTTGTACATGTTATTTGTTATCAAATTGTTAAATACTGCTTTAAGTCAACAAGAATTGTTTCAACAAAAAATTGAAAGGTACAGCCTCAGAGCCAGAATAAAATGCCAGAAAAATATATGTTCTTCTTTCTCTTCCTTTCCACTCTAAATATAAGCTGTGTAATAAACAGAATCTCAAATGGGTAATGATTTCATACTGAATTTGTGAAACTTATTGAAATATTTTCACAGTTTGCTTCCTTGGGATCATAAAAGCAGTTTCATAGATTCAGTATTAAATCACTACCCATTTGAGATCCTCTACATCATTAAACTTGTTTCATAAATTCAGTATTAAATCACTACCCATTTGAGATCCTTTAAATTATTAAACTTGTTTCATAAATTCAGTATTAAACCACTACCCATTTGATATCCTCTAAATTATTAAACTTGTTTCATAAATTCAGTATTAAATCACTACCCATTTGAGATCCTCTGTTAATAGCATATCAAAATAATTTTGCAGTATATTCAAAATTTGTAAAAAGTATATTTATTTAGGTATGGTCATACAACATGATTGTAATACATATAAAAAAATTTTAAATAAGAAACATAATGTGTTCATTGTTCCTTATGCCCTTAATGCCTTGGACTCTGTTTCAATTACACATGAAAATCAATATGTAGTTTAAAAAAATAGGTTACTGTGTTCACACATGAGTGATTTGTAATTTTAGCCATATTTTGATGATGCTGTCAGTATCTTAGACTATATTTCATCTACACTCATGAAAATTAGTATGTGGATGCATCTCAAGGAGAGTAACTCAACCATATAAAAATGAGGTCATTGTGACTATTTTCCATGTTTGAGTGGCTTTTATATTTTTAGCTATCTGTTCTATACACCTTTAATATGTTGGAAATTATTTCACCAACACACATGAAAAATGATGTGTGGATGCAAGTAAAGGTGAGTAACTGAGTGTTATCTAACCTATTTCAGTTAAATCTAATTTCCTTGCTTGACTTCTTACAATCTTTTAGCTAATCATTTGTTACATGCATAATATCTTACAACCCGTTTAACACATATTACAATTGGTATGTGGATGCATTAGATAGAAAGTAAGTCACCAGTACCAAAAGAAGTTCACTATGGCCTAAATGTCTTGCTTGATTGACTCATGTATTTTCAGCTGTTACACCCACAGTATCTTGGACCATATTTCATCTACACTCATGAAAATTTATGTTTCAATGCATCATAACAAGTGTAGCTCAACTATATGCAAACTTGGTCATTGTAACCAAATTTTCTCATTTGAATGACATTTGTATTTTCAGACATTTGTTTCTTATCATTATTCCTATTCCATCTACACTTTCCAAACTTTGGTTCTAGTTTACAGTAGCTTTCTTTGTTGATGCATCTTTTTGAGTAGTATTTTGCAATAATATTTCCTTCTTCCACATCATGACATAGTTGTTAGCTTACTCTCACAACCAGTGTATAACAGGTTTGAATCCTGTTTAGACCTGTATGAATCAACTGTCATGACAGATCTATTTGCAAGGTCAACTGTCATGACATCTCTTTTCAAGGTCAACTGTCATGACATCTCTTTGCAAGGTCAGCTGTCATGACATCTCTCTGCAAGGTCAACTGTCATGACAGATCTCTTTGCAAGGCTTTTAACTCCAGTTATGTTTACCAGTAAATACCATATATAGCTGCTTATAAGTTCAGTCCAGCTGCAAAGTGCACAGATCCAGATCTGCCATCACATGCACCAGCAGATCTGGGTCTATGCAATTTGTTACAACTAATTGGCAGAACAATCAACATTGACCCTGATCTGCCAGCACATTATGTACTGGCAGATCAGGGTCAATGTTTTTTGCAGTTGGACTAGACTAACATGTTAGTATATATGATACATTATTTATTTATTGATAAATTGTCATTGTTATTTTTGCAATTTATGCTTTTGGGTATTATGGTACAGTTTTGATGTTTATGGGATATTAAAGAACTTGTACATTTTTGTCATCTTTTTGTATCTATTCAGGAAGATAAGTACAATATGCAGGTATCTTCAAGAAAAAGGGTTTGATGTAGATAAAATGTGGTCAGACATTGATGATGTTGCTATCAAGACAGTCATTTCTGCACATTCCGTTCTCAAACACAACTACCGTACATGTTTTCCTAACCATGTCAAAGGCAGTGCTTGCTTCGAGATCCTAGGATTTGATATCATAATGGACAGGAAGCTTAGACCCCATGTGTTAGAGGTAGGTAAAAACATTTGTATTTGCTATATTTGTATTAGTACAAAGGTATCATATTTATGCCCAGCCATATCTAAAGAGGGGTTATATAGTTTTCACATCATGTCATGTCAGTCATATCATGTCGGTCACTACTGTATATGCTCACTGATAAGTCAAGCCCAACTGCAAACTGCACAGATCCAGATCTGCCCTTGCATAATGTGCTGGCATATCTAGATCTACGCAGTTTGTTAAGAGTAATGAGAAGAACAAACAACATAGACCCTGATCTGCAGACTCATTATGTTAGGGCAGATCAGGATCTTTGTTGTTTGCAGTTGGATTCAACTTGTAGGTGAGTATAGATGTTAATTTTGTTTCCACTCAAGAACTTTTGAAAAATTTAATGGGTTGAAATCAAATTTGTTATAGGCTTTATAAGAAAAACACCTAGGCCAAATTTGATTTTCAGTGGTTTTTTTGCCAAACTTCAGTGGAGTTACTGCCCCAGTTTGACTTAGAACTTTGTCTTTCAGTTCTGTTTCCTCTCAGGAACATTTTGTAAGACATTTTAGATTATCAAAGTAATATTTAGTTTGGTTTTTCATTAAGAAGACCTATGTCAAGTTCATTTTTCATAATTTTCCAGCAAAATTTTAAGGAGTTATGTCCCAGTTTGACCAAGAACTTAGCACTTCAATTTTGTTTCCGCTTAAGAACGTTTGAAAGACTTATTGGATTGAAATCAAATTAGATTTTTGAACTCAGTTTTATGTGATAAAAGACCTATATCAAGTTCAATTTTCACCATTTTCAGGCAGATTTGTGTGGAGTTGTGATACCTGTTTGGCTTAGAACTTCGACTTTAAATTTCTTTTTAATAAATTGGAATGACTTTAGGAATTCAAATCAAATTTGGTGTGAGGGTTTTGAGATCAAGTTTGATTTTTAATGTTTTATGGAGTTAAAGTCCATATATGACTTCGAAGTTTGCACTGTGAGCAGTAGCATTCAAGAAATATGAGCACACTTTTAGTTTCTTGTATATAATAATGCACACCCAGCTGTGAGTATTATAAACTCATAACATTATGTGCCAGAAGATCAGTCTTTTCATCCCACTTATAATTGACATACCATCTATACTCACCTATAAGTCGAGTTAAACTGCAAACAAAAAGATCCTGATCTGCCATTGCATAATGCACCTGCAGGAAAGGTCTATGTTGTTTGTTCTGTTGATTACTCCATACAAACTAAACAGACCCAGGTCTGCAGATGCATGTTGCAATGGCAGATCTGGGTCTGTGCAGTTTGCAGTTGGACTCATTTTATAAGTGAGTATATACAGTAGGTCATGATCTGCCAGAACAGTATGTGGCATCATTTTGGGTCTGTGTCATCTGTAGGTGGGTTTTTAACATTGGTAAATACATTAATGTAATCTTACTGTTGTTCAAATCAATGGAAAGGTGATGGAGTATTTCCATGCTATTGTTAACTATATCAGATGGATATTTCACACAAGAATAGTGGTCTGTCACTGTATAGCACCTTAGTAAAACACAGTCCGTGATATAATAATGTTGTGGTTGTGGATACTATCTGAATTCTGTTTGTCCATAAAATACATTAAGAGATGACAATTACATTGGGAATTAAACTCCACTACCTCGTGAACCCAGCCCTCCTAGAAAGATGAAAGAATTTTGTCTTTTCTATCTGTATATAATATAAAAAATAAATATAGCATCTATAGGAAGAAACTCTTCCATGATACCATTGTAATTACATAGTTACCCTCCTCACCACTTGGTGGCTACATGTATAGTACATATCACTCATTGTAAGCTTTCACTGAAATGCAGTCAGTATTGCATCACTTATGTCACTGGCTATTGATCAGAATTCATCTTTTTTTTTCTTCAGCCATTTGTCTTCTAAGTTGGTTTGTCATTATTGTATTATTGTTTAGTGCTTGAATTCTACTATCCATTTAACACTTATACCTGCTTATTAGATGAGTCCAACTGCACCTTCCAGGTGAAATTTTATCTTCTAGGTGAGATAAGTTTGCAGGTGAGATTTATCAGCTGTTATCCAGGACATTTTGCATCTATTTTCAGGTGAATCACTCTCCCAGTTTTACCACAGATTCAGATTTGGACAGAGAAATCAAGAGTGCTTTGATCTATGACACTCTTCATTTAGTCAACTTTGGTGCTTGTGACAGGCGAAAATGCATAGAGGAAGAGAGACGAAGAATAAAGGACAGACTTCTTGGAAAAGGCAACAAAAAAGAAACCAGGTTGAGATAAGAAGACAATCCATGCTTTAAATTCATTTTTAAATTTTTAATGGCTGAATTAATCCACTCTTCGTAAAGGTGTTATTTGTTTTTTATCATATGAATTAAAAAATTAAAAATGTTCCTCCATTGAATAGATATTTGTGTATAGGAGGTATGTGTGTGTATGTGTGTGTTTGTACACATGGACATACATACATATGTATGTATGTATGTATGTATGTATGTATGTATGTGTGTATATATGTATGTATGTATGCATGCATGTATCTGTGTGTACATAGGTATGTATGTATGTATGTACATAAGTATTTATGTATCTATGTGTGTACATATGTATGTATGTATGTATGTATGTATGTATGTATAATACCTCAACTTCCGTGCATTTTATTAAACATAATTAGACTTAACAAGAAATAGCAGCACCAAATCTTCACATTAACTTCACTTTTTAGAGTTACCAAAAGAAAAGTGATTAACAGATTGAAGCACATTTTAAAATATTTGTCAGGCCCTAGGTGGCCAAATGGTTTAAGGCAATCACCTTTGTAGATTACTCACATCTCACCACTATCTGCATGGGTTTGAGTCTTGACTCAGCCAGCTTGTGTATGTGAGAAAGCTTAGCAGTAGCTTATTTTGTATTGGCGGTTCTTGTGTCTTCCCATGTTCTTCCTCCACCAAATATACTGGTTGCCATGTATAGCCTTTCATGTGCTAAAAAATGGTGCTAAATCCACAAACCCAAACTTGATAAGTGTGAAGAGTGACATGCACTTTCGTTGGACAACATGCTGTTGTATCATATGATTCCTCTTCTATACAGCCTAAAAGGTCTCATCCTCAGTTTAGTGCAAACAATATACATCAGTAATCCCTGACAACATTTGATGTAATTCCTGCCAAGAGTGTGCATGGCTAAGATAGTCATTTTGTGACTAACAATATATCCATCAACACTTTGACTGCCATTTTGACCATGCTTAAGTTTCAAAGGTCAGAAGTCATTCAGGGTAATAGGATCCATGTTTCCAAGGTTTTCATGTGAATGCTCATTATAAAAAGTCAAAGGTTGGTATGTTTTGTAAAAATTGTAGACAGAATTCTAGCTTATATTTTAGTTATAATTTTTCTAATGCATTTTAATAAACACTTTTCTGTATTCCTACCCCCAAAATGATCTCAGACCTATAAGACTGGAGTGCAGTCTCCCTAGAGAATGTCTAGATTGGACTGCTCACTAGTGTATCACTTTTCTTAATTCACTATGTGAAATTATGAAATACAAGTAATTTTCTAATGAAGTGGTTGTACATATATAACGAAGATTCTGTTATTGATTAGAGCATGACTTTTGCAGAGAGGAGCTTGAGATGGCCCAGCAACAGTATGTAGAGTCACTTGAAAAGTATGAGAACAATCACATGGGCAACTTCCGCAGAATCTATCCCATTGCTGGCTATGAGAAATATGATAAATACTTCCACAGTAGTGGTACATTGTTCCAGGAAACTGCTGCATTCAAAGCCAGGAGTGAAATGGCTAGGTAGGCAATCCAGATGAGACTTTTTTTTTACTTGGTCTGCATTAAATGAATAAAAAAGACACAAAAAGTATTATATACTTAAGTGTGAAATATAGAAAATTATTGGAGAAATTGTTTTCATATTTTTTCATTCCTATATTTTCACATGTAATAAATATATTCTTATATTTTTACATATGAAAGTACAAGAGTTCCCATCATTCTGTACGACGTTGTACTGTGTGTGACAAAATAATTTATGCTTAGAGCCAGAAAATGTGCACTTTGTGAGCTAGAACAAAACTATTTACCTTTATGACATGGAAAATCTTTTTTTGCAGAAGAAATTCATAGAAGAAATTCAGCTGTATCATTCATGTCACTATCAAGTTATTTCCCTTTACTACCTTAGCATGAATTTAAAAAGTTATGTAATGTATTTGCTGAACTGGACTTGCCTTATGTGTACAAAATGTCAAAATTGTAATTTATTACAGCAAATTAAGGTATCCCAAGTCTACCATCTCTTAAGCTGATGATTTTTGTATGATCAGCCTATGAAAATGATATGAATTTGCCAAAAATGTGGGTGGTGGTGTTGTGTGTAGAGTTAGTTTAAGCTTCTTAGATTTTATTCCAGAACAGTTCTTGTATATGACATAAAGAATATTTTCTTTTCTTCTGTAAATACCAGATAGAATATGCAGAAAACAATATATTTTAAGTTGTGGTTTTGCAACTCATTGAAATATCATGGGATTTTTTTGGTACCATTTGATGAAATATATCTGGTATTAATGTTTTAAAAGAAAATATCCTCTATTTCTGACATCAGTATTTTAAAATTGATAGGAAAACTTGTTCACTGGCTCCTATAATAAGAAACCACCCATAAGATTATTTAAAATCTGGCTTCTAATGATAAATTGTCCCTAATTCAGGTCATATTTAAGCATCTTGAGTATCAAAATGGAATAAAATTCTATGGTTTCATAAGAAAAATGTACATGTTTGAAGAGATGATCTTTACTACTGCAAGCTCTAATGGACAAAATATACAGTCTCTGTTGTTAAAATGTATTTAAAAAATGTAATTTCATCATCTCAATCATCATCATCATCATCAATATTATGAGTAGTAATTGACCTCTCTGGTAGCCTAGTGGTTGAAGCATCCACTTATAAAAATGGTACTAACAGCTGCATCGTTAGGCACTCAGCATTAAGAGGTAAGTGCTAGGACTGGTCGGCCTGTTTTCAGGATAATGTGACTGGGTGGGACATGATGCTACATGTCTGCAGCATGATGCCCCAGTGCTAGACTTCATAAACTGCCACACTGTAGACATCATAGCAATATGACTGAAAAATTGTTCAAGCTATGTTAAAAATCCAAATCACACACACATACACACTCCGTAGTAAATTGTAATAGTGGTTGTATAGCTTTCCAAGAATCTTTAAGCAAGACTTTACAGTATTGAGGTCTGTACCACTTAAAGCAGGTAAGGATGTTATGACAAACAGCTTGTGTAATAAAATCTTGTGACAAATTTGTGCTGCATATAAATGTTGTAGTGGTGTGGAGACATATGAAAATGCAGACAAATACATCACTGAGTAAAATTTCTTCAGCCATCCGCCATCCCTATTTTATGAGATACTGCTATGCCAAAATTTAAATATGAACATTATGTTAAAAACCCCAACAGGAACAGCATTGCATTTTACCCTGTTGTACCCCTTATGGGAGGTCATGTCTCTTATGAGGACACATTTTCTCAGAGGAATTATTGCTTTGTGAAAGAGAGAACACTGTACATGGTGTTTGTAAAAATGTTGATATCTACGGAGCTTTCCCAAAAAATTGTTATTGCCTCAAGGACAGCTCTCACTAAATTGCGTAATGGAACGAGAAATGTAGAATTGTATGGACTTTTCAAATAAATAATAAGGAAGTCATCTGCAAAATTTAAACAAAATCCAAAAAGAACTTTCTGAGATATTTTGGTTTCAAATTATGATTTATTTCCTATAGTTTAGTCTAAGTTGTAGGAATATTTCTCATATGTCCCACATTATGTCACATGATCAACTACTAACACAAGACCTACACAGATAGCCTTCCTATTGACTATTGTTTGATAAATTGAAGCTAAGCATAGTTAATTGACATATCAGAAAAGTATATTCCAGAAATCAGCATTATGAGAACATGTTGAGGATGGGGTGTGTAATTTTAAGGTGGCTGGTTATGTTAGAATAATAATCATATACATTGTGTTTTCATATGTTTACTGATACACTTAAGAAATTAATTCTTGATTGAAATGCAAGGATCTATTATTTTGTCCCCAGGCAGCAGAGAGAAGACATCAGTAGGAAGAAAGAGAAGTTAGAAGCAATGCTGAAGGGGGGGAAGAAAAACACAACTGGGGTTCGTCCTGAGAGTCCTGGTAGTCGGAGACGGAGATCATTGCGACGAACCACTATGCCAAGTCGCAGATTGATATCATCCTCAAAACCAAGTCTAGAGGTATTACATGTTATTTTTTTTTATTTTTAATTTTTGAGTATAATGAAAAGATTTAGAAATAGCTCTTGTTCTTTGTGGTTTTTGGTGGGGTACTAAAGCAGGATACAAAAGCATATGATTTGATTGTTGATTAATTTTTTTCATTACAGATTTTTTAAAATAAAAAGACAATTTTGACATTGCATGAAACATAATTTACATTATTATTAATCAGAATCATCAAGATATTCCTGTAGACAGTTGATATTGAGGGTTAATTTTGCATATTCTTACATTTGACTTGTCAGATAGTATATGATATGAATTTTTTTAATAAAATTATTCTTCAAAGCCAAATGTCAGATGCAGTGCCACTCAAACCAGCCAATCTTGTTACTCTAATATATGTTTCATATGTAATGATTATGTTGACAGCATGATGGGAATGATTCATTACATGATGTTCAAAAGCTAATTTCGTTATTCACCAGTTGTGTTATTGTAATTGTTTAAACAGGCTCATTATATTAGATTATCAAGGATAAACTAAAATTTAATCCATATTAAAACTTTTCTCATAGTTGCTGATCTTTATCACTAGTGACATCAGAGCCAATATTGCTTTGAAAATGTTAACACGTACAGGCCTATATTTTGTAACCAATTGATGGCTGCATCAAGAAGTGTGACTTTTATAGAGACGTGGTATATAAGAATCCTTGTGTCTGTATTTCCATACAGCTTGCAACTTTGAGAACACAACTAGTCCCACGTTTTTTTTATATCTCTACTAGTCATAGACAGAAGAGCTTTTGGTATGGTCTGTTGTACGTCAGACTCATCTGTCATCTATTGTCTCATGTTTGTCATCTGTCCATCCATTAGCACAAGTTTTGTTATCACTACTCCTCCTAAACCTTTTGAAGGATTGCCTTGAAGCTTTGCACACTCATTCATCCTGTGATAAAGTTCGCTCTAAATGAGAATGTGCTGCTAAACCATCCTATATGACAACCAAAGTGGCCATCTTGAAAATCTTGTTATTGCTACTCCTTTGAATGGATGGTCATATGAACATGAGGTTTTCACTGAAAAACTTCTTATGATCCTTAGTTGGTCCTAAATGAAATTGGTGCTGATCTGACATCCAGTATGGCCACCACAGCAGCCATCTTGAAAATATTGTTGTCACTACCTCTCCTGATTGGTTGCTCATATCAGCATGGTATTTTCCCTAAAAGACTTCTTATGATGTCTAGTTTATCCTAATGAAAAAAGTGCCAATCCGATGTTCAATATGGCTGCCATGGCAGCCATTTGTAACTCTTGCTATTGCTACTTTTCAAGAATGGATGGTCATATCAGCATGGGGTTCTCACTAAAAGATTTCGAATGATGTCAAGTTGGTACTAAATGAAAATGGTGCCAATCTGATGTCCATTATGGCCACCATAGCAGCCATCTTGAAAACTGTATTATCACTAGCCCTCTTGGTTAGATGGTTGTATAAGCATGGTTTTTTTTTATCATGTCTAGCTGGTCCTAAGTAAAAATAGTGCCAATCTGTTGTCCAATATGGCTACCAAGACAGCCATCTCAAAAATCTTGTCACAACTCTACCTGAACTGAAAGTCATGTTGATGTATTTTCACAGAATGACTTATTTTGGTGTCCAGTTGGTCTCACATGAAAATGGTGCTGACCTGACATCCAATATGGCTGCCACAAGAGCCATCTTAAAAAACTTGTTATTGCTTCTCCTGAATGTAAAGTTACATGTTGAAAGTATACTTATCTCCTCTCCAAATGGATGGCTGTATCTGTATGGGGTTTTCACCATCAGACTTATGATGCTTAGCTAAATGGAAATGGTGCCTGTCATACATCCAATATGGCTGCCATAATGACTTTTTAAAAACTCTTGTCAGTACTCCCTCAGGATGGATGATCATTATGACAAAAGGTTTTCAACAGCTACTAAATAAAAATGGTATCAGTCATACATCCAATAATACTACTAGGATGACTATTTTAATAATCTTATTGTCACTACTCCTTCTGAATGGATTATCATTATGGCATGGGCTTTTCACCAGAAGACTTTATTGTTGCTTTTGTTATCCTAAATGAAAATGGTGCCAAGCTGACATCCAGCATGTGTACCACAGCAGCTAATTTTAAAATCTTTTTATCACTGTAGAACATCATAGATGATTTCAACACATGACAGTTAAAGGATGAAGTAGTTTATCTTGATTTGTAGAAATTCTTTGTGCCCATTAGAGCATCAATCCCTTCAAGGGACTCTTGTTAGAGATTGCCATGAAACTTGGAATGTATTATGGCCATCACCTGAAGATGCACATGTCAACAAAACATATGTGCTCCTACAATTTTTGTAATAGTTAGTGCCCTTTTTGACATGCATGTGACAAAATCATGTGAAAACAATTAGTCACACATTTTTCTTTTGATCACCATGAAACTTAATAAATGCTATGATGGTAAGAGGCATATCGACAAATCACTGTGCATCTTAGTTTTTGGTATTGCCCTTTCTGTTTTGGAGCCTGATGTAATACATCACAGAATCATGTGAACACTACTCATCCCACAGTTTCAGTCGCTTGTGAAATGTTTCACATGTTATGCCCTTCATCTAAATTTGTGCATATCAACAAATGACTGTCCTCCTGCACATTTTTTGGTGTTATTTTCATTTTGACTTCCAGTTGAAAGCAATCTAAGATAAAATCTTGTGAATACAACTTGCATTGCCATTTTTTATGGGCTGCAAATATCTAAAAACAAGGGAATCTGGAATGGCAAGTAACACATTCCCTGACTCCCTATTTGCTAATATTTGCAGCCTTATGTGTATTGTGGTGTGGAAGGCAGCAGCCAGAGTTCAACTTTTATATAGGCAGTTGGCTCTGACATTACTTTGTCATCATCATAACAGATTTCATCAGCAGAGGGATGGCAGAGACTTGGATTAGACTGTGTATAATTGCATCATTAACTTAGGAGGTTATCTTCCTATTTCAATAGGTACATGGATGAGACTGCATATAATTGCATCATTCACTTAGGAGGTTTTCTTCCCATTTGAATAGGTACTTGGATGAAACTGCATATAATTTGTATCATCCACTTAGGAGGTTATCTTCCCATTTCTGTTTGACTTGGATTAGACTACCTATAATATACATTATCCACTTAGGAGTTATCTTCCCATTTCAATAGATACATGGAAGCGAGTCCTCACGCAGCAATGTTGCTGACCAGCTGATTGACACAACCAAGCCAATGGATATACTTGAGGAGGAAGAACTAGAGAGGATAAGCGGCTTGTTGCAGCGAGACAATTTGGTCCGAGGGCTTGGCATTGTTGAGCATGTGTATCGTCTCCTACACTGTACACCAGGAACCACAGGAGTGCTGAAGTCTGAACCGAGACCGCTACCTCCACCACTGGTAGGTTTTAAGGATTATATGAATAAAGCTAAATATTTATTCTCTGGCCAGAGTTAGTGGATTGCAAAATATAAGTATTGTTTCTTCATTAATAATGGCAGCATGGGCAGTGATGATTTTTTTTTTGTTGCAACCATTAATTTTGGTAGAGTTTAAAAAAATAATTTAATACTTAGCATAACATGGATTTCATAGATCACCATGTCTTACTTGCAAGATACAGTGTTCTTTGAAAGTATTTGATAAATAAATAATCTGTATCTTATTAATTAGTACGAGCTATGATTATCAACATAACATAGTTATGAAGACTTATTGCATTCAGTGACAAAATCCAATAGAAGTCTAACAGAATAATTTAAAATGCCCCTTAGTAGCTTTGCACAAAACAGATGTTCTAAAGCATGAAGAAAAATTTGAACAAATTTTAAATTAAAATATTTTCTTCCACTTACACATTGGACTGTTAAATAATGCATTCAAATTGTTGCAGATTATTGATCATTATTTTAAAATTATTTACTCATGTTGTTATTGTATTATCAAGCGAAATATCTCTACATTTTATTTCTTACTATTTAGAGTTAATTTTTGTTACCTGATCTTTTGTTTTAAAAATATTTGTGGGGAATTCATCAGAGTTAGAATTAGAATAATTAATCAAGAAAAGATCATTGAAATGTATAAAACATAAGCTATATTCAAGCATGTGAAATAAAACAAGAAGCTTTTTGATTGAACATAGCTTTAATATGTTGATGCTACAGTACTAAATCTTTTATTTTTCTTTTGCTGAACACCTGACTTCCTGAAAAAACAGATCGTATAGAAGTAATTGCAATCATGCATTAGTTTCATTTTCAACAAAAGCTTATTTAGAAAATAATCTTTTAAGAGTGATTTCATTGTATTAAACTTTATCCCAGGTTTTAATTACAAATTTCATGGGAAATGAAACAAAATATATATTTTCAACTGCTATTTTTGTACATTAATAAATTCGTCCATCCATTCATTGTCCACACTTTTTGTTTTCTGGGGCAAAACTATTTTTAAAGGTTTTTGTCCATTTCTCCTGTACAAATTTCCCATATATGAAATCTTGAACAAATCCTTCTGTCTTCTAGCAGATATTTTGATGGGGGTGTGTAAATTACTCCTATTTTTAATTGACTATTAGCTGATATGATATGTATGAATGAAATAAGCATTCATTACATTGTCATTCATCACTTAAAGGATCAATTTATAATAATTAAGGAAGTACTGTCTTTATTTTAATTGTCACAGAATTCTCCATCCCTGTCTGTGTTTTCTTGTCTTTAAACTTCCTCTTTTGTGAGACCTACTTATGTATCTACTTCCATTCTAGTTATCATATTAGGAAATTGATGGAATTTTTCACAAAGTGATTGACGTGCAGCTGGACAGCACAACCAATGTGATAAGCTCTTGTTGAAAATGTAAAAAGTGTGTTTCTTTTTTTAAAATTACAAATATACATTTACTTCTCAGCAAAATATAATGGTAAAATATGTATTTTCCACAAATTCTAAATTGAATTTACTTGATTTATTTTATTTCAGTTCTTATGTACTTTGAAGCTTCACAATGGCATTGCACTTTTGTATCCATCTTTGGCACTTTTACATCCATCTCTCATTCTCTCCAGCTTCCAAACAGCTTTTTGCTTCCATACATTTTAAAACCCCTATTTCAAGTTTCTTTGAAAGCATAGAGTGTATACTCAGTACATTTAGTCCATCCATTAATTGGACTTTTGATCAATCCATCAATCATAGATTCTGTTGTGTACAGGTTGATTATTTCAGCTGAATATTTGCAATATGTTATAATGATTACCTACAGAATGTGCATATTTTAAAATCCTATTGCGCTAATGAAGTTTTTTTGAGTTATTTTGCCTTTGATGTACTGACATGCACATCATCATGACTCATAAGTACAGAACAACTCTTGCAATTGGATTGTTAGTATTGAAATTTGGTAAACAGCTTCATGACAAGTAAAAAATACTGACTTGCAGTTCATTCCATCAATCTTATTTGCTCAGTTTTTTCTCTTTCTCTATGGTTATGCCTGTTTTCAATGAGATGCCGTTGGTTGGCATGCATGTACTTTAAACACATTTGTAGTTTCATTTTTCTGATTTACATGTCAGTACTTCTTCATCAGAATCATATCATATTTTGTACATAGACAAGGTTACTGTTTGCTTTATATTTGACCAGGCTCAGTTGACTAACCATTATTAGCTGACTAGGGATAATCTTTTTAGCTTGCACATGATTCCATTCTTCCCAGTAAGATTAATCTAGTTTCTTTACACATTTCTTCAGTTTCCTCCGTTGCTGACAGATTTCAATATTAGCTATGCCTATAACTTGGTAAGTTAGGTTGCAGGTTTTATCACAAGGAAAAGAATGTACTTTGTCAACACACATAAATGTAGGTGGCGGGATTTGAGCTTTGCTCAAGAGCTTGTCTACAGAAAAAATGGAAATGGTGGCACATGTTTACAACTTTTCTTTTTTAGTCATGTTTTGCTGTTTTTATGAGCGGATAAATAGTTGGACTTGAGGATGAAATATAGTCAAGTGTCTTAGCACACATATAGGTCAGAAACATGATGACCATGTCTGCTACACTTTTATTTTTCCTAAAGTGGGCCTCTATAACATTGCCTATACAACAATACACAGTTACTAATTTTCAAACAAAGCTGTTCACTCCAAATAGTTGTTAAAAGAAAATTGCAGTTCCTGGCAGACCTACTGCTACAATTATGGTGCCATACAGCAGGGTATTTTTGTGTTGGAGAAAGTTTATCAATTTTGTACCCCCAGATGGGAAAATAAATCCGAATTAAATATGGCCAACATTCATTTCATGAAACTTTGGAGTAAAACATAACCTAACAGACCCCTGTTTTCTTCTTTGAGAAGATTTTGTATAGTATTCATTTGATTTCTTTATATACTTTATACAAATTACTCATTGTTGACTATATTTGGTATCCGAAGTAAATATTCCTCTCAGGATCACCCACTATTCAGGACAGGTACATACATTGATATATGGCTTCATAATCAATGAATATAATTTACCTAATTGTCATTTCTGATGGTTCAAGACCACCATCATAGAAATATTAAGGACTGTTACAGACATATGACTTGATTGGCAATAATAACTTCATATAAGTAAATAACACATACTATATAAGGGATCAGTACTTGCAAGTGTTTTTGTGTTCCAGTCAAAATCTCAGATTAACAACACTGTTATATTGTTCTATTAATGAACAGGCTGGTGTGTCAGTTAAATGACATTATCTAATTGCATGATTAATTCTTCTTATTTTTCACTTGTTGAATGATATAAAAAAATCCTTTTTTCATAAAATTTATTGAGTTTCTTATATTTGAGAGTGTTAAATGTACATTAGAAATATATTTGCTAGAGGTTGACAGTATTACTGGTTGTCACTGCTAAAACTTAAACCACCTTCTGACAGCAAATGGTAAAATATAACGTGCCAAAATTTAAAACCCTACTTTCAAGTCAAAATTGCAAATTTTATGTCAGCAAAAAAAAATCTGCTATATTTTCCAATTTGATTAATGTAATATTTTATTAACATTAAAGATGTTTTAAGAAGAGTGATAAATGTTGCCTAATTATTAGGATGGAGCTACACCAATAACTCCATTTAATAATTAATGCAGTGAATGTAATTTATTAACCTTAATGGTAAAATCACATATTGTATTTAGGATGAAAATAAAAGTTTAATTTTAGGTTTTTATTATTTGCTCTGTTTTAAACATACTTTTTATCACTCCCAATACATTGCTAGATTTAGTTTGGGTAACTATACTATTAAAAGAAAGAATTTTATTGTTTCCTGTCATGGTGTGATTTGCCATTTTCAAAATCAAGGCATATGTTCTTTGTACAAGATTATTATGATAGTTAGAGTTAAGAATTTTATCAAAATCAAAATTCTTAAATCCTCTCCTTTTAACTCTCAGACATTGGACAGATTTGGAGTCATGTATAGGATTGCTCAACATCGAACTAATAACGGGATGGTTGGTGTCCATTTGCCAACCAACCCAGTGGTAAGAATTAGCTATCATTGGAGCATACAGAGTTATCTGCCTTGATGCCTGCAAAGTTATCTGCCTTATTGCATACAGATTTATCTGCCTTCATGCCTATTTGATAACATATCTTCTGTTTGCTAGTTATGCATTTTTGTAAGAATAGATCACTGCTTGCATATATATATATATATATATACATATATATATATATATATATATATATATATATATATATATATATATATATATATATATATATATATATATATATATATATATATATATATATATATATATATGAGAACAGAGATAATGCTGCACATCAATCTACATGTACTATAATTTATGCACCATTAATACATGTAACATAGGAAAAACAGCATAAATGAACCAGCTGGGTACTCCAATAACTGGCAGAAGTTTTGTCTTTTTTCTCCTTTGTTTCACTTTATGGCCTTACTGTAGTGTTTGATATTTATGTCTCCACATATTGAATTCTTTTCAGACCTATTCCCATCCCCCTAAAACTCTTACTGAAAACTTACATGAAAGTAAGCAAGATAGGAAATTGATCATAAGTTTCAAAATTAGCTCAGCCTCAGATGCCTTAATTCCAGTACTTTTGAGGCTGATTGGTCAAATAAACCTGTCCAATATTGAAGAAAGTTTGGTGACATGTAGGCCATTGTGAAATAAAACTATTTTTTAACTTTCTTCAATTTCAGAAGTCTATCTAGCAATACTGTCAGAACCTGTGTGGTTCTATCTTGTTTCCATTTATCTGTGCTCCTGAGTTGTCTTATTTCTGTTAATTTTTTCACAACTTCCTGTTCTTTTCATGAATAGATAGTACTGCACAAACTCCAGAAGAAATAAAGCAACTCAGATGCACATGGTCTGATGGTCTGACAACTTAGGCTGTGTACTTTTGTGATCCAAATGATGGTTGGAGTTGATCTTTGAGGTTGAGGAGGTCGCACAGAAAATCAACACAGAGCAGCATCAGGGATCAAACCTAGGCTGCAGAGATGCAGTGAGGGTGTGTTGCCACTTCGCTAACCATTTCTTGATTCAAATCATACCTGGAACACCAATGTTTTATTTTCCCCCACATTTTTCATTTGATTATTTACAGTACATTGTGAATTTTGTTTTACCCTTTTGATGAATTTATTGATGTTTTTTTCTTCATGGAGATGGTACTTTATTTAATCAACAACTTTTGATCGTCTTAAAGTTTCTGATCTACACTGTTTTAGAGAAGTTGACAGCCAATGTTTTCAATAAAATTTCACAAAATAATAAAATGTTTGATCTTTTCAGTTATTATTCACCTGGATAGGTAACTAAAGTAATACAAATTAAGTGTTGCAAGTATTAATAACAGATGATTTAATCCTCTTCAAAAGAACCTATCCATAAGCAGACATCTGTTTCTCTTCTGAATCCTAGAAATCTTTGCATAAATAGGCACCTTTACCTCACCTATATTCTAAAAATCTCTCCATAAATAGGTACCTGTACCTCATCTTAGTCCTAGAAATCTTTCCATAAATATGCACCTTTTCCTCATCTACATTCTAAATATCTCTCCATAAATAGACACCTGTACCTCATCTATATTCTAAAAATCTCTCCATAAATAGGCACCTGTACCTCATCTATGTTCTAAATATCTCTCCATAAATAGGCATCTTTACCTCATCTATATTCTACAAATCTCTCTATAAATAAGGTACCTGTACCTCATCTGAATCCTTGAAATCTATCCATAAATAGACACCTGTACCTCATCTATATTCTAAAAATCTCTCCATAAATAGGCACCTGTACCTCATCTATGTTCTAAATATCTCTCCATAAATAGGCATCTTTACCTCATCTATATTCTACAAATCTCTCTATAAATAAGGTACCTGTACCTCATCTGAATCCTTGAAATCTATCCATAAATAGACACCTGTACCTCATCTATATTCTAAATATCTCTCCATAAATATGTACCTGTACCCCATCTATATTCTAAAAATCTCTCCATAAATAAGCACCTGTACCTCATCTGAATCCTAGAAATCTCTCTTTAAATAAATACATGTACCTCATCCATATTCTAAAAATCTCTATAAATAGATACATGTACCTCATCTCTATTCTAAAAATCTGTACATAAATAGGCACATGTACCTCATCTGTGTTCTAAAAATCTCTCCATAAATAGGCACCTGTACCTCATCTGTATTCTAAAAATCTGTACATAAATATGCACCTGTACCTCATCTATATTCTAAAAATCTGTACATAAATAGGCACATATACATCATCTGAATCCTAGAAATCTCCATAAATATGCACCTGTACCTCACCAGTATTCTAAAAATCTGTAAATAGGCACATGTACCTCATCTGTATCCCTGAAATCTATAATAGCTGCTTGTGTTTGTCCACTTTCTTTTCACAAAAATGGAGATATAGTATCAATGTTTTCACTTGTCCTTCTTTGGGTTTGTTCATCCATCCATATACTTTCTTTCTGCTCTTTAACTTTAAAGCCAGTTGAGATCAAGCAATGAAACTTGGTATACAAATATATAATCACTAGAAAATGTGTTGCAAACCAAATTGGGAGTCCTGTCATCAATATCAATCCCATGGTCCTATCTTCAATATCAATCCCACAGTCCTATCTTCAATATCAATCCCACAGTCCTGTCTTCAATATCAATCCCACAGTTCAACATTTTTAGTTTTTACACATTCCCTTCCACTCTATAATGTTAGAACCATTGAAGATGAAGGGATGAAACTTGGTCTAATTGTATATTATTACATGGTCTGTTGCATACAATATTGGGGGGTCTTATCTTCAATGTCACAGCTCAGTATTTTAAGGTTTCTGACACACTTACCTTCCAAAGCAAACCATCAGAGCTGCCTAAGATAAATACATGAATTTGTTAGAGTTATATAACATTACTATACTGGTAATGTGTTTCACATAACAAATTAGGGGTCCTATCTCCAGGGTAAAGGTTATGTCAGAATACTTGAAGTTTTCTGTCACAATTTCATTTCTGTTCTATAACTTTATTGCCATTGGTAATAATTAGATGAGACTTGCTGTACTTATGTGTCATTACTACAAGGTGTGTCACATACACATTGGGAGTCCTATCTTTTCATGGTAAAGGTTATGGTTTAATATGGTAAGTTTTCTGTCGCTTTCCTTTTAATTATGTAATGTTATAACCATTGGATGTAAGGGATAAAACTTCATTTACTTATATAACCTTGCTAGAAGGTATGTTGTATACCAGATAGGTGGACCCATCTCCAAGGTAAAATCACAGCTAAGTGAGTTAGGTTTTTAGTTGTACTTTCCCATTTACTGTCTCGCTTTAAAGTCATTGTAGAAAAAGGGATGAAACTACCTATATATCAGCATTATGAGGTACAACACTGGAGGTCATATCTTCAGGGTCAAGATCATGTTAGTGTTTTAGTTTTTCCATAACATTTTCCTTTCTGCACTCTGACTGTATAACTATTCAAGATAAATTAATGAAATTTGATGTAATTATATGTCATTGCTATAGTGTCTCATGTACTACATTTTGGTTCCTATCTTCAAGGTCATGGCCATGGATTAATCTTTTGGGTTTTCTTACATATTTTCCCAACAATTTAAAACTTTGTGAGTTATAGAATAAAACTATGAAACTTTTTATACTTATATATTATAACAAGATGTGTTGTATGCTGCATTTGAGGCCTTATCTTCAAGGTCAAAGTAATGGATTAATATTTTAAGTTTTCCGTCACTCTCTCTTTTCCATGCTGTAACTTTAGAGTCAGATAAGTGGATAAAACTTTGGTATGTTTTGATATCTTGACTTGAAAGTGTGTCACATACCACCTTGTGCATGATATCATCAAGATAAAGGTCACAGGATGGAATGTGTCAAATGTTTGTCACATTTTCCCTTGGCTGCTATAACTTAAGAGCTGTTTTAGATTTTTTAATTAAAAAATGTATGAAACTTGGTTCACTTGTATACTGTCGATAGAATTACTTTAATGCCCCTTCTGTTCCATGTCTGTCCAGTAACTCTACAGAGCTGTCACAAAGGTCAGAGTTCATCACTGTACACTTTTGATAATTTCACCGCAGTTGGCAAAGGATACAAATTTACTGAATTTGCTTGGGTTTGGGTGTCAACAAGATGTGGGAATTAAGCATGCCAATTTGCTTGGGTTGGGTGTCAACAATATGTGGGAATTAAGCATGCCAATTTGCTTGGGTTGGGTGTCAACAATATGTGGGAATTAAGCATGCCAATTTGCTTGGTTTGTGTGTCAACAATATGTGGGAATTAAGCATACCAATTTGCTTGTGTTGGGTGTCAACAATATGTGGGAATTAAGCATGATAATTTGCTTGGGTTGTGTGTCAACAATGTGTGGGAATTAAGCATGCCAATTTGCTTGGGTTGGGTGTCAACAATATGTGGGAATTAAGCATGATAATTTGCTTGGGTTGTGAGTCAACAATGTGTGGGAATTAAGCATGATAATTTGCTTGGGTTGGGTGTCAACAATATGTGGGAATTAAGCATGCCAATTTGCTTGGGTTGGGTGTCAATAATATGTGGGAATTAAGGAAGCCAATTTTTTCATGCTACTTTTTTGGTCACCGGAGATACTGCTTTCAGAGACTGAAATAAAAATCCATTCAGTCTGTGTTCATTTTACTGACATTGTACTCTCTCAGTTTGGTGACTGTTTATTTTATGTGAATTAAGTGCAGAATAAACAATTGAAAATATTTAGACAACTGATAGTGTGCTTCACTTATTAATCTCCAATCAGGAATGACAAAGTAGAATGTTACAACTAATTTAGTCTGACAGTTTGAAGTTTGCTCAGCAGAGACTTCCCATAACATTTGAAGTCCTGCATGTGTGTAGACAACTGTTGTGTCTGTCCACCATGGTGTTCCTTTAAACACGAGCTGGTGAGTTTAGTTGTAAAGCTGTGTACAAGTTGAAGTGAAGAGATGAACTGAATCAGTGTTGATCCAAAGCATCGAGTCATGCCATTTAGGGGTAGGTGATTTTCTGTGTGCAACATCTGTCAGTTCATTTAGAGAAATATTCACCTTTTGATTAAATTTTTACTGAGGTGAAAACTTACTTCTTATGTCTAGTTTTAGTTCTAGAGTACATTTATTTTGTGTCAGATCATAAATGTTACATAGCCATGGCAGTGACACACACATAAATGTTTGTTTGTTGTAGGACTGTTATTGTATTTTATAACCTCTGTTTTGTACATGATTAGTTTTGTATTCCCAGTTATTAGATGGTGGGCTTGAATTTCTGTATCTCATTGTTTTAAAATATCGTCTTAAAAGAAGTAAATGTATTTTCATTTGTCCAGTAAGGTTTGGACCAGGTTAAATAATTTTCCACTCTTTCCTATTCATTTCGAGAACTTTCTTTCGATGGTCAGAAACAATTATGTGTTTAAATTGAAATTTCAACAATATTTGTAAATTACTAAAGTTTTCATAAAAAATATATGTACACGTACACACAGGTACAATACTTTGTGATGATCCTAGTGGACCTGCCTGATACAGTTCTCCCTTGCTATAACACTTGTCATGGAACTGCTTCAGTGGCGTAAGTGTTTAGACAATCCACCTCAGATGCAGGAGGTCACGGGTTCAAATCCCGACTGAGTCATGCCAAAGACGTATAAAACTGATGCTTGCAGCTGCCTCGCTTGGTGCTCAGCAGTAAGAGGTTAGTGTTAGGACTGGTCGACCTGGTGTCAGGATAATGTCTGCAGCATGATTCCCCAGTGCTAGACATCACTATAAACTGCCACACTGCAGACATTGTAGTGATATGACTAAAAAAAAATTGAAGCTATGTTAAAAATCCAAATAGCACACACACACACACACACACACACTGTTAATTGGATGCATAACAAGTGGATTGTATTATAGATTAAGCCACCTTATATTGAGATATTTTACTATAAATAATTGCAATGAGATCCATGACACTACCTTCCTTGTCAAACGAACTGCCTTATACTGAGGTACCCTATAATGGGGAGTACTGTATACTGTTTCAAAGTAGGTGGGGTGCTTTCTGTTGGAAATCTTTCTTAAAATGAAATCTGCCCATATTAAGTAAAATGAGGTATGTTTTTATAATAGGAGAATTACAGTATAGTCAAACCTGCCTGGCCACTTTTATATGGGAGCTGTGGTTGTTCAGTTGGTAGAACATCAGACTCATTTATAATAGGGTTGCATATTTAACATCTGCCCAGGAAGAGACATGTCATGTGAATTGATGTGTAAACATGTTTTATTACCTCTGTTGGTCAATGACAAGAAGAGCTGATGGTCTGTTTCCTTAGTCCATAAACCATCCCTCCATTAGCACAAATTTGTTATAGCTTCTCTACCTAAACTATTTGGAAGATTGCCATGAAAATTTACATGCACATTCATCCTATGGTCTAGCTGGTCCTAAATGAAAATGTTAATGCTCAGACATCCATTATGGCTGCTACAGCCAATCTGATATGCAATATGACCACCACAGTGGCCATATTGAAAATCTTATTGTTACTCCTCCAGAGTGGATTGTCATAACAACATAACAGCTGTCTTGAAAGTCTTGTTATAGCTTCTTCCCTTACATGGATGGTCATATCAACACAGGGTTTTCACTAGAAGATTTTTTATGATGCCTAGTTGGTTCTAGTAAATACAAATGATGCCAATCTGACCTCCAATATGGCCACCATGGCAGCCTTCTTCTACTCCACCTGAATGGATGGTCATATTAACATGGCATTTTTTATTGTGTCTAGTTGGTCCTAAGTGAAGATGACAATCTGACCTCCAATATGGCCACCATGGCAGCCTTCTTCTACTCCACCTGAATGGATGGTCATATTAACATGGGATTTTTTATTGTGTCTAGTTGGTCCTAAGTGAAAATGACAGTCTGACATCCAATATGGCCACCACAGTTACTGTTTCGATATGGATGGTCTTATCAAAATGGGCTTTCAACCTAAATGAAAATGATGATGATCTGATATCCAGAATGGCCACCAAAAAATATTGTTATTGCAACTCAACCTGAACAGAAAGTCATATTTCTACAGAATACTTATGTTGATGTCCAGTTGGTCTTAAATAAAAATGGTGCTGATCTGACATCCAGAATGGATACCACACAGTAGTCATCTAGAAAATCTTGTTCTACAACATGGATGGTCATATTAACATGGGGTTTTCACCAAAGGGCTTCTTATGATGTCTGGTTGGTCCTAAATGAAATTGATGCTAATTTGATATTTAATATGGCCACCACAGCAGCCATCTTTAAAATCTTGTTATTGGTACTCCTCCCAAATGGATAGCTATATTAACATGGGGTTTTCACCAATAGACTTCTTATGATACCAAGGTTATCCTAAAGTCTCACTGGACAGTTTATCTGGTGAATTTTCATCTGACATTGACCTATTGCAGGAAAATAAGAATAATTTTACATTGAAGATGCAAATTAAAAAAAACTAATGATTTTTGTAGAAAGCATGCATGTGAGATTTTGACTGCGGCAATCAGGTTAATTCCTTTTACAACTGGTGGCTTTTATATTCAACCAACACTGCCACAAACCCCTCTTTTTTACATTCATTTTTGACAGCAAAGGGTTATTTTTAATATTTTCCTGTGATGAGGCAGCTAAAAGAATCAGTATGTGCTTTATTTATGAATAAAGTTCACTAGAACCATAACAAATTAGCATACTTTTCATCACCCTCAGCCATCTTGATTTTTAGATATTTACCTCTGTAGCAAACATACTTAAATACATGTGCCAAGTCAGCTGTTCATTCACAGCCCAAGTTAAACATTTGATCTCCAATGCTAGTTTAACTGTGACAGACAGTCACCGAACAAGCCAACCCATTTTAAAGCCTAACTCAAAGTAAATCTAAACCACATTACAGATTTAGCTTCTATGTGAATTTATAAATGCTAGGCTTATGATAATTAGGTTCATGCCTTCTAGCTTAAAATTAAGGAGGTGTCAAAATTCAAAACTATCCAGTGAAACCTTAAGAATTTATATGCCAGTCAGATTAGGGGACACACTTCTCAGTTTCAAAACTTTGGGCAATTCAGAATAAAATGCAACCTCAACATCTGTAAAATTCACAATCATTTGTTTTATATGATGTATGGCAGCTGTCGGTGATCGAGAGCCATGATATAGAGCAACAGCTTGAGACACCTTCATACTTTCATTTTACTTTCCATGCTTAAACATACAATTTCCTTATAACCAGTCAATGTCATCATTTTTCATAGCTAATATATCCTGTAGTATTAGCGCCTGATGATATCAGTGATAGCTCACAGCAAAAGTAGTACTATTTATAAAATCTCAAAATGTAGTGAATAAAAGATGTAAAAGAAGCCAAGCTGATTCTCTTGTAAAATAACTACAAAATGTACATGCAAAGGACTTAACAAATTAATGAATGATGCACAGCATATATAAACTGACCAGAACTCCATCACCGATTTCATGAAGAAGGTCAAATCTATACTAGAACAGAGAAATTTGAGGTAGACTGTAAGGGAGGAAACTCATCAGGTAACATTAAATGTAAGGACCAATGTTTGTAAACTGAACCACATCATTTGGGAAACTTAAACAATGAAATTCTATACCCAGATTCATCTCTTCAGTTGATAAGACAATATATATGGATAATGTATTTTAAGAACACTAAGAAGGTCACATTGCATCATTTTCACACTGGCCAGCACATATTGTTGCAGAACCTGCTGCTATTTTTAGAGAAGTTTGTTTTGATAGTGATTGTAACCTGCATAGAATCAAATCTAAAGCAAACAGAAAATCATGCAAAGTAAAAAAGGGGAGGAGGAAAAACAAAATGTAAAAGGGATATCCATTTCACATAACTCACCAAAAACTCCAGTGAAGCTGATGCAGATACATCTGTTCCTGTGAAAGCTCCACAACAATTGGTGCGGCTGACTCCCAGGGGAAGCTTTGATGTTGTCTGGTTAGCAATGTCACTTTGGCAGGTGTGCTCCCATACACCTTGAGGTGTACAAGAAAATAAAACCCTGAACTTCTTATATAAAGGTCATTATAACATAAATTTCTGTAAATAAGGTGAAATCTATATATTGAAACATTACATCATCTATGTAGAAGCACTAAATTAAGGCAATCATCATTAAATTAGGAAAATATACTGTGTACTGAAAATATTAATAAACTGAATAAATATATGAAGTACTTCAAATAAACCACCTTGCATGAAACTTATAAGGCTTTTGCTGTTCATCTGAAGAATGGATCAGAAGCAATACCTGGTAACTCTAACAGTGTTGAGTTGACTCCCTTCTCCTACTATGATTAAGTGCTATCAAATCTTCAGGAAGTTTGGAATACCTATGTCAGATTCAAGACAAGGAGGTAATAAGAAAATGATTTATGGCACAGTGAATGACATTTGACAAGACTGAAAAAATGACTGGTTCTTAAGGTCCCACTGGACAGTTTATCTGGTGAATTTTCATCTGACAATGACCTATTGCAGGAAAATGAGAATAATTTTACACTGAACATGCAAATAAAAACAGACAAATGAATTTTGCAGAAAGCATGCATGTGAGATTTTGAATGCAGTAATCTGGTCAATTCCTTATACAACTGGTGGCTTTTATATTCAACCAGCACTGCCACCAACCCTTTTTTTTACATTCATTTTTGACAACAAAGAGCTATTTTTAATATTTTCCTGTGACAAGGCAGCTAAAAGAATCAGTATGTGCTTTATATATGAATAAAGTTCACTAGTACTATAACAAATTAGCATACTTTTCATCACCCCTCAACCATCCTAATTTTTAGATATTTACCTCTGTAGCAGACATGCATAAATATGTGTGCCAAGTCAGCTGTTCATTTGCAGTCCAAGTTACGCATTTGATTTCCATGCTAGTTTAACTGTGACAGGCAGTCAAAGTAAATCTAAACCACATTACAGATTTAGCTTCTATGTGAATTTATAAATGCTATGCTTATAATAATTAGGTTCATGCCTTCTACCTTAAAAATTAGGGAGGTGTCAAAATTTGAAACTATCCAGTGAGACTTAAATGAAAATGGTATCAATCATACATCTAATATGGCTGCCACAGTGGCAGTCATAGAAATCTTGTCTCCTGAATGGATGATCATTATGACATGAGATTTTCACCAAAACATTTCAGATGATGTTTTCTGTGTCCTAAGCGGCAAATATGAAGAAAAAATTATCACTGAAGAATATCACCACTCAACAGTTAAAAGGAAGAAATGGTCTTATCTTGAATTCATAGAAATTATTTTCACCCAGCAGAGCTTCAGTCCTTTCAATGGACTCTTGTCTTGCTTATATTCGGCATACTCAAGTCACAAGTCAGTCTGTTAGTGTTTAGCTTTCATTTATCCACTGTAATTTAAAGGCAATGAATTAAGCCACAATGGTAGAAAATTTATTGATGGGCCAGATACTTGAGGTAAATCACCATTTGCTGTACTTTTTGGGATGCTCTGATATCCATATTAAATGTATTCATCAGAAATTCTAATGGAGAACTAATTTACCCTGAATTGGCTTGAGTTTATCAAATTGGCCTATACAGCAATTTCTGTCAGTGCTTAATGAATGAAAATAATTTGTGGATCAATATTATGGTAAACTCATCCTATGTATTATTATTAATAATAAAAATCTAATTTGGCCTTCAAACACTGCTTATTTCTGTCTGAAATGTAAATTGAAAGTATTGTGTTTAAAAACAAAAGCACTGCAAAATCATGATTATAGTATGGAAAAGTCTGGATAAATCTGATAGCACAAATGCATTCTGCTTTGAGAAACATGAAAAGTTTGTTAATTGTTATACAAGATCTTCGTTAAAAATGTATCCTTGTTGGAGACATAAAAGTTAACAGCCATTTAAAAATTCAGTAGGTTACTCTTTTTAATCAAAAAATAGGTAATGGACGGACACATTTTGGTCACTATTGCATGTAAGATATTATGTTCTGTTCTAAAATTTCAAGGACTGCAGTGCCACAGTTTTCAAGATGCAGGAACATAGATCTGAGGACAATTATGCACACTGTATAATACTGTAATGACAGTAAATCTTGGGACACCCTTAATTATTTTCAAAACTAATTTTTTAAAAATATTTATACAAATTTCCAGACACAAAATTATAGCAATTTTTCATGTGCTATAAGTTTTGGGATACCTTAGACATTTTCCTACTGGTTGCTCAGCATATTTTATCGATCATAATGTTAATTATTTTTTTTACAAGAAGGCTGTGTTTGTTATGGTACTACAGTTATGAATCATTAGATGGCAATGTTATAAATTAATATAATTTCTTGGAAAAATATATAAAAAATTATATTAAAGTTTCCACAGTTTTCTTATCATTTCTAGCAATTTCAAATATGTATAATTTCATCAGATGAAGAAAAGCATTTGGCGTCAGCACAATGTTTCATTGAAAGTAACTTCTGTATTTGTTCTTCCAGTAGTTTACTATTTTCACAGTATGTATTATTGCATTAATATTGTCTAAAGTCATCAGTAATTACATTTTTGGACTTTATAATTTAATTTATATACCTCTTTCATCAAAACGTTGTACCAGTATAAAACAACGAAATTAATCTTTGGTTAATAATGACCTTGTTTACCTTTTGTCCACACTGCATGTACATTGAAAACTTGCACTGATTGAAGTACATCTCTTGGTTTAGAATCATAGACACCACTATGCCAAACTTTGATGTTATCAACCTTTAAATTAGTACATGTTTACTTAGCTATGGTAATCATGATAATATTATGTTGGAAAAGGCTGTAAAAGGATTAATAGAACTAAGGGTTACTGACATTGCCTTTGGACAAAATACCCTCATTACCCAAGCCAGTGTCGGGGTTTAAACAATTAACTAGACTGGATTTCTGTCAGAAAACAAAAGGCAAATCCATCAGTCATAATCAAAAAGAGGCTCCAAAACAAATGACATTGCCAAAATCAAAAGTGGAATGAAAACACGAAGCTAAAATGAATTGATGATGATATAATCAGTCTTTGTTCAGAATTTTAAGGTCTTTTGTGTTCATTCTTTAATGAATATATGGCAGCTATGCAAATATATCATGCATATGTGTCTGATATATTTATAAATAATTATTACACATGAAACTTTTCTTATAGATTATGTCACTCAGTAGGGTCGCTTATATCACTGAAAAAGGTTAAAAAAATATTGCATGCAAGAATCAAATTAATTAATGCAGCAATTAATGTATAGCTAAAATGTGGCATGGAAGAATGAGATTTGGTGAAAAATAATGAATAAAGAAAAAATCTGCATCTTATATTTTTGGACTAAATAGAGATATAAGTGATGTAAGATATGCACTGATTAAGTAAGCATACTGTAAACTGTAATACAGGTCTCCTGGTAAAGTCTAAGCAGTCCTTGAATTATAAAGTCTTTATTTACTTTTGGTTTATATCATGTTGAAAAATCAGAAAATATGCACATGCAGAATATATAACATAACAACAATCATTGTAGTTTATCACAGTTTATTGATGTGGTTATTGAACAAGAGCTGGTAACTGTTGTGTCACATATGGCGATCATGTCTTGACATTTTTGTGTGTGTGTAAGTGTTGGGACACCAAATTTGATATATTTTTTACATGCAGATAAGTCTTGGGACACAAAAAATAATTATTATTTTTTCATATCCCAAGACTTACTGTCATTATGATATATACATGATAGGAGTCATGTGGACCAGTGTTTCAACCTAAAAGGTCTGGCATGTCTTTGGACAAGTGTGACCTGTCAGTTATTGGGTGGATGCTTTGAATAGTTTGTCTTTTGCCTCTGAGATTACCAGCTGTCATATACAAAAAGCTGAAATGGTCAAGTATATATATGACCAAAAACATACCACATGCACACTAGCTTGAAAAAGTCTATGAAATATACCCTTTTCCACAGAATTTTTATAACAATAAATTTATACTGTCAATTCTTTAACCTTGCGGTCAAGTTCAAGGTCATTTCTTCATTTTTGTACTTCATATAACTTATGAACACAGTTACTTGTACATAAAAAAGTAATTTTTGACTCAACTTTGTTTTTTCAATGTATTTAAATAATTATGATGATAATTAGTACTCAGACATTGATTTTAAGATCAAATGCCTTGATGGAGGTTTTTAGATATACTGATGTACAAGCATGGTAATACAAAGGTAGTTGTATCCAACTCAATTTATGGATATATTTGAAAATTACCTTGAATGATGCCATGTGGGTAATTCTTGACAGTGTATGAAACAACAGAGTTAAGTAACATGATATCATGTTAAAGGTCATGATCAAGAATTTGTGCATTGCACTTACAGGTATCTGTTAACTTGATTACATAAGAAAATATCCATGTTACCAAATTTTGTATGGTGGAGTTGCTCAGCAATTTCAGAATGACTCAGCTTTCAAAGGAATGGAAGTCAGTAGGGTATCAGTCTCTGAGACATACGTTATCAAACTTTTTGTAGATCTATCTGAAAAACGCTCTAAATGATGCCATATAACTTGTCTGTCCCCCACCACACACACACACCCCCAGCCACACACATACACACAGATGTGAGTTTACCATGATGGTTTCTCAGATGAGTTCATTGATGATATCAAGTTCAAGGTCAAAGACCATGACAATGAAGTTTGAACTGCACTTATCATGTGAATATGTTATGTCAGGGGTGTAAGATAGTGTTTTTCTTACTAAATTTGGATTGTGGGAATTCCTCAAGAATATCTGAGATGATTTCAATATACAGCAATTAAAAAATATATTGTAAATGACATAAGAAACTGATTTCTTGTGAATTTCTACAAATTCTTTTCAACCAGTTGAATGTCAGCCACTGTTGTTTTATCCCTGCTGTGCTTATGTTTCCTTCTTTCCATTTTGGTTGATGTCTCCTTAACAGAAGCTCATCATAGTGATCACTCTGGCTTCTGTGTCCATCCATCTGTGTGTCCATCCATCCATCCATCTGTCCATACATGTTGTCAATTAGGCTCAATGTTAAAGTTTTTTTTACTTCTATTTATAAATGTCTTTTCTAGCGGAATAAAAGGTAAGTCCAACAAAAAGGAGTCTTTTGTTATACCAGGACAATTTTGTGTTTTTGAGAAAATTAGGCATTTAAAATGTCAGTTAAAACTAAAGTGTTTCAGTGATTTTTTTTCTTTAGAAGATTTTAAGGAAGCTGCAGTGGTATAATTGTTAAGTTGTTGGAATAATTTTCAGAAGGGCATGGGTTTGATAGCACCTACCATGTCCTAATAAAAGGTACTTTACTTGTCTTGGCACTGTATAGCCTTTATAGTGTTGCTGTGCCATAAAACACCAACAACTAAATATGAAACAGTCAGTTTTAGTTTTTTTGTGTAGTGATACAAAGTAATTGTTTTCCATGTAAGAAGTCTGCAAGAAGCTGATACTTTTTAATGCAAGTTAACTTTGTATAAACATTTTTCAGATCTCATAGTCAATTCATTGATTCTCAAATATTAAATCATTTATTCACAAAAGATGTGTCCTTTATTAGTACTGACAATATATGAATTTTGGGGTCTTTTCCAATTTATTGCAGTGCAGTACTAATTATCAAAATTTATTCAGACTAGGGAAAAATAAAATAAAAGATTTATTTTTTACATAAATGAATGTGAAGAACAAGAATTGGTCACTTGGGTCAGATTTTTAAATACTCTCTTATGCTGTTACTTTTCTTTCACTTTCATCAAGTATGCACAAAAGGACCAAAATGGAACCTCATACCAAATTTCTGAGTAATTTTGATTTATGATTCTAATAATTTTTATATATTACCAATTTATGTAACTACATAGGTACATTTTCCCACCATGGATATATTAGTAGTAGGGCATATTATCTTTAGACAGAGCAAACAGTTTACTTGCAGACCCAGTAAAAGTTTGTTCTTTATGTATGCCTCTAGTAGATAGTACTGTTCTCTATTCTTTCTGCTTTCTTCTATTATTCTTCTTTACTCTTTCTTTCCTCTGTAGCTCCAGGAAAACCAAAGATGGCTGTACACAAATACTGGTCGGCCTTTGGATCACAGTTTAGCATCCGGGCGGCCAGCCCAAATCAGAGTCAAAGACAAGCAGTATTACAAAAAACTCCTTGATCGTTACTTCGGCCAAAATCATGCTCTTGCCAATGAGAATAATTCTCGCTCTGAAAAAACTGTATATCGCACAGCAACGCAGAACCCCCTTATGCAAGCATACTCAGGAACCATTCTTTCTAACCCCAAAGATGAGATAAATCCTCAGTTTCCCCATGTGAGGCTATCATATAGCAACAGTGATAGAAAAGTTGTGCTCACACATGAGCCATTTATAGCTGAAGATTCTGATACAGAAGATATCTTCAATGTCGAGGTATGTGTTGTGATTTTGAGATTGGCAGGAGCTGTAGTAAAGTTTAACGCTTTTGTTTGAACTACAGAAGTGTGAATATTAAAAAACATCGTTAACACCATTTGAAATAAGCTTTGAAATTAAAATGTTTGCATTTGCTTAGGTGGATTTAACAGTTGTTTGATTTGTTTGCTTTGGCATGATGTTAAATGTCTAAATGACCATATACAGGTAAGTACAGGTTCATTTAGCATGTTATTTAATACCTGACTTGTGCTAACATGAACTAGATTTATTTCTCAGGGAATGGTTTCAGTTCTTGATAACAGGAAAGAAACTTACAAAACTTTTTCGAACTGTTATATCTAACCAATTCTACAGCAGCTGATCTTTTTAACAGCCAATCTTTGGTGATTTGCACAAAAATTAATATCTTTGTCTCTTATGTGATGCATTAACATAAACCAGTGTCTTTACTATAACAAAAGTAGTTAGTTTTATCTTATCTTGAACTTTTAATAGTATTTGTAGGATCCCACACAACAAAATCAGCAAAGCCCTAGAGTAATCATATTTGTCTATTTATCAAGTCTGTCCATCAGTCAATCCATTAATCAACAGTTTGGTTTCCTAATGATACCTTACCAGCAAATTTTGTATTGTAGCTTTATTATGATGAGACCTCAAAATAATTTGATTATCAGCCTTCTTTATCATTAGTTTCTATTGTTTAACTTTCCCAAGTATTGTTGGACAACAACCATATTTGGCATGATGCTCTGTATTGATATGGCCTTGAATGTGTTGGATTTCATTTATTCCTTGACATCATTTACCCCATTCTGCCCCTGATTTCTCTCTCTATGTCCTAACTTTAGTGTCTGTAGCATAATTGTATCATGGTTTGTTGGATTTCAGTACAATTTGTGAAAGGGGCTATTTAATTAATTAATTGATTATTAATTAATTAATTAGTTAATGAGCTGTATTTTCAGCATTCCATATCCTCATTTATAGGTCTTCTGCCCATCAATTGCCTCACTGTAATGTTCAACATTATTACTTCACCAAAGATTGTTGGATTTCAGCCATATATGGCATGCAGTTTTGTAATAATGAGCCCTTAAATAAGCAGGGTTTCAAATATTCCATGGCATCATTTAGAAGTTATGTTTCCATATTGCTAATTTTTAATACTTTGGTTTCCCAACAAATCCTTCTGCCTTGTGGAGCAAATTTTAATGAGCATGACCTTTGCAGTTCACCCATTACTAATGGCCTAATTATATTTTATCTTGAACTGTAACAAGTATTAATTTAAAAGGAGCAGATCTAAGTATAAGATATTTTTGTCAATAAATTTGCTAAGAAGTTTTTTCGCTGTGCACTATGATTTGTTAAACTGAAAAATATTGTACAAAACTTTAACAATTTGGCAAAAATAATCATCATGCTTACTGGTACATGATTCCTGTGAATTTGCTTTTTGATTGGTTGATACAATGGCATGTGATTTATTCATCACATTGCAGTGCTGTTGTGTAATTGACTTTTACATGACATCATAATGCATTTATTTGTAATAAACACTTGTGGAACTTTGTTTTGGTGAATATAAAGTTTTATGAACAGGTAAACATAAAATGCTTTGAGTGGGACAGTATGTAATTTACTTGTTCATAAAACTTCATATTCACTTCCACAAAGGTCTTTAATTGTATATAATTAAAAAAAGCCCAGAAAATCTGAGATGGCATATAATGTAGCTGGCACATGTATGCTTCTGTTGCTATTCCAAATTATTAACACGGTTATGTCAAGCAACCAATTCTTTGATGTCACTCCATTACATTTCCTAATACCATTAAGGCTTAAAATGTCAAATGACACACATAAATTATATTTTAGTTTCCTTGCCTCCAACACCAATACATGGGTCATACAGTGTATTATTATGACACATGATCATGCAAAGTAACCAAATACATAGGTCATACAATGCATTATTATGACAAATGATAATGGAAAGTAACCAAATACATGGGTCATACAGCATAGTAATATGACACATGATCATGGAAAGTAACCAAATACATCAATCATACAATGCATTATTATGACACATGATCATGAAAGTAACCAAATGCAAGGGTCATACATTGTAGTATTATGACACATGATCATGGAAAGTAACCAAATACAAGGGTCATACAGTGTAGTATTATGACACATGATCATGGAAAGTAACCAAATGCAAGGGCCATACAGTGTAGTATTATGACACTTGATCATGGAAAGTAACCAAATGCAAGGGTCATACAGTGTAGTATTATGATACATGATCATGGAAAGTAACCAAATGAGTCATACAATACATTATTATGACAAATGTTCATGAAAGTAACCAGATACCTGGGTCATATAGGGTATAAAGACAAATGAGTAAGATGAATATCCATACTTTTGTTATTTCTTCCTTCTTTCCTTAACAAAGCTTTTACTTAACGTTGTTTATACTGGAGGTAATATTTGTGTTTTGCTAGTGCTTGGTGTGTTTGCAACCTCATTCTTCTTTTTAACTTCATTATACCTTTTTAAACAGTGTAATATATATGACATTGTTGAAAATGACAGATAATGTTTAAATAGTCTTTCTGGTGAATTATACATGAAAGGTTAAATGCAACTGTGAATATTCTAATGCAACTAAATAAAACTGTTTGTATCTTATATATAATAAAGCATGAAATGGTTTGATAATTATATTAATTATATTAAATGCTTTATTAATTTCATTTAAGTAAATCCTGAATTATTTACATTAAATGGCTGATTACAATGAATTGTTCTGAAGTTTTATCACAAATAACATTTGTTTAATAGATTCTTGATCAATTTAGGATCAAATTTAAGATGCAGCTATTAGTAAAACAATTGTTCCATTTGAAATGAATAATGCACAACTTCACTTGTAATGAATAGTTGTTGTTGTTGTTGTAGGGTTTAATGCCATTTTTCAGCACACGATATGCTATACATGGCAGTCAGTATTAATGGTGGAGGAAGAACCGGGAAAACCCCGGAAAGAACCACTGGCCCACGAGAAGCTACTGGTAAGCTTTCTCACGTACCCACATTGGCTGAATCCGAGACTCAAACCCATACAGACGGGTGAGATGGCAGTGATCTGTAACAGAGAGCACTTTAGACCACTCGGCCACTCGGGGCCCCATAATGAATAGTAAATAATGCATAACTTCACTTACAATGCATAAATTACTTATAATGAATAGCAAATAATGCACAGCTTCACTTACAATGAATAGTAAATAATGCACAGCTTCACTTACAATGAATAGTAAATAATGCACAGCTTCACTTATGATGAATAGTAAATAATGCAAATAACATATACACAAGGTCAGCATCGTTTGCTTGCATTTCTGAAATTGATAAACTATTATGATAACTGTATATTTTGCTCAATACCTCAATTTCTGTTATTTTTTGTGTGTGGGTAGTAGCTGAGTATCTTGAGATGAATCACAATGTAACAATGACAATCAATACATGTATCCATAAAGACAAGAATGGTGTTAAAGATGTGCAATTTGGATAACACTGTTAGACAGTGATTAATGCTACCTTACATGCTTGCATATAAGTTGAGTCCAACTGTAAACTTCAAGACCCAGAGCTGCTGTCACATAATGTACTGGCAGATATCTATGCAGTTTGTTAGTAGTAGTCAGACAACATAGACCTTGATCTGAGGGCAAATTAGATGACAGCAGATCAGGGTCTATTAAATTATAATACCATTCCTATTATAAGGTGGGTATGGTCATGGATTCCGTTCCATTGATTGGGTGTATACTTATTTGTACCATGTACATCAGTTTAATTTGTTTTCAGTATAAGGTAGTGTACTCTATGTCTCTCATGGACAGCATTATAATACTGTACCATGTTCACATTATAAGGCAATCTCACCATGTATACTGTATGGCATCCATAGGCAGCATTATAATGAGGGAGTTCTGTACCATGTACTTCATTATTAAAAGGCAGTCTCACTACAATGCCATATATTCTGTGGCTCCCAGGGATAGTGTTATAATGATGGTGTGCTGTACCTGTATAAGTTACACAGAGTAACAATCCTTATCAAGAAGTTTTGTTAGTGCATATATATATATATATATATATATATATATATATATATATATATATATATATATATATATATATATATATACAAAATTGACTTACTCACAACAAATAATATAAAGTGTCATAGAACTTTTGTCAAATTGCACAAAATAGGTTATTAACATTAGATATCATTTTTAAAACTTATGCTTTTTTAAGTTTTGTTTCCATCAAGTATACTGCATGATTTGTTTGCATTCAGAATGATGGAATTTATTTTTATTTTTTTAAATTAAATACCTACATTTGATTTTATTACACTGTCCTGTTATAATATGCAGGATACACAGGATTGTAAGTTTCATGTTGCTAAAAATAGATATTGCAAGTTATGTAATCAAGTTGAAGTGCATATAATAATATGAAATAAACACAAACTGGTATAGCTTGACAGCCAGAGTGTGTCCAAGTATTTGCTTTCAAATAAAAAATTTCCAAACATGCATGCTTCATATTTCTTCTGTTTGTTTCTTTTTGATGAGCAAATACTAGAACAGGAAAATACATTATTTAGGATTGATCTCTATTTTAAATGCATGTCTAACTATATCTGTTTTGCTTTTTCTACCACCTGTCTTTTTTTATACTTAATTTTCTTTTTCCTTCACTTTCTGGTCTAATTTCAGACAGAGCATGGTGGTGAATTAACACACTGCAGTGATGTTAACAGCAGCACTTTGCATGATTGTAGTCAGGTTTTAGTCTCTAGCACTTCGCAACAAAGTACCAGCAGATACACTTCTCTTTCTTCCAACGCAAATGCACAATACTCCAGCACTAGTGGCTATGCCTCATCTCAATCCACGTCTAATATTAGCTTGTATCCACCACCTAATCCCTTGGCCAAGTCTACCTTCCCAATGTCCTCTAGTTTGTCTCGACTGCTCAATTCACAAAACTCTGCTAATTATTCCCACCAGCCCGGTCACAGTGCAGGCGGTCGATGGCAAGGCAAGGCAGGAACCCTTAGCAGTCTAAACGAGAAGACGGTGCCATCGTACCAGGTATGTTCAGTTTGATCATATTTTCTTTTGATAAAAGAGATATGACTTATTATAGTTTTTCACACACTTCTGTTTGTTTTTAACACTGCTACAGATTTTAAAGAGAAAAGCATCAACGATATAAAAAATGCACAAACTTAGTCATTTCCTTCATCAATTTATAATGCCTGACCCGATTCTTGACAGGAGGTCCTTAAACTGTCAACTTATTCACTTATCAAACTAAACAGGAACTCTCAATGTAAATAAGCAGACAGGTTGCTCATTGCTCTTTTCTGGTTTTTAGAATAGTCTATTTCAGTAGAAAACTGTTTGATCCACATCAAATATTTGCAATGTCCAGTTTTAATATTTCTAAAACAAATAAAACAAAAAAGGAGAAACTCTTGTATACATGTGTTCAAAGATATGTAACTCCAAAATGTACAGAATTAATGAGATTGTTAAAGACAATTAACTACATCATATCTGTTGCTTGAAAACACCGATCTTGACAGTGTTTGGGATCCAGTGGCAACAGTCAAACTGATGTATGAAATGACTAAGTTTTGTGCATTTGTTACATCGATGATGCCATATGGTTTTGAATCAGTTGGAGGGTACAAACAAATAAGAAAGTAAAGTATGCGAATAGTAGTATTTTTGACATTACAGCCAATTACAACACTTGGAGGATTTTCAAGTGAAAATTTGGAAATCCACATCAGAAATATTTTGACAAATTGATATTGTGATTAGACAGATTGCCAGAAAATATTTGAGAGCTCAGTCACATGCTGAAACCCACTGTGTCCAGAGTATTTTGATTACTTCATAGAATATGTTGCACATGTTGAGTGAAAATAAGTTTTCCAAGGAGTTAAAACTTTAAAAGAAAGAAACTATTGAATGTTCCAGATTATAAGAATCACTGATAATAATTAATAAGTGGAGGTGATGGTCTGACATCAGATGACAACATTTGGTAAACAAGATAAATGTATGTTCCTTGGCACCCTCTGTAATGTTGATGAGCTGTTTATATACACCTGCCATGAGGTGGAGTATCATGTTAACATATCCATCTCTCTGTCCATCTATCCAGCCATCCTTTAAATTTTTGGGTCAAAAGGTTGAAGATCAAGGTGACTGTGACTTAAAATATAAAAATGGATTCAATGTAATAACATTAGTTCTGTACTACAGACCTGGGCCAAACTTTGTGGATGACTTGCACTTGGGGTGAGGAAGAAACCTGTCGATTTTGGGGTCAGATTGTCTGAGGTCAAGGCCACTGGGACTGAAGTAACAATTGTACATGTAGAAATAGTTGGGTTGAATTGCACATCAGCATGATACCTATGGTCAAAATTTGCTATATAAAATGCATTTCCTCAAAAATGTACAAGATACTTAATCATAAAGGTTTTTCATCAAGTTCACCTATAAAGAATTGTCTCATAGGGTAGCACTCTAACTGAAAAAAAATTAAATGCTTTTCTACACAATAAATTTTCTTCTGCATGACAGACCTGGACTAAATGTCATGGCTGGCTTGCACTTGGAGGGAAGTAGAAGTCTATTGATTTGGGGGTCAAAACATCAAAGGTAAAAGTCAATTTTGCTAGGAAAATGGTTTTTGCACAAATATGTCAGTTCTCAAGCATGTACCTTCACCAGAGTTTGTGGCTAGCTTGCAAATGGGTAATATAGAGGCCATTGACTTTTTCTAGATCTATATTTAGGTGTAATTTAAAATTGTATGGCGAACGGCTGTTTCAGATTTCCACAGAGAGAAGATTCAGACATTGGGGAAAAATAATTTTTGTTATAGACTTGTCTTTGCAGAGGATGTTTGTAGGTTTGTACCATCACAAAGTTGTCCTTTACTTACCTCCTGGACACTTTGCAGACTCAAAGCCTGCATGCATCCTGGAGCCATTCCATGATACGATTTTAATAAAGTTATAATTCTTTGTTCAGAGCTCCTTTTTGAAGATCTTTTCCATTTCACTTCCTTCAAAATTGTAGAACTTGTTGCCCTACAAATAGGTATACCACTTCAGTTTGTATTTTTTTAAATGTCATCTCTTGCATACTGGGTGCACTTTCATCCCAGATCTTATCCCATAGTCCAAAAGAGGTCCTATTAAGGCGAAATAAAGAAGTTCTGTTGATTTTCTATTATTTGGATTTCAAACTTCATTCTATATATCCAACCTTTTCCATGCTTTTGTAATTATTTCCTGTATAAGTATATGACAGGGTAAGGATGCGTCTAAAGTTAAACCCAAGTGTTTAAGAGAAGGGACATTATGATAACCGTGTCATTCATTAAAGGTTGTGGGTGTCGCTCCCTTTGAGATTTTCTAGATGTGTTCATTGATTCAGTTTTGTTTGGATTAAAATCAGCTAACTATTGATTAGCCTTCAAAATTGATTTTAAGTAGGTCTTAATTCAAAACACCAGCAGCCAGGGTTGGGTCCTCAATAATAACTGACAGTGACGTATTATCAGCCAACAGTTTTATACTGGACTGAATATCAGTGATGATATCATTATTTTTCATTCATCATATTTTAATCAACAAACTTGTTCTTTGTTTCAAGCGTAACAAGTTTGTTCGTAAGCCACTTGGAGGGACAAATCACAGAAACATGGGTGTAAATGTGATGGCACAGGACTCAGAATATCGCAACCTTTCATCACTGTTGGAAACAGAAGTGGAAAGGAACAGAATATTAGCTCGCAATGGAATTAATCAAAATAATGACTGGAGGCCTGATTCTCATACGCTGACCACTCAGAAACGTACGCTGAGTGCCTCAGGGCATCGGAAGGAAAATGGTATGTTCCTTTCACAACCCTGACTTTGTCAATCCTACTTCTTAAAGCCCTTCTAAAGATCTATTTTTTCATATACATAGGAATCAAGGTTGAAATGACTAAATGTCAGTATATATTTACATTCCATAACTTTTATTGCACATTAATTTTGAAAATAATGGCTTTTTTATTCCAGGAATCCAGATTAGTATATGTGGTAGCATGGTATACAAGTAAATGAAGCATGCTGTTTACTATAGCAAGATAAAAGTACATCAACCATCACTAATAGAATATAGGAACTGAAGTAGTGGCAGAATGACAACAGCAAGAACAACATAATAAGTACCAGTACTTTGAATGCACTAAGTGCATGGGAAGAGTGGGGTGTTAGTGGAATTTATTAAATACAACTAGCTACCATCTATCTATACATGTAAGTCAGATCCAACTGCAAGCTTCATCTGGACTCAACTTACAAGTGATTATATATGGTAGTGATAGGTTGTCCACATAGTTCAAATTTTGTGGGGGCAGAGGGGGGTGTATTATGTTGCAGTTTTTTATCAGAGTAAAGGAATAAGCATCCATCTTTATTCCAGATGAAGTCAACTTTCAGTTTTCAATTAAGTCGCTAATTGAGAAGAAACTGCATCCTAATTTTAACACACCGCGTCAGTGGCGGCCCACCCCAAGAACAAATATTCGTAAGTCTATTGACCTAGCCAGGAATGAACAGTGTATGTTCTGACATAAGCAAACCCATGCTAAAAGTAACTTATTTCAATATATCCTATATTATATAAGTTTTCCAGCTTTTCTATTCCCCCATAATATTTATGGAGAAGATGTCACAAATGTAATTGTCACAAATTGCACAGATCACATTTTCCATATGTCAAGAATTTCATTAGGCTCAGTAATGCAATTTAAAGGTCATCACGGATTGAACATGATTTGGTTTAATGATAAGAACACTTAGAGCAGTTTCCATTTCAAACTTCTCATCAGATTGTGATGAGCTTTGACACATGTTTAATTTTCAGCTTTGCTTTTGCTTTGTGAAATTTCTCCACTCAACTTTTGAAGGACTTAATGGATTGAGAGAAAATTGCTTTTTTATGAGAGTTACTTTAGAGAAGACCTAGGTCAAGTTTGATTTGCACATCAGTGAGTTACGACCCCAGTTTGGCCTACAACTGCTTATTGAACTAATATGCGCTAAATTTCATGACAAGACATTGGAATTTGCTCAGCATATTTGCATCTAATCACCATCCTAGATTTCTGTTATGATGAAAATAGTAACTTAAGTGCACTGTGTTTTATTTCACATAATTATGTATAAATGATAACATTATTGTGGAACATTCAAACTATCCTTGGAACAAATTCTTAACTAATTTTGTAAGAGTTGTCTCCTATTAATAGTCTTATGTTTTTTTCATCAGGGTTTGCTTCTGTCAGATTATGTACATCAATGTGCAGGGTTATTTTGGTAATATGGTATTAATTCATGGTTAGGTCTGACTAATATAGTATTAGCCATCCTATTTGATTGTGTCTTATAGTATTCTTTTTTTATGGTCTTGATCTACCTAGAGTATTGGCTCAATTTAACTAGAAACCATATTTAACTTTGGTATATAGTTTTTCTTTCTTTGTTTTGGCATGTAGTAATTTTTAATTTTTGAGTGACCCTGTTTGGAATCCTTCAGCAAAAATCTGTAGGCATTTTGTCTTTTCTTGTTGATTTTCCAGTAGTACATGTAGTCAGTCTGATTAAAATCCAGATTTCTGATGCAAGAAAGATCTGAGACACACCAGTATGAGGTCATGTTCTGTTGACTTTTTGATTCACCAGTCAATTACAGCTTTCACACTGATGAAAGTGAAAAACTTCATTTGGAATATATCATTTTTAATGATAACATTCCTTTACTTGAAATGCAGTGCTTTATATAATAGGTTACGGAAACTAAGGGGACTGGGAGTTCCAGAGGTCAACCAAATGCATAAGATACCATAAAATGATACATAATATACAGTGTAGTGATACATAATATACTATACCATGATAATATACCATACCATGATATATACCATACCATACAGTGATACATAACATACTATAAAATTATACATAAGATACCATACATTGATACATAAAATACTATATTGTGATACATAGCATACTACAGTGATGCATAACATACTGTACTGTGATACCTAATATATTATACAGTGATCAGTAGCATACTGTATGGTGATGCATAACATATTGTAGAGTAATACATAACATACTGTACAATGATGCATAAAATATTGTACAGTGATAGATAACATAATATATGGTGATACATAACATATTGTATGGTGATACATAACATACTGTACAGTGATACATAACAAGCCTATTTAAACAGCAATGTATGCAAACCAAAAAACATTATTTTCAGATACATATAATGATATTGTATAAAAAAACCAAATACAGACAATACATGGATAATTACATACTCATATCAATACAAGTAAAATATACAGACAAATACATACCGTATCAGCATACATACCTAACTATTTTGTATGGTTGTTGTTGACAAAATAAAAGTTCAGGGTCATGGAAATGTGATAATAAAATTACAGAAAGTTACAAAACCCTAATTAGGTTGAAGCAACATATCATGCAGACAATGCTGGCCACTGAAAGATGTTCAGGCTTAAAATACCAACTCAACAGAATTTTAAAGACTATAAAAGGACTTAGAACTCAATTAAATGAAGATGCAAACTATAGTATTCACCTAACACCTCCCCCATTTCAGTTTGTACTCCCTTGTGATTTTAAGAATGACAAATATCAGGTATTTAAAAATTGCACAAAACTTAGTCATTTATTTCATTAATATATAATTTCTAACCTGATTGTTGCTAGTTGTCTCTGTCAATGTCATGCTTCTTGCATGTAAAACAAAACAGAAATTTCATTGTAATAATGAGCCTTACACTGTCCTATTTTGGTTCCTGGAAAAGTCATTTGTAGTTTGTAGGTAAGGGTGATGTTTCTAGGACAATGCATAATAGACAGTAAAACTTTTGTTGTCTGTTTTCAATATTTCCAACATCTAGTTTTAATATCTCTCACAAAACTTGAACAAAAAAAGGGAAAGTGGTTTAACTCATCATATCTGTTATAACATGGTCATCTACCCAAAAACATTGCAATTATCTTTAAAAAAAGAAACAAAACTTTTTTTAAACTACAAAATATGCATGTCTGAAGCATGTAGCCTTGATAAACAGTAAACAGTCATGCTTAGAGACCAAATAAACCTATCCATTGGGCAGTTTATAGAGCTGATTATCAAGGAGTCAGTTAAAAGGCAAGATGCTCAGAGATAAGCAGCCACCATTTCACAGATTACTTAATTGGCTGTGAAAAGCTAGGATTATGATGTGTCAAGTCCTTTGAACATTACTGCTTGAGAGCCCATTAGGCTAATTTACATAGGTAAATTACATTAAGTCGAACAGTTCAATTTATTTGAGTTGGGTACAGTTATAGAGATGCATGTTGAAGAACAAAAGTTATAACCCATTATTGCTTTGAGTGCAAATGTTTAAGCCATCATTATTAAAGATTACTGGCATGTTTGGGATCAGTGGTAATGATTGTTTGCAATCACATTTTACTCCATATAAAAGGTGCAAAACAAATGTTGAAATGTAGCTGTGATTTAAGAAAAGCTAAGTCATCTGCAAGGCAAGGAAAGTCCAGCAAAACTAAATTTCAGAACTCTTTGATGAGGTTTGACTTTGTGAAGTGAAGCAGCAAGGGGTGCATTTTAACTTTTCCACATACTGCAAGCACCATATTGACATTAGTTATTCTGGAGTGTATAATATCTATTGACATAGCAACACCACTTAGCATGTTGGCCACTCCCTGACAGCAGTATAGATGCAGAAATATAATTTTCTTTGCTGAGAGAAGTGAACAAGATCATTGAGGAAGTTTGAACTACAGTACCATCCAGTGTCAAATGAGTACCAAGATGAACAAAAAATGACTTTAGATTACTGGTACCTTCAGACTCACCACACACCCCACCTGCACTACCACCAGCATCAAGGACTGTATCTGATTAAGAAAATATTCCATTGTCCAAAGGTTTTTAAAGACAGACACCTGGTATATTTATTTTAATAGTGAGTGTAATCGTGTGTGTGTGTGTGTGTGTGTGTGTGTGTGATGATATTGGGCAGTGTTAAGTGTTGTATCAAATTTGAATTTCCATTAATTTTGTAAGAGGATTATATAAAATATAATATATTCTTAATTGTACAATGTCACTTGTTTAGGTCATATGTACTGACCGCCCCCCCCTTTTGGGATCTCAAAACACACATTATGATTCCCCAAAACTCCCACAACACTATCCAGGAATATGACAGATATTGTTCCTTATGTACAGGAGTTCAGTAGGATGTAAGTCTCATAGTTTTGGAAAATGGCATAATTATTCTGAGCTGATTAAAGACGATGAACTACATCACTCCCATTGTCTGAAAAATTAGACAAATTTGGACACCCTATTAGTAAGAAACACAAACTGGTGACAGTCAGGTTAGAAATTATAAAATAATAAATGAAATGATGAAGTTTTGTACATTTTTTATATTATTGAGGCTTTTAATTTTTAAAATCATTGGAAGGTAGGTGAATACAATAATATATAATAAACTCAAAGCTAAGTTAGAAACATGTTGTATGTACTGTTAGCAGCAGTAAAATTACAACCAAAATCTCAATGCAGAGCCAAACTAAGAAACAGGTTGCATGTACTGTTAGCAGCAGTAAAATTACAACCAAAATCTCAATGCAGAACCAAACTAAGAAACAGATTGCATGTACTGTTAGCAGCAGTAAAATTACAAGCTAAATCTCAGTGTAGAGCAAAACTAAGAAACAGGCTACATGTACTCGTTGTTTTCATGTGTCATCACAAAACTTGTGTACTTTCATACCCACCATTTTGATTTCCTAGTCATGCAAACTGGCACCTAACAAAATTGTTCTTACCATATAATTACGAAGGGACGTCTCATTCTCTGTGTCAGGATATCTTAATACATCTCATTTTGTTTGTCAGGATATCTTAATACATGTACATCTCATTTTGTTTGTCAGGATATCTTAATACATCTCATTTTTTGTGTCAGGATATCTTAATACATTCTCATTCTGTGTGTCAGGATATCTTAATACATCTCATTTTGTTTGTCAGGATATCTTAATACATGTACATCTCATTTTGTTTGTCAGGATATCTTAATACATCTCATTCTTTGTGTCAGGATATCTTAATACATTCTCATTCTGTGTGTCAGGATTTCTTAATACATCTCATTTTGTTTGTCAGGATATCTTAATACATCTCATTTTGTTTGTCAGGATATCTTAATACATCTCATTCTGTGTGTCAGGATATCTTAATACATCTCATTCTGTGTGTCAGGATATCTTAATACATCTCATTTTGTTTGTCAGGATATCTTAATACATCTCATTCTGTGTGTCAGGATATCTTAATACATCTCATTTTGTTTGTCAGGATATCTTAATACATCTCATTCTGTTGTAAACATCAACCACACAAGACCAAATGCATGACTTTTCCCCTTTTTTCTTCTAGTAAAACATTTAAATTTCAACCATCTTTGTTATATTTTTCATAAACATATAGATCTATCAAACTAATGGATACACAAACAATTAGAAACATAATGATTTTCAATTTTCATTGGCTGAAGTAAATCATTTGGTTATCATTCAGATTAAAATGCCAATCTTTATTAGATAATTTCATATTTCTAAAAGCATTTCAAGAAACTCGGTTTTGACATTCAGCACAAAGTTATGTTCTGTTAGGAACATGTTTCATTTTAATAAACTGAAGATGAAACTTCCTTGCATAGTTCTTGCTTTCATTCAGTATCATTGTGCATCCATTATCTCCACCACAAATACAATATTTGACCATACTAATTAAAATTGGTTTGGCAGCTGTCTTTGGCACAAGCACTTATTTTCCCAAAAAGTATTTGCACATGAAAGTTCTGGCATAATACAATTGCTATGAAATTTTAATCCCATAATTGATATTATATCCTAAAGATCATTGTCCAAAAATACTCTTTCAGGGTGACAATCTTAGGAACATTGTACAAAATATTTTTTTAAAAATATAAATATTGTCTATTTGTAAAAAAATAACTGCATTTCCATTTGATAGCAATATGCACGATTACGGTTCAGCTTCAGTATTCTGTCTTTTGATATAAGCCAGGGAACTTCTAGCTTTAATTTTACTTTTGTGCAATTAATTTCAGGTATAATGTATATATTATTTCAATGAAGAAAATATCCTTATGGACAATTTGATCAGATTTTTATCTTGAATATTCATGATGACTGATGGTGACAGAAGTTTGCTAGGGACTCAAAATGGTGGTGCAAGATGCATGCACATTGCATTGTGTATTTGCATACACAATCGTGATATCTGTGAATACAACCCACTGTTAGCAGTAGTAAAACTACAATCCAAATCTCAAACAATATTACAACCAAATTCTCAATGCAGAGCAAAACTAAGTTAGAAAAAGGCTGCAAGTATTGTTAGCAACAGTAAAATTAGAACCAAAATCTCAATGCAGAGCAAAACTAAGTTAGAAGCAAGTTGCAAGTGCTGTTAGCAGTAGTAAAAATTACAACCAAAATCTCAATGCAGTAGTAAAAATTACAACCAAAATCTCAATGCAGTAGTAAAATTAATTACAACCAAAATCTCAATGCAGTAGTAAAATTAATTACAACCAAAATCTCAATGCAGTAGTAAAAATTACAACTAAAATCTCAATGCAATAGTTAAATTATAACCAAAATCTCATATGCAGAGCAAAGCTAGAGGATTGAAAAGAAATGTTAAAGCAAAAAGTGATTTGCATAAGCCACACTTACAAGTCACTTGTTACCATGTCTGCAACACCCAGCAGAAAATTCCATAAGAATTTGTACAAAGAATCTCATTGGGCAGGTTGTTTGGAATATGGGGAGCAACAAGTCCAAATGAAGTCTTGCAATACCTCAAATGGCTTTTAATTGAAGATATTCATAATTTCAAATTTTGTTAAGTATCAGAGAAAGTTTGTTTAGTTACTTTATACTCACCTTTATGGTAAGAAAAATGTGGGCCTTTTATTGCCAGAAAATGTATAGGTTAATTAAACCATACATTGGCTATTGAAGTTTACTTAGGTCTCTGTGCTGGCACACATGCAAACTTATTTCAGTAGGCTCTGAATAAGAGAGTTTCGGTTTTTTTTCTTTGGATGTAACACTAGTACATACAAACTTGAGCTATTGAAAAAAAATTCAATGATCTGTATGCAACTTAACACTCTTGTTTGTAGTCTGTATTCACTTTCTAATGGAAAAAATATCGGATCGAAATTGTTCAAATCCGAATTGTTTCTAAGTCTATTCTAAGAGTCGAGGTGTCTTTATTAAGCTGCTTTTTTGTTAAATGTGGTGGAGTATGATTCTGCTAAAATTGGATTCATAGTTGATTCAAAAGGCTTAAATGAAAATCAAATTATGTAAATTTAAAATACACATTTGTATAAAGCTTTATTTACCTCAATTTTGAAAGTGGATTTTTCTACAGATTGTCCCAAATATATTGCCACGACATGTCCAGCAAGAGTAATTAGAATTTCAGGAACCAACCCCCCACACACATGGATTAATTAAGGGACCCCTCTTGATCATACCTAGAAAGATGTCATATGTTTCATACAAGTAAATTGTGGGCTGAATACAAACCTTAGTGGAGATTAAAATGGTTACTTGTCAACAGTAAAAAAAATCTGCCTGTTGTAAATTTCATCTGCATAACTAGTTTTTAAATTTTTAAAACCAGTTTTTATCTTTGAAAAAGCACCATGGTTTAATTAGATTTACTGACCATGTTTATATTTCTGCTTTTGAATATGCATGCTGATAACACGTTTTTAAAACAATTTTCATATGTTTTGTCCATATGTTAACCAGAAAAAAACATACTGATGAATTTTCAAGTACCTCCTATGTTTCACCAGTGGTCAGTAGAGTATTATTTATTCATAATTCTTATTGACCAATAATCAGTCTCAAGCCAGACTGTGTGTCATTTGTTATCTAATTATTCCTGGTCACTCTGCCATAAAACATGACTGAACATTTTGAGTAATGCAACTCCAGATTTGGAAATATTACTCAGAATGGACAAATAGGTATGCACATTGACAAGGTGAAAAGGTCTGTTTCTGGATTGTTTGAAATTCAGACTAAAGGTTCACATATGTCACTTACTCTTTATAACTGACATTAAACATTTGATAATATATTTTTTGTAACAATTATTATTCTTTTTTGTTAAAGTGCATTCTTGCAGGTATGAGCTGTCCCAAGCATAAACATCATTCCTGGCATGTAATGATGTAAAACATATTGTCATGATTTTAATTCTGATAAAGTATTTTTGAAAATGAGAAATGATTGAAACAAAGAACACAAGAAACTGGCTTTAAATAAAGTAACTACTAAATATGAGACATCATAATGCTTAATATTTTCATTTTACAAGAATCTTCATGCTTGGAATAGTTCATATAAAGTAGGTACGCACACTGACTGTTTTTAATCCCCCAATTTACGTTATTTGTAATCTGTTTACAACCCAGGCACCAGTCGGACTATGTATAATAATGCCATCTGGCAGTATCATCTAGGTATGGTTAAATGTAGACCAACAAGCTGGTTGTTGTCATGATAGTTCATGTAGCTGCTTTGATGTGCAACTGTGCTATAGTCACTAGAAAAACAAAAAGTTCTTAGTTTCCATCACTGTTGAGAGCTTGTGAATGGAAGCTGATACATCAACAGGATGCAAGTAAACCCATCAGGAGACACAGATTTTATTTTATGTATGGTTTGCAGATAACTTAAAATTTTATGCCAATAATAAATGTATATCAAGGGGAGTGCACTCCATAAGACCATATGTCATGTATAGGTCCAAATAATTGACTTTTCAATAACTTAAATTTTAATTTTGTCCACTTCAGCATTTTGTGAATTTTCAAAAGCATATGGTAATATGAGGTTCATAAAATTTTCTGTTCCATTTGATTAGCAGTTCATATTTAACTGAGATTGAATGCACAGACAGCATGATGTTTTCTTGAAGTAGTGCAGTTGTATGTCATAACAGCAATTTGAAGTGTCAAACTGTTTTGACAGCCAGCTTGTGGGACTAGACAAAATATAATGGTGTATGTCTGCTCTCTTTACTGTAAATCATTATATTTTAGTGTCTTCAGGTTTCTGCAAATGTAGTAAATTTATCACACTAGCATCATCAAAGTTTTTGTGAGTAAATGTTGCTTAACATTTTTTTTATTTTATTTATAGTGAAAAATATTTTTGGGAATATAGTTTTTCATCAAACTGACTAAAATTGTTTGATTTACAGTAAATACTACAGCTCTTCTACCACATACTACACTAATGCAAATCTGCTCATAGTATGTAGCAACTACGGCCCATTAGTACTTAGAGCCTGCTCACAGTATGTGGCAAGTAGGGCCCATTAATACACAAAGCCTGCTCACAGTATGTGGCAAGTAGGGCCCATTAGTATTCAAAACCTGTTCACAGTATTGTAGCAAGTAGAGCCCATTAGTACTCAAAACCTGCTCACAGTATTGTAGCAAGTAGGGCCCATTAGTACTCAAAACCTGCTCACAGTATTGTAGCAAGTAGGGCCCATTAGTACTTAAAACCTGCTTTTCTAATTTATCCTAGAAGGAAGAGTAAGTTTAGTAGACCCTGTAGTTAAGGTTTGGAAGGTGTAATTAGACTGTCTCACAAAATTTCAGAATCTTTGGATTAAAGTTGGCTAGTATACATGCTGTAATAACCAGTGTAGAAGGTATACAGTGGCAGATCAATATAATCGGGGCAACAAAATTATTGTGTTTCTGGTTTACTTTTTTTTGTTTATCACTTAATAAAAGACCAGTCCTTGGAAGAGAAATCAAGTTTGCTGAACATACTATGAATGTTCTTAATCCCTTTGACAGTAATTTTTGGTATTCCACAGTGTGTTTATGTTACAGAGATGGTTGGGACACCAGACACATGGCTATTTTTTTTCAGCCTCATAAATTGAAAGTTCTGTATAGTCCCTGATATGCTGGCTATCGAGATTTTTGTTTTCCTTAATGGGATGTGAACTATACATGAGTGAATATAGTTGATTAAGTTTATGGAAAGGAAATAGAATTTATTTGCTTTTGGATACTCATGCTTTGAATCAGTAGGCCCACTATGCTGTTTTCACCTTCACACAGCTATGCTTTGTAAAAGCACAGTATTTCTAAAATTTATAAAAATAATTCAAGGCTTTCAAATATTTAAAGTTTTCAAACCAGCCTTCTGCGTCTCATTGTCAAGACTGTTGTTTCTGTTTCCACTCAAAATGGTAATCCGGCACCATTCCAGATATATAGATTAAAACTAAACATACGTCTTGGTGACCATGAGCAGATTCATCCATTGTAATGCCTGAATGTGGTACGAGTGTTATTTATATATCCATCTTAATCTGGGTATATTACACTAAGGCATTGTCCATCTGTCTGTCAGACCATCAACCTTTGCTTGCTCAACCCGTACCTTCATAATAGTTGGAGAGATTTTCATGAAACTTGGCCCAAGTATTTATCTTGATTAGACAGTGTTCATTTTCAGTACCCAGTATCCCTACCTCAAGGTCAAAATCACAGCTTGGGAAAATGTATTTATGTGACTTGCGTCCTTGTCCAGTCTTTTTTAACTGATAACCTGCTGAAATAATATTAATGAAACTTGGCTCAGTTATATATCATGCCTAGATTTCATGTCACATACCAATGCCATGCCCCCTGCCTTAAAGTCAAGGTCCCCACGATGGAAAGTATAATTCTTTGACTTGTATAATTGTCTAGAATATAACATTTGAATCACTGAAGATATTGGATGAAACTAAGACCAGTTATATGTCATGATTAAACAGTGTGTCTCATTCAATACCTATGCACCCTGCTTAAAGTTACAGCAAGGGAACATGTACATCAGTGATCTCTATCCATGTGAAGGTATTATTTATGAAGCAATGAAGATGCCTTAATGTTCTTTAGTTCTATATATCTTGACATATTCACAGTCATGCCCCTTGCTTCAAGATCAAGATCACAACAAACTATAAGGCAAGTCAGTGGCCTGTTTATCTTCTCTCTCACTTTTTTAACCCCTACAGGTGGTTTAGTGAAACTCTTCCCATGGTCAGGTTCACAGTTTATCATACAGTAGTGAAGTCTCTAGCTCAGGGATTAAGGTCACTAGATGGTCATATCATTAAGGGTCACTAGCATGGAAAAGATCACTAGATGGTCATATCATTCAGGGTCACTAGTAGGGAAAAGGCCACTAGATAGTCATATCATTCAGGGTCACTAGGATGGAAAAGGTTACTAGATGGTCATATCATTCAAGGTCAGTACTACGGAAAAGGTCACTAGATGGTCATTTATTTCAGGGTTACTGGTACGGAAAAGGTCACTAGATGGTCATATCATTCAGGGTTACTAGCAGAGAAAAGGTCACTAGATGGTCATATCATTCAGGGTCACTAGTAGGGAAAAGGTCACTAGATGTTCAAATCATTCAGGGTCACTAGTATGGAAAAGGTCACTAGATGGTCATATCATTCAGGGTCACTAGTATGGAAAAGATCACTAGATGGTCATATCATTCAGGGTTACTAGTAGGGAATAGGTCACTAGATGGTCATATCATTAAGGGTTACTAGTAGGGAAAAGGTCAATAGATGGTTATATCATCCAGGGTCACTAGTATAGAAAAGGTCACTAGGTGGTCATATAATTCAGGGTTACTGGTAGGGAAAACGTCACTAGATGGTCATATCATTAAGGGTCACTAGTATGGAAAATGTCACTACATGGTCATATCATTCAGGGTCACTAGTATGGAAAAGGTCACTAGATGGTCATATCAGTCAGGGTCACTAGTATTGAAGAGATCACTAGATGGTCATATCATTCAGGGTCACTAGTATGGAATAGGTCTTTAGATGGTCATATCATTAAGGGTTACTAGTAGGGAAAAGGTCACTTTATGGTCATATCATTCATGGTCACTAGTATTGAAAAGGTCACTAGATGGTCATATTCAGGGTCACTAGTATTGAAAAGGCCACTAGATGGTCATATCATTAAGGGTCACTAGTAGAGAAAAGGCCATTAGAAGTTCATATCATTCAGGGTCACTAGTATGGAAAAGGTCACTAGAAGGTCATATCATTCAGGGTCACTAGTATGGAAAAGGTCACTAGATGGTCACACCATTCAGGGTCACTAGTAGTGAATAGGTCACTAGATGGTCATATCATTCAGGGTCACTAGTGGGGAAAAGGTCATTAGATGGTCACACCATTCAGGGTCACTAGTAGGGAATAGGTCACTAGATGGTCATATCATTCAGGGTCACTAGTAGGGAAAAGGTCATTAGATGGTCATACCATTCAGGGTCACTAGTAGGGAATAGGTCACTAGATGGTCATATCATATACCATCTGCAGTACAGTACTCTTGATGAATAGGGTGAACACTATGGAAAGACCCAGTTTGCTAAGTGGCTGCTTAGCAATTTATCAATTGCTGCTGACTACTTTATGCACAGACTGATTCACTTATTTGAAAACAGAAGCACCGAAAGGATTGATATGTATGATCAATGCATGTTAAAGCAGGGTGATCAACATTAGGAAAGACTATCACCTTTGGTCAGAACAATTGAAAGTCTTGGCATGGAGATAAATAAGTTTAGTCTGAATATATATAAATAAAATTTAAAACAATCATTTTCATCCAATATTTAACAGTATTGTGGTTTTATTTAGTGGGTGTAAGGTGCAAAAGTATGATGAAACCTTTTGGACAATGGTCTGACATATGTGTTAATAAGCACTGCTACTGGTTTATTGAAAGTAGATTTACAGATGAAAATTTGGTCTTCATATCTTGGTTTTATACCACATCAGAACTCAAAATACTTTGACTTTCATCATTTTGGGGTGTTCAGCTTTTGTATATTATCTTCATTGACATGTAATATATAAAAAAATTAACAACTGTTTTCCTTAAAACATCTTTCAGCATTATTGTTCTGATTGTTTAATTCTTGAAGTTGTTGTTTCCAGATGGATGTGTTTGCATTATTTCAATAAATGTGCACCTCCTATTTCATATGTTATAAAATCTTTTATATGTATGATTATAATCATTATTTACTTAAGGCAATTTAAAATATATAATACTAAGCTTACTTGTAGTCAGGCTAGATTGTAGGAGTATGTGGAGAAATGGGTCTTGAATGCTTTATCTACCCTGTAGTATACCCTGTACATGGATAAATCTAAGCTTAGGCAACTTAACCTTAATCCCATCCATGCTTCATTAGTGGCAGCACATTATTGTGTTAGATTCTCCTCAAATTAAAGTGGATTTGAAAGATGATTTTTTAGGGAAAATAAAATGTACATATTCATTTACAACTTGTTTTAATACCCTCACATCTATATAGGTAGGGATACATTGTAATTCTCATGTCTGTCCATCCATACATCCATCCATCCATCCATCTGTCCATCCATCCCTTCGCCCTTCATCCATCCATCCATCAATCTATCTATTGACACAGAATCTTGTTAGCTCAATGAGTTCTACATTTTTTGATGAATTGCCATCAAACTTAGTAAGGATCATCACCTGAAGATATTTGTATTGACAAATCACTTTGCTTGTATAATTTTTAAAAAAGTTATTGTACTTTTTATCTTGTTGCTTAATGGGTACTGTATTGTACTTGCTTATAAGTCAGGTCCAACTGCAAACTGTACAGACCCAGACTGATGGCACATAATGCACCAGCAGATTTGGGTCTCTGCAGTTTGTTATGAGTAATCAGTAAAATAAACAACATATAACCTGGTCTGCAGGTGCATTATGCTACTGCAGATCAGGATCTTTGTTGTCTGCAGTTTGACTCAACTTATAAGCAAGCATATATGGTATATGATACGATCTTGTTAGTGCAACTAGTCCCCCAGTTTTTGATGAATTGCCATGAAACTTGGTAAACATTATGTTCATCATCTGAAACGGTGCATATTAACAAATCACTTTAGCACCGCATTTTTATGGATTGCCATGAAAAATGGTTGATATTATTACATCACCTGAAGCTGTGCATATCATCAAATCACTGTGCCTGCAATTTGTGTAAGAGTTATTGCTCATCTTCATGTTCAGCTGAATGCAGTGTATGATGTGCATATCACCAAATCACTGTGCCTGCAGTTTATGTAAGAGTTATTGCTCATCTTCATGTTCAGCTGAATGCATTGTATGATGTGCATATCATCAAATCACTGTGCCTGCAGTTTGTGTAAGAGTTATTGCTCATCTTCATGTTCAGCTGAATGCAGTGTATGATGTGCATATCATCAAATCACTGTGCCTGCAGTTTGTGTAAGAGTTATTGCTCATCTTCATGTTCAGCTGAATGCAGTGTATGATGTGCATATCATCAAATCACTGTGCCTACAGTTTGTGTAAGAGTTATTGCTCATCTTCATGTTCAGCTGAATGCAGTGTATGATGTGCATATCATCAAATCACTGTGCCTGCAGTTTATGTAAGAGTTATTGCTCATCTTCATGTTCAGCTGAATGCAGTGTATGATGTGCATATCATCAAATCACTGTGCCTACAGTTTGTGTAAGAGTTATTGCTCATCTTCATGTTCAGCTGAATGCAGTGTATGATGTGCATATCATCAAATCACTGTGCCTACAGTTTGTGTAAGAGTTATTGCTCATCTTCATGTTCAGCTGAATGCAGTGTATGATGTGCATATCATCAAATCACTGTGCCTACAGTTTGTGTAAGAGTTATTGCTCATCTTCATGTTCAGCTGAATGCAGTGTATGATGTGCATATCATCAAATCACTGTGCCTGCAGTTTATGTAAGAGTTATTGCTCATCTTCATGTTCAGCTGAATGCAGTGTATGATGTGCATATCATCAAATCACTGTGCCTGCAGTTTGTGTAAGAGTTATTGCTCATCTTAATGTTCAGCTGAATGCAGTGTATGATGTGCATATCACCAAATCACTGTGCCTGCAGTTTATGTAAGAGTTATTGCTCATCTTCATGTTCAGCTGAATGCATTGTATGATGTGCATATCATCAAATCACTGTGCCTGCAGTTTGTGTAAGAGTTATTGCTCATCTTAAAGTTCAGCTGAATGCAGTGAATGATATAATTTTTGAGTATAACTAGTCTCACAGACTGAGTGGATCACCATGAAATTTGAGAATTGTTACTTTCATCATCTGAAGATTCATATGTCAACAAATTGTCCACAAATCATTTTCCTGCTGGGATTTTTTTTAGAGATATTGTTCTTTTTGACTTGGAGCCAGAGGTAGTATGACAATCTTGTGAACACAAACTGTTCTCACAGGTTTCAGTGGATTGCAGGTAAGCCTTGTATGTTTTGGTCATTATTCGAAGATATGTGCATTTAGAAATTGTTTTTCTTGTAATTTTGTTTGAGTGGAAGCCCTTGCAACTGAATGCAGGTAAAATGGAATCATTTGGAGGCAGTTTTATGTAACATTATCTGACATGGACAGTATTACAATGAGGGAATTTCATATGTGCTTCATTATAAGGCAGTGTCACTATAAGGCAGTATACTCCTTGGCTCCCATGGACACCATTATGATGAGGAAGTGCTGTAACATATACTTCATTATCAGGCAGTCTCACTATAAAAAGGTATACACTATGGCTCACAAGGGCAGCACTATAGTGAGGGAGTACTGTACCATGTACTTCATTATAAGGTAGATTCACTATGAGGCAGTATATTTTATGGCTCACATGGACAGCATTATAATGAAGTATTAGTGTACTTTATATACTCACTTATAGAGAAGTACAACTGCAAACTGCACAGGCTCAGATTTGCCATCACATAATACACTGGCAGATCTGGGTCTATGCAGTTTGTTTGGACAGAAACATAGAACCTGATCTGCAGGTGCATTATGATACAGCGGATCAGGATTTTGTTGTTTGCTGTTTGACTTGACTTAGAGTGTGTATGATATGTACGAATGCAGTATGGTTTAAAAGCAGGGAAACTATTCCCCAAGTCAGAGTACAATATGTTATGCCAGACATGGAACTACTCAGAATTGACAAATACAACCTTAGGATTGATTAGAATATTGGAGTCGAGTAAAGTTTTGTAACAGAGGGACCATATATTTTTAAATCAATTAAAGGAAATGGACAGTAGTTAAATTGACCATAATTCTTGATGAATTTAAATCCTGTGCACAGACAATTTTCCCTATAATTATTGCCAATGTGATTGCCTACCATCACAACATCCAGATAATGAGGTCATAAAACCTTTAAATGATAAAGTTTCATAATGTGGAATCCATTTTCAAAGATAATGTAAACTTATTCCTACATAGTAAAGAAGTGTTTCATGATAAGACCTCCACCTTTTAATTTTTATTTTTCAAATGTTGACAAGCTTTTATTTAAGGAAGTTTTTTTTATGGTATAAGTCATCCCTACCCCTATTTTCACAAATTTACAAGGCCTGTCCCTTGGGCTAATGGTTGAAGGTTTTTCCCATTGACTTATAATGGAAGAAATAAATATATAACATTCTGTTTTCTGCTTTTGCCATTCAATTTCATTCTGTAGAAAACTGATGCAAATTGTTTATTATCCTCCCCCCATGAATATCAGTTATATTCTGAAACTTCAGCTTTCAGGTTACCTGTGAAAAAGTCACTGACATTGAAAAAAATATTTTCAACCTATTTCATCACTAGACTCAGGCACTGCATTAAACTTCGTAACTGCATTGTAAATATATCTTGAATGTAAAATATTTTGTATTTTATAGGATCATTTATAAGGTCAAGTGGGTGTAAGTTGTTAGCGTTCCAAATGTTCGTGACGTTTCACTTTATTTCTTTCATTGTTGTTTCTTAATAACTTTTTTGTCATCATATTTTAATAAGATCAAATAACTCTCTCTTCATAGAAGTATCTTATGCAGCATCACAAACTGGATATTTTTTTTGCATAGATTTGAATTATCTGATTTGACCTAAACCAGAGTATACTGACATGGTGGGGGGAGGGAATTCTGGTATGGAGTAATTATTAATTTTTTACTATCATACTGTATCATTTAACTATTCAGGTGTAAAATTCAGCTGTTGTGAAACTTGATTTTTTAATTTTTAAAAAGCTTTTGTTTTACCAAGTTTTGTCTGACCTTGTTTTTTGGGTATTATTGTGAAAAATGTTCCAGATAAATAGCCAGATTATAGAAATAAATATATGAACAGAGGGAACTTGCCTGCATTGTTCTAGAACATTTTTCAGGTATTAGAAAATGTTGTAGGATTTTTTTTTATTATTATGAATATAATTATATGAACTTAATCTTGTTTGACAAGTACTATTAAGTACCTTATATTAATTTGAACTAAAACTGGAATAAGAGAATTAATGTTACTCAGTTATGGATTTGTTTGACTTCCATTTTCAAAAAGCGAAAGATATGTGTGCACACTAAATTTATGTTAAAGTTTTCTTGTATAAGAATCGTGCACTTTTGACTCTTAAAAGACTCAGATGGATTGTGGGAATTTAGTTTTAATGAATACATATATGTCATACTATTTATGGTATAATAGGTTATTTTCTAATCACCAATATTTTTATGAAATTGGCATAAAAAAGGGTAGTTTCATTGTTTTACATTTTTGGTAATAAAAAAATACAGCCACATTACTAAGAATAGATAAAATACTTGCAGTAACTTCCTAAAAACAACTTAATAGAATTTTACCAAATTTAACAAAGGGTATTGTGGCTGTAAAGTCTCTAATTTTTGGCTGAAGGGATTTCAGTCCCTCGTACCTATGGCATAGTGTCTATTTTCATTTACCAAATATAACTTGTATTGCTAATAATAGTAACAAACATATGGTTTTACTAAAATTAATAACAATGTATTTTGGCATTTGATGCCCAATTTTTTATATGACAAAGGAGGGGAAAAAACTTAAAGGAAAATAATTATACCTGATAATAGTTATCAACCTTGAATATTATTCCACTGTCAGTAGAAAATGCTTTGAAAAGGTAAGCACCACATTAATTCCTCTAATAATGTTCCATATGTTAATATAAATTCTCCAGTGACATGTAAAGGAAAGCAAAGGTAGAAGAATATTAGAGATTATTTTGAGTAGTATATTTAGGATGGTATAAAGGGTCATGAATATCAATATGTCTCTGGAGTTGTCCAGAGATTTTAAAAATTAGTATCAGTTCCAACCCATCAGATATTTTGTATACTTTGATTTGCAAATAATGTTAAAACGCTCACACATATGGCCTAATTGTTACTTAGCTACAGTACTTTGACTGCTGTTTTAAGTGGTTATTAAGGATTAGTGGTGGCCATGTGAACAAAAAAAGCTATATCAGGCCAACACAGACTTCTTGTTACTTTGGTATTAAAGACAGAAAGTCAGACACTCATTTATCTTTTTTCTCTTTGACTGTGTTTGCAAGATAATATAGTTCTTTAAAAAAAAATAATATATTCCCAGACAAGGCCTCAAGATTATGAAACCATTCTCATGCTGACTTATGACTCACTTCAAAGCTCTAATATCAGATTAGCTTACATCGACCAATCATACATTAGAAATATCAGGTAAGTTCAAGTTTGAAAGCGAGAATGAGAATGATTTTCTAATCTTGTAACTGGAATTGTTCTGCATGAAATATTGACTTTTGTATTCTAATTTCATTTTAGATGTTTGTTACATGTAAATAATTGTAAGTATGTGTTCAGGAAATCTTGAGCAGCAGGGAGGGCGAACAGACCGAAACTAAAAGTAGGATAAATAGATAAAAACAGTTTCACAAATACAGGAGGGCCAAACACACAAAAACAGTTTCCCTGGCGATGCTAGCATCGCTCGCGGGGTCCGTCATTGAAAAATCCATGATCGGCCCCCCCGCTGTGAGAAATCTTCGAGTTTCCAAGGAAACATTTTTATGTTAGCGGAATTAAATCATTGACAAATAAATAATGGCAAATATCGGAGAAGCACTTACTACTAGATTAGCTCGAGAACGTCTCGAAGCAATTCAGAAATTTCTTCCTATCCGTGATAGTGTCAGACAAAAATTACAACTAAGACAGCAAGCACGGGAAGTCTTTGCAGAATCCGCGGAGGAATTATTTAAACCCGTGACCAAAGCTACTGAGAAAGTTACAACTGTCATCAAAGAAGATCTTCTTCCGGTATCAAAACAAACTGCGACGCAGGCTGAAAAAATAGCAAGAAGAACTAAACAGACAAAGAAGATTTTACGAGATCTTCCAACTGATATCGCTGCGGCTCAACCTCCACCTGAAGGTACTGACGTCGCCGCTGGGGAAGAAAAACCAAAATCAGTAAAAGAAACCGCAGAATTGATTAAAAGATTTAAGGAAGATTTTATCGAAGAAATTAAAAATACTAAAAGGGAAGAATTACCTAAAAAAGTATTACACGGTTTATATAATAAAACTAAAATTTTAACCCCCACCCATGAAAAAGCAGCTGATGCTAATATTATCAAATGGATATATCGAATATATACAAACAAAAAGCAAGCTAGAGATGATGATCCAGATTTTATAAATTTTCATGAAGATTTAACAAACCTTCATAAGATACTAGTAAAACAAGCAAAAGAAGAACAAGCAAAACAAAAACAAATAGAACAAAAACAACCCGCCGGGTATCAACTTCCTCCACCTCTGCAACAACAGCAACAACAGCAACCTTCTTCTCGGCAGCAGAAACAAACTCGGCAGCAGAAAAAACAACCTTCATCATCTCAGCCACAACTTCGGCCGCAATCTCCAGAGGAAGAATTTCACGACGCACCAGCCGCTACTGGTAGTGGTCTGGGAAATAATTTTATTTGTCCTGATAATATCATCAATGACGTATCACGGTTGGAAGTTCTCATCGGAGGAAGACGTGCCGGAAACAACTCTCCGGAAATTATAAATGAAGCCGCAGGTATCTGTCAGAGACTATTTCAGCGTGGCATCATGGATATCGGCGTTTACCGGGGACTCATTGATGAACTCGCGGATGGTTACTACAGCGACTAGCAAATTTAGTTAGAGAAACAATAATTAAATAAAATGATCGTGCACAATTCTCAACCTAGACACAAGCGTGTTACCAGTCCGCGTAGTGAACTCGCGATTACCAGTCTACAGAGCAACCTACGGAGATGGTCTCGGTGATACAGTTACTGGTTTGTTTTCAAGAATAGCCCCTAAGGTTTTACCGATTGCAAAACAATTGTCGATGAAAGCTATTGATGTTGTCAAGGATAAAGCCCTTGGATCTGTTGGTGATCTCGCCGGGAAGGCATTCGCGTCAATCAAGGATAGACTGTTACGGTTAACTCGTAGATTAAAAAAACCACCACCGGTGAAACTGGCCAGTACTGAACTTATGCCCGCGGACGTCAGTAAAGTAATAAATCAGGCCGCCAATCAAAAACTTGCAGAGCTTGTAACCCAAACACCCGAACAAATAAATACAAGCCTGATATCAGGAAGCGGATTTCGTTTTAGAAGACAATAATTTTATATAAAATGTTTAAACCTATATCTGATCCAGCGTTCGACATGGATGCACCAACACTAAAAGATGAGTCCGTGCGCGATTATCAGTATTATTCTTATGAGGCAACAGTACCTAATCAACGCGGACGAATTGAATTACGAGTACAGGATACAAGTAGATATTTCCTGCCCGCTGAAGCATTTCTTGAAGTCACGGGTGAACTTGTAACAGATGTTGCCGCTAATACAGCATACGGAGCTAATGTTCGAGTTGGTTTTGTTAACAATGGTATCATGGCGCTGTTCAAAAGTGCTTCATACAGCATTGACGGAAGAGAAATTGAAATAATTCAGGATAATGTTGACATTGCTACAACAATCCTGGGATTAGCGAGATACTCAGATGATTACACTAGATCAGCTGGTCCGACTATGATGTTCGCTAAGGATAATTCTGATCATCCTGAACACAGATCTGCTATTCAAGTACAAACAGCACAAGGCACTGCTGTAGACCCGCAACCGGCTGGATTTGCGGCTAGACCAGGTGCTGCATTTCCAGTATTAAGGCCTAGTCCAGATTACAATTTAGGTTTTGCTACGCGTAAATTAATGTTATCAGGTGAACGTAGGAGATTTTCATGCGCAATTCCACTGTCTCACATCTTTGGATTTTGCAGACATGTCAGAAAGGTTATTTTTGGAGCCAATCATACAGTTGTACTTAACCGAAAAAGTGATGACGTTGACGCCATCTGGCGAGAAGACGGTGTTGCTGGCGGTAAAGTAATATTATTCAAGCTTGCTTTGTGGATGCCAGTGATGTCCCCATCGATCACTGAAGAGCAACGGCTACTCACTTTCATGGACACAGGCGGTAAATCACTGATATCGTGGTTAACAACAACAACAGATTCCATTCAAGGTGCCGGTCTCGGGCAGTTTACGTGGCATATATCATCACAACAGGGAATATCAGCGCCGCGACATATTTTTGTTGCACTCCAGCAAAATGCGAGGTTGACTTCCCAACTACAGAGTCATATGATATTTGACAAACTTGGTGTCTCTGAAGTTTCGCTGCGAATAAACGGACATCAAGAACCATCCGAAGATATAGTGATAGATTTTGAAAATAATCAGGTCGCGCGTGCGTATCATCGTTTGATGACATTTATGGGACGTGATCAAAATATTGATACCGGGTTGCAGATATCACAACTGGATTTTACAACGCTGTATCCGATTTATTACTTTTCGCTGGAACATTTGGATCTAACCAGACAATCTGTCGTTGATATACACTTCAAAGCTCGTGTAGGTGAGTTTCCCCTCGGCCCGCCTGCTGGTTTTAGAGCTGTCGCGGTTATACTCTCCGATAAGGCAATGTTGCTTGAAGGTGTTGGTGGTCGAATGAGAGTTATTGACGCTCCCGTAGAAAACATGTGATGTTTTCCAAAAACATGTAACAATTAGATTAGTTTCTGAAATATAATGTCATACAGTCACGTTAATGTCACCTTGACTTCCGGTCAGACAAAGAAATTGCAATCGAAGAACGCAAGCACGTGCGGGACATCAATAACACTAAAACGAGATCAGATTACTGGTGGTCCAAACAAGCTGTCGTTGACTAATACTCAGATTAAACATTTTAATAAGGCACTAACAGCAAAAACCGGTGTCCGACTTAATTTCTCTGCTGCAGCTATCAAGGACATGACTAAAACCGGTGGAATATTTCCTCTTCTCGCAGCAATACCGGCGTTGATTGCCGCGGCAGCACCAGCCGTAGCAAAGGCAGCAGCACTTGGTGCAGTTGGAACCGCAGCTGGAATGGCACTAAAAAAGGCAACGGGAAAAGGGTATAAGAAAAAAAAGGGACGCGGTCTAAGACTACCGGGAACTCCCGCATCATGGTATCCAAAAAATTTCTAACGCTGAAACACAAAGTGTTTCCAATGAGCAATTTTGATTTACTCGATGCTGTTAAAAAATTGCACATAAAACATTTCAGAGGAGTATTTATGCGAGATCAATTACCGCAACAACCGAATAATCCAGAAACTGGCATTATCAATCTCGACAACAAAGACGGTCCTGGAACACACTGGGTTGCTTACGCGATCGATCCACGTGGAATTATCTATTTCGATTCGTACGGGCTAGCACCGCCAGTTGAGTTTCTCAAGTATGTCAGCAGATTTTTTAATGTTCCAGTGTGGCAGTCGACGTTACCAACACAAACATTAGTTGATCCGCCCATTTGCGGAAACGAGGTTTTAAAAGTTCTTGATGCAATCTCAAGAAATCCAGCAACTCCTCCTCATAAAGTAGTGTATGAATATACCGCATCCAATGCTAGCATTTGAAAAACAGCAATAAGAATAATGGTGGATATTTACGGAAGACCTTTCACACGAAGAGGTAAACCAAGCACAGATGCTGATCTCTCAAAATATGCGACCCGAGATGAAGTCGATAATCTTTTGAATCTAGCCGGAGTTGACCCAGATGAAGTTGCTATTTTCCAAGACAAGCAAGGAAAACTAAGAACGAGCAACATTAAGTGGAATGATATAATTCGCAGAGTTATGGGAGCTACCAAGGATAACTTCGTTGCATTTAGTGACCACGGCCGGATCAAGGACTCGAATATATCAATCGCAAGCATCAAAGACAGTATTGATAAAGGTGTTGATAAATGTGTGAAAAAAACCGGCGACGTAATGACCGGCGAACTCAGCATGAACGGCAACAAAATAACCGTTCTAAAAAATCCGGAAGGTCTCGAAGATGCCGCAAACAAACAATACGTCGACGCGCAGTACCAACACGTTGCTGGCCTAATCATCGACAGAGTAATAAAAGCCGGCGACGTAATGACCGGCGAACTCAGCATGAGCGGCAACAAAATAACCGCGTTAGCGAATCCCGAATCCGACCAGGATGCGTCAAACAAACAATATGTGGACATCGTCAACGGTAAACTAAATACGCTGCGGTCAGAGTATGATGTTCACGTGAACGGGTTTAAAAGACTCCAAAGAAACTTCGCAAAAACTGATGAGTCCGTGGATAAGTTCTTTGGGACTCCTCCAGTCGTCGGTGTAAACCTCGCTGATATCAAGACCAACATTAACACGATCAAACAAACACAGCAGGATATCGTATCGGGTATTCCTGATATCGTTAACAAAACCAGTTTGATTAAAGTTCCCACTGGAGTTACTCCCGGGCATATCACCAACATCGTATTCACGGTATCATCGGGATTCGCAACATGGTCACAACAAAATAACACTATCAAATATACAGCAACAGCCACCGGTGTTTACAGGTTGTCTGTGTTTTCAGCCGCTAAATTTGAAATCTTCACAACATATCCTTGGAGACCCTCCACCGATAGGTATTCCCCGGTTTGCACTGTAATACTAAACAGCGGAACCGAAGAAATATTTATGCTTGTAGCCGACGACAAGGAATTAACATCAACATCTTACTGGTGGTGTTTGGAATTCGTCGCTGCAACGCCTCAATTGGTTACGTAATTGAAAATTACCAGTAATTGAAATCGCCAGCGATTTTTAAATAAATGTCAACGTTGAAATTCGAAGGATTTCCAGATGCTCAACAATATCGGTATAATCAAGTCCGTGAGTGGCAATCTGAGTTAAAAACTGTCATCGAAGTAACCAGTCAAAAAGTAAAAAAATACCGCAGACGCATAACAGTGCTAGACATTATGGTTTATTCAGTATCTGCCGTTGTTGCATCCGCGGGAGTAATACTATCAGCGGTCACTCCGGTAATTGCAGTCGCGGCCACGATCTCTGTTTGTACGGCCACTACCGCGGGGGGAGTTTTCAACATCATAGTAAAAAAAATATCCTCGTGCGCTAACACAAAATTACACGATTACACGACAAAATTAAATATAGCCACGACCGCATATCAGAAATTATCATCGCTGATATCATCATCGTTAGACGTGCAAGGTAGCGACGCCGCGTCGATATCAGATTCTGAATTCAAACTAATGTCAGATGCGTACAATGACTATTTGAAAACTAAACAAATAAATAATGTCAATAGAACTGCTTCAACAAATAGTCACAAACACAACACCGGTAAGGACCACAATGATCTCAGTGTCCTCGACTAAACCAGAATTTGGTATTAATTTTCGAACTCCAATTCCAGTGAGTGAAATCGCGTTGGCAAAGCTCAGTGTGTATCACAGCTGGCCCAATATCAGGTCGGCATCATTTGGTGATCTGCAGCCGAATAATTCGTTAGTGTTCGGGAGACCCAGCGCGGACCCACAACGTGAACTTGAATGGGATACAATTACGCTACCCACTGGGAGTTATCAGATCGAAGAAATCAACAATGAGATACAACGCCAAATAAAACGAATCACCGGCAAGGAAGCCAAAATATCTTTGACCGCGCACGAACCAACGCTGTCTGCGGTCATTGAAATCTCAACACCGGGATACGCCGTGGATATTTATAGCAGCTCTCTTCGAACAGTATTAGGATGGCCACAAAAACGACCCGAACCTGAACCGGGCCCACCACCACCCCAAAAATCAGATTTCGAGACCGTTAAGAAAGACCCACACGACCTCGTCGGGGATTATTTATTATTTGCAGATAAATTAATATCCGGAGAAGCCTGGTTTTCAACATCACCTAGAATTCCCGTAGATATAATAGAGGCAGCTTTCACGGGCGGGGAATACCGTCAATACCAGCCAGAAGATATAGAAGCTCATTTTTTTAATCCGATCAAACAAGCACATAAACAACAGCTAGAACTCCTGCGAGTATATTTTCAAGATTATATTTCTGATTTAACAAGTTCACGCGATAAAATTATCACAGCCATAGAAAAACTAAACAAACTCGCATCCGCGATGGAAATTATAAATCAAAAAATAATTCAGAATCTACTGAATCTCAAGGGCGATTACGGAAACGAAAAAAGATCGAATTTTGCATCCCAATTTGGTATTCCCGTGGAGAAGATTTCAGAATTTACACTTCCTGGATATAACGCGCACACGCTGAGAAAATCGGTCTCTGATCTTGTCGCGAAATCTTTCGAAGATATTCTTGCCGCGTACACGCGAACAAAACCACAACCTGTTATTCTCAAGCACGACAACAGTACATCCGCCGATGGCAGACACATCTCACCCGGGATCGTTTCGATCACAGATGTTATCGCGGTCAATCTTGTATGTGACGTCATCGACGGTAGCTACAGCGCATCAGATAATACTACGGCCCAACAGGGGTTTATCCTGTACACGTTCACACCAAAAGACCCCCCTGGTTTTCTGATTGTGCAAGAACCAATCAATCCTGTCTATCTACGGTGTAATAATCCGTGGTTGTCAACGATAAATTTCAAACTTGCCGACCAACGGGGGAATTTGTTGGACCTGCGTGGCGAGACTGTCTCGGTACACTTACTAGTGAAGTCCTGAAACTCGAAGAGTTTCCACGCATTTAAAAAAAAACAGTTGTGTATAATGTGCGAATACATTCACGCACGAGTTCATATTCATGATAAGCAAATTCTTCACCACGCAATAAAAACCGCATTTGGACAGACACCGGAACAGTATTTCCCCGTTCGAATAATCGTTGACGTGTACGGCGACGAAGACTTCTTGTTGACTCGGTCACAATTGGCGCAGTTACAGCAAAATCATATGATCACAGCTTGGTGTCAACGAGAACAGATTATGAACTATTCTCATTGTTGTATTGATGCTGAAGCGCTCGAGCAAATCCTGAAAATCTGAAATTGGAAACGCTAGCGTAACTCTTCGAGTTCTCTCTGGGGAAGTCCAAGGGACTTCTCATGCAAAGCATTTCTCGTGCTAGCATCGCTCACGCAAAAAAAAAATAATACACTTTTTTTTTACCCGGGAAATGTCAAGTACGCTGTCACTTTCACACTTCTTCGGGGTCACAAATACTAGCAGGCATTTCCGCGTCCTTTATATAACCTCGCAACAGTCTCACCCTGGTGTTAATTAATTTTCGAGTCTCATACTCGTGTGACAATTCAAGACGAATCTTCTCAACTGCACGACATAGTGGAATAAATTCAGATACCTGATTGGACGTTATCGTGGCAAGTGATTTGTAAATGCGATCTTGCAAACCCTTAATGAACCTATATCTGGCAGGGAGATTGTTCTTCTTCGTTGATAGCTCATTCAAGGATTCAAAATCTGACATAATTGTTTCAGTGTCTAGTAAAATATTAAAACCACGATGTTGTAATTTTTTAATTTCAACAAGTATGGTATTTATATTTTCGTGATTCATATTATTATATATTTTCATATTTTTAAATGCGTGAAAACGCTAGCGTTTCTCAGGAAATTCTTTGCATGAGCGATGCTTTGCATTTCCAGAGAGAAACGTTAACGTTTCTGGCGATGTCAACATCGCTCATGCTTTTGTTTTTTTTTGTAAACTCGAAGAGTTCTATCTGGGTTACAACATCGGCGGAGTTATATAACAGAATGAAATCTTCTGTTTGAGCTTCTTGGAAAATGCTGTTTTGTAGATCCCATCTGCGACATGCTGTACAGCAGGTGGACAAATATCGAAATGCTTACTGGCGGCGTTTATTGACTGGAATACAATTTCTTCACCTGTAATTGTGTTCGTGGATTTGATAGCTCTTCTTGCAACTGTTTTACAACGCCCTGTGTTACCCAGTAGGCAGTTCCTGCGCTGAGTGACCACGCGAAGATTGTTTATAGAGTTATCAAGTATGTTACCGTTAATGTGATCAATGACAAAACCCTTAGGGATCACTCCAAAGAAACATTCATAGACGAAACGATGACATAAATACCTCTTTGAGCACGTGGCAGTAAATCTTAGATAACCACAATTATCAGCTCCACCAACTGGTCGTCTTCGCGTGCAGTGTCGCACCGTGCCATCTCGTGACGCTTCATAATTTGGAATAGTTGGATGTGGGACGAATTCTTGACTCATTATACTATAAGCAAAATCATTTGTCTAATTCATAATTTGCCTGAAAACTTATTTATGTAATCATACTCGGAGAGAGTGTTATCACAGTTTGGATATTTTTTATCATAATACCGTTTTAGTTCTCGATAGCGTTTTCCACCACACGCTGAACATAATTGCGTTTTTCCTCGTACTCCAACACCGCATCTGATACACGGCATCGGTCCTAAACTACCGCCGCGGACCTGTTGAGCATGTTGTCCACAGTATTCGTGTCTGCATGGTTTGCTACACGGCGCTGATGAATTTAGTTTGATCCACTTGCACTGGTTCATTATATATAATATTTTTGCCTATTTAAATACTTGTCTTAATTATAATATGGAGGAATTTGAAAGACTATCAAGAATAAAACCCGTATCAGGTTCTCGATTCGATCTTGACCGGTTAACTGCTGATCCACGACGAAGAAAGTTAAAGGAACTGCTTGGTGTTATCAAGAATGCCAAGGAAGAGTTTCGTCGTGATGGTGCCGCACACACGTGGTCTTCGTATAAAATTATCCCCGAAACTCAAGGAGTTTTTGGCGATGCTAGCATCGCTCGTGGCCGTATCATTGATGCTACCATGAACGATACAATCGCGCGTAACATAATTGGGTATCTCGACGATAGAAGATATTTCATACAGATAAAATTTATTGTTAAAGACGACGAAACGTGGATTATCAGAGACAAACTAGACCCTGTTCTTGATGCCAGGCGGGGGAAAACCGTTCTGTTAAGTAAAGACTCAAACCCGGGAGTACTTGTTGGGATTGATATACCATATTATGCCAGAGCGTATCCTGTGACCGCAGTCATTTATGGAATTTATCCGATGAAGAAACCACGCGTTGATAAACTCAAACCGATGAAGGTGTCGCCGTTGACAGAGTCAAGGATGAATTGTGTAGCTGAGCGAGTAATGGAACATTTTAAAAATGCAATGCGAGGAAACGGCCTAACACCGCTAAGACAAACTAAAATAACAGCGTGGGCGACACGAGTAGCGGATAAAGGAGCGTCAATAAATGATGTTGCTGAGCTAGAGCGATTACTAAAATTTCCTATAACGGTTTCATCGTTAACCGGTGAGGTATTGTATGCGTGTAAATATGATTCCCGTGGAGCACCAATAACTATTATCGATCATAACAGTCACGCCTGGACTGACTCGGTTAGGATATTCCCGCGAGACCGTGTTGTGAAGTATTATCCGGAATTGCAAAACGGAACCGCTAGCGGGGAGAGTGCGAGGCACTCCATGTTTGATTTTATTTATCAGATAAGTAAAACCGATCCGGTGTCTGTGTGGTTATTCAGAAGTAGCGAAGATGGAGAATATGATCAGTTTGTGAGACCCGACGGGGAAATATACAGAACAATGGCGTTACAGCACGAAATGAAAAAACTCGCAGAAAAATATCATGCGACGGACATTGATACGTTACTGACACACTGTTTTACTGTCCCCGGTGTTGCCGCACATGTAGCCCGGGAACGAAATTCATGGAGACCAACTCCGAAAAGTTTTCTTGCGGATATCCAACAGAGCTGTGTTGAATACGGACACGGCGGTTTGTGGAATACTCGATATGATCACCGCGGTATGATATCCGTCGACATGACGGCGTGTTATCCAGGAAGTTTCCTTGGGCGTGGAGAATGCAGCGAATATTTTAAACGGTTTGGCCACGTTACAAACTCGATGACAAGAGTTGCTGTAAACGGACCATTACCTGATTTTGACCTGACAGGATTTGCTTGTGTGTCGTCGTTTAAATTCGCTAAGGATTTACATCCTGTGTGTTATGTTTGGTTTGGCAGACATTTCGTTGAGAAGCGATGGGCACCGATAGTGTTATTGCGATACATGCTTGACAGTCGAATACTGTTGTCGCTGACGGTCAGCGAAGCGATTATATGTTATTGTCGTCAAACCGAAGTTTGGTTGCCAACTCCAACGCGGGTTACGTTAGAAGAAGTCATCGAAGATTGGTCACGAGAACATCCAGAAACTTCTATCGACGCTATCATCAAGAAAGCTCCTGAAGTACTTAAAAGCAAACTTGGAAATGATGAAAGCACAGCAAAAGATCTAGGACGAAGAATAATAGGGAAATTCACTCAAGGTGGAGCGTATGATCATAAACAACATCACAGTCGATTAATCATGGACAAGACTGAATTGGATCTTGTTGTCGCTGATGCAGCCGCGAACAACATGTTCTGTAACCGCGAAGATGTGTTTCTGTCAAACGGGGAAAAACTAGGGACTGTTTTTAGTTATATCGACGGAGAATCATCTCAGTACACACATTTGAGATCTTCGATGCTAGCTTATGTATCCATAAATTTGTTGTCGATGATTAATAGATTCCCTGTTATCGCAGTGAGAGTTGCAACGGATTCATTTTATATCGATAAAAAACACTCAGCGCTGTTGGATAATGTTATATCGGATGATCCATCGTGGGGCTCGTGGAGAATAAAGAATGAAATGTTACAAGGATATTGTGAATCAGCTGACGTTGAAATCAAGGATGAGTATCGCAGCGCAGAAATGTCTTCGTCGGGGACAACTTCGTTGTTGCCGCCGGTGCACGATCCTGTTACAAGACACAAAACAGTTTATCTGAACGGGCCTGGTGGTTCTGGTAAGACAACTCGGGCGATTGAATTATTTCGCGGTTCTGACTTGGTCGTGCTGACTCCCACACACAGACTTGCCAGGGAGATGAGGCAACGGGATGTTAACGCGTGCACGTATCACAGTTTTTTCAAATACAGCGGCGGCACGTGGACACCTGAACGAATGGGTACGAAATATATTCCCGAGAAAATAATCTGGGATGAGATAGACACTGTGCCGTTAGATATATTAAAACAGTTTCTGGATTGGTTGCTAAAGAAAAATACCGCAGTGGTGATGTGCGGCGATCATGGTCAACCACCCCCATTTACAGGTGAATCTCCACACGAGTGGCTGAAAACTTTTGTAGATTATTATGAGGAAATAACTAACGATCACAGATCACTCGATGAAACGCTGAAAGAGTTTAAGGCGTTGATCAGGCTACAAACCAATAAAGTCCAGTGTGAGATAATGCGTAAAATAATTCCAGAGACTTCGCTGAGCGACTTTTGGGAAACGTGGAAACCAGGTGATTTAATTGTGGCAAGTAGAAAGATAGTCAGGGACACACTTCAGCAGCGGTTATTTCAGTTACATCAGAAGAAATTTCCCATGCTGGCAGTGCCGTTGTGTTATAGACCAGCTGATACGCGATTGCAGAATATTGACGTTGATATTCCAGGGCGCCTGACTGCGTCGGGGGTGGAGAAACAGAATTTAGTATTGAATGATATTGTCACAGTTGATGTTGATGCTGTCGAACAGGCACTGAAAATGAGCAAATCCCCGTGGACGCTAGGATACGCTATGACCATCCACAGTTCGCAGGGACTAACTATTTCAGATACAACAGTTTGGATTGTTGATGATCGCATCGAGTGGTCAAATTTAGTTTATTTAGCCGTGTCAAGAGTAAGAAGGATAGCTCAGTTACAAAGAATTGTATTAGATGATGTTATCAACGACAGCATCAACAGATCAAACGCTGATGATACAATAAGAAAGAAATTAGCCGGTTACAAACAGAGCGACAAAAAAAATGGTAGAGAGTTTGATCTCGACGAAACACTCATTATACAATTACAACAACAGCAGAATAATCACTGTGCGAGTTGTAATTGTTTATTGCTGTGGCAGTATTCGAAAAACGACCCAAGACAATTTACCGTAGATAAAATAGATAGCAGTCGTGGTCATACACGTGAAAATGTGATGTTGACCTGTCTTGAGTGTAACCGACGCAGAGGTGTTGCTGCAGTTATTTAAAATGATTGAATCACTTTAGTGCGGATCACTTTAGTGCGAATCACTTCAGTGATCGGGGTGGTAATTGTGTATCCGTGGGAATCACCTGAAGTTGCTCGCGTGTGAATCCACGCTGAGGAGCAGTCGAATCTAATCTGTAGATTGCGTTTCTCCCAGTTGATCTTGTTATGCTGGATATCTTATGTGTAGTAACACTCCATGTGGGATCGGTTGCTCTTTTTTTTCCTCCTTCTAGTTCGCCTGGTTCGTATAAATACCTAACGGTGACATTACCCAGCAGTGGGAACGCTAGCGTCCCTGGCTGCGTTGAAATATGTCCACGTTCGACGCCGGGTATATATTTTTTTGTGATTGCATTTACAGGTCTCATGTTTGTTGTTCTGGTAATTTCATTATTCAGCGCGGCTATCACGTTTGGCAGTCTTGCAACCCATTCACGAGATCTCGTATCGTAAATGAATTCCCTCGCGTACTGGTATCCGAATAATCTCTCAGCGAGTGTTCTATTAAATCGCTCAACAATTGCCTGATCCCGATGAATTTCAGTATGTCCTCGTCGTATGGTAACGTTATGCTGCTTTGTCAGTGATGACACCGCGCCCTGAAATTCCTTGCCAGGATCAACTTGTAATAATCGTGGCCAGTTTAGAGGTCCTCGTTGATAAATTCGTTTAAACGCAGAGGCGACTTCGGACGCTGTTTTAGTCGCTAACGGTTCTGCTTCTTTGTATCTACTAGCAACATCAACTACTGTTAGCGCGTATTTGTATGTTTTTCTACGGACAGTATCATGAGGCAGGAATAGTATGTCAGCCTGATGAACTTCATTGGGCACACTAACATCAAAATGTGCAAAGTTGATTTGTCGAGGTGGTGGTAAGTAGATTTGCCATATTGCTTGTTTTGACAGCCAATTTTTGGCAACCTCGCGTGTTACTGATGCCGCGTTGGCGAGTTTATTAATTGCTGAGTTACCTCTCCAGTATCCGATTGGGGAATAATAAATCGCTTCCATTGTTATTAATTATCCAGCGCCTAATGCTAATTTAGATTTCATCGCTGATCTTATTAACCAATTAGCGAGTGACTCCTTAAATGATTTATTTTTTATGGCGCTTAGTGCATGAATTAATTTCACATCCGCGATATGCCTGTCTTGTAGATCTTTACTTCGATAAGCAACATCATGTATGTGACACGCTGCGTCGATAGCGTTTATCGGATACTCTCCCGGTTTTGGTTTAGACTGTTCATCAAGTCTGATATCTAGTCGGGTCCCTGGACCGCAGTAATTGTATCCTGGGAGATGCTTTTCTCCGGGATACTTTGCCCAAGGGGTACCTGGAAGTCGTCCGAGGGTGGCTGCGATGTCACCTCCGCTAAGCTTTTTTTTTGAAATCTAAATTTTTTTGTGCCACATCGCGTACACGTACCAGAAAGTGCTTGTCTGTTATTTTTTGTTGTAATGGTTGTTATGTCGTTTGTAGGGGTTCGTGCCTTACACTTCACACAATATAGATCCATAATTATTATTCCTTATATACAAATGGAAATTACAGATTTTTCTGCGACGCGAAGAAAGGAGCCAATCAAACATAATTCAGTGCTACCAAACTCTATCAGAATGATCATCATAGGACCGTCAGGATCGGGTAAAACGCAACTGCTGTTGAACATGATAATGAAGTGGATGAAGTGGGATAAGCTGTATTTGGTAGCACCATCTGTAGATGATCAGCGATGCTATAATGTTATAAAAGATTTTAATGAGAGTGCAAAAGCGCTGAGTGAAGACGGCGAGGAAGTAGTTGAATTTATCACTGATATCGAAGAAGCTCCCAGCGTTGAAGACCTTAACGGGGAAATAAATAACCTAGTAGTGTATGATGATGTGATGCTGGACAAGCAAAAAAATCCTGCAAGAATATTTTCCCGGGGTCGTCATAAAAACACCGATGTCATTTATGTTACTCAACGTTACACACAAATACCAAAAGTAATCAGGGATAACTGTAATCTTCTTGCGATATTCAATGGAGTTGATGTTCATACGCTGAGAAATATTCATCAAACCTGGTGTAGCGGCGATATGGATATTAATAAGTTTAAGAATTTCTTTAGTCGCGCTCAAAGAAACCCGCACGGATTTGTGACAATAAATTTACACGACCCGCGGACACGATACCGTATCGGACTTGATACATTATATGGTTAACATAAAAATGTTTCCTTGGAAACTCGAAGATTTCTCACAGCGGGGGGGCCGATCATGGATTTTTCAATGACGGACCCCGCGAGCGATGCTAGCATCGCCAGGGAAACTGTTTTTGTGTGTTTGGCCCTCCTGTATTTGTGAAACTGTTTTTATCTATTTATCCTACTTTTAGTTTCGGTCTGTTCGCCCTCCCTGCTGCTTCTTGACTATTAAAGGTTGACCACTTTCAAAATATTATGCAATAAAAGCAGCAGGAGGGAGCTTGTTTAGGGCTTATTGTGCCGCTCTAGAAGGTGCCATTCTGATTGTTTTCATGCTTTACATTGGGTAATTAAGAGATCTGAATATATTGTCACTGTGGACAGTTTTAATTTAAAGAAGAAAATGGGATTCACATTGAAATTGTGTTTTAAAAAAGTTGACCCTTGAATTTTTTTAGAATAAATGTAGTATGTCAACTATAGCCTGTTATTTAATCTGTTGAGTAAATGAAACATACAGTCATAGAGTTATTGTCACTTAATTTCCTTCTGTTGTCGTATTTGAGTTCTTGTCACATAATTCACTTGTGATGTAATGTTTTATCAGTCTTACCCTATACTGTATGTATCAGCTCTAACCTATAACATACACAAACATTATATTATTAACATCACCAAAGCAATGATATCTCACTGTAACTAGATGTACCATATGTACTCATTTATAAGACAAGTCTAACTGCAAACTGCACATACCCAGATTTGCTGTCACATACGGCACCAGCAGATCTGGGTCTGTTCAGTTTGTTAGGAGTAATCAATAGAACCAACAAGATAGACCCTGATCTGCATGCACCTTATGCAATGGCAGATCAGGATCTTTGTTGTTTGCAGTTTAACGTGGCTTACAATCAAGTACATATGGTAATGTGCACATATTCACTAATCTAACAGTGCTATTAATTTTCAGTGTTTTGTTTAGAGCAATGTACATGAAATCTATTGAAAACCTTTCTGTAAGGGATTCTTAGGGTACCAGATATTTTTTTCCATTATGATCAGTTTCTTCATATTGAGGCTGAAAATTAGCATGAACTTAGGTGTAATAACCCATAAATGAGGTTGTCTTTTATAAGCATGTGTCGCGATGTCCTTTTACTTGTTAATTCTCAAAGTAGTTTACAGGTTACTGCTGGTTAAAAGGTTGAAGATTTTTAGATATCATTTTACTTGTATTTTTAGGTTAAAAAAAAACAATATATATAAACTTTAGTTTCCCCATTATAGTGAAGTTAGGAGCGGGTAAGGAATTTTGCTATTCGTTCATGTGTTCATTCATGTGTGTTCATTCATTCATTGATTATGCCCTCATTGACCTACACTCATGAAAATTAATACATAGAGCCAAGTCAAGAAGAGTAACTCAACCATAACAAAACTAGTCACTGTGAACTACATTTTGTGCTTGTATTTTTACTAGTTCACTCATGACAACTCCAATATCTTAAGTCTTTTTTATCCAACACTTGAATCAAAATTGGAATGTAGATACACCATCAGAACAAAAGTAACTTGACCATAATATAAGTAGGTCACTTTGATCTATGTTTCACAGTCATGTGACCTTTTAATTTTCAGCTGTTTGTTATACCCTTCATTATTTGTGGTCCCATTTCACTAACAATCATGCAAATTCGTATTTGGATGCATATTGGGAAAATATAAAGGATTTATAAACTGACTCCTACAGAAATAGGTCAATGTAATCTAATTTTTATGCTTTAGGGACTTTAATACTTTGCAATCTGTTCATTAAGCCTTCAGTGTCTTGGAATCTATTTCACCTACGCTCATAAAAGTTGGTACATGTATGTGAATATATCTAAGGGAGAGTAACAGCCATGCCAAAACTAGAACAACATAACTAAATTTTCATGCTTGAATGACATTTGTATCTTCAGCTGTTCATTAATTATACCCTCAATGTCTTGGACCCTATTTCTCCTATATTAATGAAGATTAATATGTATAAACATCTCAACAAGAGTACCAGTCAATAGGCTATACAAAAATAAGTTACAGTAGCCTAATTTTAGTGACATTTCCACAATCTTGTTGTTACACCCTCAGTATATTGAATATTATTGCACCTATGCTTATGAAAATTGGTATGTGATATATTTCAAACAAGTGTAACTAACCCATACCAAAACTGGGTCAGTACTGCCCAGTTGTTATATTTGAATAACTTTTGTAATTGTACATAGCTGTTGTAACACCCTCAGTATGCTGGATCCTACTTCATCTACATTTATCAAAATGGGTATGTGGGTGCATCTCAGAGTAACTGATCCTACCAAATATAAACTAGGTTAATGTGACTAATTTTCATACTTTGGTGGCTTTTGTATTTTCAGCTATTTATTTATTACACCCTTAATATCTTGAATCCAGTTGCATCTACAATCATGAAAATGGGCATGTCGATTCACTTCTGAGAGGTAACTCAGATATATAAAGCTTAGGACAGTGTGACCAAAATGTATGCTTGAATGGGTCTTGTGGTATGTGGATGCATCTCAAGAAGAACAGCTCTACCATATAAAAAATAGGTCACTGTGGCCTTATTTTAATGTGTGAGCGACTTATGCATTTTTAGCTAGCAATACTATACTCTCAGTATCTTGAACCCTATTTCATCTGTACTCTTAAATATTGGTATTCATATGCATCTTGAAGAGAGGAACTAAGCTATATGAAAATGAGGTTAGTGTGATCCAGTTTGTATGCTTGAATGACTTTTGTTTTCAGCTTCCCCAATATTTTCAATGATGTTTTGCCTGTACTCATGAAAGTTGACATGTGGATGCATCTTAAGGAGAGAAACTTAACCATACCAAAAGCCAGTCACTGTGACAGTTTTTGTTTGACTGACTTTTGTATTTTGAGCTGTTCTTCCATTAAACCTTCAACTGCTTTGACACTATTTAGCTTAATGTCATTAAAATTTGTATGTGGATGCATCTTAAGTAGAGTATCTCAGCCATACCAAAAGTAGGTAACTGTGAACTAATTTTCATGCTGAGTAACATTTGTATTATTGCCGTTTGTGTCTCATATCATCTTTATCTTGAGCAGCTGTTTGATCTAAATTAATCAGACTGTATTTTACAGTGATGAAACTGCATATTGATTAATCTTAAGGATCATTATATTGCATTTACTTATACAAAGTGTCAGCATATGTCTGTGACACCTGAGTGGTGCTCCAGGATCTTTCCCTACCCCTGATAACCTATCCCATAGGTCATAGCTTGAAACTTATGAGGTCCCCACCCTATAACCATTTATATTCTTACTGGACATGAAAAGGCAAATTTATGCATACCACTGACATTGACCCCGTTCTGTCTCAGTGACTTAGTCTTTGGTTCATAACCATGTTCATACTTGATGGACATGAAAAGACATGCACATACCAAACTGATATTTGCCCCTGGGGCAGTCCTTACTCTCAAGAACCTACCCATGAGACTGAAACTTCAGTGTAGAGGTCAAATCATAATCACTTAATTCATTCTTTTTTAAGAACAGAAGACGAATACAATTGTTTGTAAAATGATTCAGGACCAAGTATGCAATTGTTGAATACTTTAAAAGTCTGCAGTTAATGCATTAGTCTTTCGTTTTCCATGATAGCATGGCATACCTTATTCTGCATGTCGTTTTTATTTACTGTATCTCACATTTCTTATTTAATATTATGTATACAGAAGTCTATTGAAGTATCTTGTTTCTACATATAAATATCTGTTTACAGTTCCTGTTATATATTATAAATAAATAAACCCATGCTCATTGCCTCATCCATCCCCATCTTTTAGAAACATTTAACAACCTTTAAGTTTCATTAGAATTTACCCAAATGAAATGACCACCTGACTTGTTACATTTACTTGGCTTATCATAGAAGTAACACTACAATCCAGCAGCTGTGTCATCTTTTCCAAACTTGACTTTTCAGATGTACCACGATTTCCATCCCATCACCCTCCCTCCCACGGCTTATCGGTAGTGTCCGCCCCAGCCCCTGTTATGCAACGCCCAGAGCTTGGTCGAAACGACGTACCTTCCCCATCTACTGGAAATCTCAGTCATGTAAGCTCCAACCAAAGCTTGCAGCCTTCAACCGACAATCAGTCCGCGTCAAGCCTAAGGTCAACAAAGTCACAACGTATTCGTGGAGCTTCGAATAACCTGAGACTGCGCCAGCTAGAAATGAGAGAAAATCATGCAGTTGTCTTTAGCTGAGACATTCAGCAGGAATTGTGTAATAATGGGATTGTCTGTAGTTGGAACATAAACAATAGTTTTGCATATCATATAGCTAGCAGGGTGAGGTGTTGAGTTGATGAAAGGTACACAGAGTGCCCTGCCAATACCAGCCCTTTCTGAAGAGGAAACTAGGATTAGATGTGCAGCTGAAGATATTCCCAAATATGGAGGGATTTATTTGAAATATTCAGATTGTAAATTTGCATTGATTGCTCTTGCTAAGAAATGACAGTGCAACATTCCAAAAAAGATGCTAGTGATGTGCAGTATTGTTAAAAAAAACCTTATGGGTATTTGACTGAGAATCTTCAGTGTCAAAATAAGTTAAGTCAGAGAATGTGAATGACAGTTAATTCCAGATCTCTTGAACTGATATTTTTTGTCCTTTGTTTAATCACTTTCATTATGTATGCCACAAAAAATAGTCTTCATGTAGAAGTGGAAATGTGTATTTATTCAGATTGTTGCAGTGGTTTAATAACAGTATTTATATAAGTAGGCATTTTGTTATTTTCATTGTACAACAGAATGTGTACAACCAGTAATTTGAAGAATTTAATAATTGATTGAAATGTGTTAAATTCTAAGTTGAATTTTAGTAAATGTATTCATTATTTTTCCTAATAGTTATTAATCTTGATTTTCATGAAGTACTACTTTTGTAGGTTTTTGTGATTTTCTTTTAAAACATAGGTATAGACTTATGTTTCAAAACCATTCCATTGTAAGAAACTGAATTGAATATTTCAGAAAGCCATTACATATTGCATAGGAATATACAATTTCATACCATTTCATGATGTCATTACAAATAATTATTACCATTTGGGTTTATTTTTACAAGGTTAATATTAGAGTTGCCTGATAAAAGAAAATTTCATTCCAAAGGGGACATGAGGTATCAGCTGACTTTCACTTGACAGATGTCAGTCAAACCATTACATGTACCAATACCTATGGACTACTGACCAACACCTATGGACCACCGACCAATAATATCACTGGCAGTTATGTAGCTAACCTGCTGAATGGAAACTTGTCAGATATTCAGGCTTTATGCTTGTCACTTAGCTATCTGCCACTATCTATCATATATTAGTCATATAATAACTTCAGTATTTTTCAACCATTTGTCATGAAAATTTCAGTACACACCTAAATTGTAACATGAATTCACATGGGTTAAGTGTCAACACAAAAATACTATGATTGTATATTATTTGCTATGGTAATCAATAGGATATTGTAAATGCCTGCTTTGGTGATAGGTCAGTTGATCCTGTTAGTCATTAATATTTTTGGTCAGCCAAATGTTTTCAGTAAATTAACATCTCAAAATCAGTATTAATGATTATTTTTACAATGAAATATACATGTTTTGCAGATGAATCATATATCTCACATAGCCAGTGAATGCCAGCGTTTGGAATGGTATGCCACAGAAATTCTAGATGCCATCTCTGGTCTGTTGTACTACTATACAAATATCAGACTCTGGCTATCAGACAATATCAGACATGTCTGAGGCAGATAATATTATCTCCTTCCCATGCCAGGCCTCTGTCATCAAGGATCTGTTTAAAAAAATGTTAAACTCAAGGTGGTTTGTTTTATCAATATCGGACCCGACCTCAAACATGAATGGTTTGTTACCAATGTCAGAGTCAAGAGATGGTCTGTCTTACTAGGGTCATACTCGAGGTGTGGTCAGTTTTCAGAGTACAAACTTCATGCTTCATACCAATACAAGACTACAGAAAACATTTAGTCTTTCCAATGTCAGAATGCTGACATGTCTATGTCAGTGTCAGTATCTAGACATTGGCTGTAATAGCAAATAGCATAATGTCAGTAATGTTAATATTAGAAAACTGACATGGTCTGTCATACTGTGCCAAAAAATCCTTTGAACAATGTCAAACTCTAGACATAGTATATCTTAACAATAATGGACAATATCAGATTCCAGTTATAGATTGTTATACTATTATTGGTTTAGACATGGTTAGTCATCAGATCGTCCAACTACAGAAATATCACTTCTATACATGACCAGTCATATATAGCGTAGAATGATTTGTGCTTTCATTGCACCTTCATGTCACAGAATAATACAGTGCAACATTTCAGTGTTAAAGCAGTGTAAAGCACTCGATTACAAACTGACTAATAATATAAATTTATAAGATCACTGTTCATACTGTTCATGCTACCCAGGCAATGGCCCATATGAACCAGGAGTATACATCATTTGATCATATTCACCAAAAGAACATGCCTTCCATCACAAAAGTTTTACTATACATATATGGACCTGCCTAATGTTATTTGTTATTAATCTTTATTTGTCGCTTTAATCATCTTAAACACATGCAATGCAGTTTTTTCTTACTTATTTTGTTTTGTTTTTCAAACCTTATGCCTGTAATAAAGTTGTTTTGTATGTAAGATATATTTATTTCTTGAAAATCCTGTAAGTTATACCACATTTTATTTGTGTTGAATAGCTTGCTTGCTTTATCAATGGTTAATTGATTGCTGTACCAGCTTGTGAAATCAAAATGTTTTCAAAGTTGATTGACTGTTACATCTTTTTATGCGATAGAAGCTGGACATGTCAAAACCATTCTTTGTACATGTAGAGTATGGAAAAATCCTTGCAAAGCAATAATAGACACATGTTCACAACTCTCAGCATTCTGTCAACCTTTTTCCAGCATGGATATTGTGTATACTCGCTTATTAGACAAGTCCAACTACAAACTGAATAGACCCAGATCTGCCATCACATAATGCACCAGTATATCTGGGTCTGTGCAGTTTGTTAGGAGTAATCAGTAAAACAGACAACACAGACACTGATCTGCAGGCAAATTATGCTACGGCAGATCAGGATCATTGTTGTTTGAAGTTTGACTTGACTTATGAGAGAGTACATATGGTAGTTTGACTGTGACTTGGACTGCTCTGGATCATATGACACGGTAACAGTGAAAAGCTTCAATACGTAGAGGATTTAACATAAGTGTTCATTTGATATGAAATGTATGAAACCAGTTGAATAATGATCAATTTCATGAGCAGTTTACAGCAAGAGGCATCTTGTATTGTTGAACTAGTATCATAATTTCATTTCATGAACACAGTTTTGATGTTCTGTGTATCAAACAGTGTTATTGACATACAATCATGCTGATGTTGCTGTGTGGCATTGCTAAGTTTATGTCGCAGGGTGACGTACAATTGTTATGATGTAATGTTATATTGATGATAACTTTGATAAAACTGTTTAATTTAACCTCATCTATAAACATAATTAATGCACACCTGTAAATATGTACATCTATATATTATATATCAGTTTTTATATATCAGTAGATGTGAAAGCTCAGCTGTGATATATTATCTGTAATCAAATAGAGTTTTACTTAATACACTTTATAAATTATTGATTATGATGAATAATCTGTGATGTAAAATTTCCTGTTATCTTCGAAGTGAATTGATTAAGAATGTGTACACAAGACACTATTGCTGCAAGACTGTCAGGTGTTATCAAAATTTTTATATTTGGTCAGAACTATAACTTTAAATTCAGAAAAGAATGGGTTTTTTTTCCTTTATATTTTTAGAGTGAGTACTTAATATCTGGCTTACAGAGCTTTATATTGAAAGTTTTTATGCATGACAGTCAACATATGAATGAAATCATGGCTGACATAAAATACTTCTTGTAAATATATCTGGTTGTATGTGGCAGTGATGGAATATTGTTTTGATATGAGTGATATTTGTTTATGTGATAATGTATGTGATTACATGAGTTGTAATTCATGTATGTGTGTGTGTGTGGTATTTATGAAGGGTTATAAAGTACATTATAAAATGGTTTATTTATTTGTTGTATCCATGCTTGCAAAGTAAAAATAAAAATAATTTACTGTAAATCAGCATACTAAATCAAAAGAAGAAAATAAGTGCAAGGCCTTACAGTATTTTTGTATTTTAAAAAAAATTATACACAAGTATGTAGAAAAGAAAAACAAAATCTGAGCTGTGAAATTTGCAGTTCTGATTATTATTCTGTTCCTAATAAAGTGGTAGATGAAACTATTTATTGATTGCAGTACCTTGTTCTGTTAAAGCCTTCTTGCATTCTTTGATTAATCATTTTGATGGAATTTGCTGTAAAATCTGCCTGATAAATGTATACATCAAAACCGTTGGTAGTTATTACAGCCCTGCTTAATAAAGTTGGCAGAGCCATATAGTAATCACTTGACTTTGTCCAACAGTCTGTCTATCTGACTGGCCATTAACAATTTTGTTTCTTCAAGACTTGGAATTTTGGGGATTTTAATCAAATTTGGCATGCAGCTTATATTGATGATATTTCAAACAAATTTGATTTCCAACCTTTTAACTTTCCCAAGGATTGTTGGACATCCAGATTTAGCATGAGTTCTCTATTGATGAGATCTTAAATGTGTTTCATTTCCAGCATACCATAACAGCTTTAACATGAGTTATGCCCCTTGATTGCTCATCTGCCCAATTTTAATTTCAGCACCCTAACATTACCAAGGTTTGTTGGATTTCAACCAAATTTGGTTAGCAACTTGATATTGATGAGAATTGGAACAGGTTTAATTTACAGCTTTAAGTAATGTTGTTTACAGAAGTTGCACCCCTTAATTGCCTGTCCTCCTGACCTTGGTTTTTGCAGCATAATTTTAAAAAGGTTTTTTGGTTTTAAAAAAAATTTGGTTTGGAATTTTATTATGATGAGACCTTGAATAATGATTTACAAAAATTCCATGGTATCGTTTACAGAAGTTACACCCCTCTAATTGCCTGTACTTCTGACTTTGTTGCTGTAGCTTTACTTCAGTGAATTTTAACCAAATTGGGTATCCAGCTCTATGCTGATGAAACCTTGAATGAGATTTATTTCTTATACTGTAGAAAAGTCTTGACTCTGATTGTTTATATTCATTTTGTTTCCACTGCATAACTTTTTAGTGTTGGATTTTAACCAGATTTAACATTGACCATTTGCATTGATGAAACCTAGAACTAGCTCAGTTGTCAGCATTTCACATCATCATTAATGAAGTACCTAGGTTGCCTATTCTTCTAACTTTTGTTTCCCAACTCAGTTCTTTTTTTAAGGCCTTCCCAAGCAGATTTCAGTGAGTCAGCCCTTTGCATTGCACCCATTGCTTGTTTACCCAGCAAATACATTCATATATTGATGTAGCAGAAATGTATACATGTAAAATTGCTTATGTTTATGTACATAACTGTTTTTGAATTTTCATAAGCTTCTGTAAAAATATTTTTGTTATGCTTTTCAGAATTTTCATATGCTTCAGTGCTACTTTACAGTTTGCTTTTTCTTCTTCTTCATCGTTGTTTGAAAGTATTTGAGCCATTTCAGAATTTCGATACTAAAAGTTTTCAAATACATTGAAAGGCTAGTAAACACTCTCTAACCAGTTCTATTGTTTCGGCTAATTATAGCATTTAAAAAAAAAACTCAAATGGCAGTGCAGATATTAGGATTACAGGTACAAAGGTTTTGTTCCTTATTAAGACATAACATCACAAGTTTAACCATATTTTTGATGATTTTATATATAACATCAGAGCTTTATCATTTAAACAAGAGGATATTAAACAATATCAACATTTTTTAACATCAATGTAAAACAAATGCACCATATTATTTTAAGATAATTTAAATATGAATATGTTTCCTCGAGTCTGCAGTTATTGCAACTTTCATGGAATAAATTGTTTTTATGGCCTTCCATATCTATGGATAGGGAAAATAGTGTTATCCATGGCCTTCTATCCAGTCACATCACGTTACAACCATCATGGATTTGCTTCCACTTGGTAACTTTCTCCAGACTTATACCCCCACATATCTATGGAGGCCATATAGTGTTGCTTACGGCCTTCTATCCAGTCACATCACATTACAACCATCATGAATTTGTTTCCACTTGCTAACTTTATCCAGATTTATGCACCCACAAATCTATGGAGAGGGCATTTAGTGTTGTCTGTGGCCTTCTGTCCAGTTGCACCACATCACAACCATCATGGATTTGTTTACACTTAATAACTTTCTAAAAAAGCTTATCATCCCTTTCATCTATGGAGAGGGCATATAGCGTTATCTCTTCCCTTCCATCTCATCACATCACTTCACATCATTTAATTTTATTCTGTGCAGCAACTTTTGCAGGACTTAATGGATTGAACCAAAATTTGGTACAAGGCTTTATTTTTGGATGTGTTGGTAAGGTCATAATAGCACTATATTTTGACAGACATTTAGAGTTTTTATACCTGTTTAACTGAAAGTTTTGCATCATATTGCTGGGATCAGACATTATATGGACACATTTATAATTTGTTTCATTCTTTAGTTATCTTGCCATGAGTGGTAGTTGTTCTCAATATTAATCATTTCAGACCAGATTTCATAATTTGACTGCGAGTGTTTAAGTTTTGTCATGTTTAGTAAAATATCTTGTTTTACCTTTGTCTTTTTCTCTGTGTAAAATTTTGCAATACATATTTTTTCACATCCACAAACCTATTTCTGAAGTAGGAAATGTTTCGTTTTTTAGTGATCATTTGTTAGATTTCTTAACCCATTTAATAAGAAATAAATGTTATTTGTTCTGTAGCAGTCTAGAGCAAAACAAAATTGTATATACTTTCATAAATTGGAATTATCATCAACACAAATAAGTCATATTGAGCTACTATAAAAACATTCAAGTTTATTGGTCATAGAAATAAAAAACAACTTTCAGAATTTTGATACCAAGTACAGGTTCTGCCACTTCCGTTTGACAATATTTTAATGGAAGTAATAGAAATATTAAAAAATGTGCATTTGCGCACAAGTGTTTACAGCAAGTTGGTTTTATTTTTTCATGCCCTGCCTTACCTATGAAGAGGTCATTTAGAGTTTCCCATGTCTGTCCACCACATCACACACAAGTAATTCATAGATTGAAATCAAATTTGGTATGAGGTTTTAAATTAAGAATTCCTAGATCAGAGTCGATTCTCACTTTTTCTAGCAATTTTTTTTAGTAATGACCCTTATTTGATTGAGAACTTTGCCTTCCAATTTTGTTTCCACTCAGTAACTTTCAAAAGGACATCACTGATTGAAATAAAATTTGGTATGGGCATTAAATTGTCCTAGGTTTTGTTTTATTTTCACCATTTTATGGCTTAATTTTATGGAGTTAAAGTCCTTGCTTTACCTGCAACTTTGTTTTTCAGTTTCTGCTCTAACATTTCTATCTGGCCCACAAAACAGTTTACAATATAAATTGCCTGGTCATGTGTGCAGATGACATGGGTGTTGCAAGAGTGGCACTCTTCTTGATATCTTGAGGATTCCTCTCACTGTTGTATGAGGTAGATTCAACAACATGCAACATCAACAGCTCACTTGTTGCTTCCATCTGTCAGATTAACTCCATTTTATCTTTAAAAGTCACATTTTTCTGTACCTTCTTTGTAATACAGCTACTGGTAGAGTTACCAGTATGCTTTAGAGAGTGCGTGGGAAATGCGAAGGCTTTTGATTGCAAAGATATTTTGTTGATGAAAATAACTATTGTGGAGATGTGATCTGATTGCTACGAATGTAGAACAAAGACTTGGGTGATACCATTCCTTGGCATCTAGCAGCATCAGAAATGCTCAGTAGAACAGAGCACATCTCTTGTAGCTGGGCAGGCATAGGTACATATGGTGATGTAAAACAAATGACAGATGACTTATTGCAAAAATAAATTTCTAAAATATTTGACGACATAAAAAGGAAACAACATCTAGTCAACATATAAAAAAGGTATACCTGTACTTCTGATGTCTCATCCGAATTCATGCAATGATGTATTCTGACTTCTAAAAACTGTAACACAAAATTTTTACATTAATGTAACAACAAGAAAAGGACATGTTTCATTGGGCTAATGATACAAATTTATCCAGGTCATAAATAGTTTATGCTTTACTGATGTTAATGGTTGTTGTAACATTAGCAGTGACTTGTATATGCGTTCGTTTTTTCAAGTCAGATGTGGGGGGTCAGGTAGAGGGAGAGGATACATTACCACACACAGATGAGGGTCAAGGTTACATGAAACATTTTAAATTGAAAGTATTTTGAATTTAGAATACTAAGAAAAAATATTGCCTCATGTTCATTTTTCATTTATTCCTACACACCCAAACAATTACTACCTTCAAAGGGCAGGTACTAACATTTTTAATATTACCTCATTTAAAAAAAAAGATGGTTAAATTGAAGATGTTTTTTGTAAATGGTAATGAAAACTAAATATGTATTGAGTCAGGTTTGTTTTTGCTTTTTACTGAAGAGTGCAAGTGTTGAGTAAATTATCATTAGGTTTTATGAGTTCAGTATGCTAATCACTAACTTTGTTGATATCATATATTTATAGTTTTGTACAGATAATAAAGTATTCATTTTGAAGAGAATACTTTTGTGAAATTAATGTCAAATGTAATAAAGGTTTTGGAGAACACTTAATCTCTTGGTCTTATTTTTTATATCAGTATTGTACTGGAAAAATAAGTTACACTTAAAATTGGCATAGTTATTAAATGTTCATTCTACTGGATATAGTTTAGAGTTTTTGTTTTCTGAACCTATCAAGAATTGTCGATCGTTTACTGTCTAGCAATGGTGACAGATGAGCACTTAGAATCATGGTATGAATTAATTTTGTGATCGCCTCTTTAGAAGTTGCTTGTAAAAGGCCTCAATGTACTGCTGCCCCTCTCAAAATGTACAATGCCTGTTCAGTGTGAAAGTCCTCAGTATACTGATTCCACTTTCATAGTACTTTTTCATTGTCAAAGGTCTCAATGTACTGCTGCCTCTCTCAAAATGTACAGTGCTTGTTCATTATGAAAGACCACCATGTACTGATGCCCCCTCAGTGTAGTGTTTGTTCATTGTGAAAGGCCTCAATGTACTGCTGCTCCTCTCAAAATGTACAATGCTTGTTCATTGTGAAAGGCCACCATGTACTGATGCCCCCTCAGTGTAAAGTGTTTGTTCATTGTGAAAGACCTCAATGTACTGCTGCCCCTCTCAAAATATACAATGCCTGTTCATTGTGAAAGTCCTCAGTATACTGATTCCACTTTCATAGTACTTTTTCATTGTCAAAGGCCTCAATGTACTGCTGCCCCTCTCAAAATGTACAATGCCTGTTCATTGTGAAAGTCCTCAGTATACTGATTCCACTTTCATAGTACTTTTTCATTGTCAAAGGCCTCAATGTACTGCTGCCCCTCTCAAAATGTACAATGCCTGTTCATTGTGAAAGTCCTCAGTATACTGATTCCACTTTCATAGTACTTTTTCATTGTCAAAGGCCTCAATGTACTGCTGCCTCTCTCAAAATGTACAGTGCTTGTTCATTATGAAAGACCACCATGTACTGATGCCCCCTCAGTGTAGTGTTTGTTCATTGTGAAAGGCCTCAATGTACTGTTGCCCCTCTCGAAATGTACAATGCTTGTTCATTGTGAAAGGCCACCATGTACTGATGCCCCCTTAGTGTACAGTGTTTGTTCATTGTGAAAGACCTCAATGTACTGCTGCCCCTCTCAAAATATACAATGCCTGTTCATTGTAAAAGTCCTCAGTATACTCATTCCACTTTCATAATACTTTTTCATTGTGAAAGACCTCAATATACTTATGCCCCTCTCAAAATGTACAGTGCTTGTTCATTGTGAAAGGCCTCAATATACTGCTGCCCCTCTCAAAATGTAGTGCTTGTTCATTGTGAAAGACCTCAATATACTTATGTCCCTCTCAAAATGTACAGTGCTTGTTCATTGTGAAAGGCCTCAATATACTGCTGCCCCTCTCAAAATGTAGTGCTTGTTCACTGTGAAAGGCCTCAATGTACTGATGCCCCTCTAAAAATGTACAGTGCTTGTTCATTGTCAAAGGCCTCAATATACTGCTGCCCCTCAAAATGTAGTGCTTTGTTCATTGTGAAAGGCCTCAATGTACTGCCGCCCCTCTCAAAATGTACAGTGCTTGTTCATTGTGAAAGGCCTCAATGTACTGATGCCCCTCTCAAAGTGTACAGTGCTTGTTCATTGTAAAAGTCCTCACTATTACAAAGTGGACCAAAACATCTTCCCATGTATTCCATTGAGATTCAGGATGGGAGAAGGTAGGCGGTGATCAGTTTATAGATCACACATAGGTGGTGCTCTACAGTTTCATATTTTGCATAGGGTTAGAATTTTAAAGAAAAAGAATTTCCCTGAGCTTCCTCACTAGTTAAACTGGCTATTTAAAAAAAAAATCCTTTATTGTATGATGGATGGGTGTAATATGGATTATAGAGTATACAGTTTGGCCTTACTCCAGATGTGCACCTTTAATAACACTGCTAGCTCCACTTGGTCATTTTCACTTCCTGAAAGAGACAATTAGTCTTTTGTATGTTTCAAATATTTTGTAATTCATTCATTGCACTTTCAGAAGCTGGCATTGTCTAGTCTAGTCTGGCAAAATTATTTTTCCATACTTTAACAGCTGCTAAGGATAGTGTACTTTAGACTAATTCAGGCTGATTTTTTAGCACAAGGGAGCAGTCATTTTAGCATTGTCCTTAGATCATGTATAATTTCCAAAAGTACAATATCCAAAGAAATGTCAGCCACATTACATCCAAGTAGCATAGAGGTATTCCAACATTCTCTCCACTATGCATGTTTTAAATGCAAAGAACTTCACTTTACATAATGTCACTCTCTCAAAAGTACACAATAACTGGTGAGTACCCCCAAAGATATTAGATGCAACGTTGATCCCACAGTCACAATATTATGAATCAATTCATGGGTATCCAAGTGTAGAACAGAGAAGGCATTTGCATAGAACTTGCTTAGATGTTTGGAACTTGTAACTGACAATGTAAGCAGTCCTAAAATATTAGTAACATGTCAGACTGTTGAAGCAATTGAAAGTAGATTCTTCTGTAGTTAATGACCACCTGATGTTGGAACTGTATACCTGGCAGGTTTAGTAAGGAAAGAGGACAACAGAACCCTGATGAGAGTGGGCGGAAAACTTTTTCAGTCCAAGACTGAAAAGCAGAGTTTCATTCATCATAGTAAGATCTAATAATGATGAGGGAACTTGATGGCCAGTTTTCATCAGTTCTGGATTAAGTAATGAAGCCAATGTCTCTTGTGTGACCTGCAAATTAGTTCAAGAAAATTTTGGAGGATGGCGGCTCACTACACATTATGAATTAAGTCCATTTACTTCCAAGGTATTGCTAAATATGGGCTCCCTTTAAGTGGAAGAAGCTTGAGGGTGAGTGAGGAGACACATCTAAGGAAATAAGGCACTAAGATGTACATCATATCCCAGAAGTGACTAGAGGTACTATGGCAGTTAAATTGATCCATGAGAGTGCCTATATAAACTGGACATTGTCCACAGGAAGTGCCTAGCAAAACTTTGCAGGTTAGAATGATCCATGAAAGTGCCTGTATAGGCTGTGTGTCATCCACAGGAAGTCCTTTGCAGCATCATGTGGGTTAGTCTGCTGTATAACTGGTCCAACGAAGTATGTTCTTGGGTACTGCAACACTAAACTAGGCATTATATGCAGGAAATGCCTAGCAGCAATGTGCAAGTTATGGAACTGGAAAAGTTCATTTTCTGGTCGTTGATACTGTAAGATCAATTGATGGTGTGGCCATTTGTGATCCGTGTTATATGGCCAAGCCCAGTCATGAAAGAACATGGCCATCTTGACTGGCATGACGTTGTTCAGTTCTAGAGGTTGAGACAGGGTATGGGATATTGATTCTGATATGTGTAACTGTTAACTAAAGCTGTTGTTGCTCTCTGTCTCATTCCCCAGTAATTGGTATGGTTTTGAACCCTTGCAAACAACCCAATGCTTTTGTTCCTCATGCAATGCTTCTGTGCCTTCCTCTTAGTGCCCAATGAATTTCTGAAAGTTTTACTGCTGTCCATAATTTACATGTCAGATATGCCGAGTGGTTGTCAGATCAGTCTCGTGCCGAGTTATCCACTATGATAAATACCTGTAGGGGGTGCACGTGGCCTGTACAGGTAGAGAAATAGAGCATCGCTATTAATATTTACAATGTGGGAGGGTGCACGTGGCCTGTAGAGGTAGAGAACTAGAGCAACACTATTAATATTTACAAAGTGGTCTCTCAGTAATCAATTCTCCTAACAAGTAACCTGTGATACGGTCAATTTTGACTGCCTATGCAGGTAAAAGCACCAAAGCATAGCTTATAGCACTTACATTTATGAACTGGACGCTACTGAGTGTGTGTGATTTGGATTTTTAACGTAGCTTTAACAATTTTTCTGTCATATCGCTATGATGCCTGCAGTGTGGCAGTTTATAGTGGCGTCTAACACTAGGGCATTATGCCGTAGACATGTAGCATCATGTCCCACCCAGTCACATTATCCCGACAACAGGCCGACCAGTCCTAACACTAACCTCTTAATGCTGAATGCCAAGCGAGGCAGCTGTTAGTAATATTTTTGTAAGTCTTTGGTATGACTTGGCCAGGGATCGAACCCACAACTTCTTGCATCTGAGATGGACACTCTAACCACTAGGCCACTGGAGTGGTTCGCTACCGAGTAAACCATGTATAAAAAACTTACCTGTATTTATCTATGGTGAAAGCTATACAGTAATATAAACGAGTTTTCTTTATTACACACAAAACCTGCACATAAAAAAGGAACTGAAGCATGTATTGGTTGTTACAAAGTAGTACAGTATCTATTAAGAGACTGTTTCATGTAGTAAAGTCCCAATAACTTTCCAAACAGGTAATAAAGCGTCATATATACAACTTTGTATGTATCCTGTCTCAGCAGAAATTATACAGCAATACTAAACGAGTTTTCTATATCATGCACCAGACATGCATGTGTTAATACAGTCACAGCAATGTAAGGGGATACCATTACGACTCGTGGAGGTATGTACCAAAGGTGCCTAAGAGTGAAGACTGCAAAGTGATAAAATAAAAGTTAGGAAACATTGTCATCTCTAACAGGACGAACAGAGAAGTTGGCAATAAGAACTTCCCTTCAAAGATGAAACTCTTCTAACTTGTTTTGATACATAAAACTTCCAAACTGCTTCTAGGGAATTGGTACCAATCTGATATCAAGGGGAGATCACAAACTGCCACCTAGGTAGTCAGATAACTTTTAGCCTTTTAGTTAAAGGCTTTAACCTTGGAGAGATGGATTTGTAAGGTAACCATAGTTCTCCTGAGGTATTATGATTGGGTAACATATGTGAAATAGAAAGGACAACAGCAAAAAGAAAATGGTACCATTCCTGTTTAAAGCAAGTTTCTGCTGGAGAAACATTTGAAGATGGAATCCACAGCTTTTGTCGTGAATGCTATAAGATCTGACAATGGGGGGGGGGAGGGCTCTTTGATCTTCAGGATGTGTACCTTTACATTATTATCTTCCTCATCACATCCCACATAAGGTCACTTGGGATCCCAAACATCAAGTGGCCATTTAGAGTACCTCTGATTAACTGTCTTGTTGTTGGTCCATAGTGAACAAACTGGTTCTTATGCACAACCTAGAAAATCTAGAACTTACTCCATCTTATGATTTCATCTATACGGGGATACATTTTTCTCATGAACAGAGGATTATTCCATGTCCCAATGGATCAAGAACTTGCAAAGCAATGGAACAGTGCAAATGTCTGCAAATAAGGACTCTTCTCTTTCTACTTCCTATCAAACCATTTGGTGCAAACAGTGTTAAATTGCAACTATCGTATAAAGCACATGTTGCAGATCTGATTTCCTATGTTGGCAGATGTAGTGAATCAAATCTGGGAATTTCATTTCAGAATGTAAAAAGTGTGAGCAGTGAACTTGTTCGATGATTTAGACACGAGTGAAATATTCAGCATGTTGTTATCATGTATTATTCTATTAATGATACACATTATAAGAAACATTAATTCACATCTCACCTTCATAATGAAGAACAGATTGAAAATTGAATAGCCATCTATACTTGCAGTTAAGTCCATCTGAAAACCATTAGAAATAGACCTTCAATGTCACCTTATGAAACTTTTCAGACTGCACAAATTTTTTATTCAATAATTACTCCAGCTGAAAAGTTCTGTTCAAGTGGGAGCAGACATATGCTTCAAACAAGAGTGTCAGTCAGTCAGTCAGTGAGCAAGCGAGTCAATCAGTCAACCAGTCAGTGGGTGAGTCAGTGAGTGATTTGGATTTTTAACATAGCTTTAACAAAATTTCAGTCATATTGCTAAGATGTCTGCAGTGTTGCAATTAAGAGTGACGTCTAGCAATAAGGCATTATGCTGCAGACATGTAGCATCATGTCCCAGCCAGTCGCATTATTCTGACACCAGACCAACAAGTCCTAACACTAACCTCTTAATGCTGAGCGCCTATTGAGGCAGATGTTAGTACCATTTTTATAGGTCTTTGGTATGACTCGGCTGGTTCGAACCTGTGACCTCCCACATTTGAGGCAAACGCTCTAACCACTAGGACACCATTGCAGTCAGACAAAAGTATGAATTTGAATACAAAGTCTCTGGATCTCCCAGGCATAAGGCTATGTTATCAGGGAGATGGAAAAACAAAGAAGCATCATTACACCCACTGTTTTGGGTCCACATCATTACACCCACTGTTTTGGGTCCACATCATTACACCCTCTGTTTTGGGTCCAAGGTCTTCACATCCTAAACACAGTTACTGAGAACAGATTTCTGCAATGAGGTTTTTAAAAATTGATCCATTAATCTTAATTCCTCATATTCCAAACAAACAAGGTGGCAAATTCTGCCGAGTGCTTTAAGTAATGGCCATACATGAGGGATATATCATTTGTAAAACTAATTGATAAGATTTGATGCAAAAGGTCTGTTATATTTGGTAACATTCTGCTCAGCAGCTTTGAGAAGGCATGCAAAAATGTATCTATCTTCAGTAGCAGTGGTCATTTAAGCATTTCAACAAACATGAAAGGTCAAAGTGCAAAAATGGTCTCTATCTTATTTGGTCCAATCCAGTTCAATGGGTTTGAGAAGCCACGTAAAAGTCATTCTAATTTCCATAAGCACATTTGATGAAGACAGAACTCTTAAACAAAGGTATTGGTACTGGAATGCTCCTGTTAACTTCTGTTGAAACTCATCAAGCAAATTTTGAAAAGCACCAATATAGCAAATGAAAATGCAAAACAAATGAAAGACCACACCATAAACTAAAAGTAGAATGTAATCATCAGGTTAAATATTAGGTACCATGGCTGTACATGAAACAGCTTAAGAAATCTGGAACTAAATGTTGATATTCAAATTTGATGCCTACTTACATAATAATAAACAATAGCAACAACAATGCCATTAGAACAGTGATATCTATGTATTGTGCACTGCAAGTGTGACAAAAAAACAAAACTAGCGTAGGAGTAGAATTTTTTTAATATATGTATATATAATATGTAGAAAACCTTAGCCAAACCAAAATAGTCACTCAAAATATGAACTTGGTAACACAATCTACTTGACATTGATAATGCATGTACAGTGTCTATAGGTAGCCTGTTATTCTTATGTACAGTATACTGTCACTAATGTGTACAGTTAAGTATACAATGCTGAGCTTTTTGTGAGAATTAAATGTACAGATATGTATTTTATGCTTACTAAAAGTCAATGTTGTCTGAGTTAAATAAATGGGTGGTACATGCATCCTGCCCTCCTTAAAGTGTATCCTGCTGCCCTAAGAATTCACAGTGTTGACATGATAATAAAATTGCCCTTTATAAGTTCAGCCACAAACTCTGAAGCTAATGTTCTTTAAACACATGTGTATTTTATTGAAATCAATTCATTTCACAACCCACAATACATTTCTATTTTAAAAATTGATTGAATTTATTATATGGTTAAACTGCAATTACTGCGTAACAACCAAGATATTATGCCCTTGAAAGTGTATTGTTCTGCATAAAATGCCTCCATAGGGAAGGTGCACCCTGCTGTATTGGATGGTCAAGAGACAACAATGGAAGAATGCAATACATATTTTACAAAAATAAAGAAAATACTGTTCCTTTCCAGAGATTTTCACAGGAGAATGAAGAACTGAGAGATTTTTGTATGATTCGAATATATGTCCAATAAAGATACTGATGCCCATAATTAAGCCTTATTAAAGTGGAAAGGTTTCCATGGAACAAGATGTTTCTCAATTTCTGGAGTTAATATTTGTCATAAAAACTGTAGTATTGGCTTCCATAAATACTTAACACCGAGCTGATGCTGATGGGCAACTGCTGTTTTGCATAATTCTTTGAAAAAGGGGAGGCAGTAAGAAAAGAATTTCATAATTGAAACAAACTCAATCATTCATATTTCACATGGATATTTGTGGGTATGATCTACAAAACCAATTTGATCTGCGCATTTTCATTTTAAATGCCATTTATAATGAAGCAATAACATTAAATTTGTGCCTGTGTTCATTTTAACGTGATTGCGGGAGCCATGTGACTTCAAGCAGCTTACATTTACATGTATTCGTTTGTTTGAGAATTATGGATAAATAATCATCACATGAAAACTTAAGAGATATAATCTGCCAAAGGACTTCCTTCATTTACAAGTAGCATATGGGAAATTACTTTCAATGTATGCCAATTTTCAATTTACACCATAACCTCAGGAGCACATCAGTGGTGTAAATGAATCATTAACTGTAATGATCTTGGAGTAACTGGTTCCATACAGCAACTTGTGAAGACCCTCCAGCTTGACAAACATATGCCTGGTCATGGGCATGTTTTAATATTCCAAATTATTAGTTTGTGAGGAGTGAGAGAAATAAACATTTGTATATTATTTTCCTCTTTTCTATGGCTACCCACCCTTTCATCAAAATCTGCCAGGCACAAATAAGCATTCATGAGTATATGCCCACAACATAAAAATTTGTCAGGCTATACAGGTAAATAAGGTGTAATGTACAACTACTGCTTCCTAGCACTTATTTCATTTTACCTACAATATAGATGCCTTTTTTATATCATATACATCATATAAAAGAAATCTTTAAGTCAATACAAAATAAAAGTAATATCAAATAAAAAGTGCAAGTGCCTTAAATATAGAGTAATTATTCAAATTGCCATATGCAACGCATGTCATGGATACACAAGCTTGTAGATCATTTAAATCATTAACACACCATTATATGCTAAGTTCTGTTTTATAAGTACAGAATAAAAGACAAAGATAACAAAAACTTTGAGATCATGTAAAACCAAAAGCAACTGAACTGGAAAAAGTGAAGAGAAACTCTTTTAAGTAAATGTTTAATATTAGTGAACAAAAGAAAAACAATCAATTTAATCATGTTTAAAGATGCTATGTATAGAACATATCAAAAACCACCATTAAGGATGTGTAAATTTTGAAGATAAAAAGCATCCCTTATATCTATAAGTCACAAATGACAGAATTGTTCATGACAAAAAAAATTACAATGTAGAAAAAATAAAAAGTTTGTAAAATTAAAATATAAAACAACTATTGCATAAACATGTGGGCTTTATAAAGACTTTCTGGAAAACTACTATCATGATATGTTTGCTAACAACCAGTTGGTAAGTAGCAAGCGAATAATGCACGTATTAATACTGCACACACAGAATGGGATTTCGTTCACAAAATAATACAAAAATATAGTACATACACTCAATAATAGTTCTAATAAGAATTATACCCAGATGCTTGTAGGGAATACAAGTGAGAACAATGCTCACAGTGGGAACTATTTTAAAGACATATGCATAAGGTAATTAAAAAGTATAAAATAAAATGAATGAAAATGACACAATTTCAATGGTAGTGAGGACAGAGACCATTTACTTTTGCAGACCAATATAAACATGATGAATGATAATTATGTAAAAAAGATACTGAATAAGTGCCATGGCAAAGGATTGTTTAAATCCCTAACTAAAAATATGGAATGATGATCAGATCTACAAGCGGAAATAAATATTAGATAAGGCTGGATAAACTGAAGAAAAAAATAAACAGTGACCATTATCAAATTTCACACCAGCATGCGTGGAGGAAATCAGAAAACATTTCAAGCATAGACAAGTTTATGGGAGTTGGATAATCATTAACAACCACAGGGAAAAAGGTCATGATCCTGCAAAAATGGCTCAGTAAGCATTTTGATATTCGGCTGGACTATAAGGACAATGCCTCAAAGATAATGGTTATCCAAAAATCATATTCGGTATGAGAGAAAAGTGAGTGTTAGTACATCTCTTGGTATATTTTGTCATGATATATGCAGAGAGATAGAGAAGAGAGGAAGGAAAGAATAAGCTTAAGTGGAAAGTTAATGATGTGTCAGGACATTTCTATGAAAATGAACATTTTAGTGTAGTAACTTCTTTTAGGTGAACTGGAATTGTTTCCACCTGCAGTGTTTATATAAACAGTTATCATCTACCATATCTTATTCTGGTGATTATTTTATACCAGAGGTCTTGTCCCCCACCCCTCAACCCCAATGATCTTCCAGATGAGCCAGAATCACCAGCCATATATCTATCAATAACAGTCAATTACTGTAAAGAAAAAAAAGCAACCAAAAAAAAATGTAAGAGGAAACATCTTTAAAAGAAAATTCTCACACCCTGAAAAAGTAATGCACCCAAAATTGGTCACATGATTATGCTGTATAAGAATTACAACTAATAATGGCATTATAACATGTGTACATCAAAGTTTTCAATTCTGAGTTAAATTTGTTATACAATACTGACGGAAGGTTTATCTAAGAATAAAAAAGATGTTATGGCAACGAAAGTTAATAAATGCACTGCTGAAGGATGGAAAATAGGATATTTTTTAATGTATGTTTCATTTTCGCTTGCTATATGCTGTGAATTTTAGTATCTTAAACTGAAATCATAAATCCAATCCATCACATTTTCAAGTTTCTCATCTAATGCAATTTGTGTGAAAAAATCTCAGTCACATAATGTTATTTCAACAAGATTAAACATGAACATACCATGAGAAAAGAATCCTCAAGTTCTTATTAGTTTTTACATATATGTTGAGTGTATCATATAACGTCAACATTTTTTGTTTAACTTAAAAACTTTACTGCAGCAGGAATCATAAGCAACATAATCTTATCAATTTCTGCACAAAAGAGAATTTAACAAAGCATGTAGAATAATATTTAAGGAAAAAAGTCAAAAACTGATAAAAGCTACAGAGAAGGGATCAAAGAAAATATCAGAATTATAGTTAAATTATACTGAAAAACACCTAATATCTAAACATATTAGTGTTAGAAAATAGGTATTTATTTGTAACATGGTTTAAACAGTTTTATAAATGAAGTCACAGATTCCACCCCACCACACCCATCCCCAAAGTGAAAATTATTACAAAATCTTGATATTATAGAATCTGTTTGTATAGTTCAATAAAAATAACCAGGACTCAATTTTAGCTGCTAATGTTTTGGAATGTGGGAGAATACATGTGACCTGAAACAAATGTGATGGAATATACTTAAAAAATAAATCTGAAAAGATGACAGGCAAACTGCTTCCAAAAGAGGAAAAAAAATTCAGCCTCTTATACATTGTTAACTCTTCCACATCTGAAATCTCATTGACAACATATAAATCTAAATGTGTATGCTGTCATTTAATTAAAAAGATGAGACAGTGTGGCAAAAACAAGTAAAGCAAGAGACACCACTAAAGAAAGCATAATTAATGTACCATATTTACCAGCTTTATAATTATGGTCAAGCTGAAAACAATACAGACCCTATTCTGCCGTTGCATCATATTCCAACAAATCAGAGTCAATACTCTATTTTCTACTTATTATGCATAGCAAACTGCATAGACCCAGATCTGCCAGTGCATTATGTAATGGCAGATCTGGATCTTTGCAGTTTTCAGTTTGATCCAACTTACATACAGGTATTTATGGTAATTGATGGAATACCAATACAACCATGTCTGCACCTTAGCAAAGTAGCAAAGTCTTTTCTGTAAAACCAAAGTTTTTCTGTTAATCATTTTTTCACTCTAGGAACACTGCCAATTTCAAACAAATTGGATATATATAAAAAAACAATCAAACAACATATCTGGTTACACAGTATGAACTGTCTAAGTGTGTGATCATTAGGGCACCAGATATTATCCTAGTCAAATCAGCAAACAACAGGTGTCATTACTTGATTGATCACAAAGTGCACAGGACAAGGTTGGCTAGTGGTTCACTGGAATTTCAAATAAACAAATGACTGACAGATGGAGGAAGAGGTAGGCAGATGTAGTAAAGGGATTCTTCAATTCAATTAAAAGGTCTCTGTCCATAAATGAGATTGTTTTAAGTGAAACACTGTCTTAATATCATGTATCAGCAGATTAAACAAAACTGGAAGAATAATAAAAACATATTTTAAAGCAACATATGATACTGTCTACACTTCATTTATGATCCAGTAACAAATATACAGCCCAAAAGTCATACATTTTGTACACTGTAACCAAAAATGGAAATATTCCATTCAATAAAAAAAATGTATGCCTTATTATGGCATAATTCTATGCCATCTCATGTGGCATAATCCTAACATTTTTGTATGATGTTTTGGATATGATCAGTAAAGCTGTTTCAGTGGGATTAGCTAAATGACAATTACTGACAAGTTATCCATCCAGACAAATCTAAAGTACTTTTTTTGTCCATGTTTCAAAATGACATCTTTCACATGCTCACACAACTGTGATTTTCTTACAGGTAAACACTGGAACTCATGCACTGATCTGAATACAGGAATGACTTAAATCTATGAAGAAGCTAACATGTACAATGATCATCTTTGACTAAAATGCTGACAATCAAAATGCACATTTTAAAGTGCAAAAAGTAAATGCACACAAAAATTAAAAATAGTAAATACATTCAGACAAAAACAAGAATATATTTAAGTACATAAAACACACCATAAAGTCTAAATAAAAGCAAGGCAGAATTTTCCGCATGTGAAGTTAATCAAACAATACAGTTTAATTGTAACAAGCCAGCAACCTGGAAGAAAATGCAACTTGTTGCTAAAACTTCACCTTCAATTTGCAGTAAAGTGACGTTCATTTGTCATGTATTTGCCAGTTACCAGGTAAGATACAATATAGTTCCAATCACCTCTCGGATTAATTGTAACATGCCAGCAACTAGAAAGGAAAAGTAGTTTTGGGGTGTAAAACTTCTCCTGCAATTAGCAGTAAAGTGATATTCATTTTGCTATGTATTTGCTAACTATCAGGTAAGAATATTTGCATCATCAAGTTTAGCAAATCATAGTATTGGTTTTGCAATTTGAATGTGTAAGTAATAGCAACAAAGGTCCGCTTGAACCTTAATTATACATGGCCATCACAAATTATCTATCAATGTGTTTACCCATGAACATGAATCTCCTCACCAACATGAGCACATTTCAACTAGCCAACAATATACACAAGTCACTCAAGCATGCAGATTAGTTCATAGTGAAAAGATTTGGTGTGAATGAGTTACTTTCGTAAAAATGTATCTACATTCCATTTTTCATATGTATAGGTTTAAAAAAAAAGAAGACATGGTGGGTGTAATTGATGAAATGCTCACCATTCAAATGTACAAATTAAGTTGCAATTTCCTAGTTTTGATACAGCTAAGATACATCCATATACCAATTCTTCTTCAGTGCAAGTGAAATAAGGTGTGAGATACTAGTGGGGTAATGAATGAATGAACAAATAAACAGCCAAAAGACTATATCCCTTCCCAACACAAAACTGATCACTGTTGCATTAAATAATCAATGACTTTGAAATTATAAACATCAGTACTGACATTTTATTTCTTCTAAATCAACTTCAGAAAGATTGTATGCAACTTAAGGCATAAAGACAGTTTGTTGATACTGCAGAGGAATAAAGTCAGAGCAAACAAAATGTTACTTTATGTTTAGACATGTTTCATGTCATTCAAGTTACACTGATAAACCAGCCTAGCGGCCTTCAACACTAGACCTGATCACATATCAAGTTATTATATGGCATGAGACTACGATAAAATATCCCATAATAATCTGATTTTTTATAGTCACAAACTTTACAAAGAAGAAAGTATTCTCTATCTAGTGTAAAATACATGCAGAAATAATTTTATACCACAGCAGCAGCTACAAGCACTAAAACTACTACTACTCTGACTACTACTACTATTATTAAAAACTATATTGTATTACATTGGTCTAATCATCAATATATATCAAGTATCCCTGATGGTCTTGCACTTCTTTCTGTTCTGACCTGAAAGAAAAGTTATTTCTCACCCAATCTGAAGCCTAGGATTGTCCCTGCAAAGGTTCCAAATAAATTAATGTCTTGCTGTCTTGCCCTCTGCCACTGCAGTTACATATCCCAAGTGTTTATTACTTGCAAAAACTTTAACAATGAAGTGTGAAACCAGATGATGCATCTGACACCATTTCTGCTGCTGTTGCCACTGAAGAAGTTAGGTCTCTATCGGCTAAATGAAGGCTCATCAAGAAAGAAAAACTTCTTCTTCCTAAACAAAAACATGAGAGATCCCTATGGTAACACCTAATAACATGGTACAACATTAACAATCTGCCCAAGTGGGCCTGATCCTGCTCATCTGGATAGCTTGCAAAATTCACATACATATTGAAATTGCTAAGGGGAAAGAAAAACTTGGAACACATACCATATTTACTCACTTATAAGTCAAGTCTAACTGCAAACAAAGATCCTAATCTGCCATAGCATAAAGCACCTGCAGATCAGGTTCTATGTTGTTTGTGCGACTGATTACTCCTAACAAACTGCACAGACCCAGATGATGTGATGGCAGATCTGGGTCTGTGCAGTTTACAGCTGGGCTCGTCTTATAAGCAAGTATATTCAGTAGTTGCTACATGGTAACGACAATGTTCTTCTTTCCTAGACCATATATAAAGGGTCACTTTCCTGGTATAAAAAGGCCATATCACATATATGATCAGCATTGTTCCCCTGAACTTTATCAGATCGCTCCCTGCTCCCAGGCACTTGGCTCTAATTCATAAACTGTTCATAGCTCCACCATTAATGTATTTACCCACTTGTCATTACAAGGTATCCTGGTTTTTGCAAAATTCAGTCAAATTCTGTTGAGCAGTTTTTGAAAGGTTTTTCTACTTTTAATAACTGCCATTTTATAATGGTGAACTAGCATCATTTAAACAATATGAAAGAGTTTCATGCCAAGATGCTTTCTTTTAAATTTTGTCAAATCTACTGAAGAGTTTTTGTAAAGAAGTCATATTAATGTATCTCTATTTTAGAAATGGTGGCCACATTTAACGGTAGATTGGCATCATTTAGACAAATCTAAAAAAGATCTTCATGCCAAGATGATGTCAGTCAAATTGGGTAAAATTCTGTCAAGTTGTTTAATGGTTGCTTAATGGTTTTTCTATCTGTATTAATGGCAGCTATATTTTATGGTGGCTCTGCATCTTTGCAACAAATAAGAAACACTTCATGCCAAAATGCTGTCAAAGTTTGTCAAATTCTGTTGAACAGTTTTTAAGAAATCATTGAAAGGATTTTCAATTGTTAGTAATTTGGCGATATTTGCTAACAGATTGGCATTATCTGTGTAAATTGTAAGTTCTTCAAGCCAGCCTGCTTTTTTTAAATTTAGTAAAATTCTGCAGAGTGGTTTTTCAGAAGTTGTACACAGAAACATGTCTGATCCAAAATGGAAGAAGGATCATTATTTAAACTCACTTGGTCTCCTGGCCAGGAAAGCTAAAAATATGATACAATATGTTGGATGTTAATCTAATGCTTCAAATACTGTAGCTATTCTAACAGAATCCCTCTTCTAATAAACGCACCCCTTTTTTACCACAAAGAAAGACATCCTACCTTACTGAGGCTTATAGATCCATACATATCCATTAAGGTATGCCCAAATAATTAAAACAGTAAACAAGTAATCCAACAATTGCTAGAGAAATCAAAACAAATTAATTTACAAATGTTTTCAATCAAACAGCAATGTACAGTATTCAGTGACCCCTTTGGAGATTGTATCGCCCCCAGGGCATCTATAAGAATAATTGCAGTATGCAGGTTAAATAAAATAATTCTTCTTGGCCAAAAAAGGGATAAAATAACTATTAGCATTTATTAATAAAGCAGAAAACTGTATTTTGATTCAGAAGAAGAAAAAAAACTAAATTCAAATATATATGATTAATTTCTGCCCAAAAATTGCATCAATATGGTTAATAAAACAAAATGTGAAGCATCAACCTCCTTTTCCCTAATGCCAATATATTTTTAGTGACAAAACAATATTTTGTGCCAAAAAAGAAAACTTCAAGAAAATTAATTTGTATAATATAGTTTCTCCAAGACTTCTTCCCTAATCATGTTAATGTTAGAAAAATATACTCTTAAATCCAGCCCTTACAAAAATACAAAAATTCATCTTTCCCATCTATATGTGATGTAGACAAAAGGGAAGAAACTTTTTTTTACACATCACCTCCACTAACTTCACTTCGCAGCTACCCATCAACTAGATGTTTACCAGTTTAAACTCGGTGATGCATTTGCAGGAAGATGTTGGAGGATTTAATAGCAATGTGATCGAATAAGTATTCTCTGAAAAAAGTAATTTACTAAAACATTTACATTCTCTAATGATTACATTTCCCGATCACATTAACATTATAAGAATAGGTAACATGAAGAATATCCATTCAACAGATATGCCATGAACAGCTGGCATGTTGGTTGAATGGTGGTCATATGATGGTCATTGATGGACACCTGGAAATAATGAAGATATCCTTGGATTTCAAGAAGCCAAAGTATGATATTAATTGTACTGGGCAAAAGCTTAAATTGGTATACACTAATGGGCTGTCACCCAGTGGTGTCAAGGGGAGGTAAGGGGAATGAGTTTCTTCCCTTTGTGTACATGGTCTACACACAGGAAAGATGAGAGGGCTAGACTGCCACCTATATATCACTGGAATATTTCACACCACAAAGAGGAACATTTTGCCTAGATTACCCAAGAAAAGCCAACAGAAAACTTTAAATAGGACACTCAAGGCCTAGTCTGTTTAGGAATTGAGCTGATGTATGTATGGGTTAATAAAAACATATTAATAGTCTTCATGTATGCATAAAAATGCCCATATTCCAATTAAAAGATGCCAGTATAAACCATATCTATTACAACTTTGACCAACCCTCCTTGTTTATAGGGTTGGGTTATGTCGGGTAGGGTCAAAAGGTCTCAATGATGACAACTAAATCTGCTTTGTTTGAAACAAAAAACATACAATCTCTCTAACCTACCCAAAAAGATTAGGACCCCTTTTCTAAAATCTGTCTGATCATAAACAATAAAATTAGACTGATAGCCCCTAAATCAGTTATCTACTTCGCTGTTTTAATTTATTAATGTCAATTACTTTCAGCTTGAACGGAAAGAAAATGATTTTGCAAAATTCCTAAGACTTTTAATAGTCTTACTTTACTGTCATGATTGCACATAATGTAGTACTAATTTACACATTCATCAGCTAGACGACATGCCTTGACCTGTGAAATTACGACACTTGTGCATGAAATGTGTGTCAATGAGACAGAGCTGCATGCAAAAAGGTGAATCAAAATGATAAAAGGAATGTTTTTTTGACATTTTGTTAAAAAAGACACGAAAGAAACTACAAATAGATGACCTTTTGTATTGTGTACAAGGAGTTAAAAATGAAACAAGGTCTGCTGAACATGCATCCATGGGAAAATAGATTTGTATGTCATCACTTCTATTTTGAAATAATACCTTGAAAAAATAGTTACATGTACATAAATATTAGCCCTAGAAAAGTAAAATATCTATCTTGTAATGAATACACAGTGTGCATAATAATAAAACTATATACACACTTCACATTTCTAGGATATAGACGGTGATATGTTATGCAAAAATAAAGCCTACAACACAAATGAAGTAACTTACAAAAAAGATGCATTAAATCTTTAAAATCTAACACACCCACACGCATTTGGATGCAAAGCTTAATACTACATTAAAATACTGGGACTGATTGTCTAAAAGAAGCACTTAAATTTTCCAAGTGATAAACAAAGACAACATACAATGAAGCTGAAAACCTGATAATAAAACAAAAGTTTCATGTCACTGCATTTCTATAAATGTGGAAATTAGAGGAGTGATATGTATATATCTTCTTCACACACACACATGCACACACACACACACAACTGTTAAGTCCGATACCACAGAAAACTATTCAATTACTTAATTATGTGTAAATCACAATTTTCTCAGACCAAGCTAACTAAAGACTTGGAAACATTGCAAAGTTGAGTATTAAGGTTGAAGGTTTATTCCAGATCTAAGTTAAAATTTTTTTTAGAAATTATATCCTTCCAGCATTTACCAAAGAAATGATTTTACATTTTAACTGCAAAAAATACCACCAATATTCCAAATTGAAAATTAGCACAATGAAAATGGCAACAAATCGTCTGAGATCAGAGATGTTTCATGTGGAATTGTTTTGATATCATATCAAAAACAAGGTGCTCTAACACGGAATGACAAAATTAAAATGAAACATAAAGAGAGATTGTTTTGTACTTGCAATACTAACATTAAGCAGATAAAAATGCATATTCACATGTTTTTGGGACAAGACCTCAATGAATGATCAGGAAATAAGACATGTTTAGCTATGAAAATTGCTCCTAAATGCGATGTCTGGAAACAATTTACACTAAAAAAAAACATAAGACTGCTTATAGCAGTCAAAATTTAAAATAGATAATAACATGTTCACACAAGACTCACTTCTGACATTTGGATATAAAAACCTATATATGCATCTGTATAACATATATTTGAACATTTCATTACTTAATCAATACTTCCTCTCAGACAAGGATTCATTATGGAGATGCTTTGGTAAACTGTGTCTCTATGACTTCATCTTGACAAGTGGTATATTTTTATGTGATGAGCATTGATTACAAACCCATTCAGCATACACTTCCTGTGTCAACATGAGAAATGCTGGTTCTGTTAGACCAGTGCATGCTCGATGGAACCAAAAATTACACCCACTCTCACACAATATGGCTTGGTCATTATCGTGCACTTCTTTATGACAAACTCCACAGGGATATATTGGTGGTGCATTTGGATTGGATGGATTGAAAATCATTGATGCATTCGGTGGATACACTTTGCCAGCCATTGGTGGTCCAGACATAGGGGGTAATGGACCTGGAACTGGCATTCTTGTTTGCATGTGCCTCTGACCAAGTGTCAGTCTATGTGGCAAAGGAGCATGGGGTTGATCATCAAAAGGATTCTGTGCAACTAATGGCCCCGGGGTTGGTCCCATAGGCACAGGAGGAATTAGGTCTTTGGCATTGGTATTATACTGAAAAATGGCAAGAAAAAAATAGTATGATGGCATAGCATAATCAATATATTTTCACTCTTTTTTCATGGCTTATTCAGGAAATCTTTCTCAAAGATATTAAAATATTTTTTATTGACAAAGCAATAGGTTGAGCAATTATAAGCTTAAAATAATAAGCCAGAACTCTGAGTTTAAAAAAAACAAACATGCAGAGAACAAATTCTCTTAAACTGGGTTACAGCAGTCTTGTATATAGAAAAAAATTTATGAAACACTACTATATATATATTCATGCATACAGTACAGGTCACATTTATTTTCGGAACCCCACGCATCAAAGTGGGGGACTTGATCCCATCCACTTTTGCTCCACGATGGAGCAATAAAATACAGACAAATCACAACCATACTTTAGCCAGCATGGCGATGGTACCTCAACTGTGGAGCAGCTGATCGGCATTACTGATTTTAACAGCCAATCAATGAACACCCATGGAAAAACCAAGAGGTCACGAATGATTTACAAATAAAGACCATTAAAAAAAATCAGTAAGCTTTATTTTGAACATATATATGGACAACAGAAATTAATTTTTTAAGTCTTGTATATCTTGCACATTCATAAAACTTAAATGCTGACTTGACGAGAGCCATACCTTGCTGAGCTTCTCCTGAACAGTGTAAATTTATGCTACTGTTTAAATATGAAAAGTAATCCTGTGAGGTATGAACAATTAAATTCCAGATAACAGCAGCATCTGCTAAAAAATACAAACAACAAAAACAGAAAGAAATTAATGTACACATCAATGCAAATCAAGTGTTTAGTACTTAAGCAGTAATGGCCTTGTTACAAGATTAAACATACATGTACACAACTATTAAACTTGTTCAATTCTGAATGCATGGGTAATGTAGGGGGCTGGCCATTTAATTTTATGGGGCTAAATTAATATATAGGCTATACATGGTAGCCAATATAACTAGTGGAGGAAGAACCCCATAAAACCACAATAAGAACCACTGGCCCTCAGGGAGCAACTGGCAAACTTTCTTCTATACCCACAAACACTGAGCTTGATTCTCAAACCCACATGTAGTACTCATCAAGATGCATCCACTCATCAAGTTTCATGAATCTAGATAGCAAAGTATTAACAGCATTCACTAAACTTATGTGGTCATGAGCTAAAACTTGACCTAAGCATGTCAAATGTAGGTTACAGTGACCATTTTGCATGGGTGTGGAACTAACAAGAACAAAAATCATCTAATTTGATAATTCTAGCATGAACTGATATTGAACTGATATTGAGAAATAAACTTAAAACACTTTATTGAACCGAAGTCAGTTCAGCACAAAATATGGGCCATAGCAAACTCCTTGTGTGATGAGAGCATAGTAACTGTTATGATACACACCCTCATCAAATTTCTTATTTCCAGTTATAACAGTATATATACAGGATTCTAGATACCTGAGCTAAACACAAATATTATAACCAAAAATGTACACTGTAGCATATATGCACAAAACTATCCCCATATCCCCCACTCAACTGGGTCTAAGTGTTGTGAGACCCACTTCAAACTGTTGCCTTGGACCAAGGAAGAAAGAAAGATTGAGATACAGTGAGGGTTTACTATTAGTAAAAGGCAAACTAGAGCTTATGTTGATATGTTGTTTTAAATCACGCTGGCCTTAAATAAATGTGATTTTATCTTATCTTACATGCTTTTATATGTACAGATACCAATGCCAAGGATAGTATAATTGCTTTACTCTGTGTGTGTGTGTGTGTGTGTGTGTGTGATTAGGATGTTTAATGTAGCTTTAACAATTTTTCAGTCATATCACTACTATGTCTGCAGTGTGACAGTTTATAGTGATGTCTAGTACTGGGGCAACATGCTGCAGACATGTAGCATCATGTCCCACCCAGTCACATTATCCTGACACCAGGCTGACCAGTCCTAACACTAACCTCTTAATGCTGAGTGCCTAGCAAGGCAGCTGTTAGAAACATTTTTATAAGTCTTTTGTATGACTCGGCCAGGGTTCGAACCCACGACCTCCTGCTGCTGAGGCAGACGCTCTAACCACTAGGCCACTTGAGCAGTCCGCTTTAATGCAAAGAGCTAAAAAGTGAAGACAGAACAATATTAACCATAAGACTACCAACTCTATCTGAATGTAATGGTTTTTACACCAGCTAATGGATTCCTTAATGCACACATACCCTCAATTTCCTGACCAGGATTTCACGATTTTAGGAGACTGAGGGACTAGGTCTCACCATGTCAAAAGACTGACGAGACCTCTGTGTGTGTGATTAGGATTTTTAACATAGCTTTAACAATTTTTCAGTTATATCCCTATGATGTCTGCAGTGTGGCAGTTTATAGTGATGTCCAGCACTGGGGCATCATGCCGCAGACATGTAGCATGATGTCCCACCCAGTCACATTATCCTGACACCAGGCCGACCAGTCCTAACACTAACCCCTCAATGCTGAGCACCAAGCAAGGCAGCTGTTAGTACCATTTTTGTAAGTCTTTGGTATGACCCGGCCGGGGATTGAACCCACAACCTCCCACTTCCAAGACTGACGCTCTAACCACTATGCCACTGGAGCGGTAACGAGACCTCTGTATTAAATAGTTTCATTATCCTGGCCTGGAAATGAAAATTTGTATGGGCTGCCAGACAGATGGATGAATACATCAATTACATACAAATGGGGGGCTGGTGGAGGGAATATGCAAATCCTCAGGCTTTTACTGCATATTCCAACCCCTTTCCACTCTCCCTGACCCCCAAATAGTGACCCATGGATCTTACTGCAAAACTTCAATATAAACATGATTCATTTTCTGCTATAACTGCAAATATGAAGTTTGGTCAGAGACAATCTGAAAATCTTATTGTGACATCTTTGTACATACGAATTTTAGCACTCTGAATTAATGCATTATTTCAAAGAATAATTAATGCAATCTATTCCCATAAATTGTTATTCGGATGCTGACACATGCAGATCAACTAAATCCAGGCCTGGAAACCATAACATTCTCAGAGTCTGAGATTGAGATTTGAACATCAACCAATCAACAAAATCTTGTGCTCACAAGTTTGCTGACCAAGAAATCAACCAATCAAATACAGTTTTACTTTTGTAATGCCACATTTGACTTGTTGAAAGTGAAAATTCCTTCTCAAACTCAAGCTTTATGTTCTTCAGGTCAGATGAACTAGGTGCTTAACTATATATGGACTGCATATTCTATATCTTCAAGAGTACTTTTTCATAAATAATCTTATCAAAAACTTGCCTGTCCTTGGGATTTCTTTCGTCGCTTTGGCGGTGTGTTGGGCTGACTGAACTGTTCATCACCAGGATTTCCTAGGTTTGGAGAATCTGAAATTTCAATGAAGAATTATATAATAAGAAAATAACATTCATACTGAAATAAAATTTACTGTGATAATAGAAAATAACATGAAAGTAAATGTAGCATTTTGATTTCCTCAAGACATTAAAGACCCATTTCATACTTAAATGATCATTTGCTTGACATATCAGAATATACACGAGTATACAATAACTGTCCATGGGTTCCATAGTGTATACCATCATACAGTGTGAATATATTATAATGAAGTACATTATATAATACTCCTTCATTATAATACAATCCATGAAGCCATAAAATACGCTGTTTCATAGTGAGACTGCCTTATTATGAAATATGATACAGATCGACCATCTGCATACTGTACTGCTTCACTAAATTTTTAACCAACAAAGATATAATCATAGGTTTCAAAATGCTTTCAAATGCTCAAGAAGATAATGACACATTTCAGAAACATTTTAACTGATTCTTTAAAATTAAAAATTTCTCCATGGCCGGAATCAAGGTCCTCAACTTTATAATTGCACCAGGATTATGACCCAATCCAACATCTTTTACAAACAAAGTCTGTTCTGTATATTCACCCTACCTGACGCTGATGTATGGAATCGCATCATTGGTCAAATGAGGCCATTCCCAAACTAAAAGTACACAAATATTTAAATACAGCATCAATCTAACATCAACATCCTAGTCTCTAAAACTTCAATAAAATTCAATTTTGTGCAGCATAGGCTATAACGTAGCCTGGAATGCTGCGGTGCTGAGGGTCTTAAGGTTAGTGATCAGCAAACAGGTGAATACAGACACTTACCATGATGATACTATATACGTCTATTAGTTGTTCTTTACTATTTATTAAAATGCATTTAGTTTCCACTTTAAATCAGATGATTGTGGGAAATGTAGATTCCAGGATATGCAAGGGAAGTTACTCTGATATTGTGGCAATACCCTAAAAATATCCATACAATGGCATATACTTGTCCTAATGTTTGGAACTTAATGTATATGTTGCATAACGGGCAAGTCAACTTGAAAAATGTATGCTACTTAATGGCCCTCATTCTGCCACCTGACCCTCAAACAACAGAAACTTACTTTGAGAGAATTAAGCAATGCCTCTTTAATCACCTGTAATGGGGAAGATGCTGGATTGTTGGTGAGAATGGGCCCACCAACAATAGCATGAATGTACATGTCGACCATTAACTATTTAAACTCCAGCTGCTCCATCAAAAAGTAAGAAGTCATGTACATCCAAGTTTAAAAGTCAACATCACTTGTAAATGACACCAAAATACAACAACATTAACATATTTCACATTTTGACTCATATAATGCTACCACATATTTGATCTCTTGCTTCTTGACAATGATGGTAATTATTAGACCAACAAGAAGATCTCCGCTTTTTTTCTGACATTACTGGCAGCGGAATAATGTCAGAAAGAAATAAAAGCAGAGATCTACTTGTTGAGCTATGTAAGTATGTGACCCAATTCCTGCATAACATCATTGGACATGATCAGATCACGAACTGGTTAAAAGATCTGTTACAGTGATATTTTAGAACATGGGTACGGCTATGTTTGGAAACTGAAATTTAGGAGTGCATTTTTAAAATAATGTTCTTGCCATCAATCACCAAATCAACTGTGATGCAGAACTAGTAATTTATTGTCAACCAGTGTATATGACAGAAGCACATGATAGGTAGCGATATGCAGTAAAATACCGAAAACCTCGAATACCGCGATACCACAGAACCCGCGATATCGTAGAAATTTACTTATACTAGTCACACCAACAACGCAAAGGACGCTATACACAAAAGAAGCACAAAATCAAGTTTTATAACAAAAATAAACCTTGGACTTGAGATGGTGTCCTTCTCCCTTTGGGCATTAGTTTATGTTTTTAGAACAAATTCTTCTGTGTAACATTATAAATTAAACATAATCGCATCTCTAGAACAAAACTGAACAATTTCATAGCCGGAAAGATGAGATGCGGAACAAATTTCGCTGAGCGCAAGTTAAAGACCGGAAAGAAAGGTGGCGTGCCCATTAAACGAGGAACAAGCTGCATACGTAAATACAGTTAAAGCGACACTTGTTTTTTGTTGTGGGGTGTGTGTGTGTTTGTTTGTCTTTAAATATACAAATATCTTTTAATTGTTTTATAAAAACGTTATGTTTTAAGAGCATACATAACGCCTCTTATAATAGATATGTTCTTCATCAATAGTTATGTATGCATGTATGTATGTATGTATGTAAGATCCCTCCCGTACTTTATCGGAGCCACGTCAACTTATAATTATTAGTTTAACATCAATGTTTACCACGAAAGTTGTCTTTAAAATAAGATAACATTTATTTAGAGTCGGTGTAATTAAACCAACAATTTAACATAACCTTTACTGATTTAAAAATAAATAAATTGTATGCCTTTTCTTCAAGTCTTTTGAAACACCAATAAATATATTTTTTAAACAGGATTTTTTATTTCATGTGATTTTTCACTTAATTTTTCCCCCAGCCTATTTCCAGAGTTTTGGCTGATTTACTGACCGAAGTAGTATAGTGGGACAATATGGTCTCAAACGGGAATTAACATTAACTAATGTTAAACCAACAAAAATAGGAACCCTGTGGCCTCCGACTGGAATTTAATATCGAGACTATATGGGGAGGGGGGTGCTGTCTTTATGGCATCTAACTAGAAAGGTAATGTTAAAATTACCGTAGGTTTAACATGATGTGTTTGTTTGGCGGCAAGGAAAAACGTGACTTTTTTATTCCCCTTTTCGCTATAAACGCTTTTTAATAAGCCTTTAAGGCACAATGCTAAAAAAGTGTAGGTGTAACATGTACTTTGACCAATCCATTCATATAATATCCATGCCTCCTCCCCCATTTACTATCTAACACGCGGTTTGGAGTGACCAACATTCAGATTTTGTGAAAATAAAGTAATTCTTTTAACAATATATTATCTTTAATTTCAAAACATCTGTGGAGCAATCTGATGTAAATCAATCAAAAAGAGTTCGTTCTCCTGACCACAGTAATACTACATTTTGTTACATATTTTGATCAATATAATCACACATTTGCGAATAAAAATTAAATTAACACTTCTTTTCTCCACTCATTTCTACCACACCATTCCATCGACTAGATGGTAATGGGTCAAGAAAGAGCAGTCAGTCTCATTTGCAGGAGGAGTCTATATTGAAGGATATATTATATATTATAAAGAAGTACTTAACGGCATCTCAGTAAAAAAAAAGATGGCTATGTAGTGCCAAAAAATGGTTAATTGCACAGTGAATGAATTGCACAGAACTTAAGACATAATGCTGCACAAAGCATAAAAGATAAAATATAAAACGTAAATATGCATAATAAACTGTGAAATATAAAACAAGGAACAACAGATAAAGTAACACGTTTAAAATCGTTGAAACGTGATTATAATTTCTTGTACAGACAAAATTCCCTTAAAAATTCCAAGATTTCCTCGGGTGGTACATTCTCGTAGTTTCTTCAAACAGTTCACGTTAAAATAACGCTGTCTCACGCGGTGCAAATCGACATACTTAACAAGAATGTTCTCAAAAATTAATGGACACTGGCATGGCACACAGTCTGGTCGCTGTTGTCCCCTAAATTGGTATCCATGAGTCGGGAAAGTGTTTAAAATACCGACGGCACATGACTACGACATCACTCAGGTTTGTTCTTTACGAGCCCTCATCATTTAGGGGTTAGTGTTAGGACTGGTCCCCTTGGTGTCAGGATAATGTGACATCATCCGACATGTCTGCGGCATGAGTCCCCTGTGCTAGACATCACTATAAACTGCCACACTGCAGACTTCGTAGCGATATGGCTGAAAAGTTTTAAAGCTACGTTAAAAATTCAAATCACACACATGCGCGCGGGCGCGCGCGAGGGATGCGCATCATAAATAGTGAGTTATTAAAGTTTGTTTGTGTAGTTTTCATTTCACATATTTTGCCAAATATGACGTACATGCCAACGGAGATAGAAACAGGCACGTATCCATTAAAACAAAAGAACAAAAGTTAAAACCACATTAAAAGAATACCCAAAATACATTTTCTCGATAAAAATTCTTGTTTACTTCTTTTTCAAAATACCCACGTATACAGAAAGGGTGGTGACACAGATTTAAAACAAAACAAAAAATATCAAAAGGGGTCGCCTCGAAGCTGGTTTATCATAGTCAAAGGTCAGAGAGTTGTCCACACTAATTAAAACAAAACAGCGTCTGACCCAGGGTGTTTAGATGGTAGGATTCGAGTCTGCATTCTTTCGGTCTCAAGTCTATCACGCTAACCACTGAGACACCGCAGCTTCTGGAGCCAAGTGTGAAGAAGTGTGTGATGAAGAACAGTAAAGAGATATAATCTATTTTAACAACTTAGTTAACATATTAATCGTTTACTTCACAAGATAAAATGGTATAATATTTCTTCCTTAAAATCTACTCTGGTAGGAAGTTGAATCATTACATTGCCGTCGACGAGAATCCTCTAACGTGCTTCAAATCTGGTCCATATTTAAACAATGTAATCAAATCCGATGTTTATTGAAATACTTTTAACTATTTCCAACTCATCAACCCACTGGATTTCGCACCATCCTTCACTCACGAGCGCGTGAGCAAACTATGCGATTGACCTCCATCCATCTTTGCTAGCCAAGGTTCCGATATGATAATCCCATCTACGCCTTGGCAAATCGAAAAAAATGTTTTTTGTAAGTTTAGCATCAAAGTGGATGCAATGGCTTGCCGCAGCATCCAATGAAATTCACAGACCAAAAGCACGGAAATAGGTGCAGATAGGGTTATCATATCGGAACCTTGGCTAGCGAAGATGATAGATCTACGTTTGTTCTATGTCTTTCACAACCAACACCTAAAGCCCCATGTATACTTATACGTATAATGTGTAATCTTTCCTACTCTAAAGTGCGTGATATCAATTATGTATTTTGTACATATGTGTGTAAGCACTCATGCTATTGTCATAGATGTTTGCATGATTGTGTGATTACTCCTACCATTATCAGGGGCGATAACCAATATGATTGAAATCAAATCGCCGCTGTCCTACGTGAAGATCTGACGACGACCGCTTAAGGGCCATGTTCTGGTGACCTTTGAATTAGCCAATATAAATGCAGCTTTAAAAAATCAGAAAGTGAATCAGATCGTTCGGTTCACATTCACGTTCTTTATCCTCACTGCTTAGTCTCCGAACGCGAAAATATAAGACTTCATGTGACTGATTGTTAAAATTAGCGATTATGGTAATAACATAGGTTGCAAGAACATGAAACCCAATCGCTCTCTCTCTCAGATTTTCATGTATAACAGTGGATATCTGATTTTAATTAGATTGGGGTGATAGCATGTTTGTATATGTATTATCACTGTTACCATCTTGTTGGTTAGTAAATGCGGGTATAGGTTATTAGATAAACATCCATTCCAGCGTGATAGAACGTTTGTGCATCTGTTAGCATTCCTACCCTTTTGTTGATTTGTAAGTGTGAGTGTTGGTCAATCACAATGGTGCATTGGTTATAAAGCTGAGTTTTAATATTACATGTATTTCCATCTTTTTGGACGGTTGTAGCATCAACATTCTCCTTGTACACAGGGTGCGATTTTGAAAACTGTTCCTAAAACCATAACATACATATGGGCTAATGTTAAACTCGCCTTGTTTCCAGCGTGACATATGTTTACATTTTTAAACCATGAATATGACAATCATTAAAAACTGCCTAATGATAACTTCTCCTTGTCTCCCAAGTGTCATATGTGATATGCTTATGTGTGATTTTTAAAACTACCCCCCACCCACATACATGCACACACATAAAATTAATTTTCCATTGACTCCAGAGTGCGATGATCAAGTTCCACCTGTAGACATTCTTCTATGAAATTTTCCCAAGATGACGGTCTGATGTTAAATTCACTTATCTGTAAAATTCATTGCTGTTTACTATACTAAATCTGATTCCTTTTTATTTGGTATGCTTAGTTTAGTGATGGAGTGAAAATTCACCACAAATCGTCGAGGTACAAGAAGGCCAAAGCTGCCACCCTAAACATATAACAGGAAAAGAAGCAACAAACAGACTTTCTATAAGTGTTTGAAGATATTTTAATCAGCGAGATGCGAGAATTGAGTATAGGATCAATAACCATAGAAGTGCGGCACAAGGGCTTTAGCGATTATACTCATAAAAACAGTGGCGTACACAGGGTGCATGGCGCCCGGATCGACGATGAAGGCCCAAATGGGTTTTCGCGCTACAGGACCTCTGGCGCCCGTGCTTTTGGGCCTCGAGACATCTGGCGCCGGTGCCCTCCACCCGTCCCCGTTTGTACGCTTCTGCATATAAACCAATATAAATATTCTTCAGGTATCCATTAATGGAGTTGTTTAATTCATTCATAATGTCTGATTAGTCAGTCTTTCCATGTAGATTTTTCCATTCATGAATAACTTGTAAGTTGAAGAAGAAAAAAGTAGTTTCGAATATTAATCGAGAAGCAACTTAACATTTTAAATTTGAGACTGTCCTAAACGAAAAGATGTTGTGTTTAGCTGAACAAGTACTCATACTAATTGTCCGGATTTGTGAATGAAAAATAAAATATGAATTTCAAACTTCGGAGAAAGTAATTTTTCCCGAACACAGTAGTTCCGCACCATGTTAATTCGAATCAAGTAATAGTACGAAGGAAGAAACAAAAGTTAAACCAAATACAAAAATCGAAAGGGATACATATTTTCAAATATACTTTCCAGCTATGTTACATTTTGTATGAACAACATTTTAAACTTAAAATACATTATCTGGCGAATATAACTGTAGATATATTATTTATTTTGTTCCATCTATGATGCAGTAGCCGAATATGCGTTCCAGTTTATCACAATAAGAATGATATGGTATGTGTGTCCCTTTTAAATTCCAATGAGAGAGTATGGCTGCCGACAATTGAATTTGGACAACTAAGAAATATCTGTTCGCTTATGTATTTTTTCGTACCAATGTAATTCATAATATTGGTGTGAGAAATATCAGTAAGTACACAGATATCATTTCTGTTTCATTTCACGGATTCCTAAATCAATATTCATCGTGTTTACTTTGCAGGAACAACTGTTGTTGATTGAAATAGAAAGTAGATTTTAGTGTTGGTAATGCACAATTCATTACATGTGGGTAGGGGATAGTACACTGAGTGTGAACAAGTGACTGTAAATTATGGTAACAGTGATGGCCCATTTCTTTAAAATTAAGAATCCTCAAACATTTAGCAATGAATGTTTGAAACGATAACATAAAAAAAAAAAAACAAATTCCATGCCTTTTTCGCATAATAAATAATACTTTTAGTGGTATGGGTTTTCTACACCTACTGTTTGCAATCAAATGGATTTTGTTGGTCCTGAACAACCTTGACAGTAGGTCCTAAAACAAAGTATTTCCTGTATTACCAGAACGCTGTATTATCACGGTATTTAATCTTCTTATCGGTACGTATTAAACTGTTTTGCTATTGCTGCTTATAATTTGTAAAGTTTTATTGGCTATCCCTCTTTCTATTCCTATGAAAAAAATCGTTGTCAATCGAAGCACATAAGTGTAAATAAAACAGATTATGGTTGCTGACTCAGATTAACATACCATGGGGGAACAACTCTGTATTATTGTGGTATTTGCCTAACTTATGTATGGCAGCACGCAGATATTATAATATACATAAAATACAACTTACCTATGAGAAAAAAATGCCCACTCTTATGTTGGCATAATATTTCCACAATAAACAAAAGGGTCCAATGATAAAATCGAACACAAGTATAATTCAAGTGTAAATCCATGAATAACAACGTTACAGATTACAAGCAATTATTATTTAACATTATATGAATTTTAAATGCGATGCGGGCAATGAAATGTAAATACATAACACTGTTATTAATATCATTGAAATATTACTGATTTCAAGAATGTTTAACTGTTATTCTTATTTTCATACGAGAAGCATGATCATAAGCAACATTTTGTTCATTTTGGTCCATATTGACTACCATGAAATGAAAATGCAACCTTAAGGACATTTATGTCACCATCAGATTATGACTGATAATCATCAAACATCAGATGATACAATGAATATATTTCATAATCAAAGCCAATGCAGGTATAACAGTTCGAGTGGAGTTTTTTATATGATAATCAACATAATTGCATGTACTTTACAAAAAGTGATGTTCATTCTTTTTCATTGTAAACTTATACAAAATCTTGACATTTTAGAGGAAATTGTGTTATAAGATATTTGCATCCATCCTGGTTACAGCTTTACATTTGTAAACAGCTGCTAGCTGGTGCATGTCCAAAATTAATTGGAAAATCCTGTTTGCCGCAATGATATAGCGCCTGCGATAATACATTGTTGGAGTATACTGGACATAGCAGCATTTTATGATGAAAACAATTGCACAATTGTATAGGTATTTTTGTAATACTAATAACACAAATATCAGTCAAAAACATTATACTGATCTAGTGTTATTATCTTACAGCTTTCAAAAATGAGGACATGCTGGATAGTGGGTGTATCTGTACCATTTATATGTATATATTTAAGAACAGAAAAGGATGACATGTACATGAAAAGACGTATGACAACCTTATCTGATCCCCAAAATGAACAGTGTGAAATATTTTTATATTCTCTTCACACTTATCTAACTTTACATCTGTTTATTCTACCACAACTTGTAATTTCATTTTCTATTCTTCATTAATGAATGTGTCTTGAGTTTAAATCTTTAACCACTTTCTTGGTATCCTTGTACTGGGTTCAAGGCAAAATGTAAAAAAGATAAAAAAAATGTGTTGTCTAATATTTCCTCTTTATGTAGACTATCAGCCAGAGGAAAGCCTATCATTGTATCCCACTTTCTGAAGCACCCATATCTTTGTAAATGACTGTGCTGTACAATGATACAGATTAATTTAGCCAGTGTTTAAGTGTCACATGCAAAACAATATCAATAACTATTTTTCACAAATGCAGAAAAATTTCATTAAATATGTATATGACTGATTGTACAAATAAGCATCAACACATTCCCTATATATGACATATTTGACACACTAGAATCCACTGAAAAAAGCACATGGAAGATTATTACATCTATCAATGTCATATTTAATGTAACTAAATTGCGCTGTAATTTAACATTGACAGAACTGTGATGTATCCTGGTCTAAAGTATGTAACTGTTCACGTCTCTTACTTGATTAGGATGTAATTTTGTTAAAATTCATCTTTAATTTGGGGACCCCGAGTGGTCTAAAGTGCTCATAGTTCCAGATCACTGTCATCTCACCTCTATCTGCATGGGTTCAAGTCAGGCTCAGCTAATGTGGGTACGTGAGAAAGCCTGCCAGTTGCTTCCCATGGGTTGGTGGTTCCTCCCGGGGTTTTCCAGGGTTCTTCCTCCACCAGTTATACTGACTGCCATGTATAGCCTATCTTGTGCTGAAAAATGGCAGCACCCCCGATGCTTTAAACTGTACCTGTTTGTTCATGCGAAGCATCTGCCTGATCAAACTGTTGATTATAGAATTTTTTAAAATGGTGTCCAGAAAGTGATGCTTGTTTAAGACGAAGGGAGAAAATAAACTTATAGAAAAGCGTTAATAATCAACACAGAAGAATCAGAAGGAGTAGTTAGATTCCTGTTAATTAAAGCTGGAAAGGACACAATTACTTTTATTGGACATCACATGCCAATTTGAGTATGACTTGTGGCGGGAGATATGATTGCTGTCATCAAGTGAAATGGAAAAGAATTTCCAAGAATTATATCAAGTTGAGAGATAGCAACAAGCCATTGAGCTGCATAGGGCTTGGAACTAGAGTTTGTGCAGCTGTACTAGTATAGTGGTAAATAAAGTCTACGCGTACTTTATAAACATTTCAGTTGAACGTAATGTTTATCGTCGATGCGTCGAACTTTTAATTACGTTTTCCAGCTTTATAATAGCAGTTATTGATATTTTATTGCACCTTACTGAAAACTGTTCAATCTTACATGAAAAAAATCAATGGACTTGTTCAGGGTTGGCAGGTCTGAAATATCAAAGATGTACATCACAGAATTGTCAGTTCACTTTTCGACTTATTCTTAAATTTTGTAACAAATTTTGGAGATTGACTCTCCTCCTCCTCAGAACTGACACTATCTTTCTGTTTCTTTCTAGCCTCGGTGTCAGAATATTCATCACTGGCAGATTGTTTTTGAGACAGAGATAGAAAAGAAAATATACTTCTTTGCACCATTGTGATTTTAAAGTTCAGATGTATGCACTGAGTGTTATGTCCATTAAATTTTTTTTCTGAATGATCCATGACTTAAAGTGTTTGAGGTTTTGAACGTTTGCCAATTTAAGCAAATTAATTGCCGATAAAATACAATTCCAAACAGAAAACTGGCTTAGCAAGAAGCCATGTATTCTCATTTTGTCTACCTGATTATATTTTAAAGTGCAATCAAACAAATGCTGATATTTTATCAGAAATGAATCCAGTGAAGTCATAAATGATTCCAGACTTTTAAGCATCATGCTAAATGAAGCAACTTACCAATAAAACAATTAAAGTTGGTCCACTTCTGTTAAAAACCAGCTTCGTGAGCCACCATAATGATATGCTTCAGTTCTGACCACAGGGGCTTGTTACAAAGAAAATTAGGAGTTTACGTCAATGAACTGAGGGCTGGAGTCTAACCTTTAACAATATAACAATGTCTAGATTATTGTTGAGCAGATGTCATTCTTTGCCTCCTACAGTAAATTTGTTCTGGACAGCGTACTCTTAGTAAGAAAGTAAGCTGGAACCAAATCAAGGGTAATTAAAATTGATGTTCCAGCCAAAATATACATGCGTCAAAAAGACGCACAAGTCAAAATTTCTGTGAATCAAAAATGGATAATTTTTTAATTGCAAGTGTCAAAACCCTAGGGTACATGTCTGTTGAAAATCTTGTTTTTGTACATCGAGTCTAGAACTTTGAAAGCTTTCTACAGATACCTATGTTGATTAAAGAAGTTGGTAATTTTATAGTGTCATTGGAATCAGAAGTCTTGAAAAAGTCTACATAAGACTATAAAAACAACTTCTTTTTACTCAGGTATTTCTGGCCCATTGTTTTAAGGGAAAAAAAACATTATCTATTACTGAGTAGCTTTTGCAGAATCCCAGCTGAGCTTCTTCAGTTTTATTATTGGCTTCATACCACTAAATGAGGTGTTGGTTTAAAATTGTATTTAAGATATCAGTGAGAGAGATTCTCCTGTACTTGTTAGGGTTATCAGAAGAGCCTATTTTGTGTAACAGGAGGAAAATGCTTTCACCCCATTGTTTATGGAAGTGCCTAGTAAAAAACTGTGTTAAATAATATGACTAAATAAGGACATATACTTGGAGTTTTTTTTATCATTTCGGCTATTATTCCATCCAGTCCACTAGACTTTCCTGATATTAGGGATTGGATGCTTTTGAGAACTTCAGCTTCAAATATCGGAGTTTCAAAAACATCAGGGGTTTCAGCCATAGAATTTAAATGGTGGTTGATTTCTGAGTCACAATCACAACCTGAAGTACCACTGATGACTCAAAATTGTGCTGTTACTGCATACTTTGCATGTACATGTTTGTTTGATCAGCTTCCAAAGCTTTGAGACATCTGGCCTTCATTCTTTTTAATTCCTGTTTCTTTATATACTTATAAATCTCTGTTTTCATGTGAATCGTATTGGTACTCATTTTTGTCAGATTTTGAATGAACTATAAATCTAAAATTTATGGAGAGAATATTTTTTGCCTTTTGAGGAGATTACTTTGTTTATCCCACCAAAATGGTCTTTTTCTTATCTTTTTTACCCTGAAACAACATATATCAGGTTGACTTATGATATTTATCAATGATGCAGTGCACAACTTCTCAATCCCACAGGATAAAGAATGATTATATTGATATTGAAATTCAGAAAGTTCACATTGTAATGAATTAAAATTTCATTAGTCTTTTTTTTCTTCATTTTATTTGTACCTGTCAATATGTGTATAATTCTAATGTTGGCAAGTGGAAAAGTGACCACAGACATAATGGGAAAGTGTACAGATTCACTGTTAGAGCCAGTTTTGAAATCTGTGCAATATTTAAAGAGGCCGATTGAAGTGATCATATAGATATCTACACTGTCCCATTCATTTGTGATACATGTGATATTTCCATCACAATCTTGATGCATTATACCATTTAAGATACATGTATGTATAGAGTATGTTTCACATATGACAGTCAGTGAGATATGGAATGCATTACAAACAGAACCAAAGATCATGAGAAGAACTTAGCATTAGCTAATTAACCTAAATAAACCTTATATGTATGCATAAATGGGATATATATTGAATTTGCATGTAAGTGTTGTGGTTGTGTATGCTTTTCCGCAAGTGTGTGAGAAACACACATGTGATTCTAACAGTGGTATGCCAGCATTTCAACTTTAAAGGCCATCTACAGCACATTTTTTTCATAGAATTAATTTAAAAAATATTTTGTGTTTTTATATGTTCTGTCAACAGATTATAGAAATCAGCCAGAACCAGTCTACTGGGGACCAGAAATGTCTAGTTCCAACAATGCAATGACTGGTGCAGTGAAATGTGGCACTGCTGTAGGATTAGATTTGTTCATGTCCCTTGGTATTTTAATTTCCGGTAGTACATCAGACTGTTCCAATATTTGAGCTCTTTGCATCAAAATCATATGGTATACCTGTCTGATGGGTCAGTAGTTGAGAGTAATCATAGAATTCAGCAAGGCTATGCCATTGGGCATAACCGACTTTTGATCCGGAAATCGGATTCCACCGGACAGTATGAACTTCCGATTAATCGGAGTCGGACAAGGCAGGAACGACTGATTCGGATAATAAAAATAATAAAGTTGAATTTCTATAGCACCGTGTCTAACACTGCGTGTCATTCGATAGTGCGTTAATAAAGTTAAATAAGAAGTCGGAAAAGTCCAATATGGTCAACACAACGGGGTGAAACGATAATACTTGAGTTAGACTGAAAGATTTAAATTTATTAAAATATATAATACAGTCCTACCCGTTTATGTCAACATCCTCAATAATGAAGGCATAATATTGAATACATTGACACATGCTAATGAGGTATTAAAAGAAAATGATTCTTACAATCGTAAATATAAATAAAGTTAATAAGGAAACTTTCACAGCACAATAAACTTGTTTCAATCACCGATCACTTTGGAAAATGCAAGAATCGATCAGATTTCATTGCTTTTATTTAAGTCGCCACAAGAGGCCAACTTTATAGGACCAAACAAAAGCCTGTTTTATTTTTATTTGACCGCGACATTAAAGCATGGCAGCAAGATCAACTAATTGTTGAATAAAGTACAGGATGGAACTGGCTGCTTGCCGACATAAATGATTAAGGCGGGAAAATTAAAGCCTGGCGGCAAGATCAACTAATTGTTGAACAAAGAATGGGTCGGAACTGGCAGCTGGTCGACATAAATGATTAGGCGGCAAAACGTGTGTAACACGGTTTAAAAAGTTAATTTGAAAAACCTTTTAATTTAGCATTTCCGATTAATTGAATCATATCCGGAATCGGAAAAATTTCATGCCCAAAATCCGGAATCGGAAATCAGTAGAAAAATGCTAATCGGTTATGCCCTACTATGCCACAATAGTATACAAAAGTCTGAAAACTTGAAATTTTGCCTGGATACTGTACTAATTGTTCATTCATTCTATAAACTTTAACTGAGAAATAATGTAGTTCATCAATTGCATCTGAAAGATTAAAATCTCATTTATTTCATATCTTAAATGTGTAAATTGTTAAATGTTACAGAAATAAGATAAATTGAAGAAATCTTCATTCTGTACATTTTATCTTGGTAAAAAGGATAGATCCTCTAGTATTAATTTCATAATGATTATTATTGTATTGAAATTTATCATGTGCAATTAGGAAGGACCTATTTTACTTTTTTTATATAGATGAATTGTTTGAGGAGAAGAATGTGGTGCTTTATAGTATAAAGGAATCTCTTTGGCTGTAGTATTTTGGCAATAATATGTTTATTTCCTACCATGGTATTGATATAGTAGAGGTGTACAGTATACTGGTTATCATGGTATTTTTTGTGATGGTACATACCACAGTACTTTTTCAAAGTACTGGTGTGTCAATAGTTCCTGTCAGTAAGAAATGTATGGAAATTCCCTAGGAATCTTGTTACAAGTTTAACGATATTAACAGCATGTTTTTATTACTCATTAGAAAGTAGATCAAAAAATTTTAGAAAACAGTTTTATCTGTCATAGATTAATGGTGAATTTTACAAATATATTTATGATCTCTTAATTACATGCTTGACACGAGTCATGCCACCATGGTGGGCAAATGGAATGTGATTAAGCTTATTTGTGCCAACAGAATAATGTGACTGGGTTGGACATCATATTACATGTCTGCGGCATGATGCTCCAGTGCTGGACATCACTATAAACTGCCACAATGCAGACATCATAGCAGTATGACTGAAAAATTGTTAAAGCTACATTAAATATCCAAATCACACCCACACACACACATAAAATTTCAGATTTAAAAAAAACAAAAATCAATACCAACAACAATCACATCATAGATTAGTTACTAGCATATGTGAATGTGTTCAGTAGATGCATTCATTTTTAAGACTAAAATCGTAGCACACTTATTTTCTGTCAGATTGTTACATAATTGCTGAAGTCCACCAAAGATGTTCTCATTTATTTGAGTGTTTTATGTTTGCTGGTATTTTCTCTTAAATACCTTGTCTTGGTGGCATCCTACTTAGTCCTATTTTTATCAGTAGGCTCTCTAATGTCAGCATGTCTTTCACAGTGTAAGATATTATGTAACCCTATTCATTCCACTTTAGTTACAGCTTTCAGAACATGTATAACAATTAACATACACATAGCAAATTCATCTACTGTATGTACTGGCCATTTAATTTTGTGGGACGGGTTTGTGATTTTAAAAAAAAAAACTGAAATCTTTCTCTTTTTATCAAGATAATTATATTTTTCCAAATAATATCATGGATATAATACAGTGATAATTTTGTTAGACATTTTTCCTGCTTTAGACTGACAGAGTTTAAACAAACACTTGTCAGGCCCTGCTCCAAAACATTTAATTATTGGTGCTAATATCATTGCAGCATACCATGGTAAGACTCCTGGTACATTCAGAAATACTGTGGTAAAAAAATGTTTGTGGTACCCAGCTCTGTGATATAGTCTTGCTGTTTTCCATCTTTACAGTTAAGTTTTCAACTTGAATCCATTTTCAGGCCATGAATTTTCCATGAACATATGTTTGGTTCTTCAAAAGTTGCAAGATTGATGAAGTAGTACCCTTTAGTTTTAGTAGTGTACATATATATTTACATGCTTTCTGAAAAAAATATTGTTCAATTTTCATTATACTCTGTCAGGAAAGATGTCCCAGCCAGTGGCCCCCTCTCCTGTGCCCAGGCCAGCAAGTACCAGCAGCCTACAAAGCATCAAGAGCAATTCCTCCGGCTGGAGTGATAGAAATCGAGATCGTGGGCCACGACCTAACCAGCCGGTCTGTATCAGTGAGGAGGTTAAAATTGGAGTAAACCTTGCTGTGGAACGCTTTCGCATGAATGAGGAGCAGAAAGGTGGATAATGCTTTGAGAATTTTCTGATTTGCTCATTATGAATTGCCATACAATTTTGGGGGAATATTATGTTAAAATTCTTTTAATGTTTAGCTTAACTGACCATAAGACCAAGTGAACTTGTGGTAATGCATCTGGCTTGCATTGGTTGTGTGTCATTAGTCAACAATGACTATTTTGCACTTTTTGTTTCAAAGACCACTGGATCAATTGCAAAACTTGGCATAGAGCTTACCAGCATGTAGTTCATTTAAGTTTATACAAATAATGCCTGTCTGCTGTCAAATACAGTAACCATTGCTAAAAATTTAAAAGCCTCTTCTCAGAAGTTGCTGAACAGAATTTGGCCATATTTGTGAAAAGCATCCTGGCATAAAGGCTTTTCAGGTTTATATAAATAGTGCTGATCTGCTTCAATACTACCATCTTTACTGAATATCAGAAAAACCTTCAAGAGACTTCTCAAAAAGTGTGAAATGGTATTTTTCCAAATATGTCAGAAGGCATCCTGGAAATAAGGCAGTTCTGGTTTGTACAAATGTCTGTTGATACTAAAAAATAGTAAAATCTTCAAAAGATTTCATAATACCATTGAAAAGAATTTGACCAAATTTGATAGAATTCATCCGTACATGAAGGCCTTGCAAGATTTTAGACTCAATGTTCACTCTTCTAACAGATATTGCTGTTGTTGCTATTAATACTAGAAAAACCTTGAAATGACTTCCATAAAAGATCCACACTCTAAACATTTGACCAAATTTGACAGATCATTCTAGAATAAAGACTTCACAGTTTTGTGCAGTTGATGATGATCCATTATTAAATATGGCCACTGTTACAAAAACAAAATAAACCTTTAATTTATAGGAAAAAATGCTCAGAATTCTACCAAATATTTATTGAAAGCATTCTTGCATAAAGGCATTCCAGACTTTATTCAAATGATGATCCCCAAAAATATTTGGCCTCTGTTTGCAAAATTAGAAAAACCTTTTCTTTTTGAATGTGGTCAGCAGAAGTTGACAAAATTAGACAGAAAGCATACTAGAGTAAGGCCCTTAAAATAGCCAGTCAACTGTGAATTATGGATGTCATTTCTAAAAAATGTAAGAAGCTTTTATTTGTCAACATTATAGCATAAGTCATCTTGGCCAACTACCCTGGCATTTGCCTGTGAGGTAGGTGACTGCCAGGTGAGCAATCTCAAGCCCAGTTGGATGTTTTTAACCAGAGGAGCAACTCAGCTAATGGTTTGACCAAGGAACTACAGTAATATTTCTTTCTAAATCTTAAAATTGCACATTTCCCATAGGATTGCAACCAGATTCAACACAGAGTTTTGGTTTACTGGGTTCACTAATGGGTTTCATGCACAAATTATTTGTTGCAACATTTGATAATTGGTACCCTTTTTTTAACAAAAAAAATGCTGCAAAAATATTGATAATGCTCCATTATGTATATCTCTTTTTGGATGCTGACCAGAAACATTCTGTCTGACAGGTTTGATGAATGGCATTTTTCATCACTATCTAGCCAAGTTATTGCCCTCTGATCAGCTCCATAACTGTACAAATTTTGATATTCTAAAAGAAATCTTTGAAAACATAACCAAAGTTTGTGTGAAAGTTAACTTGCATGGCCTTTTATGGCTTAAAATTAAGTTGTGCCCAAATCACAATGACATAGGTTTCAAAATGTAAATGTGCATATCTTATTAAATTTGTGCAGTTTTATTGGTTGAACTTTGCAATATGAAAACTCTGAAACCTTGTGATTAAATCAGTTTCCAAGCTGAACATGTTTGTTTAAATCTCTATTCAGATTGTTTCCTATTACAACTCTGGCATCTCAAATACTCACAGGGCACTTACTACGTGCCAGTAGCTGGGTAGTTTTCCCACTTGAATCTGATAGAGGAGCTGGTTACATTTTGCTGCCTCCTCTACCCCAGAATGGGGGAGCACACTCAAAGATCCCATGTTACTTCATGTTACTTCCAGTTGATGGAATGCTTTGACTCTTATTTCACTCTTAAATACTAAATTTTAAATGTTAAAAATATTTGTTAACCACTTTATCTGTTAGGAAAAGTTTAGGGCTTTATCAGCTAGTTGAAGTTTCAGAATTCTGTGATTTCATTTCTGCAACACAACTTTGGTATCTAAACTTCAAGGGTGGCTTGCATTTGTGGTAAGGATAAACTCAATTACCTGGTCAGTGGTAAGGGTCACTCAATGAAAGAAGAATAGCAATTTCAGCACATAGCTTGAGTTCTCCACCACCAGTTACCAATTTTCTGGATAGTTTGCACATGGGTTGAATAAGAACCCATTGGTTTGGGGGTCAAAAGGTCAGATGTCAAGGATGCTGAATGAAAGATTTTGTTGTTGTTGTGGGGTTTAACGCCATTTTTCAGCACACGATAGGCTATACATGGCGGCCAGTATTAATGGTGGAGGAAGAACCCGGGAAAACCCTGGAAAGAACCACCGACCCACAAGAAGCTACTGGCAAGCTTTCTCACATACCCACATTGGCTGAATCTTAGACTCAAACCGCCGCAGACAGAGGTGATATGGCAGTGATCCGTAACGAAGAACGCTTTAGACCACTCGGCCACTTGGGGCCCCTTGAATGAAAGAAGAAAAATCGTTTCTACACAGTAACTCAAGTTGTCCATTATCTTCAGTTAATAAACATTGTGGATGGCTTTCACTTGGGGTATGGAAAAAGTCCATATATATATCATGGTCAAAAGATCAGAGGTCATGTAATTGAGTAAAAGAAGAATAATGGTTTCTGCATAGTAACTCAAGTTCTGCATTGCAGATCAGTACCAAATGTTGCTGATTGCTTACAAGTAGGGTATGGAAGAAGCTTTAAATTTTGAAATCAAATAGTTAAAGATCAAGGACACTGTGACTGGAAGAAGAAAAAATAGTTTTGCAAAATAACTTTTATTTCTACAACACAAATGTGAACTTAACTTTGCAGATGGCTTGCACATGTGGTTTAGGACAATGACTATTGCTTTTGGTGTTAAATGTCAAAGAAACAGTGGCTAAAAGGAGAAAATTGGTTTATGCATGAAAATATCAGTTCTCAACAACATACCTTCACCACCAAAGTTTGTGGATGATTTATCCACTGAGTACAAAGAAGCCTGCTAACTTTGGGATCAAAAGCTCACAGATCAAGGTCACCAAGACTGAAACAAAGTTCTTTTCTGCTTAACTTTACTTACAGATCGTGTACCTTTTACCAAGTTGGTTTTGTTGTCGTAGGGTTTAATGCCATTTTCCAGCACAACATAGGCTATACATGGCGGCCAGTGTATATATATATAGATATAGATAGATAGATAGATATATATATATATATATATATATATATATATATATATATATATATATATATATATATATATATATATATATATATATATGGAAGAAGAACCCAGAAAACCCTGGAAAGAACTACTGACCCATGAGAAGGTACTGGCAAGCTTTCTCACATACCCACATTGACTGAATCCGAGACACAAGCCCATGCAGACAGAGGTGAGATGGCAGTGATTTGTAACGGTGAGCGCTTTAGATCACTCGAGGCCCTGACCAAGTTTGTGGAGGGCTTGCAATTTAGATATGGCTGAGGCCTATTGGTTTTGGGTAATAAAGGTCATGATCACTCTGGCTCAAAGAAAACAGTTTTGCAGAATACATTCTTGCTGCTGAGCCCTGCAAGTCTGCTAATAATTCAGAATTATATCTCACGCAGTTTAAAACTAGTTATGCATGAGAACTCGTACAATAAAAACTTAACTCATGTAATAAAAATCTATGAAGCAGAACTAATCTAAAATGAAGTCAGACAGCTTTGCTCTGTCTAAGGTTGTCTACTTTAGTCTTCATGATCAAGATGTTTTTTGTGTGTGTCTGTTGACCTTTTTGTTACTTCATTCCCACTGTCTTATTGCACATGACCAGAAGTCATATGCACTCAAGACAATGGCCATTTGTATGTTGACCAGAAATTAAAGTTCCCTGTCCTTGGATTTCTGCCATGGATCATGTTATTGAACATGTCATTGATAACTTGGAGTCTTTTATACTTAGGACACATTTCTGTAGACCACTCATTGAATAGTAACAATTGAAGTTTCTCTTGATCAGAGTTAGAACATTGATAGCATATGATGACCCCCCCCCTTTTTTTAATAGAAAATAACAGTCAAAACTTAAGATCCCATGTTTGTGTTGAAGCAAAGGCCTCTGCAGACTACATATTTCGAGAAGAGTTTCTCTGCATAGGAACATTCACACTGGAAACAAAAACAGATTTTTCATCTTTTGAAAATGTCAGCAGAATAATGCAGTTTAATGGTGGTTTATATTAAGATTTCAAATTCAACAGAGTACCTCTCCAGCTAATACTTGGCAGCAACACTTGAATAACTCGTGTTTTGCAATAAGTTCTTGACCAAACTTTATGCATGACTTGCACTTAGGATAATAAAGAAACCTATAAATTCTTGGCTCAGTGGTTAAAAGGTCATGGTCATGGTAATTCTAATAAGAAAATAATGGTTTCTGCACAATAAATTTAGTTCAAGAATGCTTCCTTGACCAAAGGTTGAGGTCATTATGACCCATTGGTCAGTAATCTCCAGAGTAAGTCATATCCTGATACCTACAGAGGATTGTTAAATACAGGTCAGTCCTATAATGTGCTGTTGATGTTACTCTTGTTGCACTCTGTATACATAATGGTATAACCCAGATCATGAAATCTGATGAGGATATGCATTTTATTTGAGTTTTACTATGCCCTTATCATTAAATTAGGTCACTAACCCATATTTTATGCTTCACTGAATTTGTTTTCAGTTTTATATTTTAAGTTTATTTCTCAAGTGCTTTTCATGCTAGAGTCATCAAATTTAGTGATTGAACATATCTCTAGTAGTAGTACCCACTTCCATGAAAAGAAGTTGACTGTGACCTACATTTGTATTTGACTGGCATAGAAAGATTTTGTATTAGGTCATGACTACATATTATTTTGCATCCATTATAAATTAAGTACTGTTATACCTGGGATCAAGAAATTTGGTGAGGGGATGCATCTTGATGAGAATAATGTAGAACTTGTGGATGTTAGCTTTAGTTTTTAATCTTGTGGCTTTATTTTTCAGAACTAGAGTTCCCTTCCTCACTTACAGCTACAGAAAGGGCATACATCCATAGACTTTGTGAAGATCTGGGGCTAAAGTCAAGGAGTAGAGGGTATGAATACATCAAAAGTTGATAAAAATAGCTTTATTTTGTGTGTAATGTGCAGGCTGAGGTTTACCATTATGGTATTTGAGAATTTCACGAGCAGCAGTGAAGAGATTTGATCTGGGGAAAAATTGTGCAAAGCCATACAGTGTTTTATTTGGTGAGATAAATAGTTGTCCCCTACCTTTTCACTGAAAGTGGGGCACACAGCATTATAATTTTCTTTCTCTCCCTCTGTCTATCCATCTTTTGTTTTTGTTGTGTAACTTGTAAGCCTGTTGAGATTAAGGGATGAAACTTGTATTTGTTTAGCATCATCAGAAGGTGTGTTTCATACTGAATTGAAGGTCAAGGTCGGGTTCAGTATATAAAGTTTTCCACCACTTTCTTAACATTTTTTAACTTTCAAATCTGCTGAGATTAAAGGATGAAAATTGCATCAGATCTTCAAGGTTAAAATCATGTATCAATATTTTAGGATTAGATGTATTGTCCCATCCTATTTAGCTTAAAAGCTATTTGTGATAAATTGATGAAATTTATTATCACCAGATTTTTTTATAGTCAGGGACACTACAGGGTAAAGATCATGCAACATTTTAAGGTTTCTTTTGTTTTAAAGCAGTTTGAGGTACAAGGTTGAACCATGGTACATTGCTCTTTCAGAATTTGATGGCAACTCTTGTATCATGATCAAAGTTTTCTATTTAGGGACAAAATCATGGAAAAATTTGTTGCCCATTTCTGCATTTTTACTCTGATTATGACCAAGATAAATCATGAACCTTGGTTACTTGCCATATCTGTTATGTAACTTTACAACTTGGTGACAAAGGTCACAATCAGATTTCATCAATGTGCACTAAAGTGAGCTTAACTCCGTAGGTAGGTCATATGTTCACAGAATTCACTTGTTATTCCTATTTATTCATTACTTTTTGATGGCCTCTTGCATAATCATTTGGAACCTAGGATTAACCTGTTATTTTTGCTTATCTGTACATGTAGAATGGGAGGTATAGCAGTAAATAGATCTTTGCATATGTGTTTTGTTCTTGCGACTAAAATACAATTCATAGTCATGTAGGCATTGGGGACTGATCTTTAAGCTACAGGCTAATTGTTTAGAATTTGATTACACGTACCTTTAAATTGCATTTGTTCACTTTTTTTTGCTCCTCATTGCTTGGAAGATCTATATATAAATGCTTCGAGAAATACATACAACAAAGTCACTGTTACAGTACGTCAACATTTTCAGACAATGCCAAGCAAGATGTGTGATCCAGTTTAAACTAGATTGAATAATACACAATGATGTAACAGTGAAAGCACCACATGTTGGAAGAAAATGGAACTACCTTCTACATTGGTAATGATTAGACCTGACATATGCTTTCCTTGACCTAATTTAGTGCTAGTCTGCCATTGTAAACGTCCATACCAATCTCTCTATTTCGTCCAGAAGTTTTGTGATAACTAAGGTACAGAATACTTAACAGTTAGGAATGAACAGACTGGTAAAACTACTTGATTATTAAAGTTTAGAACAACAATTAACATTTTATATAAGGTTAATAGAGGCGCCTACATGACTATGTTGATGTATCAGAGCTAAATATAGATATTCCAATGCCTGAGGCACATTTAAATCCAGATTGGGCTCCTGCTGTGTTCAAAATGAGTCACCCATTGGGGCCTGCCCTGAAAAAATGTTATTTAATTTGCCTGAAAGAAACCTTGAGCCTACCTACAGAATGCAGCATTTTCATTTTCAAGTTCATGGGACTCCATTTGAAGGTCCAGCCACTTCATGAAAATCATTTGCTAAATGGTATCAAAAGCAATATACTTTGTGTAAAAAGCAAAGCATGTGATATATGAATGGGGAACTGTACTGTTTCTGTTTTCTGTACTTCTTTGGTACTTATAATTAGTGCTTACTTGTACTGCATGAATTAATAATAAACTGCCCCATTGTGATGCTGACTTGAACACTGGTTAAATATAATGAGCAGCTGGAGGATTATTGATTTATAAAAGCCCCCCCCCCCCAACAATGTTTTTCATTCTAAAGGAACTAAGATCATTACATCTTTTTTTATTCCATTTGTCTCAGAGAGTTGGTATTTAATTTTATTAATCTGGAGTGTTTTCTGCAATTGTGACACATCCACATAGCTACAGCTCTCCCCCATTATGACGTGGTTGTCAGGGTCCATAACTACCAACCATGTTATATACTGAACAGTGGAATAGTGAAAATGATCAAAAATGTTGAGTATACTTGTATGTTTGGGGAAGGGGTATAAAAAAACACCAGTCAAATGCATTATAGTAATACATAATCTTTCTTCCAAATCTTACAAATTTTGATCCTGTTCTGAACATTGTCAAATGAGTTAATGTCCCTGTAGCACAGCTTCAGTGTCTTCAAAATCCTCCTCCATTAATCCCATAAAATCACAATCCAGTTGATGAAATAAGCTTTCCTTTTCCTGGACTTCTCCATTGCAAGAATAAAGGTCTTGATACACTTGTACATACTGAGAAAACTAAATTCACTTTTAAATCTGATTTCACTGGAAAGTGATACTTAATTGTTTCAATAGACCTTATTCGTACTGTAGATACAGAAAGCAAATGAACACCTATCTCATCTGGGTTGCACTGCAACAGATTCCAGAAAGCAGTGGCAACAAGCTGGTCTTTGTATAATCAATGAGCTGTGTTTAAAGAGATAAAGTCACTGATCTGCTGGAGTGGCTTTAGTGCTAAAGGCAAATTTGACCTTCGTGTGTACTTTAGGCAGATACAATAGTTAATACAAACCAGTGACAATTATGACTTATTAGAGACATGGGTAATTTCAGATATTTAATAGCCTATTAGAAATACAATATCTTACCTTGACTGAATACAACAGTGGCTAATAAGAGTTAAACCATGATCTTTAAAATGTGTTCTGGTAATGTCTAAATCAAGTGCACTAGTTGTTGTTCTGAAGGTTTCAGATGATAGATGTCAAAAATTATTTTAAATTTATTTTAAAAATTATTATTTTATAATTTTGATTTTGGGGTCCAAATTGCTACTGCATTAAACTCAGAATCACATTATAGTGAGGCAAGTTATAATGGAGAAAGCTGTATCACATGATTAATTATGAAACTTGAAGCTACTGTTTTATACTGTTGAGATGAAAACTAAAAAAAAGAGACCAGTGCCTTGCTGACTTCATTTCTGTTTTCAGTGTTGATCAAGATAAATGGAGATGTTTTTCTGCATTCAGATTATGAAACTACTTCAAGGTTCCAAAATATTCATACCTACAGATGATAATAATATATATCAACCTGATGGCCAAACTGAAGGCATACAGTCAGCGATTGAAAGAATCGAAGTGTATGCCACATTCCATACCTGATTATGTAGAAATTGTGAAATTGTTGGTGATCTTGTCAATTGCAAGCCCCTTGACAGCAGAATATGAATGAGTATTCATTCTCTTGAACAGTATCACAAGTATAAAGGACTGGCTTTTTAAATTTTTGGAAGGGTTGTTTGTGTCAAAATAATAGTACAGACCTATGGCCTTGTCTGGCAAGAGGATTTTAAGTTGGGGCAAGTGACTTTTTTCAGTCACTTGTCCAGGGCTTATATGAGAAGAAAATTTTCTTCGGACACTGTCTGTACACTCTCTGTTGTGTTTATGCATCAGTGCATATAAAGTGTAATAAAATCAGGTGACAGAGAGATTTAGAAAGCAAGGAAATACAGTAGAAAAGATTTTTAAACTAAACTGTTGGATTTTGGATAGTATTCTTTTATTGTGTCAATAGTGTCATATGTTCTGTTTTTACAGAAGTAGAGGAAAGCATCTGTTGTACACCTGGTATCTCTGTCCATTCATACATCCTCACTGCATCTCAAATATTCTTTTTTCTTTGTTTTTAGGCAACAGTTTGGAGTGGATTTCATGTCACCACATGGGAAGGGGGCCAAGGGGGCTAACTATGTATATACATGTGCATTATTTGTACATTCTTTGTTAAGTGTTTGCATTTTGGCTGATGACAACATAGGTTTTATGCATACTGTAAACCAAGAATCAAGATTCTTGGATGAGGCATTGCATCTTGATGAGTACTATACCCACATCATACGATACATAGCTGTGACACATTTCTTGCATTGCTTTGGTGTAATTTTATGTTTTAAGATTATTTTTCAAGCACTGTTTATGCTACAATCATTAAATTAAATGATTATTTGCATCCTTATTAGTACCACTCCCTTCAAGGTAGCTGTGATCTACATTTTACATGTAACTGTCTTAGGCTAAGTTTTTTGTGTTTTGCTCATGACCACATAAGATTTTTTTGCATCTAGTGAAATTACTTTCCTACCTTGACTCATGAAACTTTGATGAATATGTGTATTAATGAATGCTAAACCTTTGTTGTAAATGTAGGTCTCAGTGAGCCATATTTTACACTTCACTGACTTTGGTGAATTTTGGTGTTTCGGTGTTATTTCTTCTGCTCTGGTTATATCACAGTCATTAAACTGGACAGTTGTATGCATCTCTTTTGATATCATAACCTTTGGATAAAAAATTCACTGTGACCCACATTTCGTATTTTACTGGTTTTTGTATGTAGCTTTTGGAGACATAACTCTAATAATGCTCAGTCTTGGGACAGGAAAAATAATGTTATTATCATAAATAATAATACTTGTTAAATTCTGGTGATGTATTTCTTTGTGCTAAATGATTTGTTAAGTTTCTCTTCAGTGCACATAAACGTGAAGTATTTTACTCTTCTTCATCTCTGTAATCATTAAGAGATATGCAGAACAATTTTGATTATGGTTTGTTTTTTGTATCACTTGGTTTCATCTAAAATTAACAACACTGGTAAGGAAAAATCATAAGATGTTGAAAATGAATTGATTTATTCCAAATTTTAAAAAAAAACTCTTTGACAGTTCTTCAAACAAGTTTTAAAATCAATTAATTTATTCCAAATTAAAAAAAAAAACTCTTTGAAACTTCTTCAAACAAGTTTTAATTATCAAGATATCTCTATTAGAACCAAAGTTACAATAACATTATGTTGTCATTAAGTTGTCAAAAATTGATTCATTTTCAGAATTTATTGTCTTGTAACAATGCCTGGTTTGTTTTGATCCATGACAGATAAAACCAACCATAATCTTAATTAAAATGGTGTAGTTTGTTTATTTTTGAAGATATTTTTATGAAACTTGGCAGTTCTTTGTAAGTTTTCCTGCTGAATGTATTTTGCTGTCAGATATTTTGTATGTTTATGTGGTAATGAGTTAGCTTAATTTTTTTTGGGTAAAAACTCTGCTAGGCTGAACCCCAGATCATCATAATTGCTGCCTGAGTGAAAGTTTCTTGAATTGGTGCAGATGCTTTCTACATTTTATACATGAATCGTGTCCCATGCAAACCATGTAATTTTAGTGACAAATAAAATTAAAAACTTAAGTTTTGTGCATATCATTTAGTCCTAAAAATATATGTACCTGATCATTTCAATTACTAATGACTTGATTATTTCTTTTGGAAATATTTTTGAAGATGGAAATCTATCTTGTATTTTCATGCAAATGAAATGACCCCGAATCAGCTGTGAAGTCATCCCAGTGTATTGTTCTCATCTGTTCCAATGATACAAGACCATCAGACATTTGACTCAGAAATATCAGGTGTTGACACAGGGCTTTATCCTGTTTCACTGAATTAAATGATAGTTCAGATTTGTATACACCCCCGTCCCCAATCTACAGAGGAGGGATATAGTTTGCCCATATCCAGGTGTCCTGGTCCAAACAGTCAAAGAATTTGTCTGTTCAGTAACTTTAGAAGGACAGAAAGAGTTGATATAAAATTTGATATTACGTTTTATATTAAAAAGACCTAGTTTTAAGTTACAAGTTGGATTTTTACCATTTTTAGTGCAAAATTTTACAGGGTTGTGGCCTCTTTTTGACATGGACCATTGCAATTCAAGTTTGTTTCCACTTAGTAAGTTGTGAAGGTCTTTGTGGATTGATATGTAATTGGCATGATGCTTTATTTACATTAATTATAATAAGCAATATATGCACAGATTAATTACATGGTCCTGCACCTGACTGCTTGACTTAGATACCCAACTGGAAACTCTGTTCCTCCTGCAAAGTTTTACACATATTAATTATTATATCTGTTTCATGACAATATAGGACAAGATCGATTGTCACTTTTGTCTTGCATTATGGTACAGAGTTATTTCTGCTGTTCCGTCTGGAACTTTGCACCTATAATTTGACTCTATTTAACAAGTTTTAAAATACTTCATGGATATAATTCACACTTGGTGCAGGCTTTATGTTAAGAAGACCTAGGTTATGTTTGATTTGAAGTGTTGCAAGATTTTTCAGAGGAATGGGTGTTTAATATTTGAATTTTCTCTTGATTTCCCACACTGTAACTTTTGAAGGACTCTTGGATTAAAACCAAATTTCATATGAGGCTTTATATATAGAAGACCTAAGTTGAGTTTAATATTTACTGTTTTCGGGGACCCAGATGGCTGAGTGATCAAAAGTGCTCGTCTTTACTGCCATCTCACCTTGGTCCATGTGCATTCAAATCTTGGGTTCAGCCAATGTGGGTATGTAGGAAGCTCACCAGTAGCGTCCCATGAGTTAGTGGTTCTTACTGTGGTTTTCACAGGTTCTTCCTCCATCAATATAGCCTATTTTGTGCTGAAAAATGGCGTTAAACTCAAAATTGCAATTTATTGTCTAGGGTTGAAATGATTCATCAGTATATCAATACTTTTACCATACCAATACACATATCAAAACAAGGCGGAGAATCAATACCAAATGATACTTACCATATGCAAATTATTTTAGTTTTCAGCAATTATGAATAATTATTAGTTCATGTTATTCTTTAAATTGAAAATTCATCTGAGACAGATGATGCAGGCACAAGTTTTCATTTTTGTTAGAAAGAAAAAGGCTATTGGCAACACCCTTTTGCCTTCTACAGATTAACTTAGAGTGATGTGGTTAGCAATCTGTGCTCCTCTTTGCCAATTCCATGCTAATTATATTATCCAAACAGCATGTTCAGTATAAAGCAGACATTTCACATGTGTTCCAGATGTATAATGAAGTACTTTACTCATCATTTAGCCAAACTTTTTCATTTTGCAATGTTTCTTTGTTGATTCATATCTTGTTTTCCAGGGTCGAGTTTAAAAGCCATGCTACCAGTGTGTCATGCAGTGAAATATCTTACATTGCATTCCCATTGATATTTATTATTTGTTCCGGTCCTGGGTCATCTTCACTAGTCAAGGTTCCGATAAGCCTATTTTCACCTTGGCGGATCGAACAGCTATATTGGTGCTTTGCCCTAGCAACATTTTTGGGTTTCATGTGTTACCTCCCTTAGTATGCAATGCCAACTTACCAATAATGTGGTTCATTGTACATCTGCAGAAAATGGTGGTTGCAATTGACCTCAAAAGGATACTTTGGAAGTTTAACATTGAAAGTATGACTGTGTGCCAGAGGGAAGCCATTACATGTGTATTTGAATGAAAAATATTTGTGCAAACATGGACCAGCACTGGAAAATTGCTTATTTATCAGTCCATTCAAGTTGTGTGTTCCCCTTGAAATGATTACATAGGAATAACCAATGAAATTCACAGACTTGAAGCTCAGAAATATCTGCTTGATATACCAAGGTGTAGATAGGGTTATTGGAACTTTGGCTAGTGAAGATGGTCCAGGGTAAACATTAACCACCAATCAGAACTTATGTAGCTTATTCCTAGCATGAGAAACATGAAGTGTTGGAAAATAAATATAGAAACTTGAGCAAAAGTGGCCGTTAATTGATCTGTAAAGTACTTAATGTTTACATGGGGAACAAATTGAAATGTCTCTTTTTATGTTTAGATGTTTAATTCTTTTATAGAATGGGAGTGGGTATTGTCAATAATTTTCCTTAACAAAGAAAAACAAGTATCTGTGAATCAAATTACTCTTTTGCATCTGCAGAAAATACAGTGTGATAGATTTTTTTGGTATTCATCCACATTATCATGCCCGAACTTATTTTAGTTGACACTTAACATGCACAAAGAAATTGCATTATTACTTCTGTTTTGAAGATAATATCATAATGTCTTCCAAATTAAAGTGAGACTTGAAATTGGTAAGATGTTTTTTAAGCATTTATTCATTGCAAAACAAAGGGTGTGGTGGTCAGAGCGAGTCTTGCGTTTGATCAAATGGAGCAGTCTTAAATGGCCTAAAAGATTGAATTGACCACACTAGATAATCTGTTTGGAACTATTTTTGTTATCTTGTCATAGATAAAAAATGACATATAAATCGATGCTACATCTATGTCCGTCTTTAATCTGCGTGCTGGAAATACAGGCAGTATCTCTATACCATAAAAGGGCACCACCTACTACTGACAGACCCTCTAAAGATGGAAAGACCATCAAGTTCATATGTGTATCAATTATATATTTTATTGTAGGCTGTGTATCATGAATCTTATTGATACATTGCACAAGTGTATCATTTAATCCTTAATATTGGCAGGGGCATCCATGACATGGACACAATTCTAGTTTCAAATTTTGAATTTTTATAGAATTGTAGGAAAAGAAATTATTACATGGCAACTAAATTGTCGATCCCAAATAAGTTCCTGTGTCTGAATTTGTCATTAGTCATTCTTTTGCAAGGATATGCTGTAGTAATCGTCTTGATTTCTTTGTCAAATCATTCACAGAAAGGGAGCAGACAGGTTCATCAGCATTTTCAAAAAAGAAAAATCTCAGTGTGTGTCAGCTGCCGGCACCTTCCAATTGGCCCGTAATTCTTGCCACCAGATTCATTGTCTATTGCAACGCTTTCCTGTCACAAACAAGGAGCGCCAAGAACTTCAGCCAAGGACTGATAAAAGTCATGTTGATGAAGGTGGGTATTTCATAATACATTCACATTCAGCCCTTATGTAATTAAGCAAGGACTGTTATTGCCCCTAATGGTTGATATAATGTGTCTCATGACATGTACGTCCTGATGCATTAAATATGTTGATACACATCATGAGCTTAATTTCATATAAATAGCATATGATCAACCTAATTTTGTCATCACAGTTCAATACCATCTTAGTATTACTTGCTTTTTTTAAATTTTAATAAATACAAATTTAATTCATTATCATAGTTGGTCATAATGTGACAAAATTTTAAGGAAAATTGATACAATATGAATAAAGCTAGACCAGACAATGCATTTTAGTCTTGTCCAGATGTCACTGAATTAATAAAATTTCATAATTGTGTAAAGTTGTGTGGTTGTATTGTGTATATTATGATATGTGGGTGGCAGTACAACATACATATTGTATTGTCACAAAAAAATCACCATTCCCAATATGTATGACTATTGTTTCATCCCATTTGATGGTGCAGCAGGAATGCACTTTCTTTGCACATCTTTGATCTTGGCTTAAATCCCTGATGCAACACATTCATGAGTAAGTTGCAGACATTTTACAATTTTTGGCAGATTTCTTTTTTTTTTTTAAATCAGGAAAGGTCCTGAGATTGGCATATGTTTGCTTAGAAAAAAGTGATTGGTTTGTTTTGGGGCATGTTATTCCTTTTGGTGATTGCCACCTGCTTGCCACAGAGTATAGCTAGTAAATGGCAGCATTTGTCAGCTCAGTATATTTTTGAACTAGGCAATATGTGTATTATTCTAATGGGCTATCATTAGAGAAACTATGATAGCCCACATTAAAATTTGGTAACCCATAATTTTTACTGGATAAACATTTACATTTAACATGTCACTAAAAACATCTAGACCATTAAAATTGTATGGTGGTGACAGATTCAGAAAAACAGAGAGACAAACACTCCAAGTGCATAAAGTTGTTATTTTATTATTTTTATTTTTTTTTTAACATTCAGCACTCAAATTTCAGTAATTTAAGCACAACAGACATGCTTAGAACATTAGAAATCTTTTTTTAGCTTTTGCGAAATAAAGAAATAATTTATCTTAAATTATAATACAAATAAAAATAAAGCAGTAGACCTGGATAACATGGCATGTTACAGTGTATAGCAGGGTCTGTTTAAGATCTATCCAGATCATAACTATAATATACACATTTTGTTCTTCAAAAATATATATTCTTTTACTTTCAAGACAAGTCTTTCAAAAGATCTGAGTATGTCTTGATGCTATTTTGTTCTTAAATGAAGTACAGACTAAAATCTGAGAGCATTTGGCCAAATGTGATTAGCCACATTTGTTTCGTTAAAGAAAAGTAATAGCATATTAACCAACTTTGGCATTCCTTGGCTGAAGAAAAGTAACAGCATGTTAACCAACTTTGGCATTCCTTGGCTACCATTGCTGTTCAGCCAACTTAACTGAAATGGAGCATAACAGAATTTGAGAAACTCACCCACTTGATTATGCTTGGATATACATTAGTAAGGAAAACATTAGTATAAAAAGCGTAGTATGACTAAAGGACTTCATGTTGATTTGGTGCAACAGTGTCATTATGGGATGCCAGGTATGTGAGATATTCTTGAAAATTTGACCTCTAGTTCTTTAGGATACATGTTGTTGGTACCACTTATTCAGGCATTAAGAGTTCATCCCATGCCGGTCATAAATATCATGGTCAGTGTCTTTCATTGTTGGACTAAACTTTATACTTATAGTGAAAAATAAATGTAGTAGGTTGTCCTACAGACAGTAGTTTGAAAACCAAACTTTGGTAGTCCTGTTTTATGGACTACTGTTATTTCCCCTGATCAGCATGGATTCAAGCCATAATTGAAATGGAAAAATATGTATATAAAAATATCAACCGAGATATTAAACATGCCTGGAAGTGGGAATGGTTTTGAACAGGAAGTTGATGCCAATTTGCTTTGGTAGTTTGCTGAAAAGTTAATGTTTCTGGATAAACATAATGTACTTTGTGTCAGAACTATATGAAAAATGCTTCACATAGAAACAAAACATTTAAAAGTTATGTGGGAATGAATATTCACAAGCTATCCATAGTCTGCCAGGTGAGAATGAACTTCAGATTAATGCATGGTTTATTTATTATTTTTATAAAGAAAGTTTGAATTCTTTCATTACTTGAGAGTGGGGTTGAATAATGTACCCTCAACCACTCTGACAACCAACTTCCCCAGGGTGTAATGGGGGGGGGGGCAATGGTTTCTGCCTATGGGGACCATGGTGCCTGATTTGTTTTAACTACTAAAAAATTAATAATAAGAAGAACAAAAATGCTTTATATTCACCTGGTCCCTCCCTCCCCAAAATAAGGGCACTGCCATCTCCAATCCCGGCTAGAATAGGATCCCTGATCCAGATTTCTGATTCTTGTAAAATTGCTTCACTTTCTTGCCTGAAGTGGTTGCCCATTCAGGATCTTTAGTTTGAATAATAATAATAATAATATGTAAGTTCTCTGGTTTCCTTCTCAAACACTCAACGTGACTGGAAGATTATAATACTTAGAGCTTGAGTTTCCATTTTTAGCTGATAACAAATGACCTTTCAGAAGTAAGATCATTTGGGATTAGTCGAAGCAAAATGTTGGGATTGAACTTTAGCTCAAGAGTTTTGTGATTTCCAGGCCTGTGCTGTCAAGAGCGCTTTCATTAAGCTGCAAGAACTTGTGTAATTGATGTAAGACAAAGTTTAAACAAGTTTAAATCCAATTTTGTTGATAATTTACATGTGAAAATTAAGATGTTTTTATGAACCAATTTTTCTTCTGTGGGCTGTTCCAGTACAGCATACTTGAGCACTTTTACTGTGGAGTAGTCATCCATAGATGTAACTGAGAATTTTTTATTACTTTCCCTTGAGTAATTGGAGAACCCTGGCATATATTGTCATAACACTGGGTATCATATGTTTAAATTAAATGGCTCTGTTGAAGTTTGTAGAATGCTGTTAATATCATACATTTTGTTGGAAACATTATGCATGAAAAGCATAGCATATCCTGGTATTCAATCCATTTTGACACAGCCCTGCAATAGAAGAATAAATGGGTAGAACATAACTTTTAAACTGCTTACAACTTGAATAGATTATTTGTTTGGTATTCCAGGTTTTGACATTTGTACCTCAAAATGATTGATGTAGGGTGACATTTCATGATTCCTCTTGTAATTGAATATGTGGCCATGCTGCATTATTCAACAAGGCTATGTTGCATGATAGTAAATGTTGCAAGTGAAATAAATCAATAGCATCCACCACCTCCACATTTATTCAGTAACATACTATCCATGCCCATTCCCAAGGGACCACATAATACAGTTTAGAATTCAAGCAAATAGAAATACCAACCATTCTGGATTTTATGGACTTAATACAGTGTGACCCCGCTATAGTGCTCTCCATTATAACGCGAATTCGGATATAACATGGTCATGGCATTGCTCCCGAAATTTCATATACATGTATTTTTCTTGTGCACAAAAAAAAGTCTTAAAAAGTATGAAAAAAAACATAAAATGTTGCTTATCATTTTGATGAAGAGATCGCATATGAATAATACAAGACGATCGTGGCTTGGCTCCTGAAATTTTATATGCATTTTTCTCGTACACAAAAAAGTATTTTTTTCTTCTTAAAAGTTAGAAGAAGAAAAAAAACCGCATAAAAAGTTTATTCTGGGATCATGTAGGTCTTCGCCAGAGTCGCAAACTTGGATTGTTTTTCCTTATTGGCTGCAAAACATACCATGTGGCTTTTTTATTTATTGGCGACATTGTTGGCTGTTTAAAATTTTTTATACAACCATTGGTTTGGAGTGCAGAAATTCAGAGGCCCCATGAAAGGAAGCCACAAACTGGATATAAAATGCACTGAAATGTATCTATTGTTACATAAACAAATTCTTTGTCCATTCTGACAAACCATCTAAACAGTGCACTGTTATATCATAATCCGCTTATCTTGACATCTAGAATGAGTTCTGTATGTTCTGAAATATCCGCTTTTTTGTTGTTGACATTTCTGGTAACGGAGATCAACCGGATGAGGCATTGTCTCGTAATCTATCTTTCATCAGATTTTCGGCCACTCGCTAGTAATTAATACATTTACAAAGACTGACATTTGTATGTGGATGGTAAGTAAAATTCCTCTTCTTTTCACTCAGAATTAAATCCTTCAGAACACTCACGTTTTCTGTAATAATCCCTGTCATCAGAACACCTGCGTCTCTATCGTCTATTGACCCTTTGTTATTTTTCAGACACATGCGTGGAAGGCAGCATCATACTGCTACCACGAATGTAACAAAAACAAAAAAATACATCTTATTGGTTTATTCAGTAGGCATGGAGGGACAGTAACTAGAATAGTCTAAACGACAGCCAATTCCTTTTTAAAAATGAACCCAGATAAAATAGTCTGCTAAAATTTCAAAGGAAACAGATTACCTTTGAAGCACCGACTGTTATGAAAACGTACTCAGCAAATGGAAAAAATACCAGTCTCAATCATGCAATACAATTATTTGATGTTGTCGCCACAATAAGAAATGGGCATTCGTTTGGTTCTCCAAAGCTGTCCTTTAGCGGTGACTTCAATAGCGCATGCACCCTTCATCAAAGAAAGCCGACTACAATCTTTCAACAACAGCAAAGAACTTTTCTTCCAAGGAAGTCAGTACCAGACTTATATAAAAGTGATGGAATCTGATGGATTTTTGCATTTTTCAACATGACTGGAACACATTAACTGTGCTGTGAAAGTTTCCTTTTTGTAGGGAAAAAGTTTATGCTTACGAACGCTACCAATGGCAGCTTAAAACGCAAACTAACTTTTACCAACTTGGAATGTACTTTAAATGTGTTTTGTCATTAGTTACGTGATTGCATTATGTTTTTCCACTCAGTTCAGACCAATATGACCTGTTACAGAATTAATGAATATTTTAAAGCTGTGTGTGTGCATATTTTCAATGGAATCACTTGTATTGTGGATTCAGTGTATATGATGTGGTTCACAGGTAAGTACACAGTGTTGATACTCTAGTCATGCTACACATTAGACATTTATATATAAACAGGATTCACGTATATGTACCAATTCATGGTTCTCTAAATAAAGTAAACTATTATATTATGTCTTCTCTGTTTTCACTACAGGTGTATTTCTCATTTAATATGCATCAATTTAAGATGGTAACTTTGCCGACGAATCACGTATTTTACCATCCGCATTTATTAACCCCACCCACCCACCCACAATTTTTTTTGTTTTTTTGGGGGGGTATATTTTCTTCAGCTAACTGATTTGGTTGCATATAACATGGTTCAGTATATAACGTGGTTGGGTTTTATGGCTCCCAACTACCATGTTATAGCGGGGTCACACTGTAATGAATTTTATCAACTACATGTATTGACATTCCGATTTATGATGAAATATTGGGATATGATTTTGAACAGGAGTTTTTGTTGTTGACCCCATGTCAAAATTGTCTTGTGCTGTTGATTGGTACATAGATTGTAGTTTCTAAATTGAAGAAAGCATCATGTAAATATCAAGAAGTCAGTCTTTTTAGATTGTAATTAGATGAAAATGGTGGCTGAAAAAAGTGAAAAGAAATGTTCATGTGAACTAATGTTGGTGATTTTTTTTTTACCCAATATGTTTAAGAAATTCATGGTTCAGGAATTGAGCAATGCTTTCACCATTTATTATTGTAGGATTTTCATTGTTTCTGACTGGGCAGGTATGTGTAGGTCCATAGGAAGATGCAGCATGATTGTATAGGTTGTTTTATATCTAGTGAACTTTTTATCTATATTAGATGAGCTGCATAGATTCCACAAAATCAACAGTAGGATTCCTGATAAAAATGCTCAAGGGCTGGTTTCTTGGAATAGACAACAGTCTTGACACTAACCTGTTTTAGGAGGATATTGCACCCTACCACATAAGTGTCCTCCCTCCCCATGAGTGCCCTTTTGTCTTTGGTGGCTGCCCTGTCTTAAATATGTGGACAAATGTGGCAAATAGTAGCATTCTAGATGTGCATCTTGGGCTTGGCATTAAGAACAGTGCAGATATTGTCTAATTGCACCAGTGGAGTTTATAAAAAACAAATTACACTCATTGATTTGGTGCCTTCAGAAGAGACTTTTTTAAACTTAAATGCCTTGCCCAGACTACTGGTATAGGGAGAATGCTGAATGACTTGAGTAACCAGTTTACAGATTTCTCCATTAAGTAAATTACCTGATAACATTTACATGTGGCATAGTTCCATTGTGTAATACGAATGTGAGCTATACACCATACTGAATATTCAGAGACAAGTTCTTGGCCACTTGTAAGCATGCTTATGAAGTTCTAACTGCTTCCTCAAGAAAAGCCCAAGTACACGCTGCTATTGATACAAAAGATGGTATAGCTTGTACAAATGTACCCTTAGATCAACTTATTTCAAGTCCTGAAAACTTAATAAAGATGAGATTTTGCATAATCAGTTGCTTGAATTTCAAGCTATCTTTGCAACATTGTCAGATGATATGGTGTGAATTAACTTAATATGGGACAAATGATTGATACAGGTACTGCTCATTCAAGGCACTGTTCATCCAAATCAACAGCTGCAAGACAGATTACTGTGTAAAATTGGAGAAAAGAAAAGACAGGAAGATTAAATAAGGGCAAAGTGGGAATCATCAAGTCCTCTTTGAGCTCTTGGTGCTCTCCAATAAAGTTGTATTTGTGTTGGCAGTTTCTGATTTTGTCATCTTTTCTCATATAACTTAAATTTGGGAGACCCACAAACATGTAATTGACATTTTAGTCTGCTTGAAGTAAACTCTGAGGGGCCTTTACAGTATAGATAGGAAACTACATTTATCATCTTTTTGGGAGGGCTGTAGTTGAGAGGTAGTGAAAGTTACATTCCATATTTAAATGTATGTGGATTCCTTAAAAAAAGATGATCTCATAGCGTCTTCTCAAGAAACTTTTTTTCTGTTATTTCAGCCTCAAAGGAGTTTGCCAAAGGTGCTATAGGCCGTTTAAACAATGGAGTACCGCAGGTGCCTCCTAAACGGGGTGATTCTGACTTGCTGGCATTTAGAGAGAGTTTACCAATTACAAGATATGCTAGAGACATTCTGCAAGCCATCAATAATAACCAGGTTGTACTTGTGTCTGGTGAAACAGGATCAGGCAAGACAACCCAGGTAAAGTATATATATATGCTCCAGTCTTCCAATGAGGGTTGTTTTTTTTTCTCATATCTAAGTTTGATAATAGGTATTACATTGGTATAATATAGCAGCTCAGTAAACTGCTGTCTAAAATTCTCATTTGCTATAAGTCGGTTGGATTTCACATACTTGTGTCTTTATTAAGTTTACCAGATTATAGAAAAAAAAGTAGAGAAATGTTGATACAGCTACCCATCTGCTGTAATCATTGTTCATACCATTTACTTAAGGTCTTTATTATATTCTTATGAAAGTTTGTCGTCTTGCAGTTTTTAAGGAGATAGGACTTATTGTAATTTTTAGCACTAATGGTCATAGACCAGAAAAGCTTATGTGATCTATTGTCCATCTGTCCCTTAGCACAAATTTGTTGTTGCTACTCCTCTGAATCTACTTGGAGGACAACTTTGAAACTTAATACACACATTCATCCGAAGGTCTAGTTAGTCTTAAATGAAATTGGTGCTGCTCAGACATATGGAAAATGTTATCACTACTCCATTTGAACAGATGTTCATATGAACATGTGGTTTTCACTACAAGCCTTATTATGATACATAGTTATTTCTAAATGAAAACGATGCTTATATGAAGTCCATTGTGGCAACCATGGTAGCCATGTTGAAAACCTTGTTATTGCTGCTCCTCCTGAACAGAAAGTCATATTAACATACAGTTTTCGTCTGAAGATTCTTTATGATGTCAAGTTGGTCATAAACGAAAATGGTGCTAATCTGATGAACAATATGACCACAGTAGTAGCCATTTTAAAAATTGTGTTATCGCTGCTCCCGACAGGATGGTAATGTTTACACAGGGTTTTCACTTAAAGATTTTTATGATATCTAGTTGGTGCTAAATGAAATTGGTGCCGACTTTACATCAATTTGCTGACAGAATAATGTTATTGCTACTCCTTCAGAATGGACAGCCATATTGGCATGGAGTTTTCACCTCAACACTGCTTATGATGTTTAGTTGGTCATAAATAATAATAGTGCCAAATAGTATCAAATATGGGGCCCCAAGTGGCCAAGTGGTCTAAAGCGCACTCCGTTACGGATCACTGCCATCTCACCTCTGTCTGTGCCGGTTCGAGTCTTGGATTCAGCCAGTGTGGGTATGTGAGAAAGCTTGCCGGTAGCTTCTTGTGGGTCAGTGGTTCTTTCTGGGGTTTTCCCTGGTTCTTCCTTCACCATTAATACTGGCCGCCATGTATAGCCTATCGTGTGCTGAAAAATGGCATTAAACCCCACAACAACAACTGACATAAAATATAGCTATAACTGCAGCAGTATTGGAAAAATATTGCTATCATCCTGAATAGAAAGACAAATTCAGAGATGCTGCCAGGGTTCTTGAGTGAGCAAATCAAAGTTGTACATATAAAAATTCACTCTGCATAGCATAATGTTTACTAAGCTGTTAAAATAAACTGAATAAATAAGCAAATTTTTTAAAAAATTTATGCAAAAATCTTGACCATTACGTTACATATGGTTACAAAAGAACACTTAAGACAGTAGGTAAGTTTTGTAATCTTATAGCAATTATGGGAAAAAAGTCTAGTTTTATGTCTGAATTTGGCATTTTAATTTTACAATGTGCTGAATCACCAGATCACATGAATTTCAGAGCATAGATATCCATGAGAGAATACAGTACAGCTCACACAATTTTTCAATTCCCCATGTTTTGAAGGGGGTGGAGAGGATTAAGAAGAAAAAAAACTCACTTTTTCTCCATGCGTCCAGATAAAAAAGAAGTGGTTTACTGTTCATGACCCCAGCAAGCATGCACTAAAGAAGTTCACAGAGAGAGTGAGAGGGGACACTGATTTATCTACAACTTTATCTCATTCAGGAACAGTTGGTGGATTTTTTTTAATGCTGAAAAACTGTTGTAGCTCAGTTAATTATAAACATTAGCTGGTTCTGACAAAGATAATATATGATAACATAATGCCAGATCATGACATTGCCTCATTAACTGTATTATTAAAGGAGACCAGAAATCAAACTTTTCCTTTTACATATGTAATTCTCTACAGATTTTAATTTGACTGTAATGTTTATAAATTAAATATTGTAAGCGGGTAGTGATTATATTCTGTGGAAGATACCATGATTCTGTAAATTGCTGAGTTTTTCTGACTTTTGATGAGACGACAGATCCCGTGGTCCCATGATGCAATAATTGACAGTCCTCAAATACAAACATAAACATGGCGAGTGTGACAGACAGGAGGAGACCAGATTTGGGTTGCACATTCAAAAGTTGAATCTGCTGTCTGATATAATAGTTTATGTACTGTACTGGTCAGTGCTCAAAGAATTTTTTTAGGCACAGGCCACGGGCTGGTGATTTAAATAAATTCAAGCCCTGACTGAAATTCCACAAGCTCGGACAGTTCATACCTGTCAGCTCTCAAGCCGGGAGAAAAACCTCCCGATTTTTGGGGTATTTCCTCATCTCCCTACCGATCTCATAATATCTCCCAATTTTTTGCAGTGAAGTCCCGATTATTACATTATGTCTGTCAATTTTCATTTCTCAGAAAGAAAAAAAAAACCAAACCATACATAAACAGAAATAACGTATGCAATCCACAGATGCCATATTCTGTTTTATCACTTTTGAATATTGTAGTGATGAAATCAGTGCTGGATTTAGGCATAAGCTAAACAAGCTTCAGCTTAGGGCCTCACTGTCTGAACTCAAAATCTGAAGGGGCCTCTCAATTTTGTTTTATACCAAATAGGGCCTCTACAGCTTCCCATACCTTAGGGCCTCACTATGTCTAAACTGCCACACTGCAGACATAGTAGCAGTATGACAAAAATTGTTTAAACTATGTTAAAAATCCAAGTCACACACACACAAACACATTTAAATCCGGCACTGGCCGAAATAATTAATATCACTTGACAGTTTTTTTTCTTTAGTAAATAGAACGTTAAGATTAAACATTATTCATGTAAATTTCAGATATTTTTAAACAACTACAACAGTACTATAGTATTAAAAAAAATTAAAAGCATAAAATTGTGACCAATTAGCTTAAATAAATGATCACTGTGAATGCTGTGGAATTTTCTCTGCAAACATAATCGCATCTCCATTTCCACCAAAGAAACTAGGCCAGTTAACACCTGACATTTCTCTACCATATATGTAAAGTTTAATTACCATGATTAAATTAAAACAAAGAATAAAACAAAATATACCATTCTGTGTATTTGCCCCTAAAGAACTAATTCAGAATAAATATTCTATTCAGTAAACAGTGTTACATGCATTAAGACTTAAACCTAGGGAAATAAGGTGGGGCACAAAATGTGGGAATGGTTGCCACAAGTAACGTAACTTGTGACTGCAGATTTGAACTGTTAAAATGAAGTCCTAGGCATCGTAAGTTACAACAAAATAGGCATTGTTTATTTGGCAATCAATTGTTGGTGCTTATATATACACACTGTCGAACATGGTTTCTTTGAAGTATGTCCAAAGGGCAGTCCTTTTCACAAGATAAATGTAATGATAAGGATTAACTGTTAGTCGCACTGGCTTTATTGTTTGCATACTTAAATCAAAACTTTAGCTATTTTGCAGTTTAGCCAGAGATGACCAGAATATGAAAAAGGGGCTTGTCCTGGGGGAATAATAAGGCGTATCACAGGGAGAAATGGCACGTCCCATGGGTGCTCCCACATTGGGGCAAGGGGGGTGGGGTCAATAGTCTCCTCCCCCCAGTTTGTATTGTCAGCCAGTTAATGTAAAACTTTGACCTCTTTTCTTTTAATCACTGCTATTTAAACTACCCAAGGGATAGTTTTACATCAGTTCCAGTCATTACAGATTACCGTTTATACATACTACATGTAACCGGCATAGACTGAAGAATTTTTTTTTAAACTTTTTTTTTTTAAGATTAAGATTTTTTTAAAGATTACTGAAAATTGTGTTTTCTCAAAGCACGACAGGTTTAGAATCTTATTTTTAGCAAAGCTTCCATTTGATTAAAATCAGATCTCAATTTCATCTAGGACAGTGGTGATTTGATTTAGATTGTGCCATGTTAAGGCATGTATGTCAAAATCTTAAAAATACATTTACTCATTTCACCAGTGCGATCAAAGTTTCCTCAGGCAAGCAATTTTTGTTTCGACAAGCCCGATGGGCACCTCACTTTGAATACAGGATGGGCCCAAACTAAAATCAATGGGGCCCCGTGTATCGGGCTGTCAGATTTTTTTAGCACTGCTGTTGTAGATATAAGATCTGTGAATTGATTGTTGCATTTTTTGGTCACTTACTTGGCCTTCTGCCTATTTTCATAACTCGCATGTTTAAGACTTTTCCCAGGATTTAAAATATCCAATGGTATGTCTGGAACAGCGCCAGCTTTTAGTCTAGGTCTAGCATTTGTGTATCCTAGAGCTGCCATTCTTTCAGGATCCATCTCGTAACATTCCTTTGAGAAATGTAATGAGCACAGAGTGCTGTATGGTGTTGCTTTGCAATCGACTCGCTTGTAATAATGTATCCATACTTTCTTATGTCTTTATCTTTTGGAAAAGAAAAAAAAGTTGTCCACCGGCTTTTCTTAATGTGCTATTAGACCCATAAGCAACCCAAGACTGCATTGTTTTTTACTCTGGCAGCTCCCACTTGGGATGCTGAAGTCGCTACTATGATGTCACATCCCGAAAGTAACCTTGGATGATAATAATAAAAACCTCAGAATAAGGTTTTCTTATATAGTGCTTTTATTATTATTCTATATTTCTATTGGTTTCTGGTCTCCTTTAAACTGTACTGTTACTACATTTTTTGTACAATGAATCTAATGGGTTTTTTTCAATACTAATTTGTTGTAATCTATAGATGTATTCATGGCCTTGTTTCTGTTGTACTTCATGCAGTATACTTTTCTAATGATCATATGAGAAAGTATGTGTGAAAAGTACAATAAATGTTGAACAGATTGATAACAAAATCGCATTCATAACTGACTGAAGTGAAAGAAAATTAAACAAGTAGCGACAGTTATCCCATGCATGAGTTCTCATTAACAGAATGTACGATTTCTTCTGACATCTAATCACAGGATCATAGAGGGGTAATTAAAACTTATGAAACCATAGTTTTGGCAATTGCTGTATGATCATACAAAAATAAAAATTATTGTTAAAAGCTAACTGGGTATGTAGTGTTCTGTAATATGAAGATCATATCAAAGTTAAGTTCACTCTAATGCTGAATTTCTGTATGTTGTGAAGAAAAGAAGATGCATTCATGCACTTAATAATGTGTGAGGGCCCCCAAGTGGCTGAGTGGTCTAAAGCGCTCACTGTTCCGGATCACTGCCATCTCACCTCTGTCTGTGTGGGTTCGAGTCTCAGGCTCAGCCAGCGTGGGTACGTGGGAAAGTCTGCCAGTAGCATCTTGTGGGTAGGTGGTTCTTTCCTGGGTTTTCCAGGGTTCTTCCTCCACCAGTTATACTGGCTGCCATGTATATCCTATCTTGTGCTGAAGAATGGCGTTAAACCCTAAAACAGCAGCAACAAATCTTTTAAGAACAACAACAACATGTGTGCATGGGCAGGGGCACTACGTATATGTTGGTCTGAGATACATGTCAAAGGGAGAGGGAAAGAACATTAATATTTCATATCTTTACTTTAGTTGAAACTACCATTTTTAAAATTAGTTATCAAAGTAGGATGTTTCTAGTATAAATTGTTGCATAAAAGTCATTACAGATACATGTAGGTTCACACATAAACTTTTTGAAGATAGGTACTCAGATGCAGACTAATAACATAACCATCAGAAGCCATCAGCTTGTTTTGTGTTCCCTGCCATTAATGTGTTAATTTCATGTCTGAACTGATAACTTGATAGCACTCTTCTGCAGGTTGGTTTTCTTATGCTGACAGTAAACAATAAACTTAGGGATATGTGAACATTGTTTATTTTATTGAATGATAATTCTCTTCAGTCATACTGTATTACTACAGGATATTCCATTGTTTGATTCTCATAAAGAAATGTTAGTGATGGAAAGACGAACCTATGAACTTATAAAAACAGCTAGTATTAAATATTTGCATATATATGTGTGTTGTCTTCTATTCCTTATGTCATCGGTGTGTTGTCTTTCATTCCTTGTTATCCGTGTGTTGTCTTTCATTCCTTGTGTCAGTCAGATTACCGAAGTAAATATTATTTGTTAATGAGGAGGAGCTAAAAATAAGATTAGTTGTCTAAAATGGACAATGGTCTTGCTTGCAACTACTTAACAGTGATGTAATTCCATCTTTGGTTATTAACAAATTAGATCTACATCACTCACTCATTTGGCTCCCTTTTTGTAGAACTATCTTGGATGAAAATTAGATCCTGCCTTTTAAAAATCATGAGTGGAACACATTACCAACAGAAATTATAAGTAATCCATCTATGCAAAATCTAAAACCTTACTTGAACTGGGATAAACATAAACATATTACTTTTACATATTCTGGCACTGATGATTGGGTAGACCAAGTCCATCATATGCTCCTTGAAACCAGCTACTTTAAATATCAACTTATTTTCAAATCATGTTTCCAACACTAGGTTCTGTACACACAATGCGAGTTTCAAAAGTAATGCTGAAATGCTTGTTAACAGTAACCAGATTTTTAAGTTTTCATTGCGTATTAGGCAATCTTCAGAAGTAAAATATTAACAATTGACTATATATCTACACATTCACAAACTGAAATCTGAAAAAGTCATAAGTGATATGAAAAGTAGTATATAATAGACATTATGGCATCATGGGGGATAAAATCGTGAAATTTGTGTATATGAATGTTTTAGTCACATACTTGATCTACTTTTGAGGATTTTAATTTTAGTATATACTAAACAGAGTAGAGCAGGAAGAAAGAGTGTGTGTGTGTGATTAGGATTTTTAATGTAGCTTTAACAATTTTTCAGTCATATTGCTACAATGTCTGCAGTGTGGCAGTTTATAGTGATGTCTAGCACTGGGGCATCATGCCGCAGACATGTAGCATGATGTCCCATCTAGTCGCATTATCCTGACACCAGGCTGACCAGTCCTAACACTAACCTGTTAATGCTGAGTGCCTAGTGAGGCAGCTCTTAGTACCATTTTTTGTAAGTCTTTGGTATGACTTGGCCAGGGTTCGAACCCACGACCTCCTGCTTCCGAGGTGGATGCTCTAACCACTAGGCCACCAGAACGGTCTGGAAGAAAGAGAGGCAGATACTTAGGTATTGGGTAAATGAATAATGTGCTATGGTGATTTCCTTGGGTATTTCCTACTCTTGTTTTGGTGACAAGCTGGGAGTTCCCTCCTTCAAATGAAATCCTGGTAGCATATTGAAATGGGCTTTTGACCTGAAGATTTTTTTTATGATGTCTAGTTGGACCTAAACAAAAAGGGTACTAATCTGACACAGTGGCCATCTTGGAAGTCTTGTTGTTGCTACTTCTAGTTGGCTGGTCACATCAGAATGGGGTTTTCACCAGAAGTCTTCATGTGATAACTATTTGGATCTGAATGAAAAAGTTGCTGGTTTAATATTTAAAATGGTTGTCATAGCTGCTTTCTTGAAAACCTTGTCATCATAACCTCTCAAGCAGAAAGTCATATTGACATGGAGTTTCACCAGATGTTTGTGATATCTAGTTGGTTTTAAATTAAAATGGTGCTGATCTTATCTCCAGTATGGCCATCATTGTGTCCTTTTATAAATCTTGCTGTTGCTAATTTTTTTACAGGATGGTCATATTGACATGGGATTTTCACCCAGACTTCTTATGATATTTAGTTGGTCATAAATGAAAATAGTGATGCTTTGACTTCAGTACAGTAGACCCTGTCTTGAAAGACCATCCCTTCTGCCACAAAATACTGGCCTCTCAAGACAGCTGGTCTCTCATGACAGGTCATACCACTATATAACGAATAAATCTGTTCAAGAGAACATGGTCTCTCAAGACAGGTGGCCTTTCATAACAGTGGTCTCTCAAGACAAGTTTAATATGAACTCTGCAAAATCAAAGTACCCTGGCATATATTTTTTAAAAATTGCCATCCCTGGGTACCATGTATGTTTAAATGGAACAGCCCTTAGGGAACACAGTTGTAGGCAAGCTATCACATTTCCCCTTAGAGATTACCATAGTATAACACTTTATAATGATTATGAATAATTATACAAGAGTTATTGCAATGACCCTTTATCAGCTGTGATGTATGCACTATCCTTTGGTAAGATCTGCATCATCCATTATTAAGTGTGTTTGTGTACTTACAGGTACCACAGATGATTCTAGAAGATTGTCATGTGCGTGGACAGCCTTGTAGGATTATCTGTACACAACCAAGAAGACTAGCTGCATTGAGTATATCAGAGAGGGTGTCCCAGGAGAGGGGAGAGAAAGTTGGACAGACAGTTGGCTTTCAGATTCGATTGGAAAGTAGGTAGGTAGAAAAATTTTGATTACATCTTAAAAGGTTCTCTTCATAAAGTTTGAAAGTGGTTGTTTTCTTTCTTATTTGGAAACTGTAGTATCATTTATTTTCATTGGGCTCAATTTTCATGGTTTTGTATTTTAAAAATGGCATTTTCGTGGGTACTTAAATTTGTGATTTTGCTTGTCAAAGTTTGTATATTAGTAGGTATTTAATTTCATGGTTCAACCTCTACAAATACCCAAATTAAAGAATACAAATGAATAAAACTATGCTGATGCAAACGGCGGTCACTTTAATGTTTAAAACAATGCTACCACCTGTATGAGCACAAATCAAATGATAATTACCTTTTCACACAGTTTTCAAGCTTTAAAAAATTTTAAAATTTTTTCTCTAAAAAAATACACACATTTTTAGGACTTGGCTACAATAGTGTTACATCAGAATTCATTATATAATGAAATATGTTATAGTGTGGTTACTTCTGTTATTTGTTCGTGTGTGTGTGTGTGTCTATATATATATATGGATGACAGTATGTTCATGATTTATGAGCACATTTTTACTTTAGAGGTATTTAAATTACCTCATGGCCTAACTATATACATGTAAATGTAGTAGAACGCCAGTTATACAGATTGTTCAATTGTACTGACTCATGTCCTCCCCCATAAAATGTAACTCTGCATATTAAAATCAAATACCGTCGTATCATTTATTTTCATTGGGCTCAATTTTCATGGTTTTGTATTTTTTTTTTAAAGCCGTTTTTGTGGGTACTTAAATTGATTTTGCCTGTCAAAGTTTGCATATTAGTAGGTATTTAATTTCATGGTTCAACCTCTACAAATACCCAAAATAAAGAATACAAAAGAATAAAACTATGCCAACACAAACGGCGGTCACTTTAATGTTTAAAACAATACTGCCACTTGTATGAGCACAAATCAAAGACCTGGCAAGTTCAATACTTACACATTGTTTTTGACCAAGTGATTAACATCAGTCGAAGCAGATGCAGCCAACAACATTAAAAAAATACTTCCATCTCTATGAGCACAAGTAAAACACCTGTCAAGATTAATCACTTTTGCCATGTTTTCATTTGAGTGCTCAACATCAAAGGAAGCCGACGCAGCCAACAACACTAGGCCACTTGATTATTAAAGTACTTATGAATGATCTCTTACTTAAACCACTGTCCATCAAGTTGCACCATCTGTACTTTCTGACAATCATGGCGTTAACACAGTGGCTTAAGAGTGGTAAAATTCAGCTTGGACCCCCCTCGGTTCCTGGACTTCCTAACCTGTCAGAAGCTGCAAACACAGCACAGGCTCTTGCTTACCAGGCAGCTGATGACGCAGTAGAACCCCTGCTTCAGTCACTATCCCGGAAAAGAAAGCAAGGAGAGTATAACAGAGTGGTATGCTAAACAGGTCATGGACACCGTTATGGAAAAAGATGTTACTGGTGACAATCAGTGCACAGCATTAGTAAATCATGCAACCTCATTAATCAAGCCAATTCACACTGAATGGATAATTGCAGCTCACACGACAATGAGTGAAAGATCGGACCTAATTATTAGTGGTTTTGAGAAAGCCGGAGTTGTTTAATGTAGCATTTTGGGGATTATTTACCTGAGAAACATTTGTGAGTATCATGAGACTTAATTGACACGATGCTGATACAGTGGCTTTGTCCAAAGATCTGTGAAGTGTGAGCTTTAATACTCTGCTGTAATTAGTGTATATACATAGTTTTTCATTAATGATAGTGTTTCAAGAAATAGTTAGAGTATTTTGCATGATTGCTGCTCATTTGGATTAAAAATGCATGGATAAAATGAAATGTGCTTTCAGAAGGATTTAAATGTTTCAACAACAGTTGTACTCGAATGAAGGATCGATTTGAATAAGTATTAAATTTAATTTCATATACTGTTACAGTGGAACCCTGCTATAACATGATAATTTGGGTCCCAAAAATTGGGTCACGTTAATAGCGGGGTTGCATTATTGCAGGGTTTTACAGTATTTTACTTTTTTCAGAGAACAACTCATTGGCACATATACGTGTATTCATGTCTAATGTATATGATGATAGGGTATCAACATGGATGACATCCTTCAGAAACACATAAGTTCTATCATACCCCAAGGCAGGAACAATCTTCTCTCCCTTTTAGATCATCTGGTGAACTGGGAAAAGTCAGACCTGTCCATCTCAGAGTTTTGTCCATCTGGGCATGGAACTTTTAACCAGCTGGAACCTGGTGCGATTTTCTCATGTTCATCTTATCAAAATCATCAAACTTATCAAGTCCATTTCCAACAGGACTTGGTTTTCAGTGAGAAAGATTTTGCAGTTCCTCAGCTTGTTCAGTATGGCAGCAGACTTGATCCCACTTAGTTGTCTTTTTCTGCGCACTTAAACAGTCATGATCACACCTGAGATTCAATCATTCCTGTGTCAGTGGTGCAACCCAGGTTGCCGGGGGTGGTGGGGAATCCTGCTGGAGAAGCCCCAAGTGGAAATAACTATGTACTAATATCAGTGCACATATTTGGGGTACCTACCAGTTGCCAGACATCACTACTGTCTGTGGTATGTGGGAGCTAAGGGAATGGTATGTGGGAGCTAAGAGAATGGCCTGTACACATCAGCATCCTAAAAATGAAGGCTGTCATCAATGCCATTCACTTCTGAGAAGATCTACTCTCATGTAAGATAGTCCTCATTAGGTCTGACAACTCTGGTGGTGACCTATCTCAAACCCAAAGGCACCAAATCACCCAACCTGTGTGTTCTGATTTTATCTATGACAATCCCCACTTCAACGTACAAATCAGACACATTCCTAGCAGACTGAGAGGAAATTGGCTAAGAAGCTTTGAGCCATCTGTGCGAGCCTCATGTTCAAACGTAACATTTCGATCCAAGATAAAATAGAAGTTATTGGCTGTCACAAGATTTGAGCTTCTGAAGTTCTTATTTCAAAGATTTAGTGTTGCAGAGGTAAACCTTACATCTGGTTGGTCTGGTAGCAGTAGCACAGATGGCCATCAGACCTAACTAGGTTAATCAACACAGTCATCCTGTTAGCTTCATTGGATATACTGGTGAAATTTTTTCGGTAAGATTTCAATATTCGTCTTCTTGACCGTATGTAAGGGTCATGGATCATGTGACCCAGGCTGTGTTATGTAATTAAGAGAATAGGTTATCATTCATATGGGGAGCCAGCCATCATTCTCTAGAAAGATACTCAGTATTCCCTCCTCCTATTACTTATTCTTCTTGCATTATGTGGTAGAGCATCTGCCTTGGATGTGGGAGGCCGCAGGTTCGAACCCCGACTGAGTCATACCAAAGACTTTTAAAAATGGTCATAACAGCTGCCTCACTTGGCGCTCAGCATTAAGAGGTTAGTGTTAGGACTGGTCGGCCTGGTGTCAGGATAATGTGACTGGGTGGAACATATGCTACATGTCTGCAGCATGATGTCCAAATCTAAACATCACTATAAACTGCCACACTGCAGACATCGTAGCGATATGACTGAATCTTTTTATAGAGCTACATTAAAAATCTAAATCACACACACAACATCTTATATTAAGTTATTGGGGAACGTATTCAGAAGAAAAAGCAAATTTTTAAGTAAATTATGTTTCTTTGAGAGTACTTAACCAATCACAATGCTTAAAACCACTCCCAACCACCAAGCAAGCATCCTCATTTGTATATCGCTGAACTAAAAACTAGCAATACCTGGTGGTGGCAAGAGGAGATAATAGTCAAGAATTTTTGTAATTTGTCTATATGAAATAGACAAGTAAAGATGATTTTTATATTTTAGTAGAGCTAGATTCACAAGTTAGCAGGCTAATATTCCTAATGTAATGTGATTAGGTAAATATTTTTGGAGAAACATAATTTACTTACAAATTTGCTTTACCAGATTGAATGATTTGTGTAAATTCTGGTATTTGTTTATTACACCCTAATATCTTCAGCCCTGTTACAAGGAAACCTTGCAGTAACATACTTTGTTATAACAAATTTGGATACACTGCACTCAGGGTTCACATTAGGCTGTGCTCTTGTGTCATTGAACTTTTTTTTATATATTTGGTTCAAGAATGCTTTCTCCAGGGTGTCTGTAAGGCACATAAAATAACAAAGACCGGAGAAAATGAAGACAGAAGATCACAGTTGATTTTAGACTGGATTGCTTGCATTCCAGGCTTACCAAGTAGAGTACACTAATTGCTGAATAATCTTAAGATGATTCATTTCATTAGCTGACATAAATATTGTACTGATTTGATTAGCTTGGGCACCAGTTAAAAGCATATGATCCATGATGACTTATAGAAAATGTTGAGACAGTCTGGAGTTTTGTTTGCCCCAATGTCCTTGTCGGCTAAAATAACTGTGACCTTAACAGTGGGCAAGGCATTTGTAGAAAACTGATGTGGTCTGACAAAAACTGATTTAAAGCTTGTAATATTGAAAAGGAGTACATTTATGGCAGAAAATAATAAATGTTATGATGCAAGTACCTGTGATGATAATACATGTATGTTTTAATTGCTTGGCTAAACAAGATACTGGTGTGGTGTTTGTAAACCCTAATGTTTTTTCTAAATGACCCCACTTTTTTTCCCTGGTATGCTTGTTGTGCTCCACTTGTTCATTCTTTGGAATGAGGACCGCACAGTCATGGTATGGCTTCAAAAATGTTGGAGCCTCATCACTAATTTCTCCTGGCTGATTTGAATTACTGCAAAGTTTATTGCAAAAGTAAATGAGTCTGATTTGTTAATATGGTGAGATGTGCTGTAGTTTTTGGAGAAAAAAGTTTGTCCAACTTTAAAGATGTTAAAAGTATGTATTTTTGAATTTTAGTGCAAATGTATCAATAGGATATCATGGTACTTTGCTATTAGTGTATTATTTTTGAATGACTTGAGCTGTTATAAAAGCTGATAATTGTTGATCTAATTTGTGCTGAACCATCAGCAAGAGTGCTGATAATTCTTATTTGTGTTTGTCTTCAGTGCATTTTGTAAATTGTTGTTCTATCCAGGCCAAACAATAAATCATGAATGCATGCTCAGTCAACCAGCATACATACCCATGCACTCAACAATGTCATTATTGAAATAGTTTATCACCAGAATTGATAAACTGATTTACCTACTGGGTAAGTAATTGCAAATCATCAACATTAATCCCTTAACTAGCGATTGTTGCAACTATTTGGTGCTGCTTTATTAACAATCTTGAAACAAAAGCCTTTGTTGTCAGCCATTGGTCACAGCAAAAATTGATCAGCAGCTAAAATCAATAATTTCAAACTCAGTCTCCAGTAACTATCACTTACCGATAGTAAGTGGAATGAGATATGCTGTGTTTGAAGATGCTGCCAAGGTTGAGAATATTTGTTGGCTCATTTACCATCGACAGTGATACATTGTACCTGGAAATTTGAATCAATATTATGAAATTCTCAACTTTTATTAGGAAATCATATATTTTGTTACATTTTCTTTCTAAACAACATTTTTAATAAACCCTAAATAACATTTATTCATTGAAAATTGACAAATGAATTATGTCACATATGCCTACAAGTTGCAGTACTTTAATAAATAAATACCAATTAAATAAATTTTTTCAAGTGAAATTAGTGTTTTAATTCTATCTTTTAGTTCAGTTTAAGTGTAATCATCACGTGTCCTCTTGTATTCAAATGTGAAATATGTCACTCTACTGTAACAGCTATGTTTGCAAGTGTTTCTCAGAGAATCTACTTAAATGCTGATCATATATTTGTATCTGACTTCCAAAGTGTTTGTTCTTTTGTTGCACTGCATTAAAACCAGACCTTTGTATTATGTTAATTCTGTTGTTTTTTATCAGATCAAATAAAGGGAGTAGAATAAAAGGAAAGGTAAAAGGCGTGCAAATCCTACCTGTAAAAGAGCTAGTGGCCCTTGTCATATGTCAGTTCAATTAATTTAAATTGATCATTGAATAGCTTAAAAATATTACTGTGTAAGTAATAGAATTAAACTACCTTAAATTAGCCCTCCTCTTTTACAAATGTGATCAAAGATAGCAAGGCAACCAAGCATAACAAATACTTGGTGAAATAATAAGATTTGTTTCACATAAATGGTTCATTGTGGAGAAGTGAGTTTCAGAGTTCATAGGTAACTTAAAATTCCTAAATTGCCACTCAGAGATTTCCTCTGTGTGTGTGTGATTTAGACGTTTAATGCTTAGATTTTGAATGCAGCTTTAACAATAGTACTCTTATCACTACAGTTTTGGCAGTGTGCTAGTGACAGTGATATTGAGCACTGAGGCATTGAATCAACACTACAAAACAAAGTCATGTAATACACCATGTTTTTCGTACATGTGAAGGTTGTTGAAACCAGTTGAAATAATGTTATTGATCTTTCAGAGATTGGGCATCTTGAATTAAAGGTAATATATAAAGAAAACTAACAACTTCATTAGTAAAAGTTGTATTGACAGTTTTTCCTAATAAGACTGTAAAATGAGTATTCGGTGATTAAACAAGCCCAATTTGCTCCCCAGCCCAAATATTTTTGTATGCCCAGGAATGTCACCCCTTATTGTTTTGGAGGTCATTTAGCTAAGTACTAATGTTTAAGCAAGTGTCTATTTGACTATTCAGTAAAAAAATAATTCATTAAACTTAATGTCATCTACAATATTTTCATATATATTTATAATCTTTGTATTGTAAAAAAGAGAAGAACATTATAAGGCATTGGCTTTTATTCAGATCCTTTACTTTTTATATTATAAATTTTGTAATCTCTAAGTTTAGGAAATAAAATACATTTAAAGTAATATTTCCCAAAAGCCCTTGAATTTATCGGGGAATCCAAATGTTAAAATTTAATAAATATATCGCTTTTTAAGCACGGAATATTTGTTGAAAATGTATTTTCCCCAAACTAAGAATAAATAAATAATATTTCATAAATTTGGATGGATGAAATTTCACATGACTATCAAGTCAACAGGTGGAGTAGATCCCCTTTACTAGAGTGACATGCAAAATTACTATTATTTTTCTTTTCTTTGCTACTTTTGCACCCATTTTTGGAGGTAAACACAAAGCAACATGTGGAGAAAGTTCAATTTCTGTAAGTAAAAATACTCCTTAAAACTTGTAGAAGTCCTTGAGAAAACAATTCTCTGGAATTGTATGATCCATGAATCAGGTTTTCAAGGATTAATATGTGTACATTAATCATTAGTTTGGTCATATTATGGCAACAAGTTCTTGATAAATCCATAAAACTGCTGAATGATATTTTTTTCCCAGAGTTTCTCCAAGGACATTACTGACCTTCTGCACCAATGGTGTCTTGCTTAGGACTTTGATGGGAGGGGATTCTGCCATGGATACTGTCACACATGTCATAGTGGTAAGTTTTTTGAAAACTCATATAGTCATTGTCTGTTGTTTTAGTTATTTGATCAGATTCCCAATGACCTTGTGTATTCTTTCTCAATATAAATTTCATAATTCAACCAGATGTCAGTAATATTTATGTCTTGTATTCCTCGACCATCAACAGTCCCTTTGCTACCTGATTTGAAACAGCTTCTTTTTCAAGAGCCACTTACAATGCTGGCTATGTTCTATAAATAATTTCCACTGATCTAAGCAGACTTGCCAACCCTATGATTTTGCTCTAAGTCTTACGAAAATGACCCTTAAAATATGGATTTACGGAATAAAATGAAAAAATACAGAAATAAGATTGTTGCTTGTCCATGTTTGATTGGATCTGGGTTTAACGTTAGCTTTAATAGGATTAGTCAGAGAACCAGACTAACTTTATAGTAGTACTTAAGATGCTTTACACTGCACATATTTTTCCAAGAAAAACATGTCTGTGATTAAATTGTTGTTGTTTTTGTTGTTGTAGGGTTTAATGCCATTTTTCAGCACACGATGGGCTGTACATGGCGGCCAGTATTAATGGTGGAGGAAGAACCCGGGAAAACCCCGGAAAGAGCCACCGACCCACGAGAAGCTACTGGCAAGCTTTCTCACATACCCACATTAGCTGAATCTGAGACTCGAACCCATGCAGACAGAGTTGAGATGTTAGTGATCCATAACGGAGAGCGCTTTAGACCACTCGGGGCCCCGATTAAATTGTTGATTATAGAATTATTTAAGAATAAAAAGGAATATTTAGATTGTTCTGAATAAAAGCAGGAAGGGACACAGTTATACTTTCTGAACATCACGTGTATATTTGTTTGTCACATGACAGGAGATACAATTGTCATCATGTGAAATGAAGAAACATATTCTAAGAATTACATCAAGTTGAGAGATAGCAACAAATCATCGAGCTGCATAGGGTTCGGAACTAAAGTTTGTGCTATTGTACTAGTAGTAAGTAAGGTCTATGCTTACTTTACAAACTTTTCAAATGACCATAATGTTACCGTCGATGCATCAGTTTGGAATACCGAACTTTTAAAATACACATTTTCCAACTTGACAAGAGCAGTACATGATATTTTGTTGCACCTTTAAGTTACTGAAAACTGGTCAGACTTATGTAAGATATCATCTGCCTTACTGAGATGATCTTGTTAGGAATGGCATGTCTTTCTAAGCCATCTCACTGAGTGCACCTCAGCCAACTTTAACTAAAGCATTTTAAGCATCTTTTGTATATTGCAAGCACATTCTTGCAACATGAAGTTGAAAATGGTAGAACATATTTCCAAGAATATGTTTCCATTTGGGCATGAACAGTGCTGCCTGGGATTCTTGAAGGGACAATTTATATGCATAAATAGTGAATTCCAGTTAGGATTGGACACTCCAGTTTAATCCTAGCAACAGCACCTCTCTTTCCAGCCATGATACATGCACCATTGGTTCCAAGAGCAGCAAGTTTGGTTTTTGAGTCCTTTTATTCTCATGTTCAGCTGGAAACTTCTCCACAATGACACTGGCATTGGCAGTTGATTTATTTTTTTCACATCTAGTACTTTCACTGAGCAGCAACAAAAGAGTTCCTGCTTATTTCTTTTCTCCTTCAGCTTTTCCTGTTCTACAACCATGGCAACATCTTCCTGAAACTCAGAAACACTCTTGTGGCTTGCATGCTCAAATACCCTATTACAAGTTAGCTTCAGGTCCAAACTGTCAAACAGCTCAAGAATATGCTTGAAATCTTTCTTGAGAAATTCACTTTTGACTAGATAATGTGCTTTAAAATTTCTGCATCTTTTAACAGTTGGTTTTCCACAGCTATAACATGGTTGGCAGCTGAAAAGTAACAGCAAAAAGAATGTTTAGATAATTTTGAGGAATTAATGTAGTCAGTGGTAAAGCATTTAGCAATTCAGGTTAAAAGTATATCTGGTAAGACTTAATACTACAGTAACAAATTCAATGACTACATATCACTAGAATCAATACTACTTCAGCCAGAATTTATCTTTAAATTTAAAGAGTGCTAATATACAGGGTTCTTGCGGTCTTTGAAGGTCATTGTCAGTTCGGGAAAAATGAGGTAGCATTTTAAAGGCCTTGAAAGTTTGGGAAAATCTAGCAGATTACCCTGAGGTCTTTAAAAGTCTTAGTAAATTTAAATAAACCCAAACATTTTAATTTCTTTCCATAATCACAAATAAAATTGTCCAAGGTTGTTAGATTCGGATGTAGTCGAGTTTTCGTGGTTTCTTTCTTTTGATTATTTATAGTTTGAATTTCATCATTAAACAGTATTGTAACATTTTGCATTCATTGTTTTCTCATATAACCTGACCTGTATACAAAATGTTAGCAAAAATAGGTCTTGGAAATCTTTGTTTGTGGTCTTTGAAAGTTTGGGAAAAGTCTTTGAATTTATCATTCAGAATTCTGTATGAACCCTGTAATAAATCAAAGAAACTACCCATTACTACTAAATAGATATGAGACAAATGTTACGTCAAGTACAACTACTACTACTACTACTAATACAACTATTACACTCCCTTTACTTAAAAATTGTTTAAATCTGTGATCCTGTTTTTACAATAGACACAGTTTGGTAAACAACAATACAATAGTATGTAGGAAATCAAGAATCAAACTATTACAAAATCACATGCATCTTTTGGTTTAAAAAAAGTTTCTTTATCATGGGAAATGAAGATTAATCTGATGGAACTTAAGGCAATCATACGAGACTATTGCATAAAATAATTAATGTACATTTATCTTTTATGTCAAATAATAATTAATGCGACAGGAACTCATTTTTGCTCATTAATAATTTGTTAAGCATACTCATTTATAACATGTCCCACATCTTTATCCATTTTTATTAAATTTAATTTATATAACACAACATGTAACTTTGATGTTTGACAGTAAGATTAATATGTTCAATCCATTTAGTTTTGAAGTAATAAATTAGTTACAATTGATGCCCAGCCAGTTATAGTGAACTGTTTACTTACACTTAGCTTGAGTCTCGGATTCAGCTAATGTGGGTATGTGAGAAAGCTTGCCAGTAGCTTCTCATGGGTCGGTGGTACTTTCCGAGGTTTTCCTGGGTTCTTCTTCCACCATTAATATTGGCCGCCATGTATAGCCTATCGTGTGCTGAAAAATGGTGTTAAACCCTACTACAACAACAACAACAACAACTTACCCTTAGCATGATACACATTTGTTGTTTTGGGTGAGGTTTTGTGTCCATCAGCATAAGCTGTGTCAAGTTTGACCTCAGTGCAGCATGAATAGTGCCTGCGTCCATAATTATCTTGCACGTGGCAATCCATTGAATCCAAATACAATCATTTACATAACTTTTACACATTTGTAGATAGAATCTCATTTTTGTTAGATTGGATCTGGCTTCGTCAGTGTGATCAAGCTTTCTCTTGGGTTTAGCAGGGCTTGTTCAACCTGTTTTAACCAACTATTAAATGTCCTTGTGCATCAGATGAATAGTTTAGCAATTCATATGAGTTCCAAATGAATAAAACTTGTGTCAGGTGTGAATTATTGAATTATTGGTTCTAATTTGTAAATCTATTGACCCACCTCATTAACAGAAATGCAGTAACATATATTAGCAGCAAAATAAATGTGCCATTGGCTGTAAGATTGAATATTTAGAATTTAATCGTAAGTAAATGTAGTCAGTGAAATGTATAACTGCCATAACATCATAGTTCTCCCAGATATGGTTCTGCATCCTAAAATTGTGCCTAAGCCATGTGGTATATTTTTGTTTGGGACATTTTTATTTGAATCAATCAACACCCTGTCATCCTTTTCAAAGGTAATAAATCTCATTGTCTGTGAATATTATTAATCATTTAAGCCTGTGATCAAGCCCTTAATCTTCCCGTGAGTGACTGCTTTATTTACCCATCAACAAATGGGCCACCATTTTACAAGTAGCAGTAGACAAAAATATAGGTTACAGGCCAGTTTTTATCTGGAGGTAATCTCAGAATAGTAGGTTAAAATTTAAAGCCTCTGATATGCACAAAAACATGACTCTGCATAAGAAAAAAAATTAACATGAAAGAAAAGTGACCATAAAATACTGTCTTTTGTTTTAACAAACTGTTAGAATGTCATTGCTTTTCTTGACTTGCAGGATGAGGTGCATGAGCGTGACAGGTTCAGTGATTTTATACTAATTGCCTTGAGAGATTTGCTTCCCAAATTTCCACATTTGAGACTAGTGCTGATGAGTGCAGCTCTCAACATACAGCTGTTTGTAAAGTACTTCAACAACTGCCCTGTTGTCAGTGGTAAGTTTGCATGCATGTACTTATTCTCCTTTTTTAAAAATTTGGTGAATTAGATCTTGACATTGGATATCAGTGTAGATGCATTCATTGACAAAATAAACAAGAAATTAAATTAAACTGTTGATGGATATACATTAGTGTCTTGCCTACCACAAAATATCCTAATGAAAACCACAAGTTAGACAAACAAACAGATATTTGTCAAAATTAGATGGCGGTCTCATTATGGAGGTAAATTTGTTTTTTCATACTTGTAAACCTGGTTACTGTTTTAGAATGGTCTTTATTCAAGGTTGGTTACATTGTGGGGGTTGCTTTTATGACAGCTCTTTGTTATTATTGCCTATCAAGTTTAGATCTTTCGTAAGTTATTTCAGAGATGATTGAACAGATCTTTTGTTTTACAATTTGTACCCATCCTTAAAAAGAGGGTCAAATAATATTTGAAATTTTTTATACATTGTCGTTCACCAGATACTAACTTCAGTATAAAAATCACAGAAATCGTAGTTACATGGCAGGCTTTAATTGAGTTTCTTGACATTGTAATTTATCCTTGCCTAAAAGTATGGTGCTTAAGACAGGATTAATTCACATCACAAGAGGAGTAAGTTTTCTATTTCGTATTTTGATGCATTCATTTGTAGGATAGTTGGAGGTATATATATACTTTAAGTTGTTCATATACGTGTATAATGCATCAAAATAGGATTAGATTTCTTTATTAAGGTTATTATTTCATGCCATTCATGTTATAGTAAAGAAACATGGGGTGAGGGAAATGGTTTAACATGCATTTTATCAAGTACAGTACCCTTATCACCTTCACCATTTTGGTTACTATAGTTTTTATTCTTATATGTCAGTTACAAGTGTTCAGTTTTGAATGTTTCCTAAGGCTGGAATGTCTTTGATACATGAAGTCCACATATTTCTAGTTCACTAAAATTGCTTACTTTTTTCTTCTTTTTTTTTCTTTAACCAGTACCTGGTAGCTTGTTCAATGTACAGGAATTTTTTCTGGAAGATATTCTTAATTGGTGAGTATTATTAAAGAGAAATTGAATGCATTTTAAAGAATAAAAAAAACTCAGTAAACTGTAAGTTTAAAGACAAATTCATTATGCAATAATTGTTTTTATTTTGTTATACCCAAGATCAAGCAGTAGCAAACTATGACCCATGAGCTGGATCTGGCCAGTGACATGGTTTGATCTGCTTATTTACATCATCGGGTGTAGCTTGAAAAATCACATACCCGGCCTGCACTATGGTAGAAGTTGCCCAGGCCTGCCCAAAATGCAATATGGTGCAAATGTTGGGGGCCTTGGACTCGTGTTAACAATTTATAAGTCAGAATGAGTGGATCAGATCTACGAGGTTTAACTACAGTTAGTGCATCAACTCATATATATAAAGGAATGTATTACTCACTTTCATTATCAGTACCTGTAATAAAGATAATTTAATGTATTTCAATTTCTTGCATTTTTGCTTCATTTTTGCTTCTTTGGATTTGCAGTTATCAATCCTTCCACCCATGTATGCATACATACCTTTATGCATAAATCTTTAAAACATATAGTATGCAAAGATCTTCCTCATTTTAGCATAGTAGTTGGGGTCAATTACCACCAATAGTATTATGTACAAAATGATGTTATAGTGAGTGCCATATTATGCTGTTGTTGCTGTTGCTGTTGTAGGGTTTAACGCCATTTTTCAGCACACGATAGGCTATAAATGGCAGCCAGTATTAATGGTGGAGGAAGAACCCGGGAAAAGCCCGGAAAGAACCACCGACCCACGAGAAGCTACTGGCAAGCTTTCTCACATACCCACATTGGCTGAATCCGAGACTCGAACCCATGCAGACAGAGGTGAGATGGCAGTGATCTGTAACGGAGAGCGCTTTAGACCACTCGGCCACTCGGGGCCCCGCCATATTATGTAACAACTGGTATCACAAGAAAAGCATTATATTTTGAATATTTAAAATTTATCTGTTAAAAGTGTCATAAATTTAAAGTAAAGATAAAACACTAAAGTTCCTCTTTTCTTTCAACCTATATTGTATTACCTAATACAAACAAAAATTGGTGATGGGTTCCATAGTAGTACTGTGTTATATCTGAAATCTGGTTAGAACAAAGTGCATTATAATGAGGGAGAACATACATATGCAGACCTGCCAATCCTTATGATTTTGCCACAAGTTTTATAGAAATGACCCTGAAAATATGGACTTTTTACAGAATAAAAGTACAAATTACTGAAATAAAATTGTTTGCAGCAAAATCCAGATACTGGCTTGTCAGATTTAGATCTGGGTTTCTTATTAGATTCAGTGGAGTTGGTCAGGGGAACCAGACTAACTTTACTGGAGTGCCTCATATGCTTTAAACTGCACATATTTTTTTAGTGAAATGTCTGCATGATCATGATGTTGCTTGTTTGTTTTTTTAAATGACATCCAACAAACAATACATTTTTAGGATGAAAGGGACAATCCTGAAAAAGACAATAAACCTCATAGGAAGTTTTAATAGTTTGTGCCAAAGAATGAAAAAGAAACATTCAAATTCTTGGGGGAAAAAACAGGAACGGACAACAAATTTAGTGGACATCTTGTGTGGATTTGAGTATGACTTATGGCAGGAAAGATGATTGTCGTTGCCATGGCCCATTTGAATTATTTTTTGAAGGATTACGTCAAGATGAGAGATAGCAAGAAGCCATTGAGCTCTGTAAGGTTTGGAAATGCAGACTGAAACTGTACTGGAGGTAATTAACACATAACCCCTGGAGGTTTTTGCCATTTTTGCCTGAAAATCGAGTAGGAAACACATTTTGAAAGCTATTTCTGAATGGACTCGAAAACACCAAATCCCCAGTCATCTTTCAATAACATACTGCCTAGTTGTGTTAGAAACATCGTTTTTCTTTGGCTATTTGACTTGCGCATGAACAGAAGGGTGAAAGTTGGACTGGTTTTTTTTATTTTATTTTTTGTTATTTTTTTTTATTATTTTTTTTGCTAAACGGAGCCATTATTTTCATATGGAGACCACTCTTTATTCCAAATGCCCATCTTATCCTACTTTTTGCAAAGGCTTATCTGTCTGCTTGCAGTTCATACCGGTTTGCCTTAGATCTGAGACCAAAAAGTCTAAAATCCGGACACAAAATCCGACCACGGGCGAATTTTGCGCTAAAAAAAAGCCGGGTCCAAAAAATGAGGTTTTTCTATCTGTATTTTGTAGTGCAACTAGATATTCCAGATTATTTGGTATCATTGTAGAGCTACATCTGTCTACCTTCCTATATAATACCATCCACATTAGTGTATCATGCATGACCATGATGCTACAGAGCTCAGCAGTAGGCTACTACCTCCTGCCCCGTAAAGTCGTCGCTAGGGGTTAATGTGTTAAGGCCCAAATATACTTTACAAGAACACAATGTTTACCATCACAGCATTGGTCTTGAATTACACTTCTGGACTGTTAAATGCATGTTTTCCAGATTGTACATGATATATTGTTATACCTTACTGAAAAAGGTCTATTTTACAGGGGAAAAAATCGACTGAATCAGTGAGGGCACATTGTTACCTTGTGTAAATGTTTAATTTTTGAATAGAATTGGAGTGGATGTGTCAGTAGTTTTTTTCTTCACTAATTAAAACACCTTTTGCCATGGCATTTTTTTGCATCTGCAGGAAGTAGTGTCATAGATTTTGGTTTATTCATCCTCATTCCCATATTCATTCATGTTCTAGATGAGATTTTCCTTGCACAAGGAAATTGCATTATTTCTTCTGATTTGAAGATGACATAATATCTTCCATGATTTTAGTGAGACATGAAATTGTTAATAAGATGATTTTAAAGCAGTCATGCAGTGCAAGACAAAGGGCAGGATGGCCAAAGTGAGTCTTGCATCTGATCAATGAAGCAGTCTTGAATGGCCTAAAATATTTAATAAAAGTAACTGACAACTAGTATGTGAAACTATTTTTGTTATCTTGTCCTGGATTAGAATGGAATATAAATCTATGTCAAGACTATGTTTGTCTGTAATCTGCATGCTGGAAATACAACCAGTATGTCAGCACCATAAAAGGGTGCAACCTACCACAGACGGACCTTCTAAAGATGGAAAAGGCCATCAAGTTTTTATGTATATCAATAATGTATCATATACTCGTCTGCATATTGTGAGTCATATCGATATGCAGTGTATCATTTCACCTCTAAAAACAATAACACAAATTTTTCAGAGAAAGGGTCATGTGGGTGAAAGAATGCCAAGAACAGTAGGGTTGAATATATCATTGTCATTTGGTATGCATGCCTTGCTAAATAACTTGTTAATAAAATGAGAGGTATCACTGTGAAATGAGAATATTTCTGAAAAGTGAAAGTAAGTGGTCAGATGCATAAAAACAGAGATCTTGGGGATAATATCACTTTAATTTATTAATATGGGCAATTTTCCATGACCTAGTCATCAACATATTTGTTAATCGCCTCTCTTGAAGATGTCTGTTGGCATTTCGTATGAAGGTTATCATTTATCATTATATTAAATATAAATTTGCTGGCATAAGGATGTATAACTAGTCTAACTAAACCATCAGCCACAGAATGACAAATGCTTATCTGCCTAATGCTCATGATATGTAAAGGGCAGAATTTATAACCAGGAACATGAATTACATGGATGGTCTGCTGAATATAGTGGGTCATAAGTTTTGTGCATTTGGAAGAAATGCAGCCTAGATTAACCATGTACTTTGTTCTCAAAAACTACCTTTTTTCATTTAGGAATTTGGTGTTTGCATGCATAATCTTAGAGATGATTCCTTATTTTAATTAATACTCATAAGATAAAAATATTCTTGGTTTTTGAATAGAATCGTTTTGTTTTTGTAGGACTGGATATACAAACAAGAAAATGGAAAAATATAAGAAGGAATATACCAAAAGTAAGTTGTTATATGGTTGATGGCTCATCTTTTGTTGCTTGAGCTTTTGTCTTATCATGGGTCATGGAACATGGCAGTCCTTTCATGTACCAAATCATGTAGAGAGAATTGTATTACTTTTTCAGAAATAATGGCAGGGTGGCATTGAGGTCAGTAATTGTATGGTCTTTTGTTTACATTTTTTAAATATAGGTTACATGCATCATAGTACTTCATCGCAGTTTAAAATTCATGCTTGTCTCTATGTGATCTTTATGCTTTTCTTATGCTTCATGGAAATATTACAGTAAATAAAATTCCACCTTCATAAAATTTATAACTTATTTTGTTGATTAAGGTACACTTCTGAGGTTTCAATTTGGAAAAAAGAGGTTCTGTGATATTGTCATTATTCCTGCTAATTGATGGTTTGGTTTTGTGGAGTTTAACACCATGTTTCAGTACATGATAGGCTGTACACGGCAGGAAGTATATTTTGATGGAGGAGTAACCTAGTAAGAACCACAACCCACAGGAAGGTAGCAGCAAGCTTTCTCTCATCCCCACAACTTTTTGAGCTGAGACTTGAACTCATGCAGACAGAGGTGAAATGTATGAGTGATCTGTAAAGGTGAGTACCTTGGACCACTCAGCACCCCCAGTCTCCCCTCACCCCCATTAATTGAACACATACTGCTGTTTTTAGAGGTTAATTGTTTTGATCTACTTATTATATTTTGTTTTCCTGTATGACTTGAGTTGAAGAAATGGAGGATTTTAATAAACAAAGGTATTATCAGTGAGACAAATAAACTGGATGTTTGTAATTCCAGCAAAGCAGCAACAGGTGCAACTGGATGAGTGGTGCAGTAAGGAAACCACCAGTGTGGCTGAAGCAGCATCTGGGCCCAACCAGCCCCACATATTGAATCAAGGGTTCAAATTAACCAACACTGATTCATCCATGGAGAATGTGACTGAGAGTATGGACAGCTTTGGAAAGGAGAAGGAGAAAGACGAGGTGGAACCCTGGCTTGCACAGGAACTAGATAGGCTTATTGGTGAAGTCTGGCTGACTGGGGATGAAGATTTATTCTCACAGATACTCCACCTGATACTGACAGAGAATGTTTCAGGTACTTCTTTTACACTAAATATACCCAGTATGTTCCTTAGCCTGTGACCTTCTGTGTTATTTCATGATCAACTTTGGAAAGGCACATATACCATATATACTCAGTTATAAAACAACCTAACTATAAGTTGACCCACCAAAACTACCGCTGCCATTTGTTAGGGCATCTAAAAGGTAAAAAAAATGTTTACCCTCATATAAATTAAGGTGTATTTTGAAAACCAAAGCTTTCTGTAATGGTTGGCTTCTTGCCAGTGAATAAGAGTTGTGCTTGTGGAAAAATAAATAAACCAAATTCATGTTCTGCAGAGCAGTTTTTATGTTTCTCAGAAAAGTCTTTAATTTATAACTTGAAATCTCCATTGTATGCATTATTTTCTCCTTTCCCCATATTGGTGAAACTTATGGGTACCCAGTAACTAAGAGAATACTGACAATTCAGAAAATTGTGTCATTATTTATATGGAAATCTCAATCAAAGGTTTCTACAACCAAACTGGTATCACATTTTGGCATGACAAGGAGTTAAACTAAGCACTGACAGTTAACTGAATTTGGACTTTACTTAGCACTGAACAAGTATTAAATTCATGACTTGATCAAAAAATTGCCAATTGGTACGAATGCTACCTTTACAAGTAAGGAATTAAAATCAGACACACACAGGGAGTCATTAAATTACTCAAATGAGGTACCCACAGTTAACGATATCAGACTTTACAATGGTAATGAATATGTATCACATTTATGGCCTTATTAAGGGAGTTGTCAAGTGGAAAAACAAATTTGGTGCTACCTTTACAGAATAAGGGCTTATTGTCTCATGTTCACTGGAAAAGATTCACTTGGGAATTTGAGCTGGCTTATGAAAAATGTGAATACAAATCAAATCAAATCAATATTTAGCAATTAGATCTATTTTCTTTTTTCCAATACATTACCTGATCATTGGAAAACTACAACAGCCTTGCAAATTCATCCATCTCAGCCTAAAACATTTTGGCTAAAAGACAACAGTTATATGCCTACATAGGTTGCAGTTAGATAGAGCTATCCCCCATTAATATGGTGATTGGCACCAAATCCCATGCAGCAGAGATGATGCTAGAGTTCTTAATCACATGATTCATGCAAAATTTGTACAAATTCACGTGCTTATAAAGTGGTGATGCACGAGAACTCCTGCAAATTAATTTCACTTCATTCATATGAAAATGTACTCTGCGCAGTATACAGTTTTATGCAGCCATTCACCCTTGAAGTACTTGTAGAAATGGTAAAAATATTGAGCCACTTGTTTTGTGAAGTGTATTTTTTTGTAACTGTTTACACATCTGGTTTCTTTTGTTTGACATGAATGGTTGTTAAACTAAATTTCATCGGCACATTGGGCCCCATAACAGGCATTTTGTTGAAGTTTGAACCTTGCATAAAAGAAGTTTTACAAATGCGAGTTTATCTAGAAGACCCAAAATGGCAGATTCCCTGTGTTTTGTTCATCTATAGATGACAATTTAGTTTGGTAAATACTGGCTGATCATAGTAATGAAGTAAATTTATTTTTAAAGTCAGGAACTATATCAGATTATTGGGAAAGTGTTAATAGAGATGCCATTGAGTGATTTTGAACCCAAAAATGGTGTTAAATTTGAATCTGATGTACATGCTGGTTGGACCAAAGCAGACAGCATGACAGTCAATCCCTCATTAAAGTGGTATTTTGAAATTAAACGTAGAAAAAGCAGACAAAAAAGCCAAATTAAAATACAGTTTGAAAGTAGAGTGCACTTTTCTTTTTCTAGCAATTTAGCGATGTGGAATCATGTGCTGCACAAAACCATATAGCTCTAGCATAAAGGTTATGATAAATCTAATAAATCAGAATCTGTAAATGAAATTGAAAAGTACAGATATTTATTTGATCAAAATACCTCTGTTTGAACAAGTAGACAATGGCACTAATGGACTTCAAGTTCTAATACAGATTTTTATGGAATAGTAAATCTGGCATAGTAGTAATTCAAGAAAGTTGGACTTTGGCAGAGTTATGTTAGTGAAAAATCTTATTTTGCAACAGAATTATCCAAAATCCAGTACCTGTGAGCTGTGAAAGGGTGTTCTCAGTACAGAACAATATTCATACGCTGATATGAAACCGATTAAGCTTCGAAACAATGAACAGATTAATGCTTATTCAACTAGAGGCATCATCTTTTAAAGATTTTGATTTCAATAGGGGCATACAGAGTGGATAAGGAAGAAAGAGAGATGGATATTGAAGTGTTATGTAAATATTGAAGTATGGCCATTTTTCCTCCCCCTCATTTTTGTTCTACTCCCCCCTTATTTTTGTGACAAGGTGGGAAATCCCCCTTATGTTAACATCAGGGGAACAACTCTGATGCAGTTACTACTTCAGCTACTACTTCCACTCCAACAGGGGGCCCCGAGTGGCTGAGTGGTCTAAAGCGCTCTTCGTTACGGATCACTGCCATCTCACCTCTGTCTGCGTGGGTTTGAGTCTCAGATTCGGCTAATGTGGATATGTGAGAAAGCTTGCCAGTAGCTTCTCGTGGGTTGGTGGTTCTTTCCGGGGTTTTCCTGGGTTCTTCCTCCACCATTAATACTGGCCGCCATATATAGCCTATCGCGTCTGAAAAATGGCGTTAAACCCTACAACAACAACAACGACAACCACTCCAACAGAGTGGCACACATGGTACAGACAGAGGCCTCACAATCCACTTATAAGTACTATTGAAGTTTTCAACTTTAAGGCAAGTTGGAGGAGTGTTCTCTTTGAAGGGAAGTTTACTCCTTATAAATTTCCAACTTTTCTTTTCTTTATTCTTCAAGGACAAAGTTTCTGGCTTTTCGGTATCATCACTTTGACCTTCTCACACACTTTGGCGCACTTGGTATATACCTGCATGGGTTGCTAGTGCATCCCCTTACTTTGCTATAGTTGTATTTAAATGTGTGCAGGTCTAGTGTGTGATATAGAAAACTTGTCTTGTCTAAACTGTATAACTTCTGCTACAACCAGATGTTAGTGCATAAAGTCATTTGAGCAAGATGGCACCTGAAGTGTACAAAGGAAACAAATTTTCACGTAATGACACAAGTGTGAACACTTTGTACAATCGATGACATCAATACCTCAATAACTAACTTCCTACTTTGGCACTTTGATGAGAAACAGTTAGCACCAGTCACTATAAAAGGCTGATATTAAATGATATCCGACACACTAAGTCATCATGGAAGATAGGATATCAAACAAGACCTATCCAATCTTCTGTCATCTACAGGACCCAGTTCATGCCCTGAAGTGGTACTTAAATATGACTGAGTCAATGCATTGAGGGAGATTCATGCCTCTTCTTACCTACTCACAGAGGGATAGATGACATATCAACACAGACATTATCATTCTGGATAAAATAGGTTATTTGTTCTGCATATTGGGAAGTAATCTCAAATCAAATGAATTTGCTATGCATTTTGGCTCATGAAGTTATTGCAGTCACAATTTTTGCGTTTGAGCAAAAATGTTAACTGTCATTATCCATGCCATGGGATGAAGGTCTTAGTCCACTTTCTGCAGCTTATCTTTGAGATCTTTCTTCCCAAAAGGCTCAGTTCAACCTGTTAGGATCTATAGCTGTGGCACAACAAGTTACCATTCCAGGACATTTGACAGTTTCCTAAGGATGTGGCTTCACTACTTTTGCTGGATTTGCAGGAGGGAGAAATTTTTCCTTTCAAAGCTGCTTCCCAACATAATGGAGTTTTTTCTCTTGTTGGGTTATCCAGAAGCTGTCTCGCATACCTTATAGGACTGGAGGTGGTCTCTCCTGGTAAGATGTGACTCCCTCCACCCCATACTTATTCTCCCGAGGTATTATGACCAGTTAAAGTATTTGAAGAATAACCAATTTTTTACCTGTAAAGCATGTTTCTTAAATAATATCCAATCATAATACACATACAGCCTTCAAGCCTCCTTGCAATTATATCCATATGGAGAGCATACCTCTTGGTCCAGTAGTGACTGAAGAAGTATTCATGGGATTTGACACCAATTTCTGTATCAAGGAGAAATCACTCTTAACTGTCACCTAGGTGGGCAGATAACTTTAAGCTTTCTAGCTAAATCATTTTAGCCTGGGAATGCTGGATTTGTGACATAGTGGTAGTTCTCCTAAGATATTATGATCACATAAATATTTGAAGAAAAATTCATTTTACAAGAAAAAATTGGATTCAGATTTAAACAATTGATGATGATGATACACAATTAAATATGGCTACTGTTGCTAAAATTTAAAAAAATCGAATAAATGACTTCACAAAAACAACATGGCAGAATTTTTCCAAATTCTAACATGACAGGCTTTCTAGGTTGTACAAATGATACTGATCTGCCATCCAATATGGCTGCTGCTAGTAGAAAGTTTCATAACTTTACTGATAAAACTGAAGAGAACTTTGTCGGTGTTGATACAAAGGGTACTGGCAGAACGGTGTTGATACAAAGGGTACTGGCAGAAAGCAACCTACTGGTCAATCTCAAGAACACTTAGGCCTTGGTTTCTTTCATGCAGTCATGTGGTCAAATCACTCTAATGTGATACTAGTTGAATAACACTAATGAAGGTTTGCAAGCATGTTTACAAATTTTATGAAACTGCAAAGATACATTTTATTGATGGAGAATGTACTGAAAGTAAATAGTGAACTTGTGTAAATACAGATTTCTATACATAAATATTTGCTGTGTGAAAATTTGCATACCACAAATGTTATTTTATTGTGAATCTTGGGATGCCACAAACATACATATTAGAATAGACCCAGTAGCCTTTTGTTTGCTATTATTTGTAACGATGTTTCCTCTTGGTAAGGAGGGGTGGTTAATTAGCTTTGGCTATCATTATCTAGAGATGACCTTCCTCGATTTTATTGCCCTGTGTGAGTGGATAGATAGAACATCAACAGAGAACTGAGCATAACTATTGAGGAGAAATAATACAATATAAGCCCTCTTTAGACAAGAGAATAACAGTTTAATCACTGACATAAGCTAATAGTGTCAGATTCAATTCAAACAAATTTACATTTACAGAATTTCAATAGCAGTGTTCTATTATTGATTCATTTCATCATTATAACAAGAGTGTTGAAACGAGCACAATGTCCTCGCCTGCTTTGCATCACCTAGCATTGCTTCCCGTCTTCGTCTCTGTGTATCCCACATCTTCCCACCTTCACGTGTATACATCTGGATTCTTCTATTCTAACCACCTAATCTCTTAGCCAGACTTCCGCCTTTCGGATTGTCCCAGACTATTCCAGAGAGCTGTTTCCCTGAAGGACAAGATTACCACTCAGTCTCAGGGGCCTCAAGTGAACGAGTGGTATAAAGTGCTCATCGTTATGGATCACTGCCATCTCATGTCTGTCTACATGGGTTCGAGTCTCAGAATTGGCCAATGTGGGTATGTGAGAAAGCTTGCCAGTAGCTTTTTGTGGGTCTGTGGTTCTTGCCAGGGTTTTCCAGGGTTCTTCCTCCACCATTAATACTGGCTGACATGTATAGCCTATCTTGTGCTGAAAAAATGGCATAAAACCTTACAGCAACAACAACCACTCAATCTCTATTTGTATCACCTTCTATATGTATATAAAATTCTCTTACTTTCACTAGTCAGAAAGCATAAAATAGCTATCTAAACACTGCATTAATTCTGATATAAGGTGACCGTAACGGTTAATGGTCCTTACAAATTTAGACTGTATTTTGAGTAAGGTACAGTTATTACCTCTAGTTACAAATGACCCCTGTAATGTACATCTAAGTCTGACCTAATTTGATAGGCCATCACCCTCGCATCACAGCAACTGACCATAAATTAACTTGTGCATGGTGCATATAAGCAAACATTCCTGTATCTCTCCTTGTTATGTATAAATGATTTAAATATATCTGATTTAATATATATTTATTTCAATTTAAGTGTTTGTCAGTTTTTTTTTAAATTATTTTATATTACATGCTATTGTAATGTAAATTTATTCTCTAGAGATGATACTTTTTTCAGAAAATAGTTTGACCATGACTGTTTGTTTTATAAACACTAGGTGTTGATCTAAATCCTGACCTTGATTCAATATTTGTAGCAACCACGTAAACAAGTTCTGTTTTTATTTTAAAATGATTGGTTGTTATTGAGGTCATGATGGGACTATGTGTTTAAGATGTAAACATTTTTTTATTTTTTATTTCTTAGAGTAAAATGACTGGTTTTTATCAGGGTCACACTGGGTGGACGTGATCTTTAACAAGTACCTAATTTCTGTGAGCTTCCAGAACATGATCATGTGATCCCCTGTTTACGTTTTAGAAGACCATATAACCTCAGTTTTGGAGAATTATTTTCAGTAGAAGTTGTGGCTATTATACTGGAAGCTGTTTGTTGTGCTGTTTGGAGTTATTTCAAATTACTTGGATTCAAAAGGATTAATTCTTTTTTTCCTGGAAAATACATGTGCTCATGTGAAATTCTTAATCAAAGACAGTTCTTATAAGAAATTTATTTAGATTTCCCAAACCAGAGTGATAATTCTTTTGTTTCTACAAGGAACTATAGACTTCAAAGCTACAGGTTACAGCATACGTCATCGTCTTCCATCTTGGATTCTTTGTCAGGATTCAAACTTGAAATCAGTCGAACATTTTGTTATTAGGACTACTAAAATTTTATTCTTGGATTATTTTAGGATTTGATTCTATAAAACTGTAAGTTCATATTTTTTAAAAATTTTTACAGAATTTTTCCAGGGAAATAAATTATTGTATTTTTTTCAAAGCTTGTTTTCACTCTTTCTTGTGTTACTGTTTATTTCAGCCTAAACACGTGACACTGCATATGCTACCACATGACTCCTTAGATATCCAACCTAGTCAGTTCCACTTAATAAGTTACATGCTGTCAATTACTATTGCATAAGACTCAATAACTTCTAGCTCACAGGAATCCCTAACCTACAAAATTCTTAAAGCATTAAAAAATTAGATATAAATATGCAATTATCGTTAACTCACGATAATCAGTATCATGTTAACAAAGGAAATTAATTCATATAACCCTATGAAATCCTACACATCTGAAAATTGGGATCCCATGTAATAAATTAGTTCATTCATTGAACTGTTAATTATAATATTAAAAAAATAAATTGCATAAGCAACTCTAGCATATCAACAGATTTCCATGAAGTCGAATAAATGATACATATTAAGGATCCAAGGCATATCGAACACATTTGCATAAAAACAAAACCAACAAAAATAGAAAATTGCAGGAACAATTTAATGTTTTCTTTCCCAGAACAGCTTTGCAATGCCAGGGTCAATTCTAAATTAGCTGCAGATGCTGTCCCCCACCCCCCACCAATGAAATGTACCAACTAAAAAGGGAAAAGGTCGCAGTGACCCTTCAGGTAAAACCTTGCTGGCTTGACTGTACTAAAATTTTAATGCAGAATGTATTCATTTTTAAGGTTCAATACTTGTTCAAAATTCGACACATTACACTATTGTTGTTACACTTGTTTATTATTATTATCATTATTATTATTATTATTAATTGTGTTATTTTTTCTCCTCAGTGGATTATCAACATTCAGAAACAAGTGCCACTCCCTTGATGGTTGCTGGTGGTCGAGGCTTGATCGGTATTGTGGAACAGCTCTTGAACCTGGGGGCAGATCCCAGCCTCAAGGCATCCAATGACTGGACAGCATTGGACTGGGCCAAAAAATTTCAACATGAGGAGATTATTGACATGTTAGAGGCTGCCATGTATGTATACTTCAGTCCTGCTATGGTGATTGCATCTGTGTGTCAGCCATCTATACCTGGTTGACCACATTTGTTTTATTTTTGTTTTCATTTTATTTTACTTTTGATGAACTGAATCAGCAGTGGCATTGTTGCATTTTTCCTTAAAAATGTGTATACATAAATGAACACAAAACAATTGTGCCGTTCCTGATAAAACACTAACACTTCTGCTGCAATTGATTTTTATGCATACGTTATCACTTAACAAGTTATCCATTGTTTAAGAAAAAGCACATCTATGTGATAGATGAGATCCATTTTGAAGAATAAGGCATGAAGGTCTCAGAAAATCTTGTTAATGCCTACCATGGAACTGCTGCTTAACCCTTAAAAAAATTATTTGTAACTTTTAATGAGTCTTATTTAGTCACCCAGCTGTATAAGTCGACCTCTTCATAATAGACCGTATCTGTAACAGATGTGTTTCCCTCAGTACAGAGACCATCCTCTGATGATGGTCCTTCTCTGACTCCTTGGATGATGGTCAATTTCTCTGACACCCTGGATCACATCATGGTCAAGAAAGTCCATGTGCAAGATAAAAACTTGTGAAAGGTTCTTGTATTTTATAGTTGACTACATGATAATGTCCAAGTATACCTGCTGATACATTGAGGAGATTAGCCTATTTTATTTTTCTTAAATATATTAGGTTTCAAAGCTGTTATTTACATCTTTATATTTTTCATTGTTTTTATGTATGTATGTATGTATGTATGTAGGTATGTCTGTATGTATGGATGGATGCATGCATGCATGCATGCATGTACAATACTGGCTATACAGTGTTGATTTAAAGTTTTAAGAAATGTAAAGCTAAAAAATAACACAAGAACTTGGGGGGGGGGGGAATCTTCCAAAGTAGATGTAAACATGTGGTATTACAAAATTTAAAAAAGGTAAAGATGCTAAAAAAAACTTTAAAATAAAGATAAAGATAACAGAATATAAAATTATTAAAGTATAAGTTCAGAACTTGTTGTATTAAGCACAAAAAGTCCCCAGATTGTTTCTTTGCTGCATCATCATAAATTCTTTAAGTTGAGTTCATGTAAAAAAAAAAAACTTGTGTTGCAGAGGGTGAAAGTTGACTCCATAACATAAATTAGAGTTATCCATAAACTGTGAACAAATACTCTTGTTTGAATTGTATTAATTTTCTTTTGTATAAATTATATTAATTAGAGTTACCCAGAAGGTTATTTTGGATTTGGTTTTATTCATTGGTTACCAATATTGATACATTTTATGGCTGCTCTATACATGATGTATGTATAAGTGCAAGAACTACAAAAATATTTCATTTTGTCAAACATGAACATGATACAAAAATCAATCTTTTGGATCTTCTATATCAACCAGGGTCACTTCAGAAACTGGAAACAGTGTTGATCAAGGGGATGTAGAACTTGGTGCAGGGGGTCAGCCGCTTAGTGATGAAGACAGAGACCTGCTAAGTATCTACCAGCACAGTTTTGATGATGAAAAGGTGGATGTGGAGCTCATTATCTCCTTGTTGAACAAGATCCTTTCCACACAGGCAGATGGTATGTATTGACAGCGATGTTTTTGAAATTGACATATACTGCTTTATTTTCTTACCCTAAGCTGTGTTCGATGTTGAAAACATCTTGTACTTTTACAGGGCCAATAACCTTCATCGCAATTGGCATAGCACATACATAAATTTTTTGCCCACTTAGGTATGTTTTGGCAATATTTTAAAGTATTTGCTGGCAAGTTTCAGTTAAGACATGGAAAACAGAAGCCCGTCCCCAAATCTGAGTACTTTAGTACTGACACAAATGTCATAGAATGAATATTGTTGGCACTGATGAGTTTGTGTTCAAAAGTACCCGTCAAGAAGGTCCACCCCTCTATCATGTTCAGCAGCTAACATATTGGTGCACAAATGTAAAATTTACCCCTCACAAGTGGCCACATTTTATAATTCATATGTGTCCAGAACCAAAATTTAATTATGGTAAGGTAATCCAATAATCTTTCCCAATGTCTGTTTCTGGATGTCAGGTTTTAGTTACTGAAAGAAGTGTTGGCTAGAGTATATGTATCACTTAGTATAGTATTATATCATTAACGCTGATGTTTGCAGGAAATGGGGTCAGCAACGTTTTGATAGAGCTTTGGACTTGCACACAGTGGACTTTTAAAAAAATTGATTACAACAGACGTAACTTTGTCAAGATCATAACTTGGTCAGATAGCTAAAACTAGATTTTGTGGACTAACACACACTCACACACAGAAACAATTAACCTTGAATAAAACAGGGTACCAGACAAAGACCAAAAAATCACATGACAGTACATGTATCACTTCCTTTATAAAAATGGAATTTCGTCAAATGTACAAAATATTTGTAGTACTGTATAATTAGCAAAATATGAATAAATCATTGCAAAACTTTAACATTTCATCACGTCAACAAAGAAATAAAAAAATTTTAAGAAAAAGTAAAAGTTGTTGACTTGCCAAAAAAGTTTATGTTGGGAAGACTCAAATAAACAAGATCATAAAAGATAAGGAGAATATTCTGTAGCAGTGGGAAAATGGAGTAAATGGAAAGAAAATCATTTTAAATATACAAGCAAATGTATGTACCTAGATGTAAATAACGCTTAGGAATGGTTTTGTAAGGCACATGCAAACAATACCCTATTCACATTTCATGCCTAAAAATAAGAACTGTTAATTTATGCTACCTTGAAATAACTCTGATTTTAAGACAAAAAGAACATTTTAATAATTGATGCTACTTTTAAATGAAGATATTAACTGCTTTCAGTTACAAGTAGCTTTCCTACTATATGCACATATACATACACATCTCACAAACAGTCTCCCTTGGGAAAGGCCACCCATCTTATAAGGCCACTTTCCAGGTGCAAAAGGAGTGGTCATATAAGAGGGGGACCACTGTACCTGCTACAGCCATTTGCAGTTTATGAAATTAAAAATAGATACCTTTCTGTCACAAACCATAAGCTTTCAGTCTTTTCACAATGCCTTCAGAGGAATGATATACGGACTGGTGTCACATCATCAGCTAATTGTTGATCACATGACATAATCCTTCTTTATAAATGTCATTTTGTGTGTGTGTGTGTGTGTGTAAAACCACAAAAATAAGCAAATTCATGTATTATCTAGTGCAGGGGTCTCAAACATGCAACCCATGTGGAGTTATTTCCTGACAACATTATTTGTACACTAATTAATATTGCAGATTTTTCTTCATATCCAACCAGTTTTGATAAAAAAAATTATTGTTTCTATAGAATAAAAATAAAATGGGCAGGCTTATAAGGGTAGGCATGTAATTCCTTGCCACTTAGCATAACGGAATAGTATACTATATTACTCTTCATTCTTTTTTTTTCTTCTTTCATTTTTGATTACTTTTTTGTATTTCTGTATGAAACAGTTTCAGTGATGCAGCCTTTGGGCCAATGTACTAGTCCTCATGTGGCCCTCCTGTTTATTTAAGTTTGAGATCCCTGATCTAGTGTGTATTTCATGGTTAAGAATATAATATATGTCATGGAGTAAAGTTAGGATGGGTACTGGACCTGCTATAACCTGCATCGCTGAGCACTGGACTTGGGGGAAAAAGGGGAGTTAAGTGAAAATGAGGCACATGAAATAATGGAGAACTAGGCTGCACTATGAGCAGTGACTAAAGATAAATTAAATCAATGATGAAAACAAAGCCATGCTGGCATTCTATGCAAAAAAAGTGTGATCTTAGGATTATGTCATACTGAAAAAAGTGATTCACAAACATACCTTTTCTTTATGCATTCGATAAGAGGAGTCTATGATCTTCAGTTTGTGTAAATTTTAGTACAGTTTTACTTATTTTGGTGTTTATTTATGGTCAGTTTACTTTTTCCATACTTTTCTATATTATTCGTTTCTTGGGTTATAGAATTTTGAGTGATTTTGAATCTCTTTGATCCTTATCAGTTTTTAAGAAGTTGTGTACTCTAACATTTCAAAAGCAATCCTCCTTGATTGTTCACTTCAATTTAGCTAAGGGATTTATCTCATACTTGCAGAATTCTCAGTTCATAATTCCCCAATTTATTCTTTAGCTTCATATTGAAAAACAATCTAAGCAGTCTCTCATTGTAGATTCAGATTGATATATATGGAATTTAAGGTAATATTAAGATTTTTCATACTGTTTACATACAGGTTTGTGGAGAGCTATATTTGTCCATTTTCTGTATGGATTTAATTATTGTTTCCTAAAACATGGGTTTATCTAACTATCTGCAACATTTGACACAATATAACTTGCATAAAGAACCATAGGGCACATATTGATTTTCTTTGTAAAGAAGAACTTTGATTTAAAACAGGATTAAATATTTTGTGTAATTATTTGTAATTAAATGAGTACTGTGCTTATATCCAGAAATTAACTGCAGTATAATTTGTGTTTTCAGTTTTATATATAGTAGTATTCATCTATTGTAATCTCAGGTAAGTTTGAATCTTGTCATTGATATGAGGCCAATAAGTTTTTTAATATTTGTATAACTTTTCTAGGTTGCACAAATGTAGATTTTATATGTCACCTTAGTATACATGTACTGGAAAGCAATTCCTTTCTACACAGGTAATAATTACATGCACTGACAATAATTACAGGTGCAATTCTGATATTTCTTCCGGGTTATGATGACATTGTGACAGTTCGAGATTTGATTGAGGAGGACAAGTCATTGCAGAGTAGCAGGTAATTGTTGACATGGCCAAATTGGCTATGGGGCTATAAAGTAGGTCCAAACTATTTAATGTTTTGAACCTAGAAAAATAGGTGAATTATAATCAGTCCAACCTTTGTGTTTGTGTCTTGTGCATTAATATGAGTCATGACAGATAACTACTGTTCAGTTTTCAAGACAGATGAGGTATACTTTGGTCCAGAAGGCTGGACTTATGCATGTCCATTGGATTGTACAGCAGTGAAATGTCCAGTTAACATTTAGATTTAATGAGAAAATGTAACTCTCTTTCTTTGTTATTTTTTAATTAAGCACAATGTTTAAAATAGAAGACAATTTTGTCAGTGCAAGACATTGAGAATAAACATAAAGAACAATGTGGAGAATTTTGGTATTAGTCCATTACAAATAATGACCACAAAGGCAATTTTACAATGATATATAATAGTTTATGTCTCCAGATTGCAAAATGTTTCGTAATTACAATTTCAAACAGCATCCAAATAAGAAATATCATCATATGCCATAATAAACAATCACCACTGGATGGTCCTACCTTAACGCACATCACTTAGTGATCAGGTTTAAAGAAAAAAAGTTTCAGTTATTTTAACTACAGACAAGCATATTTAACATTGAAGTCACTCAACATAATAAAGTTTAAAGATATTAATCCTATAATCTTTGTCTTGGTATTCTTGGTGGGAACAAGTTTAGTATGGTAACAGTCTATACAAGGATTAATTTGTCACTTGTCAATTTTCAGGTATGTGCTGTACATTTTACATTCATCAATGCAGTCCTCAGACCAGAAGAAAGTCTTCAAAACACCACCAAACGGTGTTCGGAAAATTGTAAGTAACAGGATGACTTGCAGATAGAGTTCTTTGAATCTTCATTTTCAGTTTGATTGAGTTTTGTATATTTGGTATTCTAAGAATTTGTTGAAAATTCTTATTATAAATTCAGAGAACCCCAAATCCAGAACAGTTCCAACATAAGTTAATCTATTTTTACATTCACCCAGGCACATTTTATATTACTATTAATTATTGCTTGACCAGAGAGCTAAACTAATTTCTGTGTGTGCTTTATTTCATTTTAAGTTTCACTTCACATTTTCCTTATTTTAATAATTTCTTTGGGTTTAAGACACATTTCCCTTACTATGTTTCATAATATGATGATTTATTAGTTTAGATTACTTTGACTTTTTTCTGGTAATTGTTTAAGCAATATATCTTCACGCTGAAAATTTATTTCAATCATTGCAAATTCATATTTTCATCAAGACATTCATGTTAAGGTCAGTTGGTATTTTCATGTAGCCCTCTTCATTGAAGGATTAATGAGCCATTACATTTTGGTCAAACTCTGTAAGGATGTTTAATTTAATCAATATTTAAAATAAATACATTTTGGCACCCCTTGAAATAGTTTCTTTCCTCAAGTGGATAACTTGTTTTTCTGCGTAATTCCATTCATGCTCTTCAATCGGATTTTGTGCAGAGAAAAAGAAAAACTGTTGAAAAAAATTATCTTTTATTTTCAGATTTTGGCAACCAACATAGCAGAGACTAGCATAACAATTAATGATGTTGTGTTTGTGATAGATTCTGGAAAAGTGAAAGAGGTATCAATTTTTCTCTTCATAACACTTTTAAATTTTCTTAAAAATTGATATTACATGCTGTTTCTTTTTCTTTTAATTGTGCTTCAATTTTTAGCTCATAAGGCCACAAGACCAGGTAACCTCCTAATGTGGCCCTGTGTCCATTGTGCATGATCTGCAACATATCCAGCTGTCAGTAATTGCTTGTTACCTCTCTGGAGTCCATATTTCTTATCAGTTTTCAGTCACATTTGGAATGAGTTTATATGTCAAAAGGTTTTATAATGACCAAGATCATGCATATGAATGAGGTGATCTTGCACCTGATTGGCTAACTTGTTTTCATGCTGGAGGCCATATTTGTGATATGAATTTGATCAGACTTGGAAGGTATGCTTATATTATGATCTTGGACAAGGTTGTTAATGAGCAAGATTCACACATACTAATGAGATCTGGCACCTGATTGGGTAACTTGTCATGCTGGAGACCATATTTGTGATATGAATTTGATCATACATGGAAGGTATACTTATATTATGATCTTGGACAAGTTTGATAATGAGCAAGATCCACACATACTAATGAGATGATCTTGCATCCAGTTGGGTGAGCTTGTTACCACGCTTGAATCTGAATTTCTTAGCCAGATTTGATCAAAGTTGGATATAGGCTTCTGTCATTAATGTCTCGGACATATTTAGTACTGAGGTGATCTTGCATCTGATTTACTGTGCTTGTTACACCTTTGGAAGCATATTTTTTGATCTGATTGTGACAAAACTTGCAATTTGAATTGCATCATCAAAATTTTGGATGGGTTTATGAATGAGTTAGAACAGTGCATACTAAGGAGGTTTGTCTAATAATGTTACAACTTAGGAAGCCATATTTCTGTGTTCAGAATTGAAATATAAGCATATATCCTGGTGAGTTTGGATGGATTTGATAATGAGCATTATTTGAGTATTAATTTGTGGGAAGAGTTTTTCTTGCTAAATTTTTGTTTAGCTCAAAATGTCATGATCATTGTATTGTGATATCATTGATAGTACATCACCTTTTACCTTGGTGTATTGTAACACTTTTAAATCTAAGGTTGAGCATAGACTTAACATTCCTCTTATTTAAAATGAAAAAGAGCAATTCTTGTACAGTTTTGATCATTGCGGTAACAGTCATATAAAAAAAAGTGATAATGTCAATAAAAAGGAAATGAGACAGTTGGAAATCTTCAGCAATTTACAACCTGCCATAAATTGGTTTCTCAAGCTTTCTGCTTTGGAAAATATCTCAATATTTGTGTTGTACTGCATAAGTTCACTCATCTTTCTAGGAGTATATTATTTTCTGCATTTGCAAATGTCGTGATTTTATTTTATGTGCAATTAGTAACAGAGTACACTATGTAATGACCCTTACTTTGGAATAGATCTTCACCCAAGAGAAGTGCAAGAAAATGCACACCAGTCAATAAAGGATTTAGTGATTTTAGTCTGTTTTGACAATGATAATTTTTTACAAAAATTAAATACAGCATCCTTAACCCTTTACCTTATGCATGCGCCTTTGGATGCCTCTACTCCATTTGCATGGATGTGCCTTTGAACGCCTTGACCTGATTTGCATGGAAGCACATTTTAACACCTCTACACCATTCTCACGGAAGCACCTTTCAATGCCTGCTGTAAATATCAGCCATTTTGAGTTGGTTTTTATAGCACCACCTTTGGGGAAAACCCCTATTAGATTCTACATTCATCAATGTGAATGACCGTTATGCCAGATCACTTGGTATCTGTTTAAGCTCTAGTTGTAATCTGCGATTTTGAAGTAACTGGGTTGTATTCTCCACTCTCCAAAATGGAGACAACATATTTCGTTCAGTACTTTTCAGTTTGCACGATTAGAATCACTATTATGAAAGCTTCAGTAACTTAAGGCTCTGATATTGATGTAGGCAACAATTAGTTTCTCTAAATTATCAAATTCAGATGATTTAATGATGTAGACATAGATAAAGAACTTGTGCAGACATGTGCAGGGACAAGTCTAACTCATACCACCTCATGATACTCGTTCGGCATGATAACATGGAGTACACTCTAATGCCTCAACAGATGTCATTTTGCAATTTCTATACACTCTGCCACAAGAAGAGCTTTTTTGCTCAGTGAATTTCTTGAAGTCATGGTTTCTAATTCAGGGCATTCTGTGAGTTTGGTGAGTGACAGACATCGTTATTTTTTGCCATATAAGTCTTAATGCATTACAGGGGACTGTAGCACCACTCCACACAAACAAGATGATGTTGGTTGTTCTACCGGTACCATCATCGATTCTACCCTACATGAGGGCACGGGAAGTTTCTGCCTTCTGAACCTCCATTGAGGAAGTTTTTCTGCCCTAGGAGCTTTGTCCTCATTCCTCAGATTACATCAATAACATGCACCAGCACTCCAGCATCTGTTGATCTTATGATGAACGGATGGTTCTGAGAGTTATGGACTTTCTGGCCCGCTTTCATCATCAGTTCATTGGCAGTTCTAACATTTGCTCTCTGACCAGCTATCATTTGGAACCCCAGCATTGACAGTGATCTCACCACATTGGGGGCGACATAGCCACACTCCATAATTATGGATCTTATGGCATTTGTTTACACTTTGGATTTAGCTAGCAATATCGTTAACGTGACTTTGTTGTTGGACATTTGTTCTCTCAGGCTGCCTTCCAACCGACAGAACATACCTTATCTCATCCCACTCAGAACACCCCACGGCATGCAAGGGACTGAGCCTTAAGGTAAGAACATGGACATTTTTTTCCTGTACCTTCTGTTTAACATCTTGATGGATAAGTATGCTAACAAGCCATCAAGGAGACACATTTTCTCCCTCCACAACCACAGCATTGATGCAGGGATAGTGTGGGGAATCAACAAAAGGACCCAAGGGTCACTCATAGGACATAAACATCTGAAAGCCATCCTATCTAAGCTCCACCAATTGAATACCATGTGGATGTAGCACCGAGATGGTTCTATTGTTCTTTCCAGACCTTTTTCTTGGTTCCAACAGCAAACAACTCTATACGTCTGATCATTGGCCAAAACACCCTCAATCCATTTATCCATGCCCCTTGGTTCCCACCAGAACTCCACAGCGCATTTTGAACAATATCCATGATGGAGACTTTGCCATCACTCTGGGTTTAAACAGTGCATACTGCATGTCTCTATTCATAAGGCTCCCAGGATATTCCTGCGATTTGCATGCAACATTGTATATCAATTCAGGGCACCCCATTTGAGGCTAAGTGTTGCCCCGGGGGGAGGGTTCCCTTGTCTGACAAAGCGAGTAATGGTGCATGTCCAAACAATTTTGATGGCATCAACCTCAGGTCACCTTGACAACATCCTGCAGCAACATCAGCTCCAACCAGTCATGATAGCCCTTGTTAACAATCTGGACTTCTCATCAAGAAAGAAAAATCTGACTTAGTAGCATCTCAACGATTCATTCACCTAGGTATGGACTTAAAAACACCGGCACCATATTTTTTCTCCCTCAGTATTGGGCATTGAAACAACCCAAGAGAGCACCTTTCGACATATTCTATCTGTACGAGATTGCTCAAGGCAGCAGTGGACAGTACGGCCCTAGGTTGCCTTCTATTGCATTGCTACTTTTTTCTCTGCACGAGTGGAGTCCTCATTTGTACCTACTGGACCATTCAACATCTGCACCCAGTTGAGGCACCATCTACAGAACTGGGAGCCACCTAATTTGGATTGCACTGGGTATGCATCTATGCACCCACCTGCTCGGGTTTGCAGTCTGTATGATTGCACGTATGAAAGCCTGGGGAGCCCATCCACTACAATCATTTCTGGATGCCAGTGGTGCATGCTTTACCCAGGAACAACACCAAATCAATATTTCAGGAGAGGATGGCCATGTAAGCCTTTCATTTGGGGGCTAGAATACTTAGAGGGCAATTGAGGTCTCATTCTGATAACTCAATAGCGATGACTTATCTCAACAACAAGGATTATCTCAATCCTACAATGGTGATTTATCTCTGGCGGTAGGGAGGACTCCAGTCCCCAGACCTTTGCATCATCGATGGAGATCACACCTTTTTTTGCCTCTTAAATCAGGACATGACGATACATCAGCTCAGACTACCTCATCCTGGATCAAGTGGGTTATTCGCTCAGAATACAGGAAAATAACCCCGGCTGAAATTAACTTTTTACACAGCTCGGCTCATGAGGTTAGGGCAGTTGCCGCTGGCCTAGCATTTGAATGGAAATGTTCTCTGACATCATTCATGCTGTGGGATGGAGATTGGAGTCCACATTTTCTTGCTTTTATCTCCAAGATTTGTCATCCCAAAGGGCCCAATTTGATCTAGTAGGACCTATATCTGCAGCTCAGCAGGTCACACTTCCAAGTCAGTCAACAGCTTCTTAAGATGTGGCTTCTGCTGGATTTGCAGGGGAAAGTTTTTTTCATTTTGCAGCCATGCTCTGACTGTGCTACCTAGAAGCTCTCTTTCGTACTTTAGGGGATTGGAGATTTTATATCTGGGGTAAGCGGATGTACCTCACTCTACCTCATTCTTATCCTCCTAAGGTATTATGATTTGGTATTAAAATGCATTCGAAGAAGAAACCAATTTTTCCTCTAAAATACGTTTCTTTGAAAATACTTACCCAATCATAATACACATACACCCTCCCAGCCTCGCCGCAGTTACATCGATAGCGAGCATGCCTTCCACTCCATAATAACTAAGATATCCGTGCGTGTTGCAACCAAGTCTTGTATTAAGGGGAGATCACTCTGCCCAACCACCAAATGGGTTGGCAGACAACTTTTAGCTCGCTTGAGCTAAAGGTAGTATCTGGTAAGGCTGGGTCTGCTAGGTTGTGGTAGTTCTTCTAAAGTATGATGATTGGGTAAGTATTTTCGAAGAAACATTTAACTAGGAAAAATTGGTTTCTTTCAAAGACTACATTACTTTTAGTAAGGCTGAGTACTACAGTTTCTAGGTGTGTGTGTGTATGTCTGTGAATTCATCTTCAAGCTAGTATGTGTGCAGTTGCTTCCTGTCTCTGTTGATTACATCATTGCTCTGAAATAATGGCTGCATAAGACAGGTGACATGGTACATGTGCATCAGTTACACAGAGATCATCTGCTTTAACTGGCCCATGTTATTTATGAAAAATGTCTGCATGATCCATTTTTTGCTTATATTTAAAAATGTCTAATATGTAAACATGTGTTGAAGTTGAAAATGACAGTTTGCATCTTAAAAACTTCAACAATTAGCACAGAGATATAGAGAGGAATATTCACATTATCGGAAAATAGGCAAGAAAGGTAAAGGATATACAAGTTACGTTTATTGGACATCATATGTTGATTTGAGTATTGTTTATGGAGAGGGAGATGAAAACTGCTGCCAATGTTATTGTTGTTGTTGTTGTTATAGGGTTTAACGCCATTTTTCAGCACAAGATAGGCTATACATGGCGGCCAGTATTAATGGTGGAGGATGAACCCGGGAAAACCCCGGAAAAAACCACCAACCCACAAGAAGCTACCAGCCAGCTTTCTCACATATCCACACTGGCCGAGCCCGAGACTCCAACCCACGCAGACAGAGGTGAGATGGTAGTGATCTGTGACAGAGAGTGCTTTAGACCACTCAGACACTCTGCTGCCAATGTGAAATTTGAACAAAATGAAATAACTCGTACAACTTAGTGAAGAATACTGACTACTGAGAACGTCTTGTCTGGGTTGGCATTTGTGTGATTGGATGAACTAAACAAGACAAATAGTCAACACAGTTTTTTTCTATTGCTTCCAGGCTTATTTATTTTCTTACTCAGATTTTAGTGTTCGTATTCAAAATGGTGATATGTGATATTTGTAAATATTTAGAATGATGTATATAACAGATGTGATAATCAAAGGATGTTGAAATGATAACAATGTTTGTGGTGTTAAATGGCAAGTGAAAATCAGCCTAAAAATATTAAATTAATCATGATTCACATAATCTCTAGTTCAGATAATCTTAATTCCAAAACTAGTTGTGCATAGAAAAAGTTACTAGTTACCAAAGATTTGTTCATGTGAAATACCAAATCTTGCCTCTGAGATGAAGATTATTTTTCTCACACGTGAGAATAGGATTAAGCTTGATAAACAGGCCTACATCATCAGTATCTTTGTGAAAATCAAGAATATTCATGTGATCTTGCATCTGATTGGCTCAGCTTGTCAACAGTCTAGCAACAATATTGTTAAATAGTTTTATCAAGTTTTGGGAAAAGTTTGATTAGAAGCAAGATCAATGCATATTAATGACTTAACCTTGTGTCAGATGTACTGAGTTTATTATCGCTATAGGCCGAATTCCAATTGGAGTTTGCTCGACTTAAGCTTATATTATCATTGTCATTGACAGGTTCTATAATAAGTGAAATTAGTGGATATTAATGAAATACCTTGTATCTCATTGACTGAGCTTCTTTATCATTCATTTTTTTTATAAAACTTGGCAAATGGGTCTATTATCATCAAAATCTTTGATGGCTCTGACTGCACAGTTATCTTTAGAAGAAATTTTTATCAAGATGTAGTAACATAGTTAAAATCAACATGGTATACAGTTTGGGAGATAATTTACTGAAGTTGTGTTCTGGCAGTACTACACGTACCTACTTACTGAAACAGTCATCTGTTAAGGTTCATAAGCCAGATGAGTGATATCATGCCCATTTAGAACTCATATTACTCAAAAGAAATAACTTCCCTTTACATACTACACCTGATGAGACTATTTAAGTTATAAATGTTAATGCTGCAGTTGCTGTTTATTTTTCTAAAAACGATTGTTTTTTTGTGTTTTCAGAAAACATTTGATGCCTTATTGTCCATAAGTATGTTAAAGAGCAATTGGATTTCCAAAGCAAGTGCTTTACAAAGAAAAGGGAGGTAACAAGTGATTTACATAAGCTACCCTCATCAGTATGTAGTGTAGTGCCTATATCCTGTTTAGTCTCATTAGTTCATTAAAGATGTATGATTATCCCATATTTTGGATAAATTGATCATGTTTTGAATGGCATGAAACAAATAGACCATTTATCAAAATGCCACGTGGATGCAGTATTTCACAAGAGTTACCCGCTTGGGAATAATAAAGAGACAAACATGGATTGAGCAAAGAGCATTTCATGGTTCATGCAACTTTGAAGAACATTGGATTTGAGAGGATACCTTGAAAACTCCAGCAAACCTCCACAAATTTATCAGGGTTTCGATGCTAACAGGTAATAGGAAATTGGGAAGGAGTTGGGAGAAACAATCAGTGTTTTCTTGGCTGGGAAAAGTCCTTGAATTTTGCATATAGGGAAAAACCCATGAAGTTTTTGGCACCACATGATGACAGAAACAAATACATAATCAAATTGTAACTGAATTGATTTTGAGTTAAATTCATTGAGTTCTGACCAGAACATTCAGCGGTTTCAATATGAATCATTTGGGTGAATGCCATCAACATATTTGTTGTTGTTGTTGTAGGGTTTAATGCCATTTTTCAGCACACAATAGGCTATAAATGGCGGCCAGTATTAATGGTGGAGGAAGAACCCGGGAAAATCCCGGAAAGAACCACCGAGCCACGAGAAGCTACTGGCAAGCTTTTTCACATGCCCACATTAGCCGAATCTGAGACTCCAACCCACGCAGACAGAGGTGAGCTGGCAGTGATCCATAATGGAAAGCGCTTTAGACCACTCGGTGACATGGGGCTCCCAACATATTTGTAAAGTCAGTCGAAATTTTCATTCAGTTAGATTTGTCTAGTAGACTGGTTAGTCCACAGACAACTCTATATCGGTATCTTTTATGTAGAAGTTATGAGGACTAGTCTAGCATCACAACAAGCCAGCTTGTGCAACATGTGATCTCAGCAAGTGTAAAACATAAATTATACAGCTACCAGTTTCCATTTTGATATCTAAAGTTATAGAAAATATGTTATGATAAAGTTTATTATAAGGTAGTTAGCAAAGCAAATACCGTGTTAAACATTATTGTCAATAGTAAATGTTGCTAAATATGTTGGAACCTACAAATCTATTAGTTGACCAAAATTAAATACTCCATCAGCTGATAACCTCATTTTTTGTGGACCATTAAGAGGGAAGTATTGTATTCAACATGTTTTACATGCATATTAAGTTGGCATGCTCATGGCCAAGTCTGGCAACAATGCTTGAAAATGGGCTGCCATTCCTTGTAGATAGAGTAATAAGTCAAATTTGATGTAGGTCTAAAATGCTGAATATCACAGTTGAATATTGGTGCTGAATTATTACACTATTTGATGTGTAGCTTGAAATTTCTGTGTTGATTCTTAAATAGGTTGCAAGAGCAATACAAGTATCTTCCTTTGTATTATATATTAGTAAATTTTAAGACACAGTATGAACCCTTGTGAATATTAGTACATTCTTGGGGACTGGATTGTTGAATTACAAGCAGACATGAGTGGATTTTATCGAAAATTTGATCCTGTTTTTGTACACCAGTATATAATTTGAAAGAGTTTTTTGTCATAATATAAATCAACCCTTTTGTAATTAAGTCTTTTTAAGTGATGGATTTTTAACCAACTCATTTTAAGGGTGTGAGATGAGGTGGCAGTGATCAGTGAAGACAGACACTTTTTATCACTCATCTACATGTGGCCCCTCTATGTACAGTAACTCTTGTAATTGGCAGATGTTGACACTCAGTACATTGAATTACTGATAGAAAAGTAAACATTAATTTGATAACAGAGACTAGAATTTAAATGTCCAGAAATTGCATATCACACACACAAGGGTCTCTACAACAAATCAGTCAGGTTATGGTCTGGCTTAATAGGATGAATCATCTTTTAGTCTGATTGTAACAGTTTGATAAATGTCATCAACCATGCAGTTTTTAAGATAACCTAATACTAATATATAATTACATTCAGATTTGTTAAAAGTGTCTGATTAGTAAGTATCTAGATTATGAGGAGTTCATATGATGCTTTGCACATTCTGAATGGGTTGGAAATTAACTTGAATCATTTTGTTTTTTACTTTCATATTCTGTCAGAGCTGGGCGCTGTCGACCTGGACTGTGCTATCATTTGTTCAGTCGAGTACGATATCATAGTATGCAGGACTATGCCACACCAGAGATTCTGAGGGTTCCACTGCAAGTATGTTACTCTCTTTCTTTAACCATACAGTTCATGCCAGGCCAAGATGAAGCTGTTATTATTTTGATCTAGTTACATGATGTTTAGACTTGCACAAAAATGGAAGCAGTATACTTACTGGTAAATTCCCAAGGATAAACAGCACCAATGGACACTTCATATTTGTAATGAATAATATTTTATATTTTCAGATTATTATGGTCCAAATAAATGTTGATGAAAGTATTGTGTAATGCATAATGTAATGAAATGATAAACACTTCATACCATGAATACATTTCTGGATGAAAACATAAAAAAATATTTTAATTTACAGTATCTTTATATAATGCAAATATCTAGAGTTTAAAATTTTACTTCTAGGTATATGAAACTGTCATGCTTATAAGAACTGAATTTTATTTTAAAATAATGTCAATTGTTATGGTACCTCACAATTCCACCTTTGCCACCAGTACCACTTTGATGTAGTAGTTACAACTTGTACAGTTAATGCAAATTAACTTTTAAAAGTGAGACAAAACAGTCACATTGTTTTCCATTATTCACCATCGGGCTTTCCATTGTTCACCATCGGGCTTTTATTTCACATCAGTTCATAATGAATGAGATAGACAATGCAAAACATGTTTTAAAAAATTGAGTTGATCTTGAATTCACTTCATGATGAAAGGAGTTTAAATTGCAATGTAGGATTGAAATTAATAAGATGGAATTCTTTGACCTTGCAACTGTCTACAGGCTACATTTGAATTATAAGTCAGAATACCACTGGTGTTATTTTAATATTTTGAATTATAAATACATCATTTTAGGAATAGTTTTCTGCCATAGTTTTTTTGACAGGATGATAAATCATGAGAATTATTTCCTTTGAATCTACCAGTTATAAAATCAGGAAGAAAACAAGAGTGACATCCTTGCAAACATATTTAGCCAGGTAAGTAATTCAAGGATCAGAAGTTCTATACCCATCCAGTCGAGGCTGGATCAGCTGCCCCAGTGTCTTCTTGTGAGTGTCATTTAGCTAACATTTCCTAACCATGATAAAGCCAATAAAGTGCTGAAAGTACTATTAAAAATCAACTCTGCTCTGCATTTACTATTTTCTGTTTTCCCTTTAAGGAGTTGTGCCTGCATACCAAGCTTCTGTCTCCATCTAACCAACAGATAGCTGACTTCTTAAGTAAAGCACCTGAGGCTCCACCATTCCTAATTATCAGGAATGCAGTGCAGCTCCTTTACGTAAGTACCTAGCACAACCTGTGTGTGAAGGACACTTGGGGGAATGTAATATTTTTCTTTATGATCGAATGTCCCATGTATAGTAGTTAAAAGGAAATGATGAATAGGGTTCTTAAATTTCTGTGTTCATTTGATTGGATATATCCATTAAGATAAGGTTTCACTGTATAATGCATGCATGAAAATTGTCTGGATACATAAAAATGGAATTCAAAATTCATAGGCCTCATTTGTACATCATAGGATGTGCTTGAAGAAAACATTTTTTGAGAATTTCTTTTCCTTAATGCTACAGCAGCATAAAGTCATGACTTTAAAACAGAAAAATGAAAATTAAAATTAGATGACCTTTTTATACAAACAGATATTATCTGGATGTGACTTGACCATGGCTGTGGCATATATAATTAGCATGTAATGATGCTGCAAAGCCATATGGTTTGACAGTGGGTACCATAACTAAAACAAGAAGGACTTGTTTACTCATTGGTATTAATTGATAATGGAATATAGGATTGTTGTAGGACATGAACAAGATCACAGTTGTCAGGTAACTAAACAATAAAATTACAATCATCCTGAAACCTCTATCTCTCACACACACACATCTGAGCATATTTTATTTGATCACAAGGTGCAAGAACAAAATGCGATGGAATATCAATCTTTTTTATCATGGTTATTCATTTTCTAACTTGACTGTTCTAATTCACATATATGTAATCAAATTTAAACAGCTGTATTACTAGTGAATGCTGCTTTAGTGCAATTACATCTTATGTAAGTGAATTTAATACTGATGATTGTGTAAATATTTTAAATTCTTCTCACTGTGGGGTCCTATATTTTTTCATACATGATCTCTTCCCCAAAATGATTATTATTTTTACATAAGTTTGAAGAATTTTATTTACCCCAAAAAATTACAGGACATTTGATAAGGAGATTTTAATGAAATAATATATATAAAAGAAATTCAGAGTAAAAGATGAAGCTGAGATTTTCTGGTCAAACGGTATCGGCTGGCAAATATGGTATTTGTTTTGGCTGAATTTGTTACCTGTCTGCAGATGGAATTTCCACTGGATTTTTTATCAGACTTGATAAATAGTTAATATATCATCATGATGTTAGATGAATTTACATACGAGATATTCTTGTATTTGTTTTGGCTGAATTTGTTAACGCTCTATAAACAGACTCCATTGGATTTGCTCTAACTCATTAAATTAACCTATATCATCTTTTTCTTAGGTTCTATAATAAATGAGATCTACACATATTAATGAGATAATTTTGCATCTAATTGGCTGAGACTATATTTTTCATTCAGCTTTGATAACATTTGGTAAATTGGTTTATATCATCAAGATCTTGGTTGAGTTTGATTGTGAGAAAGAAGCTATGTATATTAAATATACATTACCTTTGGAAATAGTTATATTCAGACTGTTAACTGCTAAGCAATTAGTAAATTCTAGTTTGTCAAATTTGAAGAATAGAGAGATAGTTGCATGACATTATGCACACAAATTCTCATCATCTTGTTCAACATAGACTTGGTACTATACAGTTTCTATTTGTTAACTTTTAATTGAAGTTCATAGTTTCATCAAGAAACAAATGCATACTTTTTTGTCATTGAAGCAAATGGATGCTTTAGACTCCTTTGAGGACTTAACAGAATTGGGTCATCACCTTGCTGACCTGCCAGTAGAACCAAGGCTAGGAAAGATGGTGCTGAATGCAATTGTGCTGAAATGTCTGGATCCAGTGCTGACAATTGTGTGTGCCTTGGCCTATAGGGACCCATGTAAGATTCTTTTTTAGTTGTTGGTGAAATCATAGTACACTGCTCTTTCACTAAAAGGCCATTCAGTTCACCACTGCATCTCTAATCTTTTATAATTTTGATTGTGATCATGGATCTCATTTACTTTGGTTAAATTTTTATTGTTGTTAATTAGTGTCACTCACTTTTCATCTTTAACTAACGAGAACCATTTGAAATGTTGTTTCACCAGATTAATTTCCTATTTTTGTTCTTTTATGCTGAAATATGACACTACTATCCCTCAGTTTCAGGTTCCTTTTCTGTACTTTAACTTTAATGCTTGTCAATTTTTTTTAAAAATCCATCACTTTTTCTTAGAAATCAGTTTCATTGATTGCTCAATTACTAATTTGTAGTCATCCTGCCAGCTCAACCCTACCAGAAAAGAGAAGCAACTGTTGTCAAGAAGAAATTCTCTGCAGGGACCTTTAGTGATCATATGTGTCTTCTGAGAGCTTTTCAGGTAAGATGCATCAACATTTTTTAATACAATTTTCCATATGTCTTACTGAACTGACCTTAAATTACAGGCTTGAGGGATAATTGAAAAAAATTACAAAAGTGTAATCATTATGGTCAAATTCGGATACTGATTTATCAGTGTTTGATCATGTTAGATTTAGTAGAGTTGGTTAGGGAACCAGACCAAATTTGTGGGAGTACCTTAGATGCTTTAAATTGCCCTTATTTCTGTCAAATACATTACCCAATCACGTTAGTTTTACGAATTACTTATGCTACCTCTGGAATCTGGCTCTTCTATAGACTTGAAAAGATTCCGAGTTCATAATTTGATATTCAGTAGCCATTATCTTACCTTATATTTACACCATATTGTTTGTTCATTATATTTTAAGATAGTCTGCGATATCATGGCTGTGAAATGTAAAAAGCGCAGGTGATTTAAGGTGGGGAAGGACAGTCATGAGTCCTGCCATGTTCATGTCATTCATTGTATAGTCTTTCTTTTCTAGAATTTTAAATATTAAAATTCATTTCAGTACCTTAGTTTTCACTCCCAAAGACTTTTTGGTGAGTTTTTGCTGAGCATTGCTATTATTTATACACTTCAAACTTGAATGATTTTATTCTATGAAAGCAAAAGCAAAAAAATATAAGGAAATTTAAATCGTTTAATAGACCACTTTTTGTCTTTTGATTTCAGTTTTTATAAAGGATAGATTGTTTTCTCCCTTGATTCTTGGACAAACAAAATTGGTTTTTCAGTATACTACCTAACTATCCTCTATTTCATCAAATTCCTGCTATTGTTGTCATCTTTAGATAAAATACCAAACCCTGTACACACAGAAACCAAATTTCATCTTTTGGCATGCAAATTCGTTTTTGATCTAGATGCTGCAAAAATACAAATCCAGATTCCATTTAATACATGTTGAAAATTAAAAATTTCATTTAATAAACTGCAAAATGATGCATTAGCGAGACTTTTTGAAATAAATTCTTATACATGGATGTGACCCAGATCTTTATGCCTTAAATTCATTTGTAATATCATGATGTAATATTACACTGTCAAAATAAAGGATATGAAATTAGCTAAAAAACTTAATTTTGATGATGTCATGATAAAGTTCAGAGTTGTGTTTCAAATAAACAATGTAAACTTTCAGGCCTGGCAGAAAGCAAGGACAGATGGCTGGGAAAGATCTTTTTGCGATAGAAACTTCCTTTCATCTGCCTGTATGGAGATGATCGTAGGCATGAGGTGAGTGTATGACTTGTACAGTTTGTTTATACAAGCAATGACATTGTTTAACTGATCAGTTTGGTCATGTATTGATCACTGTTTTTAAAATTAATTGATTACTACATTATATTTTTTTTTAGGTCAGTTATTGCTGTAATTTTGTTCTCTGCCATTTCCTGTTGAAACGATAGTCCTGGTTTTGGCAAGATATAATGTGGATAAGGTGGTCCTTGGTTTTGCCATTAGCTACCAGAGTGGCAACCACTATTTAGAATGAGTGACCATTGAAGTGTCATCTGAATAGCTTATCACAGGTAGGAGTAGGTATAACCTCAAAAAGCACTTACTAAAAAGTGGCTTAATACCATGAAATTCCAGTTACAGATTGCAGGCTGACAGCCTACTGCAGATTGAAAGAAAATGTTTACAGCTTACAAGGGAAAGGTACAGTTATCCACTGCAGAGAGTCTGATCTGCATCCTAGATCAGAAATGATCATACTTTTATGCCTTGGGAAGGAAATTCCCATAGGATTATCTCCTTTCACCACATTTTGATGTCCATCCTGGTTGAAAAGTTTTGTTTCCGGGTAAGAATCCATTCCAGAGATCTGCAAGATAAATGTGCTTATCATGTATTCTTTCTCATCATACATTGTTGGGTATGATGTCCACTGGATAGACTTCATCTACAGGCACCACACATTGTGATATGAGAGAGATTCATGTGTTCACTATCATACTGGGGCTTAATAAGGGCCACTTAAACCCTAAAATTACCATAGCACTGAAACATAATTGGCAGCCTGACTCATTGAGGCTTGGCAAAGATTATGCCAATCTTTCTGCACTCTCTGGCAAATCAGCCATTTGTTGCTTGATAACTGCAATGTCTGCCATGTACAGGGTATAAAGCAGTGGTTCCCAACCCCTAGGTCACATACTATAATTTCCCCATGGTGATCCTTAAGTGTTTACAGGTAAAGGTTCATCTGTTGGCACCAGACATAACTGCAATTCGAGACCATTCATTCTTTTAGCACTCTCATTCATTCTGTGGATGAAAACTTTTGTGAAACATAAAATGTCTAATTTGTACGCCTAGACATTGTTGTTGAAGATAAAGAATTAGCAGCATTTGAACTTGGGTGGTTTGTAAAAATGAGTTACACACAGGTAATTAGAAATTTAGTTTTTGGCAAATAATGCTGAACATTTTCTCAGTTGATATAACAAGTAATTATGTTACCAGAATACTGTGTGGGGTTTTCTGTAAAGGTCAAGAAGAACCAACATTTAATTATACATGTAATATTAAAACGTTGAGAATTTCAGTACCCAACACAGAAATCTTTAACATGGTGAGGAATACTTAGTGAGTGAATTTTATTTTGTCTCTGCAGGGCTCAACTTCTTGGTCAGCTGAGAGCCTCAGGGTTTGTTCGTGCACGAGGAGGAGGGGACATCCGAGACTTGAACACCAACTCAGAGAACTGGGCTGTGGTCAAAGCTGCTTTGTGTGCTGGAATGTACCCTAACCTGGTCCGAGTGGACAGACAAAAGAAAGCACTTGTCACAAGGTCAGCACCTGAGCTGAATGTGCATATTAAAATCATATAATTTTCATGAAATTTTTACATGTTTAGCAAGGAAGCTAATTTGTTATAATTCTGTTTAAGTTAAAATATGTAATATAACATTATATATAGTACTGAGCTGTTGCAAATCTTTAATTCAAAAACACCATAAAGCATCTTGTATGTACATAAAAGGCAACACAGCTAAAATAACCCACTGTACCATATGTGATTAATTTGCTGATTATATTGAATTTGAAAATTTCTAATTTGCTTAAGTATTATTCATATTTGATTGTATGGTATTCACTGAAATTTTTTAATACTGTTATTTGAAATCTTGTGAACTTCATCTTGAATTTTGGTCTCAGATGCTTCAGCATCTTCTTCCTTGCTGTTTCTTTTTTTTTTTATAAAGAAAATTATTTGAAACTACCAGTGGAGTTGGGCGAGCATTTTTATAAATTATGTCAACTAACTCATCCCCACCATTCAAGATAGAGACTTGAAACCATGGAATATGATTTAGGATACTCTCTAGGTGTGCACAGTAGTTTAACAATTTTTATCCATTCCCTGGGCTGGAGTGTCGGGAGTATAGGTGGACCCTTATAGGGAGGGGGTGGAACTCAACTGAGAAAGGTGCAGGGATATGCCACTATGCTGTAGAATTATATTTTATTATGGCTTCTTTTGTCTGTAAAGAAAGTACATTTCAAAATTATATTTTTCACTTTCAGAAATATTGAAGCTATAAATGTGATTGGTGACTTGAAAAGTGAACAGAACATGACCTTGTTTTATGCTGTTTGGTGACTTGAAAGGTCAACAGAACATGAACTTGCCTTTGGCCCATGAGGTCTACTTATTAACATTTGCTTATTAGCCAGACCCCTGTGTACCATAGCCAGACCCCTGTCTCAAAGTCAAGATCACAGAAAGGGATAATGTAATTCTGTGATTCTTATCCTTGCCTGGAGAATAACGTTTGAACTACAGAAGATAATTTTTAAAAACTTGAGCCAGTCATACTATGTTGAGATGGCCTGTTTTTGTATCCAGGCAGTCACTTCTTAACCCCAACATTATGTTGATATTGTATCCAGGCCCACACCTTATCATGCAGTATTCAAGCCCCTAGCTCAGATCAAGGTCACTGGTAGGTAAAGGACACAAAACTATTGTGGTACTGTTGTCAAGATACAGCACAGAAGATTTCATGCAGATTTGGAAAGTTAATCTTTTTTACTTGCATATGCTGCTGATATAACTGAATGAATACTTTTACCTGACATGTATGTATGCTATTATACTTCCATTGTCCAGTATTTGAATACATGCTGATCATATACAAATACTACATACAAACATACAACCTTTGCTAGGCATGCCATGGCATTGACAGAAATAAACAAAATCTGTCTGTTTTCTTCCAGTGCATTCATTTAGATATATTTCCAACACTTTACTGTGCACAATTATGTTACATCAGTTACTGTGATTTTAGAGACGTGTAAATAGGAATATCATCAAGATTTTCTCCAGTGTATGTCAAGGTCATTTGGAAAGACTAATTCCATAGAACTAATAGTCTAAATATTTTCCTGTCCAGAGTCTAGAAATGACTGAATGAAATAATAACTAATATCTTTATTTTTCTTCAGGAATGCAGAGAAAGTGAAGATCCACATGTCATCAGTTCTAAACCCAGATCCTTCTGGTGGCAGGATTAAAGAATTTAAGAAATTTGTGACAGACTTGGCCTCAGACTGGCTTCTTTACGAGGAAATGACCCAATTCAATAAGATGGCCTTCATTCGAACATGCACTCTTGTCTCACCAATCACAGTGGCCATATTTACAGGACCTGCCAAATTACCAGCTGATGCTTTGAGAAATAACAGTGTTTACAGCTTAGGTATCTGTTTTTCTACAGGTGACAAGTCATGTACATTCAGTTTTTTATGGTAATCTTGTTGATATTTTGGTCAGTAACACCAGTGCAGATATGTGTAAAAAATTATTTCACCTAATCATAAGCTTTCAGATCACCAAATGTGATAGTCAGGCTTCATGGTTTTATGCTTCTGACTTATTTCACATTCCAGGTTCAAAGTAAGCATGAAAATTGTAATGCTCTCCCTTGTTATAATCCACCAGTGGTGGTAGACAACTATGGATCAAATTATGCACCAAACTGCCTTCTAACATGAGAGCTCGTGAATGAATATGTACTTGTGTTGGTGTGGAGGTATGGATACAGCAAATGCCTTTCCAAATCTATCAGCACTTCACTCAGTAAATCCTTTCAGAATCTTAACAGACTTTGTAACTTTTCCTGTTAGTGTAAATGTATCTGATATTAGGTATTGTAACCAGTTAAGGTGAGTTGATTCAGTGAGCAGATAAGCTGTGGTTTTTGTTTTGTATCTGTCTCAAGTCAGTTGGTGAGTCAGTTGTCTACTCTAAGTTGCAAAGAATAGTTTGACTTTCTCCACTGAATACCTTATCCAATAAAATTGCTCTCTGTTTCATCCAAATTCAGTCCAGTAAGGGAAGTAGCTCGTATAGATTCTCTCCACTTGTTTTCACTGAATGACCATATATATTCCGGATGTTTAAGAGTTTAAACTTTTGCTTTATGAGCCCAAACCAATCTGCTTTATGAGCCCAGCCCAACTAACTGCACTAGACTGGCATTCCCCAGCTGGACAATGCACGATTCTGGAGAGGACTGGCGTGTTCCTTCTTGCATATCCAAGAGGTAAAACCTTAGTAATGAATGGTGATGTTTCAGCATCATCACTGCCATATGGAATGTTATAACTCTGGATGCAGAGCACACAGATGGACAACTCCTGAGCTGACAAAGGAGGCAATATGGACTTCCTGAACATTCTAATTTAACCATGGAAAGGACAATAATTCAGTTTTAAGGTAGCACTTGAAAACTTTGCATTGTTTGGAATTCACTCCACCACTGGTACCTAATACTGCATACAATGTCAAGGATCCATTGGACATTGATGAAGATGATAAACATGTCAAAAATTGCAGAAATTACTCAGCATCCCTTATAAAATTTGCAGTCCCAGTAATTCAGGGGCATGCTTTTTTGGTGAGTCATTTGCCTGCAACTTTATGACCACACTGGTACAAAATCACATACTGATGTTTGTCATTTGAATATACCTAGCCTAGGCAAGGATATTACTGCCATCAATGTGGCTACTCCTCTCTTATAAAAGGAGGACAGAAATATGTTTAATTCCATATTGGGGCCTCAAGCGGCTGAGTGGTCTAAAGTGCTCTCTGTTACGGATCACTACCATCTCACCTCTGTCTGTGTGGGTTCGAGTCTAGGATTTGGCCAATGTGGGTATATGAGAAAGCTTGCCAGTTACTTCTCGTGGGTTGGTGGTTCTTCACAGGGTTTTCCTGGGTTCTTCCTCCACTGTTAATACTGGCCACCATGCATAGCCTATCGTGTGCTGAAAAATGGCGTTAAAACCCACAACAACAACATAATTCCATATTTAAGTTTGGTCATGAGTGTTGTGTCAACTTATCCCTCTTCATTTTGGCATTTCTTGTGATCTTATGCCCTGCCAAGGTACTCAATAGGGTTGCTCGCCACATAATGGCAAATGCCCTAATGGCCTCTTGTAACCTTGATTTTGTAGAAGAGATGCACTCCTGCAATCTTCTTCTCTTAAACACCACCATTTGGCAACCCTGCACTCCCCTTCAATTACTTCCTCTTTGTTTAGGGTTGAATTGAGGAGGTGAGAAAGTGGATATACCAGAGAAGAGATGTTCATCAACAAAAAGACCACACGGGTGAATCTCAGCAACAATGGCAAACTATTCTTAGCAAGGCAAGATATTAGTGGCCATATGCCCCAAGAGGAGGAGAAATTGTTTCTCCTTCCCCATGCCTTCCACCATTTGTCAATAACTAACCATCCCTCCTGCCCACTGATGACCCTCTTGTGAGTGCCAGATTCCTTTTATTCCATCAGGAATGGATCCACCTATTTCCAGCAAAAGATTGGGCCATCCAAGTTGTTTTTGGAGGGGTACCAAATCTTGTTCATCCAACCCCATCCACTTTCATTGAAGATGAATGTTTTACTGAAGAAGATTGGGCTTTTGCTCACAAAGGAGACTGTTAAGGTAGTCTGAAAAACTGTACTTCTGGGTTTCTGTTCCAAACTTTTTCTGGTTAGAAAAACCAGTGGAAAATTGAGATCTGTCGTAGCTTGAGCAGACTGAACCAGTCTATTACTGCCTCAAAGTTCAAGATGGAGACAGCACAGTTTTTCTGTCTGATGTATATTTCTATAGACCTACTCACACAGTATCACACAAATACCTTTGCTTAGGCTAATTCCATTCTTTTTCATTTTGCCTTAAACTTAAACTTTTTTCTGTGCTATAACCCACTTCAAGACGACCTCCTCCACTGTGACACTTTCATACCAGGATAAATTAATGCAAAATCATGTCATAAGGTCAGTTTTTGGTTCATGATATGAGCAGCCTTCTCTACCTCTTTTGCAGATTAGGTTGGATAATCAATGTGAGGTTGGATCTTGTATCTTCAGTGGCAAGTGGATGCTTCAAGAGAATGCTCTTCACGTCAGTTTCTTGGAAACAAAAGGCATTCTCAGTGCCTGCCACACATGGGTGGATTGCATCAAGATGAATACAGTTATCATAATATCAGACAAGTAAACGTTCTTGTCAAGCACAGGGGAGGGGGGGGAGACAGATTCACTGGATCTCTGCATTATGGTATGAGAGTAATTTTGGTGTGCCAAGTATTATATAAAGATACAAGTCCAACACATCCCAGGCTGGCTTAGTGACTTTGCTGTCTCATTGTCAAAGAGAGGCCAACTTTATACAGAGAGGTCTTTCCATTCATGTATCTTCCATGAGTCTGCACCCTATGGGTGCATCTGATGCTAGGTCCCACACATAAAGAGGTTGAAAAACAAACTGCCCACCTTTGTCTCACCCTTCCCCGACCAAGAGGCATGGGCTGTCAATGCTACTTGAATGAACTGTGAAGAGAATATGGATAAATGTCTTCCCTCCAGCAGTTATACCAAAAAACATACAGAAAATGGGTGACAGGGCTTGCAAAATAGTTCTGATTGCCCATCTCTGATGGAACAGATCCTGCATCAGCAGTATGCTTGATCTAGCAAAAGGATATACCCAGGAAAATCATAATGACCCCCCTGCTGCTAAAGCAGTCAGGGTTGCCAGTATCCCATCCATGTCCAGAGAAAATTCTCCTTCATGCCTAGCTTTTATCAGGGATGCCTTGTGCAAAAAGGAGTTATGTGCTTCAGTTATGGAGAAGATCATGATAGATAAATGAGTCTCCACTTTAAGTGCATTTGAGGAGAAGTGGTGCATTTTCATTGGCTGCTTGACATCATGCCACTCTCAACTTCCATCCCCCAACTGGCTATCTTTTTTCGTCTTGAAGACAAGAAGCTTACCCCTGACACAAGGGATACCATTCCATGATCTTGGAAATGTTCACAGAAAAGATGATGCTGGCCACAACAATAACCTTTCCAACTTGTAGTTTTCATATATCCTGGCCATGTTAGCTCGCCTTGTTTACAAAATGGAACCCCTTTGAGCACTTGTCTTTTACCTTTCTTGAAACAATTATGATACAAGACTTGCTTCCTAATAGCACTAGCTGCAGTTTGCAGGATGAGCATGCTGCATGCACTGTCCATGGTTCCAAAGTACATGCAGTTCTGCTCCATGTCTCACTTGTGTGTTGCAACCTGGTTTCATTTCTTAAATTTATGGGCTACCAACAAATAACTATCTGCTCTCTCTGTCCTTGATCAAACTGTCAAGAGTGGTGAAGTTGCATGACCCATTTTATGCACTCAGATGCTCTCCAAGAATATCAGTGGTGACTCTCAAAATACAAATTGCTCTTACAAAGTGATTGCCTAAATGTTGTGTATCAGAATGTTCTATAAATTTGTAAAATCAAATCTCTCTTCAGAGATAAAGTGAAGTAAAGACGAACATTTAAATCAGATTGCATGTATTTAGATGTATGTTTTAGCCACTTGCTGCTCCTCATACCGGTATAGGATACTTTTCACAACCCTTTGAAGCCCCCATCCAGATCACTCATCCCAAGCTATTTGTATAGGTTGATTTAGAGCTCAGCTGGTGCAGTGTAGTGACAAGATTGCCTCTGTTATGCCAAAAATTATTAGAATATATACAGTCAACCTTTCAATAATGGTATGTTGGATGTTTTGTTAAAATTATAACTTCATTGCTTAAATGTTGAACGGTATGCAATGCATCTTTCTCTGGCCCCCTGTATGGAAACCCATGCCCATTTTAGTTGAATGTGAAGAAAATCACTATCAAAAACTTTGATATTTTGTTCTTTTTATTGTTGAAAACATCCAATAAATTTGATGCAGATATCACAAAATTTGTAGCTTTTAATAAAGTTGTATATTTTGTTACATTTTCTTAAAACAAAATTCACAATCACTGTAAATAATAATATATGATGAAAAATTGATCAGTTAAAATGTCAGTAATGCCTACTGGTGGAAAAACCATAATAAATAAATATCAATTAAATTTAAAAAAGTTGAAAGGCATGCAAATCCTACTCACACAAGAGCTACTCCTCTGAATGCTGTTAGAAGTATTATTATGAAAGTAACATAATTAAAGTTTCTAACATTAACCAGTTTATCCTACTTATTGATAAAAGTAATCAAGAGAACCAAGCAAAAGGTGTACTTCTGGCATGAAAAGCTTTGTTTCACAGATGTATTTCATAATAGAGAAGTGAGTTGCAAAGTTTATAATGACCTTTAAATTCCCAAATTGGCACTCAAAGGTTTTCTCAAGGATGTGCAGAAATTTCTCTGTTCAGTCAAATTATTTTATCAGTATTTTACTAATAGAGCACAAAAACGTTGAGTTTCAATAATGATTTTGATGGTTGTTGTTTCACAAAATGAATATCCCAAGTTTTATAAAAAAAGTGATTTTTTGTGATTCAACAATAATGCTTGAATATATCCACATTCACATGCACAAAGCAGTGATGTAATATGGAATGTTTTTGCAGGTGCACATGTGATGTATCTTGAAATCTCTTGGAGTAATGATTTTAACAATTAGGGAAAGTAACTTATTGACAGTTATTCCCAACACAAATATAAAATGAGTATTCAGCAATTAAACAGCGCCCCTCATCCCCTTGCCCCTCTGTCCTCTCTCTGTCAATGTCCAGCTGGGACGGCATCCCCTTCCTAACTTTTCAGAAGTCCCTTGGTATTTTGTGCCCTCATGTATACTGTGGCCTCTATTTTTGTCACATGATTTATCAAGGGAGATGTAAGTAATCCGATTATCCTTCTTGCTGTGTGTTCCTTAGATGTCCGTTTGTCACTATAATAATTATTGGCTATTGTTACTACCAGTAATTATCAAGATGACAAAACATCACTGCTGAAAAGCACAGTATTGTTCATCTCAAGTCAGCATATCTGGTGGCCATAAAGCACAAATGGCAAAAGGTACATTAGACATTATGACTTTCCTGTGCTAGGTCATAAAATGTAAATGAAAGGGTATCAGACTAAAACTAATTGTTCTTGTAACAGGCTCACTTCTTTTATAACAAAGAACATGTAACTGAAAGGGTACCAGACTAAAACTAATCGTTTTAGTCACAGGCTCACTTCTTTTGTAACAAAGAGCATGTAAATGAAAGGGTACCAGACTAAAACTAATCGTTCTAGTCACAGGCTCACTTCTTTGTAACAAAGAGCATGTAAATGAAAGGGTACCAGACTAAAACTAATTGTTCTTGTCACAGGCTCACTTCTTTTGTAAAAAAAAGAGCATTTTTATATAGTGGCCCATAAAGGAGATTGTAAAATATTGTCAGACATTCTCGGTTTAAAAGGAAAATTGAAAGCAACTTGACCAAGCAAAAGGAAGGAGACTTAGTTTGATCATGGTTGAGAAATTGTATGTCAGAAAGATTCAAATAAACATCATCAGTGTTACATTTGTCAGTGGTGGGAAAATCATTGGATGAAATGATAGCTACAACCAGATGTTTCTTCACTGATTTTATCTCAGTTTTTAATTTTTCACCAGTTGATCATAATTATTTTAAATAACAATGATATAATGTTTGTGAAATTTAATGTATAACTTGCATGTGATTTTAGTTTAGGACTATATTTAATACTTAAATATGAGTTATGATTTTCTTACTTTATATGTAATTAATACTGTGTGATCCCCCTCTCAAAAGGCCACCTTCCTGTTGCAGATGTGTTGGCCTTGTAAGAGGGTGACCACTGTACTTTGATTATTGTATTTTAGGTATTTGTTTTAAGTGAGCTTACCCAGTTTTGAAGATTCTTTTTTGAAGAAATTATGCCATATATGACATATGAGTTTTTAGGTGTTACCACAGAAAAGAAGACCATTTTCATAACTTACAAGGAGATCCATCAGGTTTTCAGACATGCCTACCATCCCACATTTTGCATATTAGTCCTGCAAAATGCCGAAATTTGCCTTTGCATCCTGCAAATATGCATTTAGTGTTGAAAATCTGCACAAGTGGGATAAAAAATCTGTATTTCATAAAATATGCTATCACTGACCAGAACAGGAAATCATAAATTCTGCACGCGCATGATGGTTTAAAATAGCCATTGCAAAACGTGTTCTGAGGTGGTTCTAGTAAAAAAAATCTACATTCACAGATTCATTTACATTCTGTTTACGGCGAGTTGTTTTTGATTCTGGACAAAAAATTCAAGGCTTCTGATGAAAAGCAATTGGATATCAATGAAAGTGATTCAAAACTTACATTAAAAAAAATACAATGTTTTCGTAAAGAATACACTGAGTAGTATGAATTCATAAAGCCAGGAAAAAATGCAGACATAAATGCTTTCTGCAACATCTGTAGCTGTGAATTTTCAATAAAGTCTGGAGATATGTTCGATATATGCAGACACGTTTCAGGTAAAAGGCATTCTGACCTTGAAAAAGAAGTTAAATGCTATATGAAAATTGTTGGATTTTTTCCATTATCGGCTGGATCTAATGTACGACTTCATCTTCTATGCCTAAGTCTGATGTAATTAGAGCTGTTAAGTGATGTTAATTGTTGTTGTTCTAGGGTTTAACGCCATTTTTCAGCACAAGATAGGCTATACATGGCGCCAGTATAACTGGTGGAGGAAGAACCCTGGAAAACCCAGGGAAGAACCACCAACCCATGAGAAGCTACTGGCAGGCTTTCCCACGCTAGCTGAGCCATGGACTTGAACCCACGCAGACATGAGATGGCAGTGATCCGGAACGGTGAGCACTTTAGACCACTCAGCCACTCTGGGCCCCAAGTTATGTTAGTAGATATTATTACTGAACTCAATCTGCCTATGAGCATACTTGATACATTTTCAAAGGATTTTAAAATTATGTTTAGTGACTTGACATTGCTAAACAATTTCAGTATAGTAGATCAAAAGGAACTGCTATTGTTAAAGAAATAGCGGCCAATAATACATTAAAATTAGCTGAAAATCTGGAATTGCTCATTCACTGTTTCTATTGATGGAAGCAGTGATCAAGGAAACATAAAGATCTTGCCTCTTGTTGTCATAACTGTTGATCCAGTATCATCATAAGTGGGGCCCCGAGTGGCCGAGTGGTCTAAAGCGCCCACTGTTCCGGATCACTGCCATCTCACCTCTGTCTGCGTGTGTTCGAGTCCAAGGCTCGGCTAGCGTGGATACGTGGGAAAGCCTGCCAGTGGCTTCTCGTGGGTCGGTGGTTCTTCCCTGGGTTTTCCAGGGTTCTTCCTCCACCAGTTATACTGGCCGCCATGTATAGCCTATCTTGTGCTGAAAAATGGCGTTAAACCCTATAACAACAACAACAACATCATCATAAGTAACATCAAACATTCTCTCAATCTTTGTTTGTGAAGGCTCAGCAACAGGTGAAGAAATCTGATACAGAATGAATTACAAGTTCATGACATTCCTTGGAAGAATTGCTTGGCTCCTGAGTCTGACAATACCTCTGTGATGGTTGGGAAGGACAGAGGAGCCTGTGGGTTTATGATTAAAGAGCAACCCAGTTTATATCTTTCAGGCTGTGTGTGTCGCCTGATGCATATAGTGACATAAAAGGGTGCTGCATGTCTGCCATTTAATGTTGACCAGCTTTTGACTGATGTGTATTATTATTTGGACAAAAGCAGTAAACAGCAAGCAGTGTTCAAAGATATGCAGATTCTACATGATACAAAAGCAAATAAAATTCTAAAATATGTTTCTACTAGATGGCTAAGCATCAACAGGTGCATACAAAGACTTCTGGACAACTGGGACCCTCTTCATGAATTTTTCAAAGAGCAAGAGAAGTCTGCATCATCCAGATCTTTAAAAGAAAGAGTAAGTAAGCTGAGACTCACCTTCTCTTCTCCAACAAATCACCTTGTATGTCTTTTCTTGGTAGATGCTCTAAAACCATATGATGATGTGAATACAGAGCTACAGTGTGATGCACTATTAATACATGTGCTAAAAAGACGTCTTGAAAAGGTTCTTAAAACCATTCTTTTGAAGTTTGTGAAGCCTTCAGATATGCTTTATCAGTCTGTAACAGAAATTCAGTTTGAAGTTAGGCACAATCAGAAAGAGGATATAGATATTTTGATTGGACAGCCTGCAACAGACTTTATTGCTAGAAAAGATGGAAAGATAAGGTCCACCTGAGACAACAGAGGCTGCAAGATTTTTATGATGGGGAAAGAATCTTTTTTGAAACATCAGCAAAATACATAAGATACAAGTTGTCCCTTAAATATGATTTATTAAAGCTTGCAGATATTTTTATCCAGCATTGCAACTAGAAGCTACAATGGCATCTTTGCATTCTTCTTTGAAAGATTTTCAATATTATTACCTGAGGAGTGTGACTGCAGCAGATGTGAAATCGGAAATGGCACAATAACAATCTATAGATATTCATTCATGTCTAAGAAATAGAATCTATGAAACCTGGGTTGCTATCAGCCAGTTGAAGGAAGATGGAACAGTGGTCGTCAAAATATTGCCAAAAATAATGCTTTCATTAATGACAATACCTCATTCATCTGCACACTGTGAGCGAGTTTTCTCCCTAGTGAGAAAAAATCAAACAGAGTTCAGGAGTAAATTGAGTGCAGAGACTGTAGAGGCACTTTCAATTTCAAAATGTAGACCAGGGTCAGCTACAGACATGATCTACACTGAAAATGAGCTGCAGGACCTGAAAAGCGCTTACTGCAGGTCCCTTAGGATGAATTAAGTAGTCCTGGGCTTCAATTTTGTATATTTGTATAATTGTAATTAGGTGGGTACTAGGTTTTATACATAAATAATTATTATAAATATGCATTACCGGTATTTAGTGATGTTTTGAGAGAATTTATTATGTTTATTCATGCTAACATACTTATGTTCCTCATATTCATGCTCTGTCCCTCATTTTTGGTGGTGGCATCCCTCAAAAACATTTTATGGGGTAGGCATGTCTGGGTTAAAAACAGGTTTCAGACCTTGCACCTTATGATCAAGTAAGTGGGCTATGACTTTATTTCAGATAATCCGGAGGGTTTCCAGGATGATAGTGATAGTGAAAATGAGGACAAAGATGACTTGAAGAACTCCACCCTGCAGCTGGATGAATGGCTCAACTTCAGAGTTGATTCTGAGGTAGAGCAGCCCTTTAGTCAAGTCCCAGAATGAATATTTTGACCAAGATCTAGATAAGAATTAATGGATTGGGTAATTTACTCAATATGACGATATGTTTTGCAAGCATATCAGACACAAATTTGCAATGGTGGACTGAGTCTTAATCACCGGGACATTAAATGTGCCTATTAAAATGTACAAGATGTCTTAGTGACCAGGATCAGTTCAAAGTGCATTCAGTAAATTTCTCAGTCATCAGGTGCTATCATTTCAAACATGCATGGAAAATCCAGGATTTGTCCTGATAGCATGGTTAATAATGGTCAAAGGCACCATTGTAAAACATGGACTGCGCTTACAGCAGATCAATCAATACACAGGCAGATTTGTACTAAAGGCTTCAAAGAAAATTGTTTTGTATAATTGGAATGCATTAAAAATTTCTTTATGCATTTTTAGTTCATAGGTTTGCATAAAAAATGTTGCCAATGTGAAGGCATCTTGACAGAATGGTGGTATATACCAATCCCTCTAACCAAAATTAACCCTTATTTAACTTTGTTCTTCAGATTACTGAAGTACCCCATTAAACCAGTTTTGTTAGAAGTAGTGATCATAGACCAAAGAGTTTAAGGGATGATCTTATGTCCATTGTCTGTGATTAATTGTCTGTTCATGAGCGTAACTTTGTTATCATTACTCCTAAACTACTTGGAGGAATGCCTTGAAATTTGACACACGCATTCATCCCATGATCTAGTTGGTCCTAAATATCCATGTCACCCCCTATGTCGACAGAGGAGTTGTCCTCCTGTGTGTTCTCTGTCCATGGGTATACTGTTCCAAACAGCAGTGATGCTGCCAGATTTTGAGGGTAGTCCAAGTGCTGGTGTGGCATGGTTGGTTTGTCTAAGCCAGATAGCTTTAAATGTGATGCTGGATCAATGTGTAATGGTATCATAGATATGGTCAGTCTGGCAGGTCAGCTTGCCATCCAGCATTGCTTGAAACTGTCAATAGACGTTCTCATTCAGTTTGGCCACCATGGCAGCCATCTATAAAATCTTGTTATTTCTACACCTCTTGAATTGAAAGTTGTTTTGGCATGGGATTTTTACCCGAAGACTTCTTAATGATATGTGACTGGTCCTAAAAAAAATTGGTGCTGTCTGGACATCAATATGGTGTCACATTGACCATCTTGAAAATCATGTTATTACTACTGTCAGCATGGAATTCTCACTAAAGACTTCTTAAATTGTGTAGCTGTTCCTAAATGAAAGTTGTGTCAGTTTCAAATCCAGTATGGCCACCACAGCAGTCATCTTGGAAATCTTGTTATTGCTACTCCTACAGAACAGAAAGTAATATCAGCATGATGTTCTCACTGGAATACTTGTTATGGTGTCTGGTTGGTTGTAAAATAAAAATTGTGTCAATAACTTATTTAATATGAAAGCCAGTGGCAATCTAGAAAATCTTGACACTACTCCACAAGAGACATAAAAGCATATCCAAGCTGAGTTTTCACCAGAAGACTTCATGTGTCTAAATTCTACTAAATGAAAATGGTGCTGATTTGACATCCAATATGTCATCATGTTAACCATCTTTCACAATAAGACTCATTATAATGACAGACGATCTTGAATGAAAATGGTGCTAATCTGACCTCCAAAATGGCTGACACAATGAACATATTAAAAATCTTGTCACTATTTCTTCTGAAGGGTTGGTCATATCAGCATCTTGAAAAATGTAACAATTAGACAAGACAAAAGATCAAAATACTTATCAAAGTGTTTCAGACACAGAAGCCATCATGGATCACCTTTTAATCCCTTTATTATTTAAACACCTTTAAAAATATCCCACATTTGACCATAAAGTCTGCAAATTAAAACAGTAAAGTAATCAGTTTACAGCATGTTGCTTACACATGTCAGTCATCATGTAGCAATTCTTAATCAGATTACTTGGCACCCTTCATTGCACCAATGGTTGCTCTGTTGGAACATGTCGAGTCCACATCAGACTAGTACTGTTTTTTGTAATGTGCAGATGGAATGCTTAAAAAGTGACATTTTGTGTTAGGTTATAACTTTTAATTTTCAAAAGCGGTAGATTTCAGCTATAAAATGGTATGTACCTTTAAAACAGTAATATTGTCCTATATGTTGTGTGTGTGTGTGTGTGTGTGTGTGTGTGTGTGTGTAAATATGCAGATGTCTTAAAAGGATTGCATTTACAGGATATTGAAACAGGTTTTTTTTCTTCAATCAGGCTGCAAATCTTGTATACCACTTGAGACAAAAATGGTACTGCCTGCTGATGAGGAGAATGCGGGCACCATCTAAACCTTGGTCCCAGGCAGATGAGGTAGGAGATTTTTAAATATTATTTACAGCTGTTATGTGTTAAAAGTGTCTTTGAAAAACCAACAACCAATAAAGAGTTTCAAGAAGTCTCATAAGGAGAATTGAGAAATCATGCATAGGTACAGATTACATAGATGGGTATTTTGTAGATCACAGTCTGCCTTTTTTAATTCTTCTGTTGATCCATTTTAACGTTACAAATTCTGTACATTAATATTGCAGAATTGCAAAATCGTGCAGAAATCTTGAAACCTATACTGGTAATAGAAAAAATAAAATGACAAAAAATATTCAAATGCCTATATTGATTCATAAAAACTGGTACCATTTAACTTATTTCAGGCTGTAATACGAGCTGTTGTGGCTGTTCTTACCAATGAAGAGCAGGCACTAGGTCTACAGCAACCTGCTGGGATTGGACAGAGACCCAGGCCAATGTGTAGGTTTTTTGTTTAACATATAAACATTGGTGAGACATTAGTATTTCTCTTCCAAGGGTATTTCCTTTATCATGATTGTTGTGCCTGTAGGCAATATAGTTAACATTTTTGTGATGACTTCCAGCTTTAGTTTAATTTTATTCAGCTCAACTGTGATGTTTAAATTTGGTTGCCATTATATTATCCCTATTGATGATAGAAATGAAACTAAATGTTACAGTCTTTAAACAATCAAATATAAAAACACATTGTTGTACTGAACAGTTCTTAGATTTCCTTGGACATGGGGACAAATTTTATTAATGACATAAGGAATAATGGGCAAATCACAAGTTAGCAACTTTGTGACATAAGCACTCCTTATGATGTATAACAAGTCTTGGCATCAAAAATTAATTTTGTCTATCCTCTTGTCATCAGATTCTACTCATTTAGTACCATGAATCCTGACCGCTTCGGTGGCTCTAGTGGTTAGAGTATCCACCTTGGATACAGGAGGTCACAGGTTAGAACCCTGTCCAAGTCATACTTATACAAGTGGTACTAACAGCTGCCTTGCTAGGCGCTCAGCATTAAGAGGTTAGTGTTCAGACTTATTGGCCTGGTGTTTGGATAATGTGACTGGATGGGAAATGATGCTGTATGTTTGTGCCATGATGCCCCCAGTGCTAGACATCACTTTAAACTGTCCCACTGCTTGACATAGCAATATGACTGAATTTTTTTTTAAAGCTACATTAAAAATCCAAATCACACACACATGCACCATGAATCCTGCATGTTTTTTTACACAGGGTGCAAGTAAACTAGCACATAAATGGACATGATTGGTGTGGAAGTCTAAATTTCATATAAAATTTAAATTTTATAAGGACACTATTTACTGAAATATTTTTTCTCTCAGGAAATATGAGTTAGAATTTTATTTTATACTTTGACATTTTCTTTTCAGCTGCAGAGACAATAATGTCGGGAGGAGGTGGTGGAAAATATGGCCAGGAACTTGGTGAAACAAAGCAAAGAGGACCTTCCACAAACAAAGTAGTCTCAACCCCACCAAGGAGGGAGGATTTTCTAGCTCCAAGTAAATGATCACTTTGTGTTTAGCTTGCGATACATTCAGATGAGCTTACAGTAAAGCAAATTGTTAGTTGTGATAGGTTTGTATATCATAATTTGTTATTTTTAAGCTCATCAGCATGGTATGACCAGCTTCAAATTCCCAGAACTTCCTGGTGACAAGGTCATTCAGATGTGCACACATGTTCCTTCTTTTCCATCAAATATTTTTTCAAATCAGCAAACTATTACGACTTCATTATAAAGGAAATGTGGCTTAAGTGAATTTGACTGAATTTAATGTTCTTTTTTTTTAATACTGTCAAGGCCATTCAAATTTATACAGTGATATTGATCTGCAAACTTTACTAAAGGTGAAGAAACATTGAACAGACTCCTCAAAACACATCTTGACCAATTAAAGTAGTAATGTAATGTATATTTTCATATTCTTTATGATAAAATATGAAAATCTTTCAATAGGATTGTGCTTTTTTTCATTAGTATATCAGTGTATTGTGGTATGGATGGTTCCACAGTACATTGTCAGTTACCTGGTTTTTGTGGTTTTTCTATAAATAGTATACCAATAACATTTCTACTTAAGCCTTAATTTGAAATTTTAGTCCCTTTCAACGTCTATCCAAAAACACCCTAAAAGATTGTGATAAAATGTGTCTTCCAAGAAAATGGTTATACTGTATATAATAAACTTTCTGTTGCATAGAAATGACTCAGAATGGTAGAAGTAAAGCTTTGTAACTACTTATGCTGGATAAAAAAGGCAAAATCATTTATCTGGCAGCATTTTGGGCTGAAATTCTCCAAGAAATATAGAAAATGAATTAATAACCATGCCATTTGGCAAGAATTTAGTGTAAAGTTGAAGTTTGCAGGTGGAAAAACAAATTTGACTACATTTTCCAAGATCATCCCTTCATGGCTGCTAATGCAGTGAGAGTTGAGAAGATGCAGATTAATTGTGTAGTTTTGAGTCACCAGTGTGTAAGTATGTTTTAAAATCACTGTTCGCTTGAAGAAAATTTAAAACAGATTAAAGTGATATAGAACTTTGACTTCTTGTTCACACTTTGATATTATTTCGTACTTCAGATTTTTTCCATTATATTGCAGTATGTATTACAATACACTTAAATTATCTCAGTTTATTGCAGTATGAAAATTCTGGTGATTGTCAACCTTCCTTTTCAAAAGCAACATTGATCTTCTGTGGTTATAAAAATATCAAAAAAGTTTGCATGTGTCCATCACTAATGTCCAACCTGCAGAATTAGTGAACTGATTGATTTCACAGGCTGACTGGAAATGATGTTTAGTGAGAAATAAACGATCTTACAGGCCATGAAATTGGTAATTTTACCAACTCTGTATTTTTGTTGCATTTCATTTGCACCTTATTCGCATTTGAAATGCATTCTGAATTCATTTCATTTGCATCTTGTTTGCATACAAGTTTGTGCCTTCATGTAATTAGAAATATTTTCATTTAGTAGATAAGAAAAGTGATATCTTATATGCATGCTCCTTAATTTAGTTCTTCAAAAATGAATTTGTTAATATAAGTGTGACAGAAGCAAAGGAAGTGGAGTAGGGGGAGCAATTCCCTCCCCCCACTCCTCCCCCCCCCAAGCAATGAGCTGTATTTTGTTGTCATTGATGAAATCAAATCTCCAGCTCCCTAACACAAATTATTGCATGTAACCTAAAATGTTTTTATTCTGTTTGTAATCCTGAACTGTGTCCAAGATATCTTGGATGATTGTTACATGTTTGCAGCATATTTCTAGTCCTTGTTAATTAATTACAGCCATTCATTTATAATCCAGATGATATAATTATGCTTGAACAACCCATAACTGTTTAATATGGGTGTTTCAAGGTGAGTTATTAAATGATTAGGCTTTTCAGGATGTATTAAAAGACAGTTGAATCAACATATTTTGCATGTATATGAATTGTTCAGATTACTGTTAGAAATCAAACATGCATTATATTCTGCAAATTTGATCTATCTAAAACTGCTTCTACAGTCCACTGAGAGAAAATAGTCGAGGAAGAAGTGTCCCAAATATACTCGATTATAAGTTGAGTCAAACAGCAAACAGCTATAGCATAATGCACCTGCAGATTATAGTCTGTGTTGTTTGTTCTACTGATTTGTTCCTAACAAACTGAACAGACCCAGATCTCCCAGCACATTATGCAATGGCAGATCTGGGTCTGTGCAGTTTGCATTTGGGCTCATCTTATGCGTGAATATATACAGAGACTACTCTAAACTTTTTTCTGATGTATCTAGTTGCAATATCCTTTCATCCAGCCATCACTGTATGTAACGCAAATTAGCAAGTATTGATTAAGTATGGAATTTAAGAGGTCTAACAAATTTTAAACAATTATTTTATTTATCTGGCCCTGACTTTTCTTACAAAGATAAGTACATGCTATAATATTATTAAATAAATACTTTTTAAAAATGCACATACAAGAGTACTGGCCAACAAGAGATGCTTGTAATTTTTTACCCATTGCACAAATATTATCTTTACAAGGAGATGATTTAATAACCAATTTCAAACAATGCAGACAGGAATTATGAATAGCTGCATAATTGCCTTTTTTTAAAAGATCATATTTGTACGTGTCTACTCTGTATGAAGGTTGTTTTTCAGATCAGTTAGGCAGCAAAGGTATCTGTTAGAAACACATAAATCTGTAATAAAACTAAAGTAATAATAAACACTTGCTTGATTATTCACACATTTGCAAAATGTTAATTAACTGACAAAGTGAGTGTTGTTGATATGAATTTACTGGAAAGAGGAATAATGACTAGATAAATGTATTTATGAAATTCAGTATCAGAGAAATCATATGATGAAGTGTAATTGCAATATGTCTGAAGTAATTTTGCTGGACCTATTCAACATGGAGATCAGTTTCTTGTGTTGGTCCATATGTCCATATATTCTACCACATTCTTGATTAACATCAGTTTTAAAGATTTTCATGTTGTCATTTTCTAATATACAGTTGGCCATAGAGTGATACTACTTGGTATGTGGACACAATTTGATGTGTACAAAATCAATTTACGGTATGTACTCGCTTATAAGATGAGTCTAACTGCAAACTGCAAAGACCCAAATCTGTTGTTGCATAATGCAGTTTGTTAGGAAAAGTAGAACAAACAAAATAGACCCTGATCTGCAGAACAGTTTGCTATGCCAAACAGGATCTTTGTTGTTTGCAGTTTGACTCATCTTATAAGCAAGTACAGATGGTACCAAAAGCAGCTGTGTAGGCTTGAGATGCAGGCCATGGCCAGCTTCTGGTTAGCTTCTGGTTAATAGTTACAGTGCTGTACTGAATTTTCACTTGTTTTTCTGCAGAGACTTACATGATAGGGTCATCAAGAGGCCAGGACAGTTCCCCAGTATATTCCAATGCCAGTAATCTTTCCTCAGGAAGTACCAGCTCAGCAAACAGTCATATAGGGAGTAGGGCCAGCACTCCTGCAGGAAGCCCACAAACTGATCCTTTGGGTACACTCCATGACCCGGGGGCAAACACCACAAGTCAAAGTCGATACTTTATCATGAAATGCAATAGTCAAAAGAATCTGGAGGTCTCTCAAAGCACAGGTCTATGGGCCACTAGTGGGAACAATAAGAGAAAACTAAATAAAGCATTTGAGGTAAGTTGGATAGTTTCATATATACCAATTCCCAATTAAAACATCCTAAGTTGTCTAAAATCTATAGTTGGTTTAGCATTTGTTTTGTTTCCATTGCATAATAATCAGTGGAATTTGTTTGATGAGCCTACCCAAAATATTAAGAAATTCTTCAAATTGTTATAGTTGGGATCAGTATGTTTAAAGTTGGGATGCAAGTCAAATCATCAAGTTATAGTTATTATAACATGATCTGGCAATTAGATCTTTCATTCACATTATTACTGAAGCCTTATCATCCCAAGAAATAAGTAATGAAATTTGCATTATATATATATATATATATATATATATATATATATATATATATATATATATATATATATATATATAGTGAAACTCCTCACAACCAAAAGCTCAGGATACCAGAATCCCCTCAAAACTGATTTTTGTTTTAGTCCCAAAATTTTCCTTCTTTAATATCATAAATTTTTCCCAAGTAAGCTGGATCCCCTCAACTCTGAAGACCAGAACAATTTTTTTTCTCAAATTTCAGTTGAAACTTGGAAATATATTTTATTACTAACTCACACTGGAACAGATTAATTACGGTTAACAAGTGCTGTAGTAATCTGATCTACAAGACATAGACCCATCAACTGCCCCAGGGGCACATGTTAAAACAATACTTGACACACATGCTGACACAGATTATGGCTGATAGTTGGGCTAATTTGAAGTATATGCACCATACTAAAGAGTCAGCTTTTCAGGCTGATTATATGTATTAATAACTAAATGCTTACAGCCAATTGAGAAAGACTATGTTTATTTGCTGATGATCTAATTGTGATTGATGCTATTCATTCGGATACAAGATCAATAGAACATTGTTTACTTGTTAGTTTTTTAAAAAGTTAAATATCATTGCTTTAATAACCAACCATGTGTCATTGCTTTTGATTGGAAACCAACAATACAGTATTACAAATGTCAGATTCATTCAACTGATTTTCAGTAGAGAAACTTCAATGAAAGGAGAGGATTCAGAAGGCCATAAATCCTCCAAGGAGAGGATAACAACAATACTTGTATGCAGTGCCATGGGTGGGATATTGAAACCACCTGTAATCAGCAAGGCTTTTAAATCCCACTGCTTTAAGGACATTAATGTTACAAATTTGCCAGTGACATATGTAGCTAACTGGAAATCGTAGATGACTACACAGATATTCACAAAATGGATAAATGAAACAAACAGGTGTGTCGGCAGTAGAGACAAATCATTATATTCTTGGACAATGCTACTTCACACATACCTGATCAACGTTTGAGTCGCATGACTTTGAAATTCCTACCAGTTAATACATCACATTTCTTGAGACAAGGACTGTTTTTCTTTGTGGGGCAACTGTATTTATTAGTGTGAAAGGATACAATTTTCAGCTAATTCTTCAATAAATGCATGTAGTACAAAAAAAAAAAAAGTAACGTCTTTCTTAAATTTGTGCACTTTTACATACTGTCACTGATGTTTTCATAACTGCATTCTCTCTGTCTCTGTCTCTGTCTATCTGTCTGTCTGTCTGTCTCTCTCTCTCTCTCTCTCTCTCTCTCTCTCTCACGTGTCTCATAAGCACTCACTATGAGATTTTTTGTACACATCTGCAAAAGCCTGATTAAACCAGAAACTTCTCTAGACCGTAAAAAAATGAGACCCAAGGGTGTTCGGTTTTCACTAGTTTTACTGTTTCAAATGTATGCATAGAACGTAGTCAACAAAATGATGTTATTTCATTGAAATGATTCAAAACTTGGCCTTTTCTCCTTTGAATATGTTTCCCAATCACATTAATATTAAGATATAAGCCTGCTAATTCCCAAATCCAGTCCTACAAAAAAAGATGAAAATTTGTCTATTCTGTTTAGCTAATATATACAAAGGGCAATAACTTCTGACCTATACTCTCCCTTTCCACCACCAGGTATCATCAGTTTTTAAGCTTTGCCTCTCTACAGCATCATATGAGACACCCATCCCATGAATCCAAAGTCAAATTTGTGTTAAAATTGAACCATCCATACAGGATTTTGGATTTATTTTTTATTTACTTATTATTCATTCCTAAACAGGTGGAAAATATTATATTTGAATTTTGCAAACATTTTGCAAAATTTTTACACTTTCTCAGACTTAGCAAATTTTAAACCACTTGGTACAACATGCTGTTGTTGATGTATGTTGCTCTTCATTGTTTTGTGCACACTGCCTATTGTTGTCTTACCTAGTTAGTAATGGGTGTTTTATCGATTTATGTAAAGCTGCTTCGTTCATTTATGCATTTTTGTTGTGTTTTATCTTGTTATTTCTGTGAAACCTGTTGACAAAGTGTAATAAATGCAACATGTTCAAGGCTAAAGATGACATGCATGATTTGTTCCCAACTTGTACAAAATATACTTCATCAGTACCATACAGTGTGTGTGTGCTATATTGTTCAAGAGTGTATACACTAGTTTTATGACGGCATCCAAGGCAAAGGTAGGTTGATGATGATGATTTTTTTTAAAAAACATTCTGATAAGATCTCTTGTCCCTTTTGAATCATGTCGGCTTTCTAATGAATTGGGAAAAATCAAACCTTCGACCATCCCATTGTTTTGGCCACCTTTGTACAGAGTTTATAATTATCTCAGTCATGTATGTCTCCCTCATGTCTGCATCATGTCATGCAGATTGTCAAACTTGTACAGTCATTTCCAACAGGATGGGAATTTCAGTGAGAGTTATTGCAATTCCATAGGACATCAAAGCGGCAGCAGATTTTATCCTGCTGGGCTGCTTTATATGCGCCAGTTACAAAATGCCTTTGCAGGTTCACTGGTGCCCTTTTCCAGTTCACCTAATCAAATGTCAATATCACAGATGAGGTACAACCATTCCTGTGTCACTGGTGCAACCATGGTTAGCTCACAACAGGAATTCCTCGGGAAAGGACCCAACTGGAAGGGACAGTTTGTACAGATGCCTTTACATACAGTTCATGAGCCCACTTGTTGCCTGACTTCAATTATGGTCAACAGAAAATGGGGACATGGGGAACTGCCTCTTCATGTCAGCCTCCATACAAAAGGTATCATAAATGCCTTCAGTTCTAGAAGGACAAACTCTGAGAAGTCAGTCCTGACTATGTCAGACAACTCTTTAGTGATGACTTGTTCACTCAAACAGGGGGCACCAAATCGCCCACCCTACGAATTGGCAGTTTCTTCATCACTGCTGCCAACTACAGATGAACATACTAATCAGACACATTTCCAGCAGACTCATTGTCCTGACTGATGGTCTCCCCAGAAAGGGTCCGGTTATCCATACAGAATTGCCCCTTCATCTGTCAGATTGGGGGTGTCTTATGATCAACCTTTTGCAACAAGGTGGGTCACAAATGGACCTCCTTTGTCTCATGGGTTCTATACACTAAAGCTCAGGTCAAGGATGTACTGTTGATCATTTGAAAAGGGTTCTGGGCATTAGCCTACCCAACACAATCTTAGTACCAAAAATAATTTAAAAAGTCAGGGGTCAGAATTGCAAGATAATTCTGATAGCGATAGACCTGCCAGGAATATTATGGCCCAACTGAGTCTCTTAAAACAACTATGGCCACAAGTGTTACACGCTTCTCTGGACTGTCATTCTCTTCTATGGCTCTTGTTAGGACAGCCTTGCAAGAGCAACAATTTAGTCCTTCAATTGCTGATCGAATCTCAAGAGCAAGAAGGCCCTCCATTCTGAAAACATATACGGTAAAGTGGCTTGTTTTCAGGGACCAGTATTTAGTGCCTCAGAACCTCATCTAGCAGACTTGTTTCTCTGGCTCTACAAAGAGAAAAAGTGTGCACCAGTTTCCATCAAAGGCTACCACCTCATGATATCTGACATATTCAGGCATCATGGCAGAATAGATATTGGTCATGATGAAGACCTATTAGACCTTCTAGCCGATTTTGATTTGAATTGACTGAAATTCCTAACTCTTTTTAAAACTGGAATCTGTCCTGGATCTTATCCTGGCTCAATTCAGAAAAATTCAAGCCATTAGTCCAGACCTAGTGGAAGCTGTTTCCTGATACTTATAGTTTCAGCATGCAGGTTGAGCTACTTGCCTTTTCATTCTCCCCAAGTTATCTTTAGTTCAGATCATATGGTTTGATGATCCTCGTGTCTGAACCAGGTGTAATAGCCAAGATCCAGTCACCATCAGGGACAGTCAGAGAGAACATTATACGTTTCTTCTCATCTGTTGATAAATCAAGCACAGTGGTCATACCATGTCCTGTCTATGCCCTCAAGCACTGCTTGAAGCACACATAGACAAGTCATGGCATCCACAAAGGATTCTTTCTCCCTGTGAAAGTGAGAAAGCAGGTCATCACCTCCCAAGCCAATTCATGGTTCAGGTGGGTTATATGCTCTGCGTACTCTGACATCTCAAAAGATGAGAGTCACCTTGTGAGAATTTCAGCTTCTGAAAAAAGAGCAATCTCTGTGAGTCTCACATGTGAATGCAGCATTTTGATTGGAGACAAAACCTGAATCTTGTCCCATGGCCATGATCAAGATAAGTAGGAGTGCGGGTTATCATTCACATAAGGAATGCAATCGTTGTTCACTAGAAGGATACCTGAGGTATAGATAGGATGCTATTACCTATTCTTCCAATGATAATATCATCAGGGAATGTATACTTTTGTAGGCACTAAAATGATAAGAAACTGCAGTGGCTTACAAACATGATATAATGTAAGATATTACTCATCGCTTTTGATTATTCACATGTCTTCAGTCTCAGTATTATTAATGATTTTTATTGCTTTGCTTTTCCATCCAACTATCAATTTCATGTACGTTTCTGGGTTAGAACTTCTGATGCCAATTACTTCCTTATATACATGTAAATACAAGTGCATGTGTATGAAATCTGTGACATATCCATCTGTCATCTAAAACACATTGTGGTGGGATGAGTCATATGACTTTGTCTTGTAAATACCTTAGTCTGCATTTATTCCTCAATAGAGATGTCAAAATTTTAGGAAATTTTTACCGTATACGGATCAATCATATTGACTGGCTACCTGGGTACCCAATCAAAGGGAAATTTTATTAAATGTAAACCTGAACAGCTTTGTTGTAGGTTCACACATGCCAACCACCAAGAGAGGTATAAACTTAATTATTACAAATATAAGTGTCAAAAAAGTGTAATCTGAAAATAGCAAGAGCATTCTGTATATTACATGCCATAATTACAGAAAACTGTATGATAAATATTTATTTTTTCTATTTACTTGGATCTGCAGTTAAAATTCTTGTCACAAATCTCCTAATTCCAGGTGGATTAGTAGTAAGTACATGAGTATAGACACAAAAGAAATTAATAAATTATTTATGCATAACACTAACTTTAACTAATCTACATTGTCTCCAGAAACTTTCGCAAATAATTGTAAAGTCCACAAATGATGATTCCTGTATTACATAACTGTCGAATTCTTGTTTTAAAAGTTTTGAAGTGCTATTGATTTGTCCTTTTCTTGATGCAGCATGTTTTTAAATTTACCAAAATCCCTTTCCTGTTACATTTTTCAGTCATATAACATCCGTCAGTTACATCGATAAAGTGTATTTGTTAAGATATCTGGCACAATTTATTTTCAATTAGTCTGGTCTGCTACATATGTGGGTATTAAAATAGAAAGAATCTGTGACATGTGGTTTCACATTCAAGAAATATGTCTGTTTTCTTGGAACAGTTTCATGTACATACTATAAATAGAAAATAAGGAAATTAGACAGAGGTTGAACGATGAACGCTGGACTCGTATTGTAGCTTACAATTTAATGATCATCATATATGTGCTATATGATAATACAAAATAAGTTATAAATAGGTGCAGTATGGCATTTTCCTTTGGCCAATGAGAGGGCACTATTCCATTCAGTGAGTTGCACTTGCATATTAAGCAGGTGCAATTATGGCAAATTTGAGTGGTAGCGTGGGAAACTAATCTGGCATTCCTTAAAGATATGATAGTAAGTCAGACATTGGACAGGCATACAAAGTCAAATGCTTGAGCTAAGCATCAGTAACAAAATTTATTATGCTACTTGAAATCTAGTTTGAAATATCAGCCTTGATTCTTAAATAGGTCATGCAAGAAAGGAGAGACTTGTCCTCCCTTGTATTATTATATTGAACATGTATAAAAGGTAAATTGTAAGCAAGGAAACGAGTCCCAATGATGATTAAATAAATGTGCACACGACACAAGCCTCAATTTGTAATCTTTGTTCTGTATCTGAACTTGGAATTTTTTTGGGTTTTTTTTTTTTTAAAGGGGTACCTGGTTGGACATTTTATTACCCATGGTGTTATCAATGGGTGGGTACCCGAGAACCTGGGTACCTGTTGGCATCTTGATTCCTCAACTAGTTCTAACATAGGTTAGCAGAATTTCTATATGGTCAGTTTTCTCTCAGAAGACATCTCTGTTTACATCACTTTATTGTCCTTACATGAGACATGCCTAAAATTTTAATATTGGAAAATTACACCCTTGTATATATGTGCCTTGGTGCTGCAGAGATACTGTTTCATACTGAAAACAGGATTAATTCGTACATGCTTAGTAATATAGATGTAATAGGTATGATAAAAATGCAAAACTTGACTTGCAAACCTGACTTGTTGCCTTTATGCTGATGGTAATATAAGGATGTCTTATTGTCCTATAGCCATTGCTGACAAAAATTGCAGAAGATAGTAGTGGATTAAATGAGATGAATATTGATACCTGACTTGATGGAAGTGGTCATATAAATATTTTTGCTTGCAAGATTGGGAGATTATATACAATTTTGTAATTGTGTCCATGGCATTACCACATTATATCCAGAATCTTGGTGTACTGTAGAACAGCTGTAGAAATGTTTCTTTATAGAATGATTAAAAAATGATGCTGTTCAGTTGCATCTGTCATCTTTGAAAAGCAATGAAATTAATAATTTCATTTTTCGTGAATTTGTATAAATAACCCTCATTTTTTTTCTTTATCAGGATGGAAAGACTGTGTACCTAATATTCTCAGTACAAGGCAGTGGACATTTCCAGGGTTATACCAGAGTGACCTCCTCTGTCACCCAGGGCAACACAGGAGACTTTACGAATAGCAAATTTTCTCATGCATGCTCAGTAGAGTGGATCAAAAGGTAAAACCTATATGATATCTTTTTCAGGGGCATAGCATATCACTGGGTATAAAAAAAATTATTTCTTGATTGCCATAATCATAATGTCATGATTGCCATGCCATAATCATAAACATAGTTTTTTTTAGTGTCCACCTGAAGTCATAGGGTAAAGGTGCTTAAATCTTTCATATCTTTTGAAACTGTATACATGTATAAAATATTAAATAAAATGCCTTTTCACACAGTGGCTTTCTTAGCTAAGTTGTACATATCTTTGAAAGAGTCTAGAGTACTATGACATACTCCTACATATGACAAATTGTGACAGTACATTATGGTTGTTTGTCTGGTCATATTTCTGCAAAAGTATGCTGCGGTTGTTGGAATAGGGAACATGCAAGAGTACATTGTGGTTATAGTTGCATCATGCATGGCAAATAAGTAGTCGAAGTGAATAGAAAGTGACACTGTAGCAATGAAAAATAAAATGACATTGAATCTTAAGTACTAATTACCTTTATAATTAACATTATTTGGGTGTAAAAACTAGATTTATTAATAAATAAAAAATTATGTTGCCTGCCTATGGTTAAGGCAGAAGTCTGTTGGTTTTGACACTCCTTTTTCCATGGTCGAGGTTACTAAGTTGAAAATGTGATTTTCCTTTCTGCATTGTAAGTCAAGAATCCTTTGCCAATCCTTTCTCATCAAATTTAATGGTAGACTTCATTTGGACATGGACAGTTACCTGTTGATTCTGATGCAGAGGTGAAAGGTCAAGGTCATTTGAACTGACATAAATTTTGGGGGTTTATGCTTGATAATGGCAAATATGTGACTGTTTTTGTGTGTCAGCTTAGACTTTCAGCAAATGAGCATTTACTTTTCAACATTAGAACATTGTTTCAAATATTTTCATCCAATTTTTTCCATTGAGGTGTGAAATATAAAACATTTGAAATGATTAAGAGATTTTAGGCAAGTTCTTTCTATTTTACAAAATAAACCAGTTATATTAGACAAATTCAGTTTGCTTATGTTCCTACTTTTACTGAAATAATTTTGTTGATCTTCGTTGTTTTATAGCTTATCTCATAAAAAGAGGATTGATACTATTGATAATATTTTCTGTTACTTTCTGTGCTTCCATCTTTGTCTCCTTATCTTTACTGAACAGCTTATCTTTCTACCCTACAACTCTTCAGTTGTTTGAAAAACTGGTACACAATTAGATTCAGCATCTACCAGCACAGTTTTTTCCTACCTTCAAAATTATGTGATTCAGTGTCAGACAAAATGTATGGGACTTTTCATACATGTAAATGATGAGATATATATCTTCGATGTTTGGCTGTGTCATCATCAGCATTGTGTGGAATCTTTTTACAATTTTTGAAAGCCATAAATCTTCTACATCAGTCACTGTGCTCAGTTCATACATTTTCAAATATTACTCAGTGGCCACAGGTTGTACCCTGAGGTGCTGGACTTACCTGACTACATAATCAGAAATCTCTGCATTATGACACTATTCACAGGCAAGACACATCATTTAACTGAACCCTTCATTAACAATTGAGTCAGCACAGCTCCATAAATGGAATCATTGTTGTCATTGGTCCCTTTAACCATCTGTTAACATTGGTTAAGCTGGGCCTTAACTTTGGAGCAATTGAAGAAATTCTCATGAAACTTTGCCCAAATATACTGTATTTTGGTGTGTATAATGTGCACCCCAATTTTGACCTAGAATGAGGTGAAAGCTTGGTTCTGCCATGTAATATACAAATATAGTATGCAATGTGATTGTCTTTATTTCAGAAACTTGTCGATTTCATTCCATTTTCATCATGTAGCATTATTGCTATTTTGGATAGTGAACTGATCACCATTTGTTATGTGACATTTGATTGATTTACAATTAAATAGTGCTTGACAGTTTCCCTGTACTTGTCCGAGTATGTGAACAAGATACCAGTCTCCTTTGCATTTCCAGTTGAATCACAGAAGAAAAAACCCACAACAATGTGAAATAAAACAAGTTTATTAACATAAGCAGTCAAATAACAGGATTATCAAGTTTTCCAAGTGTCGTTTATTTCATCAATAAGGGTAGAAACAATATAACTACAATACAATAAATTCATTATTTCACAAGGAGTGAATCTGATGTGTTGTCAAGTTTATTGCCATGATCCTCTTGTCCAATCAACCTGGGGGAAAAATAAAAATTTTTTCTGTTTTACTGTAAAATGTACCTCATCCTGAAAATTTTAAAAATAGGTGTACAGAATGTATGTTATACATACCTAAATGAAGGATATCTTGATTGGATAGTGTATCGTGTACGATAATCACACCACCTGCAACAAGGAGACAATCACAACAATGGAAAGTGTGTTCTGACTTGTGTCCCTTGAATAACATTTGAACTGCTAAAGATATTGTAACGAAACTTTAAATAGTTATTTGTCATGAGTTTATCATGTGCCATGTGTGACATTCTTGTTCTTTTACAGAGGCAATATTCCCTTCCAGAATACCCACCATCTTTTGAATCCCTGGAATGAGAACAAAAGAGTTCAAATCAGCAGGGATGGACAAGTATGTTTAAATCATAGATTGTACAACTAATTATGTAGTAAAATTAAAATGATTTAAATCTTTCATGGACTGTTGTCCTCATTTTGTTGAAACAGAGTCATAATTATAACCTTTAATTATTTGGGCTTAAGTGCTTTTCAGAGATATGGGCCAGTAATAAATAATCAGGCAGAATTTATATCTTGGCTGATAATGCAAGTCAAACACATTTGGTTCAAAATGAAATGCTCAATTCTATAATCTAAAATAATTAACCTATGACATATCAAGAAATACTGTTTAGAACTGTTTTATCTCCTGCATTTTTTACTCTTTCTCCGAGTACAGATCTCAGTAATTACATGATACTGCAACTGTTATGAGTTAAAGTTGATATATAAACAATTACTTCTGACTGCATGACAGCAAAATTAAAGTCAAGTTTAGGTGTAGATGATAACTATATGAGAATAATATTCAAAGAAATATTATCTTGAGAAAATGCTGAGTCGGACACCCACAATGAGAATGGAATGAGCTAAAGAGAGTTCTGCATATGCTAAACTTGGGCAAGGTCATTAAACAAGCTGGTCAAGCGGGTCTTTTTGTTAGTATCTTGATGCAGATGATTACTTTACGTATCCTTTGATAAGTAGAATATGATAGTCAGTTCAAGGTATATTTAGTTAATTAGTGATATGGAAGTCATGGAATGATAAAACAACAACAATGAAGTTAAAAATCATGATCAGTTATATTGTAGCTGAAACCTGTTGAATATTGAATGAAATGTGATGTAAAAATGAGCAACAAAAGGTGAAAGAATGAACAGAAGTCGGTGATCCTATGAGCATAACTTGCATGGTGAAGCCATTCCTGTGATGCATACTGAAGTTCCTGATTTTACAGTAACATGGTAAATTTCACATATCTATATAAATTGGACCACATGTCATTTACACAGTTTTGGAGTTATGATGAACTGTTGACTTGGAATACAAATGATCTTTTTATTCATCAACAGATAAGAGGGCCTTTTAATAGAAATGTAGATCCCATGAAACTTGACCATGCATCATTTCTTACAAACCATAGTTGGTATGGAATGGGGGGGACTGAATCGTAAGTCAGCAATGTTAGAAACTTAGATCTTTAGTCAGTTACTTCAAAATTGTATCAGGTATACCAAGTGTGAGTGTTAGGATGAGCAACTATGAACAGGTGGCTTAAATTACAAACATGACTTCAGCAAATTGCTAATAGACAACTGTCTGGGTTAACAGGTTTGGATGTGACTTAAATTTTTTTCTTTTCTCAACAGGAAGTAGAACCATCAGTGGGAGAGATGCTGATAAAACTTTGGGATAGATTTCCAACATTTCAAAAGAAATTCAGCTCAGATGCACAAGGTCAAGGTCAGACAGCTTCCACAAATCAGTCTCCTTTACAAAAGAAGAACAGTATAGAGAACGAGCCAGATATTCAGGTGGAAGTCACAATGGGAACTGATGGATATTATTCTGACTTTCAACAGAATCCTGATCAGGGAATGTTTTCATTGAGTGCTTATTCTCAGAGTAAAACTCAAGGTCAGACGCAGTATTTCTCTGACCAGGTTCAAGGCCATTTCCAGGCAGCCTATGGTCAAGGACAGTCCCAGGGTCACAGTAGAGGTCATTTCCATGGTAACAGAGGTAATCATGAGTCGGGACACTATCACCATCCCAACAGTCAAAGGTCATCTGGCATGCACATTGGAGGAGGCTACTCACAGTCCGGAAGCAATTATAGTCAGTTGTATATGGGATCATTTGTAAATGATGGTGGGTCATATATTTCCCAAGGTCAGAATGTTTCACCTGTAATGATTCTACAGAGAGGAGGAAATCAGAGACCACATCAACAACAGCCAAACAGTTACAGCCACTATCATCAAAGCTTTGATTCACAAGGGCACCACTAGGTCTAGGATATTTAAAGAATTATCAGCATGATCCTGACCAGTGAATGCAAGAACTTAAGAGGAAAATTAAAACTTTCAATTTAGCTTTAGGGCACAAGGTTAGTACTGGATGTGGAGCATTTCAAGCAATAAAGAGAGAAGTGGAAAAATTCTAATATATAAACTCACAATCAGGCAACTTGATGAAATTTACGTGCTTGTTTATACTTTCATGGGAACATGCGATTATTGAGTTTTCAAGGGATTCTTTTGTTTTTTATGAAGCCAATGAAGTTTATATGAATGTGATTATTTAATGTTGGAGTTGTTATTCTTTTAAGCTAGTCATGCATGTACAAACATTGCCATTCTTTTATCTGCTGTCAGCTAGCATCTACTTGTTAACACAACATCTTGCTCATTTCTCTCAATATACTTAATCTTATTTGTGTTGTCTTATAATACCTGTAATCAAAACATTGTTATTAATGTTTCCAGTCACCACATTATCATGACAGTTGCTACAGGTACTCTACTAACAGTTGAATAACTTGGACAACAGTCTCTATCAGCTCATTTGAAGAATAATTAAAATCCTTTTGTACTTCATTGAAGTGTTGTGGTTGGCCTATTTCAGTTATCAAGTGTCTTTACTTTTCTTGAGCATAAAGTATATGATAGAAGCACATATTATCATATTTCTGATCAGTCTGATTCAGGGGTGAGCAAAATATGGCCAGCATACCAGATCTGACCACTTACTTGGTTTTATCTGTTAATTTACATCATAGGGTGTGACATTAAAATCTCTTATTCAGCCAGCTGCACCCTGGGGGAAGTTGCCCATGCCTGGTCTAATTAATGGCTTGGACAAAGGACCTGATCCTGTGTTAAGCCAATTGGTACCAAATAAGGTATAAATAAAGTATTAAACAAATGCTTTTATTTTCATATTTCATTACTTTTAAATAAGTATAAATATAAGATCTCTATTTCATGTGTAAATAAACGAATTGTGGTAAGAGCATCATGCAGTAGTTTCTTTTATATATATATATGTGTGTATTGCATTAGATAAATTTCTAAATGGCTAATTATGACATCGACAAAGGTACCATATCATCATAATCTAAACAAAATATAACTTTCTTCTTCCTAAGCCCAAAAGGGAATTGTATAAAAATGGTTTGGCTTGTTCTGGTCCAATCATTTGGAACTATCTACCTGAAGATGTTAAAGAAGCATCATCAGAGTATTTTCAGCTTGAGTTGATGGCATCACATTCACACAACTTTCTTCATAATCTTTACATTTGATGAAAGAAGATACTCTGTACAGAGTCTATCCTTTCTACCACTTGTTGTCTGCCCTCCGTCCCCCCTTGCCTCCCCCATCATCAATGTCATCATTGTTTATGATATTAGTTTTGCATTACAGTTTTCTAAAGTTACATATCTTCTACATCAGTTGCTTCCTTTAAATGAAGTTCTTTAATAATATCACTATGGGTCTAAAGTTTATTCCTTTTTATGGTTGGAGTTCTTGTCTTGGCTGTCACAACCGCTTAATCGTCATGGGGAATAATGATCAAGTTTTATGTTAAAATTTTTGAAAGTTGTGTATCTTCTAGATTTATTGCTACTGACACTTTTGTATGTTGTTACAGTGGGTGTTTATGTGCTGATATTCTAGTAGTTCTTGACTAATGATAGTAGTATCATTGTAAACAGTGTTAAAGTATTGTGACACAGTCTTAAATTTTGTGAAAGTCACATATCTTCGCCTTCATTGCTCAGTGAACTCAAACTTTAAGTTAATATTATTATAAGTTGAATCTATACACTGAAATGGGAGGTTGACAGAAAATGACAAGAATTGAAATCCATCATAATTTTGGTGGGGCCCCGAGTGGCCGAGTGGTCTAAAGTGCTCTCCGTTACGGATCACTGCCATCTCACCTTTGTCTGCATGGGTTCAAGTCTCAGATTCGGCTAATATGGGTATGTGAGAAAGTTTGCCAGTAGTTTCTCGTGGGTTGGTTGTTCTTCCTGAGTTTTTCCTCCACCATTAATACTGGCTGCCATGTATAGCTTATCGTGTGCTGAAAAATGGCGTTAAACCCTACAACAACAACCATCATAATTTTGAAAGTAGATGCATGTATTACAGGCTATAGTGTTACTTATAACTAGAAATATTACAATATTAATGTGTAATTTTGCTCAGTTGAATTTTAAAACAAGATAGTAATTCTTGTGGATGCATGTTATGTTTGTTGTTACCTAGGTTTTTCTTATATGGGTAAGTTTCTTGTATATCAATATTTTAACAATCTAGTTTTAATTTTTAAGTATTCATTTGCAGTATTGAGTATTTACCTGAATATTTTCAGACTTGCTGAAATTTGCAAAGTGCCTGCATTTTAAGACTTTGATGCCCTCAGCCCGTTTTAATTATAGACAATATGTACATATTACTCAACATAAAGGTCTTTCTAATCATGATTTCCAGTCAGCCGTCCTTTCTTAAACAATTCTTTTATTTGCTAATTAAATTTATGAATGCATGATTCATTGCATGTAAATTAAAATTTCAACTGTGATGTAAATATAATTAGTGTGTCAATTTTATATTTGTCATATTCCCTGATATGTAGTCTGCACAGTGGTCCCCCTTATGAATGGCCCCCTCTGACCAGCAGCCACCCCCTTTTTATGGCCAGAATCCTTGGCATCGACAAGTTTGCATTCAAAAGTACACCTAAGGAAATGCCACCCACCTAACATGACCAGTGGCCAGCATATTAGTGCAAAAATGTTAAATATACCCCCCTCACAAGCGGCCATATTTTATTTTGTATCGAAAATGACTATTTAATTCATTAAATAAGATAAGTACTTCGATTATCTTTACCGGCATCTTTTTCCCCAATGTCAGGTTTTCGTTACTGAAAGAAGCATTGGCTAAAGTACATGTACCAATAAGGTTAATATTATTAATGCTGGCTTTTAGAGGAAATGGGGTCAACAATGTTGTGATAAGAGTTTTGGGCTTCAGGCAGCAGTTTTTGTTTTGTTTGACAATTACAACCAGACATAATTTTCAATATCATAACATGGTCAGCATAAACTAAATATATTTTGTGGATTAACACACGGAGAAATTAACCTTGATTGAAATAGTGTACCAGACAAAGATCCAAAAATTTCATGTGACAGTATATGTACCACTTACCTCATAAAAAGGCATTTTATCTACTCTACAAAAGTTTCATCTGCATAATTAAATTATACTCTACAATAAGCAATTAGAAATAAATCATTACAAAACTTTAACATGTAACACATACATGGGGAATTAATTCTTTAGAAGAAAATGCACAAGTTAAGTTGACTTGTTGACAATGGGGAGAGTTCAAGAGTTCTTGCCAAAAAATTGTATGTGGTCTCTAATAAACAACATTCTAACAGATAAGGAGAATATTCTGCAGTAGCGGGGAAATATAGTAAATGGAAGTAGAATTATTTTAAATGCCAAGCAATGTACATACCAAGATTTAAATGATGTATTTGATTGGTTTTGTAATGCGCATGCCAACAATACCCGACTCGCATTTCACACTTAAGAATAAGAACTGTTTATGTTAACTTGAAAAAAGTGTGTTCTTAAGACAAGAAGAATAATTAATGACACTTTTAAATGAAGATATTAAATGGTTAGATGTTAAATGTAGCTTTCTTACTACATGCATGTACATGTGCATACACATACTTCTCACAAATGTAGTAGCCATCTGGAAAGGCACCCATCTTATATGGCCACTTTTCCATTGCAGAACGGGTGGACATTTAAGAGGGGGACCACTGTACCCAACTGCAGCTGTGTAGACCCATTTCTGTTATGCATAATGCACCAGCTGTGTTTACCCATATCTGTTGTGCATAATGTGCCAGCTGTGTAGACCCATTTCTGTTGGGCATAATGCACCAGCTGTGTAGACCCATATCTGTTGTGCATAATGCTAGGCTGTGCTGACCCATATCTGCTATGCATAATGTGCCAGCAGATCTTAGTCTACACAGTTGTGAGTGCATTCAAAACTGATATTGTACTGCTTTATCAATTGAGGTTGCAACTATATTTGAACATTTTCCTGATTAGTTTTTATATTACATGCTGTTTCTAAATTTTCTTATGTTTAGCAATTGTATTTTGAAATCTGCTTCATTTAAGCCACTTGATCTAAAATATATTTTAGCATATAATTTCAGTATTGTTATCATTTTAATGACTTTATACTTTTCTGCAAAAATGTAGGTTGTGTGTAGCAGTGAAAACATGCTTAAATATTGTACAGTAATTATTATTTACAAAGTCTTTATTCCTCACTTCTGTTTGCTTTACTACAAAAAAATGTGCCATTCTTTTAATGAAATATGACATACCTGATCAAAATCTATAGTTCAAATTTGGTCACCGATACTCTTTCGAGTTTATTGGTATAGTGTTCAGGAACCTTTTTTCCTAAAATCAACATATGTAAATGAGGTCTTGTTGTCAAAGAACACTTCATAACCAATCAAACTCTGTTAGACTTTAAGAACTATAACTCTGAGAAATCAAGAATATGTAAATATGAAATTGTTAAATAAGTGTCATTCTTGTTTGCAAATAAATATCTGAATCATAGAAAGCTTTGGATATGGTACCTTTTGCTCAGAAATAAAGCAAAATCTGAAATAAAGTGTCAAATTTAAGAGCTAAGAGTTTTTAAAATTCATAGCTTTAGCTTCAGTCGGAGATCAAGAATGTTCAAGTGTAGCAAGACTTTGTTTTGGAACAGAGTTTGGGAAGGTGGTGTATGCGAGATATTGCTGGTATAACCACTCCATTGTCTTGGTTACACAAATCAAAGAAAGACTTTTCTCTTTACCTTGAAGTTATATATACCATGGTTTTCACTATTTTCAGACAAAAGTTCTGAATTTTTACCTTCTTACACATATGTTAAACCACAGAAATCACAGATTGCAGAATAATTAGGTTAAAGAAAATTTTTTGTTTAAGTCTTGACACTTTTTTACATGATAAGAACAAACATGTTCATAATGAGAAGAAAATCCAAATGCCCTAAAGCACAAATGCAGTAAATGTACAGTGAAACTGTGTATCTAAAGGAAGAGTCTGTTGGAGAGAAATGAGGTTACTGACTTTTTCCATGCCATTATTTGTTATATAAAATATTACACAGTGATGTATCTTTTGTTGTATATAATGATTACCTAAAAAGTTGGAAGGTTTGTGTGTAAACTGTACATGAACTGGATGTGGAATAATATAAAGCTGATATCAACAACTCTTAGACTTCTTTGATAAGGTGGTTAGTCTACACTTTATCACATTGTGCACTATAGATAACTTCCACTTTCATTGTTGGGAAACAAATATCACATGGCTATCTCAAAAGCTTTCTGTGGGCTATGTCTTTGAATATTAATTAGTAAACAGTGAAAACATGTTAAAACAGTGAGGCAGACTTGTGAAGTATCGAAACTAATGTCAAGGTTCTGTTTTATGCGTTTAAAATGTAGAGAACAATAGAGTTCATTATGGCATACATAACTGAGGCAGGGTAGTTTAGATGTTAGATATTGGTCTTTTTTTTCCAGCTACAGTATAAAGTTACGGTGACGGTCTTGCCAGTAAATGGTCGTATGGTAAAATGGTGCATAGAAAATTAAGTTATTCAGTTTGATGGTTTTAGAGATACATAAAAGGCATGATAATGTGGATTTTTTGTGTTAGTACATGTTTTGATAGATTTGTAGAACCTTAGACACTTAAATCTATATCTTGACCTTTGACATTATCATCAGTTTGTAGGGTGACAGTTAAAGTCCATTTTCAGAGTCATTAAACAATGAATTCAGGTGAGCATAGGATCAGATAAACAAACCTTTCCAATTTATGATGAAATTCTCTAATGTTTTTCCTTGAGATTAATTATCATATAGTGACTCCATATTATCTTGTATCCACTTGGTTTCCACATCCATGGCTGTTAAGGATGGTAGCTTGTGAAATGTTGGAGTACTTAACTTTTTTAAACATTTCTATATATATGTTGACTTTATCATTTTCTTTAATAGGACTGTTTTTGTGATCTCAAAAATTCCTTAAGTTTTCATTTTCATTTTTTGTTAAGCTGAAGGAAGTCATAACTATGTCATGCATGTCCAGTCTCTTGTGGAATTCATAATGCTACAATGCATCTGGGTAAAAAGTTGTCATATCAGTAACATCATCATGTAATGATCATGTAATTTCAAGCTGCACATTTAGCATTGATTTTTACAAAGAGGACTTCCTTAAGCAAAGTTTGTGCAGAACTTGACTTAAGAGTCATCTTCGATGTTATCATCATCATCATCATTACAGTCAAATTGTCTCCAGAAAGTTTGTTCATTATTTTCTGCTTTAGGAGACACTGAAATGTCACTGTAACGGCAGATCCAGGTTATTCTTCATGGGTTGTTAATTTCATATGGTGTACTAATTTAAAAGGACTAAAACTGCTATAGTCTCCACTCATTACTGTGTAGAAAAGTCTTTGTATGACTTTATATTCTGGATTTCTTTCTGATTCTACACTTTCTCTATTTACATTCATTATATACTTTAAACCATGTCTCATTCATTTTGAATAAAAGTCTATATTCATTATTTTCTCATATTGAATGTAATCATGTCACAATGTATCCAAACCTTTGTTCATGCCATTGCTAACCATGTGACAAAGAACTTCTTTTGTTTACAGAAAGCTTGACATAAAGAGAGAGGCTGTTGGCAGGGTAATGAAATTGTTTGGTTTAAAGTATATAATAAGTTGACCTTTTAACAAGTACACCACTCCCACGGTATCTTCTGCGAGGGTGCAAGTTATCAAGGGACCTCCATAACAATATGAAATGATGCCATTCTTGCTGGACATCGAGAAAACAGCGAGGGTGGGGAATGGTCTGTTTAATGGCGGAATACTCGTTTTAAGATCGCATTGGGAATAATTGTCAAAAAAGCACTTTTCCTGAGTTATTCATTTTTATGTAAAAAATGACCTTTATTTTCAAGATGCCCAACCACTGAGAGTTTTTGGTAACATAATTCCAACTTGTTTCAACAACCGTCATGTGTACTCAAAAATATTGTGTATTATATCACTGCTTTATGTTGTTGTTGTTGAGTTGTCTGGTTCCCAAAACTGTATATTCCCTGCTTTGCTCTCTACTGTAGTGGAATACAATGCAATACTAAGCAGGGAACCAGGCTAGTTATTCGTTCATATTCACAATCAAACAAAATTCCTTTCATTAATAAAAAATATGGATCATTTAGTTAATGAAACAGCCGTCATTGTTGACAGTCAACTTTTTTTATTGTTCTATTAGTAAAATATTGATGACATGATTTCATTGCAAGTAATAATGAAATGTCTTCTCATCCATGAGGAAATCTCTGAGTGCCAATTCAGTAATTACAAATTAATTACAAACTCTGAAACTAACTTCTCAATAAATCGTATCTGTGAAACAGAATTTTATGTCATCAAGTATTCACTTGGTTGTCTTGCTATCTTTGGTCACATTTGTGAATCAGTATGCTAATTTAAGATAGTTTAATTATATTATGTTCATCCCAAATAATGTTTACATTGCTCAGTTGATCACTTGAAATGAGTTGACCTGACGCTAGCTCTTACACAGGTTAGATTTGCATATCTTGTAACTGTTCATTTATTCCACCCCCACCCCACCCTTATTTAATACAAAAGTCTAATTAACGTGGTAATACAAGGAGGTCAGCATAAAATTCAATGCAACAATACAACAAATACTTATGCAAATTATGTATCCAAACACCATCGGCACATATTTAGGTTCTCACTGAAAAACTTGCGGACATGGCTGTTAAGGTAGATTGACATAGTTCACATTCATATACAACATTTATGTATTTATGATCATTACACTTTAACCGAACTAAAAGATGTAATTAAAACATGCATTTTGCTTAATAAAAAACTTAATTAATTGGTATTTATTTATTATAATGCTGCCTCAAGTAAGCGTTAGTAAAATTTCATTGATCAGATTTGTGTTGCATACTGTTATTTACAGTGTACCAAGAATGTTGTTTGGAAAGAAATTTTAACAAAATACATGTCATGATATTAAAAGTTGATAATTTCATAAGTTTGATTCAAATTTGCAGATGATATTAACCCTTTTCGATGATAAAACTAGTGATATATCATGGTTTCAATTACCAGTTTTGATCGCGATTATCTTCATGTTTAACAAATATGTGTCAAATTTTTGGTACGTTCTAGTGAAAAAAATGCGATCTATGACTAACCCTGCGTTATAAGTGGGTTTGCAAGTTATTAGGGTGTAAATTATCGAGGGAGTGGTGTACTGACAAATATTCATGTGAAGAACTTATTGTGGTAGTCCCACATACATCCAGCTGACCCACCAAAACAACAAGTCTAGACCACATGAACAATTTTCATATACATATATACATTGTTGTTTCTACTTGTGGTCTTAGTAAAATGGTATACACTTTCTCCTGCCAGTACATAATGTGTCAGTATGTGGGAAAGCTTGCAGTAGGTTTTGTTGGGTCGGTGATATGTTCTTCCTGCGGTTTTCCAGGGTTCTTCCTCCACCAGTTATACTGGCCACCATGTGTACTCTATCTTGTGCTGAAAAATGGCATTAAACCTACAACAGTAACAACATAATGTGTCAACTGCAGCCATCTAGCTATGCATGGCCTATGCTTTTGTTTCTGCTTGTGGTCTCAAGCAGCTAACATGCACTCTGTTTTATTAATGCATAATGCACCAGCTACAGCCATCTTGCCAGTCATGACTGCACTGTTGTTTCTTCATGTGCTCTCAAGCAAATGGAATACACTTTGTTTTGTGACCACTCCAGTGGTCTAGTGGTTAGGGCATCCACCTCGGAAGCGGGATGTCACGGGTTTGAACCCTGGCTGAGTCATACCAAAGACTTACAAAAATGGTACTAACAGCTCCCTCGCTTGCCACTCATTATTAAGAAGTTAGTGTTAGGACTGGTTGGCCTGGTGTCAGGATAATATGACTGGGTGGGAAAGCAAATGGCATACACTCTGTTCTGCGATATTACTGAAAAATTGTTAAAGCTACGTTAAGAACCTAAATCACACACACTGTTCTGTCATTATATAATGAGCCAGGAAACATCCATTTAACAGTCATGGATGCACTGTTTTCTCTTCATGTGGTCTCATGCAAATGGCATACACTCTGTTCTGCCATTAACAATGAGCCAGGAAACATCCATTTAACAGTCATGGCTGCACTGTTGTTTCTACTTATGGGTTCTAGCAAATGGCATACACTCAGATTTGAAAATGCAAACAGTCTGGCCCCAGTTGCACTAAACATCTGAAAATTTTGTTCTCATTTGGAGATTTTTGGGTATCCTATTGCTTAGTTAGTTGGTAACCATGGTTATTTCACATTTAGCATGCATAAAAGATTACAACACAGTCATGAAATCTAAACTTTTCCCTTGAGTAATCCTCCATTATATCCAAGGAGATTTGGATGATTTTTGCAAAATTAAGGAATTCCTCAACTTCCTCAAAGGGTTTCCATTTGTTAAATTTTAAAACAAAAATGATTTTGCATCCTTTCAACTATTTCTGCCAAAAAGAATGAAATTGTCTGAAATCGTTTAAGCAAGATAATGTAAAATCTCAATTTGAGAAGAGAATCTTAATGAAATGGGGGTTTGGACTTGTAATGCAGATTGTAATGGCTGCAAGTTGCACATGAATACATATCTACATGTATTTCACGTGTTCTTCATATGGATTTCAACCCTTTTATATCAATGCTGCTCATATTCAGTTTTTTTTCATCATTATAACATTTTAAATTGTTCTTTTTTATTGTGATGTATGTTAAAATAAAGAAATTTAGACCCTTATTCTTATTTATGTTGTCTTAAAATTCCTGTAAACAAAGCTATATGCAACGGTTTACCAGAATGAGCATGTTTATTCATCGATCTATTGCAATTATATGTCCAGGCTATGACTTTGGACCAGTGTATGCATTTAGACAACTTGTCTGTGCATACTTCATGACTAGATGGTATGTTCTTTGTGGTTAAGGCAATACACGAAACAACACTTCAACTGCTTTTTCAACCAAGCTTTCTCTTTATGCATGACAAGATTTAAAAGCTGAGAAGCAGTTTGGGATAAAATAGTCCATATTCAGAAACAATTTCCATAAATTCATGCTGAAATAAAGTGACGTTTTGTTACATGTATGTTGTGTTCAGATTTATGCCTACTGTGAAATGAGTCAGAATCATTGCATATTTTGGGCATTTGTAATTTGTATGACATATTTTAAATGAAGAACCCATCTGGCATAATGCATTTTTAACCAGAATGACCTCAGACCTATAGCAAATAAACTTAACCCAGAGAATATGCAGATTAGTCGGTAGCAAGATCAGACTGTGACTCAGACATTTTTCTGTCTGTATCGTGTTATTCATGTCTGTCATATGAATCACAGCTTCAGTTTCTGAACAATAACTTTGGAGGACTTAATGGGTTGAAAACAGATTAGACATGAAACTTGCATAAAGAAGACCTAGATCATGTTGAGTTTGAGTTTTCAATTTCATTCAGTTTGAGTTATCAGTTGTCAGTTTCTGGTTTGTAGCTTTTGAAGGGTTCCATAGACTGAAACCAGATTTGATGTGAGGCCTTACATCAAGAAAAACTAGGTCAGGTTATATCCTTACCATTTTCCAGAAAAACTTGTCCTATGTTTGACTTGGAACTTTAACCTTCAAATTTTACATGATAATTTTGGAAGGACATTTTAGATTGTAATCAATTTCATACAAGACTAGATGTTACCAAGAGATCTAGGTCATGTTTGACTCAAAAGATAACACAGCTGATAAACTGTATTCAGAAATTCTATGACTGAAGAGGATACTGATGATGAGGCATTGAAAACCACAACTTTTAATAGGAAACAGACAAAGAGCTCAAATATAACTTTTTTGCTACTTGCATTGTATGCAAGTGGACAAAACAGTCAGCTTACAAGTTCCTATTTCTACTGGCAATTTTGTTTTACTGGTTGCTATTACATTTACTGCAATCCAGAAGTTTATGAAGTTAGAAGGAACTTAAATACTTTCTGTCAATTTCAATTGCAATTTTTAGTGTCTTTCTAAATAACAACCACATGTACAGCTAATTGTTTTTCTTGCTTATAAATGATGTCTAATTTATACACATGGGCAATTTGCTTTTATGTACCATGTAGGGTTTGTGAACAGTCAGTCTCAATATATTTGGGACATTTTTCATTTTTCGGATAGTCAGGATAATATGTGGTGCAAATATATAAGATCAGCTCTTCTAAAAAGCAATACTTGCCGAGCATGTCATTGGAGTAGACATAGCAACAGATTTTCATTAAGTGCTGACAGCATTGGAGAAATATTGATGTACTTGTAAATAAAATGGTTGCATACAAAAGAGATTATGTATCCAACATCCCTTTGAATAATTATTGTGCCCCAGTCTACATATGTACATGTATGGCCACAGTATTAGCTAAACAGCAAATTTCATAGTAAAGGAATCAATGGCTTCCTTAGCAACCTCTGGAAGACATGTTTTACTTCAAGGACAGCTGCATCATTTTTCAGTCAAATTTGTTAGGAATATTTGTTAAGACAGGAAAATTCAAAATTGTGTCAAATACTTTTCCCTTAGCAATGATGTGTCTTCCTTTGTAACTGTGTAACTGGGGAAAAACTTGCAAATTGATACTTGTCTGTCATCAGGTTTGGCTTTTTATTATTGATGTAGTAAAAACTCTCATAGAATTGCTTTCAAAAACTGTCTTAACAATATCAAATCAGGTATGTCAGTTACAGTTCTAGCAAAAGCTCCATCTAGTCCAGCTGAAGTTAATCCATTGGTCACTGTGACCTACTTTCCAAACTTCGAAATTTTCTATAGATTGTCTCCATTATCCCTGTCAGGTCAGCAGCTTCATACTACTAGGCCATTTTACTTGAAACATTCATTTTATGTGATTTTTGGGATGAGCATGGTCATGCACTGACATAATTTCAGGATTAGGTAATTGCTGACAATTATGTCTTGAGTTCTAATTTCTAACTATTGCTACCAAACTTTGGCTCAGTGCCTGTTAGAATGAAAGCATTTTACACATCAAAACTGGGTAACGGTAACTCTTAGGAGTTTGAACATTTCTAAAAGATAGTATCTGATTTCAAAATCTTCAAACATATTGCCACCATATGTGCATTGAAGGTGTGTCTTGAGATTAAATAGTGTCACAAAAACTAGAATGATTTGACCTACTTTCTTCAGTTATTTGCACAGTTTTTAAAGATACTGACGTAGGCCACAGAAGCAAAGTTATCTTGTGAGCTTCAGCACACTAACCATTCTAGTTTCATTTAAATAAAAACATAAATTACATAATTAGAGCTTTTGAGTGACAATTTGACATGGCTTAATGATCATTTGAATGAGTTTAATTTCTGTTTGGTAAACAAATACAGTAAAACTTCTATAGTTTAAATTTCAGTCTCTTCATCACTCACTTTAACTTGAACCACTTGCTGGTGTGGTTCAGTGGTTAGTGTGCAGGACTTGCAATCAGCAATATAGGTTTCAATCCTACCATTTGATCAGACTGTCTGCTACTATGATTTGTTCATGGATAAAGCACTTTACTCGTTTCCAAAGCATCAAATATCCTTTAATTGCTGTGCAGTAAAAAAACAAAACATCAAGCATACCAAACCAGTTAAACCACTTGCTTTGAGAAGGCATAAAATATTTACAATGCTTGTGATCTCAAGAACTTGAGCAAACACTAAAACAAAAAAATAGGAGGCTCACTGGACTTCAGTTTTTGTCTCTATTGATCATAGAGCAGAATAGTTTATGGGATGGCATGTTGTCCATCATCTATTCATTACCACCAGTTTAACCCTACTCCTTATAAACTACTTGGAGGATTGCCATGCAACTAAACATACATATACTCCAAATATTGCAGCTCAGACATTCTGTATGGCCAGAACAGCAGACATCTCGAAATTTGTGTTATTGCTACTTTTTCTGAATAGATGGTATATGAAAATGTGTTATTCACTAAAAGACTTAGGAGGTCCAATTGGGGTTAAATTAAAATGGTGCCAGTCTGATATCCAATATAGCTTCCATGGCAGCCATTATGAAAATCTTGTTGCTTCTGAACAGGAAGTCATATTAATGCGGGTGGGTGTGATCAGAAGACTTCTTATGATATATACTTGGATCTAAATGAAAATAGTTATTGTTGTTGTTGTAGGGTTTGACGCCATTTTTCAGCACACGATAGGCTATACATGGCGGCCAGTATTAATGGTAGAGGAAGAACCCAGAAAGAACCACCGACCCTCGAGAAACTACTGGCAAGCTTTCTCACATACCCACATTGGCCGAATCCAAGACTCGAACCCACGCAGACAGAGATGAGATGGCAGTGATCTGTAATGGAGAGCGCTTTGGACCACTCAGCCACTCGGGGCCCTGAAAATGGTTCTGCTCAAATATCCAATATGGCCACCACAGAGGCCATCTTGAAAATGTAGCTTTTTCTACACCTGTATGGACCATCATATCAGGATGCGATTTTCACTAAAAGGCCTATGATGTTAAGTTGGTCCTAAATGAAAATGGTGCCAATATAACATCAAATATGGCCTCCACAGCAGCCATCTTAAAATCTTACCACTACTTTCCTAAATAAAAGGTTATATCAGCATTGGTTTATCACCAGCAAACTTTTTTGGTGTCAGGTTAGTCCACAATGAAAATGGTGCCACCATGACATCCAGTATGGCCTCAACAGTGGCCATATTGAAAATATTTTTATTGCTATTCCAACATGATGGATGGTCATATCAACATGGGATTATCACTGAAAGACATTGTATGATATCTAAGACCAATGTTGGCATCACAGACAGCAATCTTGAAAATTATGCTATTACAACTCATCCTGAATGGAAAGTCATATTAGCATGGAATTTTCACCAAAAGAATTCTTAGATGGTCTTAAACAAAAACTGTGCTGATCTGGTACACAATATGGCCACCAAATTGGCCATCTGAAATACTATTCCTCCTAGATGGAAAGCCATTTCTGACATAAGGTCTAGTCACCATGGCATTCATCATGAAAATCTTGTTATTGCAACTCTGATGAAAAGGAAAGTCATAACATGAAGTTTTTTCCAGAAGACTTTGTATTGTGTCTTGTTGGTCCTGTGTGAAAACGATGCCAATCTGACATTCAATATGACCACATAGTGCCATCTTGGAATTTGTGATATTGCTACTTTTCCAGAATTTATAGTCGGATCAGTATCTAGTTGGTCCTAAATGACAGTGGTGCCCCACACATATTCAGTATGACTGCCACAGTCAACATATTGACAAACTTATTAATTTTCCTGAATGGATGGTCATATTGGAGTGGGGTTTTCTTAAAATGGTGTCTAGTTTTACCCAAATGAAAATGGTGCAGATCTTTCATACAGTATGGTTGCCACAACAGCTAATTTGAAAATCTTTTCACTCAGGAATGTCAGAGATAGTTTTAACAATGCAGTTAATAAGAAGAAATTGTTTTATATTAAATTCTTGGAAATTCTTTTTGGACAGTAGAACATCAGTCTCATTGAGGGACTCTTGTTGGAAGTTCATAATTTTAACGTAAACTGATATTGTATTAGTATGGTATGTCTTTGGTAAATGTACATGCATCATTATAACATATCTTCATTTAGTCTTTTGATATTAATTTTAAATACACTTGTTACTACATTATATTAAGAATTATATGTTACTGTTTACTTTCCAAATTTTTCAGCTCAGAGTGTGATATTTTGGGATTTCGTTGGTTTTGATAGCACTTTTAACACATTATCAGATATTATCATGCTGAGGAAATGGGAGTAAAGTGACTTTCCCAATGACACTAAGGCAGCTGACCCATGCAGGCCTGGGTGGTATCAAACCAATTACCCTTGGGTTACATGTCCAGTGCTCTGCCATATAGGCTACCACAGCGCCAAATGATATTTTGATCTTGTTTCAGTTGCATGATTCAGCTACCAAAAGTGGGCATGAAAATGTTTCGGTTTGGTCAGGTGTTTTTGTGGAACATTAACACTTTAAATGTTATAGAGTAAAGTGCATTACCCAAAGACATACCATGGTAACCTATCTGGACTGATCCAATGGCAGGAACTGGACCCACACTCTTCTAGTCATGAATCCAACATCTTAACCAATGAACCACAGTAGTTACACTAGGCATGCAAAAGGTAGGTTTTAAATGTTATCTGTGCACATTAAATTGATGCTGACTTGGTTATCAAAACTTGCGTTGATGCATAACTTTGGTTTATGTAATATTAAGAGTGTTAAATGGTAAATGTGTTTGATTGCACTAATTGTTTTTTTTTATACACCTGCCATACAGCAGAGCTTATTGTTTTATGATGTTTTCTGTCTGTCCCTCTTTTACCAATTTGCTTTCTGCAGAATTTCTTTTATTGTCCACCATCTACTGTTACCAAACTTCGTGGATGGCTTGCACATGGGTTTGAGAAGAACACTGATTTTGGGCTCAAACAATGGTTAAGGTCAATGAGAAATGGTTGCCACACAATTACTTGAGCTCTTTATCATCAGTGGTAACCAGTCTTTGAGGGTGGCTTGCATTTGAAATAATGGGAAATCTATTCCATTTTGAGTTAAAAGATGAAAGGTCAAGGTCATGGTGACTAAAATAATTAAGAAATGGTTTCTGCACAATAACGTCAGTTCTACACGATTTTGTTGTGGCTTTAATGCAGATTTTTAGCACATGATAGGTTGTACATGGTGGCCTGGCAAAACAATGGAAAGGACCACCACAGGAAGCTACTGGCAAGCTTTCTCATATACCCACAGTGGCTGACCACGAGACTTTAACTCATACAGAGATGAGATGGTAATAATTGGTAAAGGCAGGTGCCTTAGACCACTTGGCTTTCTGGGGGCCCCATAGTTCCTCATGATATATGTCAACCAAATATTTAACTCAGAGAAATCAAACCAGTCAATTAACGTCATGGTCATGATCATCCTTGTACTCGAAAGTCCAACAACAACCAAACATTGTGAACTGCTTGCACTTTTGTTAGGAATAAGGTTAATAAATGTTGGGTCAAATGGTCAAAGGTAACCATAATTGACTGAGAGAAAAATCAATGGTTTCTGTATAATAGCAGTTGAACTACATCACAGACCTGGTCCAACCTATGTAGATGACTTGGATTTAGGGTAAGAACAAATTCTTACGATTTTGGGGGCAAATATCAAACTATTAAAGGACTATTAAACATTGGGCAGTCACATAATGTGCTGTTTCTTGGTACTCTTCTTTACAGTGAGATATTGGTTTATATGGTTTTCTTGGTTTTAATGGCATTTATAACATTATGGTTATATCATGCCAAGGATATGAGTGCTAAGTGAAGTGCCTTTGTCAAGGACACCAAGGCCACTGACCATGGCTGACCAGGGCAGGTATTGAACACACACACACACCTGACCTCTGGATTACTAGTCCACTCTACCAACTGAGCTACCACTGCTTCGCAGTGAGAGAGAACTTTCAATTAAAATAATGTGCACACTATACAGTGATGTATTATGGACTACCACAAAGAAGTAGGATTGCTTTGGGAGGAAGTTATTATCCACTTTTAAATTTGGGGGGTGTACATCTCAACATAGATTATAATGACAACATCAACCTGTATCTCAGTGTACACTGTTCAGTATAGTAGTAACAGCCACAACACTTATTAAAACAGAACTGTTTAAGTATAAACAGGGGGTGGATACCAGGCCAGATTGTAGCTGATATGTTGGAGTTAAGTGCTTACTAATTGGTCATGGGTGATATTACAGCCAATTGATCAGCATGATAAGGAGGTGCAGTGTCCACTTCTGAACAAGATCTACAAATCAGAAAAAGTCTGGATTACATTTCAGTTATTTAGAGCATCCTATTCAGTAATTTTTTTCTCTGCTGAGCCTGATTTTAGGTAAGTAATTTCTGTTGTGTGTGTAGATTTGTGAATGAAAATTGTAAGAATCAGTATCTGTTACTTGAGTGCAAACGTATCTCACACTCTTGCTTTTCTGTTTCCTCTTTTAACATTTTTTCACTAATTATCCTTTGCATTCTTGTTAATTTTGGCATCATTATCACTGTTATTATGCTTGTTATTATTATTATTATTATTATTATTATTATTATTATCATCATCATCATTATTATCATCATCATCATCATTATTGTCATTGCTCTCATTGTTAATTGTGCTATGAATGTTTTTTTAAAAGTAAGTAATTTTTAGGTCCTGATGAGATAAACATTTTTTTTCACAGCAGTGTGTTTGAGCACAAAATATATACTTACTAGTAGTAACAAAATAAAGACATGTTGGTACTGCTAATAAATCTATCCCCTTCATAAAAACTATACCCTTATAGAAATGTTAGACTTGAATAGGACTACCTCTGGGTACACAAATATTGCAGATGCATGATAATTGCATAGGTTTGAATATGAATTCATGCTAGTTACATAATAAAGATACCATACGTACTTGCTTATAAGTCAAACTGCAAACAATTATCCTAATCTACCGTAACATAATGCGCCTGCAGATCAAGGTCTGTTTTATTTGTTCTGCTGATTACTCCTAACAAACTGCTCAGATCTAGATCTGCTAGTGCCTTATGTTACAACAGATCTGAGTCCATGCAGTTTGCAGTCACATGCAGTTTGCATATTTCTGATTGAATTTCATGAACTACATGGAACTAAAATATTTCCTCTCAAAACAAAATTAACCACCCTTGACAAGTATGGATTTATGAAAGTAGTGATTTTTTGTATGTCTGTCTGTCCATTTGTGTTTTTGTGCACAGGACAAGGGATCTAAAAATTTCCCTTTGCTGATTTTTATTCCTCTTTGATCTATACTCTTTTAGTCCAGTATACATCTTTCAATAAATGTGCTTTATATGGATTTATTGAAGTCTACATCCACTGGTAAATTAATTTACTTTGTAAGTGTTAATCCCACAGAAGAAATTTGGTCAGACTTACATAATTTAGTAGCATATTTTGGAGTTTCAGATCTTTCTCAGTTCAACAGGATTGTAAATAATGACATAAAACAACAACTTAATAATATATGTATTCATAAAAAAGATCCATTGAACATGTTAGTGCAGTGTGCTAGTTATAGGCTTAACATTTGTAATCTAAACAAGTACTTCATATAATCACCAGCTTGCATTACAGGCTTTACCATACACTTATCAGTATAGGTATCTCTGCTGAACTTCATATCCACCTCTACTGGCTTGATCTTGAACCAGTACATTCAGGGTTCGTGTATTAGGACTGTGTGGGATTCCTCTACTCCAATATGAAATAAACTCAAGTTGATGTACCTGATTTAGTGAGGCAATGAAGGTTTACATTAATATATGATTGAGGTGTGTTGTAAGATGGTATATGTGGTAATCATAATTGACACACTATCCCTATTAGGGACTAATGATACAAGTCTAAGTGGAGACATTGGGAAAAAGTACCAAAAGTCAGAGGTCAAATTACAGAACTGTATGGTAACCTATTTACTCCATTTCTCTGTCGTAAAACCAATGTCTTTAATGATTGATATGCCATATTTCATGTCCAAACTTTGTCTAACTCGAGATTACATATTTTCCCAAACCATTAAACTATTTTCTTTTCATGGGGTCATGGAGAGAGAGAATCTTACTTGATTTAATTTCTGTGAATGACAAATTTTTAAAAAAATGTGAGGCTAGTGAGTAAAAGAGTAAAACAGAAATTGAAACCAGTTTCTTTTCTTGTCCAACCTTCTGCTTTGACAAGATTATACTTTATTGCACATAGTATATGCATTAAGATAATGAAAAGTAGTTGAAAGGCTGAAAAGAAAGTTAAAAATGAGACTGATTTTCAATTCCTCGATTAAAAGGATGAACTCATTTACTATGAACATAAGACAGTTTTTACTTTTCTAATTGATGTCTTCCATTTTGTGAAGTGTAATACTGCCAGAGGTCAGCAATCTACGGCATGCGTGCCACAAGGTGGCACATCAGGAGGTTTTGTGCAGCATGCAAAGGGCAGCCAAAAATCTTGATTTTAACAGTGTTACTCTCTTACTGGTGGCACATGCTCATTCATTGTGTAATTAATCCGGAAAAAGTGGCACGCTATTTAAAATAGGTTGCCAACCCCTGCTGTATGCTTTGAATCTGTCTGCCTATGAATGCTTCCTATTCTGCACAATAACTTAAGTTCTACAGCAGTACCTTCACCAGCCTTTGAGGACAGCTTTCACTGAGATATGGAACCCAATTGATTTCAGGGTCAAAAGGTCAATGGTCATGGTCACTGGCTGCAAGAAGAGGTTTTGTGAAGACTTATAATGTTTGGAGTCCCAAGGTAGGGTCAGTGCACATGACCCTTAAAAGTGGCATTGTCCAATTGAGAATAAGTTATCTTTTCATATAAGCTTATAGAAAATTACTTGGAAAATCAAATCTGATGACAAAATCAAAGAACTTTTTTCTTTGAAGAATTTAATACACTTAAAAACAATTAAATAGGTCATAGACTTAGCCTTGTCCCGTGTGTGTGTGCGCAAGTGTGTGTGTGTGTGATTTTTAACATAGCTTTAACAACTTTTCAGTCGACTTTTCAGTCATATTGCTACGATGTCTGCAGTGTGGTAGTTTATTGTGATGTCAGACAGGGGCATCATGTCAGATATATAGCATCATGTCCCACCTATTCACATCACTGTAACACCAGGCTGACCAACCCTAACACTATCCTCGTAATTTTGAGTACCAAGCATGGCAGCTGCTAGTACCATTTATAGAAGTCTTTGGTATGACTTCAAATCTGCAACCTCATGTATCTGAGGCAGATGCTCTAACCACTTAAGCCACTGGAGCAATCCATGTCCAATGTGGATGCACATATGTGCCTGTTCCACTCACATAATCACAACAATACATACATTAAGCAAATAAAACATATACCAAGTTTCTATCTTTAAAAACCATTGGACAATAGAATACTTTCATAAATAGATGCTGTCTTTGCTGCTCTCATTAGTTCACTGGGGTTCAAGTTAATACAAGTTTGATTTATGTTCATCTTTGCATTCATTAAAGACTAGATATCAATGTTGTTCAGACTCGCTACGATGTCTGCAGTGTGGTAGTTTATTGTGATGTCAGACAGGGGCATCATGTCAGATACATAGCATCATGTCCCACCTATTCACATCACCCTGACACCAGGCTGACCAATCCTAACACTCTCATAATTTTGAGTACCAAGCATGGCAGCCGCTAGTACCTTTATAGAAGTCTTTGGTATGACTTCAAATCTGCAACCTCATGTATCTGAGGCAGATGCTCTAACCACTTAAGCCACTGGAGCAATCCATGTCCAATGTGCATGCACATATGTGCCTGTTCCACTCACATAATCACAACAATACATACATTAAGCAAATAAAACATATACCAAGTTTCTATCTTTAAAAACCATTGGACAGTAGAATACTTTCTTAAATAGATGCTGTCTTTGCTGCTGTCATTAGTTCACTGTGGTTCAGGTTAGTACAAGTTTGATTTGTGTTCATCTTTGCATTCATTAAAGACTAGATATCAATGTTGTTCAGACTCCCACAAGATCTTAATGAATTTTTCTCAGCATAGAAAATGATTTTTCTGCATCTGCTTTGCTGCGAGGGATATGCTGGGTGTTGTTGCTAAACTATTCCAACTCTCAAAATAATCATAGTTTGTGTTTGATGGTTTTCTGACAGCAGTCTTCAAATGATTTGACATGGTGTAACTCTAGCTATTCTCATCCAGTTAAGTCTCTGTGAAAAGGTGGTTGCTTATGTGTGATCACCTTATCTTTTAATTGCTTCTATGATAATCTATCATACAGTCTACCCCATGTATGCTTTTACATGTGTTTGAAGGAGGACTGTTGACTGTTTATACAGACTATTTGCTAGGGACATATATATATATAATATATATATATAGCAGTGGTAATAATACATATATATTTATACTGAACATAGGAAACCTTCAACTTCAAAAACATTGCAACATAATTTCACCAAATTTGACAGTAAGCATTCTGTTACCATATGAAGGCCCTTACAGTAAGGATTTTATTACATTATGAAGGCCCTTACACTAAGCATTTTGTTACATTATGAAGGCCCTTACAGTAAGCATTTTGTTATATTATGAAGGTCCTTACAGTAAGCATTTTGTTACATTATGAAGGCTCTTACAGTAAGCATTTTGTTACATTATGAAGGCCCTTACAGAAAGCGTTCTGTTACAGTATGAAGGCCCTTTGATTTTATTCAGATGTTGCTGATCAGTGCGTAAAGTGATTAAAGTTTTGCATGATTTTTCTAATCAACTGAGTAGAATTCGACCATTGTGGACAGAAGGAATTTTAGCATGAAAACATTCTAAAATTTATACAAATGATGTCAATCCACCTTCAAACAAGCCACCATTACTCAATATAAAAACTTAAATGATTCATTCTGAAAATATACTCATTAGAATTGTACAAACCCCAACAGAAAGCTTCCTGTCATGAACTCCTTTCAAATTTATGAAAATTATGCCAGTCTGCTATCCAGTATGTCCACTTTTTTTTCCAAAACTAAAGAAGACAATTTGGACAGATAATATCTTGACCTAAAGTCCTTTCCATTTCGTGAAATTGATGTTGATCTGTTGGCAAATATTGATGAATATTTTACCATAAATGAAAAAAAGTAAGAAAATTTGAACAAAATTTGACAATAGGTATCATATTAACTCAGGTTTTTTTTAAAATCTTGCATTTGACTTTTAGGCAGATATCAGCCAGGTGTGTGATCATAAGCCTATATGGGCATCTTGTTTAATTAAGAGAGGTTTTGAAGTATAAAAGAGAAAGCAGCATTAACATAGATATTTTCCTGAGCCCAAAACAAATTTTCCATATTTCTTTTAATAAGCACCCTGATAGATTGCATGTTCTAAATGATTGGCATTGTCGAATTAAAGCAAACTTTAAAAGGAAATAGCTTCAAGACTCCTTTTTGAACATGTTGGATTATAAATCCATTTTGTAATAACACAATGCATTCAACCAAAATTTTAAACTGTCTTTACACATCCATGACTGTTTTTTCCTAACTGAACTTGAACTACACAATTAGTTGATAAAAACTTTGCAAGGCATGCATTTCCTTATATTTTGGGGTTTTTAACAGCGTGATTTAGTTTTCATTGTTCTGCCACAACATTTGCACTGCTATAATAATATTATTTTTATTTTCAGTCCTTAGAGAAAAAAGGGGATAGGCAACATATATTTATGTGTTTATTAAAATTGTCATGTGTCATTGACATGATCATGATAAATATGGCAACTGCTTGCATATGTTTGATGCTTGATGCTAAATACATTTTTATATCTGTAACAATCTTAAGTTATAATAAACAATTATGTTACCTATGTAAATAGCAAACCTGTGTGCCCAGATTTTTAACAAATAGTTTACATTAAAGGATTTTGTCACTGTGCAATAATAACGGTTGTTTCTGAGCTTATTTCCTATGCAACCAAATGAAATTATCAACTCATGAACTTGAAACAATTGAGAAACTTTCCGAGTTGTAGTTCCATTAAAACAATGACATGCATAGAAACAAGATTGAAAATGAATCTTTCTTTGAGTTAAACACACACACCTGCACACACAATTACCATATCACAACTGTGCCCCTCAGACCATAACACATGTTGATACCTATTAACCAATTCTGTCACTGGCAAAGGTGTGAACACTATATTTACATGCACACTGGCAAATTGTTAGACTTGCAGAATTAATTTCCATCACCTCGCCAACTGCCACTGTCTGTCTGTCTGTGTGTGTGTGTGTGTGTGTGCATGCATGCGTGTATGTGCGTGTGTGTTGCTAATGTGTAGGGCATGCTTTGGTGATAAGCTATGCATATGACTACATACGGCTTCAGTACTATACTCATGTATTAACACCTTTATCACTAGTCTTTTTTTGAAAGATATTAGTAGTTGTTGTTTTTTACAACATGATTTACATTATTGTTTAGACCTAAAGATAATGATGCATGCAAGCTATCTCAAGCAAAGAACTTTACAGATTTTATGTTGTAAGCAGTGTCTGAATCTAATTGAGTCCTGTACTTAGATCTTACCAAGTTTTAATCTGTATAAAAAGAGGCTGGGCTCACTTGAATGTGGTTATCAGTGAGGGAATTAGGCCAGCATACAGACTGACTAAAGTCTGATCAGTACAGATCACCACATAAACCTGCATCAATCTGCTGCTCTAGAGGGATTTATATTTCTCAGTATTTCAGTTGATTTATTCATGTTTGGTGAGTTTTTTTCTCAATATTCTTAGCTCCAAATGTAAGTGAGATTGCTTTTCACCTATAAAAGCTGTAAGAGAACAGCAAATTATAAAAAATTAGGAGGAGATGAATTGTATTTTGTAATATTGAAAGTATACAGTGGCCTCGGGTTTTAATTGTGTTAAATAACACATAGTATGTCAGTATTTCAAATCAGAGGTATGGGATAGACACTTTTTTAAATTTTTAATGGCTCAAGGAAATTTGCAATAATGTTCAGGTCTAGGCAAAGAAAGGTTCATTAAAAAAAATATTGCCAAGTTTTAATTTGTAATGTAATATTATTGTGTAGTCATTGAATGTATAAGTTTTAAAGTGTTATAAGTGGAAAATCACCAGATATCAATACTTTTATTGAATTTTTCTGAAATGTATGTTGTATGATATTGATTTTAGGACACTTAAACGAGCTAGTTCATATCCTCTGTTATCATTTTAATTTTGGAGCCAGTCACCTCCTGCGCTTGACATAGCTACTATGAGTTTTTAGCTATAACAATTACCTTTTTTGAACTTCAGGACAGGTGTTTGGACAGATTACTTAATTATTATGAAGAAATCTTTTAAAGAAACAATTTGTGTTGACTCTAAAATCATTTTTTGCTCACCTGGCCTGGAAAAACCAAATCAGTTCATGCTATGGCCCTATATCCAGCTTGCATCTTTTGTCTTGTGTCATCCACCTTCCTTCATTAATTGGTATTTTTTACTTTTCCAAAACCACTGGATGAATTGCAGCCTAACTAATCACAGAGCATCTTGGCATGAAGGCTACTTTTTATTTTCTGCCTTAAGGTGAAACAGCATATTGCGTTAGGATGTTCATCCTTCTGTCTGTTACCAATTTCATTTCTGCACAATAACTCAAATTGTCCATCACCTTCTGTTGCCAGAATTTGTCCATCACTTCCATGTGTGATTAGGAAGAACTATATTGATTTCAGGGGTCAAAAAGTCAAAGGTCAAGGTAACTATAACAGGATAAAAATGGTTTCTTCACAATAACTTAAGTTCACCACCATTTACAAAAACAACCTTTGTGTAATTGGCTTCCACTTTGGGTAAGGAAGAACCCTGTCAGTTTCAGCATCAAACTGTCGAAGGCCATGGTTACTAGAACTGGAAGAATAATAATCGATTTGTACAAAAGCATTAGTTCTAAATCATAGACTTGGACCAAACTTGTCAATGGCTTATACTTATGATAAGGAAGAAGCCTATTGATTTTGTTGTCAAAGGTCAAGGTCTCTTACACACACAAAAAAAACCCACAGACAAAACTTTGTGAATGGTTGCACTTGAGGAATGGAAGCCTTTTGATTTGGGACTCATAGATTATTTGGTCAAGATGTTGGAAGTCATGACAGTCATGTTAAGGTCTAATAAGAAAATAATGGCTTCTTCATATTAAGTTTCATTTTGACCAAAGGTTGAGTTCGGTGAGGCCCATTGGTCAGTAATCTTCATAGTCAACCATACCCCACCCCCAACCCCACCTCATGCCTACATAGAGGATTATTAAATTATTAAACATGGGGTGTACATTTAATATGCTGTTCATTGTACATGCATTGAAATTAATTGGGCTGGTCCTCTGGTATTATTGTGGGAAAAATACTGTGTATTTGTCTATGCTGATGTCATGATATATAAATTGTACTTGCATTGAAATTAATTCGGCTCATTCCCCTGGTATTATCATGGGAAAAATACTGTGTATGTGTATATGTTGATGTCATGATATATAAATTTCTTTCATATAAACATGTAAACAGACATAATATGGGATGCAGGTATAAGCACTTTCATCTTTTTGGGGATATTGACATCAATTTGTAATTAAAATTTCATGTATATAATTTATATTCCTAAATAGAAATCAAGTGGGTTTGTGCATATAGCTGAGTGTTCATTTTTTTTTTTGTTGCCTTGAAGTTAAATTCTTGTGAATTTTGAGTCATTATCTTTGACCTTGTTACATCATTCCTTTGTGGATCAGTGCATGGCCATGCTGGTTAGGGCACTAGTGCTGAGAGCTTTGCAATAGATGTAATTACTTGTGTTTGGTTTGGAAGGAACACATTTTTCTGAATATAAAATGGTATTTACTTCATGCATGTATCAAAAGTGTTTGCTGAGGGACACCATTTTAACACATGCTTACAGCAGCATAATAATATTGCTATTACGGTCATGCATTATTTTGTGATGGCTTCATATTGAAGGTACACTTTATATATATATATATATATATATATATATATATATATATATATATATATATATATATATATATATATATATATATATATATATATATATATATATATATATATAAAGAAAACAACAAAACTTTATATAACTATCGGGGATCAGTTTTTAATTCAGTTTGCTAGAAAACATCTATATCACATAGGTAACCCATGGGTCAGTCATTGTTTTCCTTTCAATTTGAACCAAGAGGTTAATATGAGCTCCACTGGTCAAAGTCCCGAATAACTAATGGGATGGGCTGTTGTTGGTTATCCATGATCCATTCATCCATTAGTACAATTTTGTTATTGCTACTCCCCTTAAACTACTTGGAGGATTGTCTTGAAACCTGACATGTACATTCATCCCATGATCTAGTTGGTCCTAAATAAAACCTGTGCTGCCTGGATATCTGATTTGGCCATCACAGTGACCAGCTTAAAAATCTTGTAATCGCCATCCCCTCTGAATGGATGGTCATTTCAACATGGAGTTTTCACTAAAAGACTTCTTATGATGTCCAATTGGTCCTAATTGACAATGGTACCAGTCTGTCATCCAGTATGACCAACACGGTGGCCATCTTGATAATCTTGTTATCACTACTTCTGCATGAATGGTCATATCAAAATGGAGTTTTCACTGAAAGACTTCTTACAATGTACTTGGTTGCAAATGAAAATGGTGCCCATTTGATGTCTAATATGGCCATGGCTACCAAGGCATCCATCTTGAAAGTCTTGTTATTGCTGCTTCACCTGAATCGATGGTCATATTAAAATGGGGTTTTCATTAAAAGCTATTTAGTTGGTCATAAATAAAAATTATGCCACAGTGGCAGCCATCATAAAAATATTGTTATCACAATTCTGTTTGAGCAAAATGTGATATTGACTTGGGGTTTACTCTAGAAGACTTCTTATGATGTCCAGTTGGTCTTAAATGAAAATGGTGCATATATGATGTCCAATATGGCTGCTAGAGCAGCCATCTTGAAAATCTTGTTATTGCTACTCCTCCTGAATGGAACATAATATCTAAAACAAAATATTGTTATCTCAACTCCTCTCCAAAAGGACGGCTATATCAACATAGGAATTTCACCAATAGACTTCTTGTGATACCTAGTTTTGTTCTAAAGGAAAATAGTACTAGCCATACATCCAAGCAAGATGACTGTCTGAAAAATTGTATTGTCACCATTGCCCCTAAATGGATGATCATTATCACATGGAGTTTTCACCATAAACCTTTTGATAATGTCTACATTTTCCTAAATGAAAATGGTGCCAAGTTGACATTCAGTATGTGTCACAGCAGATAGTTTGAATATTGTTTTATTGCTAAAGAATGTAAGAGATGGTTTCAACACTTGGCAGTTAAAAGAAAGAAATAGTCTTATCCTGAATTCATGGAAATTCTTTTCACTAAGTAGAGCATCAGTTCCAGTGAGCGACTCTTTGTTAAGTTTTAAATTCTTTGTCATCCCAATACAGTGCTTAAGTTAACTTTTGAGCCAAATTCAATTTAAAATGCACCTAAAGGTTTGAACAATATCAGTAAAACATGCATTCAGTCACATACACCCAACAGATTCTAAATTTTTATCAGCCTGTTTATATATGCTTCAGTATTTCATTTCTCATTCACAAAGTACACACCTAAGATCTTTTGAAATACACTTGTTTCTCATATTTTGTGGCAATAACTTTTTATGACCCCACACTGTGGAGCATGGCATCTTGACTGGGTTAGGTTCACATTGCCATTTCAAGAAAATTGTATCTGTGCATTCAGTGCAGATAAATGATTGGACTAGATTTTCAAGCTATTACAGAAATTTGTAAAAATATTTTAAACATTTTTAACTGTTAAGATGTTTGTTTTGGTTTGTTTTTTGTTTATATAAAATAACCTTGTTTGCATGATTAAACAAAATCTACTTGAGGTAGACAAATAAAATATAAATGGCATATTTATAATTACATACAGATGACCTAGTTAAATTTTCAGGCCATTATATAAAGTTTTAATTTTTTTAAAGCATTTTAGTGCTTAATGAGCTTTTCCTTCTTTCAGAGAACACTGTTAGCACAATTAAACAAAAACCAATTACATTAGACCAATGATATGAGCTGATTAGATTTTTATGTCATTACAGCATTTTTTCAGATTTTTGAACTTGGTGGTGGATTTTTACTGTTTTTCTGCAGCACAGATTTAGTTTATTGTAATCTAATAGAAAAATATCAGCATCAAAATTCATTTAGGATGAATAATGCCAGCTTCTAAAAGCTTCAACCCTAACAGAAAATGAAGCTTATGTTGCTAATCAGAAACAAAATATTTTCAACAATTCAAGAGTTTGGTCATAGGGTAATTCAAATTAAGAACGTTCAAGATTATGTATGAAATAGTTCAGTGGGGTGTGAATCAGTATGGTGAAAATTAATGGGGTTGAATTAGTATCATCCACTGAAGTTTTAAATTGATAGCATTGAAATGAAGATTCTACATTTATGCTGTAATTGTGAGGTCATTAGTAATGTAGTCACTCCTGACAAGTTGTTCAATAGGTCCGTTAATTTTTCATGATTTTTAAAAAATAATAATAATAATAATAATAATAATAATAATAATAATGCTTTATTTATAGAGGGTGACTCATTAGTCAAGGACTATTCTCCCTTGAGGCCCTCTTAAGGAGAGTATAACAATGCACATTATATGAAGATGGCAATAATTACTGTTTATTTTAACATGTTTAGTATTAAAATACTAAATTCCATTATCTGTTAGAAACACATACATGCTCATGATATCTTTTCTTAAATATTCTAATATTTTCAGCAGATGAATTGTTTATCAATTTTGTTCAGAACTGCCAGGCATGTTCTCACTGAAACTGAATTTTATTCAAGCCAGAAATGAACACATAGTTCCATATTATCATTCAGACATAAATTGTTATTTTTTACACCCAGTTAACCTGATGAAACACTTTAGGTCTAAAGTCTTGTACCCAGAAAAATCAAGCTGGGACCTAGAAGTTTTGGGGCCCCAAGTGGCCGAGTGGTCTAAAGCGCTCTCCGTTATGGATCACTGCCATCTCACCTCTGTCTGCGTGGGTTCGAGTCCTGGATTCAGCCAATGTGCGTATGTGAGAAAGCTTGCCAGTAGCTTCTCATGGGTCGGTGGTTCTTTCCGGGGGTTTTCCTGGGTTCTTCCTCCACCATTAATACTGGCCGCCATGTATAGCCTATCATGTGCTGAAAAATGGCGTTAAACCCTACAACAACAACAACCTAGGAGTTAAATATATATAACTCCTATGTTGTTGTTGTAAGCCATCATAAATCAAAAAGTATTCACAAAAGTCACAGATTTAATGTGTTTTGACTGTTTTGTTTTAAAAAAAATTCTGATTTTCAGTATTTGTAAAGTGTGTGATCATGTATAACATAAAAACAGATTGATAAAATGCAGTCTATTGAGCCTGCCATGGTGCTGTATTGGATGATAACTTTGGCATTGTGCTTGTCTTTTCATCTGTCTGAGCATACACCTACACCCTGCATTAATGCCAATGTTGAACCTTAAGCTCAGTGTTAAAGGTTTTACTTTTTAGATTGATAAAATGTATGTTTTACAAAAAGGAGTCCCTAATTACTAATTTTTATCTGGATTGAAGTGCTTTTGTTCAGGAGTTACTACTAAATTTGACCTAATACTAATTACAGACTCATGAATCAAATAATTGTTTGTCATATTGTTCCAGATATTAGATTACTGGTCATTCAAGTTCATTGTTATGCATTCTCACTTTGCATGGACAGTGTATTTTATCACTGATTCAAGGACAATACATAAGCACTAAGATCTAGTTATCTGGAATATGAAATCATGTGGACATTGACCAGTTTATATCACAAATACAGCATGTACATTGTTTACATAAACTTGGATAGTCAAAATAGGACATAAATAATAATAATAATAATAATGATGATGATGATGATGATGATAATAAAAACAACAACAATAATAATAATAATAAATAATAATAAAAATTATTATTATTATTATTATTATTATTATTATCATCATTATTATCATAAGAACAATAACAATAGCAACTAGCATTGATTTATATTACGGTGTGATCATATTATTTCTGGTGGTGTATAAAGTAGTAGAAGTGGTTACAGTAGTAATATGGTCCTACAAAGATTTGATGATCTCGACTGATTTCAGACATGGGTGTGTCAATATTTTTGTCAACAGACTTAGGTTAAAACCATTATGTAATTGATGATTCCCTCATGTTATATTACAAACTTTATTTTCATAGAATTACATAATAAATATGTAGAAAGTGGTGATTGATTTTTTTATCCCATTAATTTGATTCCCAGCAAATTAGAGGGGAGGGATTGGAGCAGTCAAAGGTCACACCCAAATAACTGCATATTTTGAGAGAATTCAAAGCACATTTTAATTCTTATCATTGGAATATTGCCTAAGTGACAGTTAACTATATCTTAAACAGTGTTCCTGGGTCATGCCCTTAATTGCCCCTAACTCCTTGCGTGGTAATTGGTTTTATGCAGCTCATGGGTCCCTCTGAGACTTTCCCTGGTGTATAAGTAAAAACTGTTCATATCCCCCTATTTTAGTATATATTTGGCATGATAAACAGAATATACTTAGATAAAGCAACAGAAAAAGGTAATAGACTGAAGTTAAATAAAAGGCAAGATAGTTTTCTGCTGATACCCTTGTCTTTTTAGAGCAAGATTTTAATGAAAATTGTAAACTATACATTTTAATATTTTCCTATATCATAATGTTTGAACAAATAACTTTTATTCACTCTCAGAAATCATTGAATATGATTATTTCATTCTTAAGTGCCAACATCAAAGTAAAGAAGTTTAAAATAATTCAGCTTGATAAGTTGAGGTATCTTGTTTGTTAGATTGACTTCAGCCCTTATCAGTAATGCTGATTTGGGGACAGCACTAGCTGGCACATGCCTGCCTCATCATAATCTGGGCTAAAATACTGTACACTCCTAACTTCATAAACCATTGCTGTAATGCTTATGGTTACTTCACTTATTAACAGTCCTCATCCTTATAATTCAACCTTTAATGTGCAATATAATAATAATAATAATAATAATAATAATAATGTGGACTTTGTGCTATGCCTAATTACAATATTAGATAACACATTAAAATATATATGACAAGAGTACAGAAACAAACACCATGAATTACGAAACAAAAACATGCTGATGATAATGTTACAAGTAAACATTATTAAGTCATTAGGTTTGTTCAGGTAGTCATAATAGATGAGTTTTAAGAGCATTCTTGAATGAGATCACAGTATCCTTGTGTCTAAGATCAGTGTTTAATTCATTTAATGTAGCTGGGCCCTGGTACGCAAAAGAACATTGTCCGTATGACTTAATTTTAACAGTGGGAATAAGAAGAATACTAGTGTCAGAAGAAGAGCACAAGTTTCTAGATGGGGAAATATGGGGATTGGTATATTAGACTGGAGTCAGTCAACAAAATATAGCTTAGTGAGGAGACTTTTTTAAATTCTGGATCGAGCAGGTAGCCCATGGAGATTACAGAGCGGGAATTGGGGTGTACTCATTTCTTCATACTCAAAGGATGATTCAAGCAGCTGTGTTTATATATGTAGAATATGTCCATTTTATGATTGTCAGATGGAATGATCGATTTGTGTGTCTGTTTATGCATTCATATAGGCATGTATGTGTAATGTATGTATGTTAAGTGAATGTATATTAGTCTTGTATGCATGGATTTGTATGTTAATCTACTGAAGAAAGAGAAAGAGTAATACTTAGACTTCTAAAAATTGAATTTTAGGAAAAACATTGTAAAGATTTAAACAGTTAAAGTTAAACTTTTTTTCAAAGTTTCCTGAATTTTATAATTGATCATAAATGACTACATTGTGATTGCTCAAATGCTATAAACGTTTAGCACAAAAACAGGATATGCATCTCTTGTATATCTCAAGTAATAAGCAAATAAACAAAAATATATCTAATAGCATGAGTTATTTATAGTGATAATCCATTTGCATTGATCCATCTGTTTATTGCTTATATTATCAAGCATAATTTGTTCTTGTTTAACTCAAGCAAAGTTTTTTCCCGTTTTATTTGAAGGATTATTCAGATTCTTTTAACTGAAGTACTGTATTAAATTTATCGTTAAATATCTCAAGATGCCAAATTAACATTATCAACATTACACATTTTAGTTTGTTAATGTTTCTTTTCAAACATTACTTGAACAAAGAAATACATTCCAGAAAAAAATCCCGTCCAGTATCTGCAATTGATTTATATAAGTTTATATCCAACAGGATTTATGAAAATAATTTTCATGTAGCTAATGTAGGCATTCAGAACTGACTATTTTAGTAATGAGTGTCATTTTTGAGAATTTGAATATAACTTTCTTTTAAATGGCAATTATTCACTTTATTGGGATCATCATACCTCGATATTCCTTCAGAAGTTCATTATTTACATGCCTAAGAGGGGTGGCCGAGTGGTCTAAAGCGTTCTCTGTTATGGATCACTGCCATCTCACCTCTGTATGCATGGGTTCAAGTCTCGGATTCAGCCAATGTGGGTATGTGAGAAAGCTTGCCAGTAGCTTCTCATGGATCGGTGGTTCTTTCCGGGGTTTTCCCGGGTTCTTCCTCCACCATTAATAATGGCTGCCATGTATAGCCTATCGTGTGCTGAAAAATGGCATTAAACCCTACAACAACAACAAAAACAACATGCCTAAGAAGTGTATACAGCAAATTCAATCTTAAATTACGTGGACATTTTTGGAGGAGGTCAGCCTAAAACTGTGATCCAGTACAAACCAGATAGAATGTCGCATGCTGTGATGTCACAATGAAAGCACCTTGTGTTGAAAACAAATTAATACTACCCTGCGATCTGTTGCAATAGGTCCAATATCCTCTTTTCTTGACCCAATTTAGTACCTGGCAATGATTGTAAATGTCCATAGTGATCAATAATTTTTGTCTGGAAGTTTTTTGATGACATTTAAGATGCAGAGCATTCAACAATCAAGATTGAATAGATAGTTAAAACTATTTTTTAGTATTAAATTTTAGAACAACAATTAACATTTAATTTGAATAAATATGCATACATGACCACATTGACATATGCTTAAGTAATGTCTGCCTTTGACAATGTTACTCAGTCTTTTGTTTTGTTAAGACATTTATGTTTCAATGTTTCTTCCTTAACAGACATGCTTACAAAGAGAATCAAGTTATATGGAGAGATTCAATATTCTTTTTACCAGAAATAGCTGCACATCAAAATCATCCTTATCCATTATCCAGCATTTTTATGACCTCAAGAGCATTGGGTTGGCCATGTTTGTGTGGCCATTGGATCAGGAATTCATGAATTATAATAGGACAATTAAAGTTAAAGTGTTTCATTATAGGGTTCCTTCAGTTTTATCACACTCCATCTTTGCCACCAACATTTAATGCCAAAAAAATGTAATGTATAAATTGCCTTGAGTAAAGGTAATTAGCATTGTTCAACTTTGTTTCTAATAGCCTAAGGAAACCAATAGTACATGACGCCGTGCTTAATGCAGGCCACATTATGGCTGACTGACCATAAGATCATAAACAGTGTGTAAACAACAATTATCACTGTGTGTGTGTGTGTGTGTGTGTGTGTGTGTGTGAGAGAGAGAGAGAGAGAGAGAGAGAGAGAGAGAGAGAGAGAGAGAGAGAGAGATTGGGATTTGTTAACATAGCTTTAACAGCTTTTCAGTCATATCACTACAATATCTGCCGTATAGCAGTTTAAGGTTGTTTGGCAAAGTGGCTTCATGCCACAGACATAGAGCATCATGTCCCGCACCGTGAGTCGCATTATCCTAACACCATGCTGACCAGTCCTTGCATTAACTTCTTAATGCAGAGCACCAAGCAAGGCAACAGCTAGTACCAGTTGTATAAGTCTTTGGTATGGCTCAACCATGGTTTGAACCCACAACCTCCCACATCTGAGGCAGACACTCTAACCGCTTAGGCCACTGGAATGGTGTGACCATGAGTGTAAGTAGATTAATTAAAATAAAGCCTACGTAAGCTTTGATAAAATCATTGTCTTACATCTGATGGGAAAGAAGTTCTTGATAAAGTATTGTTATGTTTGATTTCCATTGATACTTGTAAGGACTATGGAATGCACATGATGAAAGGACTTACTGATGTGTGGGAATTTGCTGCTGTTAATATGTAGCAAGCTTAATTTAGTTAAAATCCTTTTGAAAGATCAATGTATCATTTTTTAATGATCCGGCCTAGCATTGTCAGGTATGTTTTACTTAACACTTGACCACAGGCTAGTTTAAGACCAGAAACATCAGCATTTTATGATATTTGGCAACTAAATACAAGTTTAAAGTGAATTTTGGTTTTATGGGTTTATTTTAGTGTAAAATTGAAATCCGAGACCAAAAATTTGTTTCTGTTTTAAAGTAGAGGGGTTTGGTTTACTGGGAAAAATATGATATTAAAGAATGAAAAATTCAGTACCAAAAAAAGTTCAGTGTTATGAGGATTTCAGATTGCTAAGGGTTCAGTTTTTATGGGTTTCACAGTATATATTTGCATGTCTTTGACAGTCTTGAATACAGATGGACATTGATGCTATCTCTCTCTCTCTCTCTCTCTCTCTCTCTCTCATGTGTAGACAGTTTTTTGGTATTTTATATTTCCATTTGACATTCAAAGCAGATATTAAAATCATGAGTTTTTATACTTGTGGAAGGAGTAAAGAAAGAAAAGATATTGGACTAATGACAGGTGAGGACCAATACTGAAAGAAAGTCTTCACCCCAACTGCAAATTTCTTTTGTCAAACACTGTTATCAAAGTCAATTGCTAAAACTTGATCAATTTATATCAGTCAAAAAGACTGCACAAGTTGTTCATAAGATGCATCAATATAATCATTGCCTCCTCGGTGTTACAGTTGCTAGAAGGACTGATACAAGTAAAAGAACTTTAGCCACAGGAGGCACCAAAGAATATGCAGAAAAGGACAAGGAAGTCAAAAACATCAAGAATCAATAAGAGACAATTCATTGAAGGGCTTGCAGGAAATTCAAAGGAAGCAGTGGGTAAGAAGGACATGAAGACCCTGTACAAAATCACGAGACACCTAAGGGGCTAAAATGGACCAAACCAGAAAGACACATATTATAGACTCATATCTGATGATAGATAGAAGATCTCAAGATGAAGCAGCTTAACAGACCAGAGCCAGCTAACACAGCATATAGTCAGGAAGCAGCTTAACAGACCAGAGCCAGCTAACACAGCATATATTCAGGAAGCAGCTTAACAGACCAGAGCCAGCTAACACAGCACATAGTCAGGAAGCAGCTTAACAGACCAGAGCCAGCTAACACAGCATATAGTCAGGAAGCAGCTTAACAGACCAGAGCCAGCTAACACAGCACATAGTCAGGAAGTAACTTAACAGACCAGAGCCAGCTAACACAGCATATAGTCAGCAAGCAGCTTAACAGACCAGAGCCATCTAACACAGCATATAGTCAGGAAGCAGCTGAGGATCTAAATGTTGACTTAGATTGCATCACTGAAGTTAGAAAAGACATAAAGGTATTCATGAACAGAAAAGTACTAAGTGGAATCTGCTCAAAGATGCTGAAAGGAGAGGAAGAAGAAGACCCAAGATCCTCTTTAGACTTTCCAGTAGATATGAAACACAAAAGACACCCCAGATGAATGGAAAACTGGAATGATTATCAAGTTTTCTAAGAAAGGTGACCCTGGGAACTACAATAACTGGTGAGGGATTACATTGCTGTCCCTCACCAGCAAGGTCTTCAGCAGAATCCTCCTCAAAATAACTGCAGCTGCTATAGACAAAGAGGAAGGATGAAACAGGTGGGTTCCAGACAAGGGTAAAGCTGCATTAAACACATCTTCACACTCAGTCACGCTCAGTTAGATTTTTTAACAGTCTACTGAATGAACATCATGATTTACATAAAGTGCACAGACTTTTAAAGGTTTTCGACAGCGATCAACATGAATCCCTCTGGAAAATCCTCCATTCATATGGAATCTCCCAAACATTGGTGAATATCATAAGGTTACTTTACAGCAGCTTCAAGTGCAAGATTTTCTGAAACAAACACCTTAACTATCATTTCAGTATCACTATAGATATCAAGCAAGGCTGCAGCCTGTCATCATTTTTTTTATTGTTGCCATAGATTGGCTTATGAAAGAAACCATAGCAGACAACAGAAGAGGAATTGATAGACTTTTACATCATGTTTAGATTATGCTGATGACGTCAGCTTGCTTTCAAGTTATCAGAAAGAAAAGACAGCTAGACTGACTTAGATAGCCCTACTGCTTAAAGTGAACATCAGCAAGACAAAATTGATAAAAATTAATAAGAAAACAAATAATAACCATATATATATACATCAATAGCAATCACATAGATAATTGTGGATGAGTTCAACTACCTGGGAAGCAACATGGCAAAAGATGGAGACACTGAGAGAGGTCAATTCAAGAATGAGTAAGTCCAACTTCTCCTTGCCATACTGAAGAACATCTGGAAATCAAAGCAATTGGGAACAAAATCAAAGATAAGGATCTTCAACAGCACTGTCCTTGGTGTGATATTATATGGGTCAGAGTGCTGAAAGCTTATGACAAAAATAGTTCACAAACTAGAGACCTTCCAAAGCAAGTGTCTGGAGGATCCTTCAAATTTTCTAGCCAAGAAAATGTACAAACAGTGAGATGCATTGTAGGACAAATGCAAAACCTTTTGTCCAAACAGAGATGAGGAGGAGATGGAGTCAGGTTGGGCATCTTTTGAATGCCAACAGACGCAGCACCACGCAGCCCTACTTTGGACACATGATGGAAAGCATAAATGGGGTCAACCCATAGAGACATGGCCAAGGACAGTTGAGGAGATGAAGGCATGAAGTCTAACATGGGAAACCATCAATAAACAAGGTGCAGGCTAGCAGTAATGGCAGTCTCATATGGAAGCCTTAGGCATGAAGAGGATTGAATGATTGAATAATGAGCAAGCACTAAATCATGTACTTCATGGTAAGTCAGACTCACTATAAGGCAGTATACTCTGTGGCTGTCATGGACAGCATTATTGTGAGAAAGTACTGTACTGTGAAGGGTAAGGTCTTATTGTAATACCAATCTATTTTTGACATCGCTGTTTTTGTACATTTAATGCCATTTTCAGCACATGATAGTGGTGGCCAGTATATCTGATGGAGGAAGAACTCAGGAAAAACCACAGACCCAAGAGAAGCTACTGGCAAGCTTTCTTGCATGCCCACATTGGCTGAACCTGAGACTCAAAGCCCATGTGGACAGAGGTGAGATGTCAGTATTCTGTAAAGGCAAGCACCTTAGACCACTCAGCCATGCAGGACCCCTGCTATTTTTATGCAGTAAAGTTCACTGTTAGTAATATTTTATGAACCAGATTAGTACAGAGTGTGGACATATTGTAGGGCACTGACATATTAATTCAATGCCAGTAAGTTACAATGCTAATATTTGGTCCAATTACTATAGTTTTGTGGTAAGACTGACAAATTCACACTTACATCATATGTTGATCTTTTCAAAAGGAAATTGGTAAAGGATGAAAACTATTTGCTGTTTAACTCGTTTTGTTTAGAATAATTCTGCTGTAGGTACCCACTTAAAAAAATCTTATCCAGTGAGATCTCTCCATTTATATTTGATAGTATCTGTGCAGTGACAGAGATAAAATGAAAATGGTTTTAGATTCCACATTGCTATTACACACAACTTAATGCAGATGTACCAGTTTCTTGTGGGAAAACTGGGTTGATTTTTTATTGTAATTGTTTTCAGCCAATTATCAAGCTTCATTCTTTTAAATAAAGTTTTTCATATACTACCATACACCAGCTGGTTCTTTTGCTCATAAAATAATTAGTTGCCTGTGACCTAAAATTAATTTTACTATCATAATAATTACTCAGTCAGCAGCAGTTTCCTTGAAAGCACCTGCAAAAGCATAATTGTCTAACAATTACCATTTAGAAAATATCAGTGAATTTGCTTCAGTTTGGGAGTCTGCTGTAATGATAAATTGAAAACGTATTCCACAAAAGAATAAAAGTTCTCTTCTTTTCTTTTGTTTGATTGAGCACCATAATAATGAAACATCTTGAACTGAACATTTTTAACTATTACCTCAGCATTTAAATCTTTTTCATTATTTAACAACTACATGGAAAAATGATTTTGTAATTAACAACATTTTCTCAATCAGTATTTTAAGTATGGTTTCTGAATTTGCAATCTACAGCTTTGTGATTCCAATTTTTTTTAAAACTTTATCTCTTATACAGGGTTGAAATGTTTATAGCTAAGCTGTTATCTGTGATCAATTCCTACACCCAGTGTCCTGACCTGCATATCAGAATGCACCCAAATACACATGTATGCTGCTGTCTTGGTAATATAGACTTTCATCAGCACCTAGTCAGTCATCATTAACATTTGGCACATTAACAATGCTATCTTATGAGATTTAAAGATGTAGTTCATTTCTAATTTTTTTAAAGCAATGTTTGGCCAAATGAACATTTTATATCTCAAATAAATGATTTTTGGGAATAGGGTGTCTTGTGAAAATCAAAATTGTGGTTATTTGTCTTGGAGGACAACCACAAGACCTCTGAGCTCTTTTGAACTTCAAATTGTCACTGATGTGGAATGTCAGAGTTAAATATTCAAGAATTGAAGTGTCTTGGATTTTTTTAAAAACTGACTCACAATTTATACTTATAATTATCAGGTGTATAATCATGATTTCTGTGTATTATAAAAGCAATTGTCCCAACCATAAAAATTTGCTACATATGTACAGAAGTATTGAAAACACAGTATGCATTGTTAGAAGGTGATTCCTAAATCATACATCCTCACCTCTGCTTTTGACATTTGTGGGGTAAAGTTTGAGATATTTATTTATCAATCTTATATTTAAGTTTGACCAGTATTGGTAGGTACTATTCATTGTTTGCAGGTACCCTATTTTGGAAAGTTCCCATCTTGCTATAAACATTTCGCACATTCTGAATAAAAGTAAAGATACATCAGTTTTTCAGTTCTTAGCTTATATTGAATGTCATGTTACTTTTTTTTTTTTTAATTCTTAATTCATAAAATTCTTTTTGGCAAGAGTTTAATTGTAGTGATTTATCATAACTTAATAAAATTTCTCTCTCTTGCACACACACTCACATACTTCCCCACTCAAGGCATGACATGATCAATTAACAGTTTTCTCCTTCTAGAGTTACAGGCAGCCATCTTTTGCATCTAAAATCCATTGCATGATGCGTAAACAGGGTCAGTACACTAGATTTAGGAAATTTGAGGGAGGAATAATTTTTCTACCATGTGAGAATCTGCAGACATTTCCACTTTACTTTCTCTTTATTTAGTGTTTTTCTCTGTATCTATTGATAATCACAGAGTTTCCTCTTGGTGATAGATTATGAAGAAAGGCACTTATGATGATATGAGAGTGTGTCAGTGACCAGTAAAATATAAATTTAGTCAAACAGATTCACACTTCCGTAGCAGAACAAAATCTATAATTTGAGAAGAAAGAAAATAAGAGGCAAGTTTAGGTTTAAATTCACATATCAAATTGAAAAGTATTGTATTAATGATTTTTAAAATAAATCTTTTTCAGAAAATTCTACAAGACTAGATGCCTCTTGTAGAGAGTAAAGGTGGAAAATTGAGACTGTGCAGCAATGATTCAAGTGTTGGGGATTTCCCTTGGTCTTAATTTAGACATTCATTCCATACATCTACTCATATAATGGAACATACTATAATGTGGTTTCTATTTGTATTGTCAGGTATTGTTCTCTTTCTCTCTCTCTCTCTCTCTCTCTCTCTCTCTCTCAGAAAGTACAACATGAATTGTAACACATTAAATATCATTAAATACAAAGAAAAATCTGCATATGTTTTCCTCTCAATTCTTTTCATTCTTTTTTCAAAAAAAGTCTCCTGTTTCTTCTTTAAATACATTACCCAATCATAAATAATACCTAGAAGAATTATTACTACCTTGCAAATCCAGCCCTCCCAGAAAACATTTTTAGCTATAAAAAAAGAGCAAAACGTTATCTGCCCACCTAGGTAGCGGTCAGGCAGAGTTATCTCTGCTTGATACAGGGGTTGATAGCAAAATCAATGATTGTCTCAGTTACTACTTCCACTTATGCCAAGAAGCATGCTTTTACCATGAGAGACCTTGCAAAAGCCAGACTCAACTCTGATACAAGTTGGAGGAGTTATCACTTCACAAGGAAAGTATACTCCATTTATATTTCCAACTTTTCTTTATTTCTGTGTTGACAAAGTTCTGCCATTACAATTTTACCACACTTCATCATCTTTATACATTTAATTGTACTTTGGTTATTTGCACTGGTAGCCTATGTAACTTCACAAATAAGTTTAGATTGTACTTTTATTATGTTTACTTACAAGTCTCTGAGACCTATAGAAAACTCTTAATACAGTTTATGTATAATTCCACTAGGACTGGCTGTACAGGTGAGTTTGCCAATATATTAAGTGTACAGGTCTTCCTTGAACCTCTCACCATTAGTATGGTGAATTATTTTGGTTTTTACCTGGACACTTCATAGCTTTATTAAATTCATCTGCTATTTCCAGGTAATGCTATAAGGCCTAACTCTGCACTGACTTTGTGTTCAATAATAAGAGACAGGCGCAAGGCAAAGAACAGAAATGCATGACTAAGGATGAAGACACCACAAGATTACATGCTGACATGCCTTCAGTGTGGGAATTTTTGGCAGATAAGGGAGGTAATTCAACACAGGGTTCTCTAGTACAAAATGCTGGAAATCTACACAATCAGAGGCAGTCCCAGCACCTATGTCACCACCACAGGACTCCTCATTGCTGGCGATACCTTTAGACCTTGTCTCCGGGTTCCACTATATAGCTGTTGATGATAACCAGCATAACAAAGTATCCTCTCACTCCACCAATACATGAACCAGTCATGTACATCAAGATCAAAAATCCCGTAACCCATCCCAATATTATGACTTGGACAACATCCTCCCTATAAACTCAGCCTGTTTCCATTTTGACCAGCCTAGGCCTATTACAGTGGATCTTCAGGGACCTCAACACAAGAAGTTCCCAGAAATCAGTGTCATCCAATCTGTCAAACCCAGTGTATACAGGCAATTATGGAGACCAGTCTAACCCACATATGGCCTCACTGCACTCTCTGTTTACAATACCAAGTTTAGTACCTTAGCTTCTGACAAATGCCACCTCTTAATTCTTTCAACCTTTGGTCAGTAAAAGGGACTCTCTAATTGGTGACCAATTGGAAATCACTGTTTCTTCTTCAGGGTGCTCCAAAAGTTTTGTTAGCGGCAGACCTCGAAACTCTTCACCAACTCTTTCTCAGGCAACTCAAGAGACATTAGCCTCACCTCATGCAAGCAAGATGATGATGCTGACTCTCAGGCTCTTTCTTCCCATCTCGATTTTACTATGTCATGGGAAGACTTAGCTTTCAGAGCTTCCATTGAAGAAGTTTTCTGCTTTTTGTCTCTGGAGTTCTGCCTTCGTTATCCTACCTTATCAACCACATGGATCAGAGCTACAGCATCTGTTGATCTTGCCACAAAGAGAAAGAATCCAAATTCAAATTACCTCCACAGTCTGGCAAATTTTGAATTTTGAACTGTTGATATCATCAATTGCATGACCCAAACATCATGTCTCTTTTACACACAACAATACCTTCCATCAAGTTTTCCTCTGTGGGTCTACTATTACCATACAGCAGCTTTTCATTTGGACACCTTAGCAGTTGACCATGATATCAAGGCTTTGGGGATGTCAAAACCATACTACATTTGTATAGATTGAACATCTTTCAGTGATAGTCAACATTTGGTATGCAATGCAGTAGCAGGCAGAACAGAGCTCATCATCTCTTACTCCAAATTTCATGGTACATGCATGGGAGGCAGTGTCCAAAATGGCCCAGGTCTTGAACGGAGCTGCTCAACATACTTTAGCCAATGTCATCACACCAGCTACAATTTACTATTGGCAGAATGAGATGCGCTGCTCTCCATTTTCACCTTCCTTAAGTGATCATCATAATCTACTTTATAATGGACAGATCAATGAAGTACACAAATACCCCTCAACCACAACACTGATACAGGGTAGTTTTTGGAAACCAACAAAAGGAACTAAGGGACATAACTCAAACACAAACTTCTGACAAGTTGCCTTGTCGTAGTTTCTCACATCGAAAAACCATGGTTATCATGAACCAAAGTGGACAAAAGACAGAGAAGTAGCAATTGCTTACTTCACAACCACCTCCATCTGTCAAAAAATGACACTGCCTCAATACTACCCTTCCTACTGATCCCAGCAGGAGACAAGATTTACCATGACATTCACTGGACCCTGCAAGTGGTTCCTGAGGGACTCCGCTTCATTTTCAAAACGCCTCCTCCTCTGTGAAAAGTCTCATCATCTACTAACATTCCTACAGACCCATTCAAAGCCACCACCTTGCAGCAAGAAATAATTGACCTTCTTCAGAAAAATGTGGTAGAAATCATTTGAAATTACCCAGGATTTTATTCCAGACTTTTCTGGGTCCCAAAGGCAAATGGCTGTCTGTGCCCTATCATCAAATTAAGTACCCTAAATCAATTCATTCATGCTACTTGGTTCTCAGTGTGGAAACATGATGGTGCATTTGGATTGCCATTCAGAAGGGAGACTTTTGCAATCAGCATGGCCTTAAAAGATGCATATCTTCATGTCTCTACTCACAAGGCTTCCAGGAAGTTCTTGCAGTTCACCTACAATGACATTGTTTATCAGTTCTGAGTGCTTCCATTTGGACTCAACATCAGTCCCTGGACTTCACTTGTCTGATGAACCATGTTATAGCTCATGTCTTGACAATCTCCCAAGGCAATGTCATCAAGTTGCCAGGATGACATCCTGCATAAGCAACAGGTGAGTTATATATTAGAACATGATATGATAACCCTTGTTACACTGCTTACAAATCAGGATTTCCTTCTCAACAAGGACAAATCTGACATAGCACCATCTCCACAATTTCTTCCTCTAGGTGTTGAATTCAACACGTAGGTAAACAGACTGCATCTTCCTCAGGAATGGGCATTGAAAATCAGGACCACAGTGGCTTTGTTACTCTCAAGGAAATCTCTCTTTGATAGGAATTCCTTCACCTTCTTGGAACTTGCTCAACATGGCAGCAGACCTCATCATCCTGGGCTGCCTTTATATGCACCCATTACAAATGATTTATTTATCCCAATGGAGGACAAAAGTTTGCCCATTGGACCAACTTCTCCCCATTTGCACTAATATGATGTACCATCTGCAGAATTGGAGCAACATAACCTGGCTCACAGTGGGTATACCTCTGCAAGTACAACTGTCAGTGTGGATGCAGGTACAGAAGGCTGGGGTGCACACCTACTACCGTCTTTTCAGGAAGCCAGAGGAATGTGGTCTCGCCAGAACTGGCATCTATATATCAGTATTCTTGAGATGAAAGCCATTTTGAAAGCCTTTCACTAGTCACAGGGATTTCTCACTGGAAAGAGAGTCCTCATTCTTCTGACAACTCTATGGTGGTGACTTTTCTCAAATGGCAAAGTGGAACCAAGTCTCCAGTCATTTGCATATCGGTGTGAGACTTTATAGTAGGGTTGTCAACAACAAATCCATGTCCAAGTTTGTCATATGCCTGGACGTCTTAAAGTAATTGCAGATTCCTTGTTCTGGAACAGTCAACTAATACAGATGGAATGGCAGATATGCACCTGATAGGACTGACCATTGGTGGACCTATTTGCGATAAGGTGGAATTTGAAGCTCCTAACCTTTGTCTCATAGTCCCAGATCCCAGAGCCTGGGCAGTTGATGTGCTTTCCATAAATAGAAATTGCCTGGACACATATGCCTACCTTTCAAATCTCTGGTTGTAAAGATGATACAAAAAGCAAGAGACTCAGAGTGTCATCTCATCCTCATTGCTCCACTCCAATGGGAGAAGTCAAGGACTGACATTCTCATCAATCTCACAATGGAAATTCCATGGAAAATAGAGAATTTCAGACATCTACTCAAACAACCATGACAGCAGTTATTTTGCCATAAAACAGACCTACTGAACCAGCATGTCTGGATCATATTAAACATGACCCAGAAATAAACAGTTCTCACAACCACTCAAGCAAAATGGTGCTCCACTCTGAAAGCGCATGAAGTCAAATGAAAAGTTTTTACACAGTGGTGTACATAAGAACACATTATATCACTACCAGTATCTATACCTGAAATAACTAACTTACACATATGGCTCTTTGATGTGAAAAAGTTAGCACCAAGCACAATCAAAGGTTATCACTCCTGGATCACTGACACCATTTCTCATCATGGAAGAGAGGATATCTGATAAAACAAAAGACATTCTACCTCCTCTCAAACCTTGTTTTTCGATGGCCAAAAACATTGGCTCTGTGTCCAAAGTGGAACCTATCATAGGTACTAAGCTGGTTGAACAAAACACCATTTGAAGCACTTTCTGATGGCAGGCAGAATGAGCAAAATTCATGCCCAAACAGGGGACCCAAATTACATGCAGTTCTGAGAAGAATAGTCATTTCCACCCATGATAGTTCCCTCTTTCATTGGTATCTTAAATGGACAGAGCCATTGTGTCAAGGGAGATCATGCCTATGTTTACCTCTCAAACAGGGACAGGATGATATATCCTTTTCATCCTGGATTAAGTGGGTTATTCACTCTACATATCAAGAAATAACTCCAACTCAAATGAATTTGTTATGCGTTTCAGTCACAAGGTTGGAATAGTTGCCAGAAGCATTGCCTTTGACTGGAATTGTTCTCTAACTGATATTGTCCATGCCATGGGATGGAGATCTGAGTCCACATTCTCCAGTTTTACCTCAGAGATCTTTCATCCCAAAGGGCTCAGCTCAATCTGGTAGGACCTATAGCCATATCACAACAGGTTGCCTTTCATAAATTGTGCTGGATTTACAGGAGGAACATTTTCCCTTTCTGTAGCCACTCCCTGACAGATGGAGTCTTCTCCAGTTGCATTATCTAGATGCTGTCTCACATACCATAGGGGACTTGAGGTGGCATCTCTGGGGTAAGGGAATGTACCTGTCTCCACCTCTTACATATTCTCCTAAGATAATATGATTTGGTAAAGTATTTAAAGAAGAGACAAATTTGTTCTCGTAAAATATGTTTCTTCTCGAATACTTACCCAATCATAATACACATACATCTTCCCAGTCTCCCCACAGCTACTTCCATATAGAGAGCATGCCTTACACTCCCTTAGTAACTGAGACATTCATGGGTTTTGCTGCCAATCCCTTAATCAAGGGGAGTTCACTCTGCCCAAATGCCACCTAGGTGGACAGATAACATTTAGCTCTTTTTTAGCTAAAGATGTTGAGCAAGGTAGCAGTAGTAGTTCTCCTAAGGTATTATGATTGGGTAAGTATTTGTGAAGAAACATATTTACTAGGAAATGATCTCCTAAGATAATATGATTGGGTAAATGATTCGGTAAAGTATTTCAAGAAGAGACAAATTTTTTCTTGTAAAATATGTTTCTTCTCAAATAATTACCCAATCATAATACACATACATCTTCCCAGTCTCCCCACAGCTACTTCCATATAGAGAGCATGCCTTACACTCCAGTAGTAACTGAGACATTCATGGGTTTTGCTGCCAATCCCTTTATCAAGGGAAGTTCACTCTGTCCAAAAGCCATCTAGGTGGACAGATAACTTTTAGCTCTTTTTTAGCTAAAAATGTTGAGCAAGGTAGTAGTAGTAGTTCTCCTAAGGTATTATGATTGGGTAAGTATTTGTGAAGAAACATATTTTACTTGAAAAAGAATAGTTTTCTGTACTTTTATATTGATGAAGACTAAAGCACAAGGACACTAAAACCTTTTGATTTTGAAATTATTATGTAAAACTAAACAAGATATAATCATGAATAGAAGCTATTAGAAAATCATATTTCTTTGAAAACTGTAACAAACTCATAATTTTTGAATGTCTGGGAATAAGCCAGTTTACAGGGTGAAATATATAATATCATATTTTCTTCCTTTCAGTATGCTTGGGTTTTACTGGGACACAAGGGATAAACACCTATCCGGGTACATCTGGGGAGATCCTTCCTGGGGTACAGGACCAAAACCAACAGATGCAAAATCTTCCATTGAACCCACGTGAAGAGATTCCTTTGAATGTAGACCAGTCAGGTAAGGAGATAGAAGAACCTGAAGTTGATCAAGGTTCCAAGAGATATGACATGCCAGATACTGAGTACAGACAGAATCACACTTCAAGACCACAGTCAGGAAAGCTTGAAGGTGGACCAAGTACAAGAAGGGTTATTATGGGTCTTGAGGAACAGGATGTCCATTATAGGACTATTGTGAAGACAGAGGACAGACAGAACTCTTCAGCTGATGTTGATGGAGAGGCCTCTGGTTTTGGCCATGCCAGACTAGATTTACCTACAATTCCAAACCAAGAGTCTCAGTCTGTCAGAAGCCTATCAACTTCTAGACTTGAACTTCCCCATGGGGACATTACAGAGCATCCACATATTACAGATCACCCAGGTAGAGGAATCACAGAAAGACCACCAATAGAAAATACACCAAAGCCACAAAAAGAAATTACAGAACAGCAACAAAGGCCTATTGGGTATCTTTCATCAAAGAAGACTGAAATCCCCATTGAGCAAACAGAACCTAATGTTGCTGAAATAGCAGAACAACAGAGACATGGGCAATATTTGACAGAACCCAATCCTTCCAATTTGATTAATTTCACTGTTGCAGATAGAACCTTACCAAACCCAAGAATCATTCCAGCTCAACCAGATTCAGTCAGGACTTTGCCGACACCAAGAGAAGAAGTTGTTCAAACTTACAGAATAACTACCAGTAAAAGGCCTACAGAAAATGGCCATGGATCCCTCAGGACTTTGCCAGCTCCAAAAGAAGTAGTTGGTGAAGGAAACAGGACAATGCCCACACCTTCAGGTGCTTCCTCTTTAACTATAAGGACTCTACCCACTCCCAGTGATGTGCACAAAACTGTCCAAACACTTCTAAACCCTGATGTAACCGAAGAACCTGTAACTCAGCCAGAGCTTGCTAGAACAGCAAAGTTATCTGGAACCACTACAATTGGTAGAATGCATCAATTGACAACTGGTGCAACAGAAAATCTGATTCTGACCAATATATCACCAACTCCTGTTCAAGAAAATGGACAAACAGGTGATGTTGTAGGTAATTCAGAAGGTCAGGGAGATAACTCTGGAGAGGACAAAGATCCAGGTAAAAATGATCAAGAAGGAGGAAAAGTAGTGGACAAAGAAAATCCTGAAACAGTCTACATCTCTAGCTCATCAATATCACAGCATGGAGGGAAATACTATGCTACCACCACAAATGTTTCTACGAAGAGTTCCTCCATGGATGAACGTTCAAGATCATCAAATGTTCTGCTGAGTAGCAGAATAGTGGAACTATCTACACTAGTACCATCTGATCATATACAGATGCTTCAAAGTCATTCCTACCCATGGAAAGAATCCTCCATCAATAGTAAAGATGTTACTTCCTCCACTGTACCATTGATTGAACCTAGTCTAGTACATGTAAGTTTGCCCTCCAGCTTGCAAAAAACTTCTGAAGAATATGTGCAATCCACTGTCAGCTCTACACTTGCACATGCTCAAGGGACTGTATCATTTAATGTATCTTCACATGCTCAAGGGACTGTATCATTTAATGTATCTTCACATGCTCAAGGGACTGTATCATTTAATGTGTCTTCAATGCCTCTAGGTTCTTCATTCTCTGGACCACTTAGTGTCACATCTTCAGTACAGCCAATGCCTCATGTGACACCTGATGTAGAAATATTGCATACATCAATACCAGTAGTGTCTCACAAGACACAGACGTCCTTGACACCATTCTTACTTAATACCAAATTAAGCACCAACACCACTTTCTCCAGTACACCCAGCACACCGTCATCCTCATCCAGACAATCTATTTTTGTTCTAAGCTACATTCCAACTCTGTCTGCATCTGTGGTTTATCATCTTCCAAATGGATCACATGACCTGATCCTTAAAGAAAACCAGACTCATTCTACAGCAGGTCCATCAAGCCCTAAAGGAAACATTACCACACAAATCACAACTACTGTCAAGAAAAAGAGTGATCCTCTGATCTCCATACTAACCACAAGTAAATCTGAATTGAACAAAACTGAAAGAACCAACACCTCTACTACATTGACCACCAAAGGTAAAGTAGTAGTTTCATCCACAAAAGCTAATAATCAAATGACTACCTTTAGATTCAGTTCAAGTGTAAATAACATCAGGACTACTGGAGCCACAACAACAGTCAGACATGATGTCAACCAACCTGTTACAACATTTCTTTCCAATACAACTTCACCTCCAGTCTTCATTACAGTTGTCCTGAGGATGACCTGGTTTGATTTCTGTGCAGTGAAAACTCTCTTCAAGGAGGACCTCCAAAGAGTGATTTCTGAAAATGGACATACTGTTCATGATGAGCAGATTGTGATCATTTCAAATATTGCAGATAAGACTTGTCTTCTGCAAGATAACAATTCCCAACAGCAAGTGACAGAGACCACAATATACTTTTACTTTGTTGACTCTGAAGGAAAATTGGATGTCACCTCCACAACAGATTATGGCAAACTTCTAGAAAGTGGATTCAGAGACAATACAGCTCACTTTAGGGATAAGGTAGGTACAGGGTAAGACAATGAATAAATTTCGCTCAACTAAGGATGTACATTTATGTCTTTAGTACAAAGTTCCTGGAAAAGGCAAGATATAAACCAACATCAATTCTTCGTTCAGCCTCCGTTAAGCTTCTTGTCTACATTTTTTTAAACTGCAAATTTGTTTCATTGAATCTATAAGCCTGTTATCAAGGTCACAGGCAGCAATATCAGCCAGCCTGTTATCAAGGTCATAGGCAGCAATAAGCCTGTTATCAAGGTCACAGGCAGCAATATCAGCCATATTTAAGAAACTGATTTTTTCTTTCTTAATAGAACTGGGGGGTTTCCATTTTTGGGAATTTTTCTTTCTTTCTTTTGTTAATTCTTGTTTATTTATTTTCAGTTGCTTTCTGTAAAACTAATCCAGCTGGAAAATAAAGATGGAGATGTGAAAAGCAGTGAGCAGTCAGTATCACAGACATATCCAGATGAAATGCAGCCTGGCATCACAATGGTTGTTGTTATTGCCTCAGTAGGTGGCATCTGCTGTGTAGCCTTAGTGGCTCTTCAAGCTGTAAGTATGATCTTAAGAAACATTTGCAAAGCTTAATTGGTATTTGTATTCTCAGTCACTTATTGGTCAATTTTGTTGTTTTAAGTGGTCTGCCATTAAGGTGCAGGAAACTGGAGATACCAGGTTTACATGACTATAAGTTGACTCAAACTGCAAACAACAAAAATCCCGATCTGCCAAAGCATAATGCACCTGCAGATCAGGGTCTACATTGTTAGTTCTACTGATTACTCCTTACAAACTGCATAGACCCAGTTCTGAAGGTGCATTATGCAATGGCAGATCTGGGTTTATGCAGTTTGCAGTTGGACTTGTCTTATAAGCAAATACCGGTACATACAGTGAGTCTGAAAAGAACAAAACACTCATCTTGGATGGGTGGCCACAACTGGCCAGGTTTAAATGTTTTATTTGGTTCTTTGGTGTTTGGCAGCTTATTTTCACACGGAGGTCATGTTGTGCTGAGGCAATCAGAGTAAAGTGTCTCGTCCAGGATTTGGATTTGCACCCTTCTGGTCATGAGTTCAGCATGGTAGGTACTGAGCTGCTGCATATCATATGATTTGACCAGGACAGCACAGGTGTAAAGCAAGTATTCTACCACTGTAGTTATTCCATGTTGGTATTACATGTACTATGATGCTACTTCTAACATTGTAAAGAAATTGTTATAATAAACACAGTATAAATTATGTATTTGAATGGTCCTGGTGGTTTACATCCTATGGTTATCACCAACAGAGGCAAGATATTTTGTAACTGAAAAATTAAAAGAGCATCACATTGATTGATTGGACAGGATCAGTTTGACCTTAAGATAGTTGTTCATATAATTGTGAAATTTAAATCAAAAATATCAACTATCCCATAAAGAGAAAGTTTCTTAAAATCTAGCTTTTAGTGAATTGAACATATGAGTCTTTTGATAGAGAATCATCAACTGAACTCATGAGTGTCTGCTTGAGGCTCATAAAATGAACTTATGAGTGTTTAATGAAGAAAAATAATTTTAATTTATCAGTCTGGTAGAGAATTATAAATTGAATTTAAAAAATGTCTGCTAGAGAATCATCAGTTGAACTTATAAGTGTCTGCTAGAGAATAATTATTGAACTAGTGAGTTTTCTGATAGAGAATCATGATTGAACTTGTAAGCATCTGATGGAGAATTATAATTGAACTTGTGAGTGTCTGATAGAGAATCATCAATTGAACTTGTAAGTGTCTGATGGAGAATTATAATTGAACTTGTGAATGTCTGCTAGAGAACCATACTTGATCCTATGAGTGTCTGATGGAGAACATCTCTTTTTCTCTTCATATAAATATATCCATCCAGTAATATATTAAAAATGCTGTTTAAGCCAGCAAAAACAAAGAACAGCATGCAATTTTCCAAACTGTGTGTATTGTTTTACTTTTTTAAAAGAACAGGTGAAAGCAAACTGAGTCCTCAAAATTAGAATTATGTAAAATTGTTGTCTTCTGTATCCAAATGATGTCTCAAAAGTAAGCTGACAGTAAAAGATGCTGGTTGATATGAGTAGAGATAATGATAAATGAAGAATGTCACTAATAACATCCTTCTAAAAACAGTCTACTGTTCTTATCTGAAATTCAGTTGTGTTGTCTTCATCAGTTAAACAGTTACTATTTAAAATCACAGGTGAACTTCTATTTTACATTTAATAAATCAGATGAACAGCTGGATGTGTTTAGTAAGATGCTTCTAATGCTATTTTATCACTAACCTTACTTCCTAATATTTGACCTTATTTGACCTTTACTCCAAAAAAACAAACTGCCAATAATTCCGATATTAGATAGATAGAGGATATTGTGAATAATTCTGATATTAGACAGATGAGGATATTGTGAATAATTCCGATATTAGACAGATGGAGGATATTGTGAATAATTCTGATATTAGACAGATGAGGATATTTTGAATAATTCTGATATTAGACAGATGAAGATATTGTGAATAATTCCGATATTAGACAGATGAGGATATTGTGAATAATTCCGATATTAGACAGATGAAGATATTGTGAATAATTCCGATATTAGACAGATGAGGATATTGTGAATAATTCTGATATTAGACAGATAAGGATATTGTGAATATTTCTTGATATTCAGCATCATGGCCAAATATTAACAGATCTCACTTTATCTACTAACCTCATTTGGTCATGCATTTTCCCCCTTATATAGGTTCTGGTGTACCGACGTAACGGTGTTAAAAAGATGCGTCCTCATATGCTTAGTCGTTCATCTGTTCGCAGTATTGACTCAGTAGCCCTGGGGGTTCTGCCTAAATCCAGACCAAACAGTGGATACTGGAACCCAGCACTTGAGCAAAATGAATCCGGGAGAGTAAGTTGCATAGAATAAAGTAATGTCTGCCTTAGTCTCTTTCTATATTTACTTTAAAATGATTCTGAAAATTTAAAGTTTTCATTGCTCAAAAATTGTAAGAGTATTCATTTGTGAATGTTATATATTAGAACTTGCACAGGTGACTGACCATGACTTAGCCAGGCAGCTGTATAATGTATACATTTATACTTGCTTATAAGTTGAGTCCAACTGCAAACTGCACAGACTCAAATCTGTTGCTGCATAATGTACCAGAAGATCAAGCTCTGCATTGTTTGTTATACTAATTATTGATAACAACTGAGATCTGAATAAAATTCTGGATGTATACTTTAAAAGCTGTCCTGGTAGCAGGCCAAATGTTTTTCTTTACATTTTGGAATATAATGAAAGTTTGAAATTAATAATGTATTTAAATAGCATTTGTTATGACTCTATGGTTTTAAACTAAGTAACTTACAAAGCAAAACCAACAAGTTTCATAAAATTTAACAAAATATTTATTTATTTATGTTACAAAGTAAAAATGTAAGAGGAACTTACAGTATTGTGAATTAAATCCCAAATAATCTCAGAAGTTATATCACATCTTCAAAAATATAGAGTGTTTGAATGAATATGCTGATGTATCAATAGTCTTGAATATGTGGATATACCAATATACCAAATCCAGCTAAACATATTTTTACAAAATGACATAAGTCAGGTAGGCCTAAACTCCTACCCTCAATTATGGACAAAGGTCAAGCACACAATATAAATTACATGTACATAACACATTGTATGGTCAAATACAAATGATAAACCTGACTTTCAAGCACATGGTAAAATGTCTTAAAATCCAAACAGAAAATGAATAATAACTACATAACAAATAATATACGCTCACGTATAAGTCAAATCAAACTGCAGACTGCACAGATCTAGAACTGCTATCACATTATATGCCAGGATATATGGATCTCTGCAGCTTATATGCCAACATATATGGGTCTCTGCAGCTTGTTAGGAGTAATTATTTGAACATACAACACAGACATTGATCTGGCAAATTATTTGACAGAGATCAGGGTGTCTGTTGTTGGCAGTTGGACTTGACTTCTGAGTAAAAAAGGTAGCTATTTTTCATTTCTTCAAATTATGTAGTAAAGTAAGCATTTTGACGTTAGATATAAAATAGCTTGTAAAAACAAAAGTTTCATTTGACCATTGCTCTACTATTTCAGTTATAAATATATCAAAAGTTTTTATTTAACTAAAGATGTGGATGGGAGAGTTTATTCAGTTTTTATAATTGCTTATGTTATTTTGGTTGTTTTGGGGTTTGGGGGTCTTTTTTTAAAATAAAAGTTATTGTAATTGTCTTCATTTTTAGACAGAAACAAAGGAGTATTCCCATCTGCTGAACTATTCTGGGCTGTCTGATTTCTGCCATGATATCAACAAAATTTATGAAGAGTTCAAGGTAATGTACACTTTCATTTCTCACATTGAAAACAATAACAAAAATTGTATTGATGTTCTCCAATTGATGAAATTCAAATACTTTAAGGCAATATGTATATTGTTCTGTATAGCAGAATATTCCTTATTGGCAGTATTCTGTGCTTCAAATCTTACAGTACTTTTCCAGTGTTTTAATTTACATTGATGTTTTCATCAAAGATTATCTTTATCCTCATTTGCTACCAGCAGTGGACTTTCAAACCTTCAGATTTTACAAATTTTAACATTGTAGTTATCTTACTTTTACAACACTTTATTATTCCTGGGCTGGATTTTAAAGCATTTCATGCTCGTGGACTTTATAATATCTACACTCTTCGCCAATAATTAAGTACTACATCCTGACAAGAGTATGGACCACTTCTCTTCAGCTGGTGACAATTTTGATCTTGTAATCAGTATAAAGATTGCAGAGATGATGCACCAACCTGTACCAGAAAGCCTTACGCAGAGCCTACCATCCCAACAAATGACCAAACATTCATGGTGGTGGACAAGTTCACCTATCTCTGTAGCACACTGTCATGTACAGTCCACATTAGTAATGAAATCATTGCCAGAATTGCCAAAGCATGTATGGCCTTTGGCAGACTAGATACAAGTGTGTGAGAGTGCACAGGCATCAATTTAAAACAAACAAAACTGAAGGTCTACAAATCCACTGTGCTGCCAACCTTTTATGCATGTTAAACTAGAACTGTATATAGACTTCATGCCAAGAAGATGAATCATTTTCACATGGGCTGCCTGAGGAAACTGATGAGGATATGATGGCAGGACACGGTCCTAGACACTGAGGTTCTCACATGGGCAGGCATTCGAAGCACCTACACTCTGCTAATGAAATCACAATTCAGATGGGCAGGCCACATCACTAGGATATTATAAGAGTGAATGCCAAAGAAGATCATATATGTCAAGCTGAAGGAGGAAAAGCATTCACAGGGAGGTAAAAAAACAACACTTCAAAGACACTCAAATCATCAATGAAACACTTCAGCATGGACTATTTCTTGGGAAGATCTCACATAAGATCAATCCACCTGTTGCAGTCTCATCCATACTGGAACTTCAGACTATTTAAATTTAATACAGTATGAGGCTTTACATGAAGTAGTCCCAGGAAGAGTTTGTTTTCACTTTCTTTCAGTAAACATTTATGGACTTTGGTCCCTGTTTGAATTTGAACTTTTGCCCTTCAATTTCAGCTCAATACCTTTTGAGGAATTTCATGGTTTGAAGTCAAATTTAATATGAAGCTTGTTATTAAAAACATGTATGTTTGATTGTTTTTTCAAAGATGTTTTGGAGTTTTGGGCCTTGGTTGACCTTGCCTATAAATTGCATGCCTGCCATATTCCCAGACATTGTTGGGGCTGGGGGATGGAAGGTTTGAGACTCAAAAAGTGTTTTGAGTTCCAAAATCGGTCAGTACACATTACCCCCCAAAAGTAATGTTGTTCAACTGAGATTAAGCCTTTTATATGAGCCTATAGAAAAAGATCAGAAATTCACATTGGATTAAAAATATTAATTATCTGTTTTCTTCAAAGCATTTAATACACTCACAAAGACAAAATAGTTGGTAGACTTAGCATTGTCGTATATCACCACCATGTATATACACATCTGTTCCAACTCAGTAAATCACAAGCACATTGACCTTAAAAGTAAATATTTGCCAAGTTTCTCTCTTTAAAATCCATTAGATGGCAAAACATTGACTTAATTAGATGCATTCTATGCTGCTGTCAGTAGTTCAAAAGAGTGTCTGAAGGTAATGCACATGTCATTAAAAGCTCATTTTTGCACTCACTAGAGACTGGACAGTACTGTTGTTCAAACTTCCTTGCTGAATTTACTGAGTGAATCATGGTCAGAACCAAGTTGCTATTGCTGACCATAACATTAGCATTGTCAGAATTGTATCGAATGCAGTCTGACCATGAGATATGCTTGTCTTTATAGAGAGAAAGAATATTTGAGACTGACCATTTCATTGGGCAGTGGGGGTGGATAACATTTTCAAGCTTAATGTTTATTTTTTATACAGGTAATACAAAAGTAATAAACACCACTGTCCAGTATGGGAGTTAATGCTTTATCAACACAAATCAACTGTGTAAACAAAGGCATGTTTTTATTATTATTCTTTCAATCAGTCTATTTCATGGGTAAAATATCCTGAAAAGGATGGGTCAGTAAGATATTTAATGATAATAAAGAGAACTAAACTGAATGTCCAGATATGTTTCGGCAGGTCTCTATGTTATGTACAGGTGCTATTTCAGTGGACTTTGAATATCTCAAAAATGACCTAAGTTGATATAGTGTATGCTCCCCCATGTTGATGTGCTTCACACAGTCAAACTCTATCAATCAGGAGTTCTGAAATTTAGTTTTGCTAGGTTGTATAGTATCATTGTTTCCTGAACCACAGGAAATGTCTTTTAACATTTTGTCTTAAAAAATTAATCACACCTGAATACTGTTCCCATGACTGAAATAATCACACTTTATGGAGTAAAATCTTACTAAAAAGAAATGTGCTGCTGATCAAAAACTTGCCAATAATCTTTAATAAAACATTCTCATTCAAGGCAATAAAGAGTAATAACTTTTTTCTTCAATGTACATATCTTTGATTTACCTATAAGTGAAAACAAATAGGGTTTTCCCATATATGTACTTTACCTATGCAAATTAGTCTCATAGATTCCCACACAGCAGTCATGAATGGACTTAATGCATCACCCTAACTATTGTCAGCTGGTTAAGTAATATGTGAAATGGTGATTGTTTATGCATAACTTCTTTACCTTTTAATTGCCTTTATGACATATTGCAATAAACTGCAACAAGGGTAATTTTTATGAGCTCAAAGCAAGGTTGCTTCCCATTTATACATGCTACATGTTACAGGCATATATTGAGGTTGTTTTTTAAAAACTATAAATCATGTTTTTCCAATTGCATTTTTCAAATCATGTTTTTCAAAACACAACTGTGTTGTGGGGTTTGGGGGTAAAACAAATCATGTTTTTAGCATGACACATACTGTTATGGTAGGTATGAAATTGCATGATATTGGCTGGGGATTTGGTATATATCTTGCTAGATTCAACTCAGTTGGGGGCTCCATTAATTTCCTAAATGATCATCTTCAGGTTCCTGGGAAGTCCCATCCTTAAATATTGGAAGCCCCATAATGTACAGTTGCATTGTGACTTTAAATATCTTATTTGCATACTTGTTAGTGCATTATCTGTTGTATTTGTGATAGGTACGAAGTGATTGAAAGAGGTAAAGCTTTTACAGATTATGGCACAATTCTATTTCTGTTTGATTAGGAAAGAAGAAAAGATTAAGGCAAGTCCAGAAATTTGATCATGGAAAGATCTTGGGTGTGGAGTGAGAAGGAGGGAGATAGTTTTGCCTGACCTGATTAACTATAAATAGAACAAATGAATGCACTACACTCTTTATCCTCTAAATACAGAACTATATAATGTTTCATATCAAGTTTACTTGACAATTACATGATGTGCTTCTTTAGGTGGTATGCATACATGCAAATCATTGTATAAAACCACTTTGGATATGAACAACACAAAACACTAGCATCTGTTAGATCAAAGTTCTGATATCTGATAAGCAATTAGCATGCAGCCATGCATCTTTCAGAAGCAGGAAATGCTTACTATATAGCCAGTAAATTACAATACATTACATTTTAACGTCTTCTTACTTTTTATTTTAAGAACTTGGCTGATACATTGTTGCTAGGGGCTGTCTATTATTTTCTAACCAATTACTGACAGCCCTTGCAAAAGGGAAAGATGGAATGGGTATTCCTAAAGCAATTTTTCATGAGTGCATTATAATCATGTAAGCAAGCATCAGCCATCATGTAAACAAAAAAATAAATATTTTAAAAAAATTAAAGGAACAAATCTGGTTATGATGATATTTACCTTGAACAGGTGACATTGTGAGTAATGTTTAAACAACTTTAGCTGGAAGTTCTTATGATTTCAAGCTGCTGTCTTAAAGTATGGTGGAGTAGTGTAACAGTTAGGTGTATGAGGCCATCTAGCATGGATCCATTAGTCTTGTGGTACATTATGAGGCCATCTAGTATGGATCCATTAGTCTTTTGGTATATTATGAGGACATTTAGTGTGGATCCATTTTTCTTCCAGTACTTTATGAGGCCATCTAGTGTGGATCCATTAGTCTTGTGGTACATTATGAAGCTATCTAGAGTGGATCCATTAGTCTTGTGGTACATTATGAGGCCGTCTAGTGGGGATCCATTAGTCTTGTGGTACATTATGAGGCCATCTAGTATGGATCCATTAGTATTTTGGTATATTATGAGGACATTTAGTGTGGATCCATTTTTCTTGCAGTACTTTATGAGGTCATCTAGTGTGGATCCATTAGTCTTGTGGTACATTATGAAGCTATCTAGAGTGGATCCATTAGTCTTGTGGTACATTATGAGGCCATCTAGTGGGGATCCATTAGTCTTGTGGTATATTATGAGACTATTATGCATGGATCCATTAGTCTTGTGGTACATTACAAGGCTATCTAGTGTGGATCCATTAGCCTTGTGGTACATTATGATGCCATCTAGTGTGGATCCATTAGTCTTGCAGTACATTATGAGGCTATCTAGTGTGGATTCATCAGTCTTGCAGTACATTATGAGGCCATCTAGTGTGGATCCATTAGTATTATGGTACATTATGAGGTCGTCTAGTGTGGATCCATTAGTCTTGTGGTATATTATGAGGTCATCTAGTGTGGATCCATTAATCTTGTGGTATATTATGAGACTATTATGTGTGGATCCATTAGTCTTGTGGTACATTATGAGGCTATCTAGTGTGGATTCATTAGTCTTGCAGTACATTATGAGGCCATCTAGTGTGGATCCATTAGTCTTACAGTACATTATGAGGCTATCTAGTGTGGATTCATTAGTCTTGCAGTACATTATGAGGCCATCTAGTGTGGATCCATTAGTCATGTGGTACATTATAAGGTTGTCTAGTGTGGATCCATTAGTCTTGTGGTATATTATGAGGTCATCTAGTGTGGATCCATTAATCTTGTGGTATATTATGAGACTATTATGTGTGGATCCATTAGTCTTGTGGTACATTATGATCCCATCTCATGTGGATCCATTTAAGTTTTGTGGTACATGTACCTGACTGTAAAAGTGAAGTACCAGATCTGATATTCAACAGCAGCTATGTTTTGTCCTTTGATTGCTACATGTACGTAGTAATGTTACTCATGATTTAGATGTATCATGAACAATGCATGTATTTTGGTGGTCAGAGAAAATGAAGTCATTGTGACCTATAGTTTTCATTCCAGTGGTTTGAGTTAAGTGTTGACTTTAGCTCTAAATTCAGACACCATTGATTGCAGACTTTTGAAACATGATTGGTAGATGTATTCTGTTTGGAGAAAATGTATGCTTATGTATATTTTGTCATCCTAATGGGTTTTTGGTGTGGTGTTCTAAGTAAGTATGTATCTGTCCATTCTACTGTCATCCTAATGGGTTATCAGTGTGGTGTTCTAATTAATTATGTATCTGTTCATTCTACTGTCATCCTAATGTGTTATCAGTGTGGTGTTCTAACTAATTATGTATCTGTTCATTCTATTGTCATCCTAATGGGTTATCATTGTGGTGTTCTATCTAATTATGTTTGTAAATAATATGAGGGATTCATAAGTCTGAGGTTATTGACAGTAAAACCATCTCCAATGTGAAAACCTTTTCAACAATTACAATGAGACCTGTCTAAAAATGACACTTAAGGGACCACAGTTTTGTCCTTTGTGCATATTATCCTTTATATAAAAGTGAAATACATTAGTGAACTTAGGAAAAGGGGTTCATAATTGTTGCTCTCTTATCAAGCGACCTTGTTGTAGGGGTGTCTTGGACATACTGAGAACAATTACAGCTTGCTAATAAACATAAGCAGACTTAGATAGAGTCAGGGTTATATTGGGATTTTTGTGTAAAGCAGACTTAGGTAGTGGTAGGATTATATTGGAATTCTTGTGTAAAGCAGACTTAGATAGAGGCAGGGTTATATTGGAATTCTTGTGTAAAGCAGACTTAGATAGAAGCAGGGTTATATTGGAATTCTTGTGTAAAGCAGACTTAGATAGTGGCAGGGTTATATTGGAATTCTTGTGTAAAGCAGACTTAGATAGTGGCAGGGTTATATTGGAATTCTTGTGTAAAGCAGACTTAGATAGTGGCAGGGTTATATTGGAATTCTTGTGTAAAGCAGACTTAGATAGTGGCAGGGTTATATTGGGATTAATGTGTAAAACATACTTAGGTAGTGGCAGGATTATATTGGAATTCTTGTGTAAAGCAGACTTAGATAGAGGCAGGGTTATATTGGAATTCTTGTGTAAAGCAGACTTAGATAGTGGCAGGGTTATATTGGAATTCTTGTGTAAAGCAGACTTAGATAGTGGCAGGGTTATATCGGAATTCTTGTGTAAAGCAGACCTTGATAATGGCAGGGTTATATTGGAATTCTTGTATAATGCAGACAAATCACTGCTTCTGCAAATTTAATAGAGTCATTGACCTTTTTGTCTCACATCTAAAAGCAGTGAGTGACAGAATCTTGTAAACAGATCTTGTCTCTGAGCTTTTTATTGCTAAGAAACTGACTTCATATTATAATTGACATCTGAAGATGTGTATACATTAGAGTTTTCATGCAAGTTTTATCTGAAATTTTGCCCATTTTGAATCAAAGCTGGATGTAATGTTTTACAGAATCTTTTGAACATAAGTAGTCTCCAATGTTTGAATGGATTGCCATGAAACTTAGGAAGTGTTATGGTCATAACCTGATAATGTACATTTGGACTAGGAGCCAGATGTAGTGTGTGACAGAATCAGGTAGTCTCAGTTTTCAATGTGTTGTCATTAAACATTTTTGTACATGTTGTGGTCATTGCTAAAGATATGCATATGGACTAATTACTGTCCTCCCACCAGACTTGTTAGAATTATTGCCTCATTTGTCTTGCTGCTTAATACATTTTATGAGAAAATAGTGCGAATGCAGTTTGTCCTTCAGTTTATGAAGTGAAGTTCAGCTTGTATTATGGTCATCAAATGAAGATGCTCATAATCAAGAAACAAATGTGCCACTGCAGTTTTTGTTACAGCTCTTTTTGACTTGGAACTAGATGTAGTGTATGACAGAATACTGTGAACTCAGCTAGTCTCACAGTTTTCAATGGATCACCATAAAACTCTATACATGTTATAGTCATCATCTGAAGCACATACTTACAAAGTACTGTGCTCTCACAATTGTGGTTGGAGTTAGCCCCACAGCTGGATGCAGTGCATGACAATACTTTGTAACCACAACTTGGCTTGTAGTTTCTCGTGGATCAATCATTATCTTAAGATATACATACATGTTTTTTGACAAATCTAAGTGGTCCTGGAATTTTTAAGAGTTATTGCCCTTTTTGACAGCTATATGTAGTATGGCAATATTATGAATGCAACTAATCTTGCAGTTTTTAGCGGGTTGCTGTGACACTTAATGGATGTTGTGGTAATCATCAAAAGATATGCATGTTAACCAGTCAATGTATGTACACTATTTTTGAAAGAGTTGTGCATTTTCTTTTCGCTGGACCCATCTCCATCTGTGGTTGCATAGTCCTTATTTCTTTATGTTTAACATGATTTCTAGTTGTCTCATTGGTTGTATAGTCCTTTTTTGTTTATGTTTCATATGACCAATGGGATTCTTAGTACATATGACCAAAGGAATTCTTAGTACATATGACTAATGGGATTCTTAGTACATATGACAAAAGGAATTCTTAGTACATATGACAAAAGGAATTCTTAGTACATATGACAAAAGGAATTTTAATGTGGGAAAAAGTAAAGTCTATAGCAGTACCAATATTAGGTTTCTAACTAGTAATATGTTGGGTATGTGAATATGGGAATTTCAGAGACAGATGTGAGTGAAGCAATGATAAATCTGGGTAAGTAGGTCGTCATCATGGAAACTAATGTAAGCTGGGTGTGAAAACACATCAATAGCAAGTAAATTGTTTTGTAATATGACTTAGTGTTTTAATAGTCTGGGGTAGCTGACTTTTTAGCTCAGCTGGAACTGAGAAAAAAATACACAAAAAAAAACATGTCAGGGGTGGGGGGAGAGAGATTTCATCACCATACCAGCCTTCTCTGGGGACCAGGACAGTGCAAAAGTGTGGCATTCAAAATTTGAAAAGTTTTGCAAAATCAAACAACTAAAAGAGGAAGAAAAAGCACCACACCAGGCATTAAGTTAATCTGGGGAAGCTAAAATCTGGTTTTATTCACTACCAGAAGATGTACAGGCTGATTTTACAGCACTGTCACAAAAGTTTAAAGAAAGGTTCTTCCCATCAAAGGTCTCACAGTACAGCAGAGTGAGAGGTCCTTAATCTGATGTACAAGGAAGTGACTTTCTGCTCTGTGATCTTGAGAAAGTAAAATCAAAGGGGATGGACCTGTGGAAATCGACTTCAGAAATCCTTGACATAGCCATAAATTGACTGGATCCAAGTGTTCGCTCATTCATCTTGGCAAAGGAGACAAAAGCACTGGAGCATATAGCAAAGTATGGCAGCATGGCTCATTTGGTGGAGGCAGCGAATTCCCAAAAACTGGAAGGAGAGATTTTGAACTTGAGAGCTGAAATTCAACAACTAAAGCTTAAAAATAACTCTCTCAACACCCTGCAGAGGAAAAGAAGCAGCAAAAAAGGCTGAAACCACTAGGGATTCGAGGGAAACAACACGCCCATGTTACCAATGTGGCGAGTACTGCCATAATGCATCTGATTGTAGATTTCTAAATGCATGATGCTTTAAATGGAACAAATTAGGGCACATCAAGGCTGCATGTCTGTTTGCACCATGCACACCACCAAAAGTAAAGTCAAGATAGGGATATGTGCCTATCCCAGGGTATCGTACCCAAATCCCCAGGGATACAAACTTAAACTTTTCTAAGGATGGGGAAAATGTAAGGCAGGAAGGTAAAGGAAATACTGTATGTATTAGTAACTTAGAAGCATAATAAGTGTTATAAAAAGTACAGGCTTTAATAGATATGTGTAGTACTAAAGGACATGTGCTACTGGTAGGTCACTCAGAGTTGATATAAAAATTTTAAGTATTTGTAAATCTCAGTTACTCAGTCATATTAGGCATAGATTTCTTAAAAACAAAAAAAGCAAAGACAGATTATACAAATAACTGCATAGAGATACAGGGTGGTATGCATGAGGTAGCCATACCACAGTTAGTGGAGGAAATTGTCCACTGAGGTTGTACTTAGTGAACTCTCTGACAAAATGAATACTGGAGAACAGTTTTTCTCCACAGTAATGTATTAATAGAATCCTAGCAGTGTTATCAGGGGTTTAAATCAGCTCTCTGTTGCTATAAATAACAACTTGACAAATGGCAGGCTCCAAGCATCAGTCATCAGTAAGTGTCTGTTCAGGTCACTGACCTGAAATAAATCAGCACAGCTATGAACCAAGGATTTAATCTATCCAACTCTAACCAAACTGAGGGTATCATAATGAAAATTACATATGTTTTTGTGTAGAATAGAGAAGTTTGTGCCCAAGACTCTAATTAAAGAGTTTCATATACATAAAACTCTCAAGGGAAAAAGAAAACGCAATGGCAAACCACATAATTAGTAAAATAATGAAATACCACCTAGTTACATGTATGGGGGGAGAAAACAACAAAATAAAGCAAAAATTAATAAAAAGGGAATCACACTATGTCTATTTGGCTTTCTGAGTCTTTATTCTTATTTTGGTGAGGCCAGCTGAATGAAGCCAAGAGCCAATTCTTGTCAAAATTGTTAAAATTGGGGCCAGTTCATTGGGACATTTGTTTTTAAGTTTCTTTAATTACAAGACTGGTTTAGGTTTGTAATGTTTGGTTTTCACTCTTATAGAATAATTGACAGTTATGCCTTTGAACATGCAGTGTTTGGCACTAGTTGAATTAGCAGAATTTGAAATAGTTTCTGACCCAGGTTAGAAGGAAAAGGGTGAAGCAGTATTTTAAAACTACAGAAAAGGAAGTAAGTACTAGAAAAAATGTGTCTATACATTCTGGGAAAGGGTGTTCATATTCGCCAAGTTCATGGTAGGATGGAGTAGATTTTTATACAGTGATAATCTGAGAATTCAGATGTGTAATATAAATAGATGTGTGGTTTATGAGTGAAGATGTGACACATGAAGCATTCATGTGACCAGATGAGACAAAATTGTTTATAAGGGTCCTTGTTACTTCTAATTGTAATGATTTTAGAAATATTCATGACCATATTGTCTCTGTCATGTAGGGTCTACCTTGCTTACTTTTTAGTGCACACAGGAATCTACAGTCATGCATGTGTAAAAGGGTGGTACTCAACTAAACAGTGAAGAAAGAAAAAAATGGACGCTTTTTAAACACAATTAACATGATGTTTTTGCTGTATTGATGTATTATTTGTCCTGTCCACCTCAGTCTTGTCATTATTTTCATGTTGTTTGGAAACTGAGATTATATTTTGTTGCACAAATGGAAGTTGTATAAGGAATTAGCAAAATGTTGTAGTGTTAACTAGTTACTCCAGGATGCATGTTTATTATATGCTCATTTTTTTCCCCGTTAACTTTACATTGTCAGAATTGTTCAGCATTCCCTGATACTGAACGCGCACGACAATACACATATAGCATTCACGTGCATAAAGGAACTACTTTCTATTGTAAACAAACAATGACGCAGACGCCTGCACTTTTGATTTGTACACAACTCATGTACACTCACGTAAGAGGTTCTTTACTCTGTGGTTGTTTAAATTTGTTTCTGAATGAACTAAAACATTTTCATGGACTGCAAAAAAACTTTTGGCACATTCAGCATTGATACAATGTTACGGATTTAGGCTAGCTACATTATATAAAAGACGGAAGATAAGGTCCTTACAAGTAACATACAAGTGACAAGGCATATACTGTCTTCTTTAGCTGGTGATAAGAATGGCAAAATAAAATATACTTACAGTTTTACATCCTGAATTTCCTCAAAATGTATTTTCTTAATTCTGCAAACCCGAATTACATGAGCCATGTCATCGGTTTTCAATCTGGATTACGCATTTAGAAATTGTGCTGTAATTTCGATGATAAGTGCAATTGCATCCTCCTTACTGCACTCAAAATGAAATAAGCATTAAATTCCATAGCGTCTTTTTGATAATTGCAATTGAAAGACTTCATATTTTTCCCACATTATGATTTCAAACATTCAATGACAGAAACAGAAACACATTTGCAGACATAAACACGCTTCTCCCGCACCACTTCAATCCAATGTATTTCATGTATAATTTGCACAAATGAATCCAGTCCAAAATCACAAACTTTCATCGAATTGAAACAAAATACCAAAATATATTCATTCCAGATCAAATGGAACAGTTGTTGCAATGCGCATTCATTCACAATATGACTGCAAATTTTAATTTTAACTAGACACGCCATTTTCTTTCGAAAGTTATGTTGAGCGCGCAACTAAGTTCAAATTTATCTGGGCGGAGTTATGTGTGCATTAATAATGATGTATTGTGTAATGACAAATCTGCGCTTGTGTGTTTAGTTTGGAATATGGCATTCATTCATTTACGTTGTTTCTTGAAGTGTATTTTGTTTATATAATTAAACCTTAGGTAGAATAAAAAAATGAGCATATAATAAAAAGGTTACTGCATTTGTATGGGAAAATATGAACTCATTTTGTCAGAAGGATATACTGCACTCACAAGTTCGTGCAGTATTCCATCCCAAAACTCGTTCATATTTTCCCATACAAATGCAGTAACCTATAAATATAGTACTTCCAAGGAAGAAGGATTATATTTTGGTTAGAAAAAAATTGATCTTACATTTTAGAATCTTTGATACATATATTAATACTATAGGATATATGTCTGTACTGTAGCTTGATTAATAACAATTTCATGGAACAAAATCAAAATGGAAGTGGGGCACAAATGACCAATGGGATTCTTAGTACATATGATAAAAGGGAATTTTAGTGTGGGAAAAAGTAAAATATATAGCAGTACCAATATCATGTTTCTAACTAGTAATATGTTGGGTGTGTGAATATGGGAATTTCAGAGACAGATTGGGTAACTAGGTCAGCATCATGGAAACTAATGTAAGTTGGGTGTGAAAACACATCAATAGCAAGCAAGTTTTTGGGTTTCTGGAAGGCTTTGAAAAATCTGGGTAAACAGGTTTGCCTCATGACATATCTGGATAACTGGGCCATATTCCTGCTGTTTCAGCACCATTTAGTTATGGTATGATCTGGGGGAAGGGAGCTGTCATGCATCTAGTAATGGTTAGCCAATCATATTCTGAATGTGGGGAAAGGGTGTGGGATTACAATATGTCTATATAGATAGATACATGATATAGTATGGGGTAGAAAGCAGAAGGCAGAAGGATACAAAGTAGAAAGAAAAGCAGAAAGAGAGCAGAGAAAGATAAAAGGACAGTAGAGTTAAGATGTAGTTGGAAGAGATAAGAGAAAGAAAACCTAATAGACATAATGGAGTGATAGATAGATGTTCTGAGTGGAAAAATATAGTGAGAAACAATGTAGATAAACATTAGTGTAGAATTTGGAGAGATGGACAGAACTAGTGTGTATTTTGGATATAAACAGTAGATTACAATATGATTTAGTGTTTTAATTAGTGTACCCCTGGTCCCCGCCTCACCCCGAAGTTAACAGAAAGACCCAACAGACAGACTGACCACACATAATGGGTCAGATTAACATGAAATTTCTAGTTGACTCATTGGTTGTTTAGTCCTTATTTATGTATGACATGAAATTTCTAGTTGTCTCATTGGTTGTTTAGTCCTTATTTATGTATAACATGAAATTTCCAGGTGTTTCAGTGGTTGTCCTTATTTGTTTATGTTTAACATGACATTTCTAGTTATCTCAGTGGTTGTTTAGTCCTTATTTATGTTTAACATTAAATTTCTAGTTGTCTCAATGACTTTATAGTCCTTATTTGTTTATGTTTAACATGAAATCTCTAGTTGTCTCATTGGTTGTTTAATCCTTATTTATGTATGACATGAAAGTTCTAGTTGTCTTAACGGCTGTATAGTCGTTATTTGTTTATGTATAACATGAAATTTCTAGGTGTTTCAGTGGTTGTCCTTATTTGTTTATGTTTAACATGAAATTTTTAGTTATCTCAGTGGTTGCATAGTCCTTATTTGTTTATGCTTAACATGAAATGTCTAGTTGTCTCAGTAGTTGCATAGTCCTTATTTGTTTATGTTTAATGTGAAAGTTCTAGTTGTCTCAGCCATTGTTTAGTCCTTATTTGTTTATGCATAACATGAAATGTCTAGTTGTCTCAATGGCTGTATAGTCCTTATTTGTTTATGCATAACATGAAATTTCTAGTTGTTTAAATGGTTGTAAAGTTCTTATTTGTTTATGTTTAACATTACATTTTTAGTTGTCTCAGTGGTTTTATAGTCCTTATTTGTTTATGTATAATATGAAATTTCTAGTTGTTTCAGTGGTTGCATAGTCCTTATTTGTTTATGCTTAACATGAAATTTCTAGTTGTTTCAGTGGTTGCATAGTCCTTATTTGTTTATGCTTAACATGAATTTCTTGTTGTTTCAGTGGTTGCTTAGTCCTTATTTGTTTATGTTTAACATGAAATTTCTAGTTGTCTCAACAATTGTTTAGTCTTTATTTGTTTATGTATAACATTAAATTTCTAGTTGTCTCAATGGCTTTATAGTCCTTTTTTGTTTATGCTTAACATGAAATTTCTAGTTTTCTCAGATGTTGTTTAGTCCTTATTTGTTTATGTTTAACATTAAATTTCTAGTTGTCTCAATGGCTTTATAGTCATTATTTGTTTAAGTTTAACATTAAATTTCTAGTTGTCTCAGCTGTTGTTTAGTCCTTATTTGTTTATGCATGACATGAAATTTCTAGTTGTCTCAGCTGTTTAGTACTTATTTATGTATAATATAAAATTCCTAGTTGTTTCAATGGTTGTAGTCATTATTTGTTTATGTGTAAATTAAATTTCTAGTTGTCTCAGTGGTTGTTTAGTCCTTATTTGTTTATGTTTAACATGAAATTTCTAGTTATCTCAATGGCTATATAGTCCTTATTTGTTTATGCATAACATGAAATTTCTAGTTGTTTAAATGGTTCTATAGTCCTTATTTGTTTATGTATATGGTAACATTAAATTTCTAGTTGTCTCAATGGCTATATAGTCCTTATTTGTTTATGCAAAACATGAAATTTATAGTTGTCTCAGCTGTTGTTTAGTCCTTATTTGTTTACGAATAACATGAAATTTCTAGTTGTCTCAATGGCTTTATAGTCCTTAATTGTTTATGTATAACATGAAATTTCTAGTTGTCTCAGCTGTTGTTTAGCCCTTATTTGTTTACGAATAACATGAAATTTCTAGTTGTCTCAATGGCTTTATAGTCCTTAATTGTTTATGTATAACATGAAATTTCTAGTTGTCTCAGCTGTTGTTTAGTCCTTATTTGTTTATGTATAACATAAAATTTATAATTGTCTCAGTGGTTGTCCTTATTTGTTTATGTTTAACATGAAATTTCTAGTTGTCTTAGATGTTTAGTCCATAATTGTTTATGTATAACATGAATTTTTTAGTCATCTCAGATGTTGTTTAGTCCTTATTTGTGTATGTATAACATGAAATTTATAGTTGTCTCAGTGGTTGTCCTTATTTGTTTGTTTAACATGAAATTTCTAGTTGTCTCAGATGTTTAGTCCTTAATTGTTTATGTATAACATGAAATTTCTAGTCATCTCATTGGTTCTCCTTATTTGTTTATGCTTAACATGAAATGTCTAGTTGTTTCAGTGGTTGTCCTTATTTGTTTATGTTTAACATGAAATTTCTAGTTGTTTCAGTGGTTGTCCTTATTTGTTTATGTTTAACATGAAATTTCTAGTTGTTTCAGTAGTTGTCCTTATTTGTTTATGTATAACATAAAATTTATAATTGTCTCAGTGGTTGTCCTTATTTGTTTATGTTTAACATGAAATTTCTAGTCATCTCAGTGGTTGTCCTTATTTGTTTATGTATAACATGAAATTTCTAGTCATCTCAGTGGTTGTCCTTATTTATGTATAGCATGAAATTTCTAGTTGTCTCAGTGGTTGTCCTTATTTGTTTATGTATAACATGAAATTTCTAGTCATCTCAGTGGTTGTCCTTATTTGTTTATGTATAACATGAAATTTCTAGTCATCTCAGTGGTTGTCCTTATTTATGTATAACATGAAATTTCTAGTCATCTCAGTGGTTGTCCTTATTTATGTATAGCATGAAATTTCTAGTTGTCTCAGTGGTGGTCCTTATTTGTTTATGTATAACATGAAATTTCTAGTCATCTCAGTGGTTGTCCTTATTTGTTTATGTATAACATGAAATTTCTAGTTGTCTCAGATGTTTAGTCCTTAATTGTTTATGTATAACATAAAATTTCTAGTCATCTCAGTGGTTGTCCTTATTTGTTTATGTATAACATGAAATTTCTAGTCATCTCAGTGGTTGTCCTTATTTATGTATAGCATGAAATTTCTAGTTGTCTCAGTAGTTGTCCTTATTTGTTTATGTATAACATAAAATTTATAATTGTCTCAGTGGTTGTCCTTATTTGTTTATGTATAACATGAAATTTCTAGTCATCTCAGTGGTTGTCCTTATTTATGTATAGCATGAAATTTCTAGTTGTCTCAGTGGTGGTCCTTATTTGTTTATGTATAACATGAAATTTCTAGTCATCTCAGTGGTTGTCCTTATTTGTTTATGTATAACATGAAATTTCTAGTTGTCTCAGATGTTTAGTCCTTAATTGTTTATGTATAACATGAAATTTCTAGTCATCTCATTGGTTCTCCTTATTTGTTTATGTATAACATGAAATTTCTAGTCATCTCAGTGGTTGTCCTTATTTGTTTATGTATAACATGAAATTTCTAGTCATCTCAGTGGTTGTCCTTATTTATGTATAGCATGAAATTTCTAGTTGTCTCAGTAGTTGTCCTTATTTGTTTATGTATAACATAAAATTTATAATTGTCTCAGTGGTTGTCCTTATTTGTTTATGTATAACATGAAATTTCTAGTCATCTCAGTGGTTGTCCTTATTTGTTTATGTATAACATGAAATTTCTAGTTGTCTCAGATGTTTAGTCCTTAATTGTTTATGTATAACATGAAATTTCTAGTCATCTCATTGGTTGTCCTTATTTGTTTATGTATAACATGAAATTTCTAGTCATCTCAGTGGTTGTCCTTATTTGTTTATGTATAACATGAAATTTCTAGTCATCTCAGTGGTTGTCCTTATTTATGTTTAACATGAAATTTCTAGTCATCTCATTGGTTGTCCTTATTTGTTTATGTATAACATGAAATTTCTAGTTGTCTCAGATGTTTAGTCCTTAATTGTTTATGTATAACATGAAATTTCTAGTCATCTCAGTGGTTGTCCTTATTTGTTTATGTATAACATGAAATTTCTAGTTATCTCAGTGGTTGTCCTTATTTATGTTTAACATGAAATTTATAGTTGTCTCAGTGGTTGTCCTTATTTGTTTATGTTTAACATGAAATTTCTAGTTGTCTCAGGTGTTGTTTAGTCATTAATTGTTTATGTGTAACATGAACCATACCATGAATAGCATAATGCAGCAGCATATCTAAGTGTATGCTGTTCATTTTACACCCTGTTCTGGTCCCTCATTATAACGTTGTTCAGGGAAATTATTAAAGCATACCATGATATAGGAAAGGCCACCTTATACTGGAACACAATACACATTACATTGATCCATCACTACAACACTGTTCAGGTGAGCCACAGAATTGTACTGTGATGTCTCTTTATATTGGGGTACAATATATATAGTACATTAAACCCTTACTATAGCATAAGGGGAGTTATTGATCTGTACTGTGATACAGGTAATGTCACCTTATACTTGGGTACATTATACATAGCACATTGTTCCATCACTATCACACTGTTCAGGGGAACCATAAAAGTGTACTATGAAGTGGATAATGTCACCTTATTATAGTGCTGTACAGTTTCATATTTTACTTATGGTTAGATTTTTAAAGAAAAAGAATTTCCCAGATTTTTTTCACTGGTTGTACTGGCTATTTAGAAAAGACCTTGCATATCTTAGGTATTGTTCAAAGAAATTTTAATTCTACTTTGGTGTATGACTGATGGGTGTAATTTTAGGGTATACATTATACAACTCTGACTTTCATTAGATGTGCACTTATTAAAAAGACTGCTATCTCCAGAGGTAAATAAAGGTAAATTGTAAAGAAAAAAGATTGAGCTGAAAACTTTTTACTTTTTAGATATTTTGTAATTCATTCATTGCACTTTTAGAAGCTGGAACTGCCAACTCTGACAAAGTTAAAATTTAATGTACTTTGGACTAATTCATACTGATGTTTTTAGCACATGGGAGCAGACATTTTGATTAGCTGTGTGCTTAGATCTTGTACAGTTTACCTAAGTACAATATGTGAAGACGATTCAGCCACATTAGTAGGATAGAGGTATAGTAACATTCTCTCCATCTTACATGTTGAAAATACAAACAACTTCACCTTACACCAGTCACTCACAGAAGAGTGTAATATCTATAGAGCAACCCCTATACTGGGATACATTATACATTGGTCTCTAACTAAAACACCGTTCAGAGGAGCCATTGAACTGTACTGTGATATAGGCAAGGTCACCTTATACTGGGGTACATCAAACATAGTACATTGGTCCCTCACTGTAACACTGTTCAGAGGAGTCAAAAAAGTGTACTGTGATGTAGATGAGGTCACCTTATATAGGGGTACATTTGTCCATCACTGTAACACTGCTATGGGAGCTGTAGAACTGTACTGTGACGTAGATGAGGTCACCTTTATCTAGGGTATATTATGCATAGTTCACTGGTCCTGCACTGTAATAATTTTCATGGAAGCCATAAAAGTATAATGTGATGTAGATGAGGTCACCTTGTACAAGGGTACATTATACATAGTTCACTAGTCCCTCACTATAACACTTTACAGGGGAGCAATACAAGTATACTGTGATATAGTTGAGGTCACTGTATACTGCGGTACATTATATGGTAAAATATAATTCTTCCAGTATATTGGATATTGAGGTATCAATCACCATACTTGTGCAAGGGACTTTCAGTGAGGATTCTGGGGAGTTTCAGTATGACAGCAGATCTGGACTGAAGCTTTTTGCGGGTGGATGTATTTTAGACACAAGCAGGTATCATAAAGTCCCATCTTATTTACAGACCATTCCGAATGAGATGCCTGGTATGACTGCTGTTCCATATGGGGCAGAGGAAAAAAATAGATTTGCCAATGTCATTCCACGTAAGTATTATTGCAAATAACATTTATTTAATAACTTCTTGAGTAAGATATCCAATAGATCAGGGATCTCAAACTCAAATCACCATAAGGGCTGCATGAGGACTAACATTGGCCTGAGGGCTACATCACTGAAGCCTTTTCATACAGTGAAAGGAGCTCATATAAAAGGCAGCCAACTGAATTGTTGGAAACAAGAAGTAAACAATGTAATAATCAACATTTTATCAAAACTAGCTGGCTGTGAAGAAAAATTTGTATTATTATTCATTTTATAAATTCTGAGTGTCATTGCAGGCCATAGGAAATAACTCAACAGGCCACACGTGGCCCGCAAGCTATGTGTTTGAGACCGCTGCACTAGATGTATGTCAAAAAATGCAAGATACATGTCTGATTGCTTGAGTGAAGATAGCTACACATGGCATTCTAATCAAATCAAAGAGTTTCTCTTGACAATAAATAAATGCAAATCTGAATCACTATGTGAACATTTTGTGAAAATTAAATGTGAAATGATGATGTTATAACTACAGAGGTTATTTAAAGTTGTATATGATATACAGCAACAATCATCTGTGTTTTGGGTCCTTTATCATTTGCAATCTCCCAGCATAGCTGTAATTACATTATTATTAAATTTGTCCATGATGTGACCTTGTTTTTGGAGTTAGGAATCATTATGGTAATTATAATACACACTGTGTGGGCGGTGGGTGGGAGATTTACACTGATCATGAAATGTGCCTATTTCTCTGGCAGATCTGATGTTTTCACTGGTACATAATATCTGCCGCCCGACATTATAAACAGAGTCCTCATGGATCATTGTATCAGATTGTCTTTGATTTGTTTGTCCATTATACTGCCCAAATAAACACCTTAATGAAGTAAAATTAAAAGGTCACCAGGTCAAGGTTACATCGTGTTTCCATGTCCGATAATCACTTTAGATGTTGTACACTAAAGTTAATTCAAATGTTACTAGGTTTTATACTAGGTTTCATTGTTAGACAATCAATATAGGTGTTACCAACTAAGCTTGTTTAAATAATAACCACAAAGCACAGACAAGGGAGGTCTAAAAGTTTAGGAAAAATGCTATAATTTAATGATTGCCAAAAGTGTGTCCTGTAGACACTACATTAGTCCCTCACCCTCCTGGTTTGTGTCACAGGGCATCAGGACATCATAACATGAAACCAGAAGTTGAAAAAAGATAAAACAATAACTTTTATTATAAAAATCAAAGAATGCTGTTGCTAACCATGAATTGGCCAATAATCTGTAATAAAGATGACTTAAACATTCCTATTCAAGTCAACAAAGTGCAATAATAATAATAATAATAATAATAATAATAATAATAATATAAATAATAATAATAATAATAATAATAATAATAATAATCATAAATACTTAATTTTATGAGCATAACTCAGAATAAATGTACTTTTCTCCCCTGAGGCCTGAGGATGAACAAACTGTTGTAAATACAAGAGAAAAAAATAATTACTAATAAAATAGAAGCTTTTGTTTCTTCAACATACATTTCTGATTTATATAACTTCAAACGAATTGGGTTGGTCCATGGGCTCTCCCACAGGAATACAGGAATGTTTAACAGAAAACACCACAAAAATCACTCCTAGCTATTGTCAGTCATTTGTGGAATGCTGGTTGTTTATCTCTGACTGCCTTTATCTTTTAACTGACTCCATAATAATTAGCCATATAAACTAGACATTGAGGATTGCTTTCCATGAGTAAAACTGAAGGAATGTAAATCACCCTTCTGTAAATAATAAAGCTACAGGTTTTAAAAGGCATATATTGTAGTGTCAAAGAAACATCTCTCTCTCTCTCTCTCTTTCTCCATTAGATGACTGGAAATTGTTTTTGTAACAAATAATAAAAATACATTTAGGGTGTGGGGAGTAAAACATATCACTATATATATACTTAGAGTTAAAGACATAATGCTAATTTTGAAAGTCATAGAACACAGTAACTCAAAATGATCAACCTGCTGAAGTTTTTACAAAAATTGATATTATACAATCTGCTAACATTTAAAATGGCTACAAATTTATGGTTTCTTTTTAATCTGAATTGCCTCATTTTCCAGCTTTGTATTTTACCAAATGCAAAAATGTAACAGAATTGAAAAAATTTTCATTAATGATAAAATCTTGATCAATTTTCAGATCCTCATACTCGAGTTCGACTAAAGAAGAATCCAGACGATGATGTATCTGACTATATCAATGCCAACTATGTTACTGTAAGTATGGCTACAACATGGCACAGCTGTCTTTCTGAAAATTAACATAAATTTGATTAATTTACATTGATTGCAAATCATGTTGAGCATTTTGCATCAGCAACAGTACATTTGCTGCCTGGATAGTGCAGCTGTAAACCTCTTGATGGTACAGTTGGGGTCTGGATAGTACAGCTATAAACCTCTTGATGGTACAGTTGGGGTCTGGATAATAAAGCTGTAAACCTCTTGATGGTACAGTTGCAGTCTGGATAGTACAACTGTAAACCTCTTGATGGTACAGTTGCGGTCTGGATAGAGCAGTTATAAACCTTTACCTTTTGACTGTACAAGTTGTGGTGTGGATAGAGCAGTTATAAACCTTTACCTTTTGACTGTACAGTTGTGGTCTGGATAGAACAGTTATAAACCTTGACCTTTTGACTGTACAGTTGGGGTCTGGATAGTGCAGCTTTAAACCTCTTGCTTAATTCACTCTTAATTATGCAGCCCAAGATTTTTTCTTGAAGCTAGCATAGGCAAAGTTTTTGTTACCCCCTATCCATGACTAGCAATTTCATACTAGTCTATTTAACATACATGGAAAGCAATGTTGGAATCACTTCTTTCAATCTCTCCTTATCACTATGATTAACATTATTTTGTATTTGAAGAGAAAAATTTGATTTGTCAACAGAGAGAAAATGAAAAGAAAGGAACATTTATAATTACCTCATTCAATCATACAGGAAGGGGCAGTGTGATGGAGACCATTATATCTCTATCTCTTTTTGTTAAAGGGTTACAAAGATGACCATTCTGCATACATCGCCACTCAAGCCCCTATGGTGAACACTGTTGAGGACTTCTGGAAAATGGTTTGGGAACAGCAGTCAAGGGCCATTCTTATGTTAACACCAATGAATGTCATTGGACAGGTAAGATGCACGAAGGGGTTTTCACATCTAGGATCTTTTACAGCATATATTTTTCTATCATCATCATTTTAATTTTTTCAAGAATTACTTTCCTTTAACAGCCATGATAAAATGTATTATTTGAAAATATATGGTAATTCAAAATGTTTAATTTGTTTATGTTGTCTGTTCTTAAGTAATGATGATAATAACATAGTGAAGCCTCATAATACAGAAGCCTAGAGAAAACCAATTTTTTTTTGCTACTGGTCTTGATTTCTTCCTATTGTTATTTCAGTGTAACATAATGTATCAGTTTTTGCCGTAGTGGGGTATGAGTTTACTGAATCAAATTATTTTGGAATAAGGAAAGAACATTTTCAGGACCAGTTTTGTTGGATTTCAGAAAATTCAGGTTTCAGTCTCCAGAGGTTTCACTTATTGTTATTATTATTATTATTGATATTATTATTATTATTATTATTATTACAGAATGTACTATATTTACTTTGATTAGTTAAACCTGTTAGGAAAAATTATATATATATATATATATATATATATATATATATATATATATATATATATATATATATATATATATAAAGTCAAGCCCAACTGCAAAGAACATAGATTCTAATCTGGCATCATGTAATGAGCCAGCTGATCAGGGTTTATGTTGTTTGTTCTACTGATTACTCTGAGTCTATGCAGTTTGCATTTGCATTTGCACCTGACATATAAGTGAGTACATATTGTATATTTAGCCAAACATGCCATAACAATGACTGTCACCTTTATATGGCAGTCTCGGAGACCCGTGTGGTCTAAAGTGCTCACCATTATCGATCACTGCCATATCACCTCTGTCTGTGTGAGTTTGAGTCTCAGGCTTGGCCAACATGGTAATGTGAGAAAGCTTGCCAGTAGCTTCTTGTGGGTCGGTGGTTCTTTAGGTTTTTTTTCCTGGTTCTGCCTCAATCATTTATACTGGCTGCCATGTACAGCCAGCCTATCTTGTGCTGAAAAATGGCATTAAACAACATGGCTGCCTCCTGTCTCAACAGTCATTCCTATTTTCCCATTACATTTTGTCAGTGTAACTTTAAATTGGTGAATCTTTCCTTTGATTCACCATAATCCTGTTAGTCTGTCAGTGTAACTTCAAATCCGGTAATATTTCCATTACACTGATGTGGTTTTTTGTTATTAAGAATTGAATAAATGCACTCTGTCACTTATAAATTCCCTGTTGAGGTAAATAATCATTCTTACAGTCCCCCACCCCTTTGTTAGGGTGGACAGGGAGTGGATGTGCTGATTACCATATGCTAAATGTATTCATCCAAAAAGATTAATAGAGGACTAATTTTACCCAGATTTACCTAACTTTATCATAGTGTGTGTGTGCATGTGCATGCACGTGTGTATGATTTGGATTTTTAATGTAGCTTTCACAATTTTCCAGTCATATTGCTCCGATGTCTACAGAATGTCAGTTTATAATGATGTCTAGCACCGGGGATTCATGCCAGACATGCATCATCAAGTTCCACCCAGTCACATTATCCTGACACCAGGCTGACCAGTCCTAACACTTACCTCCTAATGCTGAGTACCAAGCGAGGCAGCTGTTAGTACCATTTTTACAAGTCTTTGGTATGACTTGGCCGGAGTTGGAACCCACGCCCTCCCATATCCGAGGCAGATGCTCTTACCACTTAGGCCACTGGAGCAATACTTTATCGTATTGACCAATTCCACAGTTAAACAATTTCTATTAGTTTTGACTGCATGATTTAGATAGTAGAACTCTCTTCCTATATGTTGTTTATAATGCCAAATATAAAATTCAGCTTTGAAACATGGCTCATTTCTGTTTGATAAGTATATTGCAATTATTATAAGCAAAGAAACAACAACAGTGTGGTAAAGTCAGCATAAATCCATATGGTGAAAACACACTGTAGTCAGAGAGAAACTGATTGGCAGCCGTAATTAACATATCAGATCTTCAATAAATATCCATGCATGTTTGAAATAAAAATGTTAACAGGCATTTAATCATTAGGGCCTCGAGTGGCCGAGTGGTCTAAAGCGCTCATTGTTAGGGATCATTGACATCTCACCTCTGTCTGTGTGGGGTCGAGTATTGAGTTCGGCCAATGTGGGTATGCGAGAAAGCTTGCCGGTAGCTTCTCATGGGTCAGTGGTTCTTTCCAGGGTTTTCCTGGGTTCTTCCTCCACCATTTATACTGGCTGCCATGTACAGCCTATCTTGTGCTGAGAAATGGCATTAAACCCTACAACAAGAACAAGAACTTATTTAATCCAAGAAAAGATAATTGATGAACATTCCAGTCACAATTTCATTTCAGACATTTTGTTGGTTCAAAATTTTCAAGGAATGCTATGCTAAATTCTGCATGAACACAAGACTGAGGAAGATAACTTGTGTGCATTGATAGCAAAAACATTAAAGGAACAGTTTTTCAACTTAGAAGGCATTTCAGGTATTTTAAAGAGGGGAACCTGTTAATCGCTGAGTTGATTTTATTTGTACATGTTTTTGGCCTAGGTCTGTTACTTCTGGGACAGCTGACTCCATGTGCAATATGCAAGCAGCTGAACTACTTACCTCCTTCCTTACCATATTATTATAAGCAAAAATGTTCTACATAAAAAGGAGAGAGAGAGGACAAGTTTGAAGTCAATGAATTATATTCTTTCCCACCAGATTATGAATGACAAGTTTATAGAGTGTATGGTTTTGAAAGGATAAAGGATTCTTGATAAAATGCTACAACTACTACTTATAATAATAAAAATGAATTGGCATTTTAGTTGCTACTATTGACATGTTTGACTTGTATATATCTTTCCAATTTATCTTGCAATTTCCCAAGATAAAATTTATTAAGCATAAAAAATGACAAATTTTGTGTATATATATTTTATTCACTCATACAAGATGTTAGCTCTGCTGGGTATAGACCAGATTAGTTTATGGGCTGGTCTGTCATCCTTTGCCCATCAATCTATTTACACAAGTTTTTCATTGCTACTCTTAAACTACTGTACTTGGAGGATTGGAGGACATGATACAGTACTTTATACACACACATTCATCTATCAGTTCTCATTAGTCCTAGATGAAAATGATGATGCTTGTACATCCAAAATGGCCAACATAGTGGCCATCTTGAAATCTTTTTATTGCTAGTTCTCCAGAATGGATGTCATGTCAACATGGATTTTTCACCAAAAGGTATCTTAAGATCTAGTTGGTTCTAAATGAAAATGGTTAATATCTGAGGTCCAATATGGCCACCATGACAGCCATCTTAAAAAATGTTTTTATTACTTCTTCTGAATGGATGGTCATATCAACATAGAGTTTTCACTGTTAGACTCATTATGATGTCTAGCTGGTCTTAAATGAAAATGGTGTCAATCTGAAGTCCAATATGGCCACCATGGCAGCCATTTTGAAATTTTTATTGCTACTTCTTCAGAATGGATGATCATATCAAGATGTAGTTTTCACTAAAAAGATTTCTTACGATGTTCATTTGGTCCTAGATGAAAGGTACTGATCTGGGGTCTATTATGGCCACCACAGTGGCCATGTTGAAAATCTTATCACAACTCCTCCTACTATTTGGATGGAAATATCAACATCAGGTTTTCACTAAAAGATTCTTATGATGTCTAGTTGGTCTGAAATTAAAATGGTACCGATCTGAAGTGCAATATGGTCACCATGGCAACAATTTCAAAAATCGTATTGTATCTCCTCCTGAACAAATATTTATATTGACATGGGATTTTCACCGAAAGACTTCTTATGATATCCAGCTGGCCTAAGTGAACATGGTGCCAATGTGACATCCAGTCTAGCCACCACACAGTGGCAATCTTAAAAACCTTGTTATTGCTACTCCTTCTGAATGGATGATCATATCAGCATGAGGTTTTCACTAAAAGAATATGTCTTCTTGGTCCTAAATGAAAATAGTTCCAATCTAATGTCCAGTATGGCTACCTCAGCAGCATCTAGATATTTTTTTTTAGTGCTAGCCCTCCTGAATTGAAAGTCATATTGACATGGGATTTTTACCAAAAGACTTCTTATGATATCTACTTAATCCTAAATGAACATGGAGCTGATCTGGGGTTTAATATGGCTGCCACAGTGGCCAGCTTGTAAATCTTGTTATCTCTACTTGTCGTTAATGAATGGTCATATCATCATGGGGTTTTCACAAAAAGACTTCTTTTAATGTTTTGTTCATCTTAATTAAAATGGTGCTGATCTGATGTTAAAGAGCAAGTCATTTTGTAACATGGTTTTCATCAGGAGAGTTCTTATGGTGTCTAATTGGTCCTAAACAAAAATTACCAACCCTTAATACATCCACTATGAAGGCCATCTGGAAAATATTGTTATTTCTACTCCAAAACAGATGGCTGTATTGATATGGGTTTTGACTGATATACTACTTGTGATATCTATTAAAATGGTGCCAGTCATACATGCAGTATGGCTGCAGTGATGGCTGTCATGAAAATCTTGTTGTCACTACTCCCCATGAATGTATGATCCTAATAACGACATGAGTTATGATCAAGAGACTTTAAATTATGTCTAATTTTTCTAGATGAAAATGATGCCAATCTGATGTCAAATATATCCACTACAGCAGCTAATTTGAAAATGTTTTTATCACTGAAAAATATCAGAGATAGCTTCAACACTCATCAGTTAAAAAGAAATGATCATATCTTGAATTCCTGGGAAAAAAAACTCACCCAGTCGAGCATGGGACTCTTCCTTTTCATGTGAAATTCAAAAATTTATTTTGCCTTAAAGCCTGTATGTAACACCTACTGGCCAGACAGTGAGGGGATGGATGCCCTGAGAAAGTATGGAGATTTTACCATAGCTCTGAGAAGAAAAGATGTCCAACAAGAATACACAGAGTTAGTGCTGGAAATGAAGGATTTAGAGGTAATTTGTTGAGGCTAATTTTGAAACGTTTTTGTCAATACTTATGAATGCGTCATTAAAAATAACTCTTTGAGGAACCACCCCAGCAACAGTTGACATTTCTGAAAAACAAGATATTCTGCTTTCAAAAAACATAACTATTTCTTTAGAACCTTACCTTTTTGTTTATGAAAAGCAAAAGTCATAATGATTGAGATAGGACTTTTAAGTGAACTGTGACACATGCAGTACTATAGTTAACTTAAAATGATTTACCTTTTAGATGTCAATGAGGGTTTTGGGTTTAAAGAACAGCAGCAAAGTAATTTTGTTCAGTACCGAACACAAAAATAGGTATTGGTAAACTTGTTAGAGATATTCTCTGCAAAAATTTGTGTTCTGTTTTATTCTTGTTTTTTTTTTGAAATTTCATTTAACCTTTCGCACCCTTAGGGACAGCACAAGATGATACATAGGTCATGTGCCTAGTCAGTATGCATGTCCAAAGTGATGGTCAGTTTGTGGTTTTTGATACAAATGAAGGTTTTAAAGTTTTTTCCATTAGTTTAGGATTTCCTTCTTACATTTCAAGATCCCTGTAAAAATCATCAGACTCAGATGAACACTGTTTCCTTTATTTTGCACAAAGTGTACAGCGATTCTTTCCTACTGCAAATGTTTGGTGCACTGTTTAGTGCTGCTATTACAAGAAACTACAACTGACCATGCAGGGTCACAGAGGATACACTGTAGGATACACTGCAATTATACACTGCAATCATTCTTGTAGGATATACTGCAATTATACCTAACGTTGAAATGGTTCCTGATACAGAGATTGTCCAGCAGGGCCAGTTTTGCCCTCTGCATTTCTACTATATCCAGTGTCAGTATGGTTTCTAATGCATGTTATTTGGGGCTGCCATTTAGATTAGCAGGGCCAGTTTTGCCCTCTGCATTTCAACTATATCCAGTGTCAGTACCGTTTCTGATGCATGTTATTTGGGATTGCCATTTAGATTAGCAGGGCCAGTTTTGCCCTCTGCATTTCAACTATATCCAGTGTCAGTACGGTTTCTGATGCATGTTATTTGGGGCTGCCATTTAGATTAGCAGGGCCAGTTTTGCCTCTTCATCTCAAGCAGTGTCACATGAGATGAACAAAGTGTTTCATTTCTTGTAGGAAACTCACTGCATCCATATCTAGCATCGGTATGGTTCATGACATTGAAGTTCAGCATGTGCAGCAGAGCAGTCATTTCAATTATCAGCACTAGTTTCATCCTCCTTGTTCTGAGCAAATTCATGAGTCATGTGACACAAACATGGTTGCTTGTGGACCAGATTAATAAACAGTGTGCTTCAAATGAATAGTTGTAACAGCAACAAGCTGATCTAAAAATAGCACAAGGCTCTGGCAATAAAGATTCACATTTTTTTCAAAATGTCAACCTCATTATGCCTGGTACTTTCTCTGCTTTCATATGTAATAATCTGACATCGTTGTATGTGAATGTATTCATATTTGAAAGGTATATGCATTGCCTATTTTGCACAACATATTCAATTAAAAAAAACAACATAAAATGAACATATACAATCAGCTATGCATGCTTTGAAATACTCTGGAGTTCTTTTTATGAGAATAATGGCAAAATGTGTGGGGACATTTGTTTAAAACCCGTGAATAAGGACTTTTATAAAGGCCACCCATGACAGCAAGAACTGTAAATCTTCCTGGCACATGGCTACATCCAAAATGTAAACAATGAAAACAGTATGACATAGTGAAGAACAGAAAATCGATCTATATTGTTTTGCAATTTAAAAACATGATCATAAATATTTATTGTGAACCAACTTTGTGCCAGTACCTTCTCTCCCCAATCACACATTTTAACAATTGCCTGTAATTCAAGAATTGTGCTGTGTTGCTCAAAATAATGGTCAGAATTCTTATTTATTTTTATTTTTAAAATGTGAACATTGACCAAAAATATCTTATAATAACTAAATTTTAAAATGACAGTTTACTAATTTGTTATTTCAGATCTGTGTATATATTTAGAAAAACACTAATGAATATGCACTACTGGTTTTAAGAGCAACATATAATTTCAAATTGTGTACGACTCCAAAATATGGTATTTCAAGCAAAAAATGTTGGCAGGGGTTTGCTTAAAAACCATAGAAAGGCTAGACAAAGTCGATTTATTTGTAAAGGTATTTGTTCACAAAACATTTCTCTATAATCATATGTAGGAAATATGCCAAAATCAGCATGAATATTATGAAATCAAGAATTTGCACACAAAAAAAGACCAAACACTAGTATTAAAAATGATGGACAGTGTAAGTGCTTGAATGCTTTCATAAAAGAATTTCATAACAATGATTTCTTAAATGAAAGATCAACCCAAATTTATGACAGTTACAGGAGATTCCCCCATCCCTCAATAATGACAATGACCCACTCTCTCGGGCAACACCAAGGATGAATTAGAAGACCTCTTTGTGGAACATTTCTGTACAAATGTACTTATCTTAGAGGGGAGGAGGGGCTAGGTATATGATACAGAATGTGTGAAACATATTAGCAGCGAAGGAATGACATCAGGTTCACTACAGATTCTTGTTTGATTTCAACACAAAACAAGAATATAGCCCATAATAATTTGTCATTTGTTAGGTGTCTACTGCAATTAAAAAGTTAAGTACTTGGTATTGTGAAAAAATGATAGACAAGACGAACATCATACAAATGGTCAATAATGATCATGTATAGATTATTGTGTTCTTCATTATTACAGAATAATCTCCTAAGAGAAATTCATCACTTCTGGTTCACTAATTGGCCCAGCAACAGTGAGCCTGATCCTCTATCCATGGTAAAGTTTGTGCTTGACACAAGGCCCCATTATGAGGACAGTGGGGCACCTGTCATTGTACATTGCAGGTATGTATGCCCTCTTTTTTGCTTTTATGGGGGGGGGATATGAGAAGTCAATATAATTTTTGTATGGATAGGTCTTAAAATAGGGAAATTCACGAATGTTCATAAATGAGCCCCAAGCATTGTTCAAGTCTGTTGTAATGGAAACAGTTGCCATATATGGTGCATTTTAATATGTCCATTTTGTTAAAATTTGCCTGACAAGACGGTAGATTTACAAGTTACATATACTGTCAAACTTACTGGTTTAAAGTCAGCAACACAGTTTAAATAGAGAAATTCACAATTATTCATAAATAAGCCCCATATATATATATGTATGTATGTATGTATGTATGTATGTATGTATATATATATATATATATATATATATATATATATATATATATATATATATATATATATATATATATATATATATATATATGTGCTTAAAAGTCAAGTAAGTCCAACCACATACAACATAGACCCTGATCTGCCATCACATAATGCTCCAGCAGATCAGGGTCGATGCTGTTTGCTCTACTGATTAGTCCTAACAAACTGCATAGACCCAGATCTGCTGGTATATCATGCACTGGTAGACCTGGGTCTATGCAGTTTGCAGTTGGATATGACTTGCAAGCAAGCATGTATTGTCATTTCTGCTTACAGTCCAGGTACAGGGAGAACAGGAACCTTCATAGCTGTTGACATAAGCATGAGGATGTTTGAAGACAAGCGTAAAGTGGACATACAGCAATGTGTGTGCAAAATGAGAAAAGAGAGGGCAGGGGTTGTTCAAACCAAAGAGCAGTATGCCCTTATATACAGGGTGAGTCGATCATCACTAATATCAGTAGCATCTCAAGGGTTTGAGCTGTGGTAGATCAGTTGGTGTAGTCTTAGCTTCATAATCCAAGGTCACGGGTTCAATACCCTACCAGGCCAGCCTGAGGCGGCTGCCTCATTGTGTCCATGGGAAAGTCACTTAGCTGCTATTTTCTCTACATGATAATGTGCTAAAAATGCAGTTGAAACCAACAAAAGCAAAACAAAATATTCAGTTCAAGGTTATTCACTAAATAAATGTTAAAATAGTTAATTTCTTTGGCCTGTAAAGAAAAATAACCATTTTGTTTTACAATTAAACCTGCTGAAAACAAACTCTGATTTACTGAATTTTTTGGATTTAGTAAAGTCTTTATGGATCATACAACCTTCTTAAAGTTTCCTTTTGAGAAATCACTTTTGTTAATGAAAAAAATTATGATTCATAATAATTTGATTCTGTTGTATGGCATATTATTTTGGAGTTCAAAATCAGTTTAGAATGGTGTATACTTTTTTTGAAGGAAACATAAAATAGTCAAGATAATGTATTTTTACTAAAGCATGGAGAGAATTCCCAGAACAAAATATTATTCAGTCCTTGTTTTGTTATTATGACAAGTTGCAAGGCCATGTTGTGTCATATGTTGTGTGATATCTTGAGATTCCCATTTCTTCTTTACCGCATGTACTCGCTTTTAAGTTGAGTCATATTGCAAAACAACAAAGATCCTGAACTGACATAGTGCAATGCACCTTCAGACCAGAGTACATGTTGTTTATTCTACTGATTACTCCTAACAAACTGCACAGACCCAGATCTGCCAGTGCACCATGTGATGGCAGATCTGAGTCTGTGCAGTTTGCAGTTGAATTCATCTTATAAGCAAGTACAGATGGCATTTCAAGAATAACCATTATACTTGTATTACTGTCACAGGATGAAGCCAGGCTGGGACTGGATTAGGGAAGACACCAAAAGCAACTGTGTTTACAAGATGTTTATTTATAAACGCAATTTAAATATTAACAAATCTGACACCATTATAAACAAAAAGATATGGAGAATTATAAGGTTCCTAACATGGAACTATCAACAATTAACTCAACAAGAAAAAACTCAAACATGAATTTAACAAATGGAATTTCAAAACAAACGTGAATTAATTCCTATCACCGATCAACAAAATAAAAGTGATCTACACCCCAATATAAAGAAAGTCTTGAATGTATCGTTCATACAACGATATTGAAATGCATGTGAATTTGAATGTATCATTCAAATAGCGATTTAGAAAAGAATGTAAATTTGAATGCATCGTTTATAAAATGATATTGAAAAGCAGGTAAATTTGAATGTATCGTTCATATAACGATATTGAAAAGAATGTAAATTTGAATGTATCATTCAAATAACGATTTTGAAATGCATGTAATTATGAACCTATCAACCGTAAACCAATATTGAAATAGGAATGAATGAAATTATGAACCTATCAATCGTTCATATAACGATAGGAATGAATGAAATTATGAACCTATCGATCGTTCACATAACGATATTGCAATAGGAATGAATGAAATTATGAACCTATCAATCGTTCATATAACGACAGGAATGAATAAAATTATGAACCTGTCGATCATACACCGATATTTAAATAGGAATGAATGAAATTATGAACCTATCGATCGTTCATATAACGATAGGAATGAATGAAATTATGAACCTATCGATCATTCACATAACAATTTTGCAATAGGAACGAATGAAATTATGAACCTATCTATTGTTCACATAACGACATTGCAATAGGAATGAATGAAATTATGAACCTATCGATCATTCACATAATGATAGTGCAATAGGAATGAATGAAATTATAAGATGCAATAGTGGAAATAACATGGAACACTATATATAACTATCGTGGCGCCCATTTGACATCCAAGATGTTACTCTGGTTCCACTCTCTCTAGTCAATGGCCAGAGAAGCACCCATGCATGGACCGCTCCTCTCAGTCTGTTGAAGGATCCCTCGAGAGCCCTCACATCACAGACCCGATGGTCGCGAAGCCCTGGTCCCTCGCATCGAGAAAACCAGTCCACTCTTCCGATCCAACGTCACCATAACACAGCGTATACGTCACACAAAACCCCACAGAGTTCTGTGACTCCACATCAGACGATGTATAAGGCATGGCAGGCATGTATAAAGCAGCTCTACAGCTGGTGACTCCACATCAAACCATATACAAGGCATGGCCTAAGGCAGCTAAAATTATAACAACTAAACCGTGTAGTACATATGACACGGTTAAGTACTTCTGCATTGATATATGTTGCGCATGAGCGCACATGAATTCGTTACCCATTACATTAATCATTCAATGCATGTAGCGTATAATTAAATATAAATTTGTTTGTTCAGTTACAACAAATAGCTTACTCGAACCAGACTATAGTATTTCTAATATGGCGTTGTATAACCTAGGTATTAATTCTCTGTAGAATTAAGAATAAATTCTAAAACATCTAAAGTATGAGAACAATTCTGTCATATAAAACGAATAGTAATAAAGAAAATTTCATTACCTCTACAGCTGGAGATTTGCTTCCGTAAAGGGGTAAGCTTTCTGACAAGACTCGGCGTAATGTAATTTGGTTTTAGAGAATTTGCTCTATATGTACACTAGCTGTAACAGATATGCACAGCTAGGTACTTAGGTTTCCCGCTCCAGGCAATTTGCTCGTGCAGTATGGTCTGAGTTTTGCTCACGATTTTGAAATAACTAGAGCCGAAAAAATATACCACCCTCAGGTGATGCTGTACGCGGCAACGAAACCCGAGTACATTTTTGACAACATATACATATTGATATAACTCGTACACAATTTTGTGACAATTACTATTACATCAGGACATGACAAACTGCTGATTGATGAGTTATCCTCAATGCCATTTTGTTTCATTGTTACTATTATATTTTATTTTTAAAATATTTTTTGAGATATTTATATTTTTGCAGGCTGTCTATGAGTATGCTACGATAATGAATAGCCCAACCATCTCCACAACTTCCTCAGCAGCCACTCTACACAATATGCTCTGAGATGAACCTAGACCTTCCCATAATAATAACCAAGATTTCCATACAGCAGTCAACCAAGATGTCCATACAGTAATTAACCAAGACTTTCATACAGTAATCAACCAAGACTTACATACAGTAATTAACCAAGACTTCATTACAGCAATCAACCAAGATGTCCATACAGTAATTAACCAAGACTTTCATACAGTAATCAACCAAGACTTCCATATAGTAATCAAACAAGACTTCCATACAGTTATCAAACAAGACTTCCATACAGTTATCGGAATCCAGCTTGACAACACAGAATATCTTTAAGGAAAATTTCAAGCATAGTGTATATGAAACCTTAACAGTTTTGTTGTAAAAACAGAATTCATTTCTGTCATGGTGGAGAAATTTTAATATGAGAACAATTTAGGAGCAGCAGGACAGTAAAATGTGTTTTGTGTCCACTAGTTTGTGTTTGAAATTCATTGATGGATGTTTCTTTATTTTTATATGCATGTCGTCTGTATATATGTGTAGGTGTAATTATATATATTTTATTCTCAATATTGGTGCAGTAAATTCACATTTGTACAGTCTTAAAAACATAAGTGTAGTTACATAGTGCAATAGTATGTGTGTGCAATATTCTATAGTGCAATACATACAATTATATCATCTCAAATTTAGTATATACTGTTCATATCAGATATATTTGATAATGCCAAATAATATTGTATTTTTTCATGCATCAGAGAGGTTCTTTGCAAGGATCATGATGCCTTAGTTTAAAATTGTTTTACTAAAAGGTGGCACAGAGTAATTGTACAGAGTTATGCAGAATAGTTCCTTGCAAGAAATTATTAATTTTGGATTCATGCAGCTTATTTTTAAATATATGTATTATTAGCTGTGCCTATGTATTTGTTCATAACAGGGAAATCCTTTGTAGGAAGGGTTCACAATATAATTTGTAATACAAGATGTTGAGCTCGCTTAATAATATATTGAGCTTATTCTACACCACTGATGTCAGCATCAGAATCAGCACTGACAGCATCTTAAATTGGCTTTACTGCCAAATCCCTTGTCCTTTTTCTGTTGGTTGGGAACTTGAACATACTGACAGTCCATATTTGTTCTTGTATGGATTGGATCTATTTTATGCCATAGATAGCTACAAGAAACTAGCAAATTACAACGTGTTAACTTATGGACAGCAACTCTTTGCTTCACTTTCCACTATGTGACTATTTTGTGCACTGTTAAGGATACTTAATTGATCCCTCAGGAATTGATCCCTCAGGAAAAGGAGAACACACTGTAAAGGATACTTAATTGATCCCTCAGGAAAAGGAGAACACACTGTAAAGGATACTTAATTGATCCCTCAGAAAAAGGAGAATACACTGTAAAGGATACTTAATTGATCCCTCAGGAAAAGGAGAACACACTGTTAAGGATACTTAATTGATCCCTCAGGAAAAGGAGAACAGACTGTAAAGGATACTTAATTGATCCCTCAGGAAAAGGAGAACACACTATAAAGGATACTTAATTGATCCCTCAGGAAAAGGAGAACACACTGATGACTCCTTTACAGATCTCTTTCTTTCAAACCAAAAAGCTCCAAGCAGTTGAAACGAGATTTCTTAGTAAATCTATATTGTGAAAAGTCTTTTAAAAAAGGATTAAAAATGTTGAAGATACAAAGAGATAAACTAATGTTTATAATATAGTAAATTTTTTCTTTTTGCTTTACTGATTGAGGCAAGCTTTTTTTCCAGTCACCTTATAACCTGATAGTTTATATTTAGTTGGCAATTGAATTGGTAGGTGGTTCATTTGAGTTTCTTTTGTGCTGTTATTGATTTACAGATGCCATGCAATTTTTGGTCCAGGGGGTCAATCAATAATTTTGTCATACGGGCAATAACAGCCACAATTCCTGTCTCCAGCAGGTGAAAACATTGGTTTACTTGGGTTTTATCATTCTTATTATGTAAAATGTTCCAGTTGTGTAATCAAAGAATTTTTTTCAAAGTAATAATAAATAAATCACCTTTTTAAATAGGCCAAACAGGAGTTTCTGATTTGTTGAAGGACATTTATGATATACTGTATATACTCACAAATCTGGTCCAACTGCAAACAACATAGACCCTGATATGCCATCACAAAATACACCAGCAGAGCAAAGTCTGTGTTGATTTGTTCTGCTGGTTACTCCTAATGAACTTCATAGGCCAGATCTTCTGGTGCATGGTGCATTTTGTGATGGTAGATCTGGGTCTAAACAGATTGTTGTTGGATCCAACTTGTACACAAGTATCTACTGTAATAGTAAAATTATGAATTGACCTATCAACAACTATCAATTGATTACTGTTTATATATAATCATGGGACCCTGAGTGGTCTAAGGCATTAGCCTTGGCAGATCACTTACATCTTACCTCTGTCCATGTGGGTTTGAGTCTCAGGCTTGATCCACATGGGTATGGAGAAAGATTGCCAATAGCTTCCTGTGGGTCAGTGGTTCTTCCCAGGTTCTTCCTCCACTAAATATACTGGCTGCTTTGTATATCATGTGCTGAAAATGGTGTTAAACCCATAACAACAACATTATATATAATCATAGTGCTTTACCAATATCACTTAAAGTCTCTTGTGAATCATAGCACATCATTTCTGTGTTGGTTCTTTGTCCCATCCTTGTCAAAGCATGGTTAGTTTAAACATATAGTGAATTTATATTCTTTTAACTTGGAGTTCTTTTCTCCAGTATTAGCAACAATGTTAATAATATATTCATTGTGCTGCTGAATGGAGTTGTGTAATTTTTGAAAAAGAAAATCTGGTTGTGTAGATGCTGTATGCTAATGAATAAAAGTCATGTCAGTAGTGTTGACACACTATGAAGATATCCTTGTGGGGTGTTCATAATGATTTTTAAAACAAAATTTCAATCAGTTTGCTACAACTGGCAGCTTGAATGTTATGCCTATCTGTGAACAGTTTTGTTTAATGCTGAAGGCAGATACTATAATTGCTTCATGTGATTGGCTTTGGCAGCACTTCTTTTGGAAATTATATCCATGCACCATTTTATCCATGAGTTGTGTCCCTTTGATTGAATCGATGCTGTTCTGTTAAACTGCATTTTTGTTTTATTCAGCACATTCCAATTTCTTCTGAAACATACCATGTAAATTAGCTATCCGCACCAATCTATAATCAGAATAATTATATATATATTTCTCCAACCAGTAAAAGCACTAACTAAAATTTTATTTGGAGAAATATATTTTGAATAGTAAGTGAATGCATTAATGTAGCAGCCACATGTTCATGTTCATAAATTACTGTTTTGTTATCCATGAACCATTTTTTTTATTTCCCTTTGTCTTTTTTTTCAGAATGAAAATGAAGCTATATTACTTGAATATATTCTAAATATATTGACCCAAAATAAGAAATCAATCACTCTTTTCCAAAATAAGAAATCCATCACTCTTTTACATGTTTCTATTCATATGGTTTAACAAAAATAAACAGCTTCATTAATTTATTGTCTTTTGAAAGTATTTCCAAAAGATAATTTTTGTAATTTCAAGATGTCAATATTTCCATCTTTGAGGTCAGCCGGTATTAGCAATTGTTTGCAATCAGTTTATTTCTGGTAAAGAAATGCCTTTTATCAAAGGAATGCATTTTCTTTTGGGCTCAACATGAATTTGTTTTAATTGTTCAAGTCTAATATTTATTTCATGTCACTAAATGTAATCATTTGCATTTTATTCTGTGCACTAATGAGCAATAATGTTGATGTTTTATCAAATGAAATTAACTCTGTGAAAACTTTTATAATTAAGATCTTTGTATCATTGTCATATTTACGTTTATTGCTAGACATTCCAGTGCCTTGGAAATACTATTGTTCCTTTATGTGCCAAATAAGTTGTACAAAAATGCAATATAGCCATGCTAGAATACTCACAGTTTATTGTACAGATGCACCTTCACTCACTTATTTCTTGATTATATACTAACAATATACTCATTTTTTATTATGATAAAATGCTAATTCATGTCATCAAATGTACCCTTGCCAATCTTATCCATTTCAAAACATAATTCATATGCAGCTTAAATTTTTGAGTTAAATCATTGAACTAGAATTCCAGAAAACAAATCCAACATTTATGTACAATAACAGATATGCCAATGACGTCTTCATTGAACAAATATCACAGAATAATGCATGCCCAAAGTAGCAAGTTAGAAAACGCACTGCTCTGGTTTCAATAAAATAAAAATTCTCAGTATTTGTTACCTGTGGACACACAGATATTTTTGTGAGAAATATGGGATGATCTTTTTGAGGCTCATGAACTGAGTTTCTGTAAAAGGACTGAAAAAATCCCATGCACCTTTTCCATTTTTGTTCAAACCCATGACCACTTGCTTCCATGTTGATGTGTTTTATTGAATCCTCTAAGTGAATCCTCTCAGTGAATCCTCTAAGTGAATCCTCTAATCCACTCAGCTTTTAGTGATAACACTTTGGGGTAAATTTGCATGATGTTTATATGCAATATGTATTTTACAGTCTCTCCATTCTAGATTTGTTTCCTGATTTAAGAATTTTGATGAAATTGAACCAAAATATGGTACACTTTTAGCTTTTTTTTGAAACTGACATAGATAGGATTACAAAATACGAATTTCGCCATTTTAAAGTACACATTTAGTATGTTGACTTTTTTTCTAAAATGAGTTATGGAATTTTGTATTTGAAGAAAACCTCACACTTTTTCAAAGGTCAAGCCCAAAGAGAGTGTAATTCAGAGCTAGAGTCTGATACCATTTTTCCACTCGCAGACTATCAAATCTGACTTTTCAGAATTTAAACCCTTTAGGATTGGTTGAGAAACAAATCACAAGTTCAGATATTTTATGATCTCCGTTTCAATTGAAAATCTTTTGTGAATGAATCAAAGGTTCAAGGACTTTGTCTTAATTCTTCAAAAATTGCTTAATATTCATTTCAGATTTCATGACAAAGAAAAATACATCACTCACCTATTATAATGTTGTCAACTGGAGCCATAGAGTACACTGCCATATAGTGAGACCACCTTATAATGAAGTACATGATGTAGTACTCCCTCATTATAATGTTATCCATTGGAGCCATAGAGTATACCTCCTTAAAATGAAGCAAACTGTACATATTATTTGACTACAATATAATAATAAAATCAAATCCTTGAATAGCCTTAAAGTGAGTCTTATTATAATTAATGGGAATTTCAGTTTATGGAAGAAAACCTAAGGCAACCAGCAAAGCTGTAGCCAGAGCATCTTGTCTACATGGGGTATTGTAATTTACATTGTTTTTGTACTGAAGACTGATGGCATTGGTAGATCAGAATCATTTTTCTTAGAAAAGTCAATTGGTTCCAAGATGAAACTAAATTTCAACAGTAGGAAATATGTTCATGTAGTGAATCATTTTTAGAAAACAAATTGTGAAGGGATATAATTATAAATGACAGTCTAATAATCAATGTTTGAAATTAATTGTTATCCTCCATTAATTGAGAAGAAAATTAAAGATTTCAATCAACCGATGGAATCATCCTCATGTTTACTGATACCTTTGCCTCTGTTTACTTATTCTGCCGATTTAAATTTGACTTCTTTACTTATTCTTATTTGGGGCCCCGAGTGGCCGAGTGGTCTAAAGCGCTTTCCGTTACAGATCACTACCATCTCACCTCTGTCTGTGTGGGATTGAGTCTCCAATTCGGCCAATGTGGGTATGTGAGAAAGCTTGCCAGTAGCTTCTCGAGGGTCGGTGGTTCTTTTTGGGGTTTTCTCAGGTTCTTCCTCCACCATTAATACTGGCCGCCATGTATAGCCTATCGTGTGCTGAAAAATGGTGTTAAACCCTACAACAACAACAACAACTTATTCTTATTCAATATTATTAGAAATCTCATGATCACAGAATGAGAAACAAATAAGAAAGGTTTATGAATATTTGCCAAGCAGACGTGCAACAGGGTAAACAAGAAGTGTTAAATTTATAGTAGTCTAACTTACAAATATGTGAAGACACACTTGCACACATAGGCCAAAAATCATTCCCCTCACACAGCTGATTACTACCTGGGCAACTTATGCAACAAGTTGGTGAATTTCCATTTAGCAGGTTATTTTGAGAATTGATAACAGAGAAGAATAGTTGGACAAACAGATTTTTAAAAAAAGGAATATTCACCTTGCTAAATTGTGAAGTTAATTCTCTAATGTAACAACAACAGTTTCTTTCTATCGAATAAAACCTATTAATAGTAGCCATCCTTCCAACCTGTGACTCTTACTGCTTAACTGACAGCCATGTGTCCACTACTACTATTGTTTGTACCTGGTCTAAATTGACGAGTCTATTTCAAAGGTCAGTAACTACAAAAAAGTCAGCCTCCCAACTGGTCAGTTAGTTAAGTCACTCTTTCAGCTTGATTTTGTTCACACAATGGTCAGTCTGAAATGAGCTTGGAAACTCCCCTCTGAATTGTAGTAATTGATTGGTAGTGTCACTTCAGATGCATAAAGAGGCATGAATTCCAGAGAGTTGTTCAAATATGGAGGATGATGGTTATTCATAGTATCATGACTGATGGAAGTATGTGATGCAATAGTCAGTGAATATTACTCATTGCTGCTCACTTGTAATTCAATGTAATTCATCCTGTAGTTTTTTAGTGGACCTGTAAAGCAAAGAAATGTTGCCCAGTCTAGACTATTCTAAAACATCATGATCACACTGGTTGATGTAGACTGATGTTGTAACATGAAGAAAAAAAATTATTTACAGATCTTCACATCTAACCTGTCCAAAACAACAAAATTTATGTCAAAGAATACACTTTTTTTTCTGAGAAGTGTCATGCATCATTTTCACTGAGACCAGAATTTGCTGTGTTTTTACAACTGGTTATTATTGTCAGTAAAATGCATAACTGTTACCATAGTAATTTGTAAAATGACCCCATAGTGTCATTTTTGGGGTGAGTGGGAAAATAACATAATGACCCCATTGTGTGATTTTTGTAATTACAGGGTCATAGGGAAAGATAATATTAAACTACACCTACTGACCAACACACTGAACTACTGATCTTCAAAAACCTATACACCAAATGAACAGCATCCTCATATACTAACCAATACACTTTTACTTGAGCATCCACACCTACTGACCTATGCAGTCCAATTGACCAGCATGCACATCTAGTAACCAGCAGGCACTATGTACTGACAGATATACAACGTTTCTGATCAGCACTCACACCTACTGACCAGTACACACTTTTACCAACCAAGAGAGTGTTACTGACCAGCACCCATACCAGCTGCTGAATACTCATACCTATAGACCTACAGTCTTACTGACCAGCAGCCACACCTGCTGATGAACGTGCCATTTTACTGAGCATTGCTCACACTCTTATGTGTCAGGGTAGAATGTAAAGGGTAGAGTAAGGAGGCTTAGCAAACACTCATTAATATGGTTGGGTGGTGATCTGAACCTCCCAGACATAAATTGGAAGATTCTTGGAATCAATAGATAGAACCTCTGAGATATAAACTCAGACTTCATAGAAACCATCATTGACTGTGGCTTAGAACAAACAGTAACATTCCCAACAAGAAATGAGCAGACACTGGAGCTCTTTCTCACAAATCGGCCATCATTAATTTTAATACAAGTTTATCTGGAATTGGGGACCATGGCGTCATTTAGATAGACCCACACATCAACCCTTTGATTAATAAAGGAAGATTTATTTATGTAAGAAAGCTAAAATTGATTGCATGAAACAAGAAGCTCTAAATTTTCAACAACAGTTTCTCTCAGCCTTTAAAGTCAATAGCTTATATGATGTGGGATGATATAACGTATGCACTCCAGATAATACTGGACCAGAGATTACCATCAAAGATGAGTTCTACAAGGTATATTCAACCATAGATTAACACAGATGTTAAATGTCTTACCCATAGAATAAAGAAAAGCCTCAGAAGAACCAGGAAACTTACCTGACATTGCTGAATACAAGGAAATCAAGAAAAAAAGCAAGATCAGTTTGCAAACTCACCTATAAGACCTTGATGTATATTCTAGTAGATTCAACATCTAGTGACAACTCTTCAAAATTGTGGCTGTTCATTAATATCAAAAGTGTAGAAATACTGGAGTTGCTCCACTGAAAGCTGCAGATGTAATCACCTATTCTGATAGCAATAATAAAGCCAATATCCTTAACACAGTTTAGCTCAGCTTTCAGCAAGGATGAGAACACCTCCATGATGAGGGACAAGGGCCCCAGTCCACATCCTTAGATGCACCATATTGGCGTAACCTCAGCTGGTGTTGGTCTTCTATGTCACCCATAAAAGGCTACAGGACCAGATCAACTCCCAACCCGGCTCCTGAAGGAACCAGCAGCTGAGCTTAAACCAATTTTCACCCTGTTCTTCAAGGCATCAGTCAATAGTGGCACTATACCAGAGGAGTGGAAAACTAGCATTGTTTTTCCCCATATTCAAGAAAGGAGAGAAAAAAAGCAAATCAAAGAACTATCAGGCAGTCTCCCTCACTTCTTTAACCTGTAAAATCCTTGAGCATATTATCACAATCTGTATATGAAACTTCTGGATTCTAACAAGATCCACTACATGAGTTCCACAAAAGAAGATCTTTTGAAATTCAAGTAATTATCACTAACACAAAGCCAATTTGAATGACAATCAAGAAGCTGATACCATCCTACTTGATTTCTCTAAGGCATTTGATGAGGTATGCCACAACCACCTGCTTTACAAGCTGGACTATTATAAAGAAATCAGTAAGTCTTTCTTGATGGAGCAACCTCATGAACAGCACCAGTACAGTCAGGAAAGTGTTCTTGTACCCCTGCTATTCATACTGTTCATTAACGACTTGTCCGAATCCATATCAAAATGATCCACAGCATGCCCCATTGCTGATGCCTGCATTCTGTATACGAAGATAAAGTCAGTAATGGATGCTGAAGCATTACAAGCTGACCTGGACAAAATATAGAACTGGGAAAAGGATTGGATGATGGAGTTCCATCCCCCCAAAAGGTCAAGTTCTCCACACTACCAACAGGAAAAAGATCATTGTTATGCCATACATTGATTAATTGATTATTTTTAATGGCGCATCAGCACTATTAGGCTATTTAGCGCCAAACAAAAAGTTATTTGTATACTCTTTTTTTAAAAATTATAAAAGGTCCTATATCGACCAGCGATAAAAAAGAACAAATGGTTGAAATTAAAAACGGTAAGATGGTAACGGTGCAAAATAAAGCTTCCCGATCAACGGGAGATGTAAATGTTCTATGTTAATGAAAAAGGATGAAAAGGTATTAAAATGGGACGGTGTATATATTGCATAAAACTGCACAAGGTGATAGCATAAAAGTCAGAGTTTAGAGTAAATATTTATGGCTTTCAGGAACTCTATAATACGAGTGATGTTTATAGTATCAAAAAGTTCTTTCATGTCATGCACAATGTAATAACGATCGCGTGTAGGTTGCAGGTCAAAGCACTCTATCGTAAAGTGCTTGACAGTAAATGGTTCATTGCAAGAAACGCACTCTGGTGGGTCTTCACCTTTTTTTAGTACATGTTTGTGGGAGTGGGTGATATGAGTATGACCAATTCGGATTCTTGCAATGATTATCTCCTCCCTACGAATACAACATACATGGCAAAACAATAGATACTGTAGACACTGCAAAGTACCTCAAAATCAGCATCCATAAATCCCTATGCTGGAATACTCACATCAATTCCACTGTCAAGAAGGCCAATTCAACCCATGCATTTATACATGTACAGAGAAACATCTACCAATGTCCAGCCAAGACTAAAGAGCTACGCTATAAGACACCAGTGTGTCCCATCATGGAATATAGAGAAGTCAATCTGGGATCTGTATGCCAAGGAATACATAAACAAGCTGGAGATGGTCCAGCGCAGAGTGGCACGGTTCATCACTTGATATCAACACAGAACTAGCAGTGTTACAGCCCACAAAGAGAGAGAGCACAAGCCAGAGTTGTAATGATGTTCACGAACTTGTTGATATACCATTGGGATACCTAACAGCAATACAATCAAGGCGTGGCCACAGCTAGGCATACTTGGTCCAATTTGCGAAGACAAACATCTGCAAACATTTCCTTCTTCCCAGATGGCGTCTGACTCTGAACGCTCTGACACAGGCAGCAATTAATTGTGTCTCCCTCGATATCTTGAGATCGTAGGTGCAGGCCATCCAGCTACGCTAAGCATTCAAGTTCCGTTTTTAACTGTGCTGTACATAGATTATTTTAACTGGTACACGATGTTCCTGTTCTTCTCGTGCAATTTTACGCGGAATGGAAACACACTAGAGTGTGGTATTGTACCCCATTGGAAGAACTCTGTTGTTCAAACTGAAGAGGAAGGTTAATTACTGTGTTTTATATATAGTTTAAAGCATTATCTATGCCGCAAATTACGTTGAGCTTGTATAATATTGTTTTTCAAATCAATCTAGTTTAAGGTTAAAATCGTCCTGGAAAGAATGGGTCAATAAATAGTTACTTTTTTTAACAAGATGAAGATAACTCATAATAATAAAGAAAACTAATCTGAATGTACAATCCAGCGTGTTGAATGTGTTTTCTACATATGGTGCTCCTATTTCGACGGACGTCATAAATCCCAGAATGACTTGGCAACGTGTGCAACGAATTTAAAGTCATTCCCCACACTTGCCTCTGTGCTTCACAAAGTAAAACTCTGTCAACCCGGAGTTATGAAGTTAATGTCTGCTGATAGCTTAGGCTAAAGCTTCCTGAATCACCTTTAAAAAATAATCACACTTGAACTCTTTTCCCACAACGGAAATAATTATGTTTTGCATTTTATATATGGAGTAAAATAGGGCTTATACGAACGTTGCCGCTTTAAAACATTTGCCGATTAACTTTAATACAAATGGCTTAAACATTTGCATTCAATGCAGTGACTATAACTTTTTTCTTATTATCTAGTACCAATAATTTAAAACGAACGAGTTGTTCCACTTTGTGAACTTTACCGATGCAATTTTCTGAAATTAGCACAACAGGCGCCCCCACAACAGCCTTCAAGGCATGGGCACCCTATCCTAGATTTCACTTCTAAAGATGTTTTGGTCTACATACATAAAGCTTAATAACTGCCCACCATATATGGTGCCCCCTCCCCCCCACGCCCACACACACATTCTGCGGGCGCCCCTGCTTAAAAGGATCAAAGATGTTTTGGCATACATCCATAAAACTTAATAGCTGCCCACCCTACATGGTGCCCCCCCACCCACCCCCATTCTGCGGGCGCCACTTCTTGAAAGCACTTAACACAACCCTAGCTATATTGTCGTCCAAATAAGTATTAGTGAAATGGTGGTTGTTTATACCTGCCCTTTTCGCCTTTTAACTGTTATATAAGCTGCCCCAAGGATAGTTTTACATAAGCACTAAGCAGGACTGTTTACCATTTATACATGTTACGGCCATATACTGAAGTGGTGTTGCCCCACCCAGCCCTCGAAAATTGTTGAAAATCGTGTTTTTCAGGGGGGTTTGACAGCGAAAAGAAAACTGCGGTTTTTTGCGTGACACGTCGTGTTATGTCAGGTATGCCCGAGGTGTCCGAATTTAGAATTCCGAATTTCAGGCCCTGAATTTTGCAAATAGTCACCCTAATGTGGGCACCACCCATTGACATCGCCCTAATTTTGGATTTGAAAGCCAGAGTCTGAGTCCTGAATTCAGATAAAAAGCAAAAACGCTTAGACTTAACAGTAATAATAATAATGGATGCCTTCTAAACTAAATTTGTTGTAGTACAATCCAATTATCCACCGAGAATGTGTGACCTTCTCGTGCTGTAAGAAAATGAAGTGTTACATATTATATCTCTTTATTATGTTTTAAGCTGTTTTCCCCCAATACAGAATGCTTTTTGATGGATATATTTTTACACTGACGATTATATCAGTACGAATCTGTCTAGTATGCTTTAGAGTGCACTTTGAACATGTAAGCCTATTGCTCATGAGGCAATGAAAGATGTAAAATAAAAAAGAATAATAGTATTCGGAAGTATCAACAATCATGAAGTATGATAAGCAACATTTACATAAAATACTACTACTACTACTACTTAAAGCGCTCTCCGTTACGGATCACTGGCATCTAACCTCTGTCTGCGTGGGTACGAGTCTCGGATTCGGCCAATGTGGGTATGTGAAAAAGCTTGCCAGTAGCTTCTCGTGGGTCGGTGGTTCTTTCCTGGGTTTTCCAGGGTTCTTCCTCCACCAATAATACTGGCCGCCATGTATAGCCTATCGTGTCTTGAAAAATGGCGTTAAACCCCACAACAAAAACAACTGCTACTAGTACTACTACTACTACTACTACTACTACCACCAAGATGATCACAAAAAAGTTCCCAAAATACCCGCTTAGTTGTACCTCAAATCAACACGGATTCGGAATCGAACATCTTTAAAACTTTACTGCGCGCGAAAGTAGTTTAAGAAAAAACTGGAGGGCTTAGTAAATTCCTATTGTCCCTTAACAGTTCACGTCATATGAAAGCTACTATCTTAAGTAGTATCATTGTGAGGATTTTGGTCCAAGCTTATTGACATAAGTCAGTCTTTATACCCCATGAATTGACCTGTCTCACGCGAATATAAATTATTGGTATCCCCATTCTTCTATTTGTCCGCCACCTTCGCTAAAACATGTTGTTGGCCACATCAGTCCCTGGAAAGGATCGGGAAAGAACATTATGGTTTGAGGCAATATTGTATTATGGTTGCCATCCGTTTTCCATTATGCCAGTGGAATTCTTGTGGTTCGTGCGATTCTTTATCTACAGGTGGAGCAGGGCCCTGTCGTTCATTTCTTACAATTTGTGGCACAATTCGTATGGCAGATCAACTCAAGTATCTGCATTCATGTAACCTCCCACAGCCAACCTGCGACCGATCACGTTTGCCTTGTTCGCCTACTCTGTCGATCGTTTGGCATGAAATGAACTAAACAATGTCTCCAGTTCTTCCACCACTGGAATCACCCAGTCTGGAATGCTGCCACTGGAAACATCGTCGCCCCGAGACATCAGCTTAGGAGTGTCTCTGTGGACGATCTTCGCGGAATCTTCTGCTCGCCGTTTTGGAAATTTATCGGACACTCACACCACAAGACAATGTAAAACTGCCAGCGTGGATTGGCAGACCTACAAATCTAAACGAGAATAACCACAGCAGCAATGTTGCTTGCTTTAATTTTGGAAAAATGTTGGTGGCTGTGTGGACACGACTATTGGAAATAATTGCTTTTGCTGGGGTAGGGTGACAGAAAAATCAGCCCCTGCTTAGTTTGTATGTGATAGGCGTCTATCAGAAAGAAGACTCACAGGCGTAAATCTTCGAGGGATATGTCAGATAACGGCTAAAGTTCGGCTCGAAGCTAGTCGGGGCGTCGTGTTCGCAAATAGTCCACGTCTGATATATTTGACACAAGGATGCCATAGTAGATGTTTTGTTCATGTACATGCATATCAGTGCGCTCTCCCACAAACCGGAAACATATCATGCGAGCGATCTCGTATGTGTTCGTTGGAATGTGTGTTGTCGTTTCGCTCCAGTAGTGTATTAGTAGAAATAACATGGCCGTTGTCCTTTCTTTATTCAGAAAATATTTCGAAAACTCCTACGTTTTGGTGGCCTATGGTCGTCCGCTTTGTGGTTGAGATAAAAATAGATGTCCTAGTTGATAGTCGCCGCGAGGTTCCTGTGGCCTTGAAACCAAAGTACATGAAAAAGTAGTTGAAATGTGATGATAACAGAGAACGGATTTTAGCAGTTGCCATTTCTATTTGCCACTCTAGCACGTGTACCTCGGCCTATACCTTGGCGGCAAGTCTTCCAACCTTTTTGTCGGCCTGCAATGCACCAAGACAGGTGCTTGTATGTCCTCTAAGACTGGAGCTGGGACCAAACGGTTCACCAAACCCACACACAGCAAACGATAGCGACTCGTAATACTCGGCTGATGGCCGCAGTCGTGTGTTTATCAGGCCATGCACATTTTCGATACACAACATTACATCGCCCTACACAGTGGCCACGCGAGTTGTATGCATTTGTCTTCTATCAAGACCAGTACTGCTGGTATTGTCGGATCATATTGTCAGTTCCTTGTTCTCGAGTGAATTTGGAATCCTAGAATTGCGAGTCTTTCGGGCACAAATAGTATTTGGTGGTCTGGCCACAGAGAACGAAACTTCTGGGACTCCTTCTTCACTCCAAACTGCTGAATGGTTTGTACGAGGGGCATTCACATATTGTCTGGATCATCTCAATAGCCCGACGTGTTTGGCCTGCATCTGCGCAAAAATACGTTCCACTTTGGCTTATTGTTGTGCAACACGGTATAGATATATATTTGGTTCTGTCTCGATCGGCTTCGTCTTGTCGTCGGTGACCTCGTCCCGCCAGTTGTTTTTGTGAAGTAGAGGAGCATCTTCGTCTAACACTCCTTTGTATTCTCGTGTAGACAATACTTACTATCATTTTGTTATATTTTAAATGGTATCAGACTTCATTATTCATGCGACATCTTTCGGTTTCACCGCCGTCGAACATATGCTTATCCGAAAAATATCGTAGTACTAATACGTTATTGGATTCCAGATCAGTATTGGAGTGTCTACTGTGTGGTGCTTTGCTTTGGAATATATATTTTGTGGAATCGTCGCTGGTCCTTCGGAATGTTTGCAAGTTCGCATGCACACCTTCGCTGTTTTGGTCGAGTACAACAGCGTGGACTGGCAAACCTACAAATCCAAATGATGATACCCACCACTTCAGTATTTTATACTCTTAATGTTTTCACATTTTGTTCTATGAGGCCCTTTGTAATCGCGTAGTCCGAGTTTCCTCTGATCATAACCATCCTGTTTTAGATATTTGTACATTTATGTTTGGGGTATAGGGTCAGAGTCCGTTACCTATCGAAAATTTGGAATTCGCCAACACCATCTGGTATCGGCAAAGGTAGCCCTTTACTAGTAGGTCCAGCAAACTTGAGCGACCTTTCATCGAAATATACCTGCATGAAATCGAAATGAATATGAGTTATTTTCTCAGAAATTGCGAGCATAGCATTCGTTATATCTTTAATCCGCTGACAGACGATACAAAACTACAGCGTTTATGAAATTTGACCTGGATCTCGCCATTTGCATTCCTTGTCACATGACTAGATAACTCTCGCAACCTACATATGAACGACATCAGAGGTCCAATAGTCACGTGATATCGACAATCCAACTTTTCGAATTACAACTTTTCGATAGACTCTGACCCTACACGACAACATAGATGTCCAAATATCAATAATTGGGTGTCACGGGTCAGATAATACTCGGACTAGAAACTGCACAGAGTCGTATGGTATCGGTATTCCCCTAGTAAATGTCATTCAGCGTCAATGCTCCTTTCAACAGCAGAACCATATTGCAATGAACGGATCTTGTCTGTGCTTGCCATTTAGATCGTATTGTGTCTAGAAAAATGAGAGACTGAAGCATCTCTTCCACAGCCTCTGAGCGGTTTCCATAATCGCCTGTTCTGGCAAAAGGCTATACAGCGACACTTTGAGACGGCAGATCCCTCGTTGTTACCCATCTTGGCTAATGAATGTTGCTCCTAGTCGCTCGTCTGGACATTTGCAAACGTTCGTGACATTGTTGATACCATTTCTTGCACACCGGCACACTCCATTTGGCATACAAACTTGTGGTAGAACTTGCCTCTTTCTTGGCACCCTATTTGCCAATCTTTGGGGTAGACAGATTGGTAATTGTTTTCAATACAGCGTCAGGTGTCCAGAATATGGTTTCATTCATCTTCGTTGTGGGTGTCCTCAAGTGCAAACCCGTGTATATTTCAAAGACGTCGTACCATGGCGTCGCGTCTAGGCAAGCTGTTTGTAGAAATAACACGAACGAATATGGTGAACGCGTAGAAAACCGATCTTAGCTGCATGCGAGTCACCATTGGAGACAACTGCTTTTGCTACAGCTGGTATGCAGAAAGAGCAGTTCCTGCTGATTTTTGTATGCGATACATGGCTGTCGAAAAGAGGATTCCACAGGTATAAATTGATCGACAAATAGCTCGGATATGGTTGCAGTTTGATTCGAAGACTGTCGGAGCGCCCTGCTAGCAAATGGTCTGCGATATCTTACGTAAAGTTGCCGTAGTAGATACTTTGTTGTAGTGCGTGGATATGGCGGCGCTCTCGCATAGACTGAATACCTATGTACGGGCGGTCGCGTAAGTATTACTGCAGTTGAAAAAGATCTTGACCATTCGTACGTTTTGGTGCCCCGTGTGGCCGTGCGTTGGTGCTGGCGAGAAAAAAAAGTCGCCTTCCTGTTGTTAGTCTCAGCGACGTTCCTGTGGACTTACAACCGCGGTAGTTGAAAAGATAGTTGAAACCTGATGACAATCGAGAAGGGATTTAAAAGATTTTTTCCCAGCAAAATCGACTAGCTTCAGAGCTATTTTTTTTTACTCATTGAAATTTAGCAATACCGTATGCACTCGTGTGTCACAATCGGATAAATTCATGGGATATACAAGGCTTTCACCGATATTAGTAAGTTTGATGCAAGACTTCCAAGCCGATAGTACTATTCTAACATCACATACAGCATGTAAATTCGAAGTTAACTACGAAGTTCAGGCATTTTGTATATGTTGACCAGATTGAAACTGCCGGAAAGTGTATAGAATTTTGGAAAAATTCAGAATTGTGGAAATACATGCAGACATAACAATCTTTGAAAATTACACAATTTGCAAACAAATTCAGCAGAATCAGTCACCCTCCGTTGCTGCTACTACTACTTCTATTATTATAAGGAAGGTGACAATGGCGACAACTAAGACGACAAAATTAAAATGCTAACAGTGGAAAGGTTCACATTAAAAATTCACTCAACTCTTCATGATGTGGAAAAAAAGAGTGGCCCCGATATATTTTATATTATACATCTTAGAAAACTATTCTCTAAGAAGGTGCCTGCTTCAAAGAAGACATCAAAATTCATTTTGGTTTATATTAAATCAATACTTTGTTTTCCAATATAAAAACTGTATTTTCGGACAATAAGTCACCAACATTATTCTTTTGTGGCACACACACACACACACACACACACACACACATATATATATATATATATATATATATATATATATATATATATATATATATATATATATATATATATATATATATATATCTGGCAAAAGTTCTTGGAGTACTTGCCGTTTCTAAGTATTTCTCGTATCTCTGATTAAGATAAACCTACCCGAAGTGTTGTTAAAACACCTGAATCATTATAAACACATCTTAATCACGGTTTAGAGTAGACAATGACGTAAAAGCGGCTCATTTTTGACGTAGGCATTGCGTGCAATCTGATCGATCAAATATGTACAGAATGGAGAGTTACTTCCCTTCGCTCTCTCTTGAATAGCCTTGGCCTAAATGTTTGTGTAAATGTTTATTCTCTTAGCAATTTAATAATAGAATACTTTCTGTATATTATTTGCTTTGGTAAATAGCATATCCATTGCAGCCTTGTCAATATGTGTCGACATATTTTTATTAAAGAAAGATTTGAAAAACAATAATAATAAAGCAAAACAGTTAAAAATGGTCATTAGCTCTATTCGTCCCTATATTACGAAGATATGATTATTTGCAACTCGCAGAGACTTACAAGAACAAGAAGAAGCAATAAAACAACAATTTAGGCAACAAAGCTTTAAAATATTTGTTTTTTTTCAACTGTTAGCCTTCTACATGAGTTCTTTAAGTTTTTTCCGTACACATCCGGTTTTAGCTGCATTTTGATTGGTCAAAACATTTAGATATGGATAGGGGTCGTCTAAAAAGTGATAGAAGTAAAATAAAAGACTTTTGAATTTCAATTATACACAGTGTTGTATTATTCATTTTGAAACTGGTTTACTACTGATATAATAAAATAAACAATTTTATTTGACTATGAAATCTTTAGATCTTGAAATTTCAGAACAAATGAGTACGTGATTTAGTTTAAATTTTGATATTCTCCCTTGTTTCCCGTTAAAACTCAGACCCACTATGGCTGCACTAGAAGAAGGCCAACAGTATGGGCTCTCGTCAAATTCTGGTTCTTGTACTAATAAGAGTGTTGTCCACTTCAAACTAACGGACTCATCTCTTAAAGCAATAGAGGAATATTTGAAAAGCAAGGTAATATTATATTTTCTCAGCGTCTCTTTTCTTCTGTTCACTTCCAAATCTGGTCATGTCTGGTAAAAATGCATAAACCGCATTTCGTAGGCCACGAATCATGCAGTGTCGGATTTTCTGCGTATTTTCTCCAAGCATTAACTTTTTTTTAGCGTTTGATATGATTTATTCAGTGCTTAATGGCACAGGATATGCTTAAAATATACTTAATTGAAAAATATTTTAGAAGAGTTTTCCTTTTTTGAAAAAATATGCTGTCGTCATCGCTGACAGATTGTCAATCGTCTGTTACTCTCAGCTGAATTACGGATTGAAAAAGAAATTAACATATCGTTCATAATAATTGATAACTTTGTGCCTTCTCCGCTTTAGACAGAAAATTATATATATATGAAACAAACAAATTTACTTGTACATTTAAACACTGGAACTAACTTGCGCGACATGTACTTTGTACCCAGTATGCATGTAATTTCTGTAAAGTTTGTGTTACACACGTGTTTTCATCAAGCATTTCTCGGATCTGCGACATATTGGTGTAAATTGTCCATACTGCTGGAAACTACACACTTGAAATTGAATAACTAAAGTCTATAGAGATCATGGCTTAAGCAACTGGTGAATGGCAGTATGGTCCATATGGTTTTATTTGCAGATAAGAAAGATTGCTGCGGTTGATCTTGTTGAAGTATGAGTGTAATTTAGAGAAGTAGAAAACAAAGTAATTATGATAGTTCATTTGTGAAAATACTGCAGTTGCTTATACCACGTTCATACTTACACCCGTTAGTCATCCTTGTAGTCGAAACTATCAACACAGATTAGGAGGAGATTCATGTATTATATACACATCACTATATAGTGTATGAAAGGATTATGTTTCGCAAAGCGAGTTAAAATTGTATCTGCAGTTTGATTCTTGGTTGTAATGTATGACTTCACTTAACGGTATTTATAATACAGTCACAATTTATTTAGATGGAACGTACAGTAGACTATTGATGGAATCAAAGTAAGAGAACAAAAACATCAAAACTTGTATACTTATTAGAAACAAATTTTTGAGGATATATAATAAACACATCTTGAGTATCCGTTGTTTTCACGTAACGTCACAAAACGTGTGTACTTCCATATCCGCCATTTTGAGCCCCTAGTCCCTCTAATCGGCACCTAATAACATTGTTCTTCCTGCATAATTACGAAGGCACGTCTCATTTTGTGCGTAAGAATATAATAATATAATATAATAACACATCATATTCTTTTGTGCATGTCAAATGCTTGACTTTTCTACTTGTTTTCTTCAAGTCAAACATTAAATTTCAACCATATTTGTTATTCTTTCATAAACAAATAGCTCGATCGATAAACAAACGCATAAACAAATGGATACACAAACAAATAGAAGCATTTAATGATTTTCATTTTCATGGGCTGAAATCAATCATTTGGTATCTTTCAAGTTAAAAAGCTAATTGTTAATATATAGTTTCATATTTTTAAAAGCATTTCAGGAATACTTAGTTTTGACATTCGACACAAAGTCGTGTTCCGTTCTGCATGTGTTTTATTTGAATACACTGAAGATGAAATGTCTTTTTGAACGGTTATCACTCTCATTCAGTATCATCCTACGTCCATCATCTCCACAACAAATGCAATATTTCGTGAAAAGTATTTGTACATACAAGTTCTGGCATGAAGCACATCCTATGAAATTGTAATTCGTAACTGATATTGCACCCCGAAAATCATAGTCCAGAAATACTCTTTCAAGATGACAAGCTTAGGGATATGATACAACACTTTTTAAAAATGTCAATATTGTCTGTTTGTAAAATAAGGATGTATTGCTATTTGATAGCAATATACATGATTATGGTTTAGATTCACTATTCTGTATTTCGATAAAAGCAAGGGAACTTCCAGCCTTAATTTTATTTTCGTTCTATAGGGCACATAATTTCAAGTTTAATCTACGTATTGTTTCAACGAAGTAAATGTCCTTATCGACAGTTAAATCAGATTATTATCTTGAATATACATGATGACCAATGTTGATAAAGGTTTGTTAGAGACTCAAGATGGCGGCGCAAGGTGCGTGCACATTGCATTGTGGGTACTTGCGTACTCAGTCGTGACGTCTGTGAAAACAACCCATTGTATCTCAATCAGGGTGCATGTATCATATTTAATTGGATAGTATTTGGAACATTATTTCACACAGGTGTGTTGATGATAAGGAATTTGGATTATGGTATGTTGTCTGTACTGTTAGTTTTTGGAAAAAAGTAGCAAATAATTGTTGGTGAAATGTAGCACCTGAACTTATGGATCTTTGATTCTTACCATCATATCAGTCTCATTATATATGTACATCATGGATACAGTCTGTATCATTGCATTGTACCTACTATATTTACTTACATAACTCCCTCAATTTAGTGTACCTGGGCACACTTTAGAATGCATTTTTAACATGGCAGATAAGTTCCCATTTCTTGTCAAAAAGGAAAACAGGTTAATGTGTAGATATCATTACTTGATACTTGAAATGACAAGAAAAGTGGCAAATGGAAGCTTGATATGTTGCAAAAAATGAGTTATTCTTTCATTACCAAAAATGGCAGTATATAGAAATATGGAGTCCAACTTTACAAACTTTAATTGACTTCTTAAGCTGGGACCCTGGGTAGTAAGGAAGTTGGACCTTGCATTATTAACTTGAATCATCTTGAGCTCTTACATCCATTAATTTAAGACCCCATTATATGAATTTAGCGTAAGACAAAAGGTATTATAGTTCTGATATATCAGCTATTGTGACTCTTATCCCATCACCTTCCCAACAGTTAGTATTAAAATTTGAGTTGCTTTCACTGTCTCATGCTTTTGTTGTGTTTTTTTTTCAGTCATGAGGTTTTGTGACATCTTAGGCTCTCACTGTGTTTCATACTTGTGTTTTTTTTGTCATGAGGTTATTAACTTAAATTGACATCTTAGGCTCTCACTGTGTTTCATACTTGTGTTTTTTTTGTCATGAGGTTATTAACTTAAATTGACATCTTAGGCTCTCACTGTGTTTCATACTTGTGTTTTTTTTGTCATGAGGTTATTAACTTAAATTGACATCTTAGGCTCTCACTGTGTTTCATACTTGTGTTTTTTCTTGTCATGAGGTTATTAACTTAAATTGACATCTTAGGCTCTCATTGTGTCTCATGTTTGTGTTTTTTTTGTCATGACATTATTATCTTAAATTGACATCTTAGGCTCATCTAAAGTACTCACTATTATGGATCGTTGCCATCTCACGTCTATCTGCATGGGTTTGGCCAATGTGGACATGTGAGAAAACTTGCCAGCAACTTCTTGTGGGTCTGTCATTCTTTTAGGTGGTTTTCCTGGGTTCTTCCTTTACCATTGATACTGGCTGCGTTGTATAGCCTATCTTGTGCTGAAAAATAGCATTAAACCATACAACAACTTCTTAGGCTTTATGTTCCATTAATATTAACACATTAACCCCTGGAGGTTTTTGTTGTTTTCGCCTGAAATTTGAGTAGGAAACACATTTTGAAAGCTGTTTTTGAATACATCCTAATACATCAACTTCCAGGTGATCTTCCAATAACAAAATGCCTAGTTGTGTTAGAAACATCGTTTTTCATTGGCTGTTTGGCTTGCGCATGAGCAGAAGGGTAAAAGTTGGATTTTTTTTATTTTGCTTAACGGTCCATTTATTTTCGTATTGAGACCACTCTTTATTCCAAATGCCCATCTTATCCTACTTTTTGCAAAGGTTCATCTGTCGGTTTGCAGTTCATACCGGTCTGCCTTAGATTTGAGACCAAAAAGTCTAAATTCCAGACAAAAACTTATTTCAAGCACAGGTGAATTTTGGGTGGAAAAAATGAGGTTATTCCCATTGTATTTTCTAGTACAACTAGAAATTCCAGATTATTGGGTATCATTGCAGAGCAACATCTGTCTACCTTTCTATAATACCACCTACTTTAGTGTATCATACATGACCTTGACACTATAGAGCATGGCAGTAGCGTACTACCTCCAGCCACATAAACTCGTAAACTCGTCGGCAGGGGTTAATGTGTTAAAATCTAGTGATTTCAGAGTCAAAGGTCTTGACATTCAGATTTTAGTACCTAACCTGGCTGTAAGGCTAGGCCTACTGATGGTGTTGTCTTTCACTCAAGGAACATTATCTTTCAACACTTTCATATTCTTTACCAAAACTGCTCAGCAGAATTTTGGTGAAATTTCAGATATAACGTGAATCTTTCTTGCATTTATACAAATGATGCCAATCCACCACCAGATTTGTCCACCATTACTAAAAGCAGGAAAAAAACCTATCCACCATTACTAAAAGTAGATAAAATACCATGTTAATGACTTCAGGAAGATTGCCTAACAGAACTTAATAGAAGGCATCCTGGTGTCAGGTTGTTTGAAATTTTGTTCTGTGATGCTGATCCATTGTCAGATATGGTCACCATTACAAGAAATAGAAAATACATGTACAGACCTTTCAAATTTGTTACTGTTAGAGTTTTAAAAAAATGAAAAGCTTTTCAGTGACCTTCTGAAGCACTCAACAGATTTTGACCAAATTTGACAAGAGAATCATGGTATGAAGGGTTTTTAAATTTGACAAGAGAATTATGGTATGAAGGGTTTTTAAATTTGACAAGAGAATCATGGTATGAAGGGTTTTTAAATTTGACAAGAGAATCATGGTATGAAGGGTTTTTAAATTTGACAAGAGAATCATGGTATGAAGGGTTTTTAAATTTGACAAGAGAATCATGGTATGAAGGGTTTTTAAATTTGACAAGAGAATCATGGTATGAAGGGTTTTTAAATTTGACAAGAGAATCATGGTATGAAGGGTTTTTAAATTTGACAAGAGAATCATGGTATGAAGGGTTTTTAAATTTGACAAGAGAATCATGGTATGAAGGGTTTTTAAATTTGACAAGAGAATCATGGTATGAAGGGTTTTTAAATTTGACAAGAGAATCATGGTATGAAGGGTTTTTAAATTTGACAAGAGAATCATGGTATGAAGGGTTTTTAAATTTGACAAGAGAATCATGGTATGAAGGGTTTTTAAATTTGGGCAAATTGTGCTGATAGGCCATTCAATATTGCAGTTGTTAGAAAAAAATAGGAAAACCTTTAAAAGCTTCTTAGAAACCATGATGCTTCTACACTGTTACTATGAAACATGTAAGCAGCTTTATCTAAAAACGTGGTTAAACAGAATTTGACCACCTTTGTCAGAAAACATCATGGAATAAGGGCTTCTAATATTATTGGATAACATCGTTGTAAAAGGGATTTCAGTATTTGAAAAATGATGCTGGTGTGCCATCATACATGTATATTGATAAAGATACAGAAAAATAATGAGACACTTTCTGGAATTGAGGAACTTTTTGTAACCAAACGGTTATTGTTTATACTCACTTATAAGTCAAGTCAAACTGCAAACAACGAAGATCCTGATCTGGCGTAGCATAATGCATTTGCTGTTCAGGGTTTATAATACTTTGCATTTTATATATGCAGTATAATCCAGCTTCAAAGAAATGTTACCACTATTCTCAAACTTGTCAAAAATCTATAATACATATGGCTTAAACATTCTTTTTCATAGCAGTGATATGTACTAACTTTTTTGTTATACCTGTATTTAGCAGTTTGTTGATTTGCCTATATTGGGTTGTTCCATGTCCTGATCGTACCAATGCAAATTATCACAATGGACTCGCCCTTTGCAATCTTCAAACACATCTCACTAGCTATTGTCAGCAAATTAAGCAATATAGGAAATAGTGATTTATACCTGACCATATTGCTTTTAATTGCCACTGTTTAAACTTCCCAACGGATAGCTTTGCATCAACTCCAATCATGTCTCTTTACCATTTAAGCATGCTACATAGAACAGGCATATACTGAAAGTGGTGTTTGTTTTTTTTCCCCCAGTTTTCGAAGATTACTGAAAATTGTGTTTTCTCAAAATATGACAGTTTCAAGGGGTTTGCGTTTACAAAAGCATATTTTTAGCTTGACACACCATGTTGCAATTGGATTAAAATCTCCATGTCACATAGGACAGTTGTGATCTGTTTCATATCTGATTGTGCCGTATTATGGCAGGTAGGTCACCATCTTGAAAATACATTTCATTTACATCATTAAGATTGTGTCAGTATGTCAGATTATACATGTTTGTCATGATTCTTTTTAAGGTCAGCAATAAATCAAAAAAATGATTCTTGTCAGCTGACTATCCCTGTATCCCTAGGTAAAATCTTTTTTTAAATGTTTTAAAAAAATTCTTACATTGATTTGTGCATCTAATTGAGCTGGTTTTGCTCTTGAAGCGCTTAGCAATATATATATATATATATATATATATATATATATATATATATATATATATATATATATATGTGTGTGTGTGTGTGTGTATGTGTGTTATTTTTAAAAATAACTACCCTAATTTTAAAACCAGAGCAACAGGAATACTTTTTTTTGGGCCAATGATGGATGTACATGTTCAAAATTTGACACAGGTTATGGGTGACCCAACGCAAAAGTTATAATTTCTGGATACTGGACAAAATTAATGCTACTTTGCATCACCCATATCTGCAGGTCATTTAATAGGGCAACATGAGAAAGGATTTCCAAGTGGGCCAAATGAAAAACATGTCTCATGTATGTGTGGAAAGAATGTGCCAAATACAGGAATTAATGCCATAAGCAATCCTTGAGAATGGAATTTTAATTTGAGAGGATTCATCCCAATTGTGTTAGATGAGCCTGATTACTGGTTGCAAAGATTTACAGTAGAGAGAATAGGGAAGCAAGTGACATCATGCCCTCTAAATATGTGAACTTGCGTCATTGCTGGAATTAAGTGTACTTATGGCATATTTTCAATATTTCAGTGATGCATAATTGCTCGAATTTATTGTTATTCATGCAGTGTATGTGGGCACCTTATTAGATTTTTCAATGAATATGATCTAGATTTCTTAGTTCAGAGAAATGTTTTACATGGAAAAGAAGGATGTTGTATCACACATTGTTGCTGCAGAGAATAAACAATTACACAGTGACTCTCTCTATTGAAGCATAAATATGTAGTATGGGAATTTTTTTTATGCCATTCTTTTCTGCAGTGGGAAGGCCTTTGTTTTGCGGTATAAAGAACACAGTGTCACGCAGAGTAATTTGATACAGTATTACCCCACAAAAAAGAACAACAAATAAATATGTATGAAGAGCCACAAAAGGTGGACTTGTGCACCTTTCAATTGAAATTCATTTGTTGTTTTTTTCTTATTATGAGCTGCCCAGTAAAACTTGCTACCTAGTGAAACTATGAGATTTACTGTATATACTAGCTTATAAGTGGGGTCCAGCTGCAAACTGCACAGACCCAGATCTGCTGTCAAATAATGCATCGGCAGATCTGCGTATGTCAACAGCTATGAAAGTTCTGTTCTCCCTGTACCTGGACTGTAAGCAGAAATACTATATAAGTTTGCCTACAAGACAAGTCCAACTGCAAACTGCACAGACCCGGGATTGTCATTGCATAATATACCAGCAGATCTGGGTCTATGCAGTTTGTTAGGAGTAATCAGTAGCACAAACAACAGTGACCCTGATCTGCAGGTGCATTATGTAATGGTAGATCAGAATCTTTGTTGTTTTCAGTATGACTTGACTTACAAGCAAGTATATATATGGTACTTGTTACTGAAAACCATTAGAATGAATGGAAGGGAAATATCCATGGTTTGGAACAAACACATTTTTGGTTAGCTGTTTCAGCCAGATGTTTAAGAAAGTTTATTTTGAAGCAGGATGTCTAGTAATTAAAGATTGAAACATTTCAAACCACTCAATGCATGTCACATGTTGACATCATCTACAATGAAGGATTTATAGATTAAACTATGAATTGTAGAAGTCATCAGCATAGCAGTGTGGTTCACTCATATGCAAGTCATCAGTCATGTGGTTCACTCATATCCAGCTCATAGCATTGTGGTTCACACTTATCCAAGTCATCATCATAGCAGTGTGTTTCATTCTTATCCAAGTCATCATCATAGCAGTGTGGTTCACTCTTATCCAAGACATCATCAAAGAAGTGTGTTTCACTCTTATCCAAGTCATCATCATAGCTGTGTATTTCACTTTTATCCAAGTCATCATCATATCAGTGTGTTTCACTCTTATCCAAGTCATCATCATAGCAGTGTGGTTCACTCTTATCCAAGACATCATCAAAGAAGTGTAGTTAACTTGTATTCAGGTTACCCCGTGTGGTCTAAAGCACTCACCATTACGGATCACTGCCATCTCATCTCTGTCTGCATGGGTTTCAGTCTTGGATTCGGCCATTGTGGGTATGTAAGAAAGCTGCCAGTAGCTTCTTGTGGGTCGGTGGTTCTTTCAGGGGTTTTCCCGGGTTCTTCCTCCACCGTGATTTATACTGGCTGCCATGTATAGCCTATCTTGTGCTGAAAAATGTCATTAACCCTACAACAAGAACTTGTATCCAAGTCATCATAGGAGTGTGGTTCACTCATATTGAAGTAAGTCTTAGCAGTGTAGTTAACTTGTATCCAAGTCATCGTCATAGTTGTGTGGTTCACTCATATTCAAGAAAATTACAAGATTTTACAAGATATAGCAAATATGCTGGGATTCCTCTGAGAAAAAGAATATTGTTCAGAAGAACTTAAAAAGATTATTTCCTAGGAAAATCAATATATGAAAACCAAACATAACTAAAATTAGGTAAAACAATAACAACTGGTGTTCCAAATATGGATCATATAATGACTATTTTTGGGTGGGGGCTCTGAGTGGTCTAAAGTGCTCATCATTACGGATCACTGCCATCTCGTCTCTGTGTGGGTTCAAGTCTCGGATTCAGCCAATGTGGTTATGCTTGCCAGTAGCTTCTCGTGTGTTGGTGGTTCTTTCCAGGGTTCTCCTGTGTTATTCCTGCACCATTTATATTGGTTGCCATGTATAGCCTATCTTGTGCTGAAAAATGGCATTTAAACCCTACAACAACAACAACAGCAACTGTTTTGGGCATTTAATTTCAAGAACTCTATACATAAACAGGTTTAAACCCTTGTTTTCTTATTTAGTCTTTCTTCCTATGACTTATTAAACTACGTGATCTGGTTCCTTGAAGTAGATTTCACTTGGATATTGTTGTTGTTTTGTGTATACAGCCGTTTTCCAGTGCATGATAGGCTATACATGGCAGCCAATATATTTGGTGGATTAAGAACCTGAAAAACCCTGGTAGGAATCATATTCCCTCTGGAAGCCACTGGCAAGCTTTCTCACATACCCACATTGGCTGAGCCTGAGACTTAAACCCATGCGGACATAGGTGAGATGGCAGTGATAGGTTAAGGCAAGTGTTTTAGACTGCTCGTCCATATGGGATCCCTGAAATGTCTGTCATTTCACTGAACTGTGCATTTCCTAACTGATCATTTTAGAAGTGCATGCCAGGGAAGGTGATATCCAATGTGGAGAGTTTTAACAGCTAAGTATGATACTTAATTGAATAAATACAGTTACATGTATTTGAAAAATGATGTAATGTTCTAAAAATTTTAAGAGAATAGTCAGACTTAACTGAGTGCAAATGTGTTCTGTGAAATGTATTTGACATGAATTTTGCCAGTGCGTTGCAGGACTAGAATTATGATCATCTACACGTCTTTAACAATTCAAGCAGTTTTCTTTTCTTCATCCTTTGTGCTATCCAGTTCCTCAATGCTGCTGAATTTTACCTTGGTTTCCTTGTTCTCTTACTGATAGCATACAGGGCTACCGTCTGATTTTGACATTTTTTGGACCCTAAAGACTACAGGTATCCACCAACTTAGGTGATTTTGACTTGCACATATTTTGAATTAACATGATTTCATACTTAAAAAAAATATTATTTTTTTTTTATGAAGACTAAATCAATTAAATTATTTTATCTAAAGCCAGAAAATTAGGATTTGTTTACAGCTAAAATGAATTGGATTAAAGTTAATTTAATGATATATTTTTCAGTGAAAATTAAAGGCAGCGCACCAAATTTTGAGTTATACAACAACTCTTTTTGGAATGCAATTATTGTACATGTCTGGGGTTAGTTGTAATACAAAAAGAAGGGGTTATGATTTTTTGCAGAACAGCAACACAGGTTATTTATTGCAAAGGCAAATGGATGACAGTGCCTTGTCCAAGGATGTACCACAGACAGATTCAAGTGTAGGACATGTATATTTACCTGTTGTGTCAAAAGACTAATCAATCAGCCACTGCAGCTCCTGCCTGAATTAGTCACCACATACAAAATATGTGAGGGCATATTGGGCTATAAAAGAAAGTGTTAAAAAAATTCTGATAACTTCTCTTACACTAAGAAGTCTTTGTAATTAACATGCTTAAATATGTCTGTGGATTGAGGCATGTTTCAAGATCATTCTTCCTTGTCATCAGTTAAGTATTTATTGTTTTATATTCAGTCTAATGATAAAAACACTTTATACAGCCAGGTGATTCACTTCATACCTTGTCGATGGTGGCATTCATGTAAATGTCATTGCTTGTTAGATTGACTTGCTGTATTTTTTTTATGCTTTCAGCATATGGATGCTATAGAAGCGCTACATAGAAATTACTGTATTTACTTGCTTATAAGCCAAATCAAATTGCAAACAACAAAGATCCTGATCTGCCATAGCAGAATGCACCAGCAGACCAAAGTATTTGTCTTGTTTTTTCTACTGATTACTCCTAACAAACTGCACAGATCCAGATCTGCTGGTGCATTATGCAACAGCAGATTTTTGCCTGTGCAGTTGGATTTGACTTGTAAGAGAATATAACAGTTATATTCAGCCATATCTGGATTATTGTAATGTGATTTGGGGTAATACCTCTAATTCAAACATAAGCCAAAGAAGGAATTGTTTAAAAAAGTTTTCACTATACTGGTCCACTGGTATAGATTATTCCCAGTGACATAATTCAAGTTCCTAATATTACTTCTTTTCATAATCATTGTCTCAAATGGATGAAATCATTAGACATTTGAACAGTTCTAGCACAATAAATATCGCCTGCTTTTTTTGTAATTTTTCATTATTTTCAGAGTTGAATTTTTTCAATGCAGGATGATGATACTTTATATGTTTTTATGTTCCAGGCTTGATACTTTGATTTTTAAAATAATTATCTAGTGTTGAGCCATATTCTTCACATCTTGTTGTTTGTGTGGGTACCGCTCTGGTGCCCTAGTGGTTAGAGCGTCCACATTGAATGTGGGAGGTTGTGGGTTAGATCCCTGGCCGAGTGATAGCAAAGACCTGCAGAAATGGTACTAACAGCTGTCTTGCTTGACGCTCAGCATTAAGAGGTTAGTGTTAGGACTGGTCCGCCTGATGTCAGAATAATGTGACTGGGTGGGACATTGTGCTACATGTCTGCAGCATAATGCCCCAGTGCTAGATATCACTATAAACTGTTACACTGCAGACATCGTAGTGATATGACTGAAAAATTAGCGATATGACTGAAAAATTGTTAAAGCTACATTAGAAATCCAAATCACACACATACTCACATCTTGTATATGCTGTATATGACAGATAGAAGGCCTCAGTGTAGATTAGTTCTGTAATTAAACAAGTTACCTTCTCTAAATAAAGTCTTTATTATTTTTATTATTATTATACAGGTATTTTGGCATCCACACATCTGTGCTTTAGCCCACACAGTAGATTGCCATATATACTTGCTTACCGTATATACTCGTGTATAAGCCTGGTTGTGTATAAGCCGATCCCCCCAAACTGAATTGGTAAAACTGTTATAAAGTGCATGACCTGCGTATAAACTGACCCATAATTTCTAGACTACCGGTACATCACAAGATGCACAAAGTGAGTTCTGAATATGTTTATTTAGGCAAATCACATTATTAAATAAAATGAAGGTACGAAAGCTAATTTATATGTTGAAATAAAAACAATTCTAAAGTGTTAAGTCTTAATGGAAATTTAATTAATCCTCATTCTAAAATCATGAATTATAAAAGTTCTATCACTTTTAGAATCCTTCAAAATCTGGCTCTGTATCAGACTCGCCAAACAGTTCACGAAACTCGGCTTCTGTTATGGGCGTGCTTTCATCATATACGTCGTCATTGTCACAGTTTTCGAAACTAACTTTTTTATTAACTAGTCGAGCAGATTTACAGGACAAAAGACATACTAGTCCGCAGCAAAATCCATTAGTTCTCAAAATACTGTAAATTGGAACATCCAACTACAAATGAGCTTTTTTTTCATCCTCCGTTTTTGAATGCTCTCTGCAGACGCTGCAAAACATGGTATTTACTTTGGGTTAAAGTTAAGCTACAGCCGACTGCATTTCCACTTCTCTAGAAAAGTTCGGTTCCTACTTTCTTTATCATACTGTTTGTCGCGTTCCCTTTTGTCCTCATTATTGTCAGCCATTTGGCCGGATTTCCCACACCTTGTACAAATTGCCACATTGTTCTCTTTGCTTTCTTTGTTTAACTATGATCCTGGCCAGTGCGACAATAACGCTTTGCACACCATTTGTAATGCTCAATATAAAGCGCCTAGGTGATCTGGATTTACATACGGGAGTTACAACAAATTCAATAACTAAAAATAGCAAGTTATTTGCCTGCATTTCTGTTATGAAATTCATTAAAAATATCAGGAAAGCAAACTTTAAAATAATTACATGCATTCATTTTTTATTAGTCAGGCTGACTTGTATTGGAAAATATTTATTAGTCAGTGAGGAAAATTATTAGTCGCGGACTAACGGACGTACATTAGTTTCGAACCCTGTTGTCATCATGGTCATCCGATAATGTGTCGTTATTCTCTCTCTCCTCATCATTGTCGGATTGAAATATAGCATCATCCTCTGTTCCATCCATGGCATTGCTGATACAGCACTTACTGAATGATTTTGCTTTTCCGCCATTCCCGTACACTATTCATTTTATCTGATTGGATTGAATATAAACTTCTAGAGAGATTAAACTGAAATAATTTCTTATAGTGGTAGTATACTATTTCTATACCTTATCCTGGAATTATTTCCATGTGTGGTTGGTTATCAATTTGTATTTGATAATTATTTATCATTGTTGTTTATTTGTGTTTTTTTTTAAACTACCGGTAGTGTGATTCAATTGATCAAAATATGATTGGTTTCAGCGTGGACATTATTCAAGTATTGTGACAGTTTATAACTTTGAGCAGAAACCATGTCCACTACCACATCTCATTAAACAATACATCTGAGAGTCGGCATGTATTAGTAAAGTCATTGGCATTGTGCAACAAAACAAACCTATTATTCCCGAGGCATTTACCACAGATTAAGCATATGGTAGCTATTGTACAACACTCTACCGCTAACAAACAACTTTGCTTTACAAACAGCTAAACAACAGTAGTATATAAACTGTGGCTGCCGATTACTTCTAAAACACCTGTCAAAGAAATCCCACAAATTATATTGTTTTACAATTATTCACGCTGACTCATATTTTGCCCTGTTATTTACCCTTCCTAAGCGTGCGCTCAACAAACCCCTATGGAGCCTCTCGCTCTTGTTCCTTTAAGACTATCGTACATGTATTTCTACTCTCGATCAAATTGTTTTGTCGTATATACCTTCAATGTCATAATTCTTTTATTTTTTTTACGTAGATTCTTTTCATATTTACACTGAAATAATCTAGCGTGCATTTGTACGATACCATAGAGTTTAATGATTACTGATTAGCTGAGGGTTAAATACTTGACTGGAGATTACTAATATGGCGTTTCTTTTGGAAAATACACGTACCACCGTGGCTCAAATAACACGTATGGCTGCATTTTCTGTTGGATGGACATCTGTCAGATAGAATTCAAGTACGTTAAAACATGTTTTTCATTCATTATCCTACCACTTAAGTTAGAAAAAAATTATTTGTTTCACTTAATGACAGCACAAATCTTATGAGCCATGTGGCATCTTTAGGCATGTGATCTCATCTTTGGCAATTGACAGAAACAATAAATACTGAAAATCGAGGGGAAAAAGCATTAAAAATTTCACACTTGGACCTTGGCCCGCAGATAAGCCGACACCCCTTCTTACAGGCCTGATTTTTTTCCTTAATTTTTTGGCTTATACGCGAGTATATACGGTATATGTCGGTTCCAACTTCAAACTGCATAAGTCCCAGATCAGCCATTTCAGAATGCTCATCAGTTCAAGGGAGTTCGTTGCGAGTAATCAGTAGAACAGATAACAGAGAACCATGCTTTGCAAAACATCAACCATTTCCTCTTCTAGGTGAGATGCTGCTTCTTTCTCAGATTTTGACCTGACTTGACCCTCATTGGTTAAATTTTTCTCTTAGCTGAAAATAAAAGATAACAAAATAGATCTCTAGAACTTTGAACATTCAAACTTTACATCTAATTGTTTTCATGTATTTGTCAGTATATCATGAGCTCTAAAGGTTGAAATAGCAACTGTAATTGTTCTTTTAGGCAGAGAAGTCACCTGTTTTTATATCTGTGAATAGTTTTGCACTTCACTCACTGATTTGGAGAGGATTCCAGTGTGGAAAAAAGGCCTTTATTCAGTACCATCCTATTCACCATCACCATGTGCCTAATGTACTTTGGCGCCCGCCCGCTCCCCCCCCCCCCCCATTGGGCAGCAGAGTGATACTAAGGACATAAGACCCTGATTAGGTGGCATCTTCATTGGAAGACTTACGATATTTGCTTGGTTCAGAAGTAAAATTGTATCAGTTTTTAAAATCTGTTATTGCAATTCTCCTGGATGGGTCATTATATCAGCTTGCCGATCTGACCTCCAGTGTGGTCGCCATGGCAGCTATCTTGAAAATGTTACCACTGTTCATTCTAAATGGATTGTCATGTTAACATTAGGGTTTTCACCAGAAGCTTTCTGTTGATGACTGATTGTAAATGGTCTGATTTTGCATCTATCTTGTCTTCTTGGAAATTCTTTTTGTCAAGTAGAGCATCAATCCCGACAGGGGACTCTTGTTTTATTTTAAATTGTCACTGAATCTGTTTCTGTATTGCATCAATTACATCATTGTTTTGCCATTATCAGAACAGATTTTTTCCAGATTGATTTCTTGTAGTGTATAATTAAATCTGAAACACTGTTCATATTTTTTTGAAAGAATGGATAGAAAATTCTGTTGTAGTTAATGTAAAAATATTTGTTATGTTGACAGCATATTTATTGGTCTCTTAAATTGATAAATATGCAATTGCAACTGAAATTTACTGCTCTGGTGGCATAGTGGTTAAAGCATCTGCCTCAGATGTGGGAGGTCGTGGGCCAAGTCAAGTCATACCAAAGACTTCAAAAATGGTACTAACAGTTGCCTCTGTTGGCGCTCAGCATTAAGAGGTTAGTATTAGGACTGGTCGGCCTGGTGTCAGGATAATGTGACTGGATGTTACATGATGCCCCAGTGCTAGGCATCACCATAAACTGCCACACTGCAGACTTGTTAGCGATATGACTGAAAAATTGTTAAATCTACATTAAAAATCCAAATCATACACACACACACACACATTATCTTATTTCTCTCTCTGGCTCTCTCACTTCTCAGGTGTTTTAAAATCCTGAATGGAAGTCATTTCACCTATTTTTCTTACTCTAGTTTGAGTCCTGATATTTATTGATAACTTAGGAATTGTGGCTTTTCTGACGTCAAAAGAAGACTTTATATTAATACGTTTGTTTGAAAACCAAACTAGGCGCATCAGTTAATCGCAGTTGATAATAAGAGAGATGAGTCCTGTGTATAGAAGAAATTAATATATTTGGTCTATTATATATGGGGACTATTAGAAAACAAGTTCAGTCCTAGCAGCATTTTTGCACTGAAAAAAAACCCATATTGCTCATTCATATACTGTATAATGGATGCATCCGTGCAATTCAAATAATTGCCACAAATTTTTAATAACACCATACTACAGTTTGTTACAGAGAGCATCTCAAATGATATTTGCATCTCTTGTTTTATTTTCACATCAGCATCTTGAAATGTAGTTAAAATTAGTTTTGTGCATGAAGGATTTACACTTAATTCACACTGAGATACACCACAACACCATTCATTTGATACATGCTGAAAAAGACTGGTCTATTTATATGTAATTGGCCATGTTCGTCCTGACTTCTGGTTTTTCATTCCTAGTGCAAATCGCAATTGCTACTTGCAATTTCTTATCAAAATTCACTTGACTGGTTTGCAGATGATTTACAGGGACCGCTCTGGTGTCAAAGAGCGTCAGATTGGTTTAGTAACTTTAGTGGATGCTGATCTGGCTTCTGATCAAATCACCATTATACAACTTCTCAAAAACTGCACAAGAGAATTTATCTGAATTTGACAGAAATTATTCTGGCATGAAAGCCCATTAATTGTTTTCAAAATGTCGATTCAGCACCAGATATGATCACTACTACTACTAAAAAATAGTTAAACCTTTTAATGACTTTTCAAAATACATTCAAAAACATGTTTTTTGTGGGGGGGGGGGCAAATTGTGATGATCTGTCTTAAAATGCAGCTACTGGCTGTTTTTTATATATAAAAAAAGGCTTTTAATGAATTCTCAAAAACTGCTCAACAGAATTTGATCAAATTGACAGAAGGCATCCTTGGTTGAAGTGCTTTCAGAATTATGCAGATGATGCTGATTCACCTTCATATACATGTGCTTTTACCAAACTAGAAAAAAACATTTCTTTATTGGACAAATTATGCTGATATGTGCTTAAATAATGCCTTGAAATAAATATAGTGTATGCAATCAGGTTTCTTGGCAGATGATGGGTAATCTATCTCAGACCCACTTGAACCACTTGTTTTAAATTTGATGTGGTAATTAGAGAAAACAGCAAAATGTAAACTTATGTTACCAGACTGAGTCCTGATCACCAAGGCATGCCTTTTAAAATGCATTTAGTAGCTTGAAGATCTAGACCAATTCTGGTTGCATTCAATTATTCATGTATGGTACAATTACAGTTAAACATCTCTTAATGGTTGCCTGAGTTGAGTGGTCACCTGGTCACCACCACCGTTCTATTTCCCCCCAGCAAATTTTCTATATCAGTTTCATGTAATTATCAGTTACTTGGTTTCTGCGGTCAACAGCCATGTGCTTTCTCACCAAGCAGTGGTTTCACCCTGTCTACAGATACCTGTAGTCTTTAGGGTCCAAAAAATGTCACTTGAGGGTACTGCACCAAATATGTAAATGAAACTACTTTTGTTGGATGATCAGTGCATGGTATATATAAAGGTAAATTGCTTGTAGCAATGTCCAAATGTTTCTTATTCAGTTTTATTTCATAGTCCAGTGAAACTCTGAAGTCAGCATATCGGTTTCAAAAACATTGCAGTTTTCAACCTTACAGGAGATATACTGCACTAGTGACATGTAATCTGAATATCCTCTGACCTTTTCCACCTCATCTGTTATACTTTGACATTTATATTGGAGTGTTGGGTCAGAGTCCGTAACCTTTTTAAAAAAATTGGAATTCAACACCACCTTGCACTGGCGGCATAGGGCAGCTGCTTACCAGCAGGCCAAGTAAACATAAACAATGTTACATGGAGTCATATCTGAACTAAATTGATTGGAAGGTGATTTGATTTATTCTGAGAAATTGTATTTTAATCAGTGTCTTGGATCTGCTTACAGACAAGATGAAACTTCTACACTGATAAAATTTGACCCAGTACTCGCCATTTGTTATTGCTAGTCACATGACTACATATATCTTGCAGCCAACCTGGCCATGTAGTTACTTGATATCAACAATAAACCCCTTTCAAATGTTAAATATTTTAAAATATTAAATGAACATCACATATTGTTTATAAAAGAAAGAAAGGACATACAATTATAATCAACATAATTGTTCTAAGAACAATGACCAGAAACATGTAACTGTCACAGCAACTTGGAGAAAGTCAGATTCATAATGAATGGAGCCATATCAAAGATGGTTGTGTTTTATCATGTGACTACTGCACTGAATTGTGTTCTCTGCCCGATGAAACTAGCATTGTGGTGGCAAATTCAAAATTTTTGATAGGCATTTGACTCTGACCGTACACACCAACATAAAAGTCAGAATACAAAGAATGGGGAGAGAAGGGTCAGAGGAAACTCGGATTAGCATTTAAGGTGCTACTAACCATAGCTCCAGGAAGCTTTATTTCATTTACCATCATCAAAAGCAGACTGTCTGTTGATCTTGGTATGAGCAACAGCTTCTAATCCGTCAATTGTTTAAATATGAACGTATGTTTTCATGCTTAACAAAAGTCCAGTTGTGTGTTTCACAGTCACAGGTAAGCTGTCAATTTGTAAACATTATTTAGATGCTGTTTCTATGGTAAATGAGATAAAAGTGCATGCATGTGTTTAGATGTGTGCATAAGAGAGAGAGAAAGAGAGAGAGAGCATGTACTTTGTTGTAGAATAAGAGAGAGTAAATTTATTTAAAAGCTGTTTCTAATGAAAATGAGAAAAGGGCTTGCAAGTGTGTGGGTGTAAGAGAGAGAGAAAACATATACCCTGTTGTAGAATAAGAGAGAGAGAGAAAGAGATAAATTAGTGCATGTACAGAGTTGTAGTTTTCTTGATTATTGCAAAATAGTTCAGTTAAATGAAAGTATCTTGGTATCATACTACTACGTCTAATAATATAACATGAAATAATAATGATACTAGTGCTAATAATAACGTTATGCTATTTAGTTCATGGTACATACATTTGTCTTAAACCAAGTTTGAACTGTACCTGCTCTCAGAGGTCACCTGTCTACAAAGGCTACTTTTGCCTTTTCCCATGAGTGGCTGTTATAGAAAGGTTTGTACATTGAAGAATATTATGTTAGGCTATAAAGACTTTCCATTAGAGGCCTCTTCCTGCACAAGTTCAAAGAGCAGCAGATTTGTTTTTGAAGAGGAGTTGAAAATTTGTACTACCTAACAACTGAATCTGATGTATTAAAAAAAATTCTTTGAGGCTTATATACTAAAAAAGTTAGAAAATACAGAAATAACTTTGCTGATGAATGCACACTATTTTTTAATTATATTTAGTAATTGCTTGTTATAGTCTGTTTTAATTTTTTTTCTCAATATTGACAACTACTGTAATTTTAGTCATTTCCTAAATTTCCACATGATTACTGTTTGGTTCATAAGTGATCACATATTCCATAAACTCTAATCTGTAGATTGGCGCCTTTTTATACATCACTTATTCCTACATATCAATAGCAGATAATACATGTAGCAGCTTTTTTTGAGGGTCACAAGTTTGAATGTAATTATTCTTAATGCATTAGAATTTAAAATAATAACAAAAAAGGGTTTCAGTATAGTACATTCAGTCTCAGTCGAATCTGTGTGGGGGATGATAATACATGTACGTCCAAAGGGAAAAAGATTGGTAGGAAATATCTTTTGCTTCCTCTTAAGTGTTACATTGATGTTTTGGCTTCCACCATCTCATGGTGGATTATTATTACCATGAAAAGTGCATATTACTTCCTTCAGACATTTTGTGTATGAAACAAAAAGCCCATGAGGTTAGAGCTGTCACTGCCTGATGGGCATATTTTCAAGTCTCCCTTGGAATATGTGGATCTCCCCATCAAATCATGAGCATGTTTCATTTTTATCTGTTTCGATTAGTTTTAACACATCAGCCTGCCCACATAACTGACACATTCAGCTGAGCAATAGCGACAGGATGTGTATTGCTGCAATGAAAATATACTTGGGGTGGTGTTTTTTTTGTAATTATACAATGCTTGCCTGTTTTCTGTTACCAAATGCCCTCCTCCCACCCCACTCTGATGTCCTGACATAATCATTGCTTATGAAAAAGATAGTGTTCTTAGCCAGGGCATGTGAGGTATTTGAGTGGACTGGTTTGTTTACAGTTCTCCACTTCGAGGGAGAATGTATTCACATCCAAAAGACAAGGGTTTTTTTTGGCAAGAAAAAGAATGCTAGTAAGCTACTCAAAAGTGATGGGTAAGTATTGCATAATTAAAATTAGTTTTTCTAGTTTTTCACCTCAAACACAACTAAAAAAAACCTACATTTCTTGGGTCTAAAGGTCGTTAGTCTTGGTCATGGTAAATATAACACAACCATAAAGGTATCTGCATGGTACATTTTTAAGAATGCTTATTTTGACCAGATATCATTAACATTCATTGGTTAGTAATCTCCAGTCGACCATGCCCTCTGCACCAATGCCTACACAGAGAACTGTTTTGTATCCAGACTGCATTGGTGTTTATTACCTACTGAAGTTTTTATGATCCACAAATATTTTTCTTTTTCAGTCTGTTAGCGGACAGAAGCCAAGTATTCAGTTCCAGCGGAACCATGGGGTAAGTAAAAGTGACCATTAGAACATCACTCTGCCATTTCTATATGGTCATGAAATAGCCTTGGAAATAATTGTAGGATTAGATATTAATTTAATGCATTTTTTGATTTGCCGCCGGCAGAGTGCACCAAGTATGTTACAACAGCAGAGGTGGAGAATATTCTGATAGAGAGCTTGTCTCCTTCTGCAGCCATCTTGTACTCTGGGATTCGGTTTGCTAGTACAAATGTTCTCAGTCGGATACATATGGGAAATTACTTAATTGGTAATATTAGATTTTGTTGTGTTAGTAGCTCATCTACATCCATATATATATATTTGCTTGTTCGTGTGAAAATTTGGTTGCCTCTGGAAATGAAAAGTAACAATTTTAAAGACCTGGCGCTAGTTGAAGATAATATAGTGCAACATAGGACAAGGATTTGCTGCTGTGGCTATTGCTTTTGTGTGGCTTTTTAACACATTAACCCCTAGTGACGACTTTACGGGGCAGGAGGTAGTAGCCTACTGCTGAGCTCTGGCGTCATGGTCATGCATGATACACTAAAGTAGATGGTATTATAGAAAGGTAGACAGATGTAGCTCTACAATGATACCAAATACTCTGGAATATCTAGTTGTACTACAAAATACAGATAGAAAAACCTCATTTTTTGGACCCGACTTTTTTTTAATGCAAAATTCGCCTGTGGTCGGAATCCCATTTTGTGTCCGGATTGTAGACTTTTTGGTCTCAGATCTAAGGCAAACGGGTATGATTTACCCTTCTGCTCATGCGCAAGTCAAATAGCCAACAAAAAATGATGTTTCTAACACAACTAGGCAGTATGTTATTGAAAGATGACTGGGGATTTGGTGTTTTCGAGTCTGTTCAGAAATAGCTTTCAGAATGTGTTTCCTACTCGATTTTCAGGCAGAAATGGCAAAAACCTCCAGTGTTAATGTGTTAAATGGGTTTTGATGCTTTACATTCTTATATGATGTTTTTGTAAGATAGTGAATTTTTAACAAAAGAGGGTTTGATTTCTACCTTGTTTTTTTAGCTAGTGCAGTATTTATATGCATACTTTATTTACTCAAATTATTTTATTCAGGTTATTCTTTTCTGGAAATACAAAGTTCTCAAAAAATAACATTCTTGGAAATAAAGACCAGGATTTATAGTGAAATTTCAAATAAGGATATATATTAAAATTGGATTGTATTATTGTGATTCAACAAAAGACTTGGCATATCACCACAACACAGGCCACCCCTGGCACATCAACCCTTTCAGTGTTGGATTTTTTATTTTGGAATACCACTGTTTGTGTTTGAAATTCGAGGATTATTTTTTATTAAGTTTGTAATGCCATAAGTTCTTTTTACATTTTTCAGTTTCTATTAAAAGGAAATAAATTATTTGTGAATTTTACAAAGCTTGTTGCTTCTCACTCTTTTCTATTATTTGAAGACCATACAGTTGTAATAGCACATTCATGAAGACTAACTTATACCTTGGTGGGATCATGGGATATTACATCAATGTTGACATGAAACCTCAAGTATTGATTTATTTTAAAATAAGGTTTAAAAAAAGTATTTCTCGTTAATAGTATACATTTCAGTTCATGTTTGTTTGGTTGTTTTTTTTGGTTTTTTTTTTTTTTGTTCTGTGTTTTTGCACACATGTTTTCATGAAACAGATTATAGCGTAGGGTGCATACTACTGTGTATGTTCAAGTATAAGTTGAGTTTAGCTGCAAACAACATAGACCATAATGCACTAGCAGGTCAGGTTCTCTCGTTATTTCTACTGATAACTCCTACTAAACTACACAGACCCAGGTCCACTGGCACAATATGCGATGACAGATCTGGATTGGTGCAGTTTACAGTTGGACTTTACTTATAAGCAAGTATATGTGGTATTTTGTTGTGCAAAACTTGTACTGTTTGATTCTTTGTTTTCCACAAAAATGGGGAAATCGATCTGACTTAGATTAGAAAGAGTTAGAATACAGATATAGTTAAAAGAATGACAACAGACACGTACATGTACGTAGATAAATGGATAGGTCAAAACAGGCTTGGAAATAGCTAGATTTATGAGAGAGACAATGAATGAATGCTAGACTGTAATGATTTATATATGCTCACAACTGAAGGATTTATTAACAATTATTTTATCCATTTACTTAACACTTATCATTGAGTCACCTTGATTCTTGAAATTGGCAACATACATCACAATATTTGACAATGATCTGAGGAAACTTTTTTTAATATTTTTGTTCATTTAATCAGTAAGAATGTATCAATCTCCTGTAACTATGATGTAAACAAAAGATTATAAACACTGCTTAGGGTACTGTATTTTCATAACATCAATCATTCTTTGAATGAATCGTCCTGATGGTTAATTAATAGGGAGGAGTGCCTGTCAAAAGAAATCTCACAAGTTGTATTACCAACAGTTGAGACATAAAGGCCATAAAATTGGTGACATGCATCAAAACGATTTATGAAAAACCAATTGTTTAGAGGAGCAGTCTGATAAACTGCCCAAGGCTAACAAAGTACCTGCAAGTCTGTAAATCCTGGATGCATACAAAATATTATGATTAAATTTAACTGATAGGTTAAATGTAAATATTTATTCCTTAGTTGTCAAAACTTGTTTTAAATAGTATATATTGACATTATCACATCTGCATGTGAAAATGTGAGATGGACCTTAACAATGACAAGATGGAAATGACATCTACATTCGGTGAAAGGTGGGAAAATAGCTATTCAGAGCTAGTATTTTATGTATTTTCTCAGACCATTGACGTTAATTGAAATTTCTTACATCTTGTATCCCTGTCTCAATTTTTTGGGACTTGCCTGTTGGCAAGTGCATTGTAAAGTTGAGCTTTCCTGAACTGAATTTGAGGTGTCCCTTGAGTCAGGAAAGTGAATTTGTATGCCATCAAACCTATGGGAAATGCAACAATAAATCCTGCCCACTGTACACATATCAGTACCATTATTTAGCAATTATATGTACCACAGTCTTCTATTACATGACTGTGCAGTTTCTTTCATCTATCAGTTCTTCAATTTTTCTCCTGTATATATGATGATGTGAATATTTACTATTTGAAGCAAGTTTTGATAAATTGGAAATAATAAATTTCTCAGTTGTAGGTTTGCTAACTTAAAAGTCTAAGTTTAGCCATAGGCATTTTGCAATATTTGTCCAGCTTGAGTACGCTAAGAACTAGGATTGTTCTGCTGAATGTCACTGATTTCAGGTTGACTAGTAGATAGTTGTGAATAATAATATTCCTGAAACTTTCTGATACTGAGATTTGCCTTTTCAGCTTTGTTTGGAAATGAAGGGCATTTGTCTCTATTAATTGGCCACCAGGAATTCTTTAAAAGTGATTGATATACTGAATATTTAGCTGTCCTAAGCTCAGACTCAGTTAAATTATGATAGATATATTAAAGCCATATAAAAGAAGATGTTGGCAGAAATGAGAAATGAAAAAGTGGGATTAAACAGGAAAATATATTTGCTATTGTAACAGATTGTATGCTTGATGTGCATCATTGAAATATTAAGACCCAGCATAAATTTACGATTCAAAAGTAGGGGACCCAAGGTCAAGAAAAAATCTTCAACCCATGTGAGGAGGTTATAAATTTGACCTCTTGTGATATATTTGGGATATGTACATGGATCTACAGATAAACTGACCAGTCGGTTGTTGACCTTTTCAATGCTGATGGCATTAATTATCTAACCTATGGTATATTGTAACCATGCCACTTGACTGTCATTTAAAAAGGACTAGATATCATCATTTCCCATGGTAATAATGTAACCACACCACTCGTTACTGTCATTTAAACAGGACTAGATGTCATCTTTGCCCATGGTACATGTACTAATAAAACCACACCACTCACAATGTACTGTATTTAAACAGGACTAGATGGGATGTGCACTCAACCAGATTGTCATGCATAAAATGTATATGCAAGGAATGATGTTTGGTTTGTTGTCTTCAGCCTGATCCTATTTAGGATCTGGCCAAAAAAATGAAGAACTTATAAATGGAGGAAAGAAGGACCAACTATACATTCTTCATCCCTTCTTCATGTACCCTCCACTTAAGAGAATTCATTGAGTCTCAGAGTGGAACATCTATATTCTTTAAAAGTAGGCATACTTTTCTTGGGATGACTGCACCCCTTCCTCCAAATAACGAGGGAATATCAGAATCTTCCCAGAGTGAGGGAGTGAAGCTGAGATAAAGTGAAAGGGAGGAGCAGTACCTTCCCACTGTCAGAAACATATGGAAGAGAGCAGCAGCACTCATGAAAGAGCATTTTAAGTCACAAAGCTGGGACACGTGTGCCTGCCCCCAAGAGAGGAGCAGTACTTTCACAAGCATGAGATAGTGATTTTACCCCAAAAAGGTTGAGAAACACCCTATCATGGACAGTGATTATGCCCCCCCCCCTTTGTTGGAGGGCCTGCATCCTCATTAGGCAATTAATTCACGCAATGTTGATAAGCATATGCAGCATTCTAGTTCCTTTAGTCCTTTAGTTCAGGACTAACACTGCCTCACCTCATTCTAATAGCTGTTTTGTGGCCTCAGCAAGGATGCTGAATGCATCATACAGGTCATTAAGCATTCTGCTTCAGACAGTTCAGGGGACAAATTGGCTTGATTGGCTATTCACGTGGTCACAAAAACCAAACCAGTTAGTGATGTCATGGTCATTTGCAAACTCAAGGATAAACAACGATGACTAGGACCATATGGAATAGTATTTAGAAACCTAGATAAGGAGTTATGAAGATTGGGACAAATTTGCAGTCAACAGGCATAAAAAGGGTACAACTGTTTTTCAAGCGTAGTCTTAGAGTTATAGAATAGGCCCAATTCGCCTTTCTGCATGTCACAGGAGGTGAATAATTGAGGGAAGAGCTATGGTGGTCAGTAGTTAGTGTGTCAGACAGATTTGTTACAGATTTGATACTTTGGAATTTCTCAAGAATATATGAAGGTTGTATAGGATTCATTCTAGAAATAAGAATGGACAAGTGGCCCATTTGAATTCCTCTTGAGTAATGATTCCCCTTTAGAACTTATTTTTATTCTGTATGATACTATAGGGAAAAAATGCATCCGTTTTTAGGGTGAAGATTTCCTCACCTTTACTTTTTCTGTGCATGATGATGACCATTTGGTATTGATTGGTGCCAAAGTCGTTCAAAATGAAAAGACATTTCTGAAAGCTATTGAAATTGACCTCTTATACTGCTTTAGTAATAAGCATGCTCTAAACAGCAATCTAGCCTTTTGGTTTTACTCCGCTTAAATCAGTCTAAAATCAACTGTTATGATCTTTTATCTTTTTTTTTTGTGCACCGAAGATGAAAAATAAGTGTCAGTGACCCAGCCTAAAATGAGCACAGATTGTATTGTTTATCAGGCAACTGTTTTAAATAAGAGAGTCTGCACCAGAAGTCACTTTACATTAACAAACTTAAATTCATAACCATAAACTGATTTAACAAATAAAACCTTTTTATTGTGCTGAAGATAACTTTTTGTCTCATATTTAAAACTTCTGAACGTGATTATTAGTTGTGATACTCATGACTGGACCTTCTTTAAAAAAAACAAAAAAAGTAATTCTTTTATTCCAATATAAACAGCCTTAATGCATTTATTAAATTGCTGTGTTGGGCCATTTCCTGCAGGAGGTTGCAGGTTCGAACCCCGGGCAAGTCATACCAAAGACTTAAAAATGGTACTAGCAGCTGCCTTGCTAGGCGCTGAGCATTAAGAGGTTAGTGTTAGGACTGGTCAGCCTGGTGTCAGGATAATATGACTGGGTGGGACATCATGTTATACGTCTGTGGCATGATGCCCTAGTCCTAGACGTCACTATAAACTGTCACAAAGTTTCTGGATGCCTTGCACTTAAGTTAAATAAAACCAATTTTACAGTCACAAGGTCGGAGATCAAGGACATTGTGACTCAAAGAAATTGGGATTTTCCAAAATAATTTGTGATCTAGAGAGTTCCACTGATCAAAGTCACTGAGACCCATTCTTGATTAAAGCTGTGAGAATTTTAGGAAACTTTTGCCAGGTACCTATCAGTCCTAATGATCTGTTACCTGGGTACCCGATGAAAGGGAAATTGTATTGAATGTGAACCTGAAATGCTTTTTATTAGGTTCATACACACTAACCCCCAAGAGAGATACAAGTATAATTATTACTAATATTTGGCAAAAAAGCATAATCTGAACAAAATATTGGGCGGTCAGTATATTACATGCCATGATTACAGAAAATTGTATGAAAAACATACATTTATTTTGTATGCCTACCTGGATCTGCAGTTAAAATTATTGTCACAAATCGGCTACATTCATGTGGATTAGTAGTTAGCAGGAGAGTATTGACACAAAACAAATTGATAAATCATTTATGCATGACACTCACTTTAACTAGTCCACATGTCTAACTTCCACTGAATCGTCACGATGTCCACAAATGATGAATGCTTATAACTGTGGAATTCTTTCAAAATTTGTAAAGTGCTTTTGATTTGTCTTTTTCCTGATGTATCATGTTTTTATTTGTAACAAAATTGCCCTCCTTGAACATTTTCAGTCATGTAATATCCACGAATCACAATGATAAAGCCTGTTTCAAATAATATCTAGTGCTTTTATTAAAAAAACTCTGGACAGGTTGACTACATATGTGCATCAAAATATAAGGAATCTATGATGGTGTCACATTTAAGAAACCTTTTTCTTGAAACTGTTTCAGATACAGTTACTATTAATAGAAAATAAGGACATTAGATGGAGGTCTAATGATAGATGAATGCGCAGCAGACAATAGTCACACGACACGAGCCTAGAACTTTATGCCTTATTCTGTGTCTCATGCACGCCAGATGTCTGATATGTACTTGTTTTATGTTTTATTTTTAGTACCTGGGTTATTATCAATGGGTAGGTACCCGAGTACCTGTTGACAGCTTTATTCTTGGTTCACATTACAAACATTGACATTTAAGCCATTTGGTTTTTGTTTGGTTTGATGCTTCACGTCATAGCAACACAAGTAGGTTATTCAGTACAGAGACAGTTGGAGTAAAGTACCATTCCCAATGACACATCACAGTGGCTTGTCCAGGCTAGTCCTTTGGTAGGATTTGAACCCGCACCCTTTCAGTCATGGGTCCTGCAGTTCTAATCAGTAAACCACAATGGCTGCTGAACATTTAGCTATGAAGAGTGTGTGTTGATAAGCTTAAGGATATGCTAAATTTAAGAAACAGGAAGTTATACCCAACTAGCGGAATTAACAGTCAAATATGTACATTGTCCACAATTATTATTAACTGGTAAACAATAGAGAATGAAATATCAATGTTTAATGCTGTCCATTGATGAGGTTTACACTAGCATTTGTGACTGCAATGCCAATGTTGAGTGAACTCACTGTTATAGTTGTGAAACATGTAGCAGTGAAGTGACCTTACAAAGTGCTACATTGCATTTTTAGGACAGAAAGAGCATAACCAGTGGAGTTGAAAGAATTACACCAAAAAAATGCACGGGCCTTGTTAGTGACAAGTCTTTCTTGTCCACTGCAGCCTTTAACAGGAGTTTTACTCATGTTTCATCTCAGAATAAGTTGGTTAGAAATGTTGTATCAAGTTGTACTTTTTAATAACTGATTAGAAATGTTGTGTAAAGTTATCTTTTATAAATGTCTTTTAAATGATGGACATTTCTTGTTGTACATATGGCTAACATTACTAAATATTGGACATCATCTTCACTTGATAGGAGTTTTCCAATAGTGATTTGATTATTTACACGATGACTGCAACATCAGAATGGAGTATTCTGATGTTGCAGTCGTCATGTAAATAATCCAATCACTATTGTATGTAAACATGTTGTGTGTTTATCATGGCCTATGGATATTTGTCCCATGTAATTTTTAGAATGGAAAAGCTAACCATGTTCACTCCAGACCTAGATCGCCATCACATGTCATGTGATCACATGTTTTTATTCATTGTTAATCCTGTACATCAAAATGATGACATTCGATGTAGTATTGAGTAGTAGGCTGTTACATAGCAGGTAGACATGTTCTTGTATACATGTATACATTTACAGGGGTAACCTATCATTTACTCTCTAATTAGATCAATTACAGAACTGCTTATAGGTTTGGCATTTATGCATATGTTTAAAGCAAGCAGAGGATGCCCTGTCCAACACATACTTATAGAATCTGCTTGTACCATATATACTTGCTTATAAGACAAGTCCATTTGGTAACTGCACAGATCTAGATCTTCCAGTGCATTATGTGCCAGCATAACTGGGTCTGTGCAGTTTGTTGTGAGAAATCAATACAACAATCAACATGGACCCTGACCTGCAATCGCATTATGTTACAGCAGATCAGGATCTTAGTTTTTGCTGTTTGACTCAATTTATGAGTATATATGGTATTCCTCTAATGCTTGGCTGCCTTTCCTCACTTCATTTTATCTTGCTACAAGATTTGCAAATTTCAGTGTTCACCCTTTCCCTAATTTTCTCTCTGGCCTAAGTGACCAGCAATAGCTCCTGATTTCCCAGAACATTTATCAATCATCAGTGTTTGCTTTTCATGAGCTTGTAACATTTGAGCAGGTCACAAGGACCAGTTACTTTTTATATTTCTTGACTTGACCAGAGTATTGTTGGTTTTGGATTGGTGGACAGACACAGCTGGAACCAAACTTGTAAATGTCACACTTAACATGATGCTTTTCCAGTATGTGTAATCGACCATCATATTGTCAGTTAAAAACAGACTACAGAGTATATCATCTCTTGTCATCGAAAGCAAAGAAGTGTTGCCGAGTGGTATAAAGCACTCACCATTACGGATCACTGCCATCTCACCCCTGTCTGTATGAGTTCAAGTCTCAGGATCTGCTAAGGTTGGTACTTGAGAAAGCCTGCCAGTAGCTTCTTGTGGGTCGGTGGTTCTTCCCGCAGTTTTCCAGGGTTCTTCCTCCACCAATTATACTGGCCGCCATGTATAGCCTATCTTGTGCTGAAAAATGGCGTTAAACCCTACAACAAGAACTTATTTAATCCAACAAAAGATAATTGTTCAAAATTTTCAAGGAATGCTGTGCTAAATTCTGCATGAACACATGACTGAGGAAGATAACTTGTGTGCATTGATAGCAAACCCTACAACAACAACAACAACAAAGAAGTATCAGTGTGATGGGTCTGTGTCTGTGGTCCATCTGTCTGTTTATTGCCTGCTGATGGCTCAGTTATGTTGAATAATGTTTGGCTCCCATTAAAACAACATGCTTTTCACTAGTCTTGGCATGGAAAGAAGAAAAAAATGCACCACCCTGAAAACTCACTAAAACCTTGTAGCCTATAAAAACCATAAAGAGTCCTACTTAGTACTATTGTAAAACTGTCAGCATAAGGTAGGAAATGCTGATTATACATGCAGATTATACATTGGATCCAGGAAGCAAATAAAAGGTTATGGTGGTCAGAGAGCTGTTTCATAGATTGGTTAATTGTCTGTCAGTAGCTGAGGTGATATCATGCCAAGTTCTTTGATCACTTCTGTTGAGGGCCTATTAGGTTAATTTACATAGGTAAAGTACACCGAGTTGAAAAACCCTAGGTATTTATTTCAAGTTTGGTAACTCAAAGATATGTGATTTGAATACAAAAGTTATTACAAATCATTGTATTTAATGAAAATATTTTAAGTAATTTTTATTAAAGATTACATACTGGCAAGTTTGTAATCAGCAGCAATGTTTCTTTATATTTGGATTTTATTCCATACATAAAATGCAATACATGTTAATTTTCTTTAACCTGAATAGTCAGGTGTCAAATTGCAACTATAAATAAGGGAATGTTGATCCATTTGAAAACCCAGTAAAAGTGAATCCTGGAACTTGTGGTTGATGGAGTTTGATTTTATGAAGTGGAGCAACAGGGTGGATGGGTATTCTTTTTGCACATTCTGCTGACTCCATATCAAGATTTTTCATTCTGGAATTTATAGTACAACAAGGGCTCGAAATTTGCAGTAGTCTGAGGCTAGTAAATATCCTGTTGGACTAGTAGTTTTCATAATTGTAATAATCCGATGGCTAGAAATGTTTCATTTGTCACCAGTGTGCATTTATTTATGATATCATAGGTAGTATTAAAAAATCTGAATGATTAGATGACGGTGGTGATTGATTGTAATGCAGGTCAGTGACTATGCACTTATGTTTTTGATGCATCCTTACTTCAAGTTAAAAATTTTATTAACTGCTGACAGCAAAACACAAAACAGAAATGGAGGATGTGTACTACACACTCCATCCTGATCAGTAATTTTGGGGAGAGGAAATTTTATTAGTACAATTTGCTTGTTTCCCAGTCCAGAATGTATTCACTTTGTGTGTTTTTCTTAAAGATACAGAGGTAAATATTTAAATTTAAAAAAAAAAAAACATTTTTTGATGTTGGAGAGACCCATAAGTATAAATTGTTTCTCAGTTCCAGTTCCTCGTAAAAAGGGCTTCTCACTAGCATGGTTCCACATCTAAAGTGACTGTTTAAAGCCTGGTTCCTTATTAAATGCCTCTCTGTAGCATGGTCCTGCGTATAAAATGCCTTTCTTTAGCAGTCCTCATAAAGTACATCTCTGTAGCATGGTTCCACATCGAAAGTGACTTTTTAAAGCATGGTTCCTTATAAAATGCCTCTCTTTAGCTTGGTTAGGACTACATATAAAGTGCTTCTCTTTAGCATGGTACCATGTAAAGTGCCCGTCTAGAGCATGGTCCTGCATATATAGCTGCTTGTCTGTATCATGGTTCCTCATAAAGTGCCTGTCTAGAGCATGGTCCTGCATATATAGCAGCCTGTCTGTATCAGGGTTCCTCATAAAGTGCCCATCTAGAGCATGGTCCTGCATATATAGCAGCCTGTTTGTATCGTGGTTCGTCATCAAGTGCCTCACCATAGCATGATCTATCATATTATGGATATAACCTTGGATTGCATTTTTGGGGAGGCGTGTACATGTAGTTATTATATTGAATCTACTGCAGTATAAGGCAGCTGTGTTTATAACACAGCACACTTTTATTGCTCTCCTGAACAGCGTTACATTGATGGAATACTGCAATTATTCTTGATGCAGAAAACGATAGGATAATTAGAGTAACACTGCTTGCCAGGAGCAAACAGATTCATTGTCTGGTACCTTAGGGCAAGTTGAAAATCTTGCTAGGAAAAAAAACAATTTTGGTTGCACAGAATTTTATATAAATTATGAAGAACTATGCAGATACTCTTGGAATTTCATGAAAATTGCAGTATTGGGCAAGCAGACCATTTTAGGAATTTTCTGAATTTGCTTCTCCATATTAGATGTGTGTAATGTATATACTTGATTTCAAGCCCGGCTCAACTGCAGAAAACATAGCCCCTGATCTGTCATCACATAATGCGCAAGTATATCAGTTCAGTGTCTATGCTATTTTGTTTTTCTGATTACTCCTAACAAACTGCATCAAGCCAGATCTGCGGGCATATTATGCGATGTGGATGCAGTTCTATCCCCATTGGATCTGACTTGTATGCAGGTATATATGGTACATTACATCTAGGCTGTATGCAGGTATATATGGTACATTACATCTAGGCTGGCATTATCTTGACTAAATTGTGCTTGATTAAATTGTGCTCTAAACTCACTACCATATATATACTCACTTATGAGGTGACTCAAACTGCTAACAACTAAAAAAATCCTGATCTGCCATAGCATAATGAGCCTGCAAGTCAGGGTCTGTGTTGTATGTCACTACTGATTACTCGTAACAAACTGCACTCACCCAGGTCTGATTGTACATTGTTTGACATCAGATATGGGTCTGTGTAGTTTGCATTTGGACTCATCTGATAAGCAAGTATATACAGTTCATGACCCCTTGACTAAAGGTACAGAGGATACAACTGCATTGATGTCCGTCTGTGTCCATTCATCCATCAACAGATGGCTTTTGGTGTGACTTTAGATTGTTGCGGTGGGTTTTTTTTGTGTACCTCTGAAAGGTAATATGATTGCTCATTGATGGGTGGAAGCAGAAGCCAATAAATTTTGGTACTGTTTAACCACGACCAGTAAGAAGTCAAAGTTTCTTGCTCTAAATGTCATCAGTTTTCATCTGTTGACTACTCTCTATTGATTCAGACCAAGAGCTCAAAAGGTCAAGGTCAGTGTATCCAACATTGTGATTTTGAATGTTTTCACTTTTTGCTAGATATGTTGAGTTTATTTGATCCAGTTTTCATGAAACTTGATTGGTAGTCTATAGTTGGGCACAGACACTTGTGGATTCTCAAGACCATAGGTCAGACATCAAAATTACAGGAGCCAGAATTGTAATTTTAGGTTCCACTTTCCTTAAGTATCCTGCATCCAGTTTTTATCAACTTCATTAGTTGAATTAAATTAGAGCAGCTTCATATTGAGTCCACAGTGAGTAAGTTAATGGTCAAGGTCACTACATAATTCTCTTAATTTTGCATTTTTTAAGAGATCCAGTTGGGGTGATCTCCCATTTTTTAGCTCACATTTATAGATAATGAAATATTTGTTGACATGATTAAGTGCCTCATTCTAGTTAAGCCATATGATAAATGGCAGGTATATGCAAGACTGAATTATATAGCAGGGATGACAAAGCAGAATATTGAAATAGATAATATAAACGTCTATACAGTAGTTTCCTTCTTGGGCATCACTACACTAATTTCCATATATGTTTTTAGCTTAATGTAGATTAGAGCTATTGCAGTACCCTGATGTTGGTATTGGTTTTCGAATTGCACATGTAACATGCGAATGCATGTATACTGTACTTAGATATAGTCTCAAAGCATTTCAACCATTCTTTCTTCCAAAGTCTGTTACATTAATTTAGAGTGAATTTGGGGTTAACTTTGTTTATACGCGTAAATTATTTGCACATTCATAGTTTTTGCATTTAGCCCATGACACAGTTGTTCACCCTGTATACATACCACCATACTGAGGGAACACAACTTGATATGTACTATACCCAGATAACAAAATCGGTCACTGTGACTGATATATCATATTTCACATTGTACTGGTCTGTGTTGACATTTTGTGATGTTTAGCTCATGGTCACAATTTTCATTATATGCCTGCTTTTTCAAATTTGTACAAATAATGATATCTGCAGTAGATATGGCAAAATTGAATGCTGACAGCATTCTGGTATTGAGGGCTTCATATTTTTACAAATGATGCTGACTTGTATTACAATATGGCTATAATTACTATTGATGGAAAATCCTTTGAATTACCTTTTATCAAAAACAACCATATGTACTTGCTTATAATTCAAGTCAAATTGCAAACAACAAAGATCCTGATAAACCATGGCATAATGTGCCTGCAGATCAGGGTCTGTGTTTGATCTTTTGATTAGTCCAAACAGCACAGACCCAGATCGCTGGCGCATCATGCTGTGGCAGATCTGGTTTGTGCAGTTTGCAGTTGGACACGTCATTTAATTGTGGTACTTAACAGAGTTTGATCCATTTTTAAAGAGAGTATTCTGGGATTGAAGGATGCAAAATTTGTACAGTTTGTCCCAATCTGCCATCAGATGTGGTTGCTGTTACTAACAGTAGACAATGCTATGATGACTTCTTCAAAATCACGGCTGAATGGAATTAGACAAGATTGGACTTAGTGTCCTAGATTGAAGACCTTTCAGACTCACACAGGTGTGATCACCATTAGTAAAAATAGAAAAGGGTTTACACAAATTTATTAAATGAAAGAAAACACTAAACAGAATTTGTCTAACTTTGATGCTAAACATCCTGGCTTAGAGGTGTTTACTATTTCATAATAAAGGATGCCAAGTTTCATCAGATATTTGGATAGAAAAGTAGAGGAACCTTGAAATAGTTGTTTAACTTATACCATCAACAGCATTGGAAGAAAGATATATAGAAAGCACCCTATTAGTCATATTTATTTGCCAGCTGATCTAGTATTGGGTTATTAGGCTGATTATCAGTGAGTGAGTGATCATGGGCTGATTTGTTGTTCATGTAGCATAAATGTACAGTAAATGAGGCATCTCTTGTATATCGTGCAGCTGGAGATGTTACCTTTGAAGTAAAGAGTTGTGGGCCAAATGTAGAATGTCGTGTCACACATCAGATAATGTGCATTAGTTTTTAGCTTTACTGGTCCTCGATCAGAAGAGTTCATGAGATGGTCTGTTGTCTAGTGTACTACTTGGAGGATTGCCATTACACACACATGGGTGGACAAGTGGTCTAAGGTAGTTGCCTTTATAGGTCATTGACATCTCACTTCTGTCCATAGTGGGTTCATGTCACAGCTAAGCAAATATGGGTACATGAGAAAGCTCACCACTAGCTTCCCATGGGTCAGTGGTTCTTTCCAGATTTTTTTTCCACCAAACATGTTGGCAACTATGTACCAGTTTATCCTATCATATGCTTGAAAATGGCTTTAAACCCACAAAAACCAAAAACCTAGGGTTTGAGTGTTCCGGATGAAGATGGTGCTGCTCAGACATATCATATGGCCACCACAGCAGCCATTTTGAAAATTTTGTTATTGCTAGTTCTGAATGGATGCTTATGTCAGCATGGGGTTTTCACTGAAAGACTTCATACAGTGTCTAGTTGTACTGCATGTAAATGAAACTAGTGCTGATTAAACATCCAGTAATGCAACCATGGCAGCCATCTAGAAAATCTTCGTTATTGGTATGGAAAACCATATCATTATGATGTTTTCACCAAAAGACTTTTTATGATGTGTAGTTGGTCCTGAATGGAAATGGTTCATCTTGGACATCCAGTATGGCTGCCATGGCTGCCAGAATGGCCATCTTGAAAATCTTGTTATTGCTATTCCTGAGTAGTGGATGGTCACATTCATATCAGGGTTTCACTAAAAGATCTCTTAAGATGTCTGGTTGGTCTGATGCCAAGCAGATGTCCATTATGACTATCATGATAGCTGTCTTGAAAACCTTGTTATTGTTGCTCATTCTGTGTGAGTGGGTGATTTAGATTTTTAACGTAGCTTTAACAGTAGCAATATGACTGAATTTTTTTTGAATCTACATTAAAAGATCCAAGTCACACACACACACAGGTACATAAATAACAACTTTAAAATTTTATATTTAAAATAAAATCTTGCCATTTTACACTTGACAATATATTCAGAATATTGCAAAAAATTATTTTGAGAAATAATACTTAAATTTGTACAGAAAAAAGAATCTCTTCTGCAGATTTTCAGTGTAGCACAGGATTCAGATATTTATATATTTTACCATACAATTTGTTTTTAAATGACTAGATGCAATACATACATTCAGTTGAATTGTAGTTGAATAATGTACTAGCAAACCTGGGTCTCTCTTCTTTGTTCTGCTGATTCCTTCTAACAAACTGTATATTCCCAAACCATCTGGCACGTTATGTGGTCACATATCTATGTCAGGGCCCTGAGTTGCCAATTGGTCTAAAGCGCTCTCCATTACGGATCAATGCCATCTCACCTCTGTCTGCATGGATTTGAGTCTCGGATTCGGCTAATGTGGGTATGTGAGAAAGCTTGCCTGTAGCTTCTGGTGGGGTGGTGGTTCTTTCTGGGGTTTTCCCGGGTTCTTCTGCCACCATTAATACTGGTTGCCATGTATAGCCTATTGTGTGCTGAAAAATGGTGTTAAACCCAGCAACAACAACAACAACAACATATCTATGTCTACAGTTTGCAGTTAAATCTGACTTAAATCCCATAGCAACAGCAACAAATATGTTATATAGAACCCTTTGTTACGATAAACATGAAAGGTTTAGATAATAATAATAATAATGAGGACTTTGTATAGCGCCTAATCTTTAGAAGCTCTAAGCACTTTACAACATTAGACAACACCTATAAGATTAAAAAAAACATAATAATATTATTACAAAAACAAACACCATGAAATTAGAAAAATATTCAAAAATTAAAAAACATGATGAGAATATTTCAGGTAGGAAACATTATTAGGTCTTGAAGTTTGTTCTTGCAGTCGAAATAAGTGAGTTTTGAGAGCCCTCTTGAGTGTGATCACTGTGTCTTTGTGTCTAAGTTCAGTGGGCAATTCATTCCACATTGCTGGGCCTTGGTATGCAAAAGAATGTTGTCCATATGACTTTCTTTTCATAGTGGGAATAATGAGTATACAATTGTCAGAAGAGGAGTGTAAGTATCTTGCTGGTGCGTACACATGGGTGAGATCGGATAGGTATGTTGGACTAGAGTCCGACAGTGAAACGTAGCACAGAGAACAAAGTTTGTGTTTGATTCTGGGTCGAATGGATAGCCAGTATAGGGTACAGAGCAGCGGGGAGGTATGCTCTGATCGGGGTACTCTGAGTATGATCCGAGCAGCTGTGTTTTGAACTTTTTCAAGTTTCTGGAGTAGATATTGAGATGAACCAGACAGAATTGAGTTACAATAGTCCAGTCTTGAAAGTACTAATGAACACACAAGTGTTTTAGAGGCATCAACTGAAAGATATTTGCGAATTGAGCTGATGCATCTCAGCTCAAGATATGCAGCCTTGCATATGTTCATGACATGTTGGTGCAATGTGAGAGTACTGTCCAGAGTAACACCTAGGTATACATTAAATTGAAATTATTTTTAATATCACTTTTAATGTAGCCCTAACTTAAAAGCATCAGACCATAATTTTGTAAAATATCAATATTTACAAGAATCTGGGACATTAAATCACGTGTGAAATAAAACACATTTTATTTGAAATGTCATGATAACATATTCATCGGAGACTATAGGCCCAATGAAAATGTGGACAGGTTTTGCACCTGTAATGAAGTCAGATGAATTAAGTACCACTGCCAATAGGAAAAGGATAACAAAAGGATGTTTCACCGAGCATAAAATCTAGTTGGTTCTGAATGCAAATTTTACATCCAATATGGCCTCATAGTTGCCATCTTGGTAATCTTGATATTGCCGAAGAATAGATGGTTTCTACACTCAGCAGTTAAAATGAATGTGATCTTATCATGGATTCTTGGAAGTTCTTTTTGGCCAGCATAGTGTCAAACCCGTTGTGGTATTCTTGTTTGACAGTGGACTCCTCTGCATCGTAGGGGGATGTGTGGGATGCAGGAAAGGCAGGGGAATAATAATTATATTTTTCTTGGTATGTTATAGAGGATATTATAAGGGTCAGCCATTATTTTGTCTGACCTATAAATTACAAGACATAGGTATAACTTTTCCAAAGTTGGCAATATTGTCCACCATGCTTGGGTTCTGTTTCAGAAGTTGTGAAAGTTATATATATTTGACATAATTTTGTTCCAACCATTTATAAATTAGATCATGTTTTATGGAATTCGTTTTTCACATGAAAGCATAGGATTTAGAGAAGCATTAATTCTACAATGGAATGTTTTGCACATTTTGATGGCATTTTAAAAACATTATATATATCATGCCAAGGAAATGGGAGCTATGTGCCTTTACCAAGGATACACTGAGGCAGCCAATACAATCTGGTCAGGGTGGGAATTGAATCTGGAACCCTTGGATTAAAAATCCAATGCTCAACATCTAACCTACTGCAGATCGCTAAACCAACATAAGATTGTACACCTAAATTGTTTTCGGTAATAGTTGTTTGATCAGTCACTCTAGTCTAGCATTATCATAAAAGCATCAGACCATATTTTCTTTTAATATCATAAATGATTCATTATTAATATGAAACTGGGACATTAAATAGAAATAAATAAGTGTACTTGGAATAACTCACAACATATAGAGACTATAGACCTTACACGAAAACAATGTAATGTACCTTACATCTAATAAAATAAGGCACGTAACCACAGGCATTGAGTAGTGAAATGCTGTTCTGATGACAGTTATTACAACTTTATACATTTACTCTTAAAAAAAAAATATAAAAAATACATTAACGAGTTCTGTTAGATAAAAACATCAAATGCAATTACTGATAAAGAAGATGGTATTTATTCATGTTTGGGGCCAAGTTTATCAAATGGAGATTTGAAGTTCAGAGCATATATGAAATACTATGAAAATGTGTGGGGAAAATGCCTTGTGTAGAGGAAGGACATACATGTAATACGTAAGGTTTAAATTAACCTTTTCCACAAAGGGGGTGGGCAGTGTTGGAATGGTTGAAAGTGCTCACCTTTACAGATCACAGCTTACCTCTGTCCACACAAGTTCAAGTCTCACGCTCAGCCAGCATGGGTTTGTAAGAAAGTTTGCCTACTCTTCATAGGTCAGTGGTTCTTATAGGATTTTTCAGGGTTCTTCCTCTATCAGATATACTTGCCACCATGTATAGCCTATCTTGTGCTGAAAAATAATGTAAAGCAACAAATGTGGAATAGGCATAAGCATGCAGTCAAAATTCTGTCATTTAGGAGCTATACAGCACTTTGCAACTTGTCTTTAGGGACACCATTATACGATGGACACCTGAATCACAAAGGTCAAAATTTTTTAATCCTTATTTGGGGTTTTCTCTTAGTTCATTTGGAAGGTATCTGACCCCCTGAAATGCCTGAAAATGGGCTTGGGATTCCCATTTTAACTCAGCTGTATGGCAAAGTGAGCTTACCATATGGTCCTGTGTCCATCAACAATTACCATTTTAAACGTTAAAAAAAAAAACATGTCCAGTTTTGACCACATTTTATCACAGAGCACCCTGGCCATAATGGGCTTTCATACAATTTTTTTTATACAAATGATGCCTGAAATTTAAAAAAAGACAAAAATAATAATCAGTGAACAGAATTTGATCAAATTGTACAAAAACATGATGACTTTTAAATTTTGCACAATAGATACTGAGTGACCACCAAGTATGGCCACCATTTAAAATATAAAAAACTTTTAAATGACCATCCTCCAGAATTGTTGGATATAATTTGATCAAATTTAATAGAAAACATCAAAATCTGAAGACCCTTAAAATAGCTGATGTTACTAACCACACAGAAACCTTCAAATGACTTATCCAGAATTCCGGAAAACAATTTCATCGTACAGTATTTGACAACATCCTGGGATGAAGACCTTTCTGCAAATGATGCAAATCTAACATCAAATATGGCTTCAGTTACTAAACATAGAAGTACAATTAAACATCTTCAAAACTATTGAATATAATTAGTCCAGATCTAACAGAAAGCATCCTGCTCTGAAGACACTTAAGGTTTTGTATCGATCCATCATCATATATTGACTGGAATTACTAAAAACCTTTAAATTACTTCTTTTTCAAAACGATTGGATTGAATTTGACAAAACGTGATAGAAAGCATCCTGACTTGAAGACATTTAACTTTTATTGAAATTATGCTGATCTACTATCAAGTTTGGACGATGTTGCTAAAAACAAAAACATTTAGATGACTCCTCAAAAACTGATGTTCAGAATTTGACCAGTTTTTACAGAAAATATTTTGGTATAGCATTTCAAATTTATGGAACTTATTCTGATCCAGTTTCAAATATGGCCACCTTTACTAAAAATAGAAAACTTTTAAACAACTTCTTCAATGACACTGCTCAACCACTATTTACCAACTTTGACATAATACTTTCTTAGAGAACTTTCAGTTTTATGGATTATATGCTGATCCACATTCAAATATGGTCACAGTTGGTAAGTATAGAAAAATCTTAAAACAAGTTCTGAAAAACTGCTACACAAAGTTTGACCGAACTTTGCACATAGCATCCTGAGTTTATATAATGATGTTATATAACGTTGCCAATCTATCATCAGATATGGGCACCATAACTGAAATATATGATAAATTTTCAGAAAATGCTCTGCACAAGTTAACAAGAATGACAGAATGCATTCTAGTACAGTATTAAGGGACATGAGATTAATACAAATGACACCAATTCACTAACACTACTTAAAATGGCAAATCCTTTAAATAACTTCTCAAAAACTAGTCAACAAAATGACCACAATTTTACAGAAAACAATCTGGCATGAAGGGCTTCAAAATGTGTACAAATGATGCTGGTGAAAATATACGTGCCCTTAATGAAGAAAATAAAATCTATAAAAACTTTTTTTTTGTATTTTAAAAAATGCCTAATAGACTTTGATCAGAGTTATGCAAATATTACTGTTTTGCCATCAATTATAGCTTCCATTATTAAAAGTAGAAAAACATGTACAAAACTTTATCTAAAAAAACCTGCTGACCAGAATTTGACCAACTCTGGCACAGAAGTATATGTTGAAAGGTAATTGATATGATGTGCCATCAAATGTGAATGAGGATGCAATTCTAGAGAAACCATAAAACATTTTTTTTAAATTACGTATGAAGGCACTGGATCAACAGAAAGCAGCCTGCTGACACATATTTCTTGGCTAGGGTTTCTGAAAAACAGTCATTTTTGAAAAACAGCTGTTTACTGTTTTCAATTTTCAAAAAACAGCTGTTAACAGCTGTTTTTACCGTTTTTTCCATATTTTGACTAATTTTACAGTCAATAGCTTATTTTTTTGATGAACACCGTTTTATTATATATCTTTCGTGATGAGTTCTAAATCAATACATTTTTACTTCTTATAATAATATTTCAAGAATACAAGTGCATTAAGCGACTTGTCTGAGAGACGCGATCTTAATTTTGTACAGAAATTCGTACAGACCGAAAAAACTCTTTCAGCGTCCATTGATGTTGGTGTAATGGATAGAATTGCATTGTACAATTTCTGGAGATTTTCAGTGCGCTGGCCAGAGTTCCTGAAGAGCGTGAATTCGGACTTGAGCCATTTGAAACTGTCTTGCCCTCTGACTGCAATTGATGATCCATCTTTTTGAAGCAACAAATTCAATTCATCTTGAAGAGACAAGTTCACACTTTCAACATCATTTGACGACTGTTCGACGACATGTTCTACATCGTTGACTTCAAATAGACGAGACGCTAGATTTCCTGCGAAATTTAGCGTAGTTTTTGACGGGGCGACAGATGGATCTTTGAGACTGCGCAGGAGGTTCATGACATCATTGTTCAATCTCTCTTCAACGCGACACTTCAAATTTTCCATGAGCTTGGTACTAATGTCATTATTCAGGTTAGAGAGCATGTTGAACATGAATTCTAAAATTGTGTCAGCACTCATCAACGTCGCGTCTTCTCGACTTAGATTCTCAACAGCAAGTTTCACAGGTTCCATTGCCTTCAGAAGAATTTTGAGAGCATCAAAATCCAATGTCTTAATGTCCATTAGAAACAGTAAAACAGTTAGAAAAAAACCAGCTGTTTTACTGTTACTGTTAAACAGTTATCAGAAACTCTATTCTTGGCCAACTGTTCTTGCATTTGACTGACGCAGATGCCAGCCTTGTGAGTGATCTTTGGTCCACATTGGCCTCTTGTTTGAGAAGTGCCATCAGTAGCATTAATACTCTTGATGGGACCCCTAGGGCTGAAATGCATTGAAAATCCCAGCTTATTTGTCTCATATAGTGTGTTCTGAGTAAATGTTTTACGAAGTAGCTGTCAGTTGCTAACTTTAATAACAGTTAACTGGTTCACTCAGATTTTCTCCATACAGTCCCTTTAAGGATATTGGAATGAACCTGAGAATTTGGTATGGATAGTTTTTATACACGTTCTCACTTCACAAAAGTGAAAAAACATTAATAACTTTTAAAAAAAACTTTTTCATTTGTATATGTGTATCACACTGAAAATGCACGAAAACTATCATGCATAATGCAACCAGATTTGGTCTTGTGCATGTAAACAAAATAAAACTGCTAAGGGTATATATAACTACACCTCCATTTTGGATAGGTGACTTAGGTAAAAGGTGATGACATTGCGCCATTTTGAGTTGTACTGTAAATAATGCTGTTACAAGACTGAACAACCTCAATGAGCCAGCCAATAATTATCCACATGGTAATGTGATATACCTGGGTAAAAAGTGATGTCATATCGATGACATGATCCTGTCATATTTAGATTTACAGTAAACATTGATTTTACAAACATGGACATCCTCAAAGACCCAAAGAATAAAAATTGATCTGTGAAGACAATCAAACTCCCCTCCAACATCCATGAAATTAAGTACTGATGAAAATTGTATTGTTTGCAAAATGACAGAAATTTATAAAAACAATACTCTGTAAATGGATTCACTTTTTGAAATAACTTTACTGGAGCTATAGAGTTTTAAATATACAATTTAAGAAATAAATGAATGGTTATAATGAATAAATTCTTCTTTGTTGCAGGTCATACAGATACCGTCCAAAAATGGGGCAGAGTTACGAACATTCCAGTTCACCTTGTCTGCAATCCAAGGAGATCCAAATGGGAGTTTTGACTGTGTTCAGCAACCAGACACCAAGTAAATAAATCATTTATAACATATGCACAGCAATTGGTTCACGCCAGGAAACCTTTGCCTGAGCCACTTTAATGTATAGCAACATTTTATGTGACTACTCATAAAACATCCAAGAAGCTTTCTTTTATAATTCATTTATATTGAACTCGGGGGGAAATGAAATACTTGTGATTTCAGAAGTACATGTATCATAACATTTATCCATAACTTTAAATATACTGAATAAATGATTGATGTTACACACATTCTAACATCTTTATGACTTTTTTTAATATCATTAGTCTTGATCATGTGTAACAAAAATTATTTTGACATGTTTCCATCGGTAACTTTAGCTACAGGTGGAATAAGCTCTCATTTTTAGCTTATCAGGCCATTATGCCAAATGAGCTTGTGATATGGTGTTTTGTCCCTTGTGCATCATCCATCATTTGTCATACATTCATCAGCATTTTCAACTTTTCAAAAACCACTGAACAGTATTTGTTTGGCACATATATTTTTGGCATGAAGGCCTTCCAAATTTTTCAAATTCAAAAACCTGTGCATTATGTTGTTTTTTTAAAATCCTGCTGTATGATGTCAAACTTGCCAAAAGTTATCAGACTTTAAAGTCTTTCACATTTTTACAAAATCTTAATATGTGCCATCAAATAGCTGAATTTTACAGCAATTTGGCACACATGATATTGGTATGTTGTCATATGTGGTTACCCTCACCAAAATAGAAAAAACCCTTGAAGAAGCTTATTTGAAACTGTTCAACAGGAATAAACTAAATCTGACACAATATTGAGGCACGAAGGCCTTTCAGATTTAGATGATTGGTACCAATCCATCATCAAATACGAGTGAAATTGATAAAATCAGTAATACCTATAAAAGACTTCCTAGCCAAAAGAATTTAGCCAAATTTGACAAAACACATCCATTGAATGAAGACCTTTTAGTTTTGTACAAAAAAGATGCTGATATGCCATCCAATATGGCAACTGGTACTAAAATTAGAAAAAACCTTGACTGGATTATTTTTTAAAATATTGCTCTGTAGAATTTCACCAAATTTCAAAATAAATTATCTAGGAATAAATGCAATTAAAGTTTGTACAAATGGTGCTGACCTATTGTGAAATATTGATGAAAAAATGGAGAAATGTTCAGAAGTGTATAGAAATAGTGTAGTGCTTCCCTTTTATAGCACAGTTTATAGAAGTCATAAAAGAGACTATCTGACTCGGAGGTTGTCTTCAATAAAGCTGATGTAATCGAGTTTTGTTGTGACAAAAGTAGGTTACTTAGTCATGCAAAACCACATTATACTTCTCATCAGTCAAGAAATAAAATAAAGAACAGTAAAATTAAACAGCAATAATAAATAAGTTTAAAGACTGGAGCTCACGTGGCCATATGGGAAACTTAAAGTGAGATTAGGGTATGGTCCATCATGCTTTATCTGTTGTCCAGTCACACTTGATATTTATATCTTCTCTCATAAACTGTTTCATCGCATTTGATCAATCTGACAGAAAACTTTGTTCAAAATATGCTTGTTTGCTGTCAGATATGGCCACCAGAATTAAAAGTTGACAAATCTAATAACCACTCCCCGGACCACTTGAATGAATTTTTCCAAATTTAAAAGAAAGAATCCTTGCATGAAATTATTCATATTTCTTCAAATGATTCCAGTCTACCATCAGGTATGGCCACCATTAAGAAGAATAGAAAAAACCCTTGTGACTTAAAAATAACTGCACAAGAGATTTTTGAGCAAATTTGACAGAAGGCACCCTGGCTTGAGGCAAAGATAACTTATTTCCTGCAGTAAATATAAACATCCAACTTCTTCTCAAGAACTACTCAACAGAATGTGACCAGATTTGATGGAAAGTGGCTTGAATGAAGACTTGGTAAATTTTTATCAGGGTCTGAAAAGTGAATATGTCCTTCAAGGCCTTGAAAACACCTTGAAAATTCAAAATTCTGTCTGGGTACTTTGAAAAGCCTTGATTTCAAGGCCTTGAAAACACCTTGAAAATTCAAAATTCTGTCTGGGTACCTTGAAAAGCCTTGATTTTATTGAAACCAAAAGGAATTAATAAACAGTTTTGTTTTGCAGATTTAAATATACATAAAAAGAGGAGGAAAAAAAACGATCTCTCACTAAGTTTGTCCCAGAATGGAAATTTCCATAACTGGCCACTGCACAGTCGTATGTTTTGAACTACTGGATGTATCCATGGTTTAAATTTGAATCATTTGTAAGCTTCTAAATGACTGGCTGTCAATTCCAACTTCATTGGCTAGACAAGGAAAAATATAAAGTTTGGATTATGAGATCTTTCGCAGACAGCTTTGCAAATTATGCCAGATGGCTGTTGATTAGGTGGGTTTCAGATGGGTTTATAGCAGGGTTTCACTTTAAAAAGTATATTGTTATTCAGATCTCATTTTCATAATAGGAATTATTGAATGGGGGTCCTGTAAAATCTTCCCATAACAAGCTACCTGAAAGGGGATTTTCTATCAATAAAGAGTGTGAAGATGTAAATATGAAGGAAAGAACTGGTTGCAAAGAGAGTGAGTTTTGAGTGTGTAAGAAATACTGGTGGAATTTGCCAAATTGATATAACACCAAAAATGCTTATAAATGCAGGCAGTGCTTATAGTAGGTACAGCATGTACTTGGATAAACAGAGGAAAAACCTTGAGCAAGAGAGAAGATGACAAAAAAAGAAAGCACTGGATGAGGAAATAGCAGAGTTAGAGAAGAAAGGCAGGCACTGAAAAAGACATTGAGACAATGGCAGCTGCTGCTGATAACTATGCATTGAAACAGAGATCCGTAGGAAAATTTAAATTATCATGACATCAGATAGTTTGAAGAAAAGTGTTAAAGACAAAATCATCGAACTTGGAGCTCTTGAAACACAGTTTGATGAAAAACTACAAGAACTAAAAAATTCACTCTAAAATATGTTGGACTTAGTAAATAGTGTGATGTTATTAGAGTCAAATGAACATTGTTCAGTGATTGTACATTATTCTAATGCCCAGATGTAGTATGTTTTTTATTAATGGGAATGATATCAATGATCATACTATTGACTCCATCTTGTTTTTTTTAAATTGCAAGAGATGTTTCTCGTATGAAGTAACAGTAAGTAGTAACTTGTGTTTACATACAGTTTAATTTATGAATCCATTAAAATTAATGTAATAGTGTTCCATGAAAAACATGATTTTGGACCTTGAAAAACCTTGAAAATTTTGATAAATATATGCTAATAACCCTGATTTATTCAGATGATCCCCATTCTGGAGTTAGCATCATTTGAATAAATTTGGAGGTCATTAGTTGAAGTAGAAAAGCCTTTAATGAATCATAAACCAAAACTGTTGATTAGAATTACACATAAGTTGAGGGAAAGCATCCTGTACATGCCAATTTCTTTGTTAAAGCAAGGAAGGTAACATACATGTATAATGAAGACTAGTGAGGATTATGAAGAGATCTCCCACCCTGTAAAAAAAGATTCAGACAGGTGGCTGATCAATGGTTGCAGCTAAACCCAGAGACTTCTGGTCTCAAGTTCAGTGTTTCAGCTCCATAATTTCAACATGTATGAATTTGCGTTCACAACCAGCGAGCTAGCATAGGCCAGTTATCCGAGTGAACCACTTATTGTTTATTTTCATAAGCATAGAACTGGCTGAAGTTTAAAATTATTATTTGACACGTTTTTTGGGCTATTCACATTTTCATTAACACTGGTTGCAGTATAAATTAGGTTCCAGCCAATCTTTTTTCATGGAATTTTAAAACTTTTCAATAATTTCCATCTATCTTGGGATTTCCCAATATGCTAATGGTTGAACAAGATGGTGGATAACAAACAGAAATGCAGTAGTGATAATCTTGGGCTATTTGTGTGAGTTATGTTTTTAACAATGACTCTCATTAGCTTAAATATCAATACAACATGCATGACTGTGATTGAAAGGCTTTCTTATAAAATTGCAGGTTGCATGAATTTCAGCAAGAAATATGCATGTAAGAAACAAAAAGACAGACATCACAGCAGGATACTGGGGTCTTTTATAATGAGTGATATCTGTAAATTAGAATAATAGTAAATTTGCATTTTGTTCTAGGTATGGCCATCAGCTGCGTTTGGAGGGCACCATGTCTCACAAAGTGTCTGTCCATGCCACAAGTGATGTGTTTGAGGTCACAAAGGAGAAAATGAAACAAGCTGAAGAGGAATACAAGGATGTCTGGTATTTAGGAGTACATTTGTATTATATGTCTATATCCATTTTGTCATTTCTGACAGGATATTAATCTGGTATAATTTCAATGCAGTGGATATGGATGATACAGATATTTCCCTCATGGTTTTGGTTGTTAGCTTGGCTTTACAGTAATATGTCTTTATGTGTCCATCGTGTTTAGTGCATGATCTGTTGCTGTCAGTCCATAAACCATTCCTTGTCTGGAGACGAATATTTCTGATCCAATGTCAATCAGACATGAAATATGGACTGGCAGAATTGTGATGAATTCAGTAATAAGAGAATCACTCTTATTTGGAATATTTGATGACTGTCATTTTTTTCTTCTTCATGGGTTTCAAAGTTTGTGGTTTGGGTAAAAAGTACCTAATTTCAAGGATTTATCATTTACACCCACCCCCAAGAAAAAGCACTACTGTACATGATTATATTGACCTTTGTTTCCACGTATTTGCAAGCAGACATATATAGTCCATGCTGCAGTTATTCGGTTGAGTAATTAAGTTATTCATTGCCAACACATGGTGTCTGTGCTGATTTTTAAAGAAAATGCCTACCTCGTTTTCCACATATGTCTGATTTAACACATTTCATATCACTGTTTGGTATATTAAGTAATCATATTCTCATATGTTCTTCAAGACTGCCATCGTAACTAAAAAAATTCTTAAGAATTCCAGGATTAGATGCCTGAACAATGCTAATGATTGTAAGCCATTCAACACAATCCTGCCAAATTTGCCCTATGGGAACCCTTCATAGCTGGGTGATCTTGACTTTGCCGAAATTGGGATTCATAAAATTTCAGTGAATGCTGGTGGTATTAATGTACATATTGTGATGGCGTGTGCTGAAGGATTTGTTACAAAATGCACTAAACAAACTGCAGACATATTGACATTTGAGATGTACATTGAAATTAGGTCTTGGCTAACCTGAAAACATCTTCTGTTAAGCCAGTTCACATCAAGTGGCTTCTCTGCTTACATGACAAAAGTAGCACTTCAGAGAGACTTGATTGAAATGGACTTTGAGAAAGCTGGACTAATCTGCTGATTATTTATTAATATGTGCAAAAATGTTATACAATTGGAATAATATGTCCTTTAGGAAATAAAGGACATGGAGATTGAGTAAATTGGCATTTATTACAACACATCAGGAGTCAATACAAATTTGTAAGACTTTTAGTGCTTATAAAATGAATTAAATTGTAATTAATTCCATGGTACATTGTCATTAATGTACTTAATGTAATATATATTTCAGATTTGCAGCTTTGCAGATAACGATGGTATTAAAATTAAGAAAGAAGCATGTGATGCCTTTCCATTGCATATAATGGTCTTGGAAGGTAGGGTGATTGGTTAATGTCGGCGTGGTAGATATTTAATTTGGTAGATATTTGATTGTGACTTTTAGTTTGTGGTCCAGCTCCCTCTCAAAAACCACAAAGATTGGAACCCAACGCATTTATAATCTTTCGCAGTATATCAATATGACCTCAGACAGCTTCCATAATGATAGAAGTGCATACATTGCAATATGGTGATTTTTGAACTAGACTGGATGAACTTATCACTCTGGGAGACAAATATGAAAAAATGAAAGAGTACTCTTTTTGCCATTTGACTGTTGGAATTATGTTTTTCCATTATATTTGTTCTTGTTGAATTTCTTTTATATATATATATATATATATATATATATATATATATATATATATATATATATATATATATATATAAAACAATACTGACAAAATTGAATTTGGTTTACAATTACAGTTTGTATTACATTGTTTAAATAGTGCAAACAATTATCAGTATGTGTACTGCTCCTAAATGCCATGGTCATTCACTAGCTTGCCCTGAAGTTGTCTTGATTGTCCTGAATTTTGAACAAGTCTGAGTCACCCAAAATGTTTAGTTCTACATAAGCCTGCTTAGAGAAATGGTTAACTGTTAAGTTATGATAAGTCCAATGAGTCATATTGGGTTCACTTGGGTCTCCTGATTTTATTAGTTATCTATCATGTATAAGTTAGTGTGCCAGACTTTGATCAGTGGGTTTTATGTTCAAATCCTGACGAAGGTCAACTTGGGTTGGCTGCTGTGGTGTGTATCTGGGCAAAGTTACTTTACTCCCATGGCCCTGGAACTAAAGTCTTTTATGCACTTGTGCTTTTAAACACCAATCAGTCAGTCAGTTAAACAGTACTTAATTTTCAATGCCTGTCAGAGGATGATAAGTCAGAGTATCATGTTGTGATGTCCATCTATCCATATGTCCATGCTAGTGTTCCCTATCTTGTTTCCTCACAATAACTAGAGTTCTGTTGTTACTTAACCATGTAATTAGCTTGCATCTGGGGCAAGGAAGAAGCCTGTATATTTTGGGCTTAAAAGATCAACATAAAAAAATGTTTCCACATAGTAACTTAACTTGTATATCATATACCTTGAAAACTATTAATGGTCCAGACTTTTTGGATGGCATGTGTTTGAGGCAGAGAAGGCACCCATTCATGATCAAGTCAAAATGTCAAAGGTCAAGGTCACATGGACTGAAAGAAGGAAATTTATTTCTTCAAACTGAATGTGCTCTTAAAAGAAAAAAAATTAAAGTTCTGTACCAGATACATTTACTATATGTTTAGATGGATTGTGTTTGAGACATTTATTGTTTCTTGGGTTAAAGGTGAAAGAGCAAGGTTAGATGGATACCAAAAATTAAAAGTTGTCAGAAAATAACTGAAGTCCTATGCCACAAATAATGACAAAACTTTGTGGATGGCTTGCATTTCAAACAAGAAGACACCTATCAATTTTGGGTCAGTACATTAAATGTCAAGGTTACTGAACAAAAAGAAAACTGGCTTCAGCAATTTGACTCAAGTTATACACCTTTTGCCTGGACTAAATTTTGTGAGTGGCTTGCATTTGAGACAAATAAGGCAAATTGATTTTAGATTCAGAAGGCCAAAGGTCAGGGTCACATTGACTCCAAGTAGAATCAGTTCTATGTCACACACCTAGTTCTGAGCTCATCGGTTGCTTGCTGTTTTGGCCACTCTTTTGGCTGGATTACGTATGAGGCAAGTAAGAAACCTATTGATTTGGCAGTTAAATGTCAAGGTCAAGTTAGTATATATCCTAATATCTGATTGTCCAACCAGTTAAAGACGGTACAAGAAGTATAATAATGCTATTCACTTCATGTTGGGTGTAGACTTGAATTCACATTAATATAGTTCAATATTTGTTTAGGGTAATTTTTTATGTGAAGACTAAAAAGTATTCAAATTAGCTGTCTAAAACCAAAAAATTAGGATTTGCAAATGGCTAAAATGAATGTCATTAAAGATAATTGAATTACTTATTTTTCAGTGAAAATTAAAGGCAGTGAAACCAAAAATTTTCAGTTACATAATTTTGAGTTGTGCATCACCTCTTGGGAATCCAGTTATCACATGTGTCAGGGGTTAGAAATATATTTTGTAAGGATTTTAATGTGTTTCCAAGAGCTTTTAACTTGAACTTTACATTTATTTGGAGGGCTTATCTAGCAAAAGTGTTGTGTTTTTCAGCATTTTTTATTCATTCATTCATACATATATACATACATACATACATGCATGCATGCATGCATGCATGCATACATACATACATACATACATACATACATTCATTCATACATACATACATACATACATAAACACACACATACACACACATACAGTTTATGGTACTCTTGTTGAATGTAGTTGAAGATAATGGATATTTTTACTGAGTAAAATGACCAGTGTATTTGTCTTACCATATTTGACCTAATTATCAGTTATGTCCAAAGAAATACCTCCCACCCCTTTTTTGGAAATTCTGCCGGCGTATCATAATTTCCAGTTAAAAGGATTTACTTATGTGAGAAAAGTGTTTATGCATTATATTTTCCAATTTTTCTTTTTAATTAAGGATATTTATGATTGCTTATATGGTAATGACTGGCTGCTGGTTCACTGGCTTGTACATTTCAAGTTGAACTGACTTTATGTGAAGTAATCAGTCATGACTAATTGTAGAAAATATAATTGCTGTAATGATTAACTGCTCACCCTTATTCAAACAAGTGATGACTTTTTGCTGGTTGGTGTACAGATTTTTTTTGGTCAGAGTTTAATAAAACTAATGCACAACTCTCCATCTATTCTTCATGATGTCTAAAAGAGTTGATGACATATTAAAGCTAATGTTACTGTACTCTCTTGCAGTACACAGTTCATCAAACAAAGTGGTCCTCACATCAGCCGACGAGTGAAAACTGTCATTCGAGATGGCCATCTTAATTCATCAAAACACCAACCGGTTTCACAGACAACTTCCAGCAAACCAAAGCCTTCCAATCCCCATCCTTCCACAAACATCACACAGCGTCCATCTCCCTCTAGTAGTCATGGTCATTCATTATCACCCCATCCTCCTCCGCAACAGCAGCATCCTGTTTCATCAACGAGCTACCCCAAATCTGCATCACCAGTGACATTGGCTACTACATCTTCACAGCCCAAGCCATCAGCCAATGCTGCCGTGATGAAAATGCCATATAGGTTGGTACCAAATTTGTGGGAGTCTATTTGCAAGGTTTATCTTAAAAAAGGTAAGAAATTAGAATTCTGACAAATTTTAATTTTTGAATATGGATCTTCTTGAGCCAGCTGGTGTGTCACAAGGGCAGAGCTTAACAGAGTGTCAGTGGCATGAAGTTGCATTGTGCAAGACTTTCTGCAATGGGATGATTATGCACTGCTGGTGAACTTGTGGATGTGTATTCGGCACCTGTCTACAGTTTTGCCAACATACTGGAGCAGTCTGGGTTAAGTCCTCTACTTAAGGGCACAGTGGTAATGGCTATGTTTGTATTTGAAAAAAAAAATCTTCTTTGAATGCATCAATGCTGAAATTTTTACAAAGATTTCCAGCACAGAAATATACATAGATATATAGAGGGGTGTTGTTGAGACTTTTTTAAAATCATAAATGAAGCTTGTAAAGCTTCAGTGGTTATTAAAATATCAAATCAGACTTTATTCTTTTCTGAGATATGAAAAACAGAATTTAATAGGGAGGATTGTTGTTCTTAGTTAGATTGCATTTATCACAGTTGTTGATTTTTTGGGGAGTTGTAATGTTGCGTCAGATTTTCATGTAACCAGACTTTCTCATATGTCATAATTGTGCGAACAAATGCTTGCAAAAGATTCACCATGACCTTGAATTTTGTTTTGCAGAGACAGAATCATTCATCTTTTAGCTGTTAGACCTTACAAGAAACCAGAACTTATTCTTCGACTTCAAAAAGGTAGTACTATTGTCTTCCCTTGTCTTTTAATTATTCTCAGGATTTATTTTGAAAAATTTGATAAAAATATAAAACCTAAAAAGAGCTACTTAATAATTTTGTGTCGTTTTTCATACCTTCTGATTTTTGTACACCATTGGGACAAAATTAACTAACTTTTTGTTTGCTCTCAGTGCTTGTTATGCCCCATTGTGGTTATTATACTTGTACTAATTATGCCCACACAGCTTGTTATGCCCCATTGTGGTTGTTATACTTCTACTAATGATGCCCACACAGCTTGTTATGCCCTATTGTGGATGTTATTCTTTTACTAATGATGCCCACACAGCTTGGTATGCCCCATTGTGGTTGTTATACTTCTACTAATTATGCCCACACAGCTTGTTATGCCCCATTGTGGTTGTTATACTTCTACTACTGATGCCCACACAGCTTGTTATGCCCCATTGTGGTTGTTATACTTCTACTATTGATGCCCACACAGCTTGTTATGCACCAGCTGCATTTTTTGCCCACACAGCTTGTTAGGCCCCCACTGCTTCTTATGCCCCTGATGCTTGTTTTTGCCCCCCAATGCTTGTTATGCCCCTGCTGCTTGTTAGGCCCCTGCTTCTTGTTTTGCTCCCCAACTGCTTCTTATATCCTCTGCTGCTTGTTTTGGTCTCCCACTGCTTGTTATGCCCCTGCTGCTTGTTTTTTGTTGCTCACTGCTTCTTGTGTCCTCTGCTGCTTGTTAAGCTTCCACTGCTTGTCATGTCCCTGCTTCTTGTTAGGCCCTCATTGTCTCATATGCAACTGCAGCTAGGATGGAACAGCTTGTTTGTAAGCTGTAACTAATGATAAGCCAGACACACACATATAAGGTATATTTTAAGATGTGCAGTTGCAGGATTCTCAATGATTTTTAAAATTATAGTGCCAGAAAATTAATTGAGTGTACCAACTTGTAAATTTTATTTTCAAGTGCTACTTTTTTCTTTGATAAAACATTGCTATATTTAGATACCACCATCACCCTAAAGTAGCATACTGGTTGGTACTGCAGATACTTCAATATTCTTGTTTTCTCCCACCCTAAAATAGCATACTTTTCGATGCTGTAGCTGATGAAAAGCGGTGAAACTCTGTGACAGATGCTTCAAGTTATTCCCTCCAACCCCAAAATAAACATCTAAATATCTTTCACAAAGTGAAAATGTCACAGGAAACTGAAACTGAAGTTTCTTGGTGTTTAAACAAATTTTTTCAAGTGATTCATGATTTTTCTTTATGGAAGGGTATGTGAATTAAATACCGTAAACTTAACGTTTGTTTGCATGCTGTTGCTTTTCATGAAATATGCATGGGGAATCTATCTGCAACATTATTTCTTTTTGGTTTGATTGGTGTTAATGGCACATGCAATATAATGCTGGCTGTATCATGCAGAGTTAATTGGAGCCAGTGACACAACGAGACAGTCAACAGGGGTTGACCTGGGCATATAATGAGCCTGCATCCCTTGGATCACAAGAAATTAAACAAACAAATCTTTTGTCTTTAAAATTTAAAGTACAAGAATTTACACATGTGTATGATTTTATAGCCATGAAAATGTAACATTTAGAAACCCAAAAATTACATAGCTAATAAAAGTGGGTTTACAGTTTCAATTTGTATTTATTATAGGTGTGTGAGGATGATGATAGATTGATCTTTATTACTTTGCTAAGGGCTAAGTAAAAAGAATTTTATTTCCTGTAACAGGCTTGGAAAAAAAAATGGGTTGATGGGGGGGGGATTTTTTAAATAATAAATGAATATGTATATTTTTTAAAGGTTCCAGTTGTAACAGGCTTGGAAAAAAAATGGGTTAGCATGTAAATTTGTATATTTTTTAATGGTTCCCTTTCTCCGACTGCTGATTATTAGAGTATTCAGAGTGATCAGTACTAAATGCCAAAAAAATTAATGCTCATAGAGTCCATATGTAAATGTTTTTTGCAAATAATCACAAAACAATCACAAAACAAAAATGTAGTTAGTGAGATTTTAATTGTGTCTTTTGCATTACAAGAAATATAGCTTTTGTTTACTTGGCCGAAATGGATAAACTAAAGTCTCTTCCTAATGTGGGCATCAGTTGCCAATGAAGTTTTGACCTAGTCAGCTATGGTCACAGCATGTCAGTTGGGTACAAAGTATAGTTTAGATTGGAAAAGATTAGTTGGACTAATTAACATTGATTGTTTCATTGATTATTTGATAAATTTGTTTGTATTGTCAGAAGCATTTAATCATGACAATATAATTTGTATTTTTTGGGAGAAGTATGACAATTTGCCAAGAAAATTAATATTTTTAAAAAGGTTGCTCTCACTCATAAGATTTAATTTTTATGTTTAATGTCATTATTTGTCATCATTTTGAACTGGTGGTTATTTTATTATATAATTCCTTTTTTTTTTAAAAATTAAGGTCCTTGCTAAATGATAGGGGTCATATCATAAAATCCATGTAATTTTGAAACAATTGATGATTCTCATTCATTTTCCCAGTGATATTTCAAAGTAATTTTTGTTTGGCCTTGATGTCAGCACTGGAAATATCCTAAAATGGTCTGTTTGCCCAGAATCAAGATTTTCATAAACCCAGCAAACATCTGGATTTTTCCTTCTTGTTTTAAACAAAACTGCATGATCCCCAGTGTTTCGTGAAATCCTCTTTGTGGGTACATGAGAAAAACTAATGAATGTTTTAATTAATTAATAAATGAGCATGTTGGATTTTTTTGTGTTAGCCTGCAGACCATGACAGTTAATATGAGACTACACTCACCTTCATATGACCTGTCCTTTTTAGTTTGGTGCTTGTTGTTGTTGTTGTTGGGTTTAGCGCCATTTTTCAGCACATGATAGGCTATGGATGGCAGCCAGTATTAATGGTGGAGGAGGAACCCGGGAAGAACCACCGACCCACGAGAAGCTACTGGCAAGCTTTCTCACATACCCACATTAGCCGAATCCTAGACTCGAACCCACGCAGACAGGTGAGATGGCAGTGATCCGTAACGGTGAGCGCTTTAGACCACTCGGCCACTCGGGGCCCCTTTTAGTTAGGTAATTCAGTTAACTGCATATTATAATGTAGACTCTGGTCAAGTGATATAAAATTTTACATTTAACAGACAACACAAAGGTGTGAAGAGTTTTAAAATTTGTTCACATGATTCTTTTCGGCCATTTTTGACAGAAGGTATTCGGGCATTGATGGACATCAAATGTGTACACATGAAGCAATTATCCAGGTGAACATAGGCAGATTGTTTTGAGTTTAACTTATAAGAAAAGTTTTAAAAAGATTTCTCATTATAGGCTGTCGGATCAAAGTTCAAATAATCAAGTAAGATTATAAATTTGTCAAGCCTGCATTATAAGAGAACAGGGAAACCCAGCCGTAACAGGATGGTCCGAGTCCACAGAATGCTGTTATTTTATGTAACATTTCATGAAGAATCAAAACAAGTCAAATAAGTTGGTCAGTTTTCCAAGATAATAAAGATGTGCCAGAAATCTCAGACAAATGAGAGAAAACCTGATTGTCCAACTCATCTGTACAGAAGGACCATAGTTATCAAGCATACCCAGTCAAAAGATCTAATAAATAAAGACTGCGTAATTACAGACTGTTAGAGGAAGAAAAGTTAGGCTTTTTCATTCAAAAATGAGAACAGGAGCATTGGAACACAATGTGAAATGTTAGCTGTGGGAATGATGTGTATGATGTTATTAATAACATATAAGATATAATTACTACATTTTAACATTAAGTGGCGGCACATGAATCGTATACTTGGGAATCATGAAGGTTATATGTGACCAGTGAACTTTAATAGCAGTGATACATTACCTACTAGTATTGTGTTCCTATCTTTTTTCTGGGTGTTAGTCTCCAGATGAAGGTAAAAACTCCCCACCCCCCAACCAGTTAGAAATTAGAGGTCTAGAAGAAAAATGAGAAAGCCCCAGTCTGATGCCTTAGTCATTTATGATCATTCTAAATATTCTCAATGTCTGCATTGTGTCTAGCATTGGGGCATCATGCTGCAGACATGTAGCATCATGTCCCATCCGGTCAATTTATTATGACAACAGGTCGACCAGTCCTAACACTAACCTCTTAATGCTGAGTGCCTAGTGAGGTAGCAGTTGGTACCCTTTCTATAAGTCTTTGGTATGACCTGGCCAGGGTTCGAACCAGTGACCTACCACATCCGAGGCAGATGCTCTAACCATTTAGGCCACCAGAGCGGTTGCCTAAAAGATGGCAAAACTAACACCATTGCATAAAGGCAATTAGGAATATATTTTTTTTAAAATATGGATCCTTCTCCAAGTTATTTTTTAAATGAAAAACATGCAAGACAGACCAGTACTTCTTTACAAACAAATGATCTCTGACATCAACACCAATCAGACATTTAATCAAGCCACTCGTGTCATGCTGCGCTAATAAAGATAATTGATAAATTGCTTGAAGACATTGAAACAGGGTCATAATAGGGTCAGTCTTATTAGGTTAAGCAAGTCATTTGACCTCGTTGACCATGACATACCTTTTATTAAGATGTTTTGATACTGTTTTAGTACTTAAAATCCTATTTTCTGAGTACTGTATTATCTTGGTGACAGAACCCAGCAAGTGCAAGTCAGACAGTACTCTAGCAATCCCTGGTTGAATAAAATATGGTGTGCCTCAGGGATCAATCCTAGGACCCAACTTATTTCTCTTTGACAATGATAATATGCCATTGTATACCAGTCAGGTCAAGTACTGCTCTGGTGGCCTATGGTTAGAGTGTCCACCTCACAAGCTGGAAGTCGTGGGTTTGAACCCTGGCTGAGTCCTACCAAAGACTTACAAATATGGCACTAACATCTGCCTCGCTAGGCGCTCAGCATTAAGAGGTTAGTGTTAGGACTGGTCAGCCTGGTGTCAGGATAATGTGACTGGGTGGAACATGATGTTACATGTCTGCGGCATGATGCCCCAGTGCTAGACATCACACATGCACCGGTCAGGTCAAGAACTCAACCAATCCAAGAACATCTGCAGCAGGATCTTAGTCATATCAGTAAATTTATATCAAGACAGTAGAAGGTATATAAGATATGAAATGCTAAATAGGAACATCTGAGACAGATTATCCATGCAGAACCCCATTCAGATGTCTGTAAATGGTGAATATATATTATATACATGTATATATTATCAACTTTTCAAAGGCCAAATAGGGAGATTGAATACAAAAGTAGGTAGATTGAGACCTAAAATTGGAAGGTTTTCTCATGGCACTTTTTAAGCCTGTTTTCACTAAATATATGCATGAAATTCTCAAAAGGACACACCATTTTTCACCAGGACATGCCCTTTTTTCATATTCAGATAGCTGTGGCCAAACTGCACAATAGTTAAGATTAGTCTTAATTAAACAAGTAATAAAGCCAGTGTAGCTAATTAACAGTTAATTTTTATCACTGCAAAAACAAATCATGTTCAACAGTGTGTTATGTAAGCTGCAGCAAATAAACAATGCCATATTTTGTTGTAGCTAATGGTGCCTAAATGCGCAGTCTTAAGCATACACGTGGCAACTCTCTTTCCGCACATTTTATATCCCACCTTATTTCCTTATTGTCAACCCATAAGGCATTTAACATTCTTTGCTAAATAAGATATTTACGAGTTTTCCTTATTGGCTTTTAAGGGCACATATTCTGTGTAGTATGTTTTTTTTATTCCTTTTTTTTAATTTAATGTTGGTAATTAATGTTTGCATATATGGTACGGTAATGCCAAGTATTATGTTTCTTTTGTGGGAATGGAGATATGCGGCATTCACACCGATCATTCTTGGGATTGAAACTAATTGCTCATAATTGTATTGTTGTGGTCTATTTTTTGTTCCAGTTTATTTTCTGATTTTAGTATTGTTGTGGGGATATGAAAATTCATAAAGTTATGTGAATAATTAACTTAACATTCTATTTAATGAAGAAAAAGAAATTGTGGTATTCCTCACAACAATATTCACAGGTGATAAAATAGAACATGGATTCTGTGGATTGCATACAATGTATCTATTTATGTAGAATTATTTTTAGGAGAAATGAAAATCAACAGACATATTGTAATAATCAGGAGTTCTCTGCAAAAAATTGAGAGATGCTATGAAATCAGAAGGTTGGCATGGAAGGACCTCCAAAATGGGGAGTTTTTCCCCCAGGGTGAGAGTTTACAGGTGTGATGCATCTAAAGTTGAATATCATAACTTCTTATGAGTATATGTTGATGATGAAAGTAACTTTGAATCATACGGTAAGTAATACGTCATGTTTGTAACAAACTTCCAAAACTGTATTGAAGAATAAATACCCATTAGACCATTTTGTTGAACCTCTGTGTTACCTAACATGAATTTCTGGGTAATTTACATTGTTTGTGGTTTATGCACACAACCTGAAAAAATCACATAATCAAACTTCCGAAGTATGCAGCTGGAATTATATTAGATGTCAGTCGACATGACTGAGTCTTCAGACAAGCTTCCATTTAACAGAATAATGATTCATGGATTTATTTTGTTTATAAAACCTTTTATAATTTAACACCCTTTTTTTACCATCATTATATGCTTGTCCAAACCAGCAGTGGTACCTCTATGCACTCTTAAACAAGATCAACACTGAGCCATTGCTTTAAAACTACCCAAAAATCAAAGGACCAATATATTGAAAAAAGTCATTTACATATATTGGTCTGTTACCTGGAATCAGTTATCATTTGATCTACAGCAAGCTGGTAAGCTTACCATATTTAAAATGGGATGTTTCAGACACCTAAGATTATTATATGTGTCATTCATTCCACAACATGTGTCATGCAAAACCATGATTTTTTAACTCCCAAAATCTCACAGTCATGTTTTAAATATTACATGATTTACAGTAATCTTGGTCAAAAAGGAACAGCAGTGCTTGACCTTTATTGCCACCATGGTATACCTACATAATCTGAATAAACAATAAACAAACAGTCAAGCTCAGTACTTGTGGAAAGCTCAGGGCAGTTTATACAAGTGATTGTTATTGAGGTGACTAAAAGGTAAGTTGTTCAGAGATAAACAACTATCCTTGCACAGATGAAACAGTTGACTAACATAAGCTAGGTTTATGTGTTGTGTTAAGCATTCTTTATAGGTGAACTCACTAGGCCAATTTGCATAGGTAAAATACATCAAGTGAAGTAATCCAGTTAATTAGAAGTTAGATAAATGAAAGAGATATGTGTTAAAGAATCAAAAGTTATTATTCTTTGTTGCTAGGTATGCTTCCTACATTATTCTGTCAGTTTTTCCTTTGTTTGCATATATATGCAGTAATCAGTTATAAACATGATACAATGACACGTGTGTGTGTGTGTATATATATATATATATATATATATATATATATATATATATATATATATATATATACAGTCGAACCCACCTATCTCGACCTCGGTTAACTCACCAACCCTATTAAGTCGATGTTTTTAAAGTGGAACCGCCAAATTCTCTCTTTGTCTTAGCATTTTCTCATCGGTTATGTCGATTCTTTTATGTCGCCAAACCCTAATATCTCGAGCACAAAAGAGGGCCAAATTTGCCACTTAACATCGGTTATCTCGATCCCCATGACCAATTGCCGGCTTTTGAAAATGTTAGTTATCGATTCACCATCTCACTACCGTATTTTCGTGTATATAAGACGCGTCTTATACAAAGTTTTACGTACCCCTCACCCAGGATGCGTCTTATATTAGTGGGCATCTTATCTAAGTATTTTTTAACACGAACGAACGGTACAGTGTGTGATATTGAAGGACGATTATTGCGGTCGATATTCACTTTAACATGGGTGGAAGCCAAAAACTCCCGCTCTACGTTATAGGAAAGTCCAAGAATCCCAGATGCTTTAAGCAGACCAAAGTTCTCCAATGTGATTACGATGGCCAGCCAAGCGCCTGGATCACATGAGATCTATTCAGTGCATGGGTGAAAAAGTGGGACAGGAAGTTCCAAGCAGAGAAAAGGAAGGTGGCACTGATCGTGGACAACTGTAGAGCTCATCCGGATGTTCCTGGTCTCACGAAACGAACTACACCCCACACGTTTTTTGTGATTTTGTGAGCGATCTTTGTGTTTGCAATGTTGGAGAATATAATAAAGGTTTGTATTGAGAATCGATGGTGGTTTGTATTGTATACTGGTAAATCTCTGCTGTTAGTTGGTGCACCTATGCCTTTTGTTGTTAGCAAACATGTATGTACATTTTTATAGCATGCCGATCGCTTCATCAAACAAATCGCGGCAACGCTGTTGTGTAAAAAACCTCCAAAAACACGTGCATGTACATTCTCATTTATTAACGCACATCATGTACGTAAAGAAATTTCAAGCACATGTTAATATATTGCCGCCATATTGGTTTTCGTTTATCTCGATCATCGGTTATCTCGACGCTTTTTGGCAAACCCCTAGGCCGGCGACATAACCAGGTTCAACTGTACATACAACCCAATCACATTCATTCGCTCTTCTTTTGTAAATATTATGTACATGTAAAGAATATTGTATTCCTTGAGGGCCTTATGTTTATGGGAGATACTAATATTTTAGTTAATGAATTTCCTTTTTATTATTATTATTATTATTATTATTATTATCATTTACTGAAAAATGTATTTATTATACAATGGTTGTACAAGACTTAAGTGTAATGGTGGGCACACAACTACTGGATTCATGATCCAGCTAGGAACTTAAAGTGATGCATATGAAACTAGAAATCCTGTAAACAGTGATTGCATGATTCAATTTTTTCAGAGAGTCCTGCATTAGTGAATAAATATGTAACTAGAATCATCCCGTGAATAGCATGTATTTAAGTATATGCATAGACACCAGCTAATTGGAGTACATTCATTACAGTTAATCCCTAATACTTCCCAGAAAAATTTGCATGAAGAAATAAATTATTTTTAATTATCCCATCTTAGATAATGAAGTTTCAGAATTCAGTGCAAAAAATAGTCTAGGAATATCGTTGACCATCCTAAATTAGTACTTGCCCTTGGTTTGTAGATCATGTTTCTTGGCAACCTCACACGCTTGTTTTGAGATCCAGATGTCATTACTGGGTCAGTACTTTTTGTTGACAGCAACAGTAAGTACTGATTAGGAAATGAGGATGAAATAAAATTTAAATATGTACTACAATTCAGATAAAAGAAAGCACAACAGAAATGTCCAATTTAACTAATGCCATTTTTGCCTCAGATGTGTGCTGCTTTAGTGAGTGTTAGCTGTTAAGTCAGGGCCACTGATCACATGTTGGTTTACTGTACCTTTTTATTTGTGGGGAAACCCAAGACATCTTTTTGTGATGACAAAGGCAATGCAAAAACTTGGTTACAATAATATGCACTTCTTATACCAGGTTATGAATTGGACAACTATACAGAAATTTTTCACTTAAGTATTTAAATATAAGGGAAAAAAATCGGTTATTTAATAACATTGAAAAAAAAATCTTACGAAAGTCACCTATATTTAAATTTGGTACATGTAATTTTATCAAAAATTCTAAAGAAAAGAAAAGAAAAATGCATCTTAGTTTTTTCTTGGATATTTTTGACATCATTGTTTTATTGCAGTTCATGTGCATGTAATAAAAATGAAACACATTACAGATGCAAATATTAATAATGCAGGACGTCATAAATGATCAAATTATACATAGTGGCCTAATTGTCACATTCCAGTCTTACATCACAAGGCATTTTCAGGGGCATGAACCATGGACGTACTTCAGGAAATAAACAAATCTTGACACAGTTTGTAAAAATGGTAGCTGGCAAATAATTTGAAGAGTTTATAAACATTTTTCAACTACGAATAAATTAAGCAGATTGAGTTGAACACTTTCTATGGTAAGTTTACTAGTTTCATGCAATATTAAAATATAAGCCTTACAAATCATGTTATGGACACGAACCATGGCAGGTCGAGGATAATATAAGGAAAGATAAAGTACAGTTCCATTTCAGTATGCACATGTATACATGTGAAGGTCACTAAATATTGTTGTATTAATTTCAAATCTCTAGAATTTTCTCAGATTCCATTTGAATCCAAATAATTAATTGCTAATGAACTCACACACACACTTTAGAATTTCTCTAGATCTCTCTTAACCTTTGAAATCTATCAGTTGCTCCCAAACTGGGTATTGTGGTCCTGTTTATGCATTATCGCTGAGGCTGTTTTAAACCTATTAAAACACAAATCTCATCTATAGTACAATGTAAATATAAGTTTCAGTTGTCAATTATTTTTGAGCTTATCAGAAACTTATCATGTCCGATTTGGGCATTTTATTGATGAATAAAAGATCAGTCTTGTTGGACATGTTGGGCATGTATTAAAAGTTTTGAAGGTCGAGTATATTACTTCTTAAGTGTGTGTGTGAGTTCATTAGCAATTAATTATTTGGATTCAAATGGAATCTGAGAAATTTCTAGAGGTTTGAAATTTATGCAACAATATTTAGTGACCTTATGGTTGGCATCTTTAAAAAGAAAATGACAAATTAGCAACAAACTCGAGTGATGTCCTGTTGATAGATTACAATAAACATTTGCAAGTAGAAACTTCTTACATCTGTATTTGCTGAAAAACAACTATTTTTTCTTCAGTAATATAGTACATCTTGGTAAAGTAACAAATAAATGCAGGTGGAAATAAAACTTTGTTCTAATTCAAAACTTAATTGGGAGAAATTGGTTAAGAGCTTATACAAGTTGAGGAACCATAGCACAACCATGCATATGAATTTGTGTTGTAATGAAATGTGGTGTAGAAGGGTTTCACTGTATTCCTTTACTAGTGGTGAGGTATGTCTTTTCTTCATTTTTGAGATATTATCATTGGAGGTTAAGGTCCCACTTTAAAAGTTGTATATACATCTGCCCATTTCATTCAGATCAACTTCTGTGTCATTTAGAAGCTTGCTTCTTATTGTGATCTGATTGTCTCTTAGACTACCTGACACAGATCGACAGCTGAAGCTTTTCTTCTTTTGACTACTTGTTAGTGTTAATTGGCTGTAGAGGGAAGTTAATTAACCTACCATCCAGTATACAAGATTGACCAGCTAGTTGGTGCTTTCAGAGTGCACATTATTTCATGTAATAAGGTTATTAAGCAACACTTACTAGACCAATCATAATTCATATAATTAGGTTATCAAGCAACACTTTAGACCAGTCATAATTCATATAATTAGGTTATCAAGCAACACTTTAGACCAGTCATAATTCATATAATTAGGTTATCAAGCAACACTTTAGACCAGTCATAATTCATATAATTAGGTTATTGACCTGCATTTACTGAATCAGTCATAATTCGTATGCCACCTCTTTCCAGCAACCATCAGTTTTTTTAATTTTGGCCTTTAAGTTTCGAAAGTTGTGCAGCACAACATTGTAGCATGATTTGCAGATCAGGCAAGGGTTTAAAATAACTATTGTTGTTATCAGTGACACTCGATATCCGTAGTGCACTGCAGGATGACATTGACGTAAAAGAAAATATACTACAGTTGCTTGGAAGCATGAAAATGTAGCCAGTAATATCTTTGTTTACCTGTACCAAGCTTGGCAATTACAGACTGCATAGGCAGCTGTTATGATGAGTGATTTCACATTGACATCAGTGCCTACTCATCATTGATTGTGTTTTGAGTGGGAGCCGTTATCAAGCATGCATCCAGTATTTACTGATGAATATAACACTCATCCAGCTGATCATGTTAGACCCATATCTACCATTTCATAATGGGCTGATAGATCAGGATTCATCACCCATATCTACCATTTCATAATGGGCTGATAGATCAGGATTCATCACCCATATCTACCATTTCATAATGGGCTGATAGATCAGGATTCATCACCCATATCAATTATTTAATAAGTGTCATATAGATCAGGATTCATCACCCATATCTACCATTTCATAATGGGCTGATAGATCAGGATTCGTCACTTAAAATCATACATAGAACCAACAATATCTTCCTGGATCTCCAAGCAGATTTTGTGACGACATGTCAAGGTTTACACTGTTGGTTATTTGCAAAGGGGTGGGTGGTGGGTAATGATATGCATGTGTAAATACAGTATTTGAGAAATCGTTATGATCCCTGGCTGCTTTTCTCTATACAGTGGTCCCCCCCTCCTATAAGGCTACCCATTATGCAGTAGGATTATGGCCTCATAAGAGGGGTGGCCTTTCTAGAGGGGGAGCATACAGATGTGAGTAGTAACTACATATAAGTTCATTGTGTAAGGCATAACTAATTTTGTTATATTTAATATTTTCATTTAAAAAGCAGAGCAATGTTACCAGGCTGTGGGCTTAATATGATAAAACTAATATCAGTGTTTTGTTTTCTTAAATTATGAATAATCATGAGCCATGGTAAAACAATTACATTGTCAGTATAATGGTAGTCTCTTGAGTCGAGAAAGACAAGTTGTGCGATCTCATGCAACGGTGGATGCGCATGTGGCTCCCGAGTCCAAATTCCGATGCACACAGGCGGTTGCAGGTGGGGCATGGGACACCGGTGGTTGGTGGTATTTGTGATACAGTTCTGTGACGTCTCTCCCGAGTTGTCAGTATAATCTGGGTAAAAACATCAGGCTGTAGCTATCTTTCTGTCAATTCCATTCTCCCACACATTGCAGTTGAATGTATCTTTCTGACATAAAATTCTCATGAGTGATCAAAGGACACTTTTCATTTTGTCAAATTGCTTTTTCACTTTTCCTCCTTAACTGAGAATCTCTGATGAAATTTGCACTGTTTGCAACAACTTATTCCTTGATTGGCAATTTGTAGTTATCACACAAGTTGCCTGTTGTTTACAAAGAAAAGTGACCTTGTCATATGATCAACTTTTTTCTTTTATTTTTAGTCTGGTACCCAGTTTGGTACATTTGGTAAACTTTGAAAGGGAAGTCACAAAGGGTAACATAACTCTTTACTTTCTGGACTTAATACTGTGCTTCTGAAGAGTTGGCATTTGTCATCTTGATAGTTATCAGTAATAATGCCAGTAATTATCTATGTGACTTTACCCAATATCCAAGGAACACACATCAGTAAGGATAATCGGATTACTCGCCTCTTTGTATTGATTATAGTTACTTTATTGACAGATTGGAACAAATAACTATGTGTCGAGTTGAGAAATCAACAAATATTGTAGTAAAAGTCATACAGGTCGCATAATTGCCTTTAGTCATCCTAAGTTAAATATAAATTGTTTTAAAATGCAATACCAATTTTATTTAACTGAAGTCTATTCATTCCTGATTATTGAATGCTCTGCACCATAACTGTCAGAGATAGAAACTTCAGATGAAAATTGTTGATTGCTATGGACTTTTACAAATGTGGCCATGTACTAAACTGGGTCAAGTAAAGAGCACTCAGTCTCAATTCACAGTATAAGGTCGTACAGATTTTTTAATCAACATGCATAGCTTTCATTGTGACATCACAGTGTGCAACATTCAATCTGGATCATACTGGATCACACCTTTAGGTTCATCTCATCCAACAATATCAGTGTACTTTAGGTTTTGTGGTACATACTTAATGGGGAAAGTAAATAATGGCATTCCAAAGGAATATGGCTGTAGGAGGATCTAAATAAAGGGAATAATTGCCATTTAAAGGGTATGTAGAATCAGATGACACCCATTACAGAAATAATTGATGTTGAACACCTACATGACCTGTACAGCTTTTACTTTAGTGAGATTTGATCTGTAAATAACCATTACATGGGTGCTTATGAATGGTAAATGTGACAGTTGTTGCACTTAAGTGCTGGCTACTGGCTGCATTACAGGGGTGACTGTTCTTGAGGGGTACTTTTGAATGCAAACGTATCGGTGCTAAGGGATTCTGGCAATATAAAGAGTGGCCACTGGTGTGTGGGGTGGGTGGGTGGGGCCATTCAATCTGTATACAGTGGTCTCTCATTGTAAATCCCCACATTATACCACTTAATTTCTTATAATGTGGGTATAGTTATAGATCCCTTGAAATTGGTCATATTATATTTTATTATTTTTAGTTCCTTGATGCACTTGCATTGTTCTCCTTGGGGTCAAGGTTGTGGTCATTCAGAATTGTGTTATAGTTTTGATTCAAGATTTTTCATTTGCTTATAAATCCTAAATCTCTGAATGTTTACTTGCCTATTTGACCTTGGGATAAAAGTCACAGTGATAGAAAATTTGCATTAGATTTTGGTATAATTTGCATATTTATGCTAAGCCTTTCAGTAGAATTTTATCATACTTGGAATGAGTCATTAAGAAACTATGACAGTCCATTGTGAAACATGGATGAAAGTCACAGTGATAAAAAAAAAAAATGGGTTTAAGTTTTAGTTTGATTGTATTTCCAAATCCCCTTGATGGATTTTGTTTAGACTTGGATAGATTATTATAAAGGTATGATCATTTTGTGACATGCTTACTCAAACTGTATGATCACAGCAATGCTTTGATTGTTGGCCTGATGTAAAGGCCTGTCTTGTTTTTGCATGTGGCTGCATAATCATAGGTATTGTATCAAAAGCAGTTATTGTGATATCTGTCATGATCATGCATGACGTCTGATGCATAATGCTGTGAACTTGTTTTATTCTTATAAATAAAAACCTGCTTACCTGCACTTTTGTTTACCTTTCTGATGCTTTAAACCTTTACAATCATAACTTTGGAATTGGTGATTGTGATGGCTACAATCCAAGACAAAGGCATACTTTGTAATCAAATTCATTCTGTACAAGCTAGTCTGCAGTTCCTCATTTTAATCCCGTTACAGTTTAAAGAAAGAATTTATATCTGTACTCGCATACCAGTCAAATCCAACTGCAGAAATTGATTGACCCAGATCTGCCATCATGCAGTGCACTGGCAGATCTAGGTCTGTGCAGTTTGTAAGGAGTAATCAGTATAACAAACATGGATCCTGATGTATTGTTTGCATTTTGGACCAGATTTATAATCAATTACATACAGTAGTTATTAAAAAGTGCTGTTCTCTTTTGTTAAATTTGAAACAAAGTTATTGAAGGCTATAATGAAAGCATATGTATTTTTGTCAAAGAAATTGGTGACACTGTCTTCCAATTGACACTTCTGTGATACTTCACTCTTGCACTAAAAAAAGTCCTCTTGTTCTCAAAAGGTTGATAGGTAATGTTATTGATTGCTTGACAGAAATAGGGAAATGTACTTGAGATGGCAGTTTTAAATCTGTTAGATTTAGCCCCACAGGCTAGCAGGTAATGTTATTAAGTATCAGCTGATCTGTACTTGGTATGTATAGGATTACAGTCGGTGTATTAACCTCCACTACCAAGTTCACTCACTCCATGAGTGCTTTAAGGTATACTTGAAACACGAAGGTTGATTTTTTCCCAACTTCTAGCATGTACTGTAATTAAATAGCCCGATTTGTGCCTGTAATGTATAATATTACATGCACTGCAATCACCTCAGATGCCAAGTTCACTCACCCTTGAGTGCATTTATTGTGTATATGAAACACGATCTATCTGTGTAGAGTCAGGGTCATGTCAGCTGATAAGGATAGTGATTGGGAATAAATTTGAGCATAACCTTTTTTTTGGTACAGAAAAGGTGGAATTTTCACATTAAAAAAACCCATTTAAGTCCAACTGCATATAGAAGTCACATTTATAGCTTAGTTACCCTCTTGAATTGTGCTATTATTATTACATTTCCTTAAATTCCTCCTACATGCAGCATTTGCTGCTTTTAGCTGTTCAGGTCATAGACCAGAAGAGGTTATGGGATGGTCTCTTGTCCACTGTCTGTCCATTACAACAAGTTTGTTGTTGCTACTTCTTCTAAACTAAACAGATGTTTGCCATGCAACTTTACATAAATATTCATCCCAGGGTCTACTTGGTTATAAATGAAAATGATGGTGTTTACACATCCAAATCTTTTCACTAATCCTGCTGAATGGATGGTAGTATTAATATGGTGTTTTCACTGAAAGACTTGTGTTGTCTAGTTGGTCCTAAATTAAAATGGTGCTGTTCTGATTTCTGATATGGCCACCATGGCAACCATCTTGAAAATCTTTTTATTGTTACAGTGCTGCTTCTGAATGGATGGCCATATCAACATGGGGAATCATTAAAAGACTTCTTATGATATCTAGTCAGACCTAGATGAAATTGGTGCTGATTTGACATCCATTATGATCACCACATTAGCCATCTGAAACATTAATATAATTCATTGTCTTTTGTAACATAGTTATCTAATCCCATACAAATTTAGGATATTACACTGTTTGGCATGTTGAACTACTTCACAATGCACATTAACACACAGCTCGAGTCCAGCTATATCTCCTGTATACCACCTGCTGATAGAACTTAATTTACATGGCCATGTATTGTTGTGATAGAGACTTAGAACATTATGGTATGGTTGTGGTCCCACAGTCCAACAAACTTTGTGCCTGGAGTCATATAATACCAGAATGCTTGAGCAGGGCTACCATAAATGGAATTTTAGTAGCCCAGTGGTCTATTAATTGAAATATTGACCTGCTTTACAATTTTACAAAATATTCAGGTGTATTAGACTGAACTAACGATGAGTTATCAGATTAATTTTCTTATAGCAGTGAGCTTTAAATTGATATATTGACTTGTTGCACAATTTTATAAAATACTCTGGGCTGCGGAAGTCAAGGTGAGCTGCCAGGTACATGCCCATGTTCATGTGCACAGGGGATGTAGAACTTTGATCTTGAGAAAACATGTTTGTTTGAAAAGTGTTGAATAAATAGTTGCCAGCCTTAACATTATCCAGTAATGTCACCTCACACATGCATAATCACACCAAGCTTCTGTCTTTAAAATCCTTTGGACAGTGGAATATTGTCTTGAATAGATGCAGTCTTGGCTGCTTTCTTAAGTTCAGTATGTGTGGTGGTGGTGGATGGGGGGATTAAAGGAAATGCCAGTTCCATTTGCTGTCGTCTTTGTATTCATTAGAGATACGGTGGTACTGTGGTTTAGACTTTTCCCAAAGATTTTTGCTAAATTTTTCCCAGCAAAGAAAATTATCATCTTGCATCTGCATTGCTCAGAGGATATATCAAACATGTTGGATAGTGTTGCTGTGTCAACACATGTTAGACACCAGCAATACAGAAGTTGATATGGTGTTTGCATTGTGTGCCCAAAAAAATAAAATATCCCCCATTGCTCTTGCACTTCACAAAGTTGAACTCCATAGGAGTTCTGAAATTTTTCTGGGCTTAGAAGATGGCTCTTCCTTCCCTGAATCACAGCTACATTTTGATATTATGCCTTCAGAAATAAATCACACTTGTGAACTGTTCTGACTACTGAAATAGTTTTGCATTTTATATATGGAGTGAAATCTGAGTTGAAAGAAACACTGCTTCTGATTATGAACTTGCCATTAGTCTTCAGTAAAGATGGCTTAAACATTCTTATTCAGGGCAGTCATGTATAATAACTTTGTTCCTCAATATCTTTTTATTTTACCGAACATAAAAATGAATTGAGTTGTATCACTTTGTCTACTTTACCTATGCAAATTAGCCTACTGGGCCCTCCCACAGCAGTTTTCAGGGGTTTTAACACTGGCAGCATCTACCTATTCTCGGACAGTTTATTAATGTTTGAATGGTAGTTGCTTAACTCTGACCTTCTGACCTTTAATTGCCTCTGTGATAATCCATTGTATAAACTGCTCAAGGATACGGGGTATACATAGGAATGCTTACTGTTAATAAAGATTATGTGCTAAACACATGTATAGATGTGGTTAAAAAATCATATGTTTCTGATGACACCTGATATGGAGGTGTAAGTTGAAACTGGGAGTAGTTCGGGTTCAAAATTAGACCTAACTATTTTAACACAACCAGTCTATTTTGCATGTAATCTAATTTTCTTTTACTGTTATTGAATAAGGTCTGTGATATGTTTTCATACCGACTTGAAACCTCATACCTGAATAAGTTACTTCCCTTGAATGTTAATGTCTCTTTGGTATAGCATCGTAGTTTACTTCTGTTCAAAAGAATTAGTGTTTGGATCTAGTCTACATGGAATTTTTTACTTATTCTCTTCCTTTGCAGATTGTTCGACAATCATGAATAAAAGATTAATCTACTGAAAATGTTCTTGAAGATTAAATTTCTGAAGTTTCAATCTTTTAAAAGTACACGTCAGTACATATACTGTCTGTATTCGCTTATAAGATGAGACCATCTGCAAACTGTACAGACCCAGATTGTTGTCGCATAATGTGCCGGCAGATCTGTTTCTGTGAAGTTTTTTTAGGAGTAATCAGTAGAACAAAGAACATGCACTCTGACCTGCAGGTGCATCATATTACAGCAGATCAGGATCTTTGTTGTTGGCAGTTTGAAGCGACTTATGTGCAAGTACATATGCTACATTATAAGCTATCGCTTGAATCTTTTTATTCTATACAAGGGTTGTCCGAAGTTTTAAATGTGTTGGCTTCAGATGTTCTAGTGTATAATATACCAAGAGGTAATGGGTCTGTAAGGTGTGGTTGAAATTGACAGAAAAAAATGTACAGCTTACCATATGTACTTGCTTATAAGTCAGAATCAACTGCAAACAATACCTTGATCTGCCAGCAGACCAGGGTTCATATTGTTTGTTCTACTGATTATTCCTAACAAATTGCATAGAGCCAGATCTGCTGACACATGCAGTTGGACCCAAGTGATGAGTACATATGTCCTTGGAGAGCTTTGCCCACTAATGACAAATAATGGTACAGCTATTAAGGGAATGGGCATAATTTTAGGAATTAATGATTGCAACTGCTTTTCTACATCATCATTTTTATGGTCTTATCCCCTTATCTGATTCCACTCCCACACTCTCACAAATGTATTTTCCTCCCATGCCCACCCCTCTGTATCCCCTTTCACTTTGACTATTTATATCTTTTAGTGTCCCATTCAATCTACTAATGCTGTCAAGCTCATGATGTATATGCAACCATTTTTGTTTATGATTTGTGTAAGACAAATTTAGCAACAGTACACATCACATCATCATCTACAATACAGTGCAGTTTCATTACAATGATTGAATGCAGTACAGTATTGTCAGCAGAGTCATGTCAGTATTGTTGTAGACTGTTGGTGTGAATTTGACCAACACATAGAACACTACCCTGGATTTCACCAGCAGCACTTGGGACAATTTAGCAAACTGACTGGACGAAACTGAAATCTGACTTAACCTTGACCAATGAAATGTCTAAAGTCTGGACATGGGGTAAAACTGAGGTCTTGAATGCAGATGTATACTCCTCACCATACAAAGACTGTGTATGCAGTCAGTCACATTGAAATGTGCTTTTTGGCATTTATTGGCAACTTACCTGACATAACTGTCATCACTGTCTGTGACTTTTGAACTGTGGGGATGCCAAACAGTGGACAGTGATACCTATGAGACCTATCTATTTGTGATACCTCAAATGTACCACTGGATCAGTCATGTCAGTATTAGAGAGTAGTTAACCTGTGTTGAGAGAGAGAGAGAGACAGACAGACAGACAGAGAGAGAGAGATTCCTGTTATGCCCCACAATAAATATGATAGGGCATATAGAGGCCACAAGATGTGAACCCAGGTCTGTCTGGTTAAGGTTTGCATTTAGGTCATCTGTCAGGCACTTATAATGGGGCATTTTTGTTCCATGGGCACATTTCTTGCTTGGTTGTACATCTGTTGATAGTTTACGTGCCAAATCCCCAGCATCCAATTGAAAATAATCCATCTTTTGATATAAGCCAATATAAAATGATTGGAAATTCAAATCGGAATTAAAAAGAATATCTTGTCTGTTTTCTTCAAAGTACTTCATTCACAATGAAAAGAATATTTGGTAGACTTAGCCTTGTCAAGTATCAGCACCATAATTATATGGACACGTATACTAGCACTGTCATGATCACAACCAGGCTAACATTAAATAAAAACAAAAGTTTCCATTCTTAAATCTATTGGATGGCAAAATATATACTGGTTGCAGTCATTTCTTTTCTCAAATATCATTAGTGTTTATCTGAAGACTGTTGTTGTTGTGGGGTTTAATGCCATTTTTCAGCACACGATAAGCTATACATGGCAGCCAGTATTAATGGTGGAGGAAAAAGACGGGGAAAACCCCGGAAAGAACCACCGACCCACGAGAAGCTACTGGCAAGCTTTCTCCCATACCCACATTGGTTGAATCCGAGACTCGAACCGCCACAGACAGAGGTGAGATGGCAGTGATCCATAACGAAGAGCGCTTTAGACCACTTGTCCACTCGGGGTCCTTATCTAAAGACTGAATAATATTGCTGCTGAGATCTCCCTGCTGTATTATCTGAGTGAATCAGAACTGTTAGCATTGTCAGAACTGCATCTGATCACAAGATATGCTTGCCTCTGCAGAAAAATGAAAATGCATCACATTTGGGACTGACCATTTCATTGGGGGGAATGGGAGAGGGAGGAAGGGGACATGATTATTTCTAGTTTAATGATTGCTTTACAGGTAGTATAGCAGTATAAACTCCTATCCAGTTCGAGTGTTAATGCTTTATCAATACAAGTCAACTGTGTAAACATGAGCATGTGCTTATTATTGTCTTTCACTCAGTTTCATGCTAAAAACATCCTGAAAAGCACTGGGTCTATTAACAAGATGATGATAACGAATAATAAAGAGAACCAATCTGATTGTTCGGTTCAGCATGTCAGTTATGTTACAGGTGGTGCTCCTATTTCAAAAGACGTCATACACTCTAGAATGACATATGTCAATATGTTGTGTGCAGTTTGTGCAAAGAATTAAATGCTCCCACTTGCTGCTGTGCTTCACGAACTAAAACTCTGTCAACTAGGAGTTCTGAAATTTATTTTTGCTTGGCTTTGCTTTGCTGATAACATGTTGCTTACCGAGCACAGGTACTTGATTCTATCACTTGAAAGGGGGAAACTAATCATAATATCCTTCGGTATTCCCAATCTGAGTAGGAGATGGTGTTATCATTAGTTTCCCAATTTCAACTGACAGAATCAAGAGCAAGTGTTCCAGAATCACCTTAAAAAATGAATCACAATCTATTCTGACAATTAAAATGATCATTCTTTGTTTTTTATGTGTGGTGTAAACTTGACTTCAGAGAAACATTGCCACTGTTCACAACCTTTCCAATAATGTTTAATACAGATGGCTTACACATTCTCATTTAAGGCATTTGTGCTTAATAATTTTTGATCATGCATTTAGAATCTCTTTGATATGCCTATAACATAAAATGATTTGTGTTGTTCCACTTTGTGAACTCGACCAATGCAAATTAGCACAATGTGTTTCTCCATGGCAGTGTTCAAACTACTTAACACGTCACCATAGCTAATGTCAGCCAGTTAATTAATATGTAAAATGGTGGTGGTTTATACCTGACCTCCTTACCTCTATGACTGTATGCTGTATAAACTGCCCCAAGGATAGTTTTGTATAAGCCAACAATATTGACTTTATACATGCTACAATGTACAGGCATCTATTAGTAGTGGTTTTCTCCCATTGTTGTTTGTTGTTTTTGAAGATTACTGAAAATCTTGATTGTTTCTTGTTTTTAGCACAACACCACATTATGGCAGGTATATTATGGGAAAATATACAGACCAATATGTGAAATCTTTTCACTAGCGAAGTATGTTGGTTGCTTTTTTGTTCTTTTTTTTTAAAGGATGTAAAGGTGCCTTTCCTTATCACTTTGCCATTCTTTCTCCTCCAAAGTGTCACTACTATATGCCAGTACAGAATCCTGTAAAATCTGTATTTAGCAGTAGAAATGTGCTTCTGATGATTTGGAATTACTCTTCCTTTATGGCTTGTTTTATTAATTGTGATTCGTGGAACAGTGCTTAAAGAATTCAGTTTTTTGCTTTAAAAACAGTTTGTGTATTGTAATTTTAAGCTGATAAATCTTTCCCCATAAAGATTTTTTATTCTGATATTATCATTAGAATTTAAAAAAAAATATGTTGGCAGATTCATCAGCCTGCTAAAATTTATACCAGGAAATCTGCTTGTCAAGATAACTGTCTATCATCAGAATCTATAACATGTTAAACCAGTCTGGCATCTAATCCATGACATGTTATGAAACCAGTCTGTCCTTGTAATTACTGTACTTGACAGGGGAAGACTTTCATTGTGTTTAAGACAGTAAAGACATTACAATATAAACACAAAGGACCTTATCTTTATGTTTGAATTGTGTGTATAGTCTTAAGACATAATGGCAATACAACAAAATCTATTTATAACAGACTACTGGGGATTCCCATAATTTGTTTTCCATAACTCTTTATTTAGCTTTACAGGAAAAGGAATGATTACATTGAAAAGGGACTAAAATCAGCACTGAATTTGATATTGCTAGAAATGTATTAAATAAGACTTTGAAGTCATTTTTCATGTGGGTATCTATTTTTATGACTAAATAATTTTGATTGATTCTTTAGTTTGTGGTTAGTGGAAGGGTCCTATATTTTTCCCATAGATTGATCAGTTTCTTAATAAGATTTTTGGATTTGTATCATGTAGCAATTAAAAACAATACATAAAAACAATTGATCTCCACAAAAAGAGAAAATCATGGGAAGTATAAAAATTTTTTATTGTAAGGGTGAAAAATTATTTGCACCAACATGACCTAAACTTTTATTAAAAATTTGTATTATTGGAATTGTTAGTTTTGGATACTTTTTGACATCTGTCATACATGTTGTGCAGCAGCAAAAATGATTATACACTCACTGAATTCTCTCATTTATTCAAACGCCCAGTGGGTTATACTAAATCTGCAAGTCTTTGCAAAATGAGATTTGGATAAACTGATAATTCAGATAGAAAAATAAGTGTACACTGAAAACTGGAACAGGGTAGTGAAAAATAGGTTTATTTATTGCCTCAATTGTCCTAGTTCTGGTTGGATGTGATTGATTGGTTCCTGACTTGGACATACTGTATTTGCACTAGATGAATTTCTCCCACAATTTAATGTACATGGATTCAGGTCAAGTTTTCTTATTCATTATATAGGAAAATAAAAAAGGTTTTCACCCCAAAAATTACTTTAAATTAATATAACCCACCGTATATACTTGCTTATAAGACAAGTCCAACTGGGGACTGCACAGACCCAGATCTGCCTGTTCAGTTAGGAGTAATCAGTAGAACAAACAACATACTCAAATATGCAGGTGCATTATGCTGTGGCAAATATGGCTCTTTCTCTCTCTCTCTCTCTCTCTCTCTCTCTCTCACACACACACACAGACACACACACACACACAGACACACACACACAGACACACACACAGTCAGTTGACACTGGTAACCCATCATTGCTTTCTTTTTACGGGTATTAACAGGAATTTTGAAAATAAATTGAAACATTGGAACACATTTTAAAGTGACACAATCTAGTGCTTCATGCACAGACATTGATGAGCCAGCATATCTCAGAAAATTTGGAGGAGAAAATAGAATCATTCCATGAACTTGTGAATTTTGGAAGAGAAGATGATAATTTCACTGACAAAATGATCATTAACATCGATGAAACTTGATGTACTTTTATCTCATTCCTGGACAGACTGTCGGTAAGGAAGGGGGTTAAAAGAGTGACAATTTGCATGACTGGTGCATATTTTTAAAAAACTAACTTTAGTCCCCACAGTTTCAGCAGCAGGAGATGTGTTGCCTCAAATGATATATTGTCATGGCATGAGGGAGCTCAACAATATTCGTTCACCACAAGAATAGATCATATGTGTACAATCACAAGCTGTTTTATCCAGGGACAAGTTGTTTTTCTAATGTACTTGTCCCATGACTTTTAAATTTGCATATCAGTCCTGTGACAGTGTGTCGAACCAGATCATGGTTTTGAACTTAAGACCTGCAGCATTCATTGGAATATAAAAGCAATAAATATCAAACAGGTTTATTATAAAAATGGGGCTGTAAGATTGTTTTCTTTCTTTTTCATTTGATTACCAGGTATGTAAGAAACACTTCACAAGTTCTTTTTGAGCTTGACAAGTACATTTCAGAGGTCCCTTGTCCCTGAGACAAGTACATTGAATTCAAAACATTAAAGAAATGTTTACATGTCTTTTCAGATGGTACCCGAGAAAAAGACAAGCATTCCTTGAGTTCAGTACTTCTCCAAGTTGCTCAGTTGAACACAAAGGACAATAGCTACCACCTGGCCAAACATATTTACAATGAAGTTAAGCTTGATTGGCCATTCTACTCAGAAGATGACAGACAATTACTTAAGAAGTAAGTGATAATACAGAGAGTGGACAGGTCCACATATTAGAACAACTATCAGTTTGTGATGTTCACATTTGAGCAAGATGATGAAAGCTATATTGCATTTAAGAAGATGGTAGGTGCTGTATCACATTCAAAAGATCAATTACAGTAGTTATGCTGCATTCAGTTAAGCATATTTGCCAGGCCCTCCTCAAGCATATTTGGCATGCAGCCATAAAGCATATTTGGCAGGCAGTCATAAAGCATATTTGCCATGCAGTCATTTAGCAGGCGGTCATACAGCATATTTGGCATGTGGTCATGCAGCATATTTGGCATGCAGTCATACAGCTTATTTGGCACTCAATCATACAGCTTATTTGGCACTCAATCATACAGCTTATTTGGCACTCAGTCATAAAGTGTATTTGGCAATTGGTCAAAAAGCATATTTGGCATGTCAGAAAGCATATTTGGCATGCAGCCATAAAGCATATTTGACACCAGGTCACAAAGCATATTTGGCATGCAGTCATAAAGGAGATTTGGCCTGCAGTCATGAAGCACATGTGGCATGTGGTCATAAAGCATATTTGGCAGACAGTCATACAGCATATTTGGCATGTAGTCATAAAGCATATTTGGCATGTAGTCATAAAGCATATTTGGCACACAGTCATAAGGTATATTTGGCACAGGGTCATACAGCATATTTGGCACGTGGTCATAAAGCATATTTTCATGTGGTCATAAAGTATATTTGGCACACAATCATAAAGCATATTTGGCACCCAGTCATAAAGCATATTTGGCATGCAGTCATAAGGCTCATTTGGCTAACAGTCATAAAGTATATTTGGCATGTGGTTATAAAGCACATTTGGCACTAGTTTATAAAGTACTGTCAATTCTTTGAATCCATTACAGCATGTACTGTTCCATTTGAATGTGATATGCTGCGAATCCAATATTTTTTATATGATACCAATTTTTAGAGATTTCTTGTTTGCTATATACCGCAAATTTAAGGACCTTTGTTTCTTTGCAAACAACATGATCCCTTCCCTATTTCACAAATTCAGGTATCATCAGAATTGTACTTTTTCATGAAACCATGAAAATTGATACCCATGGAAATTAATGAATTGATAGTTACTGTTACTGTCTTGATTCAAAGTGATACATCTAAATTTGTGTTCTCCCCATCAACATTCCTAGTTGATATTTGACAGTTATTGTCTGTACATGCCTATAAGCTTAGTCCAACTGCAGAATGCATAGACCAGATATGCCACTGCATAATGCACCAGAAGGGTTCATGTAGTTTGTAAGGAGTAATCAGTAGAACAAACAACATGGACCTTGATCTACTGGCACATAATGCGCCAACAGATTTGGGCATATGCAATTTGTTAGGCACACTGTGTTAGTAGATCAGGGTCTGTGGTTTTTTAAAAGTTGGACTTGAGTTGCAAGCAAGTATGTATGGTACATTCCTGTGTCAGTGAAGATGTGCATAAAGATGAGGTTCAAGAGTTGATGAAATTATGCTTCAGGGTAAATATTAAAATTATCACTAAATTTCATGCAAAAATCATTTCCTAATGTGTGCTTCCTGTTCAGACCAATCTGGTGTCTCATAGTTAGAGTGTCTGTCTCAGATGCAGGAGGTTGTGGGTTCAATCCCTGGCCAAGTCATACCATAGATTTACAAAAATGGTACTAACAGCTGCCTCACTTGGCGTGCAGCATTAAGAAGTAAGTGTTAGGACTGGTCGGCCTGGTGTCAGGATAATGCTACATGAGTGTGGCATGATGCCCCAGTGCTAGACATCACTATAAACTGTCACACAGCAGACATTATAGCGATATGACTGAAAAATTGTTAAATATACATTAAAAATCCTAATCACACACACACACACGCTTCCTGGTTAGATACCATATATACTTGTTTGTTAGACCTGCACTATTTCATTTAGGTTCAGCTAGATATAACAAGAAGTCCTTTGGTGAAAACCCCATGTCAGTATGACAATCCACCTAATCATATCACTTTGGAAAGTAAAATAATTCCTAGCCCTGGCATTGGATGATTATGTTATGGTTCAAGACGGTAATTAGGTCCATCAGTCCAGCTTCAGATGGGTCCAGTTACTGTATATACTTACTTAGAAGATGAGTCCAACAGCAAACTGATCAGATCCAGATCTGCCATCGTGTAATGCACCAGCAGATTTGGATTTGTGCAGTTTGTTAGGAGTAATCAGTCAAATATACAACCTAGCCCCTGTTCTTCAGGTACTTTATGCTACTGCAGATCAAGATCTTTAATTTTGCAGTTTGACTTGACTTGGCGAGTATATTTGGTACTATTAAATGGATTGTTTGTGTCCTAGAGTTTTCTAGCCATAAGAGGGGTAAAACTGATTACTGAGTGAATAATTTGGCATGAACTTTGTTGCCAACCTTTTTAAAGTAGATTTCATGCTCACCAGTGTACCTATTCTATGTGAATACACTCCCAATGTTTTTGTGTGTATATATTTTTCAATATAATTCATATATTTTTATTTACAGAAAACTTCAAAGTGCCTGTTCACCTGCATCTTCCCCTGCCACTAGCAACCCAGAGAGTCCTATTAGTTCATCTACTTCACAGCCTCAGGTCAGAAATTATGCTCTATGTTCTCAGATTTATTTAATACAGTCTTAAGCTTGAACTCAGAAGTTTATATGTCAGTTGTTTTGGTGTTTAGTGGAACATCAATACATAAAGAATTTATGATGCTGGCATCAATCCAGGCTGGCCTGGGCATGGTGAGAACCAGTAACATTTGGCTTGGAAGTCCAGCATGCAAACTTCAGCCATGGCAGCTTCCAGACACAATACTTTATGACCACAGCTCAGGAATGATATGAGCTTGAATTCATAACGTTTCAGACTTTTTGCCACCACTCCGGTGGCCTAGTGGTTAGAGCATCTGCCTTGGATGCGGGAGGTCATGGTTTCAATACCCAGCTGAGTCATACCAAAGACTTGCAAAAATGGTACTACCACCTGCCTCACTTGGTGCTAAGCATTAAGAGGTTAGTGTTAGGACTGGTCAACCTGGTGTCAGGATAATGTGACTGGGTGGGACATCGTGCTATATGTCTGCAGCATGATACCCCAGTGCTAGACATCATTATAAACTGTTACACTGCAGACATCATAGTGATATGACTGAAAAAATTGTTAAAGCTACAGTAAGAATCCAAATCTCTCTCTCTCTCTCACACACACACACACATTCATTTTGCTTAACCTCAGTCATTAGAAATAATTGTTCCACTATATGACCAATATCAGTTAGGCAAGCGATCTCAGGCACACTTGGGTCTCTTGTTCAGACTGTTTACTTGAAATCCAGTCATTAGAAATGATTGTCCCACCAAAAAAAACAGACTGTTTTTTTCAGAAGTAAACTTTGCCAAACAGATTTGTTTTATTGATAAGCTGGTTAGTTAGTGAACCAGTCTCTATTTTTAAAGAAAATGGTGCCAGATATTAAGCAAAATTCTTTATGGTGTGAGTTGTGGATGTTTTTTGATTGAAAATGTTAGAGCAGATGGATCTTTCCAAACTTCTGAACATGTCAGATCAGTATAAGTGACAAATCATCACCACTTTACAAACTTTAGAAGAAAAATATGAGTAATGTAATACAGCACTCTGAGCACCTGACCATGATCATTGCAGAATTCCAGTTCATGATCATTCAACGAAAGTTACACGTGTAGAATAGTTGAAGCGAGTACTGAATATAAATAATTTTTCAGTATATTTGTGTTTGTATTCTGGTTCTAATCGATATGGATTTTATCCTTTGTGATAAGAATTTTGACCAGCTGCAGAACCAGGTTAGTAGTATCTTTTTAATACATGCTGTAATTATAGTTTACACTTTTTACACTCAAATTATACTTTTTGGCCACTTATGATAGCAATAATTATGCATATACCTCCCGGGGAGGTTGGCATGTATGCAGTAGATTTGAAACCCTTTCAAGGGACACTGCAATCTTATTTCATGCCTTAGGAACTTGGTTAATATTAATACTATGTAAGCCATTAGAAGACCTAGGAAAGACTTTAACCTTTAACTAAGTCGAGTCAAACTGCAAACAACAAAGATTCTAATCTGCCATGGCATAATGTGCATGCAGTTCAGGGTCTGTGTTGTTTGTTCTACTGATCAATCCTAACAAAGTGCATAGGCCCAGATCTGCTGGTGTATTATGCAATGGTAGATCTAGGTCTGTGTTGTTTGTTCTACTGATCAATCCTAACAAACTGCATAGGCCCAGATCTGCTGGTGTATTATGCAATGGTAGATCTGGGTCTGTGCAGTTTGCAGCTGGACTTGGTTGTATATATAGTATTCTGTCCCTATACTTTCAGAAAAGGGTGCATGAGGAACCAGTTGTACCACATGCCGTGAAGAAACCACGAATCTCACACTTTGAGAAACTGAAGAAGGAAAATAAGCCCATAAATGGTTTAACAGAGAGTGATAAGAGGGACGTCACTTCCACCACCGGAAACCATGACAGTCAGAGTCACAAAGAAAACATTGCTGGTAACATAGAAATACTTGTCAGTGTATTTATTATGGAAGTCTAATTTTCAGCCCTGTGAATGATAAAACATGGGGATCACTTCTTTGGCAGCATCAGTGGCATAAACAAAATAAAGATTTTGTGTTAACCTCTTCATAGAATGTTTACAGCACTTGCTGTATTCAGCTGAACTTAGGGGATAGGATTACTGGATAGTATAAGTTTGTAACTCATGTGCCTGGACTCATGTCTTGCCTTTGTAATACTTTACATTTTATTGAACCTTTGTATGGTAAAACCTCAAAATGAAGACCACTGTCTGGACTGTGAAAAAGTGGTCTTAATTGAGAGGTGGTCTTATTTTGGGAGATATATTTGCTCTTTTGATTTGTAAATGAGACTAAACAAATGTTATTATGTAGTGGTTTTATTTGGAGGTAGTCAAATAGGGAGGTTTTAAGAAGTGGTTGGTTGGCTTTTTTGTTGGTTTTATCAGCATTTTCAACACACTATTGCTATGTCAAGCTGAGACAGTGGTAGTTAAGTGCCTTCCCCAAGGACACAAAGAAACAGTGTTTGAGTGTAGATGACTTCAGTAGATCATTCCAACCCAAGTCATCGTATTAAGCTGTGTGGTTAAATGGAAAGTACTGTAGATGTAATGAAAACATCATGTTCAGATAGAAACTGGTCATTAAGTTCTTTACACCATTGTCTTTTATCTTTTGGTTAAAGATATGTGTTGTATCTGCCAATGATAATTTGTTTGGAAGCACAATTTAGTGAAACTCTCTTAAATAAAAAGGCAATGAAAAGGTCATCTAGATCTGACATTTTTCATATGCCCGAATGTCAAAATTTTAAGGTCTTATTTTCTTTCCAGAGTCTCTTCAAACTGATCAATTCACCAGTGGTATTTCTTAATTCATTATATATATATATATACATGTGTGTGTGTGTGTGTATATATATATGTGTGTGTGTGTGTGTGTGTATATATATATATATATATATATATATATACATACACACACACACATGTGTGTGTGTGCATGTGTGTATATATGTGTGTGTGTATGTGTGTACATATATATATATATATATATATATATATATATATATATATATATATATATATATATATATATATATATATATATATAAACCTTGAGGATAAGGATAGACTTTATTCTTTATTCTTTTCCGGGCTTTTTAAATCCCTTTTTAGTTTTCACATTGGTAGTATAATGTAGACCTTAAAGTTGGTTACTGTGACTATAGAACGAAAGTTTTAGTGAATTGTATAAGGATTCTTCTGATTTAACTTCTACAATAATATCCTACCAACTGCATGACTTTTAGAATAATATCCTACCAACTGATTTAACTTTAGAATAATATCCTACCAACTGATTTACTTTTAGAATAATATCCTACCAGCTGATTTAACTTTTAGAATAATATCCTACCAGCTGATTTAACTTTTAGAATAATATCCTACCAGCTGATTTAACTTTTAGAATAATACCCTACCAACTGCATGACTTTTAGAACAATATCCTACCAACCCTATGACTTTTATAATAATATCCTACCAACTCCATAACTTTTAGAACAATAAACTACCAACTGATTTAACTTTTAGAATAATATCCTACCAACCCAATGACTTTTAGAACAATATCCTACCAACCCTATGACTTTTAGAACAATATCCTACCAACTGCATGACTTTTAGAAGAATATCCTACCAACTGCATGACTTTTAGAAGAATATCCTACCAACTGCTTGATGTTTAGAATAATATCCTACCAACTGCATGATTTTTAGAACAATATCCTACCAACTGCATGACTTTTAGAATAAGATCCTACCAACTGCATGACTTTTAGAACACTATCTTACCAACTGCATGACTTTTAGAACAATATCCTACCAACTGCATTACTTTTAGAATAATATCCTACCAACTGCAGGACTTTTAGAACAATATCCTACCAACTGCATTACTTTTAGAATAATATCCTACCAACTGCATGACTTTTAGAATAATATCCTACCAACTTCATAAATTCTAGAATAATATCCTTCCAACTGCTTGACTTTTAGAACAATATCCTACCAAATGATTTAACTTTGTGAATAATATCCTACCAACTGCATGACTTTTAGAATAATATCCTACCAACTGATTTAACTTCTAGAATAATATCCTGCAAACTGCTTGATTTTTAAAATAATATCCTACCAACTGATTTTACTTTTAGAATAGTATCCTACCAACTGCTTGACTTTTAGAACAATATCCTACCAACTGCTTAGGCCAGGTGGTCTAAAGTGCTCACCGTTATGAATCACTGCCATCTCACCTCTATCGGCATGGGTTTTGAGTCTTGGATTGATCCAATATGGGTATGTGAGAAAGCATGCCAGTAGCTTTCGTGGGTCGGTGGTTCATTCCAGGTTTTCCAGGGTTCTTCTTCCACCATTAATACTGGCCGCCATGAATAGCCTATCTTGTGCTGAAAAATGGCATTAAACCCTACAACAACAACAACAACAACAACAACAACCAACTGCTTAACTTTTATAATAATATTGTATGTAATTCATTTTGTTACCCCATTGACATGACAAAATGGCAGATCCTGGTCAAAATTAAGTTGTCCAACTACAATTTTTATATAGTGATAAAAAGAGACAGTAAAATGGATACGAAGAATACAAAAATGGTAGCAACTGCAGTTGAAGCATTTAATGATTATTGAGCATCCAGGTCATTTAGTACATTTGTCAGGAACAGTGGAAGTGGGTGAACGTGATCATGACCTGGATAAGGTTTACACTGAGTTAATAAATCAAAGAAATGTACAAGACAATCACTGTAACGTCTCCTGTCATTGATTGTGGAGATATTTTTGGTTCAGATGACTGGAATTAGATATTAAATATGCTACTATGATAAAGTTACTATGCACTGTGGAAATATTGGTTGGTAGTGTTTATACTGTTAAACTCTTGTATCTGTTTTGTTTAGATACCTAATATAACAGAACAGTTATGAAGTTTATAGGGGGTCAGTAACTCAGTTGTGTTAACCTTATCAGAAGTGATGTTTCCACGTAGTTACGGTATTGTTGGACCAAGAGATATCCCATCTTAGGATACAACATGTAAGGATATCTTGCAAGGAGTTTTGCTGTCTCTGTCATTCCTTGTAAAACCACCCCATGTTCATTTTGTACATTCTGGCAGAACCAGGACAGACTTTGCTAGGAATGATGTAGTTGCTTATTCATATTTGAATGAAGTGACTCACAAATCACATTAAGATGTTTCCACTTTTGTGTTTCAGTGAAAGCCATAATAGAAGCCTCGTCTACATCTGATACCCCAGAATATATAACGTAAGTAATGTTTCCTTGTTCAAATTAGATATGTTAAAATACAACCAGACTTTGTTGTAGTAGACATCAGCATAACGTCAAGAACAAGGGGTACTAGTTATATAATCACTTTGATAGGAGGACCACCTATAGTACAACTCCCATAGCTTGTGTACCCTCTCCAAGTCACTTTTTGCAACTATATATATCATTTTGGATGTTACACTTACCTTTAAAAGGCATTTATTCTCTTTATTTCGCACCTGGTCCATCAAAATTCCATTGAAGATTATTGTATAGATTCTAAAAATGCTTAACAGCTAATTCATTGATAATGTACTTCGACATTTTTAGGCACACTCAGGCAAGCAGGGTTATCATGTTTAAACCGGTTTTTGTTGTGCACTTTGATGTAACAGCGAATGTGCCTGTGAATGGAAAGAAGTTGTACTACAAACATAAACAGATGCGACAATATTGTCATTAATAAACAAAGCCTGGGAAAACACTGGCAGAAAAAAATCAGCACACAAGTCCAATAACTTGAAGACAAATATATAACTGTGTATATATTTTTTGTATTGTATGTCATATCTTTTATTTCATTTTGTACATAATACCTATTTTTCGCTCACAAGTATGTTTCTTCATACATGTAAGTAACAGTCGAAACATGGTTGTCAATTTAGATGTATTTTAGTTAAATTTTACATCATGCTAAATTATCATTTTGAAGAAATGTCATGTACAAGTTAAGAATAAAACTTATTGTATGTTACTCCTATCCCATTTATAGTTGAAAATCCATACAGGAGATGAATGAAAATTTGCACTACTTCATGTTCATGCGATTGTACTTTGATTCTATGTGCACTAGTAATAGTTCAATCCAATATCAACTTTCTTGACCCAGTCTAATGCCAAACTACCATTGTAAAAGTCGATAGCGATCAATAATTTTCATCTGGAATTTTTTTATGACAATTCTTGCGCAGATCACTAAAAAATCACAATTGAATAAACATTGTTTTAAATTTTAAAACTAAAATTAGTTTTACATTTATATCAGTAAATGCGCTTGAAATACCCTTGTGACGTTTACTATAGATATAAAGGCCAAGTTTCGTAAGTCCAATTTATACATACATTGATCCATCTTTACCTGCATACAGAGACTGTCTGTTCATAATAGCTGTCTTTTGCTTGTCCCCCAAGTGGATATTACACATAGACTATAATGTAAAAATTGATATAAAAGTTACCTCTTTTAAATAACGCCCCTCCCAAATGGTGAGGTTTCTGCAACTCCTAAGGGTGGTTGTGATATTGTCATATGTCAAAATGGCCACAGTCGCTTAACTGGCTTGAAGCAGCTGTTCCGTTTTTTGTGCCGTTTTTCATGATATATGTGCTTGTTGTCTGTCTTTGTCTATGTTATTGTGTTCATCATGCATTGGCTGTTCAGTTTGTGTGCGTTTCTTCATCTCCTTGTTTTGGAAATGAGAACAATTAGACTTTTTCTCAGCTGTCTTGCTCCACTGCTACAACTTCAGGACATAAGCGACTAAAAGATAAGATAGTGTTAAATCGGACCGCCACTCAGGACATAGTTCTAGAATAGGAACCGCTGTATCAAGCTTTAAACCTAGAATGTGGAATTAAATTTGGGAATCAAATATATACTTTACATTAGGGCACCATTTTTTTCAGTTAAAGCAGAATAGTAGGAAAAGAGAACTGTATGTTGATACAGGTATTAAACTATTTATAATATGCATTAGAATTCTGACAATAGGGAGTTTCAGAGTTATTAGTTGAATGGTAAACAGGCAAGATTCTATTGATTTGTATATATTCATGCTGACAGTATTCTGCTTTGGCAATTCAAATAAGCCTGAGATGTATCTGCAACACCATTGCAGTTGATGGTACTTGAGGCAGTTCAGCTGTTGTAAATAGTACATAATAAAATCACATGCTTCGATTGTTGACCATTAGCATCCTAAAAGTTGTCATAAATTAGTATACATGTACGGGGATAAATATCATTAGATTAATAATGAATCATTTGAAGAATAATTTTAACAGTCACTAATAGCAGTTTGAATTTAAAAGTATCATATAATCATGCACTTCAGTTCACACAGTTGACCGCTCCGGTGGCCTAGTGGTTAGAGTGTCTGCTTCAAATACAGTAGGTTGTGGGTTCGATCCTCGGCCGAGTCATAGCAAAGACTTATAAAAATAGTACTAACAGCTGCCTCTACCAGATGACCCCATTACAGGCATACCTATGTCAGAGGCAAACACAAGAGCTCATATTGTCCAAGTCACTACCAAATGGATCCAGGACAGGCATATATAGGTCATAGACACAAGGGCTCATGTCACTGTCACTACCAAATGGGGCCAGGACAGGTGTATCAGGTTCCAAGTCACTACCAAGAATGGGCATACCTTGGCCAGAGGCAGACCCAAGGGCTCCCATTGTCCAAGTCACTACCAAATGTCCCTAGAATGGGCATACCTTGGTCAGAGACAGATCCAAGGGCTCCCATTGTCCAAGTCATTACCAAATAGCCCATGAATGGGCATACTTATGTCATAGGCAGACCCCAGGACTAGTAGGTAGTTTTATATAACTGAGTAATAAGAAATAGCTTGATGTATATTTTGAAATTAAGATATCATGAAATACATATATGACTTGCGTATTTATTTTCCATCACACTTTCTTTTCTGCCCTAGAACTATAAATAAGCCTTTTGGGATTGCATACCACATAATGATGGGGGTGGGGATGTTCTGTCCTCAAGTGTCAAGGTAATGGTTCATTGCTTTAATTATTCCATGGAGGCACATGACAACTATCCCCAATCTGTTTTCCATGTCAGATTAAGGAAATTTCTACATATTAGGTCAGGGTCATCAAGGAAAGTTATACACATTGGGTCAGGGTCATTAAGGAAAGTTATACACTTTGGGTTATGGTCAGAATAGGTTAAATTGTACACGTCGGATCAATGTCAAACAAAAAAATAATCTCTTAGACACACTTTGAGTCAGGTCAGACCAAGAAAAATGTTACATTGGATTTGGTCAGACAAGAAAACTTTTTTCTTTTCGCTTACATTTGAATGTCGCTGTTCATTTAGTATTTGCAAGCAAACCTTGAAACAGATGTATGTTGTTTTGTCTGTGTGTGTGTGTGTGTGTGTGTGTGTGTGTGTGTGTGATGGTGTATAGTGTTAGCTTGCAAATATTGATTGAATAGGTAGCTGAGACTCTGAGCTGCCAGTGTCTTGAGCCATAATGTTGATCTGGGTCTACAATAGCAGAGATCTGATCTGCATCCAATAAGCCATATAGAACTGGGTTTTCAAATAACAGACTTTCATCTCTCATTGAGTTAAGACATTTGGTAGATCTATTAAGCCATATAGAACTGGGTTTTCAAATAACAGACTTTCATCTCTCATTGAGTTAAGACATTTGGTAGATCTATTAAGCCATATAGAACTGGGTTTTCAAATAACAGACTTTCATCTCTCATTGAATTAAGACATTTGGTTGATTTATTAAGCCATATAGAACTGGGTTTTCAAATAACAGACTTTCATCTCTCATTGAGTTAAGACATTTGGTAGATCTATTAAGCCATATAGAACTGGGTTTTTAAATAACAGACTTTCATCTCTCATTGAGTTAAGACATTTGGTAGATCTCTGTTTACAAACTTGAGATACTCTGATTTCCCAGTCTGTTAAACTTTATGGTAGATCTGGGTTTATAAAAAGCTAAGATTCCAATTTGTGTCTTTTATGCCATTCTGGTAGATCAGGCTTTACAAACAGCAGAGGCTCTGATTTGCCAGTGTATTAATCCATATGGCAGATGTAAGTATTCAAAGTTGATAGTATGTTATATGGTATTTTGCAGCAAATACACAAGAATAGTGAACCAAGAGCAGCGACATGTATACAAGGCTGACTTTAATGATGAGTATGAGGAGTACAGAGAACTTCATGCCAATGTAGAGAAAGTGTCAAAGAAATTTGCAGAGTTGGAAGTTTTAATTAGAAATACCCCCAAGGGGACAGTAGCTTATGAGGTATTGTGTAAACATCTTGCCATCTATCTATCTCTCTCTGTCTATATGCCTGTCTGTCTGTCTGTCATTCTATCTGTCTCTCTCTGTCCATCCATAATGAAAATCTAATGTAATCTAATCCAGTCTTTCACTTTTATTACCCATATTTGAGGTCTTTGACATTTATTTTTGATGCCCTGGAAAAGTCCTTGAATTTCAATTGAGTGAAAGTATACCTACCCCAAATAGAGTGAGATCCATGCATATTAATTAGGAGAAATTGTATCAGAATGGCTGAAGCCACATTTTGAATCGGGGGTTTTTGATCAAACTTGAAATATGGACTTATACAGGTCATATGCCTTTCTTTATGAACCATATCCACACGTATTAAAAAAGCCCCAATGCTGCAGTTTCTTGCAGAAAAAAGATATTGGTCTTAAACGTCATTGGGTTCAGTTAAATCCCGATAATATTGATGTTTCATCATTATGAGCCATATAATTTCTCCCTCGAACCACTGTAATCATAAGAAGCCAACACCATGCTATATCCGATTGTCTTCAGCCCAAGTTCATCCTTCAAAGTATTCTAGCACACCAGTTAATCACCAGTATTCGCATGAGTCTTAGTTTTATCTAATGCACACATTTTCTTCTCAGCTCGGCTTTAAAAAAGCAAGCTTGGATATCTTCATTCCCTCTTGAATCAATTTGTGTGCCACATGTGAATGTTGTTGTTATTAGATTATAGTCTGTAATGGCATTTGTCGAATGTATCACATTGCTACATATGGAGCACTCCTGAAAAGAACGAAATGACAAGCAACTTTGATGACTGAATTAATGGGTGGCACCTCTTGCAACTAAACTGTATATTTGAACATCATTTAAACATGATATCCTTATTATTTCAGAGAACAGTTAATGTCAGATAGCTCTTTCAATAAATCATTTACTTCCTTCCAAACTTTAGTTACATTGGAAGAATGGACAAATTTGTGATAAATGGTGGCATTGGGGCTTTAATGAGGGCATCTTGTATTTGATTGGCTGAACTTGTGACCAGTATGGAGCTTGCATTTCTGGTCCAATTTTGATTAAGTTTGGAACATCTGTTATGCTATCACGATCTTGGACAAATTTGATAAAGCTTGGATCATATGCTTATGTTGTCAGGATCTTGGACAAATTTGATAAAGCTTGGAACATGCTTATGTTGTCAAAATCTTGGACAATTTTGATTAATGACATCAGAAGTCATACAGACACATGATATCGACAGGAAACAAATTTCCAAAGTTGTTGTACATAGAATTTGGACATACTGTATATAGAAGTCACTTAATGTTGGTAAATAAATATAATGCACACTTCATTACCAGCATATTTATTCTGAGAACATTGAACAGAAACCTGTCGGTATCACAGCAGGATGGAGAAAACCATTTTCAAGAAATTCCGAGCATGTGTCAGCCATGTTTTTGTTGGTGTCATGTGACTACCACATTGCTGTGCTCTCTGCTTAGTGAATCTGGTTTTCTTCAACTTGCTGCAACATTTACAGTATTTCGGTCATTGGTTTCACAATAAGTATTTTGAGAAGTTTTGTTGTTTTTTTTTTCTACGAAAATTACTTGACTTTCATTTATATGTTCAATTTGTTTTCCTACAGCAACACTAGAAATGGTTTATTGTTGATGTGACTGTATGACCCCTGATGTCATTGACATGTAGGTTGCAAGAGTTGTTTAGTCATGTGACCAGGAATGCAAATGGCCAGATCCAGGTCAAACTTCAGCAATGATGTACTTTTGTCTCGTCTGTCAGCGGATTAAAGACATAACGAATGTTATGATTGCAATTTCTGAGAAAATGAATCGTATTCCTATCAATTTCTTGCTGGTATATCTCAATGAAAGGTTGTTCAAGTTTGCTGGTCCGGCTAATAAGCAGCTACCCCATGCCAACAACAGATGGTGTCGGTGAATTCCACCTTTTCGATAGGGAATGGACTCTGACCGTACACCCCAACATTAATGCCCAAATATAAAAAATGGGGTGACATGGGTCATAGGAAACTCAGACTAGTTATCAAGATCTTGGACAATTTGTTTAAAGCTTGGATCATATGCTTATGTTGTCAAGATCTTGGACAATTTGGATAAAGCTTGGATCTTGTGCCTATGTTATCAAGATCTTGGACAATTTTGATCAAGCTTGGATCATGTGCTTATATTATCAAGATCTTGGATAATTTTGATCAAGCGTGGATCATGTGCTTATGTTATCAAGATCTTGGATAATTTTTAAAAAGCTTGCATCATGTGCTTATGTTATCAAGATCTTGGACAATTTGTTTAAAGCTTGGATCATATGCTTATGTTGTCAAGATCTTGGACAATTTTGATCAAGCTTGGATCATGTGCTTATGTTGTCAAGATCTTGGACAATTTGGATAAAGCTTGGATCATGTGCTTATGTTATCAAGATCTTGGACAATTTTAATCAAGCTTGGATCAGGTGCTTATGTTATCAAGATCTTGGACAATTTTGATCAAGCTTGGATCATGTGCTTATATTATCAAGATCTTGGATAATTTTGATCAAGCTTGGATCATGTGCTTATGTTATCAAGATCTTGGATAATTTTTAAAAAGCTTGGATCATGTGCTTATGTTATCAAGATCTTGGACAATTTTTAAAAAGCTTGGATCAGGTGCTTATGTTGTCAAGATCTTGGACAATTTTGATAAAGCTTGGATCATGTGCTTATGTTATGAAGATCTTGGACAATTTTTAAAAAGCTTAGATCATGTGCTTATGTTGTCAAGGTCTTCGACAATTTTGATAAAGCTTTGATCATATGCCTATGTTGTCAAGATCTTGGACAATTTTGATAATAAGAAATATCCATACATAGTAATGAGGTGATCTTGCATTTGATTGGCTGAGCCTAATACTTCTCTGGAAGAATCAATGCTGATGTGATTTTGATCAAAATTGGAATAAGGGCTTTTATCATCAAGATCATGGAAATGTTGAAAGTGAACAGGATCCATGCAAATTAATGAGGTGATCTTATGTCTTATTGTTGCCACTCTTGAAGCCATATTTTTTAAATCTAATTTTCATTAGACTTTAGAAATAGGCTATATTTTAATTTAATGAAATACCTTACACAGGAATGGTTGAACTTGTAACCTTGCTCAACCTAGAGTTTGTTTTTCTCATTTGATTTCTATAAAGCTTGGTAAATGGGTTTATATCATCAAAAACATCAATGACTTTTATTATGAGCAAGAGACTTTGCAAATTGATTATGACATTATCTTTTCAATATTTCTTATGACATTATCTTTTCAATATTTCTTGTTATTTATCAAGATATATTTAAGTAGGTAAAATGGACATGATAAACAGCTGGTTACAGATTTTACGAAAGGTGTTTTCTTATAATACTACATTATCCTGCTGAGTAAATTGGTCAGCTGTTAAGTTTTGTAATCCAGGTGAGCAGTATGAGACTAATGCCTCGTGTCGATGATAATTTCTTACTCATGGTGGATGGCATTTTAGCAGTGTGAGACTAATGCCTCATGTTGTTGATAATTTCTTACTCATGGTGGATGGCGTTTTAGCCGTGCTAGAAAATCACACAAAACTTTGTTACTCAATATGCTGATTCTCTTTTCTATTTCAGAACTTGAAAGACAGGATACGCAAAGAATACCATCTTCAGAAAAGTGACCCAAAGTATGTTGAACAAAAGAAACGCTTTGAATTTTTGCATGGAAAACTCGCTCATATCAAGCAGTTGATACTGGAGTATGATCAAATGCAGACGGGGATTTCATAGCACAGGCTTTATTTCTATTGACCTTCCATGGATTTGTGATACTGGTTTTTGACATCATTAGGATGCTGGGTACATATGTATTTATTGCTGATATCAAATTTTGAATGGACAGAACTCAAAGACACCACTGCTGTTTGGAACTGATGGTCAGCTTACTGAAAGGACTTGGTTGTAGCTAAGAGGCACAAAATGTCAGTCATGTACATGCCACAATATCAAGCTGCTGTCATACTTGCTCACACTGACATTCAGATATGGCTGACCAGTAGGTTAGGGTCAGATGCCAACTGGTTGTTAAGGTTGTTCACTTAATATCTTCAGTTCATATATTTTCTATATTATGTTATTAGCACAATACTATTATTACTGTTATTATACAGTATTTTATTTGTTCATACATTCTGTCAGCCTTCTAAGTATTGGTGCGTGTACAATGGGAGTTTTTAATGCTGGAATGCTATTTAACTTTTTATAGATATTTATACATATGAATGGAGCTTTAAAACTTAAAATACACTTTGTCAGGATCTCCTTTTCACTTATTTATTTCAAATTGTTTCACATCAGTAAAGCACATATGGCTCATATGTTATAATGTTACATGCATTGTCCTTGCTCAGAAGTGTAATTTTGAGATGCTGATGTCAAAGTTTATTTGAATTGCATCGATAAATCTTAGCATTTATTTCCACTTTAGATTATTGAAATCACAGACGGAGGGCCACGTGTCAGGTTTGATATAAGCACCAAAATCAGAGTTGTTATTTAAGTACTGAGGAGGAATCACATATTACAAGTTTTAGAGGCTCAGATAATTTCTCAAACAGAAAAACACTTTTATCTTGCAATCTTCAAAAGATGTAATGTTTCTTCTCATGTGACAATGGTGATGTGATGTTTCATAATTTGATGTCATATTTTGTATTACCTTTAATAACAGATGATTTGTGTTAAGCTTGCATTAAGCTGAGGGCAAGACATAGATATAACTTTATCGTTGGTGGCGTCATCAAGTTACGATTCTGTGTTATAGTTTTGTTTGAAAGCTTTTCAGAGCCGTTGGCATTGTAGATTTCTGTACAATTTGCTGGTGAAACATTTTCAAATGCCTTTTGGTTTTTCTGAAAGTACTTTATCCAATATAAGTATTTTTAAGGGTTCAAGAAGATTCAGTGCCCACATTTAGAGGCAAGGTATTGCAGTTGATTGTCTGTGTTTGAGAGATAGACTGTTTGATGGAATGAAAAGTTGGTTAAGATTTTGAAAGTAATACAAAGAAGAAATTAATTGATTTTAGGGATTATTCAACATAAATTGTGTCTTAGTATCACCATAGTGGATGCAAAAATGTACAAATATGATATTGGTGGGACAATAGAGTTAACTTCCTTGGAAAATCTACAATAACTTATTGTGCATATGGTACTACATGTAAGTGAGAAAATGAGGACAGACAGACTGGATTTGCACCTACACATGCACATCCAAGTTTACATATGTACTGTGTACTTGTAGAAAATTATTAGCATTAGAAGGAAGGCTACAGAGTTGTAATTCCACATTGGTGACATGATACAAAGGAAGAACATAATTTACCTATAAGATAAACTCTGCCTACTAATCATAGATATTTTCATTCAACTCAGTTATGTCTCCTCCAAATAAACATGGTATTTGTCGTCAACAAATATTTGTTTGTGGTGATGAAAATTTCATTGAAATTGACAAGAGATGTTGAAGTGGATATGATTGAAAATAGCAAATTATAATATAGCAAAAGCCTCATAGTTGGCGATGGTCCTGTGAGATTACCTGACAAATCCGAACATGCAGAGTCCAGATACAAAAGGTGAACATTAAATACTGGATGATTAGACTGATTAGCAGGCAGTTGTAATGTCTTTTATGCAGTAGTTGATTGACAGTCAAGGTGCTTGACACATCAATTCAAATTGTACTAAGAGATATTTATTTATTTGTGTTTTTTTAAAATTTAATTATTGGATAAATGTAATCTCATTAATAGTGCTTTTTCCATTTAAAATGAAAGAAACAAGTTGAATGATGGTCATGATTCTAGTTGGCTAATAAATTTTATGTGAAGTGAACTAAGGTGTAAGATCTTCCATAAATAAAAATTATACCACTCACTTTGATTGGTAGGATACCAAATTACCTACAGGATATGCAGGTCATGGAACCAATCCTTCCCAAAGTCATTTCTGCAAATTTAGGTACAACTTGAAATGATTTGCAGTATATTTTTGTTGTTGTTTCACATGCACCCACTCGCTGTCAAAAGCTTGAGATAATATCAAGTATAATGATTAGTACAATATACTAACATATATTTTCAATAAAGATGCAGCACATGATGTGATATATAGTGCAGTGTGTTACTTTTGAATAAAATTTCAGTCTGAGGCTAATTGTAAAAGTATTAATGTTTGCAGAGTTTAATGGAAACCAGGTAAAGCCCCAAAGAACTACCGACTTATGGGAAGCTACTGGCAAGCTTTTTCATATACCCTTGTTGGTAGATCCAAGACTCAAACCCGTGCAGACAGAGATGAGTTGTGTAAATGATCTATAAAAGTGAGCTCGAAAGACCACTCAGCCAAATAGGACCTTTTTAAAAATACAAGCTTTGTTTATACCATTATACTGCAGTGGGTATTTTCAAAGAGATCTATTATTTCTGTTACTTGAAAATGTCATAAATGCTTTCATTTTAATGTCTGGACATAATGCTCAGTGATTTTGCAGATCTTACTTGACATTTTTTTCTCCGCATGTAGATCTTTTGTGATCTCTATCTGTAAGTTAAAACAGTGTTCCAGTGTCACAAACTTGTAACTAGTTGTCTTTTACATAATTTTTATCAAGTTTCAATTTCTTAACGTATCAGTACAGTGTTACGTAGAAAGTTCTCATCATTGTCACCTTTTTATTTGTGATCTAGATCTCAGCAGTGTCTATAAATTCAAATTCATTGTTAAATTCAACTTCAGTTATAAGTTCAGATTCAAATACAAATTAAGATTCAAATATAAATTCAAATAAATTCAAATTATAAAGTCAATTTCAATTATAAATTCAAATTATAAAGTCAGTTTCAATTATAAAGTCAAATTCAATTATAATTTCAAATTCATGTATACATTCAAATTCAAATAGTTTTCCAGAAGTGTATAATGTTTCATACAGAATTTTTATTTGTTATATTTTTTTAAAAAATCTGCTTGTTCTGACAAACAAAACGTTGCTAAGTTTTAACAAGAAAATAGTACTTTGTATGAACAAATAAATGACAAGAAATAACTATAGGTAGTTTATTGTAGAGACTTTTATAGGCACTCAGAGTTTAAAAATATCAGAAGATACACCAAAAAAAGCTTGCATACGGTTTTTATCTATTCCTTTTTGTTGTCTCATTAATATGCATAAGCACTTAGCTTGGGTAATCATTAACAATCAGTCTTTGTAAGTATAAAACTATTGACAAGGATACATCATGTATACACCAACATCATACATTCTCTTTGGCTGTAAAATGATGATGAGGGCAAAGCTTTGTTTAGAAGATGCCATTTTGGAGATTAGGTATGGGTTGGTTGATGCAGGTTTAAGTATGGGATTTAGACTTTACTTTGGTTTTGTGTCTTGGAGTGGCTGTAAGGTGGAAAGAATTGTCATAGTTAGATACAAAGGCTTTGTAATTTGACCATGCAGTTTATGGTATAACTTGAGTAAGAACAACCCATTCACACCTTAATGTAGTTGGTGCATTCATTTGATCTTTAATCCAATCATCATTTTATAGCCAGATTTTAAACTTAGCATATGTGAACAATGACTTGTATGCAATGCTGAGTTTATTTTTAACCTACATTCTTTGAGATGCCACTGATGGGAAATGGCATCTGTTTTTATTAATAGCTGGATTTTTGTTTATTTTAATTTTTGGTCTGTAGCAAACACAAAATCCATGTGATTACACTCAGATGTAGGGAATTAGCTAGTATATTATTACAAACAATTAAACTTGACAATCAAAATCTTGAATATGTGGGTACCAAATCTTGTGATATAACAGTTAGTTTTATTGTTTAAAATTTTCTTTAATTCAGCATGACCTGGGTATAAAAAGTGAACTACCCACAAAATGGCAGAAGTATTGAAAGTGTATCTTTTCTTTAAAATAGGAAGGAAAGATTTTCAGTAATAAAAATAAATATGAATTTGATCATTAGTAAATTTACATTTTGTTTCCTATATAAATGTAGTCGCATTCAAAATGTTCAATAAAAATAGCAAAAGATAAAAAAATAAAAATAAAAATTGTAAAACGCAAAAAGTAAAAAAAAATAATACAAAAATTAAAATAATAATGTAAATTGATGCAATTTAAAACTGTGGAAAGAAATAATAAGAGAAATGTGTTGTTATTTAATCTTTAAGGTAAGTAATGCTTCTGTATTTGCCATGAATCCAGCAATCATTATTTTGAAGATGTTTGCTCTGGAGTTGTCCCCCATGTACCAGGGATATTGTCGTTTATACTATTCCAGCTACAGTATAAAGATTTTCGTATGGTTAATTAATCCTTTCAATATTATCATAGCATATAATTCATATCAAAAGTTTTAATTCATATCAAAAGTAAATTATCAGCATTGAAGTTATTTACAAAGAAATGTAAACAAGCTTGTGTGCCAAATACAACATTTGACTCAAGAATCCCTTTCTTCAGCCTTCTGTTAGAGGCAAACTTTAAAAATGACAAAGCCATTATCTTTTTTAATTTGCTTCCCCATCCAGCAACCATCAATATTAGGCATCTGGTATGATGAATTTACTTGATGGAATTAGCTAAATGTTTGCATCAGTGGATGATTGTCATATATGTGCATGCCCTTTGTGCAATTTTTTTTGACTAGTGGATATAGGGCACCACAATTATTGAAGGTTGATGGGTCACAAGTCAAAGATATAGGTACAACAATTATCACTGGCAAAATAATGAACCACTTGGCTTTTAAAAATTCAGATTGAATTGCAAGGCACATGTTGTTCCTTGCAGTTTAGCTTGAATGAAGGTAAGTTTGGGATTTTACACAGTAGGAATAAAAGACCTGAGAAATGAGTAAGTAAAGATTTAATTGTACGCAAGTATATATGCATATACATACACCACTCCTTCGATAACTCATGCCCTGATAACTTGTGAACCTGCTTATAATGCAGGGTCAGGCATGGATCCCATTTTTTAAACCAGAAAATACCCCAAAAATTGATCCCTATTTGTTGAAATTTAAGAAAATGGCAATCAAAATTGGTAATAAAAATTTTGATGTATTGCTCGTTTTCTCATCGAAAACGGTAGATAGGACCTGGAAATTTGAATTAACACTATGAAATATCAAATTTAATAATAGGTCATACAATTGTTTACATTTTCTTTCCAAATGACATTCCTAGTAAACCGCAATTAACGATATGTAAGGAAATTTCGATCAGTGAAAATGTCACGCCGAATTGAGGCAGTACTTTAATAAATAAATACAAATTAAACAATTTTTTTATCAATGGAAATTTGGGTTCTAGTTTTATCTTTTAGTTCCTTTTAAGTGTAATAATCATAATTGCAATGTGTCCTCTTGTAATTAAACGTAAAATGCATCAATCTACCATAACAGCTATGTATGCGAGCGTTTCTCTGAGAACCTAAATAAGTGCCGACCACGTTTTGATAACTGACTTGTGGAAGTATTTGTTGTATTGTTGCACTGAATTAAAAGCTGCCCTCCTTTGTATTATTATGTTAATTATGTGTTTTGAATAATACAAAAATGGAGGTGGAATAAAAGAAAAGTTAAAAGGCACCAAAATCCTACAAACTCAAAATCTAGTGGCCCCAGTTGTATGTAGGGTGAACTCACTTCATTTGATCAATCACATACTGTTATAAATGTTATTGTGTATGTAACATAAACTACCTTATCTTAACCGACTCTTTCATAACTGTGTGATCAAAGATAACAAGGCAGCCAAGCAAAATGAATACTTCGTAAAATAAAGAGCTTGATTTCACAGATACTGACCATTGTAGGCAAGCGAGTTTCAGGGAATTCTTGAACTGGCACTTAGACATATCCTCAAGGATGATAAGATATTTCATTATTACTTCCAATGAAAACACAACATCAATATTGTACTAACTGAACAATACAAAAATTTAGTTTCGACGTAGACAATTGTCTCATGAAATAAATGTCACATGTTTTTGAAGAAAAAAAAGAATCTTGTTTGGTGGTGTATCAACAGTTAGTCTAGTTCCCTGCTTGTGGACTCCCGATTTGGCAGGATATTATTAAACACTATTGCAGGAACCAGACTCGTCAAGAAAACAAAAAGCAAAGATGTATTATACAGATTTTTCACGTACACGTGATGGTTGTTGAAACCAGTTGGAACGAGCTTTCATATGTTGGACATTTTGAAAATAAATGTTATTTAAACAGAATAATGAACAACTTCATTAGAAAAAGCACGTTATTAAAAATTATTATCAACACGATTATAAAATGAGGATTGTCATTAAACAGCCCAGTTCCCTAATGCAAGCCACCACCCCCCACCCCCCGTTTTCCTCAATGTGAAAGTGATTTTTTTCAATTTTAGGAGTTCTCTCGGTAACTCGCGCCTTGCTTATAGTTTGGTCTATGTTTGTGGACCCCATTGTGCGTGAGTTATCGAGGAAGAGGTGTAGTTAGATGAAAAAATTACAGTCAATAAACTTGGGCATGAAAATAGTACTTTGATTTTGATTTTACTAAGCAATATAGCACAGCTTGTTTGGGTGATAAAAGGGCTTTTAGAGCCAAAAGTTTGTCATCATCATTGCAATCAACCTGATGTGCCAGAGAAAGTATAACAAGGTTGTAATTGCCTTTAATTGCATTCCTTTTTTCATTGATTCAGTCATTGAACCAGTTATCAGATGTTTTGTGATAATTACTTTGTGTACTTGTTTATAAGTCCGACAGCACAGACCCAGAATCGCCACAACTGTGCCAACAGGTCTAGGTGTTTGCAGTTTGTTAGGAGTAATCAGTAGACCATACAACATAGGCACTGATCTTAAGGTCTGTGCAGTTTGATGTTGAACTTGACTTCCAGGTGAGTATATATGAAATGAAAATATTAATTTTGAAAATCTGTAATATTGTCACAAATAAAAATTTTAGTTTTTAGAATTTACGCTAATCTCATTGTATTGTGACAATAAAATACGTATGGCATTTTAAGTTTTTAGAACTTGCGCTCAATCCCATTGTATTATATTGTGGCAATAAAATTTGTTGGAACTAAACTTTGTAAGTTTAGATTTCAGTAAGAAATGTACATGTATGCAGTAGTATTTAGACATTAAGTGATGAAACATGTTTCAATTCTGAAAAGGGCTTTCAATCTAATATGCATATATGTTGCATCTCTTGTGTTAATTTTCAAATTGAGCCTATCTTGTACAATTTAAGTGATGTATTTGATATGTTGATTGATTTTGAACAAGCTATTTGGAAGCCAGTTACTTTGTTTCTTATGTGGGCATTATGTCAATTAATTTAAATTTTGTGATTTTTTAGGTTCGGGAAATCATACATTTCATGCAGAAGTTGCATTTCTAATGTTGAAATTGTAGCCACTAAGCTTTTTGTCTCACCTGCAAACCATATGAAAGGTATAGGTAGCCATTTTTCAACAGCATTGTTCTGATAATTTTCTTTTGTCTAGCACTGTTGAGACATTGTGATATAAACTCATTAAACCTGAAGGATTCATTAATCTTGAGAAAACTACTAGCAAAGTTAAGTCATAATGACCCACGTTTTTCTTCTATGAGTATGTTGAGTTGTGCATTTAGTTCCTTTGTATGTTCAGTAATGGAACTGCATTATTGCATGAAATAAGAGATTAACATTCATACCCTTGTAAGGACAGTCACAGTAAATGAGGTTTTTTGTGTGTGTGTCTTGTGACTTCAAGTTTTGAATCATGCAGTACGAAAGAGGGAGAGCAAGGATAAAGATTTATTTCCCTTTAGTGTTTATATGCATTGGGTACTGTGGAATCATTTATTTTCAAGAGTACAATTTGGGTGGTGGAGTCTAAGTGAAAAATTACATTTGCATAGGTACTAAAATAAATGGTTTAGTTAAGGGAGTAATCATATCCATGAAAAATTGGTACCACAGGAAAAATTTAGCAGTGGCAGGGAAGGGTACTTGGCAATGTCTCTTTTTCTCTATACGACATAGACAGAAAAGAATTTTAGACTTTAAGTTGAGCTAGATTTGGAAGGTAGGAGGCTTATATCGGAAACATTAATGTGAGCATGTAAGTATTTTACTAGAAAAATTTGCTTTCTTAAATATGAAATAATGGGTTGAGAGAATGTCAGAGGGGAAAAACTATTTTGATATCAGTGATTCAGAAGTATGAATATTTCTGTATGATCGGTCCATATTGATTTTATCATTGAATTTTTGCTACACTCGGGGGGGGAAAACCCCATTCCTGTTGGTAAACTGTTTATACAGAATTAATTGATATTCACCAAAGATAGAAATGCAGCTTCTGCATGTAGTATGCTTTTTCTTTGAAATAATACTTTTGAGTTTTAATATTTATTTCACAAGTCTGGATGTATGTATTTTGAGTCAAGAAAGAATTTTTCTCTTTTTTTTTTATTGCTCTATTTCTGTGCATTAAGTAGATAATTTTTTAAGATGCCACACAAGTGCCTGTTTGAAAGTAATTAGATCTAATGTTACTGTGCCATCAGCTTGTATCAAATTTCTCTGCTTAAATTATTTTGTAAATATGTTACAAATTCTGTATTACCATACTTAAGAAATAGGCGGATAAGACAACAAGATATGGAAAATATTTTTATATTTTCACCAGATTGAAATTAGCTGTGTACCGAAAGGATATAAGGGGAGATAACTCCATGACAATTGGTTCGTGGCTTGAAAGTTATTGGCCTTGAGATGTGATCTGGAATGTTTTTTTATGTGTTTCGAATGTGATACAGATGTGCTTATGGTTTTATAATAAGAGGTTTTCAGAGTGTTCTTTAAAAGAAAGCACTTTATTTTTGTTACACATTACCTGTATAAAAGTGAGGAATTGAAAAGGAATAAGGCATTGTGAGATCTGACTGCTTAAATTTGGAAAAATTAATTTTCAGCAGTATTTGTTGTTTTTGTGCAGTATGTATCCTTTCTGTGTGCTTTAAATACAGTAGGTCTGTGTAAACATAATTGTACATGTACAAGCAAGAATCATTTTTTCCTGTTCCAAAAGTTTTCCTTTTAAATGTTGGCAAGAAATTGAACAATAATTGGAAATCCCTACAAAAGATTTCTTAGATTATGCTGAAAATTACTTTAATTTCAGCCAAAACTGTTGTTTGTTTTGTATTTTATATTGTCTGCAAAAGTTAACCTTTCCAATAAATAAAAAAACAGCATTAGAAGGTATTTGTCCTGAATATTCAATAGCAGATTAACTGACAGTTTGCTATTAGTTTCTTTTTTGTAAAGTATTTTAATTACATTATTGAACTAAAGATCAGTCATACAACTTTTTGAACACTGGATTTAGATTATTGATTGAACAAAATATTGATTGGTTGATGAAAATAAAAACATTATTTTATCCTGAGTGGTGAAAAATATGTAGGGAGTAATGGGAGTAATTCCATTTGTACTTCTAGACAGAAGAAAATCTCCAGTTCCTTACCAGCTCACATCATTTGTCATTTGTTTCAATGCACAACTAACTCTTTCTCTTTATTTTTTCCATTCATGATATTTAAAATTAGTCTAGTTCGGTTATGTTTGCCAGATTACTTTATTTAGGTTATCTCTCTTCTAAAAACGAGACATCACAAAGTAGACAGCGATAGTAATAACTTTCCATATTTAGCCATGTGAGAAGTAAGAAAAGTTAACTTTTGCGATTTAAAATATCTAAGAAATTTGAATTTGTCCCGTTAATGCTGTTCATGAAGTCAGTACAATATTGTAGGTTGCATTGCACCATTCCTCATAAAGTGTGAGTGTTTTGGAATGAATAGATGAAAAAACGAATTGATGAAATAATTAATAAATAATTGAATGAATGGATGAAATGCTTGATGTTTGTGATCAGTGTTAACGCTTGACTTTGCATGCTTGAGTTTGTTAAGAATGAAATAAAAGTTATGCCTTGAATGCAAGATTTTGCTAGTTGTTACACCCCCTATCGACCTAGGACCCGTCTAAGGACTTTGAGATTGTGATGTATATAACATGCTGATGCTTGCACACAGTACACGTGTGCATGCATCTACCTATTGCATTGAATAAAACTGCACAACTGCACTACTTTGTTTGCTTTGTTAGTCATACATTTATTTTTGATGCTTTGATTAGTTAACAACAAACTTGACATTATCCTTGTCTCACTCGCCTCATGCATATCTATATTTTTATCACTGAAGATAAATTTGTAGGTGAAATTTTTTAAAAGTTATTTATTTTATCCATCCACTTTTCTTCGTTAGGTGAAATTTAGGACAAATCCACTATAGGTATGAAACATGGAACAAGTCCACTATAGGGTGAAAATGGGACAACTCTACCATAGGGTGAAACATGGGACAAATTTATTTTCAACCATGCAATACTTGTGAAAGCCTGCTTTTGAGGCTTTCATGTGAGTTTTCCATTATGCAGATCTTTCCAAATTAATAATGTACAAGTCCCCCCCCCCCCCCCCCCCCCCCGAATGACCAGGATGCTGTAGATCAGAGTGGTTCAACTACATGGCCGCAAACCACATTTGGCCCACATGTCCTTTTTTGTGGCCTGCATTCATACAAGAGTTCAGTAATATTTTTATAGTATTATTACTGTACTATATGTCATGCATGGCCAACCAACTTTACATTTTTGGTTCATGTGTTCCATGGTGTTGAAGATTTTGGACCACCTTGATTTGGATGATCAGATCACTTATGTTGACATTGTTGGGGGATGGACTGGGGACATTTTTCCTCCGATCACAAGTCATTTTAGAATACATATTCTGCATATCATTTTTGGACAAATATGCAAAAATAAATAATTATCCTTTAAGTGCTTGTTAATTCATTTGATTGTTTTGTAAAAGATGCAATCTGCCCTCTTTAATATGCCATCTGCCCTTTTTAAGATGACATCAACACTCCAAGATGCAATCTGCCTTCTCTTAGATGCCATATACAGTCTTTTAGGCGCCATCTGCCCTCTGCCACTTTAACATGCCATCACTCCTTTTCAAGCTTATAGAATACATCATCATATCAAAACCAACATGCATATCTGATTTTCATTTAGACATTTACTGAATTATGTGTCTATAGTTGTGCACAGGACTAACTCGGCTGCTGGGTTCATAATGTTGAACGCTTTTTTTCAATACAACATCGTACAACTCCTTCTGCAAATTTATTCAACGTGCATCAGCGGCTCAGACGCTAGCAAGTGCTAACATCTTAAGAGCCGTTAGTGTGTAAAGTAATGACAAAACATGGAATGACATCGGACAATGATGGTCAGTGTATCTCTGCATGTCAAACAACTACTAAATTGTCACTGTAGATATTTATCTGTAGGGATGGTGTTTAATGTTACACTTGCCATCTTTACATTATTGACAATTATATTTAGTAAGCTCACAATTGCGTCAAATTTAGTGATGGCGTGTACACAAGACTGATATTACGTTTACATGCTGTATTCAGCCTGAAGACCACCATTTACAAAAACGTTAGCTTGCTCACATTTGAAAACTTGATCAGTACACATGTGTAGATATATGTAGTGCCTTTGTTTATATTAGAAACAGTAAAGAAATAAACTGACTACTTGCCATAAGACAGCTTGCTGAACGCAGTTTCAACAACTTAACTGAAAGAAGCAGGTTGGGTATGGATACTTTTTATTTTGCTAGAAACCATAACTACTGTATAGGTTTAGGTGAATTGATATAGGTTTGAGGGATTCTTTTTTTCAAAGCAGTTATTTCTTTTAGCTCTACTTATCATCTGGAATGTTTTATTGTCGATACTTTATAATGGTTAGTAATATGAACACAGAATTTTCACCAAAACACTTCTAATGATCTTGAATTCTATCTGGCCGGCATGATGGGATTTCTACCAAAATAATTCTTATCATGTTTTGTTGGTGTTAAGACTCTTCGGTCGTAAACTAATTAACAGGAAGAAGCAAAACGAACAAGCTTTGTAAAACTTAAATAATTTATTTATATACATTATAAAATACAAATTAAGATGAACTTACAGTAATATTAATTAAATCCAAAAGTCTTCATTTACCACAATGGCATTGTCCAGAACTCCTTAGAATAAATTGACAATAATTCCAGGATAACATATTAGTCCAATGGTCACCTTATAATTCCCATGAATAATGCAAATAAATGTTTCCCCACAGATTATATCTATACACTACATTAAATAAATATGCAGACTGATGTTTACAATAATTAGGAATGAATCCGAATTATGCATGAAATAATTTCTCAGCCCTCTCACTGTATACAACTCCAAGAGTATGTTACGACTATATGTCACAATATAACCACACCTGACATCAGTAGTGAAAGGGGGCACTTTACGGACAATGGGAATTAGCATTACAGGGACCCCTGGGTCAGATTACGGACAATGGAAATTTAACATGGCGAAAAATCGTGGGTCAGATTACGGACAAGGGGAATTAACATGGCAAAAAATCGTGGGTTACTTTACGGACAAGGGGAATTTAACATGGGGAATAGAGTTTGCGCTTGTTTAGGGACAAGAGGAATGGAACATGGGATTTTTTTTTTTTTTTTAATTTTAAAAAAAATTTTTTTAAAAAAAGGGGTAGGCAATTCAAAGGCTATCTCTTTTCGAGAAATATGGCTGGCCCTGAAAAGGGCCTTTGGTTTATGTTAATATGCCCTTAACATAAAGGGCATTTGCGACATCTTCTTTTCCTCAAACTTCGTCTTACAGCAGGGCCATACATCAGAGTCCTCTTGAGGCAACCTTGTCTCTCTATATAGACTCTTCTTATCCACAGACTGCTGTTGGTCCTGTAGACAACGGTCCACTTGGATCGGACATACATGAGCATGTCCGTCCTGAACATCATTGTTGACACAAGGGTTGAAGATTCAACGTCGGTCCACATGTTGAGGCTCCGAGAATAGGTGAATCAATGCAGTGAACTGCGCTTATTTATAGGGACAGAAAGGATTGAAACGGATTGAGTTCATTCACCAATCCGAACACGCGTTACAGAATTCAGTCAGCCCGCATCCAATCCGAAGAGAGCAGTCTGTGACGTCACGTAGTCAATATAGATTCGCTAACGCTTGTGTGCAGTCAATCTATGCGATAGTGATTCAACATGACGGAAACTCAGAAAACGATCCAGTGGGGTGCACCAGCAGGGGAGACCGCCCAAGGGAACCCGGACTTACTTTCAGAAGACGTGAATTGGGATTTTGTGGATTTTCTCTCCTCGCAAGAATTTGTTCCGGAACCTTCGTTACCTTCTTCATTACCGCAAGTGGAGAATTTTAGACAGAGACAGAAAGAAGAATTGGAGAAATTTATACAACGACAAAAGGAAGCGGAACAGGCTTTTCTCCTACAGCAACAGCAACAAGAAGAAGAGGTAAGAAAAAAACAACAGCAAGAAGAAGTAGCAGCAAAGAAACAAGAGGGTGAAAATCAAACGGTCACGGTACTGTTGGACATTTTAGCGGAGTTAAGAAGTCTGAAACAAATGTATCAGACTTCTTTATCACGACCGAAGAGAATACGACCTTCCCGAGCCAAACATGTCAACCCTGTGACTAAGCCTACCGTACCACCCTTAGTGATTTCAACCCAATCATTATCATCATTACGCAGTCCAGAAGTAGGCCTTGGCCGTGGCAAAGGCTTAAGGCAGTTAAAATTGATTGCTTAAACTCACCCCTGCACCATAAAGAAAAAAAGGCCCTTTTCAGGGCCACCCACATTTCTCGAAAAGAAATACAATTTCAATTTGCCAATAACTCAAAAAAACTCACCCATTTTACCCTTATAGTACGTGTCTGTGTATGAGTGCGTGAGTGTAGCTTCTTATTTTAAAATCGAAACTCAAAGACTCTTACCTTATATCATTCATTTATTCTTTTCTCCATTTTTTACAATCCAATTCACAATTCACAACACAACACTTTAATAAAAAGTTCATTGATTTCTTCTTTTCTCCTTGTTTAGTCTCTCTGTTTTTTGAATTTCTTCACCGTCACACTCTTTTCCTCTTCTTCTTCCTCCTCGCTTTCTTCCCTTCTTCTTTTTTTCTCCTGTTTCTTTTTCTTCACCTGTCTTCTTTCTTCCTCAGAAGAATCCCTCTCTTCCTCTGAAGAATCCCTCTCTTCTTCTGAAGAATTCCTCTTTTCTTCTGACTCCTCTTGTTTCTTTTTTGGGCAATCTGGAGACCAATGTCCTTTTTCTTTACAATAATAACAGGTATCTTGACTTTTGTCTTTTTTATCCCCTGTTTTTTTTTTTTTTTGACGGTCTGGACACTCTGAAGACCAATGCCCTTTCTTCTGACAGATATAGCAAGTATCTTGACTTTTATCTCTAAAGGAAGGAGAGTAGTCCGTAGGCTGGTCTGAAGAGAATTTTCTAATGACCCCTCGCAAAGCTCTGACGAAACGTTCCATCTGGTTAGTCTCTTCCATCGTTGTGCTCGGCTTGAGAGTGAAATGAATAGTGAAAGGACAAGACACACACCCTTTTATATACGCTGGTCTGCTATGACTATAAAGTAGTTTATGGTGTTTGAACTTGAGTCATTTGACTTTTTGCTTTCAAGATGAAACGATCCCATTCATTCGAGAAGAAAGAAGAAGAAAGAAGTAAGAGGCAGAAACGTGATCTATCGCCTAGTACCAGGGCTGAAATCTTGGCACAAATTCATGCCAGTGATTTTGAAGAGGACATGAGTGAACCAGAATCCGAACCCTCTAAACCAAGTTCACCACCCTTAGTCAACCCTGAAAAGTACTATTCCATTCGAGAGACGGAAAAGCGCTCCTCTAGAAAATTTAGAACCACGGCTTACAAATACACGGTGAAGTTTAAAGATTTCAAGGCTGAAGTGCCGTTAGAGAAAGCAGAAGTGTTCATCGCTGAGGTGTGGGATTCTTTGCTCACTGCACTCAAGCGACAATGTCAACCCAAAGAAGACGATCGCTTGAGACTTTCCATACAACACGACGGTTTGAAATCCCCTGTTTGGATCGAGTTTAGCACCCCTGCAGAATTAACTGCTTCCAAAGTCATGGACAAGATTCAACACGTACAACAATCTAATGATCAGTTTGACATCACCGATGGTAAAGCCACACTGGACATGACCCACGTCTCTCCTCCTCAAGGGACAGGACGCAAAAAGATGTTATTGGTGGACGACCTTCGCAACACCAAAAAGAGTCTCGTCCGAATTAACAACCCTCATGACCAGATGTGTTTAGCCCGTGCCATCGTGGTGGGACGAACCTATGCCAACAAGAACGACACGGTAGAATGGAAAAGAACCTGGGACACTATTCAACGTTCCGACCGAGCCAAACAACGAAACGAAGCAGAACTCCTGTTGCAACAAGCCGGACTGCCCAAAGACACACCCTGTGGCATTCCTGAGAGGCAAAAATTGCAAGATGCCCTAGCTCCACGCTACACCTTGAAAGTGCACCCTCAAGAAGTGCGCGGACCTCTGTTGTTTCGAGGCCAAGATTTTAAGGACGGAAAATACATTCACCTTTATCATCACGATGACCATTTCGATACCATTACCAGTATCACTGGATTCCTGGGATATGCTTATTATTGTGAGAAATGTGACTATGGTTATAATAATCGAGAGCAACACAAACATTGTGGATGGAAATGCTCAGGATGTTTGGCCTCTCCACCCTGTCTGAGCGAAGAACCAGTGCCTTGTTCCACTTGTCTGCGCACGTTTGTCAGCCCTACCTGTTACCAACAACATTTGAAGACGCAAGGTTCACAGAAGAAATGCGCTTGTCAACTCCTGAGATTGTGCCCTACGTGTGGACAAGGCATACGTACCAATAATACCAAGGCACACGTATGTTCAGGAAAGAAAAAATGTCACATTTGTCACCACATCGTGGACTTGGAACACGAATGTTACGTGCAAAAATACCAACCCCCACCAGAGAAAGAGGACGGTCACAAGAAGAAAGGCAATTTCATCTTTTTCGATTTCGAATGCATGCAAGAGACCAGCATTCACATTCCTAATTTCTGCGTGGCTCATCGAGCGTGCGAGAAGTGCATTCAAGAACCTATCTTCAGTCATTGCCCTCACTGTAGCAAGATTCCCGGAGGGCGTGAAAAAATCTTTCGGGGACCAAACACGTTAGCCGATTTTGCCCAATGGGTCTTAGACCCCGTCGACAAGACGTGGAGCCAAGAGGACATCGAACGTTACGGAGATTGTCATCGCCATGCCACGGTGATGGCTCACAATTTCTCCGGATACGATGGACAGTTTCTTCTCAGATACTATACGGAACAAGGCACCGAGCGTCCTAAAGTGACCTTGAACGGAGCCAAAATCATTTTCATGCAAGTGGGACAAGTACAGTTTAAAGATTCGATGAGCTATTTGGCCATGCCTTTGAGTCGAATGCCTAAAACGTTTGGAATGACAGAAATGGCTAAAGGGTACTTTCCACACTTTTTCAATACGGAAGCCAATCAACACGCCGTTCTACCCCATTTACCTGAGGCTCACTATTACGACCCCGACAACATGCGTACCGAACAACGAGAAGCTTTCTACGCTTGGTACCAGATTCACGCCTCGGACCCTTTCGACTTTCAGGAAGAAATGTTCAAGTATTGTCGTTCCGACGTGGACATTTTACGGCGTTGCTGTGGAAAATTTCGAGAACTGTTCATGGAACACGGAGGGGTCGATCCTTTGAAAGAAGCTTGCACCATTGCCAAAGCGTGTTCCTTAGTGTATCGACAACGATTCATGCCTGAAAAGACCGTGGCTGTCATCAGTCCTCAAACGACCCACTTTGTCAAACGTCAATACTCGGTCAAAGCCCTACGTTGGTTACATTACTTGTGCGACAAGGAAGACAAGTGGATTCAGCATGCCCGCAACGGAGGGGGCGAAAAGACCATCGGAACGTATTCGGTCGATGGCTGGGACTTAGAAAACCCCAAGATCGTGTACGAGTTTAACGGTTGCTTATTTCACGGATGTCCCGTCTGTTATCCTGACCGTGGCACTAAAAATCAGTTTTTGCAACGAACCATGGAAGACTTGTACCAGGACACTTGTCAGCGACGCCTAAAGTTAGAACAGGAAGGATACCAAGTGGTGGAAATGTGGGAACACGAGTACGATCACCGTATGAGAACCGATCCCGAGTTTAAACGCCTCGTGGAAAGTTACCAGTTCATGGACCCGCTGAACCCGAGGGATAGTTTGTACGGAGGAAGGACCAATGCCACCTGTTTGCTGTACCAAGCCGACGAAGAGAAAGGAGAAGAAATCAAATACTTGGACGTGTGTTCGTTGTATCCCTACGTGTGCAAATATTGTCGCTTTCCTGTAGGGCACCCGCAATTGCTGACGGAACACATCGACCTGGTCAACATTCGACAATACGAAGGCTTGATCAAGTGCAAAGTTTTGCCTCCCACGAACCTATACCATCCCGTCTTACCTCACCATTGTCAAGGCAAACTGATGTTTCCCTTGTGCCGTACTTGTGCCGAAACGTGCAACCAAGACCAACCTTGTCAGCACACCCAGGAAGAACGGGCCTTGACGGGAACCTGGGTCAGCGTAGAATTGTTCAAAGCTCTGGACATGGGATACCAACTGTTAGAAGTGTACGAAATTTGCCACTTTCCCAAGACACAACAGTACCGCAAGGGTGATCCCAGTCAGAAAGGCATTTTCGCAGACTACGTGGATGCCTTTTTGAAACTGAAGCAAGAAGCCAGCGGCTATCCTTCCTGGTGTCACACTCCCGAAGACCGAATAAAATTCAAAGAGAAATACTACGAACAAGAAGGCATCACTTTAGACCACATCGAGAAAAACGAAGGCAGGCGATCGTTTGCCAAAGTGATGTTAAATTGCTTGTGGGGTAAAATGGCACAACGACCGTGTTTACCCAAGACGGAATATTTGACAGAACCTTCCCGCTACTTCCAGATGATTCACGACAAAACCAAATACATGAAACACGTGGACGTCGTTCGAGAGAATTTGATCTTGGTCAATTACGAAGAAGATCTGGACTTTGTACAAGACGACCCTTTTGGAAATGTCATCATTGCGGCTTACGTGACAGCCCATGCTCGCTTAAAATTGTACGAAGCTTTAGAACTGTTAGGGGAACGCGTCCTGTACTTTGACACGGACAGTTGCATTTACATCCATCACCCGATTCAACATCACCCTAACATCGAAGGAGACCGTTTAGGAGCCTGGACAGACGAGCATCCCGACGACAAGATTCTAAGTTTCGTCAGTGGCGGTCCCAAAAATTACGGCTACGAATACCGGGACAAACAAGGAGAAGTGCACACGACGTGCAAAGTGAAAGGACTGACTCTGAATTATCGTACCAGTCGAGTGGTCAACTTTGGGGTATTGAAAGAAGCCTTGCAATCGGGAGAGGATGGAAACTTTAAAGTGACCACTCACCAACCGAACAAGATTGTACGTTTACCCACTCACCACATCGTCAGTCGACCCCTGGAAAAAGTCTATCAAATCGTGTACCAGAAGCGAGTTCGACTTCCCAATCATTTCACCTTACCGTACGGTCACGTCGGTATTGGTCTGTATATAAAAAAGGAACCCTAGGCAAGATCGATAGTTCATTGTGACTACCAAGACCGAGCGAACAAGATGAATACTTTGAAAGAGACATCGTTCCAGTTTGGGGATTGTAAAAAAGCTGTATCTTTCTCTAGTGTGACTAATACTGGATGGATAAGACCCAGACATTGCGACGGAAAATGTCCGGAAGGAAACTGCGATTGTCCATGTGGTTACCATTGTAATTGCGTAACGGAGTTTGCAGACGAGTGCGATTGTGAGCCTTGCGATGGGACCGATGCTGTACCTTGTGACCTCAGCGATGCCGTAAAGCATCATGGGAACTTTAGTGCCCCTACCCCTGTCATGGAAAGTGATGCTGTGCGTGTCAAACCTGTGGGATGCGAAAGCGATACTGCTCGTCCTCTTGGACATTTTACTGGGTTTCGTTTTAAAGGGGAATGTCGACCTTCACGTTTACCTCCCTACGGATGTCATCCAGCCCTGAGCAAACTCCTGCCCATTTCACTCAACCCTCATCGAAACGAACCTGTGAAAAACGAATATTCGTTTCCTGTGCGTTTGTCGGAATACTGCGACTTTGAAAATCGTCTTCAATCGTTCAAAGGAAAATGGCCAAAGTATCTGGGAGGACCGACCCCCGAAGAATTAGCCAGAGCCGGATTTTTCTACTTGGGCGAAGGAGATAAAGTCAAGTGCTTCAGTTGCGGTGTGTCACTTCACCACTGGGAACCGCAAGATTCGGCCTACGTAGAACATGCTCGATGGTCACCGAATTGTCATTACTTACCTTTAGTGGGACCGAGACATTGAAGTAACTTCTTACCATAATAATTGTTCATGGATACTTTACAAGAGAACATTCGTGCTTTGCCTGTGGAGTTGAGAGAACACATTTATCGAGAACTGGTCAAAATACAAGTGAAACGTAAAGAACAATTGCATCCGATACGTCACCGGTGTTTGAACCACTGGTACCTGAAGGCTATACAAGGACTGATTCAATTGAAAGTGTACCATTGGACAGACATTGATCAACGATCCTCTAGTTTTAAAAAGGATTGGTTTGGTATGGACGATTGTAGTTACATCAATGTAAACGTACTGCATCGAATTCCAGAGGAAGAGTTAACGAATTACCAACATCTTGAACACAATGTCAACTTGGTGAAAGAGGAAACTTCTGAACGAATTGTAATATGTAGATTAGTGACTCAACGATTTAAATTCGACACTGAAGTGAAACCATGTTTGTGCAAAGAGTACATTTCTTGTGTCAGACCAAAGAGGATTTAGTATGACCTATTCATGGATACTTTACAAGAGAACATTCGTGCTTTGCCTGTGGAGTTGAGAGAACGCATTTACCGAGAGCTGGTCAAAATACAAGTGAAACGTAAACTCAAAGTGATTCATCCGTTTTTAAATTATGCTCTGTTCCAAAGTACAAGAAGACTGATTATGAGTGGATATTACATTAGGCACATAGTTAAACGAGGCTATTGGCTACCACCCAACGATTCCAAAAACAGTGTATATACTTATGGATACTTTACAAGAGTACATTTTGGGCTTGCCTGTGGAGTTGAGAGAACGCATTTACCGAGAGCTGGTGAAAATACAAGTGAAACGTAAAGAACAATTGCATCCGTTACGTCACCAGATCTTTAACCACTGGTACCTGAAGGGTATAAGAGAACTGATTCGTCAGAAATTGTTTCAGTGGTCAGACCTTGTTCAATACTTCCAGGCCCCCGATGATTCACGTGTTGATCATTTTGGTTACTTCGAGATTCACCTAGAGCAACCCATTGAGGAAGACGAGGTAAAGGATTACCAACATATTTTACGTGGAATCTACTTAGCGGAAGAGGAAACTTCTAATCGAACTCTGACGTTTCGGTTACAGTATGCAAGATTTACATTCCCAACTGGAGAACGAAGATCACTGGCTAGAAAGTACGTGTATTCTTTTCGAAACAAAGAGACTATAAAAACAGGCTGCTATGCCACGACTTATGTCGTATGTCATCCAACAGATTCCGTGGAAGGAACTCAATGACCATATTCAAACCGTGGATCATTACCATCGATTATTACAAGAACTGTATCCATTCAATTTGGGACGACAAGTGGTGTGTGTCTTAGTGACTTGTTTTCTGGGATTTCGTTTACCAGCCGATTCTTTGTGGACTCTTTACGATCAGTACTTACCACCTCCATGGCCTTAAATGGTCACGAAAAACTCCTTTTGCTCAAAGCCTTGCGTTTTCATCTGGATACTTCTCGACCTCAACAGGAAAAAAAGATTCGTCAACTTTTAGCGACCCAAGACGTGTATGACGATGTGTGTGTAGCTTGTGACTTACACCCTCATTGGACAGATGTTCGTGACTGGAAAAAGTGGGGTTTTGAGGCTTGGACCCAAGAAGTGGCCCAGTATGCACAAGAGTTGTTCAAGGAAAAAAGTTACTTTTCAACCTGTGTTAGTGACGGTGCCAGAAGAACCCGTCACCGAGAACAACCACTCGCTTCAGGACAGGACTGTCATGGACATTCCTGAAAGGTCATTCCGGGAGGACACTTGTGTGACAATACCTCATGTAGAGACTGTAAGAACATTACACACTGTCCCTAGGACATCTTGGTTACCCAAAACATGTTGTACAGACACTTGTTTATATTCCACTTTGATCGCTTTGCTGTGTTTTATATTCCTGTACATCACTATTTGGGTTGTATGTATTTTTGTCTTTCGTGTTCATATTTGAAACATTCAATAAACGTGTTCTGAAAAAGTATATAAACTCTTGTCTTGTTTGTTTTTCGTGTCACAAGTGACATTTCTCATACCATGGCTACCTCTGCTGTCTCTGCTCCCTCTTCCTCTACTGTCAAAGTCATCGACGAACACTTAGATCGTGCCAGTTGGGAGGCTTTGTATCTTCGCCATCCCTTTAACATGCTCATTGCTGGACCTAGCGGTTCTGGCAAAACCGAATTCGTCAAACGTTTGATCGAACATAAACATCATTTGATCGATCGGCCCCCTCAACGGATCGTGTGGTGTTACAAAGAGTGGCAATCGGCGTACAACCTCTTGCGTGAAAGTCAAGGCGATTCCATCGTGTTTGTGGAAGGCATTCCTAAAGAAGACGATGGCATCGTCTCTGACTCCCGTCTAACCCATTTGGTCATTTTCGACGACATGTTAGGAGAAGACGAAGAAGAAATTAAATTGTGGTTTACGCGCAAAGGGCATCACCGTAATGCCAGTGTCGTTTACATCACCCAAAATTTGTTTCAACAAAGTAAAGCCCATCGCACCATCAGTCTCAATGCGCATTACGTGGTCTTGTTTAAAAGCCCTCGAGATAAATCGCAAGTGCAAGTCTTAGCCAAACAGTTAGGAACGCCTTGGCTGACTCAGGCGTACGACGATGCCACTCAAACTCCACACGCCTATTTGCTCGTCGATTTGAAACCTACGACCCCCGAGGATTTGCGATTTCGTACCCACTTGTTTCACCACTGGTGCCAAGACGGAGGGCCTGTCCTGTACACGTCTCCGTCCTCGACTTCATTTCACTCCCCATGAAAAAATCTATAAAAACCTCAGACCCTTTTTCGTCTGTCTCACACAGTGTGAACATGACGTCCCTTCAGTCGCATCTTCCCGTCAAATTGATTCGTGCCTTGTATGGCATCAGCCGAGAAAAAGATCCACAAACACGAGCTCGTGTCTTAGAAGCTAGTCTCAAAGAAGTCTTACGATGGTTCACGGTGATGGCACGTCAATTACTCCAAGGAATCATTCAGATTCCTCATCAAACCCAACGCTTTTTCGATCGAAACAAAGTCGCTTTGGTCCAACTGGCCGATCCCCGCATCGACACTCAAACCAAAAAACAAATCATTTTGAAACCTGGAGGGAGCGGTACTCTAGGAGGGGTCATCATTCGCTCACTCTTAAGATGGGATCCTAATGCCCCCAAAGTTATCCCTAAGACAAAAGTCCAACGAAGCCCCAGGAAGAAAAAGAAAAAGACCAAGTCCCCAAGAAGAACTTCTCCAGTGGCGGGACCCTCCTCTTACCAGACACCACCACCATCACCCCGGAAAAAGAAAAGAAGCCCCCAGAAAAAGAAACAGAGAAAAAGTCCCCAGAAAAAGAAAAGTCCACAGAAGAAGAAAACTAGTCGCAAGAGAGGCACTTCGGCCAGGACGCAACCTTACACTCGCAAGCCACGACCTGCCACAGCGTCTCCGGCAGCCTCACGTTTGTCCACTTCTCCGTTGATGTCACCAGGAACTGAAGAGTACTTGGAGACGTTGATTACACCAAGAACTTCTCCGTTGATGACCCCCAAAAGAACTTCCCCAGTGGCAGGACCTTCCAATTTAGCGGCAGTGGCTGCTGCTCACAAAGTACCTTCTCCCAAAATCAAAGTTCAAGAAAGATCGGGCATGTTACAAAGTTTACTGGATTTGTCCAAGCAAGAACTGGCTCGATTTAGTCCGTTACGTACCCCTGCACGACGTGTCATGCCTGTCCTCAAACTGATAAAACGTAAAGACAATCAGTGGCGACGCGTTCCAGTATAAAAAAGGCCTGTGACCGAGTAGGGTATCAGTGTTTTTAGGTGCTCCTAAAGACTCAAAGATGTCACCCTCCAGAAAACCCCAAGGAAAGAAAAGAAAAGGACTACCACCACGTTTAGCCAAACATGGGGACCTGTTATCTGTCCTGTCCAAAGCTTCTCCACCCCTACGAAAAAAACTCATTCAAACGGCCTCCAAAGAGGTCATCGATACCGTGTGCGAATGTTGTTTGAACGTTTTGAAAGGCACGATCCCTTTGTCCAAACACCAGAAACAATGCTTAGGCAAACATCGTCACGTTCTTCGGAAAATGGTTCAAAAGAAAATTCCCATTCGTCAAAAAAAGAAGATGTTGGTCCAACGTGGAGGCATTTTACCTCTCTTGTTAGGCCCCATACTGAAAGGAGTCTTGGGAACCATGTTGGGAGGACTGATGGGAGCAAGATAAAAAGGCCTTGGGAAGTCCCAAGATCTCAGAATTCACCCCTGACAACCCCATGGAAGGACGAAAACTAGCTTTAGTGCCTTACAAACGATGGATGGAATACCATCGGTGGCAAGAACAACGCACCCCGCATTTACCTCCCAATCCCAATTTGAGCGAGATGTCCCAGTTACAACACGAATTGCAATCCTTGCTGGATCGCCAAGATTTGTCCGAAACAGAAAAATCGCAAAAGTACGGTCAACTCTTGCAACGACTGCAACTCTTTCACCAGAAAGCTTTAGACGAAACAGCTCTACCCACTTTGAAAGATTTTAAGACCTTGATGAAAAGTCCAGCACCATCACCAGTACCCGTGACCAAGACAGAAAAAGGAAAAGAAGAAGAAGAAGAAGGGTTTCAAACTCCACCAGAAAAAGTACGCAAGTTAACAACACCACCTACCTCCAGAATTGGATGGATTAAAAAGATGATGGCCACCCCTTCTTCCTCACAAGAGAAAAAGAAAGTGAAGACAGAAGTGAAGACAGAAGTGAAACAAGAACCGATATCCCCTGCTCAGACATCCTCCTCCTCTTCGACACCTATTGCTGGCCGCACACGCAAAGCCTTGCAATCCAAGAAAATATCCCAAGAGAAAAAGAGTAGCCTCTTCCAAGAGTGGGTGCCTTATTAAGACACCAATCAACACAAAAAAAATGGAAAAAGTCTTAGCTAGCATTTACTACGATCCCTCCCATCCTGCAGGTTACGCAGGAGTTCAAAAATTGTATCGTGCTGCCAAAACGCGACTGAAAAGTCTCCGTTTACCTCAAGTGCAACGATGGTTACAAGAACAAGCTACCTACACTTTACACAAACCCATTCGACGCAAGTTTGCCAGAAGTCGCACCCGAGTGGAAGGCATCGATCATCAATGGCAAGCCGATTTAGCCGATGTCTCTCATTTGGCCAGCTACAATCGTGGTTACAAATATTTGTTTTGTGTCATCGACGTCTTTTCCAAATTTGCCTGGGTCGTACCCTTGACTTCCAAATCCAGCAGCGAGTTAGTGCGAGCCCTGCAACGGGTGTTGAAACAAAGCGGTCGTCGCCCTCTTCGATGGCAAACGGACAAAGGCACCGAATTTCTGAACCAAGCTTTCCAAAAAGAATTAAAGAAACGTGACATTCATTTTTTTACCACTGAGAATCCCGAAACCAAAGCCAGCATCGTGGAACGTTTTCAACGCACTTTGAAAGAACGCATGTGGAAATATTTTACGCATCACCACACTCTGAAGTACATCGACATCTTACCGCACCTGGTGCAAGCGTACAACCAATCTTACCATCGAAGCATCGGACGTGCCCCGCAAGACGTGACTCCCGACAACGAAGTGCTGGTGTTCGAGCGCCTGTTCGGTACGTCCCCGACGAGGGCTGTCCCCAAGAAAAGTGGAGAGTTGACCGTAGGAGATTGGGTGCGCATTGGCAAAACCAAACGCACTTTCGACAAAGGTTACTTACCTAACTGGACGACCGAACTGTTTCGCGTCACTGGACGAGTACATGGCCGTCATCCTGCCGTCTATAAATTGGAAGACATGAACGGAGAAGTACTCAAAGGAACGTTTTATTTGCCCGAGTTACAACGTGTCACCAAAAAAGAAGACGACGTGTACGACATCGAAAGCATTCTCGAACGCAGAACCCGTAAAGTGGGCAAACGACGTGTCAAAGAAGTCAAAGTACGTTGGAAAGGATATCCACCCAGTTTCGATTCTTGGATCGACGCTTCGCAAGTCATCGACTATAAAAAGAAGAAGTGACCATCATGCCCTTTCACACATCAGACGCAGCTACGTCGACCAGTCCTTCTTCCCCTAGTTCTTCTGTGCAAGATTTACAAAAACAACCCTTGTGGGTGTGGTGTGGAGAACGTGTGCCTAAAACGCAAATCGTCTTTTTCTGCCAAATCTTCGTGGTGTATTGTGTCATCGGGGCAGCCATTGCCAATTTGAGTTTGCAACAAGGAGACAAACAATTGTGGACCATTTTATTGAGCAGTTGCATCGGTTACCTACTTCCCAATCCCTCCCTGAAATTCTCCTCGAACGGGAACGTTGTGTCCAGTGCCAGTGCCAGTCACCACTCCAACAACAACCACAACCAGAACCCCATTTTGGGCGGAGACACGCCTCTGACGTCCAGTAATATCCCCTCGGACAGCCACAGAACTCTAGAATTATGAGTCACCAAAACCAATTTTACTTAACCTTACCCAGTGACAGTTCCATGGAGGTGTTTCCCAACAACACGTTGTGCTGTTACACGGCCAAATTACCTCAAGCCATCCCCTTAGATCACGAAGCCCATTGGGAAGTGGCTTTAGTGGAAATGATTCACCCAACCCAAGTCCAAAATATCATTGCCCAGCAAAATTGGTTTAAGGTAGAAGTTCATGACCAACAATTGCAAGTGGAGTTGGATAAAATTGGCACATCTACCAATAGAACCTATGATGACAAACTTAAAACGTGGACCTACAACTTGTCCATTCTCCCAGGCTATTATTTCAGTGGTCATCATTTGGTCAGCGCCATAGCCTCCAGGTTTAATGGCGTGTTCCATAAAGCTTTGAGTAATGTCCTAAAAAGTGTCACCCTGGAATACCACAAAATAGCTCGTCGCTTTCTGATGAAATTTTCTGAGGGGTCCAAAAAATTCATATCTTTCATATTTTGTCCTGAATTGTTTGACATATTGGGCGGTGACACGGAGCTGAGGAAGATGGGAGAACAAAAAAAAAGCCCCGAATTACCAGTCATTCATGACAACGACTCTTTTGCGAGGTATTTTCGTTTCCCGGTAGAACTGAACCAGGGACTGAATTTGATCTTCGTGTACTCCGATGTGGTGGAATATAACGTGGTGGGACACACCTCCGTGCCGTTACTGCGTGTCATTCCTTTCAAAGTGGATTCTGCCACAAACGCTGACGAGGAAGGTGGAAACACTTATCACGTCCACCGCGAATTTGTCCATCCTCACTATTTGCCGGTCAGCAAGTCGTATTTGGACACGGTCAACATTACTATAAAAGGAGATTTGGGACAAAATATTTCATTCACCAAAGGAAAAGTCACGGTGAAACTCCATTTTCGAAAACGGTTCTCTCACGACTCGTAAGTCATGTATCCAGTGTACCGAGGGGTGGCTCGACAGCGAGGACACGGTTTAGGAGACATGTTAAAATCGGCCTTTCGTTCGGTGGCCCCGGTGTTGAAACCGATGGTGACACGAGGATTGCACGCCTTGAAAGATGCGGCACTGACACAAGGCAAAGAATTTCTCCAAAATGTCATCATCGACAAACAAAACCCTAAAGAAGCCTTCATGAGGGCTGGCAAAAATGTCTTGCTGCAAACGGGCAAAGACATTTTAGGCCGACGAGACACACCTATAAATGCCCTGCACGCTACCGAGTCAAGCATTCAGCAAGGACAAGGCAGAAAGAGACGACGAAGAAAACACCCTTTCACCAGACTTCAAGCGAGAAAGGCCAAGAAAAGAAGAACCGTTCGAGACTTAGACGTTTTCGATTATTGAAACACAAAACAAAATGATGCACCGAGAGTCTTGCGCCTGTTCCAAGACGGAACTGGATCTGTTTGCCATGCCCCCCACCATGATGACCATGCAAGAATCCCAATGGGTGGAATTTAATCCCATCTCCTCACTGATCGATTCCGCTCCCATCGAGTTTGAAATCAAAGGACAGCCCGAAGATTACATCGATCTGAATAGCAGTTACTTGTACTTGAAAGTCCAAGTTCTAAAAAAAGATGATAAAGGAGTAGAAGACGATGATAATATAGCTCCCGTCAACAATTTCATGCATTCCTTGTTCAGCTCAGTGGATTTGTACTTGAATAACAAACTGGTCAGCAGCAGCATGGATACATACCCTTACCGTGCCTACCTGGAAAATCTCTTGACGTACGGAACAGATGCCAAGACAAGTCATCTCAATGCCTGTGTGCTGTGGGTAGATGACACACCAGACAAGTTCGACGCAATAGATCCAAGCAATTCCGGCTTTGAGGCAAGAGAAAGCAAAATCTTAGAGAAGAAGAGTTTAGAACTGATGGATCGTTTGCATTTGGACATGTGGTTGCAAGAGAAATATTTGCTGAACGGGGTGAATGTTCGCTTGAGACTGAATCGCAGCAGTACCACTTTCCATTTGCAGGCTGTTGATCTTACTAAGGCTCCTAAAAGCATAATCCAAGAAGCCAAACTCTACGTACGACGCGTAGAAGTGTTACCTAAAGTGGGAAACGACATCAGTCAGACGTTGAGCAGAACGACCGCCAAGTATCCCATCCGACGCGTGGAAGTGAAAACGTTCACCATTCCCGCTAACCTTCAATCCATAACCCAAGATCATCTGTTTCAAGGACAGCTACCCAAGCGTTTAATCCTTGGTATGGTCGAGAATGAAGCCTTCAACGGAGCCATCGCTAAAAATCCTTTCAACTTTCAACACTTCGACGTGTCCAAGATCGAAGTCAGTCGCGATGGCAAGACCTTGTGTACCCGACCTTTCGAACCTAAATTTGGTGACAAAAATTACTTGAGATCGTACTTGTCCCTGTACGAAGCCACCGGCCAGTTAGGAACCAACACCAGTCACGGCATTGAGTACGACGAATATGACGGAGGCTATACTTTGTGGGCTTTCGATTTCACTCCAGACCAAGGCAGCGACGAGGGACATTTCCACCCTATAAAATCTGGCCAGATTCGTGTGGAACTTCAGTTTGCAAAGCCACTGGACAAGACAGTGAACGTCATCCTGTATGCAGAATTCGATAATACCATAGAAATCAACAGTTTGAGAGAAGTCATTCTAGATTATTAGAAAGCCATGGAAGACTGTTATCCCTCTTTACCTAGTGGAGAAACTTTGGAGATGGAATGTAAGGAGACCGTGGAAGGAGAAGAATCTCAAGACAAAGACGAAGAAGTTTTGATGAAGTCGAGATGGCCAGAACAAGAAGCCCATTTAGTCTCCTGTTTTGCCAAACACTTGGTCGACAAAATGACGGAATTGATCAAGAAAAATTGTTATGGATGTCAAAACGATCATCCCAGTCAAATTCAACACGATAAATGCCTGATGTTGAGTCAAGAAGAAAAATTGGACGAGTATCTGGACGAAGCTTGGAGCCTCATCTCGAACAAAGACGTGTTGCACCAGTGGTATAAAGACTTGCGTGAACATTCTTGTCCAGCATTAACCACTCAAGAGATCCATCGTATCGAAGCTCTCCTGAATCAGAGTGAGGAAACAGAACGAATAACCGTTTATTCGTCAGACATTTTCAAGCAAAAAGTCAGGATCGAATTGACAACTTATTATTACCTGTGAAGAAAAAACACAAAACAATGGATACCTGGGAACTTTATTACCTTTTGAACCACAGTTCGTATACGTCTTCTTGGAATCCCGTCGTCTGTGCTAAAGATGAACTCCCTCATCGCAAACCTAAAGACCATCAAGCTTACGTGATCAACACGGACGACAGTCATCTCCCAGGAACCCACTGGGTAGCCGTCTACTTTCCTCAAGAAGGATGTGTGGAATATTTCGATTCGTACGGATTGCCCCCTTTGGAAGACGATATCATCGACTTTATGAGAAGAAATGCTCAAACCACCCGATTCAATAACGTGAAATTACAAGGCACAGATTCCTTGGTGTGTGGACAGTACTGTGTGTATTTTCTGCATCATCGCAGCCTGGGCTATTCCTTAGAACATTTAGTGACTCATTTCGATCCTCGTTCTTCTGCTAGAAACGATGTGAAAGTAGATCGATGGTTTTGTCACCATTATGCTTATCTTTTGTCTCAAGCTAGGAAACGTAGTGTCCATCAATGGCCTAATGATTTCGAACAGTGGAAATCACAATTACATTCACAACGTTGTCAGCCTTGTTTAAAGTAGATTGTATTTGAAGAAAAAAATGTTTGTGATTTGAAAAAAATTGTTTGATGTTATAGTGTTGGATTATTGTTAAAAATGTTGTTGTTTAGTGTTAAGTGATTTTTGAATAAAAAATGTTGTGTTTAGAAAAAAATGCCTTTGTCTTTTGTTTAGCTATAAGAATGTTGGATTGATGCTCTTTCATTTCTTACTATCCCTCTCATGAACGTTGCGGTTCGAAAACCGTGTGGGGGATGTTTTCCTTCACGTCCGCGCTTTAACTTTAAGAACCGGGTTGTTCCCAGTCTAGCCATCCATTGTCGACTCATCCTCCTAAGAAGATGTGCTCCAAACTAGCTAAGCTCAACGAAGCCTACGTAAATTTGCATAGGGTCAGACACAGTCTGATACCGAAACCAGAAGAAATAGAGAATGTGAGAATGTTAAAAATCACTGAAGACCTGATAGAAGAGCTCTTCAGAGAAGAAATGAACAGGGAGAAAGAAGAATGGACAGAGAAGTACAGACTTCAGAGACAGCAGCAACAGCAGCAACAACAGCAGCAACCTGAAGCTGACAGAGGCTTTGTCGATTGTCGTATCGACACCAAAGAATTCTTCTTCTCTTTCCGAAGAAGCAGACCTATCGCCAGAAAGTCTATCCTCAGAGGACATCGCATTCTTAGAAACTAAAAAAGAATGCCATAGCAAAACAAAAAAAACAGACCTTTTCAGGGCTACCCAATACTCTAGAAAAGAAATAACGATTGATTTGCCAATGTGTGTAGGTAGAGTAGTGTGAAAATAAACACTAACTCTTTCTTAAAAAAATGTGAGGGTATGAGTTTGTGTGTTTGTGTTTGTAAGTGATAAAGTAGGTTGGTGTGGATAGTAGATTAAAATGATGTTTGTTTTTTTTGGCTGTTTGAGGTGTATATTTGGGGTTAGATTGGATTGCCTTGCGTATGTGGATAGTCTATTGAAGTGATGGGTAGCATAAAAAAGTGAGCGAGTGTTTCTTTTAGGTCCGCGCGTTGTTCTGGTTAATGATCTAGGTAAGATGAATTTTATGTTTTTAGGGGGATGTTTTCCTTCACGTCCGCGCTTTCAGTATAAATTGAAACTCGTTCGGCAGTCCAGCTACCCTTGTTGATTGATCAACACAGCCAGAAGAATGAATAGCAGAATAGTGAAACTGTTAGAACTCCAGATGCACCTGGAATATGCCAGGCGCATAGTAAACGAACTATCAGCGGAGGCTATCGTAGAAGAAGCAAGAATAAAGAAGGAAGAAGAGGAGAGAAGACAGAGGGAAGAGGAGGAAAAGAAAAGAGAAGAGATGATGTCGTTTAATATTCCTGAAACAGAGGATTGGGGTGCTGAAGCGAATCATCCTCCCTCTGCGCTCCCCAGAAGAAAGGTGAAAGAAGACTGTGGAAGAAGATGCGTGTGCGGCGCCAGGCCAGGAAGGTGCAACCATTAGATAGGTGCATCTGGAGTTTAAAAAAAACAGCCCTTTTCAGGGCTACCCAATAGTCTAGAAAAGAAATAACTATTAATTTGCCAATGTGAGTAGGTAGAGTAGTGTGAAAATAAACACTAACTCTTTATTAATAGTGGAAGTGTATGTGTTTGTGTGTTTGTAAGAGCTCAGGTATGTTTGTGTGAATAGTAGATTATGGGTTTTTTAGCAAATGAGGAGAGTATAGTTAGGGTTATATTATATGAAATGAGAAAGTAGGGGGATGTTTTCCTTCACGTACGCGCGATGTTTGGTCATCATCATCTAGGTAAGATCGATTTTATGTTTTAGGGGGATGTTTTCCTTCACGTTCGCGCTTTTCGTATAAGAACCCACAGTATTAGTTGTTCAAACCATTCTGCAAAGAATACAAAGAAGATGGCGTCAAACCAAATGGACAAATTACAAACCTTGCAAGACGTTTTAGACAACTTAGGAATAATGGAACAGATGCTATTAAGACTGGTTGAAGACCATTATTCCTATAGTCCCCATCGTGTGAAGATGGAAATTAATAACTTAAGGAAAGCAAAGGACAAGATTAGTGGTGTCATGAAAGAGATTAAGGAGGAGAAGGAGGATGAAGAGGAAAGAATAAGAATACGCAATTGGAACGAAAAAATTGAAAAAGAAGAAGAAAATGAAAAGAAGAAGAAAGAAGAGGAGGAAGAGAAGAAAGAAGAGGAGAAGAAAAAAAAGAAAGAGAAGAAGAGTGTAGGAGATAAAATAAGAACTTGGTGGAGGAAAAGAAGAAATTAGAAGAAAACCCAAAGGCCCTTTTCAGGGCCAGCCATATTTCTCGAAAAGAGATAGCCTTTCCATTGCCTACCCCTTTTTTAAAAAAATTTTTTTTTAAAATTTAAAAAAAAATCCCATGTTAAATTCCCCTTGTCCCTAAACAAGCCCCAAACTCTATTCCCCATGTTAAATTCCCCTTGTCCGTAAAGTAACCCACGATTTTTTGCCATGTTAATTCCCCTTGTCCGTAATCTGACGCACGATTTTTCGCCATGTTAAATTTCCATTGTCCGTAATCTGACCCAGGGGTCCCTGTAATGCTAATTCCCATTGTCCGTAAAGTGCCCCCTTTCACTACTGACATCTCACTACTTAATCCCGATTTCACAATACATCCCACGTGACCAACATCGCAGTACTTTAAACACACGACTTAACTAGCCATCCATAAATAACTCCAAAATCTTAAACAGGTTTATTATTAGAAACTAGTCAACACCTATTCATAGATTATATAGAATATACGTCCCAAAAATGAAACGAACAAAATAGTCATGTACCAAAAGTCAAACAAAATATAGATATAATTAAGAATGGGTCCTTATTTAAAATGGTGCAAATCTTGTATCCAATATATAAATCTTGTCTATTTATTGCTGAAGAAATATCAGAGATGGATTCAACTCTAGGCAGTCAACAAGAAGAAACAGTTTTATTTTTGATTCCTGACAACAACAAAAATTCGGTAAGCAGAGCAATAGCCCTTCTACGGATGCTTGTTTTACCTTTAAAATCATTGAAAATTTGCATGCCATTGATCTTCAAGTTACATATTCGTTTGTAATTATGGAGAAAGACATACTATAAAGTATGAAAAAGTATATTGTTCATTTAAGAAAAAAATCAAAGAAATTTCAGAAAATCCAAGATTTTTTTTAAAAGCTGATTACAACCTAGTCCCGCATAATGATGAAAGAGTTATCGTTCGTTCAACTGTTTCTGGGTACTGAATAATAATTTAACGTTACATATGGACAAATTAATAGCATATATACTGTAAAATAATTGAATACTCGCTTGTTTTTCATTTACCCATATATATCCATGCCACATCACGAGTTTTCTTTTTTCTTCTTCTTTTCTTTCTTTTATAATTTATATACCAAGTCTTTTTTGGACAGTACTTCTAATAAATGTGCTCAACGTTTATCAAATTTCCATTTTCAACGACAAAGATTCACTTAACAGTGTTGCCGTTTGCATTATAATTGAATCCAAGATGGCTGCTATTGCTTAGGCGGCTCGATGCAGCTGTTCCGTTTTTTGTGCCGTTTTCATGATATTTGTGCTTTTTGCCTGTCTTCCTCTATGCTATTGTGTTCATTATATATTGGCTGTTCAGTTCGTATGTGTTTATTCATCTCCTTGTTTTGGAAACGAAAACAATTAGACTTTTTCTCAGCTGTCTTGCTCCACTGCTTCAACTTCCATTTGAACAAACCGCCATCACGTGATACTCGCCAGTCAACCCGTTTATGCTATGATGGACCCTCATTAATTGCTTTAAATGACCACTCCTTGGCTCTCCACACTACATTGTGCTCAGGACTAAACGAACTGGGACTACATTCATCATTACCTAAATGTAAACAGAAGCGAAAAAATATACGTTTCAAAGCTGGCCGGCGTAGAACAGGAAGAAGAATTCCAGTTATCTTATATCCCTTATGCTCATTCCGGCTCGACAATTAAAAAATTCGACCGTTAATTTAGATAACCTAATTCAAATCCCTATTAATTTGTCAACCTTCGTGTTAACCATCCAAGAGATACCTCTGCGTATTGAATTATTCAATGCCCAATCAATAAGACCACCGGAAAAGCGCACAGAAATAGTTAACTTTATCAACGACCAGAATATTGACGTCTTTTTCCTGACAGAAACATGGTTAAAAACACCAGGCGATGAGCCCAAGTGTACGGATCTAACACCCACTGGTTACTCCATCAAGTCATTCCCCCGTAATTCTCGCGAAGGTGGAATTGCTGTCATCACAAAGAACTCCATGATCAAACGTCTTAACCATATCACAACATCCAGTTTCGACCACACATCGTTTGAACTAGTCCAAACCACATTCACACTGGAGCAAAGGTCAGTCCATTCTTTCTGCCTATACCGTCCTCCTCCTAGTAGAAAAAACAAGCTGACTGAATCTCTCTTTTTGGAGTATGGAAATTCGATAGGTGGCAACCTGATTATTCTTGGAGAATTCAACTTTCACTTTGACTGTCCCGGAAACCCAAACACATAAAAAATCCTAGATTCCATTGAAGTTTTCAACCTCAAACAGTCAGTTAACCAACCCACCCATAAACATGGTCACATTTTAGACTGGATTCTTCATAGACCTGATGATAACATTCGACGGTCCTCCCTGGTATCACATGAACTTGCATCAGATCACCTCTGCATATCACCTCTGCATTATATGCCATCTAGACGTATCAGTCCCTAACCCTCCACCTTTATCTGCTAATAGGAGAAATCTTAGTATGATAAATAGAACCAAACTAATGCATGACATCCAAGCAAACCTAACAACTTGATTACCTCCTACAGCAGAACAACTCGATAGCTGCCTGAGTTCATTGCTCGACAAACATGCCCCAGCTACCAAGTGCAGAGTATCAATTCAAAAGTGTTCTCCTTGGTATAGCAGTGCTATGGACCAGCTTCGCACTGCTAAAAGAGACCGCCATAAAGCTGAAAGGCTTTGGCTTTCCACCAGACTTACTATTCGTAAGCAAATCTATGAAGCCGTTAAAAAGAATGTCACAAATATAGTCCATGCAGCGAAATCAGCCCACTACACTACTAAGATCATGGAAAGTTCCAGCTGCAAAGAGCTTTTCGAGATTACTAACAAGCTAATGTCAAGGAACAAATCTACACCACTTCCAACTACCTTCTCTCCAGTCGACCTTCCGGACATGTTTGCAAATTTCGTCCGTGACAAAGTACAAACCATTAGAGATAAGCTTGACACCACAATTTCAATTGACTCGTCGTCACCATACAGCTGGGATACAGAATTTGAGCAGCAAACATTAGCAGCATTTGAACCTCTCCCTTTGGATTTCGTACGTACAGTCGTGATGAAGAGTGCACCAAAGTCATGTGAACTTGATCCAATTCCAACATCACTGCTGCTTGAGTGCTTAGATCCAGTATTGCCTTCACTAACTGATGTTATTAATACCTCTCTCTCATCAGGGGAATTCCCATAATTTTTCAAAACTGCCATTTTAAAGCCTCTGCTGAAGAAACCAAAAATAGACTATAACTATTTAAAGAACTACCGCTCAGTTTCTAATCTCCCATTCATATCAAAAATCTTAGAAAAGGTTGTTCTATCCCAGCTTGTATCTCATCTGAATTCAAACAGTCTTTTTAGCAATGTACAATCTGCATATCGCCCTGGCCACAGTACTGAAACTACTCTTCTAAAAGTAGTTAATGACATTCTCTCTGCTTTGGATAGCGGAAAGATTATATTTCTCACCCTCCTTGACTTATCTGCAGCATTTGACACAATAGACCATGATATATTACTTCATCGTCTCCAGCATGTATTTGGCATTCATGATACAGCCTTAGTGTGGTTCAAGTCCTACTTTGTAAACAGGACACAAATTGTGTTTGCAAATGGAATACACTCCAGCCCAGTTGATCTATGTTGTGGTGTTCCACAGGGGTCTGTTGTTGGACCTGTTCTCTTCATTCTATACACTCAGTCGCTCTCAAGTGTCATAGATCATCATCCAGTGTCTCACCAATTGTACGCTGATGACATCCAAATATACAAATCTAGCCACCCAACTGAAGTTGACGTTACCATCCAAGGTAAAAAGAGAGGTGTATTTCTGATGTGAAATCATGGATGACATGTAACAAGCTGCAGATGAATGATGATAAAACTGAGGCCATTTTGATTACAACACAAAAACTTTCTCATTCACATCCTTTACCTAAAACAATAAATATCAGTAACACCAACATTAAATTCACACAATCAGTACGAAACCTATGTGTTACTCTGGACAGTACTCTCACATTGCACCAACATGTCATGAACATATGCAAGGCTGTATATCTTGAGCTGAGACGCATCAGCTCCATTCGCAAATATCTTTCAGTCGATGCCACTAAAACACTTGTGTGTTCATTAGTACTATCAAGACTGGACTATTGTAACTCAATTCTGTCTGGTTCATCTCAATATCTACTCCAAAAAGTTCAAAACACAGCTGCTCGGATCATACTTAGAGTACCCCGATCAGAGCACACCTCCCCGCTGCTCTGTATCCTACACTGCTATCCATTCGATCCAGAATCAAACACAAAATTTGTTCTCTGTGCTACGTTTCATTGACGGACTCCAGTCCAACATACCTATCCGACCTCACCCATGTGTACACACCAGCAAGATACTTTCACTCCTCTTCTGACAATCGTATACTCATTATTCCCACTATGAAAACAAAGTCATATGGACAGCGTTCTTTTGCATACCAGGGCCCAGCATCGTGGAATGAATTGCCCACTGAACTTAGATACAAAGACAGAGTGATCACATTCAAGAGTGCTCTCAAAACTCACTTATTTCGACTGCAAGAACAAACTTAAAGACCTAATAATGTTTCCTACCTTAAGTATTCTCAGCATGTTTTTTTATGCTTTCTAATTTCATGGTGTTTGTGTTTGTAATCATATTATTATATATGTTTTTTATCTTATAGGTGATGTCTAATGTTGTAAAGCGCTTAGAGTTTCTAAAGATTAGGCGCTATACAAAGTCTTCATTATTATTATTATTATTATTATTATCCCATATCCACAATCATTGTAAAATTCACATTTTCTCATATATTCCAATCTACTTATATCCCCTGACATAAAACAGACTTAGTGGCACTTGATAGTGTGCGTGTCGTTTGTCATATAAATAATTTAATATATTCGGTAAATAATTTAAGAAATACAAATGTAGCGTCCTTTAGTTCAGACCTATTCAGCATGCCGCTTTTTATCATATTAAAAATTATAACAGAACTTTTAAAGAATTCAGAAAAACTAAAGCAGCGCCATTTGATTTTGACTTATTAAGTGTGCTGCTCTTTGTCATATAAAAGTGGTGTACTTAGAATTATCGTATTAGACATGTGAACATTAATGGTATTTGTATGTGCTAAATTTATGTTCGAAAGAGTTAATTTTTAAATTTCTAGTATCTCTTGCCTGGACTCTATTAAGACCGGAAGATTTCTTTCCCTTGGCGATTACCGATCTTCATGGATTAATTATACAATGCATGAATTTACTAATTTTGTCAACAAGAACTGAACATAATAATTTGTTTTTATTGTTTTATTTAATTGCAGACATGTATCCGGGTTAGCTGAGGGTGTTTTAGGAGAGATTTAGGGTGTTCTAGGTAAGTTTTGGAGTGTTTTGGGGTCTTTAGATGGACAGCGTTTTCTCCCAGTTAGTTTGCTATTCCAGGTGGAAACCCATCTCTCACATCTACCAATGACATCATCGACAACAACGACAAATGATTGTTCAAGTATTGTCGATCCCCAATCGAACTGAACGAAAGGCTAAATTTGATCTTTGTCTGTCATCAAGTACCATGTACTAAGAAGATTCTGCCATCGCTTCTTACGACGAAGGAACAAACACTTATCACGTTCACCGAGAATATGTATATCATTTTCATATTTTTGTCAGTAAATTGTATCTTGACGGTGTGACTTGAATATAAGTATAAAAGAAGATTTTGGACAAAAGCCACAGTGAAACTTCATTTTCGAAAACGATTCTCCGTTGAATTGCAACTGATGTATCTTGTATACCAAGAAGTAGCTAGACAACGAGGATATGACTTTGGAGATATATTAGATTCAAGCAGGAAAAGAACTCATGGGATAATGGGACGGACCTAGCAAATGCTTAAGCCGCCCGAATATGTGAGGTCGTAACTATTCACACAAACAGGCTAGATCTTATGGTTTCGTTATGGCTTGAAAACCCATTTCGATAAAACACAATTATAACTCAACCATGATCCATTTGCCCACCCGTCAAAAGAAAACTAAAATTTTGTCCACAAAAATAATGGGTCACGTAGACCCGCTTTTCTTAATGTATAGTGTTTCGGAAAATATATGTACGCTATGCACACAAAATTTTAAATTCACGCTGAATAGGAAATTTACAATAGGTTAGCGTCATCGTAATTGTCTGTTTGAATAGCCCAACTTATATAAATGGGCATAGTTTGACTGAGACTAAAACTCCACTGAATTGCAACATAAATAACAAAATTAACAAATATATATAATACAGACCAACAACTCTACCCCGCAACACACTCCATAACCTATAAACAAATCACTCTGATCTAAACCCCACGTATCACCCTATACTACTTTCTCAGTAATGTCTCACTGACCAAACACTGCCAACATATACTAACGATACAACATGCAACTCCATCTAAAATAATATCCATCTATACTACACCACATCTCCCCCTCTCTCTCTCTCTCTCTCTCTCTCTCTCATTTTATTATTTATATATTTGAAAAACAAAATCAGAATCTCAACCTTGGACCAATTGGAGCCCTTCAGGTGCGACGAGGCGCCCTCTGCTGCCGTTTTCCTTCTTTTCCCCGTCGGGACATGCGTAATTAAATAGTGTGCGGTGCACACAGTAAGACGTCGGATGGGTGCTTGCATCCATCTTACGTGTAATAAGATGTACGAGGCACGTAAATACCCGATCGTACATGACCGAATGGCCAAACACGGCCGACAATCAGCCATTTCTCATCGACTTGTCACCTAATAAGAATGAGCCGCCAGCACTGCCAGATTGGTAAACTGTTTGAAGCCATGGCCTTGTTAAGAGCAGAGCACCTCAAGGACCAGATGAGGAAATTCTACCCTATTACACAGCACGAGAGAGAAATCATGTCTTTGCGAAAGCTGAATAAACTTGTTCAGAAAGTAATGAACGCCAACAACAAAAAAAGAGCATTTGATGAAGAGGCGAAGGAGTGTGAGAGACAGAGAAAGGAGAGGAAGCAAGAACTTATAAAGGAATGTTTAAGACAGGTTAAGTAATAAGAGGAAATCCAACAAACAGTTCCAAATTAAGGCCTTCCAGGACCTTAGGCACTGAAAATATTACGGTGCCCCCCTCCTACAAAATGTGAAACTAACAGAAAACAATATTAAAAGTTAAAAAAGTGGGAAAACATCAGTATTAAGTCGTTACTAATCAAAATACTGGTACAAGCAGATCAAAATGGTCATATACAATTCATTCAATTTGGTCATCAAAAATTAATTTTGAATTTGTGTGGTTCCCCGTTTGGGCTGGTGCCCTAAGCACGTGCTTTGTGTCCCTAATGGACAATCCGGCACTGCCAACAAAGAATCAATTCTTGATTCCACTCAGGGTGAGGTAGTATATGTGCAGAGCACAGTGCGAGGGGCATGATGTGTTAATCATTTTGAATAACAGTTCTAACATCACTTTCCAAGTTCACTCAGTTATCTTAGAAAAGAGATACTACTCAGTCATCCCAGTCTGTATGTTATACAATTACGTCTTTCATAACTAAAACTTGAACCAAAACTTTATATTATATAAGTAAGTTTGGTTTTATAGCGCGTGTATGTATGTAAACACTCCTATCCTTGTGGGATATAGTATGTTTGCTTACACGTGCATTGGTACTCTGACCATTCTTTGTGATAGTATATACGTATGTTTGTGGGCATAGTGTGTGTAAGCACTCGTACCCTTGTGTGATGGTATTTTTGTGTATATTTCTGTATGGCAAATGTGTTAGCACTCCAACACTGTTGTGTGTAATATTGTGTTATTTCATCCCCATTCGCTTACATCTTATCCTTTTCATTGTTTAGCAAGTGTTGGTGTTTATCGCTCTAACAACTTGTTGATAGAATAGTGTTTATATGTTAAACACGTGAACAGTGTTAATATTAACTTTCCCATCGTCACCATGCAGTCCCATGTTTGAACCATAATAAAACTTATAGCGTCAATGTTATTGTAACATTATGTTAATCCTTATCGCCATATCGTCACATGATGTTAAACCCTTGGATGCCTGAACATTAAATTCCCCCTCTCATTCTACAGTCACATGGTAAACCTATGGATTAAAGTTTATTTCCCATTGTCTCAATTGGTCAGAAGCCTACATTTAATTTCCAATTGTCGCCATAAAATCCCAATTAATGACGGCATAATGTTAAATTTCCATTATAGCCATACAATTCTACAAGGCCTGTATTAAATCCTCGTTGTCGCCATGAGTACAATTGAATTTCACATACATTACCGTAGTAATATTATGAATTATAATATGTGTAGCAGGTAAACAAATATAAAACAATCTGTAGACTTTACAAGACACTGTTCTACGAAATTGACGCACAATTCAAACTAGGTTACAAAGACCAATGTATATTGAAGTGTTAGTTTAAAAGCTCGCCATCGTTAAAAGTCAGATATAATTATGACTGAAGTGTTTTGAAAGCGAAACAACGTGTCTTCCATTCGTTTCATGTATAAAATATTTATCAAAACAAAAGCGACGAAAAGACAAGATTCAGAAAGTATCAGAGCCTTTGTGACCCTAACGTCCACTTGTCATTACAGTACACAGTGTCTTTGGGTTTCTGGCGTCGCATTGTCACTACAGCACAGCACATGGCGATGTGTTAAGGACCTAGATGTATCTCAGTAATATAATCCAAAATGTCCTTGAATGAATTCACATTAACATTAATCCCAAAAGAGTGACATAGTCCAAGATATCTGCAGTGTGACAGTTTATAGTGATGTATATAGTACTGGGGCATCATGCCGCAGACATGTAGCATGATGTCCCATCCAGTCACACAGAGGCGTAGCTATGATATTTTGCGCCCGGGGACGAACTATAAAATTGGCGCCCCTGCCCCCTCCCCGTTTAATCACATTTTTGAATATTACCCTTGTTTACTTATTATAATGTAACGTTGTAAGCCTCATTTTGGCGCCCCTGTACCCCCCGCCCCCCCCCCCCACCCAGCTACGCCTCTGCAGTCACATTATCCTGACACCAGGCCGACCAGTCCTACCACTAACTTCTTAATGCTGAGCGTCAAGCAAGGCAACTGTTAGTACTATTTTTGTAAGTCTTTGGTAGGACTCGGCCGGGGATCGAACCCACGACCTCCCGCAAATAATGCAACTGATTGTGCAGTTTAACCGAGGCACTGCTAGAGATTAAGGTTGAGTACGGGGACGGGGTATGGAAACGGGTTTGTAATATGCAGTAAAAGCGGGGAGAATTTGCTTTGATGATCTACTGCAGCTGCCCTCTTTTCTTTTTTGGTAATAAACAAATAACCAAACCTTTAATTAAATTTTTAGACGACTGACCTTGATCCCTAGGTATATGGCGTCAGAACGGGAAAAATGTTAAGCAACATGCTGCTGACCATTAGTCATGGTTTTTAAAGCAAATGAAATGTTCCTCCACAAAAATATTAAATGTCAGCTAAATCACATACATACATACATACACTCACGTTCCAAGTTTAAACAGGAAAGAATTACTATCATTATTTTTTTCCAATTTTTATTCGTCTTACAATGAAGGCACCATTTACAAGGCATAGTTCCTGGATTATACTTTGGGTAATTTCTTATCCAACATAGAGATATTTCTTATTTAATTTTACAGCACAAATCTGAACATCGTGGCAAATATTTGTAGGTATTCAATACAAAAACAAAACAGTAAAAAGATTACAAACTTGGAAGTAAATTTGTCACGGCTTGTAATGTAGACTGTCAAGAATTGGCAATATGAAGTAATTTCTTATTGTATACTTCATAAACAGTTATGTTAGGTACATCACAAATATGTGTAAATATACTCAGAATATTTGAGAGAAAAAAGTAATGCCTCAAAAGGGAGGCTTTTGTTTCTATTTCTTGGTGTACAATAATTAACATAGTATCGTGGAGTTTACTTGATACTTCGTTTTAATTCTTGATTTGAAACGTGCGTAGAAAGTTTATAATGCAACGAATTTAATTAAAAATGCAAACAAGGCATTCATGCATACTTAAAATGAGGAGTTTTCTTATTAATGTTATAGCCATCAATTTAGGCAAAAAATATTGTATACAGGTTTTGCGTTTTAATACATTCTCAACGTTCCAGTCCTGCCTTCGAGTATGATTTCCTACAGGAGTTTACTGAATTATTCATAAATACTCGAGCACTACGTAAATACTCGCTTATAAGTCGAGTCAAACTAACGACCAAAAAAAAAAAAAAAAAAAGAACGAAACAAAACAAAACAAAAATAAAAACCACACAAACAAAAACAAAGATCCTGATCTGTCGTAGCATAATGCGCCTGCAGATAAGGGCATACATTGCTTGTTCTAATGATTACTCATAACAAACAGCACAGACCCAGACCTGCCAGCGCATTATGTGACGGAAGAGCTGGGCCTGTGCAGTTTGTAGTTGGTCTCGTCTTATAAGCGAGTATAGACTGTTTTTTGCATCCATACAACTGTTCAAACATACGCTCAACTGTATGAGTGCTTTTAACATGCATCCAACTGCTAGACTATGAATGTCATGTTGTAGTAACAACACTAAGTGCAATTTGTGGCAGAAATCGAAAATTAATTCTTGTTCATTCAGAGATCTGTTATTCAACTGGCACATTAAGAGTCATTTTTTAAAAGAAATAAAAGCTATACAGAAGGATAAAGTCGATGAACACAGCGGATGCAATTAATGCATTACCACTTCAGCTACTCTGTATTAGCTGTAAAACAGGAAGGAATGAAAAACTGAAGCCTACAAACGAACGCAGTACAACAGTCTTTACGCATAATATTGATTAAAGTTTAGTCGTGAGTGTTAATGCATCAAATGTACCAATCCTATTATTATCGTGATTATATAACACAGATAATATCCTATCCAATAGCACGTGCAGAGCAATGTTACCACTAATACCTGATAGACCTGTACCTAAAGCGAGAGTTCGTGTCATATCGCGGATTGGTGTATGATGATGATGATGATGATGATGATGATGTAGAGTACGATGAACTTGTGTAAGGTCTTTCAACCTGAGCGGAAACGTCACCGAAATTCTCTATTCTGGACAACAAAAGTTTATCGTCCCTACCATTGAAAGAATACTTGGTCTTGTTCCCATCGTCGAGTTCACGAATATTAACTGGTGGAGTGGCCTTGTATTCGCGCACGCTCTGATACACTTCAAACATTTCCTGCACATTTCCAGCGGCCTTTGCTTTTTCCAAAGACTGTATATTTTCCTTTATACATTTCTCTTTCTCAGATATTTGTTTGAAATTTTCTTCGAAAGTGTCTTTCTCTTTTCCCGCCATACTCTCCGCCATGTTTACCAACTCATTTTCTCTGTCATTCAATGCCTGCCTCAGCTTATCAAACGTTTGTCGTATTTGTGTCATTAATTCTTCATAGTCCGCATTTCGCTCGGCAACAGCTTTTTCCACCGATTCACGTTTATCGGTCAGTGCTTTCAGTTCACTTCCCATCTCCTTCATAGCTGAGTCTAACGCTGGGGTATATTTTTGCAGAGCACCGTGAATATCGAAGACCCTGTGGTTATTCACGTCCTTGTGTTGTAATACTGTGCAATCCCTGCATACAGGCTTTATACAGGTTTCACAAAAGAAATTCAAAGGCAACAGATTATGCTTAGAGCAATAATTTATCGTCTGCTTCTCAGTGCTACCGACAAAGTCCAGAAGTTGAACAACTCTGTGGTCGATTGCAAGTTGTTTGATACCCTCTTCGCTCGAAATGAAGGCTCCTTTACAAATAGGACAGGATATGTTTACCGCGTAAGGCAAGTCCGGAAGTTCTGGTGTGAGGCTCTGACGGTACTCTGCCTCAGCTTTGAAGAGCCCAAGAACACACGACAAACAGAAGGAATGATGACACGGTAGCAGTCTTGCTGATCTTTGTTCGCTGTTAAACCGCTCCCTACACACATAGCACTTCAAAAAAGTTTCTTCAAATTGACCTTCGTCAAGGACTATATTCTTTCTCACTGCTGCGAAAGGGGTGCTGAACAACGTATTGTCTGAAAAATAAAGAAAACGCGTTGAAGTGGGATAAACGTGCACATTAATTTTGTTGTAAATATACCCGTTTTCTATTTCCTGCGTGAACGAGTCTTTAAAAAGTGCGCAATATACCATCTCGCCATGATGCTTCAAACGGAAACTAATATGTGCACAATGACTGCTACAGCACGAACTGGCTCTAAGTTAAATTGTACCATCTTTGGGTTCATGTGCTGATACAAAAATTAATATCTTTTAAAAAGACGGAATATAATATAATATAATATAATATAATATAATATAATATAATATAATATAAAGGAGAACCCAACACTGAAAACTGAAAACTGTACCTAGCTTGCTTTATTCTGAATTAGTAATCTCTCTCTCTCTCTCTCTCCACGCCTATCCTACCATCTCTAAAGCTATTACCAGAATTTACAACAATATAGTTTTGATTGTCCATCTATTTTCACTCTCAAAGCACCATTATGGAAGTATAATGATTATAACAACCAAAACGGGTTGTTCTTTAAACACGATCTTGTACCCGTCAAAACAAAGACAGCACATGCAACTTTCGAACGTATTCGAATCGTAGTATATCGGCAATTACCTCTAAATTTCTGCTTTGACGTGGGACTCATTACTCCGGGCTTGAAACTGGAGTCGTCCACCGTTTTTGCGTCTGCCATTTTCTGATTTTATGGTTCCCTTAAAAGTAAAAACAAAATTCATGTTGCTTTAGAATGTATTAATAAAACAGAGACAGACAGACAGACAGACAGATTCTGATTTTCTTACTCCATCTTTGTCATCCTGTCAAGTTCTTATCTGCGGAAAGTCTTTGTGCGCGCGTGCTAATCTAGCTGTCTTGTATATCGGTAACTAGTTTAGATTTGTGTGACCCAAGACATTAGTTTGTCAGAATGTTTTCTTGGCTTATCTGACTAATCCATACATTTATCAATGAAAACGGGACGCCCACATCATTTTTATTATGAATGAATACCTCAGTATGCTGTAGGTTCGTCTACAATTTTCATCCTGCCATCGTAACTCTTAGGCAGACTATTGACAACGTGACAGTCACTAGGCATGTCAATATCTAATAACAAGGATGTTTGATAGATTGCAATGGATCCCACCTAACTTGTCAAATAATACACATAGAACATAAATCCCAGCACATGTATTACTTTAATTAATCAATGTACACCGAAATGACACTATCAACATGGGCCGACCATAACCAACCTCTCCCTGCTACTGTTTGCCGTATTATTATAACCAACAGTTTATGAGTCTGGTACTATGCACATTCTGCGTGTGTGTGGTCTAAATTTCACACCTTTATATCTCAGAGGAAAAAGACATCTGTCTCATCCAGAACACATTTAAAACAGCTCGTGAGACAGCTTGCATATACAGAAATTTGACAGCAATGTTAGATGGATAAGATAATAGTCCAGCCGAACCGTCTTAATAAAACAAATTAACACTAGACGTCTGGAGAGCATACTGTATCGAGACTAAGACAGGTGGTTGCTTAACAAGAGGTGGCAGTCATTGAGATTGTACAGGTTTGAAAGGAATGGATCAAATGAGAGAAAAGGCGGTAGTCATTGATGTCGTAAAAGATTTTGAGGAATGGATCAAAATGGGAGAGTAGGTGGCAGCCTTTGACACTGTAAAGGACCATGTTAAAAGAGAACTATGTACCCATCAGCTGCATACAACTGGCAAACGACAAATTCAATGAAATGATAAATTAACTAAAACGTCATACCCGAAAAGCACGTGTCAAAAATATGGCTTGAATAATAGAGATAAGAAGAAATCATCAAGAATGAAACTACTGAAAATGTAATTGATCTTTTGCAGAGATTGGTAAGTAAATAAATATGAATCAGAGATAAAAGTATTGCGCATCGAATGTGTCAATTTGATCAAGAGTCAAACAGACCAGTATTTCTTGTAGCAGTGTGTTCTAATGCGCTCACCTTCACTGACCACTCGCACATCTCACCTCTGTCTGGGCGAGTTCGAGTCACGAGCTAGACCAACGGATTGCGCTAATTAAGATGCCCCCCCCCCTTCTTTTTCCCCTCTGTAAATTCTTGCAACGTTAAAAAGTGGCAAGTAAGGAAGAGAGAAATGGCCGAATGGTCCTAATAGCGGATGAAGATCTTAGGATTTATTTAGTGCTGTGAATACCCAAGATTCATTTTTCTAACTGAAAAATTTAAATTACATACGGTTACTTTGAAGAGTTTTGTTGAAAACTGCTGAAATGCGCATGCCTTGAATTATGCTGTTCACTTTCGTAAATATGTAGTAAGTGCAGGGAAGAAACTCAAGGTATAACTGACAAAGGTATTTTCCAACATTCGTGTAATATTTTTAGAAACAGTTGACCAATTAAATTTATTTTCAATGGACGGACCAATTGTATGAACGCAATTTATAACTAGTGAAGCTGGTTATTTCGGCTACACCGGGAACCACAGTGTCCTTTACAGAATACTAATCAAGTTGCGTGAAGAATTGGATTAATCATACAGGAATCTCAGTGGGTCTAGGTGATGAATCAATGGCCCATTTTCGTATACAAAGAAATGAAAAATGAAGAAAAACAAAAGACCATTCGAAAATGTAAAGATCGCTCTCAGATTTTATATCATATGGCACGCCTCAAACAGAGTTGTATATACTAGATTGCCCATAGCTTTTATATCACATGGCACACCTGATCGCCCTCAGCGTTTATAGCATACGGCACACCTCAGAGTTTTAAATACCAGATTGCCCTCAGCTTTAAGAGCACATGGCACACGTCAAACAAGGCGTATAACAGATCGCCCTCATCTTTTATAACATACGGCACACCTCAAACAGGGTTTGTATACCAGATCGCCCTCATCTTTAATAACATATGACATGTCTCAAACCTGGTAGGTATATCAGGTCGCCCTCGGGGTTTTATAGCATATGACAAACCTCAAGCATGATCTCTTTATCGGATCGCCCTTGGCTTTTATAGCATATGACACACCTCAAACAGGGTCTGTATATCAGATCGCCCTTGGCTTTTATAGCATATGACACACCTCAGACAGGGTCTGTATATCAGATCGCCTTTGGCTTTTATAGCATATGACACCTCAAACAGTGTATGTATACCAGATTACCTTCAGCTTTAACAACATATGACAAACCTCAAACATGGCCTATATACCAGATCGACGTAAACTTCAACAGCATATAGCACGGCTCAGTCGTTGTCTGTGTCATCGTCCTCGCTTTATGTTCAAAATAAACTATATACACTTCAGTGCCGGATTAAACCCAGTGGAGGCCCTTAGGTTGTCGAAATCTTGGGGCCCCCCTCACCCCTACATTAATGCAGTATTTTCTCTTATGAGTCTTTAATGTAAAGTTTTCGTTTCTTTGATTCATTTTTTTCTTCTATCTTTTGGAAACAATTTAAGAAAGATTGATTGCAATTTTCTTTCAAGACCAAACCAGTATTATTTAGATCCGTTGTCGCGGGGCCCCTTAAAGGCGTGGGGCCCATAGGCCGGTGCTACTCTGTCTATTTGGTAATCCGGCACTGATACACTTTATTTATGGCCTCTGCACGCAAAGCATAATCAATTTAGTATACGGCTTATTTCAAGCCTGAGTCAATAAAATGTTGCGCCACTGAATTCTCAGAAGATAGGGATCCAATTAAGTTTCTTAAGAATAAAAAAACTACTAAAAAAAACTACCTTGGGAACATTTTAGGTACCTGTGTCCCCATGTAACGTTACATTTAGGGGGATAATGACAGGCTAGAGTAGGAAATTTGCACCTGGGGATGGTCAATGTGCAACACGAAAGAGTGTTCAAAGTAGTTTATTCGAAATAGCCATTTCACTGAAAAATGGGAAAATTGTACAGGGACGACCTGGGGATATGGTTCACGCTCTAATTCATGAGATGTATATATATTACTGAACAGTACTTTCCCATTCACCTTAGTGCCCCCTTTTAAAGGAAAAGAATAAATATTGTCCTTATTTTGAAAAATTGCTGAAAATCTGAAATGGCTAAGAGAGCATTGGTCTATGATTTAACAGAGTGCACTTATTAGCTCGTAACATCTGCCAGTCCTGCAAAGTGCTGATTATGATCTGGTTAAGGAATGTATCTTGAAGGGTTATCGAGTTGGTACCTGAGGCATATCGACAAACTGGACAAAAGATGAGCGATTATTTGTAACTTGAAGGTGTTGCTCAGGCAAGAAAGTTGTTCAGGACTATGTTAATATCAGACAACTCATATTAGTTGAAGGGTTGCATCCTTAGTGACGTGAAGACCTACCTTGATGAGCAAAAGGTCGAAACTTTGGAAAATGCTGCTCATATAGCTGACAATTATTCCTTACCCACAAAGTTTCTTTTGTCAATATGTCTTCCACTCAGCAGGATTCTGGTAAAAATCTATTTCAGTTTAATACGAGTACTTTCAAAAACAAGTTTCTTTTGTCAGTAAGTCTTCCACTCAGAAGTCTTCTGGTAAAAAGCTAATTCAGTCTAATACAAGCACTTCCCAATCTCAATCTGGTACAATGTTTAGGAATCATCTTTCTTATACAACTGATCAGAAATCGTTATCTCTTCCTCTTCCTCTTCGCAAGAAGAAAGGGCACATTATTTCGGATTGCTACAAATAAAACGATACGCAATATAATCAAGATAGACCTAGTCCAAATGCTCTTATTTCTAAGAGGTAAAGGTTACGGTCATGTATTGAAAGCAATACATTTGTTGGGTCAAACAAACCCCAGTCTCATTTCATTATGGAGAATTATGAACCATTTATGTCGAATGGTTCTATATCACTTATGACTGATTCTGCCAATCCTATCCCTGTTAAAATTTTAAAGGAGACAGGAGCTTCTTAGTCTTTTATTATCAGGTACACTGCATTTTTCTGAGAAGTCTTCTTCTATCGAAAGTGGTCTTATTCAGGAAGTAGCGTGCAGTTTTGTTAATTTTCCTCTCAAATTTATGTAAATTTGTCATCAGACTTTGTCTCAGGACCCGTGACAGTCTGAACCACTGAGTGTATTAATTTGTTATAAAGCAATGACCTAGCTGGAGAAAAGGCTGTGGGTAATCCATTTGTAACTGAAAAGCCTTGTTTCGATCAGAAAGTTGATCCTATTGAAAATTAAACCACTAATTTATAACCAGCTTGTGCAAGAAAGTTCGTGAGAACGATGTTGATCAGGAAATTTTTCCTTTAGCTGGCATTTGTTGTTTAGGCTTTTGATAAGGTCCCGTTTGCTGCCGGTGCGGATCAATAAAAAAGTATTGATCAAAGTGATCATCTTTTTAGACTCCTTTCCTTTATTCTAATCAGGGTGATACGCGATAATCACTTGTCGTCGAACAAGAACAAGATCTCCTGTTGGGTTATTAGCAAAACTGAAGCCACATAAATACATCATTGTTATTTTGATAAAAATGGAGTCTATATTCGAAAATGGAGAGCACCTGAAGTACCTGGTGGTGACGACTCTTCAGTGAGCTATAAAAAAAATACCGTTGTTCCTAAGTCGTACAGACAGCAAATTCTTAGTTTAGCCCATGAAACTCCTTTGGCTGGACATTTAGGATACAATAAGACCTATTACACGATCTTGAATCATTTTTATTGGCCAAAAAGTAATATTTGTAAGTACTATAGATCTTGTTACACTTGTCAAGTGGCAGGAAACCCAATCAGAAGATAGCTAACACTCATTTCCAACCTATTTCCGCATTTGTTGAACCGTTTAGCAGATAAATGGTAGACTGTGTCGGTCCCTTACCAAGACCAAGTCAGGCAACCATATTGTTGTGTCTACAAGATTTCCCATTAGGCAATTCCTCTGAGGATTCTTAAAACTAAAACCATAGTAAGAACTTTGATAACGTTTTTGCTCAATATGATGGTCTTCCCAAATCTGTCCAAACTGATCATGGGTCAAATTGTATGTCTGGAATTTTCCAACAAGTTATGTATTAATTAGAATTAGGCAGGCAATTTCTCTTCTGCCTATCACCCAGAATACCTCGGGGCCTTAGGAAGATTTCATCAAACATTGACAAATATGGTTCGGTCATATTATTTTGATATTGGAAAACATTGGGACGAAGGTGTTCAATTACCGTGGTGATTGTTGTTAGGGAGTCAGTTCAAGAATCTTTAGGATTTAGTCCTTTGAACTAGTTTTTGGACTGTCCGTGGACCACTGAAGTCGTTAAAAGGAAAACATCTTCAAATAAAGATACAGGTATTAACCGTCTCGACTATGTTTCTAATTTTAAATACAAGCTGTCAAAGGCATCTGAAATAGCAAGAACTAATCTGCACTCGACTCAGTCAAAAATAAATTTAAAGTATGGCACAAACACAAAAGAAATGAGTTTTCAACCTGGCTCTTTTGCATTTACCTCAAAATCCTCTTCAGGTCTGGTATTATGGTCCGTCCACAGTTGAAAAGAAAGTAAGTGATTTAAATTAGATATCAATACTCATGGGAGACGAAAACAAAAACAACTTTGCTATATAAATATTTTGAAAATGTATGTTGATAGAGATAGCCAGGTTAATCATGCAATCAATTAAGTTGTACCTGTCCCACACAGTGAGGATTTAAGCAATGGAATGCAATCAGACTGTAGTGACTTTGGTGTAACCAATCTTTGGAGTTCATAAATTATGAATATTCTGGACCAGACACTTTTATGCAACAACAAGAAAAGAATGAACTAAAGAGCTATTACTTTAATATGAGAACTTGTTTCCAGATGTTCCAACACGAGCAAATAAAATCAATCATGACGCTGAGATTGTAGATTCCACACCCGTGAAACAGCATCCGTACAGAATGAACCTTCTCAAACAGAAATGTTTGAAAAAAGAAATTCGAAATTCATAGAACCTAGTGAAAGCGACTGGAGTTCACCATGTATTCTTGTACAGAAACCAGATAATACTTTATGTGTGTGCACATACTATAGAAGAATTAACCGTATGACCAAGACAGATTCATTTCTTTTGCAAAGAATCGATGGCTGCATTGCCAAAATTGAAAATGCAAAATATGCCACCAAGGTTTACCTTTTGAAAGGATTCTGGCTAATTCCACTGACGAAAAGGGCAAAGGAAATTTCGGTATTCGTAATTCCAGAAGGACTTTATCAATGTAAGTGATTTCGCTTTGGATGAAGGGTTCGCCTTGTACTTTTAAACGTTTAATGAACATAATTACTTCTGGTTTAGATAATTATGATGTTTACATCGATGAGGTCATCATCTACAATGACACTTGTAATGATCGGTTAGAAACGATACGAAAAGAAATTCATTGACTCAGTGATGCAAATTTGACACTCAATTTATACAAACGTTGAGTTTTAAAGTGCCTGTGTTACATTTTTAGGACAAATCGTGTGGCATGGACAAGTTAAACTTATAGATCCTAAGGTCAGTACTATCTCTGAATTCCCTGTGCCTATCAGTAAAATGCAACTTATGCGATTTTTGGGTATGGCTGGATACTATCGGAAATTGTCTCCATTTTTCCATAATTGCTGAACCCGGAAAAAATTGTTGAGCAAGAAAACTAAGTTTCATTGATCTAAAAAAAATGTCAGGAGGCTTTTAATAAGTTAAAGGTAATACTTAAGGGTACAACGATACTTTCGGCTCCAGATTTCAGTCAATCATTTAAAATACCTTTTTAATGCAAGTGATGTTGGGTTGATTATTGACTAAAAAAGAAAAAAAATGGTGTAGATCATCCAGTGCGCTATTTTTCTACGAAATTAAAGAGTACATTAGCAATTATTCCACAATCAAAAGAGAATGTTTGGCTTTGATATTGGCTTTGCAACAGTTTGAAGTGAGGGGAGGTGTTAAGCATATTAATTTGTATTTTTTTAATACAAAAAATTATTATATGCTGTGGGTTAAATAAAATGAACTTGTACAAAACCAAGTACAGTCTATCTGACCAGAGTCATTGATTTGTTATGATTCTGTGAATATCAAATGTATAGTGTACATTTCTCTCTGAATGTAGGATTGATATTAAATTGCAGTGTGTGATAGATATTAAATTGCAGTATAGGATAGATATTAAATTGCAGAGTAGGATAGATATTAAATTGCAGTGAAGGATAGATATTAAATTGCAGTGTAGGATAGATATTAAATTGCAGTGTAGGATAGATATTAAACTGCAGTGTAGGATAGATATTAAATTGCAGTGTAGGATATATATTAAACTGCAGTGTAGGATTGATATTAAATTGCAGTGTAGGATAGATATTAAATTGCAGTGTAGGATTGATATTAAATTGCAGTATAGGATAGATATTAAATTGCAGTGTAGGATAGATATTAAATTGCAGTATAGGATAGATATTAAATCATTATCTTAGCTTAGTCACATACATTATGTTTACCGTGTTCTTTAGTTTAATTTTAATAACAGACCTTGCCCAGGTATAGCTTGTATTGTTCTGGAAATGAATTTTTGTCATACATCCTGGGTGCTCTTTTGTGCCTTAGCTTTAATATAAATTGTTTACTGGAAAACGTATTTATTCCGGCGATAAAATCTGGGCAGATATCAATTATATTGGTATATTCAGATTTTGATTTGTGTGAAATTATATAATATTCTCTGGAAATACAAAGTGGTCAATACTATTCTTGGAAAGAGACATTAGCTTGGAATTAAAGTGAATTTAAGCAAGGAAACCTTCGATTATATTATTGTTATTCACCAAAACATGTTCACACATCATTTCAGTTCATTCCATTGGTAAAATAGTACATCAGAGACTACCGGCCACTACATGCATATCAACACCTTCAGCGTTGGAAATTATTTGGAATACCACTACATTTTATTCAGAACTTTATTCTTCAGGACTTGTGTTAGTAATTCTATGATCATTTGGGATTTAATTCGCAATACCGTACGTTCCTTTTACATTTTCACTTTCTATTCAAGAGAAATAAATTATTTAATCAATTTTACAAAACTTGCTGGTTTTTGCTCATTTCTATTACTTAGTTTAAGATAACAGACTCGTGATAAATGCATTCGTTTTTTTATGGCAGGGATCAAAGGTCAAAAGAAATACTGCCCTAAATTAGTGTCACTGCTGAGGAAAGGGATGAATACTTATAAATAATAGATCACGTGGAGTGAAAACGTACTTATCCTTCTGACCTCAAACTGAGTGCATGACTGCAATGTTCTAGTCCTGTATAAGAAGTCTACCCTGACGTTTATGTTTATCAGGGTTGTCGTCTTACACTGCAGGACTTGCATACTAACATAATCAGAGACTGTTTATAATATTATTAATATTTCTTAGCTCAGAAACCGACCGCTCCTGTGGCCTTTCTTTAGCTTGCAACTACCACGTAACTCAGGTACGCACTAAATTGCACTGTAATAGTTCACGTGACACACGTACTAATTAAAACTATTACTTCAAATTACGTCTTTAATCAATTGCAGATTGATACAAATTTGAGTTTGCCGTTACATGCATCAAAGGCATCATATTTATGACTCCACCAAGCTCCAATTTTGAAGAACGTACATGTCGAAACTTTATAATGCCACCAGGCTCCAGTTTTATGGACAATGTACATGTCCAACCTTTATGTTTCCATGAACCTCTATTAACTGACAGTGTACATGTCCAACCTTTTTGATTCCATGAAGCTCTATTAATTGACAATCGTACATGTCCAACCTTTATGATTCCATGAAGCTCTATTAATTGACAATTGTACATGTCCAACCGTTATGATTCCATGAAGCTCGATTAATTGACAATTGTACATGTCGAAACTGTAAGATTCCATCAACCTCCAATAACGGAGAATGTACATGCTGAAACTTTATAATTCCATCAAGCTCCATGTATAGACAATGTACAAGTCGAAACTTGCTGATAACGCGAGTGATGCACGATTACTCTATATCGATTATTTTGGACTATACTTATGGAAAATTGTTTTTCCGATTGGTAGGCGAAATAAAATGCAAACTTGGAAAGTGGTTGTAGTAGTCATGTACTGAAAGATGCTTTCATCCGAACGTTTGCTTATACATTGTGATCTGTCAAACATGGACATCAATTAGTTTTCTTTGCGACCTTATGTCCATTTACACCAATCGAGATAAGGTGATCATATACGGTTTGGTGTTTCAGCAGGACGAATAGATGACCATTAAAACTTTGACTCTTAAAAGTAAACACAAGGACAGGTGGAGTGGTCACTGTCCTCTGATTTGTTGGAGATGAGTTTTATACGTGTTAATGTAGACTAGACCTCATCAAAACCGATGGCCAGAAGGTGGTCATATCTGGAATGGGATTACAATGAGATATATAGATGACCACAAAGATTTGGGATCCGGGATCCAGCTTCAGGATAGATGGGTAAAGGATGAGGTTTGGTCAAAACCGTAAAACGTGCCGTTACTTGTGATGGCTTTCTTTTTCGGACTACCATACAAGCTATAAAATATTAGTTATTTAGAAAAGAATATGGCTATTTAAGGTTGAGAAACGAGAAGATGTAATGCACAGAATTTAACCTCCTGGTAAAAGAATGTCCTCATTAGCTACGATCTGGACTTTGAATCGCTACAAGAGTAGAGGCTTCGCTGACTTCACTTGGAATAATAACTTTTTGTCCTAAAGTTTTGATACTAAAAAAGTTATATAAAAGAGACCATCAGAACACAAGCGCACTGCACTTCAGTTTTAATGCGTTTCTGTAGCAGACAAAGATTTCTTTATTGTAGGCCTATCATATATTATCACGTATACAGGTGAAAGTTTAATCAGTAATTCAAACCAGATGCCCCATATGTACAGTCAACCGGAAAGTTTGCAAACTCTGGTGTTTGATCCACGTTAGAATGCAAAAGGCATATGAATAGCTGAAGGTCCCAAAGTGGTGAATTTAATATTCTAATATTTATGAGAAAGCAACGTGACTGCCGCGATAAAAGTTACCATCTGTTCCAGTCCTGTCCGATAACAATGACTGGAATTGTCTCAAGTCGCTACTGATACTCCTCACTGCAATTCAGTGTTCGTAAACACTTGTTTTGGATGTGATATCAGAGGGTAGGGCTGACTTGGGCCAACCGTATCGTGTAGAAGACGACTGTCATTTTGAACAAAATAAGTGGTAACCATACACGCTGAATATTTTACTGCGCAAAGACAAAACGAAACGAGTCATACATTTCCTTTCTAGGTATACTTCCAGCTCGTCTGTAAAACAGTGATAGCATATACTAATAGTGTTACTATTTGCCAACGCAAGAAACCACGCATTCGTCACAAGATATCCTCTCTTACACATGTGACAACACGCATTCGTTACCATCTACCCTATCTTATATACAAGTCATTACCATCAGCCCTATCTTACGCACACCACACTATATAGATGTTACCATCTACCATATCTTACACACGCCACACAATGCATTCGTTACCTTCTGCCCTATCGTACACACCTCACCACGCATTCTTTACCATCTGCCCTATCTTATACACACCACAATACATATTCGTTACCATCTGCCATATCTTACACACGCCACACAATGCATTCGTTACCTTCTGTCGTATCGTACACACCACACCATGCATTTGTTACCATCTGCTGTATCTTACACAAGTCACACCATGTATTCGCTAAGATCTGTCCCGTCTTATGCAGGTCACACTATGTATTTGTTACCATCTTCCCTATCTTACACGCGCGACACCAAGCGTTATGGCTCAGGACACTACTTGTAATTAAACCATAACAATGTCATATCAATTGGAGATATAATCACTGAAACACAGAATATTTAATAATGACTGCATGCATGTATTATATCATACAAGAATACCACAGCCGTCACTTGCTATTTCGTCAACTTGAAGAAGAGATTTGAAAGAAAGTAGCCAGAGAGGGTGTGGGTGTTTGATCGCACGCCCTAAATTTTACCTTATTAAAGATAACGTTCACAGTATTCGAGATTTGAGAGTTAACGGTACTCTTCGCGTTGACGTAGTGCCTTATAACTTTAAATGTTTTTTCTTGGGGAAAATTGCTGCAGAAGGGAAGAAGACATTTACATAAGGTGATCATGTCTATTTATACACGATCCTTGTTTTATGGATGTTCCTAATGTTTGGCCAAATTTGTGGAGTTGTCCGGACCGACACCTTTATGAAGTGCCCGGTTAAGCCACCGATTCTATGTTTCCTTACTTAGTTTTCACAAAGCGGTAAGCACATATTTGGAATTTCTTTTCGAACTACCTTTCAGAACGTTATTTTTCTGTCTTCATTCTCTCTGGGAAGAACTGGCTCAGCGACTGACATCTTTCTCAGCATAATTTGATGTTATCACTGCTCCAGTTTCCCTTATAAGAGTATTCGACTATATCAACATTGTTGTACCTGACTTTTTAATTGTCCAGTAGAAAATAAGACAGTGCGCACACACAGTTTTATAGTTCTATATTTACCTTTGCGGTAGACTTGAGATTTATTCTCATGTCACAGCAAATATCATATATCAGTGTATGGTGTGCCATACAAAACAAGCAAAGTAAATTAAGGAAGACCTGGCTAGGACTGAGCAGAGTATCCAATCAAGTGACTGATATCAGGTTTATCATTTGCATGTTGACTTTCCTACTATGTCCTCTAATTGTCAGCTAGCCTGTCGGTCTACGTGGTGTTGATTTACGAAAGTGAAGCAATTTTCTGTATCGTTATCAATCTGATTCAATCAGATTACCCACTGTCCTAAGCGATGGTCTGATTTGAATCAGATTGTCATTGGTATCAGGGTTTGAAGAAAAAACATCTAGGGACATGATATGTTTAAATGATTGGTGACAAGGTAAAAGGGCAAGGTCATCGAAAACATGGAGGAGATTGCTTTTTGAATTTCCAGGCTAGACAATGGATTTAATGTTTTTATCAAGAAAACAATTATAACCAATAGATAAAATGCAAAATGGAAGTAATTCTTCAAATGATAATTAAAAAATGTCAGTAGACCACATATATCCAGTGACTACATCGGTGGTGTAATTTGATTTATCTTAATACAAACATGTACGTTTGGTAATTCTCTCAGTAAATTTTAAATTTGAGATGGGATTGTTTTGGCTGTTCACAATGGTCTAATTTCTTTTTTTTTTAGTTGTAGAAGTGTTCTAATTCAACTGCAAAACGAGGTCAACGTGAACCTCTTCTTCTCTGGAACCGCATGATACATTAAAGTTATAAGGTTCGTTGCACACACCAAGAAACCCAAAAATGCTTCAAACTAACAAAACAAAACAAACCACGAGCTATATAAAAATGTGTGGGTGTAGAGGTTGTGCAGGGTGTGCACTAGAAAGAATGCACAAGGCGAGAAGTGTGAGGCAAACCTTATCTGAAATACAAGTAATTTAATACCTTTTGTACAAGTCTGAAAAGCGCCGTGCTAGGCAAGGAATGTAACATTAGAAACTTTACGTTTTTAGTGTTATTTTATAAGATTAATTTCCTAAAGTCTATTTAAGTATGTCAAATAAGTCTATTCTTCGTTTCCTGAATAAAGTATTTCCTCTAGTCAAACAGGTAACTACGTTTCTGGTCAACATGAGAGCTAAGCTAATTTAACAGGTTAATTAATATCAATTTCAGATAGAAATAAAATCCGTAGTAGTGGACGACAAAGACCAATCGGCCATTTATTCAAGTCATTGTGGGTAGATTGCAAAGCAGAATTGTTTCATTTGGTGAATCAATTTTTTTCTTCAAAAACTAAATTTCAAACAAGTAAACAACATATTCAAAGAAAAATATCCAAGGTAAAAAAGAAGAAAAAGAAACAAAATGGTATTAACCAAGTGAGTAAGGCAAAAATGTGTCTTCCATATTGCGCTTCTTTTAAAATTAGCGAAGGTGGGTAGGTTTTATGTTTTAATAATTTTTTAAACATAAATATATATCATGTACTAAGCGCTTCAAGTACTGGGCTAAACCGGCGCAATTCGATACACACATCAATTTGGGGACTTAAAAAAATGATTATTTCTTTTGCAATAAAGTAAAAAGTGACAGGATCAGCAACGAAAACGGGGACGGTCGGGTAAGAATAAGAGGTCTTAGACGCTCAATTAATCTGACCTCTGCCCGTGTGGGTTTGAGCCTCGGCTCGGCCAACGTGGGTATGTGAAAAATCTTGCCATTAGCTTTCCCGTAGGTCAGCATTCTTCCTCCATAAAATATACTGACCACGACGGATAACCTTTCATGTGCTGAAAAATGGCGTCAAACCCTAACAACCAACCAACTATCGTACGTCAAGGAGATTTGATTTTAATCAGATTTTCGTACGTGTAGCCCAGAGTCTAAGGCGACTGACCGTTCCGTTTTCATAATAATTCGAATACAGCCTGATTCCGTCCTGGTTCAAGTGTAATACATGGTTTGTATTTCTTAATTTTGCTTTATACACTATTTGGGTGGCCACTATTCAGTATTCTATTACTTTACAGACACACCCAATTATTGGCCTAGTAGTCAGAGTTTTTTTTTTTTTTTCTTTCTGGCCTAGATATTTTGGTAGATATGTTTCCCATCCCAACATAGCCGTCAGAATATCTAGCACGAAGTGGGAGACGTCTCGGGAAACTGGAAATGCAGTGCCGATCAATAATGAAAGTACTGATGCGTAAAAGAACAGTGAAAGCCGCACAATTTGTTAATTTTATAGAAATTAGCTACGAAAAAGTATCGACCTATGTTTGGGTCGATCACTGATGATCAGAGTATAGCTTTTTCTGTTCTACATTACGCCAGTCCATGATAAAACGGCCAGTCCATCATATAACGGCAAAGCGTATTTAGCTTTAATATACATTGCGATGTTTTACTGCTTTCCTTTACCATCAGTTTCGGACGTATACCACTGCTGACACCACAATTTTCTTAATTCGACTTCCCAAGTGGAAGTTGTCAAGTTAAGGTTGGATCGTAGTGCATACAACATGAAATACTTTCCCAAATCTTGCATTTCCCTTCTTTTTGTATGCAATCATATTTGTCCAAACGTAGGTAGCCAAGTTTGCTAATGTAATGTATATATACAAAACGCCCAACGCCCGTTCATTAGTCAAATCAACCCTTTACATGTGTCACTAACCTTTTTGAAGCACGTCGTGTGCAATGTTGCGGCGGGATGATGGGTGAAGGGGTGTCGGTACTGGCCTTCCAGTTAATATATCTTCAGAAATCCGCAGTTTCTATCGCCTTAGGAAGTAGTCACTCTCTCCCTCTTTGGCTCATAACAGACTATTGTGTATCGCGCATGCTCTAACCAATATTTCGAATGTCAACTGTCGTCTGTGTAGTACATGTTTCCTGCCCCCAGGTAATCTATACCGAAGTTAAACCGCCTACAATGAATCACACACCAGTGAGCAAACTGGGGCTCTACACCGGGCGGCCATTGCCAACGGTTATTGTATAGCAAACTGTGTATTGATCCAACTATTATTGTCATTGGTGGTGTCGCCTCATCAGCCATGATCAAAGCTGATCCCGACTTTGTTTTAACGATTACAGATAGTTGGAATTTGTTGCAACGGAATGGATTAATTGTATCTCAAAGGAGAAAGTTAATAAGTGTTTGTTTTTTTTGTTTGTAATTTTTAATGTAGCTTTAACAATTTTTCAGTCGTATCGCTACGATGTCTGCAATGTGGCAGTTTATCGCTACTGTTTCTGCAGTGTGGCAGTTTATAGTGATGTCTAGCACTGAGGCATCATGCCGCAGACATGTTGCAGGATTTCCCACCGAATCTCATTATCTTGACACCAGGCCGACCAGTCCTAACACTAACCTCTTAATGCTGAGCGCCTAGCGAGGCAACATTAGTACCATTTTTAAAAGTCTTTGATATGACTCGGCCTGGGTTACCAAGTGAGTCAGAACCCAGCTTTTGTATCCATATTCTCTCTTGAAAATAAGGAAATTGACATGTTAGACTCTGCCAGATATTATTTTTGACTTCGTTAGAATTTTTCTTTACTGAACCCTGTGACAAGTAATAGCAACCAACACAAGGCACTCACATTAAAATCGTTTTTTTTTCAATTTGTTTTCTAATTTATTTCTTCAATTAAAGTTTTTGTCAGTATTATTTTGCACGTTTTAATTAGTGCTTATTTTGTTTTAAGTTGCATTTATACTGATGATTACGTTATTGTGCGGTGAGAGAAAGATGTTTTAAAAGTACCCATTATTCATGGACGAAACGATCTAAAATCAATGTTCTGTTTTCTTCTCTTTATTGTCAGCTGATTAGTTTTTATTTATGCTTCTTAATTAATTTACATAAATCAGCAAATAGGGTGTTGCTCTAATTTCGGATTTAACGATGTTTGTGAAGAAAACATTGAGATTATTGTCTCTCAGAATAACATAACTCCTATCAAAATCAACGTTTCCGTGCTTCCGAAAGTTCATACAAAAAATAACCAGTTCAGAGATGAACGTGTGTGTGTGTGTGTGTGTGTGTGTGTGTGTGTGTGTGTGTAAAAATAATATTTGCGTCGAAAGAAACTATGCAACAAGTTTCTTCAGTATAATTAAAATATTATAGTACGACTCTCCGGTCCTAAAATAAGTAATAGAAAAGAGTGAGAAGCAACAAGCTTTGTAAAATTCAACACTAATTTATTTCTCTAGAATACAAATTGAAAATGTAAAAAAGACCTTACGTTATTGCGAATTAAAATCCCAAATAATCCTAGAATTACTAGCAGAAGTCCTAATCAATAAAGTTCTGAAAAAATACTTTGGTGGTATTTCAGATAAATTCCAACGCTGAAGGTGTTGATGTGCCTGTAGTAGCCGGTTGTCTATAGTGTACTTATGTACCAATGGCTTAAATTGTCATGATGTGTCAACAGTCTTTTGTTGAATCACAGTAATATAATCAATCCAAGGCTTCCTTTTTTTAATTCACTGTAATTCCCAGTGAATGTCTCTGTTCAAAAATATTTATTGCGAATTTTGTATTTCCAGTGAATAAATAATTGGAATAAATAAATTCCAGCCAGACATCAAATACTGAACACAACAAATGATTCTGCTAAGGGATATTATAGCAGGAATGAATTTTTTTCCGAAAAACAAGGATGAAAAGAAACTAAGACACAAAAGAAGAGCCAAGGTTCATTTCCAGAACAAACCAATCTATAATAAGACACAGTCTGTTACTAATATTGTACTAAATAACATGGTAAACATAATGTCCTTGACTCAGACCAATATAAAGATCCTAACATTTTACCTGCACTCACAGAAAAATAGAAACTATGTATTAGTTGTTTTCAGAATAATAATACAATGAATAACCCACCAAAAAAGCAACAAAGCATGCAAATGAATATAAATAACAATTACAAACAAGTTATATGGGGGAGGGGGAAATGTATTTCGCTAATGCGTCGATTTCACTACATTCGCGCAAATATAATGCTGCAAGTTATATTACAAACAAGTTGTATAGTGAAAAAGTGTCTTTCGATAATTTATTGATTTCACTAATTCAAGCAAATCTAATTCTGGCAGAACTTTTGGTTACACAACCTGATTTGAATCCACCCGTACACGTATCATAATTCGTTTTTAGTCATTTAGCTTTCTTGAGTATTTTACTCTTCGATTTCTTGAGTATTGTGCTCTTCAAATCCATCGTAAATAAGAATTTTAACTTCTTTTTAGTTTTTCTTTTAAAAATCGCATCTTCTTCAAAATCGCCGTTCAATTGGTCCAGCAAAGGCTAAGGTAACACATGGTTATAATTTAAAAGAACGCAATTGTATCATCAAGGTTCAGTGAGTGTATTGAAAGATTAATTAATCAGGACGAGTTTCACCTACAAATTTGTTTTAAAAATTGTGCATGGTCAGTTTCATTAGGTCGTCCTTCCTATTACTGATAAATGGACAAAAAGTGAAAAACTATGTCAAATCAATGAGTCGTCGTCATCGTCGTCGTCGTCATCGTCTTCTTCTTCATCATCATAATCATCATCGTCGTCGTCGTCATCATCATTATTATCATCTCCTTCCTTATAAGTTACATTATTTAATAATTATGTATAACAAATCATTTGATATTAATTATAACCCTTTTATATAAAAAAATAAACAAATCCACGCAAACATTATACATAAATAATTACGGATGTACGCAAACTATGCGGTCTGATCTCATGTAGAGAAAGTCAGTAACAGCTCGTTTAAGCGTTCAGAAATAATTTCGTGCATACGAAAATGTAAGGATACGCGTAGTACGACCATCACAATACAGGTCGTCTATGCTATAAGTAGAATACATGACTCAAAATACTTACATTATATCCATCATTACATTTTGCATGATGTGCGGAAGTTTCAAGTTACAAAATCTCTATTTTTAGAACATAGATGTACACTGCGTGACAAAGTGTGCTGCATATCCGACAAACAGCCTGGAATCTTCTTTGTCGATTACACCCGCTGTTAACCATTAAAAAACACAACAAACAAACAAGACAATGCAGCTGCACAACATAGAATGTAGGTTCATTGGAAAGTTATGTCAGGACATCCCAGAAAGAGTTTCTGAAACTCGATATAAGCGGACCTGCAGCACAATATGACGCATCAAGTCTGTATAAACATTCCCGTATTAAATACACTATAGATCTGTGTAAGAGGAACAGCAACTAACACTGTAAATATATAAGTATATACCTTTCTGTATTGTATTATTTCAGCCGACTGCTATACTGGAGTAGGTAGCAAGGATTTATATATCGAAGAGAACCTCTCAAAATATGTGTCATCAGACATTCAAATTAAATTTTCAAAACAAGCAATTTTCGACTGAACAATTTCTTTCCGGTTTTGTTTATCAGGAATTTCGGAATGCTGCAAATAATCAGATAGATCAGGAGTCTCAAACATGCGGCCCGCGGGATGCATGCTGCCCGCCAAGTCGTGTCCTGTGGCCAGCAAAATTATTGGCGTCACAAGGTGTCACGAGAAATAATAAAGGTGGTGCGGCCTTTGGGCCATCGAAAATGCGCTCATGCGGCACTCAGGATGGTTTGAGACTGAAACCCCTGAGGTAGATACTGAAAGCAAATGAAACTTCATTAACGTATAATAGATATTTTTTAAATTAACCCGTAGTTTTACTTGCATCTGCTCGAAACTGAGTATAATAATGCAACATTAAACACTCGTTTTGTATGTACAACACTACGCATCAGCCATAATCTGTGTAAGACATTAATTTTCTGTTATCAATTTTAAAAAAGCGCAGATGTCCAATCTATCATTCCAAGTTCAATATCTGACCTTTTCGGTATTGGGAAGCTTGGTAAATGTTCGGGAAAATAATCAAAGAAAAGTGGTCACTTCGTGACATATATCATAATCACGTATAATAAAACGTTGAAGGAAAGTTTTCGTTTTTGATCACATTTGCATCAACCAAATGTTTAAACCATTCGGTTTAACGCCAATATCAAACAGACCCTGAAAGGAATTTTCCCCTTACTTGCAGGCCTCGACTATTGTGTCATGTGATGTAAGCTTTGAGTTAATCTGGTATCTCAGAGGTGTTGCATAGACAGCAACCGGCAACACATGACGATCCAAGATACCAATTCATCTTGACCTAATTCCTGTACTGCGGACCGACGATAATAATGTATGACGTTGTGATACTAAGCTCAAATCCTAACTTTTTACTGTATACTTCATCTTCATTTGCAAGGTTCCGATGTGATAATCCTATCTACACCTTGGCGTATCCAGCAGATATGTTTGTGCTTCGGGTCTGTGAATTTCTTCGGACGCGGCGGCAAGCAACCACATCCAATAAAAATTAAGTTGTTCAAATTTGAACACTGTTCCTACATGATCGAGACAAGAGGAGCACACAACTTGAATGGACTGATAAATTAAAAAAATTTCCAGTGCCAGTCCGTGTTTGTACAAATACCTTTCACTCAAATACACTTGTAATTGTTTCCCTCTTGTACATAGTCATACTTTAGATGTTAAACTTACAAAGTATCCTTTTCACGTCAATTGCCCCTACCATTTTCGAACGATGTGCAATGCACCACGCTATTGGTGAGTTGGCATTACATACTAAGGGTGGAAATTCATGAAATCCAACAGATTTCGCTAGGACAAAACACCTCTATTCGATCCCCCAAGGTGCAGATATAGGTATCATATCGGAATCATAGTTAGTGAAGATGTGTATACTTATGCGATTCTCAGTTTTTGCAGATTCTTAGGAAAGTACCCGCAAGTGAAATATAATCACCTATGCATATCCAATCTTTGTTCAAAATCCACTATTCTCTAACTGGAGAAATAAGTCATTTATAAATATTGTATACATCAAGTGTGACAAAACGCCTCCTTGTCTTACTTCTTGGCCAATAGGAAACCCAGTCTGAGAAATGTCCATTGACAAAGACTTTGCTCTATAAATTTATATACATATATAAAGCATCAAAAGGGAGTTACTTGAAATTTTCCCAACGTGAATAATTAAAAAAGTAACACTTTGTACTACACGGTATCGAATGGTTGTTTTGTATACAAAATCAATACAATACGCGAACACATGCTTATATCATACTGTATTGAATTGTAACAGCGACAAAATCGCTGCTCTGCAGCTTAAAACCGTGTGTGCGTGTTTTTGGATTATTAACGTAGCTTTAACAATTTTTCAATCATATCGCTACGATGTCTGCAGTGTGGCAGTTTATAGATTTATCTAGCATTACGGTGTCATGCCGCAGACATGTAGCGTGATGTCCCACCCAGTCGCATTATCCTGACACCAGACTGACCAGTCCTAACACTAACCTTTTAATGCAGAGCGCCTAGCGAGGCAGCTGTTAGTAGCAATTTTATAAGTATTTGGTATGGTTCGAACCCGCGATCTCAAGTATCCGAGGCGGACGCTCTAACCACTAGGCCACCGGAACGGTCCCAAACCGTGTTGGTAACCATATAACTATGAGCTAAGAATAATAATATCTTTGAGCCAAATGACCTAACCTCCATGATTAATTTCTCAAACGTTTTGTATATAACAGCAATTGAGATAACGTAGTTCTTTGATTTTCTGTTAAATTTGTAGTGGTATCTCTTACCCTTTTTGCGACCTGCTGGTATGTAAGACTGATCAGTCAGCTGAGTAAATAAAGATGTCAGACATTATATCGTTTACGTGACTTGTATGTATGATATATATGTTCTTTTATCTTTACAATGTTTTAATTTATATCTATATCTTATTTTAGAGGTATGGACTTTGTAGTCTGAAATAAAGAATTCTTATCTTATCTTATCTTATGAGGTAATCACTACCGTAGATCAATTATTCATTGCAAATTCGATCATGGCCCTATTATTTGGATTTCTTTATGCTGGTAATGTTTCCATGTACTTGGCTTAAACTGATACTGTTCTGAAAGACTTTAATATGGTATGCACCACCTTGCAGAGCTTGACTTGATTCCGCTAAATAAATGCATCATATTTGCAATGGGAGCGTCATTACACATACAAACTCCATCAATTAATAATATATTTTTACCTGTCCTAACATTAATCAGTTTCCAGAAACGCCTTATATCACATTCATGTTCTTGTTAAATTTCTACAGATAATTTTCCCCAGATATTTTTCCATAGCTAGTTTATGCATTTTCTGAAGTCTAACTTCTTGGCTTTATATACTCTGTAAGTATTCTATTCGCCGCTACTATGTCTTCCCTCGTTTATCCAAATAGACATAGGTTGTCTTTGAAGCTTATGCGCTTCTTAAAGTTCATCTGGCAAATATGGTTTACGTGATAATTGAATTTGGACTTTGGGAGCGTGGTGTCGCCCATCTCCGCTAGCCAAGGTCCCGATATATTAACCCTATCTACATATTGGCGTATCGAGCAGTCATTTCTTTGTTTCGGGTCTGTGAATTTCATTGGATGCAGCGGCAAGCCACCGCATCTAATACAAAATAAGTTGTTCAAATTTGAACACTGTTCTTACATGATCGAGACAAGGAGAGTGCACAACTTGAATGGACTGATAAAAAAAAGCAATTTGCTACTGCCAGTACGTGTTTGTACAAACACCTTTCGCTCAAATACAAATGTAATGGCTTCTTTCTGGTACGTAGTCATACTTTCCATGTTAAACTTAGGAAGTATCCTTTTGAAGTGAATTCCCTCCACTATTTTCAGCCGATATACAATGCGCTGTTGTTATACGCTATTGGTTAGTTTGCATTACATACTAAGGGAGGCAACTCATTAAATCCAATAGATGTCGCTAGGACAAAACACTTATATATCTGGTCGATCCGCCAAGGTGGAGATACGGTTAACATATCGGAAACTTGGCTAGCGAAGATAGGTGTCGCTTAACTGTTGTATTGCGGCTTTAATGCAGCAATAAAATCTATTAACATTGTGTGAAATAGCGTCTTTATTCAAAATTTCAAAGCGATTGTCCAATTCAGTTTCATAAATTATCCACACAAAAAAATGTGCACTCTCCGTCTGCTACCTGTGCACTGGTCCGAAAGTATGATCAACCATCTTTTATTCTGGCATGAGTATATAACGGGAACCAATGCATATTGTTTACTGAAAAGCACTAACTAGATAAATATATCCCAAGAACTAGTGAAATGCATTATCCTTGTATTCTCTGAATGCGTATCGTTCAGCAATTGCATTGAAATTCTCAGTCAAATACAACTTACCCAACTTTGAACACTGACCATAAAGATTTTGAATCTTCTAAATTAGCGCCCTGTTAAAATCTGTCAGCATATATACACAAAAATTTATTCATTTTGCATATCTGGAAATTTGAATTCCGTGCCAACAATTCTGTCATTATTGATGTCATCTTAAAAGTTAGCATGAGAGAGGTTTTGTAGGAGATTTCGGAACCTCGTTTACCACATTTTATCAAAATCCCTTCAAGGGAAAGAAATCATTTCACTTAGCACTGCATTTGTAATTAGAACGAATAGAATCGCAAAATGGAAAATATATGCTGAAATAGTCTATGCTCAGTTATGCATGCTACATCAATACGATATTTATCCAACATATAATAAAGCTACGGGCAGATGACATCATTCTTCACTAAGGCTACGGGCAGAAGACATCATCCCTCACTAAGACTACGGTTGAAAAACGTTATAGAAGACGAATCTATATCGCATTATTCCAATAATTTATTGAGCTTTGTTATCTTCTTTTCCATGCAAGTCAGAATTTTATAACTTTAAAAAAAAAAGCGTATCTTCTACAGAATCGCTGTTATGGGGGCCCAGCGAACGCTAAAGTAACTTAGAAGAACGCAGTTGTATCGTCAAGGTTCAATTAATGTGTTCAAAAGTTGATTAAATGGGAAAAATTTCATCGGCAATGCAATCTTATGTTAAAATATCAATAATTACGATTCATACACGTTAATATTTCAGACAAAAATAGTTTTAAATACGTTATATAATAAATATAAGAGGATATGACGGGGTGATTTTTATTTAAGGCAAATCATTTATTTTTCTTTATACATTTGACAGTATCTATTGCAATCGTGTAATCATGCGCGTGTTATAAGGGCATGAGGCACTTTGCGGTTAATGGTGGCTGTTTCGGCGGAAGCCCTGAAGATTTTCAACGAAAATAGCGTGCCACTGATTGATGTGGATTTGTAAGTCGAGCATATAAAACTTTATAAAATAAATTAGATGAAAACTGGGTGAGAAGTTCTTTTTGAACAACTCTTGTCAACAATATCTGATTTTGGCGGGGCCTGCGGGGAGTTTAAACCGGAACAGCACGAGACATCTGACGGATTCTCGAAAATCTCTGGGCATTTGAAAATTATCCAGTCATAATTAATTCACAAATGCTCTTTTGTGATTTAAACGAATAACAATTTAAGAGAAATCGTTCAGCTCTCGAGTCTGAGTTTTATTTTTCAAGAATGCATTAAATTTATGATAATGAAATATACGACGTAGATAGATAGAAGATAAGATTATAAAATACAATAAAATCCACACATTTCCATTAGTGTGCACAATGTTTACTACCGTAATATCAAATGGCTGAGCAACAATGTCTTCGGTGCATAATAAATGCTTGCCATGTACAACACAGGGAGACGAACTTTAAAGTTGTACAGAGAGAGAGAGAGAGAGAGAGAGAGAGAGAGAGAAAGACTATCGTACAAGGTTACGGCTGCGGTTCGTAGTAGGTACAGTTTAAAAGTTGATTTCGGATTTAATAATATTACTCATAGAATTCCTTTCTTTATGTATTCTTTCGACCAGCATATATTTCTTTGCAAATTAATCCCCGTTATAAATATTTTAACATAGAATTATACTGCAATACTTGGCCACATATTTTTTAAATCCAAAAATGTGTCTCCTTTCCAACATCTTCTGCTTTCAAACTTAAAACTGCACATTACATAGCTAAATTTAGTCTTTAATTAAAAATATGTTACTAGAATTCGAATTTTAAAACTTATTGACGTGCATGAAACAATTCGGGCGTAACGCACTTGAAGTTACCGCCTTACACGACCATTCTCAATATTCAAGACATTTTATTTGCAGACAACTATCAACCGCCATCTTTGAACAAGGTACAGAAAGTGCATGCAATGTACTCATTAAGAACCGCAGTGAGTTAATGCTACCAACCCAGAACTTAAGTGATGGGGTAGTTTTTAAACTAGCCGTTGTGGAAATAATGTTACTCACGCGCGAGTAGGGAGACAGAGATTTTACTAGTTAACGGCCAATGATATCGGTTTGCCAATGTATACCCGGTGAACACACACACACACACACACACACACACACACGCAAACTTGGTCGTAAGTTTTAAAACTGTTTGAATTGTATTGTTTGTCCCAAAGTTTGATGATACAGAGAGACTATAAATAAGATTTTTTCAGTTTTAATTTTTTAGTATAATTTAAAAGGTTATGCTTAGAGAGTTTCGTGAATGAGAGGCCTAGATTTTCAAAACTGATAAATACACTCGAAAATATGTGAAGGGAAAGTTCAATGCAAATTGACAAGATGTTGTCCATTAAAATCGATGCGAGGATCTGCTTCCATTCAAATAAACAACAGAAGAAACTTGAGATGAACATGATTTAAAACTTTTATTTCTCTATTGTCCTGAGTTTGTAACATCTTTAATGTAGTGCTGTAATGCTTCGGAGCAATTAAAAAAAACATGTATGTATGTATGTATGTATGTATGTATGTATGTATGTATGTATAGGGTTACAATGTTTACCTAATTTCTAAATGCATCCACTGTATACAATAACCGAATCGATGCCGTTTAATGGAAACGATTCGATACTTAACTGCAACCCAATCTGTATATTAGGCCTGTAGCTGACGTTTTATATATATATATATATATATATATATATATATATATATATATATATATATATATATATATATATATATATATATATATATATATATATGTATTCTTTCGACCAGCAGATATTTCTTTGCAAATTAATCCCTGATATAAATATTCTAACTACGAATTATACTGCAATACTTGGCCACATATTTTTTAAATCCAAAAATGCATCTCTTTTCCAACATCTTCTGCTTTCAAACTTAAAACTGCACATTACATAGCTAAATTTAGTCTTTAACTAAAAATATGTTATTAGAATTCGAATTTTAAAACTTACTGACGTGCATGAAACAATTCGGGAGTAACGCACTTGAAGTTACCGCCTTACACGACCATTGTCAGTATATATATATATATATATATATATATATATATATATATATATATATATATATATATATATATATATATATATATATATATATACACACACACACAATATGCATGCACGATTCACGCTCGGCTTGATATGTGCCATTTACAGTACGTCTTTTACCTCTTAAGATGACAACATTTAGTGTTTAAGACATGCCTTTGTTTAATGCATCTGACGATTTCGGTAAAGCATCCTTACATATACACATGATGAAAATATAGATAACGCAACAGTATGTTCTGCCTAGACATGCGCATTGTATGTGTTTGCGTGATAACATCAATAAGAAACTGCAGTGGCATACACACTGCGCACGGCGTTTCTTGAAAATATATTGTTTCTTGCTAAATTTTCGGTTAACGGATATTTTTTAATTTTCAAAAGTAAATAACGTAGTTCACAGGTTTTTATGAAAGCAAGATCAGTAAAATCTCGTGTAATGTTGTATAATGTGCGGTACAATCAATTCTTTTCAAGTTCGGCTTTTCCTTGCGATTCCAAACTCGATATGAAAATCATCCATACTTTAAAAAAACAAAAATGAACAGAAAAAATCATACAAAACGGTCATCTGAAGCATAAATGTGGAAACATTTAATTGGAGCTGGTTGGTCCAGTGTCACTGACCGTCACAATCATGTTACGTTGGTCCAGCCGAAAATCGGACTCAACCATAGGCTAACGCCATAGTCTACTCGATTACTCGGTGACCCTTGATGTATATGTCTGTGTGAAAGAAATCTGGAGTAAAGAAGATTAAACAATGGCAGCCGAGTTACAAGTTTATTGGAAAATGTGCTTCTATCACCAGGTATCATTAAAATGAATTCTGGCACCTAACCTGTCTAAAGTATCACAATTAGAACGAATTAATGATTTTATATGTATCATACATACTACACGACAAAATACGTTCAAAGCATAGTGATTACTGTACGTTCCTAGGTCAGTAGATACGGTGTCATATATATATATATATATATATATATATATATATATATATATATATATATATATATATATATATATATATCGGATTCGGCCAATGTGGGTATGTGAGAAAGCTTTCCAGTAGCTTCTCGAGGGTCGGTGGTTCTTTCTGGGGATTTCCCGGGTTCTTCCTCCACCATTAATACTGGCCGCCATGTATAGCCTATCGTGTGCTGAAAAATGGCGTTAAACACTACAACAACAAATATATATATATATATATATATATATATATATATATATATATATATATATATATATATATATATCAACAAATAATAGGCTATACATGGCGATCAGATCTAGTGGGGAAAAAACCCCAGATAAAAACCCGGGAAGGACCACCAACCCAATCGAATCTACTGGCAAGTGTTCTCATATATCCACGTTCGCCAATTAGAGGCTAGAAACCACGCGGAGAAAGGGAAAATGATAGTGATCTGTAAACGCGAGCGCCGTTAACCACTCGTCATCCCCATAAGGTACAAACTTGGATGATTGTAAATCATGTGCACAACTTTAAACCCTATCATTTTATTTATTTAGTTTGCTTTGAATGGTGTCCAACAGTATAATCATTTTGTTGCTTTCATTGCGAGTTGCATTTACTATTGAACATATCGAGAAGCCATATTCTCTATTTTGAAATAATGCATGAACTAAAAAAAAAATAATTAATATTAGATGTAGGCAGCAATATAAGTAATCGTTTCCATTAAAGAAGCATTAAAAAGTCACACAAAAGGAGATAAAGTTGAATTCGTAAACCATCAAACATAATTTTACCGAAAAAGAAAGGGAAGACAGACTAATGAAATAAAACGCGAAAACATAAAGGAATTAAAATATAAAATACTGATACAAAATTTAAAGTACCAAAACATTTCGAATTGATATATGGCGAAAAAGGGGTCTAAATACGTGAAACAGGTCAAATGATGATAAACCTTCGTATTAAAGTACAAATGTAATTAAAATATTAACCCTGAAATATCTCAGTTGATTAATAAAATTCCAGATCACTTAACACATGTAATTAAATTTAGTTATTGTGACTGCTACAAGAGTCATGAGAAAAATGTAAAAATTAAAATGTCATTAAAAAGGTAATTCAAACGTGATATACTCTCTATACGTATTATATTATTTCATATCATCAATTTCAATTAGGTAAAGTTAGACATCAATCCGTGTTGAAACTCGTTTGATTTTACGCCATTGAGTTAGAATCTAAATGAAAATAATGCGCCTTACCAGAGGGTAAGTTAAATAGCAAATAAAAACAGAATATTATTATGTAATTTAATTGCTGAACTTCACAGTGACTCATTTTCGCACTAATGTATGTACAATCATACAAAACTAACTTTAAATTAATATAAATGTTATTTTTGTAAGGAAAGCAATGCTGGCTGTGTATACATCTTTAATGGGCATTACGTTAGAATTATATTAGAATTATGTATCAAGGAACATATCAGGATATAAATATATCATACAGGGCTTTGTGTTGCTATTGATACTCTAGGCAAAGATACATATTAAGTGAACAAATATGTATGAATCCTTCCAGGTCCAGCCCTAAGATGTGCGGGGCCCAAGGCAGCATGCGGGGCCCAATGCAGCAAGCGATGAGCGCGGGGCCCCAAGCAAAAAACTGCATTGCGGAGAAGGCCCAAGGCGGCTGCCTCGTTCGCCTTGCCCTAGGGGCGGACATGAATCCTTCGATTACGAGTCACAATTAGACATATTTTGTAGCTGCTTGAGCACATTAAGCTCTAAACTATAGCTCTTACACTTTACAAATACAGCAAATCTTCGACATTTCAAACATCAATTACTCGAATACTCGGGATTACCCCGAAGGCCCACCTGGGCTCGCTGTAAAAACATTCTCATTCCTTGGACACGGAGTAAACTCGAAACGAGCAAAAACTCGTAACCGATAATTTGGTCCCGCGCAGTACTTCTACTTTTGCAGTTCTTTTGAATCTTTACTGTCTTGTGTCTATAGAAATAAACAGTCTGCCATGCACATGCCCAAATGCTAAAAAAATAAAATAATCCACAATATCAATAAATTATAGCGACTTTTAACAAAACCAAGTTACGATAGCAATGTCATGTTAATTTTACATATCAAAGCCGAACCTTTAACGTAACTCCACAATTCAGATCAGAGGACAAAAACGTTTTTATTTAATGACTACATCAGCCTCTATAGCATTCTAGTCTACGGCAAGTTTCATTTGATTCATAAAGACGTTAAACAATCAACCATTTGTGTGTAATTATTATAATGCTATTCATAAACAATTCTTTCCGTCTGTAACGACTCTATATGCTGATGATACGCAGCGCATGCAACGGACGTTCTAGCAATGCTAATAAAGAAAAAATGATGGGTGAAAGGTCAATGTAAAAATGTGTACTTTGTTATTTTTGTCACTGTAAAGCGAATAACGTATATTTTGAAAGAAACTAGATTTGAAAAATCTAAGACATATCAGCCATATCAGGTCACTGCCAGTTATGTTGCCCGGTGTCAGCAAGCACACGCTGCAGCGTACTTAACGGGGGGGCGGCGGACGGGGCGGTTGCCCAGAGGTCTTGGGGCGCCAAAATGTCTTTGGGGCATCATCGTCACCCCGGGCACAATTTAACCTTTTCAAGTCAATAAGCACATGGTTTTAGCAATAGGCGCTGGGGTAGAGACCAACGCATATGGGAGAAGGTTAGAACACAAGGGGGTGTTTAAAAAAGATTGATAATATAGCTGGGAATACAACTGTTTATGGTCCCTGAAATCTGATTTGTCGAGCGCTTACATGTTTGCGAACAAATCCAACTAAGCTGCATGTACGAGAAATAATACAAAATACAGCCGTCTCATTCATTATTCAAATTTAAAGGTGACATCACCAAAGTTTGTTATGGTTTGCCTGATGCTAGCTTCTTGGCGGCTGTTGAACTGGAAACTAACAGAGAAATCGTCCGATGGTTTGGTTACTGGAATATCAACTTCTACTGCAAGCGTGTCCTTTGCAGCCTCGTTTAGTTCAAACATGTGGACTAGATCTTTCCTTTCTTTGGCTTGCTCTAGTTTTTCCCTTTGCTGATCTAAAATGGCTTCCCGGTCTGTGACCTGTTTCATGATGTCCTTCAGCGAATTCTGTTTTCGCTCAATCTGATGTTCTGAAAGCTCAAACAACTCTCGTTCTCTCGCGTCAACAGCATCTCTTATTCGGTCGAATGTTTGCCTTATTTGAACAGCAAGCTCGCGCTGTATTTGCTCCACGTTGTCAAAACCCTTTACTAAAGCCTGCCGTTTTTCTTCCATGGCTTTCTTTTGTTTAGCAATATCTCCGAGAGTGACGTCTAAGGTAGGTGAGTATTTTGCCATTGCTTCCTCTAGATTGATGACCAAGTGACCATTTCTTTCTTTGTGATCAATAACTGTACAATCACAACATACTGGCGCCATGCAAGGTTCGCAGAAAAAGTTCAATGGCTGCATTTGATGCTTATCGCAGTACGGCACATCTTGCTTTCCAATACGTTTTACAAACGACACGAGTTCCAACACTGTGTGGTCATTTGGAAGCCTTCTAATTTCTGCCTCGGAAGCAATCAAACCCTCACGGCAGGTCGGACAACTGATCTTTACAGCCATAGGCATACTACGAAACGCGGACGTCAGCGTCTGACGATATTCGCCTTCTACACGAAACATCTGTCGCAGGCAGTCAAGGCAGAAGGTGTGATGACATGGAAGCATTTTTGGTAATTTGTCGCTTTCATCATATGTTTCTCGGCAAATCAAACACTTCAAAAAAGTGTCCTCAAATCTTTCCTCGTCCAGGATTAAGTTTCGCTTCCGACCGTCAGGAAGGTAAGGTTTGACTGTAGAGGTTACCTTACTTTCATCTGAAATGATAAACGTTCCGTTAAAACCAACAAAACAAAAAAAATAAATAAAAAAATAAAATAAAAAGAATTAAACGATAGACATTAATTTTGTGAATTGTGAAACCTGCATAATTTTTTAAAGTGTGCTACATGTACATTCCTGATAGCGCAAAAGATTCTTTGTATTTAATAAAATATTGTCTGATGTCAATCCACGTGATTAACCTTTATAAAAAGAAGACAACTCTAAAAAAATTGTGTAACGAATGACTTGACTGTGAATTTTATTGACGTGATTTCAAAGGCTTTTTTAAACTTAAATTCTGTGCATTTTCCGTGATATGGTGCTTTAATTATACTTTTTAATTGAACTGTATTACTTTTTGTGTTCGGTCATGGACGTTGCGAATCTCGCAACAGGCAAGCAGCGAAGATCACGTGGAGTTATTATTTTCACTTTGCCAGGCAGACATTGCCGTACTCGGTCTGAAACGCCAGTAATAACTATTGGTGGTAATTAATGCAGAAATGAGATTCGAAAACAAAGGGAATAACTGCTCACCTGCTGTTGTGTTCTCTTCAAATTGTTTCAGCTTTTCTTCCAGTTTCTTTGAGGCAGCTTCTGTCATCCTGGTAATGCTAGAGGATTACACGTCTCAACTGTGAAGATATAATGGTTAAAGGATAATAACTGAGGATAAAACATTATAAACAAAGTTCTTAAAGCAAAATGTATGTTAGCACTCATGTGTTAAACTCTTCTACAGATCATTCGAATCCTAACATACACCATTTTATTCCGTAAACAACTAATACATTGCTAAAACATTATCCATGTGTATGGGTTTAATATTAGGATCATTATTAAAAGAAGTAAAAAAGTTTATTTGGGTCTGGCTCTAGGTTACTGGGATCCCCCATAATTTACCTGGCGTACGTGACATAATCCACGTTATATATTATACTTTTAGTAACAGACTTTCTGATAATAACTAACATTTTATTTTGTCAACATTAAGAACCTTCTAGAAGCTTATTCTTCATTAGGTAATAGTTTTTTGTTTTAGAAAATGCTTAATTGTGACCTGCGGTAGAGTAGAGGACTAAATAATCTTGTTATTGGAAGAATTATTCATTCGCGTTTTAAGATCTAGTACAATAAATTTTCTATTATTGTTGTGTCCAGAAGTTTATTTGGGCTGGAATTTATTTAAACAAATTATTTAATTCAGTGATTATTTTATCTGGAAATACAGAATGCTCAAAAAAAAAAAAAAAAATTCTTGGACAGAGACATTCACTGGATTTATGGTAAATTCAGACCTGGAATTATATAACTGTGTTTCAACAAAAGACTTTTGGTACAACAACACGATACAAGCCGCCACAGTCACATCAACACCATTAGCTTGGGGCTTAATTCGATTTCCATTAAAGTTTGGAAATGCATCCCCAGAGACAGCAATATAATTAAACAATTCCAGTAAATCAACAAATATACAACCTTTTGTATATAACCTTGGTTGTATTCTTAAAATTCAACAAATACACAACTTGCATTACCAACCATATTACAACCTTACAGCCTGCCAATCAATATATGATTTCCAGTCAATACGTTTTGAATTAAAAATGCTTCAAACCCAAGATGATAAAGACAGGTTTCGTTTCTTTGGAGAACGCCATGAGCGATTTTGTTGTTATTCTTGTGGGATGCAAATATACTTTTATTTAGCACATCACTGGCTATATCATGACGAGGAAATGGGAGCCTTCCCAAGCACACAACGTGGCATCGGACCTGGTCTGGTATTGAACTCGCGACCCGAGACTTACGAGTCTGACGCTCTACTAACTGAGCAACCGAAATTTCCTACACTGATGAAAACACGATATTAAACTCAAGAAAAGGTCAGTGTAAAACATTTAGGCTTTAAGCAACCTAAAGTAAAAATGTTTGTAAGCGAACAACAAATAGAAAACAGGTTGATTATCATTGTCGTATACATATGACAAACAACACCAAATCAGTACAGTAACCTGCTTACAATGCAAAACCATTATCAACAGTTTCGTTATAAAGTGATCACACCTATTACAGTAATGCAGATTTCATTTTTATTAGATATCGGATGTTAAAATAGGTCATCCAAAACGCCAGTCCTGCCTGAAAAAACAAACATTTTCAAAGCTTATTCAAGCAGGCGTACCGCTTGCGTGGGTTAGTAAAGCAAGCAATTTCATTCACAATATTTATTATCGTATTTAACCTTTCCCCGCAAAGCTCTATTCTATGGGTATTCGACCATAACCTACTACGTATTTTAGGATGAAGCATGCTAATATTAAATAGATTCCTAATGCACCCTAGCTTAGTTTGCGCAAATCAGAGGCTTAATATTAAAAAGATCCTAATGCACCCAAGCACAGTTTGCGTAACTCAGAGGCTTCGTATTAAATAGTTCATGATACATATATAAATGGGTTAAAACCCTGTTTTTTTTTTGTTTGTTTTTTTTGGTAGGTAGAAACGTGTGTGCGTGTGTGTGTGTGTGTGTGTGTGTGCACTCGCTCTTCGACTCGCTCAAGGAAAAGTAGTACAGGTAATATTATATATCTACTAAACGCAGTTTTATTGTACAAAACAAAATTTAACATGTTGCTGAATATGGTAGTATATCCCATCGCTATACATATATACAACTAAATCAAAACGCATTCAGGTCAAAACATTGTCTTACCCGTAATTTCTACTGCAACTAGATATCACAGGATAGCAACATCTGCGTATTACGTAATTACCACTTGAAAAATGTACCAAACAAGAGCCGCTTTATCAAGTTTTATAAGTGACGTAGAAGTTTTATCTAAAAGACGAATCATTGCTATTACTCGTAACATTAATATCGTTATTTGTAATACTGTCCAATATGACGACTTGTCCTTTTTGGATCTGCCATGTTATCCTGGCTATTATTGCTTTCATTATTGCCTGACATGATGCCAGATTTCCGTACGATAGCTACTTTTATTGCCATCCATAAAAGCGGACATCAAGAGATTTCCTTGGTTAGACGATGTCGGACGTATAGGAGTCGACAGTTATTATTAGCTCGACCGTAATCTTGGCCAGAAAAGAGAGAGTAATTACATGAAAAGACGTTTCGGGTCGTGTCAGTAACACTAAAATTAGCAACCATGAAAGAATGAAACAAAATATGAGGTACGTTTTGGGCGAATTATTATGTTTAAAAGACTAAGAGATACACAGATTTGCAAGGACAGTTGTTTTCCTACCACTTTACATGTAGTTTTATCAACAATGTCCGGCTGTAGCAGTGTTTTAGATCACGTCGATTCAGGTCATGTATAATATATATCGACCGCAGTGTGTCATGTTTGCTTTATTCATTCGAGCCATAAATCCACAGCAATGTGCACGGAATTTTACCATCTCCAACAGTCGCATAATATCCAACGGGGAAACGAAAAAGCTTGTTCTAAAGACTATTACGTTGTTGGAATTCTATAAAGTACATGGAGAAAACAAGGCCTCGAAAATCCAAGTCTCCGTCAGCGTGTAAATTCAATACTGACTGCTTTAATCACATATCGATTATTCCAACTTCCAGTGTATGCCCAAGATAAATCTGCTGCAAACAGTAATTTTGACTGCACGTGTTGCATTGTTTTCTTCTCTAATTTATATGTGGTTTGAAGAAATGCATGTCTCTCGGCATACGATCCTTTGCAAATACCAAAATCGGTAAAGAAGTTTTCTACTTTAGCCAGAACGTTATGTTTTGGGCCTGTATGATAAGAATTGTGATGAGAATAGCACGCGACATTTATCGAAAATTAAGATGGGGTTATACGTATGAAATAAATCCGTGGTTTTACCCTTAAAAAAAAAAAAAAAAAAAAAAAATCCCGCAGGCTAATATTATTAGTTTACCAAGAAAGAAAGCTCTTTCTTCGAGGCGTCTAGGTTTATGACAACTTGTTCTTGAGGTATTAAATGAAAGCAAATTTCATCAGTTAAATTGTACAAAAAAAATATAAAAAATTAGTAGTCTACATTAATGTCAAATAATGAACAGCCTTAAGAATTATGTGCCATATAACGATTCTACTTTTGCCCCACCTTGCGTTACCTTAGCAGACTAAAATTGTTTTATAAAAAAATTAACAAGTGGATATCTGCAATGGTAGGTACTGTAGGCAGATTAATAGCAAGCCTTAATAGTAGGTCAAATCAAGAATGTTTGCAGACAAATTAACAGGAGACAATTATAACAGACTACATCCAGCAGATTAAAAATAGGCCTTGCTAATAGGATTCCAAAAAATAACTAAAGACAAATAAACAGGATTTCGTCGTCTCAGTATATTTAAACGAATAAATCGATATCATTCGGTGTTATTTTAATATCCTCTGACAATGAAAACTCATTTCTTTGGAAGACTCAATTTTCCATAAGCATGCAATGTGCATGTCAATGACGTCAGCGCAAATCAATCATTCAACTCAATTTCCATACTTAGTTCCAATCTTCTCCAGCAAACAGAACGTTGGTGGGTTTGGGGGGATTTTTTTGGTCGCTCAAGTAACATTGTAAGATGTAACTTGAAATTACATATCCCTGGAAAATTGCAGACATTTTCGAATCGGTGAGTAAAAAGCCCAACCGAGACATCCCGCATAGAAATAAGCACTGTACTTTCAATACGCATGTCTTGACTGCATGCTAGCAATTTCTAATCAAACTGATGGAAGATGTAGTTTGAAGAATTGCAGGTTAACCAAAAATTGCAACATTTTCGAACAGACGAATAATTAAATCTAATTAAGGCAAACTGGCATTGTAATATACACAATTCGTGAGACTGGATCTTTTTTTAATTGCATGGTAGCAATCGATGGAAGATGTAATTTTAAGAATTGCATGTCAGCTGAAAATTGCAGACCTTTCCAACAGTGGCATATAATGTCTTAGTGCAACAAAATTGCGTATCCAGCATGTCTGGCAGAAGATTCAAGTTACTTATTCCGAGTAAATGCAATATCCGGGGCATGAACGCTTTTAAAGTACTGTACTGGAAGATACTGAACACACCAGTGTTTTAGTGGCATCAACTGAAAGATATTTGCGAATGGAGCTGATGCGTCTCAGGTCAAGATATGAAGCCTTGCATATGTTCATGACATGTTGGTGCAATGTGAGAGTACTGTCCAGAGTAACACCTAGGTTTCATACTGACTGTGTGAATTTAATGTTGGTGTTGCTGATATTTACTGTTTGAGGTAAAAGGTGTGAATGAGAAAGTCTTTGTGTTGTGATCAGAATGTGATCAGAATAGTACCCATACAAATGGAGAAAAGCATCTTGCCCAAGGCCAAACCAGAATAACCGACCCAGACTGATCCGATGGTAGGATTCAAGCCTGTACCCTTTCGGTCGCAAAACAGAAAGCTAACTACAGAGCCACTGGGTGGGGGATCGGACCTATTCTTTATCCCCAAACCAGCAAGAAGTAGTTCAGAAGGAGTAGCCATAAAACGATTTTCAAGATGGCCGCTGTGTCAGCTGTATCTGATCGGTACCGTTTTCATTTAGGACACCAGTATATACATCAGACGTCTTTTACTGAAATCCCCATGCTGATATTACCATACTGTATGTAAGATCTGCACCATTTGTATTTAAGACCAAATAAAAAGAATAAGAAGTTTTTTTTTAATAACAAAAACCTCATGCCGATATGACCAACAGTTCATGAAAAGTGGCTATAACAGTATATTCAAGATTGCTGCCTTGGTAGCCATATCCGGTCTCCCTGTGGCAACGTTATGATTCACAACAAACACGACCTTTGATTGAAGGTGTCTGTACAGTTTTATGACAATCCTCCTAGTCGTTCAGAAGAACTATCGATAATAAACTTCTGTTCAAAGACAGACAATGGCCGGACGTCCGACAACAGGCCATCGCATAAGCTCGTCTGACTAGAAGATCTAAAATAAGACACTGAATGACAGGCTATCTTTTAAATAGCATATGATCGTTCTGTTGGACAATAGTCTCTAATTTGCACTCGTCTTTGAATCGTTTTGTTTATCTATAATGTAACAGACTGCAAGCATAATTGCTTTATGATGATCATTATTCATAACTAAGCATATATGAATAAGAAGGTAGATAAACATACATATGGATGGGTGGATGAAAAAATGCACAGACAACTCGCTATAGAGATCGACAGGTACAAAATGCACATAACAACATAAAATATAAATAGTTTTAAAAATAGATCTCTACGCGTGTGTCGATGTGCAGCTCAAGTTTTAAATGTACTTTACAGCTGGCAAGTGTGTGTGAAAGAGAGAGAGAGAGAGGTAGTGTTCAGTTTGCAATGTGTTATGATCCGCAGGTTTTATACACTGCGATATTGCCTTGTACGTATATCATGACCTTTATTTCCGATTTATATGTACCACATTATTCCAATGTGTGTGTGTGTGTGTGTGTGTGTGTTGTCGACTTTCAAGTCCTAACCTGATCACTGACAGTTTGTGAGCTCCGAAAGTGCAGAGATTACCGAATCGGAACATTTCAATGTTTTGATCTATGCTGCCGATTTCAAGGTGACTAGGTGATAATGGCTAATACTATAATGGGTGACATTCTTTGACAGAAGTATTTTGGCAATCGTCTCCAACAACTAGCGATCTGGAAATCTTGCACCCACAAGCGGTGTTTAGAGTATATTACTGACCGTCAGTATTCGCTTACAAGTCGACTCAAATTGCAGAAAACAACGATCATAATCTGCCACAGGATAATACACATGCATACCAGGTCTACGTTGTTTGTTCTACTGATTACACCTAACAAATTGCACAGAACCAGATTTGCCAGCGCATGATGCGCCGGCAGATCTGGGTCTGTGCTATTTGCAGTTAGACTGAACTTAAAAGTGAGTAGTGAGAGTATGTGATCGTTGCAGGGGACCGATACATACTAATTGATCGACAAATAATTAATAATTAATTTTAACAATTAATTGCTCTCAAATCATTTCCAAAAGTCGGATTGTCAAAGACTGTTTAGATGCATGACGCCAATATCGATGTGAAAAATTGATGACGTGGACGCAGAAGCAGACATGTGAGTGAACACAACACTCTCCAGTAAAAAGCAAAGAGTGAATTCACTGATACTGAACTATTTCAGTGTGGAACTGGGTATTACCTTTTTTTTTAAAAATGAGGTTGATAATTAAACTACATGACGAACCTTTAAGTGGAAAGGTAAACAAAGTTATTATAGTACAACAATACTAAAATTAAGTTAGAACACTTTTATTTTCTTAGCTGTTTACTATTTCAGTTTAAGAACGTTTACCGAAACACCTCTCTCTCTCTTAACAATCTAATCATTTTTAAAACCCTTATCTACCTATCCATTTATCAGTCTACTGGTATACTTGTATATGCTTGTCTTTGCTCATTTAGCATTATTTGCATTCTAACCCTTTCTTTCTTTTCTCATCCATATACCTACCTACACGTACGTTACGTACTGTTTAAGGGTCTTTTTCGATAACCTTACTTATCGACAAAATGTTTTAAGGTGCGAATAAAAACAAGAAAACGAAATTCAATATTTGAAGAGTAAATATAACATAGCTAACTTAAAACATCTTATATTTTATGTTATGATGTATATTTAGTTTTGGTTATGACAACATAATATATTTGGGCAAGCTAAAATCCCTCAAGTGCAAGTTCGCCATGGGCAACCGGATTTTATGTAAAAAAATTGTAAAGCCCCGGGATAGAGGTATACTTGAATATACTTGTCTTGGCTCATTTAACATTATTTGTATTCTAGCCAGCCTTTCTTTCCTCATCTACATAACTACCTACCTGTACTATAAAGGTGCAAACAAAAATAACAAGAAAAGGAAAGTCGTACACACACACAGACATATTTTATATTTTATTTTATCATATTTTGGGGGCTTTAGTTACGACAATTTTGTTATCATATTTTGGGGGCTTTAGTTACGACAATTTTGTTATCATATTTTCGGGCAAGTTAAAATGCTCCAATAGCAAGCTTATATAAAATTTGTTGAGTCCTGGGATGAACCAGTGTGTTTAGGCAGAAAAGCGAGTATAACTTTAAGCAGACACTGGTAGGTGGGTATTTTGTAGGATAGGTAGGTAGGTCATGAGCTGAGGTACTCGAGACTCCGTGGTCTTTAAATCAATACTGATTACTTACAAGAAACAAAAGGACACACATTTTACTGTGGCTAATACCTGTATATTTAACACAGGCAATTAAATGCTCGGGTAGCCGAGTGGTCTGAAGCGCTCGCCTTTACCAATCACTGCAAGATCACCTCTGTCCGCCTGGGTTGGAGTCTCAGGCTCGGCCAATGTGGGTATGTGAAAAAGTTTGCCATTAACTTTCCTTAGTTTGGGAGGTTCTTCCACCACCAGTTATACTGGCCGCAATGTATAGCTATCATACGCTGAATAATGGCGTTTAACCTAAAACAACAACAAAAACAATAAAAAATCAAACAAATGCGGAAGTATGGGGGTGAGATGTAATTACAAATGTAAGTAATGGAATAGGACACATGATATATGGTGGCAAGAAAACGCCTTGACAATATTAGTTAGGACATGTCACTAAATAAATATTTACCATACAAGTATCGCTTATCGATCGGGTTTATTGTTTTTATGGCTAATAGAGCTGTTATGTACAGTGTAGTAAATTGTCATACAGGAATTGCATTTTACTTTAGCAGAGTACGAAAAATAAATGTACAATATTGATTTAAAGGAACAAACTACATATCGACTTTGGAGCCCCAGGCGGCCGAGTGGTCAAGGCGCTCGCCTTTACGGATCACTGACATCTCACCTCTGTTCGCTTAGGTTCGAGTCTCAGGCTCAGTCAACGTGGATATGTAAGAAAGCATGCCAGTAGCATCCCATGGGTCGGTGGTTCTTCCTTGGGTTCTGCCTGGTTCTTCTTTCACCAGGTATACTGGCCGCCATGTATAAGTCTACCATGTGCTGAAAACTGGCGTTATAAACCCATAACAAATTCAACTACAAATCGACTGGCATACTGTGTCATTTTTTTTTTAATGTACGATTTAATTGGTTCATGTGCAATACATGCATAGTAACTGCACATGTACACTGCATGCGTAGTAAGTGCATCAATCTGAACTAAAAATGAATATGTGGGATATACTGATGTACTATTTCTTACAAGATGATATGGCTGTAAAGTAGAAAACAAAATCATGATCATGGACGCAGGACAAGCATTTTTAGGAATCTGGCGAAGTTAAGCAATTCCACTCAGCTTCATTAATGTCGTAGACCATTGTTGACAACACTAAACAATAAATATATATTTTTCAAGAGCTATTATATGATAGTGCCATAGCTATTCTAGTATCTGACAGATTTTCATGCTTATGAACAGAATCTCTCTCTCTCTCTCGTCACACGACAAGTACATTGAGATTTTAACATTTTCATTGTACATAGGGAGAGGATCGATTACTCATGCACCAACCACGAAAAACAGAAACGCGGTATTGTTTTTATCTCTATACCGACGTTTTCTACTTTTTTTAAAAACAAATTTCCTTTATCACAACACATTTCACGTTTTATCGTATTTGATCTACAGCCATAATAAAAACCATTTTCTGACACGCTTTGGGTAATTGAATTGTTGTCGTCTGCCGTCAAATGGATGCGGTGCAGGTACCATTCACTGCAACCTGAACACATTGGATAAAATTACACGTCACTCAACAGAAGACCTATTTAAATCAAATTGCAGATATAATCATATTAAACAAAACTGGTCCCGCGGGTACTGTGCGAATGTTTCAAAAGCCAATACAATCTTTCCGGGAAATAAAAATACCGCTTCACCTAGAGATGAAATTATTATGTAACATTTCACTCTATTATATATTGGCAATCACTTACCTGAATAAGTTCTGGGCCCACACCGTAGGTCGGTTGGAGTTCAAATTTGAAAGTGAGCCTCTACCCTTCCGCCGACTTCTTTCTGTCCGATGACTGTTTGGGTAGACATGCACATTCAAAATAATACAGAATACAGTTTCTTGTGGTTCATAACCACTACACTGATGAAACAGCCTTAAACCACTGGATGCTATAAATAACGCTTTTCATTGGCCCGTGCTCATAACACGGCCGCCATACTTGACAAGGCGAAACTATTTATTATGCATGTGTTCGAAACTGGGGGTCTGGAGGAGGTGTATAAACCTCAACTCGTTATTAGTCGATATAACCAGCAAATGTAGTGGTGTAGACGATTCAGGAAAAGAAAAATGTTTCTGATTAAGGTCTTGAGAAAAGTTGATTTCTTTTGTTGAGCAGTGATTTATATATATATATATATATATTATTATTTAAGTTAGAGAGGGGATTAATTTCATATGCGCTGTAAAGATTACATCAAATGAAAATATAAGAATATTCCTCTACGTAAGTAATTTGATACAGATCCGGCCATGCACATTTGTCATATATATATATATATAAAATTTAAAACGGACTGTAGAGCTGTAGCGAAAACATTATATAAAGAAGTACTGTACAAATATGCAAATATTAGGAATGAGATCAATCCATAAAAGTATGTACTTATCATACAGTCTGCTTTTTCTTAATCTTAAAGTTACAAAAGGTGGCAGTAGATCAGGGCCGGCGGCAGACCCGGCCAGACTCTCTGGCGCCCTAGGCAAGGTTAGATTCTGGCGTCCCCCCCCCCCGAAAATATCAATTTCAAAATTTATAAACAATATTTTTTTGTTAAAATGCGCCCCCTGAAATCAGCGCCCTAGGCGGCTGCCTAGTTTGCCTATATGGTAGCGCCGGCCCTGCAGTAGATTGTTTGCATTCGTGATTACTGGGTTGTATAATTCTGATAAAACTAATGCAGTTCATAATTATGGTACCTTGGCAAAAAATTAAAGAAGTATGTGATATTTTTATCAGTGGAAACTTTTTCCAAATATTGTTTATTATTTAAGTGTGCATTCGTTTGTTTAAGTAGCTGACAATCTTGCCAACGTCTTTGGGCTTGTAGAATTAATCACTTCAAATATATGACACAAATAAGACATATTATATGGTCCTTGTTTGCATTTAGCCGACTGCCCATCAGTAAGTATCAACATATATAGTTAACCTTGTTACAGAAATTGATGGTGGCCGATTTCAATACATACATATGCCGAGGGCCGACAAGGTGGGAGGGTACCGGGGATATATCCCCGATGCCCAAGCCCGTACCGGGGCCCGGGCTGAACAACACTTTAATTTTATAAAATAAATTTTTAATTTGAACAAGAACTAGGAGAGGCCTAGGTGTTTCTTACTCCAGGGCCCGTGATCGCTCTCTACATCCCTGCTTATAGTTAAGTAAACACATCTCTCTGAACAGTCATACGTGAATAGTCGGTGGGCAGTACAGTTCTCAGGCAGATTACTCCACGAATTTTGATTAGATTTTTGTTATATATACCATGCTATTTTTGTCCCGAGAGTTTTAATTTATTGTACCCTTATGGAGTTTTGAGAAAAAATGAGTAAACAACTACATCTTTGAGAACAATGAGTAAATAACTAAATCTTGAAATCATGAAACTGCAATCGTCGGTAAACTTACAAAGCACATTGCTGGCAATAGTTACCTTGCCGCACCTTTGCCTTGCGACATTATCATATATCTACCACGCTACCACGTAGCAATCATCCCTTAAAACGCGTGGATTGATAAATGACCGCTAGGTGTTGTTCGGCTCTCTGAACATGCGTGTTCATATGTAATGTCATTCAACTCCTGTAACACCGTTTGAGGTAAACTACAAACTGCGATACAGTTTAAATAGTCCTTGGACAACGGTTTGGGAATTTGGTTGTAAATGTTCGAGGTGGGACGGGACACAGGTTTGTATATATATGTGAAGGGGATGTGGTGTGGTTGCAGTTGCAAAGAGAGGCGTGGGCATAATGCTGCATGGCTAAATTCTTCTATCTTTGAGCAAGGGTAAGGGATGAACGGGAAAATACTTGCGAATAGTATATGGGAACGAAATAGGGCAATATGAGTTTAAATAAAGAAAAAGGGGGTTGTACCCTACGGACAAGGGGAATTTAACATGGGTGGGATACTCTAGGGTCAATCGGAATTTAACATAGGGACTGTATAACGATAATGCATTGGATATGTATAGGGACAATGGGAATTTAACATAGGGAATGTTTAACATGGCTGGGCCTGTACAGGGACAATGGGAATTTAACATAGGGAATGTATAACAACCATGTATTGGGTCTGTTTACGGACAAGGGGAATTTAACATGGGTGGGCCTGTCTAGGGACAAGGGAAATAGCAGCAGGGAGGGTGAACAGGCCACTTTTTAGACAAGTCCATTCGCAAAAATAAAGCTTCCTATGAAAATGAAAACTATAAGGTCAATAACGTCAACCCTAAGCCTCTAACTGACCGAGATGTCCTCTGATTGGGTTAGCTCATTTTGTTACTTTGTCGTTTGTTTTCAACAAGTATGTGTTTTGTTTACCCACTGTGACACTTATTTGTGGTCGCACCCTCCCTGCTGCTATAAATGTGTGAGTAATTAAATCATCAATAATGTAAAATAATAATGTGTGATTGTACGCTAAAAATGGAATCTCGCACAGCTAGATTAGCTCGAGAGCGAATAGAGCCAGTTAAGAAATATATCCCCGTCCGTGATTCTGTCAAACAAAAATTACAAGCTCGTCAAGAATCTCAGGTTGAATTTTCAGTGGTGCAGAAAAAATGTTTAAACCAATTGTCGAACCAACAAAGAAAATTGTTAGAGCAGCTGAGGCGACTCAAAGAGCTCTTGAAACATTGCCTGGTGATATTGCTGGCTGTATTCAAGCAGCTCTACCACCACCCCAGCAACCTCCTCAACCACAACCTGAAGAACTACAACCTCTGCCAAGAGGTAGAATTAACATTATAGATAAATTCACGACTAATGGTATTACCGCTATCAAAGACCCAAACCAATTAACTGATATTTCCGCGTTTGCATATCGTAATAGAGATAAGTATGTAAAACCCGAACATGTTGGAAACTCTAAAATATCTCAGTTGGAGAAATTATATATATCGCATCACTACTGATATTCCGCAAATCAGATCTGAGGAAGATATTCGTAATTTTGAAATCTTTGACCAGAAAGTAGATGAGTATATTGAACAAGTAAGACAAGAAAGGAGAGAATGAGAAGAAGAAATAAAGCAGCAACTTGAAGAATCAAAAGCAGAAAGGAAACAAAGAGGAGTAAAGTTGAAACTTAAAGGTGCTAAACAAAAAAGAAAACAAAGGCAAGAAGAAGATATTGAATTTTAAGAAATTAGACGAAGGAGGGAATTACGTTCACCAAGTAGGAAAGAAAAAACTAGAGATGGTCTTGCTGAAAAAATCTATAAAACAGAAGAATAATTATATAAACTACAACAACCAATAAAACAAAAACGTATAAAAGAAATATCAGGGAAAGTAAACCAAAAAAAAAATGTCTTAAGAAAAAATTGAAAATCTACAGCAAGTAACTGAAAAATCTGGAAGTGGCCTTGATGAACTCTGTCCCAATAACATTATTGCCGATGTTGAACGAATAGAAATTCTGACTGATGGAAGACGAGCCGGTAATAATTCCCCAGAAATCATTAATGAGGCAGCTGGTATTGGTCAACGATTATTTACAGGCGGTATCATGGACAATAATGTTTATCGGTCTCTCATCGATGAAATCGTTGATGATTATCACAGTGATCGAGGTTTTGTAATTAGATCAGTGACAGTAAATTAAGATGATCATACATAATGCTCAGCGTGGACATGTAATGGCCAGAATAATATATTCGCGATTACTTACCTATAAAGTTACCCATGGAAATGGACTCAGTGATGTTGTTGAGGGTCTATTCAAAAGGATAGCCCCAAAAGCAATACCGACTGCAAAGCAACTGCGAATGAAAGCTATTGACGTTGTTCGTGGAAAAGGTATTGGTGCTGTTGGTGATATTGCAGGTAAATCATTCTGAGCAATCAAAGATAGATTAGCACGATTAATACGACGAAAACCACAACCAGTAAAATTACCCAGCACCGAAATTATGCCTGCAAATGTCAGTAAAATAATAAATCAAACTGCAAATAAAAAACTAGCAGAGTTGGCTGGTGTACCACTGTCAGAAAAAGAACAAAACATATAACCGCTAGTCTGAATACTGGAAATGGAATTTCTCGAACTGATGTTCGTATTAAACGATAATAATTATAATAAAATGTTCAAATGCATATCTGATCCAGCATTTGACATATATGCGCCAGTTCTCAAAGACTAGTCTGTGCGTGATTATCAGTAATATTCTTATGAAGCACGAGAGCCAAATCAGCGTGGACGAACTGAACTACAAGTTCAGGATACAAGCAAATATTTCATGCCCGCCGAGACATTCATATAAGTTCAGGGTAGACTTGTAAAAAAATGATAATAATCCATATGTTGATGCGCAGGGTGGGTTTGTTAATAACCTAATTATGGCATTATTTAACAGTGCACGATATGTTAATGATGGTCGGGAAATTGAGATTTGTCATAATGATGTTGATGTTGATACGACGATATTAGGGTTATCCCGATACAGCGGTGACTTTTCACGGTCTTCTGGTCCGTCAATGATATTTGCAAAAGATACCGTTAATCGCACTGATGACAGACCTTATACTTTTCGGCGCCCCAAAAAGGTTACTGCTGCAGCTTACGACGCTGATGTTGAAAGTTTATTCTTTGTAAATGCAAATTTTAATCTGGGATTCTCAGCACGTAAAAATCAAATTGATGCTCAGAAAAGATTTAGTTGTGCAATACCACTGTCATATAGCATTGGTTTCTGCAGAAATATTAGAAAGGTTATCTTCTGGGCAAAACATACAGTTGTTCTCGTTTGAAAATCCACGAAAGACGAAGCTATCTGGCATGCTGAAGGAGTTGATGCTACTGCAACCGCAGCACTTCATGGAAATGTGACACTGACAAACCTTTCGTTGTGGATGCCAGTAATGTCACCATCACTCTCTGAAGAACAACGGGCATAGCTGTATTTGATAGTAATGAACAAATTAAACCCGGTGTTATTATGCCAACGATATTAGATATTATTCGTGGTCGAGTACAAAAATCCGGTGATACAATGACTGGTTCACTCAATATGTCTAATAAAAAAATTACTGATCTTGGAGAACCAGGATCAGACAATGACGCTATAACGAAGAAATACATCCTTCCAGTGATATAACATTTATAATATCTACTGCAATTTCACGGCACTATCCACTCCTGACTCCGTCAAGTGGTTCTCCTGGATTTATGCTATTGATGTTGGAGCAAAACGACGAGGAAACCTGGCTTGATTTACTACTGGTGTCTTGAATTAGTATATAAATTCCCACCTGATTAAAAAACGAGCCTTCCGATCAACATTCAAGGTTATGTTGCAGCACAACATTATAGATATAATCAAGTACGTGAATGTCAAACAAAACCAAAAAATATCATTAATGAATATGCAATAAAAGTAATTAAAAAAACCAGACGCATAATTGCCATTGATATAAGTTTTTATTCTGTGTCCGCTGTTATTGCTGGAACAGGCGTATTACTATCAACAATAACAATGACATCACCAATAGTTGTAACGATTTGTGTTTCAGCCGCAACAACAATTGCTGTAATTCTCAATATTATTGTGAAGAAAATATCAACATGCACAAATACAAAATTACACGAATATATGATAAAACTACATACTGCAACAACATTGTAATCCAAATTATCTTTGTTAATATCCTCAGGCTGTAGCGATGGAATAATTTCAGACGCCGAGTTTACCGAGATGATTAAAATTTCCCGCGAAGGCACTACACAAGATCCGAATAATCAGGATTTAGAAAATAATAATAATAATAATAATAATAATAATAATAATAATAATAATAATAATGTCAACGCCAAACGAATTACTACAACAGATTATCGTTGATACAACTCCGTTGAAAACCACGATGATATCAGCACGTTCGACTAATCCTGAATTTAGTGTTAATTTTCCAACTGCAATTCCAGCGAAAGAAATAGTGCTAGCATAATTACGAGTATATTTACAGCTGGCCAAATATCAGATCAAAATCATTCGGTTGAGTAAAGGCATATAATTCGCTTGTATTTGCAAATAAAAATAAAGATGATGGAACTCCTGATGGCAAGTTGTCGGCGTACCTACAGGTATTTATAAAATTGAACAGATCAACGACGAATTTCAGCGCAGAATCAAGTCTTATACAGAAAAGAATCTAAAATAGCTATCACTATTCACGAACCAACATTATTAGCTGCGATATAAATAAATTCGCTAGATTATGCTGTAGATATATATCAGTCGTCAATCCGAACAGTATTAGGATGGCCAGAAATCCCGCCAAAATATCAAGGAACGTTAGAACCAAAAATAGATGATTTCCTAACGGATAAGAAAATATTTAATAAACTTCCAGAGTATCGAAAAACTCATCCATGGAACATAACAAATATATACGATTATGTTACTGATCCTGATGACACAAGACATCCTTAATTATTAGATATAAACGGTTTACAAGATATAGAGGAGGAAAATAAATTTTTCATCGACGATAAAAAAATCAAATCATTTCCGGACGTCATTAAGTCTGAACATAAACGAGTAATTAATAAACTACAAAAGTTATTTTCCAGTGTTGCACATTACAACGATGATATAAAGCAACCGATCATCTAAACCAGGTTGTATCAGACCTAGAGTTTATCAATATGTAGATCGTTGCAAATGTTTTTGAATGTGGTGATCATGTAATATATCAAATTCCTCCATACCCTCAACGTAAAAACATTTAACCAGTTATTTCTACGACACTACGCGATCACAGAAGAACAATTAGCAATATTCATAGTACCAGGATTTGCCACAGATGAGCTGAAGAAATCAGTCAACGATCTTATCAGTAAATATTATCCTAAAATCGTCAAATCATGGAAAAAAATAGCCCCACCAGCAAATATTTTCAAACATAATAATGATCCATATGGTTGCGGTCGTCATATTTCACCAGTAATTGTAAATATCACATCAACGATCGCACTCAATCTTGTATGTGATGCAATCGATGGCAGTTATCAAGTTGATCTTGAAAAATCCAGCCTGGCTCAACAAGGATATATTTTATGTACATTTACTCCTCAAGTAACTCCTGGATTTTTGATTGTACAAGAACCTATTAATCCGGTCTATTTGCGATGTCATAATCTGTTAATATCAATGATACATTTCAATGTTACTTTTGCATTTTGAATCTGTATGTAAGATCTTAAGGATTTTAAGATCATATTACTCAAAATAATGAAATCTCATAAAAAAATAATTAAAAAAATTACATAATAAGAATAATTTCACATTTGAAAGCCAAGAAGCAAATAAATATTTTATAACAGAATTTTATTTTTACTAATTCTCGTCCAGATTTCAAATACTTAAAATAATGAAAATCAGTCAGATTTTATAATTTGATAGAGTGAATGGTACTCGTAATTTTGAAAATCAGTCAGATTTTATAATTTGATAGGGTGAATGGTACTCGTAATTGTGAAAATCCTACTGAAAACGGAAAATTACATAACGAATATTATTATCAGAATAAATACTATTATCAGAATAAATTTTATAATCCGAATAAATATTATTATCAGAATAAAAAATAAATCTTATTCTTCACTAATTATTGAATTTGATGGGGTAAATGATCCTAAAAATAATAATTATAGGACTCTGATTTCATAATTTGATGGGGTAAATGGTACCTAAAATAATAACTATAGGACTGATTTCATAATTAAATGGAGCAAATAATACTAAAATAATAAAAATCTTAATGAAAACAGAAAAATAACATAATAAATATTATATTTTGAATAAATATTATAATCAGAATAAAAATAAATCTGAATCCCTTGACAAAGTCAAGGATAATTATTCATTTTCACAATCACGAGCGACAGGAGCCCCAGTTGCCATAACTTCGTAACGTTCATTGTCACTACTTTCACTTTCACAATCCCCTTTAGTGACGTTGTTAATACAGTCACTGACAGTACTTTCACTTTCATAATCAGTAATGACTTTGTCACTGTTTTCGTTTTCACGATCAGACATAATCTTTCTTAATTGTCTGATACGAGTGCTAATTGTATTTTTTGTTTCGTGGGATAATTCTGATCTAATATTTTCAATCGCGCGTGAGAGATATACGAATTTGTCAACTTCGTTATCTTTGACCGTAGCCAAGGATTGGAACATAGCTTGTTGAATGAGCTTTATGAATATATATTTTGCTGATAGTGTATATCTATCTTAAAATTTTCGTTGTTGCAGTGATTCAAAATCACAAATAATTTTCTCAGGATTTAATTCATCAGATTTTCGTAATTCATTATAAAGTAAATATTATTTAGAATACAAAAAATATTTACACAACACAACCCTCATGTGAAGTCCTAGATTGTCAAACGACATTCTAGCAGGTTCAGAGGGCGATACAAAATATTTACAATCTTAGATCTTAGGACGGCACATCTCTTACGTGAAACTTAAATTGCCAAACGACATTCTAGCAAGTTCAGAGGGCACGAAATATATACAGTAAATCTTAGATATAAGGACGGTACAACATTACCTTAATTAACGTAATTATATGGACTGCACAACATTAACTTAATTAAACTAATATCTATAGACTGCACAACACTAACTTAATTAACTTAATTCTATGGACTACACAACATACCATCTTATTCTATGACTTAATTCTAAGGACTGCACAACACTAACTTATTCTATAACTTATTTCTATGGACTGCACAACATACAATCTTTTTCCGACTTAATTCTATGGACGGCACTATATATATATATATATATATATATATATATATATATATATATATATATATATATATATATATATATATATATATATATATATATATATATATATATATATATATATATATATATATATATATATATATATATATATATATATATATATATAAACGGTATTTTGGAAATTAATATTTATTTGTCTAGTATTTATACCAAAATCCCACCAACGATAAAAGCCTCAGAATGGAAACATAACCGTTCTATCATAATTATTTTAACACACATATATACGTTCAACATTTCTGCACACCCTTCTCCAAAATCAACCCCGGGAGAGTGAGAAAGAACTGCCACCACGTGGTGACATGGTGGGAATGTGTGCTTGGCTGTTGAAGATCGAACATTTATAAGAATCCCTATTATAAAATGGGTCCTATGCTATATAAGCTAACTAATGCTTAGAAATCCAAAAGTAGCTCACGCAATGGGCGTGGCTTTTTCGCTTTGTTTTTCTTAATTATTATCGCTGACAAAATCTAGACGAAGCAGTAAACCTGACAGATTCAGAAAAATAAGGATAATGTTTCTTGCAAGAAAAAACAACCAAAAAACATTGTTCATCAATGAATACAAATTATTTATAAGATTACAGGCTCTACCCTTGCTGACAGAGTTATTCCCCTTGACTCTGTCAAGGATCATGTCATCGACGAAGTCATACAACTTTAAACTACGCTGTGGTACGATAGGGGTGTTTCCTAGTTTACTTCAGGAGTGAAATATTGAAAACATTAGTTGTTTGTAACGCCGATTTAGTTTGTTGTACCGAAGGAGGAAAAAACCAACCAAAAAAAATAATTTATGTATAAGCGAATATTATCATAAAATACAGGCGAGATAACTCTTTAACCGCCTTACATGTCCTTACAGATTTATCTCCCTTGATAATTGTTGCTATATGCAATACTTAAACATTATTCCTTTTTCGTATTTGTTTGAAAATGTTTGTTATTATTTTACTTGCGACACGTTTTACTGAAGCCGAGCAAATATCAAAATATTTTGCTGCTGCGTATGTGGATTGAAATATTATTTCTTCGCCTGTCTCTGCATTTGTAGATATAACTGATCCTGCGCTCTTATCATTGTCACCAGTTCCTCCAAATTTGCAATTTGACTCTGTGTATTACTCGTAAATTACACAAGGCATTATCAAGTTACATACCGTTGATATGATCAATCATAAAACCTTTTCAATTAGTCCACGAACACATTCATACGCGAATTTATTACAGTGATAATTTTTTCTTTTCAACATATAGCCAGCAATAGTGACAAAACCGACTATTTTTTTTTAGTCAACAGTTCTTGATGATACCATCACGCGATGCTTCATAATTTTGATAATATGATGTTTCACAAACTCATTTTGCTCCATTTTATATGATAGTATTATTTGGCTAAATCATTATTTGAAAATCGGGCTAGATAGTCTTCAGTATTTCTTATAACCTTATCATTGTCGTGATATTTTTGTAATCATAATATCATTTCAGCTCTCTGTGTTTTTTACCACTAGATTGCACACACAACTGCATTTCTCCTCTAATCCCAACACCACACTTCAAACACGACTTTGGTCCTAAACTCACTCTTCATACACTTTGTAAATGAAGTCCACAGAATTCATTTACGCAGGCTTTGTTACAGGAAGTTGTATAAGTTATCATCATCCTACAACAGTTATTCTTTGTTTAAACCATTATATATATATATATATATATATATATATATATATATATATATATATATATATATATATATATATATATATATATATATATATATATATATATATATATATATATATATATATATATATATATATATATATATATGCATACATATAGCATATTGAAATTGAAGTATAATTATATATATAAAGATTCAGACAAAGAATAAATGCAAATGGCTTAGGATAGGTTCCACAACTCCTTGTAACAAAGCTTGTGTAAACGAATTATGTGGACTTCACTTATAACGTGTGCGAAGAGGGATTTATGGACCAAAACCGTGTTTAAAGTGTGGTGTTGGGGTAAGAGGAGAAACGGAGTTATGTGTTCTACTGGTGGTAAAAAATACAGAGAGCTGAAAAAATATTATGTTAAAAAAATAACACTGACAATAATGACAAAATATAAAAAATGCTGAAGATTATCTCTCCAGATTTTCACAATAATTATTTAGACAAATAATATTATTATATAAATGGAGCAAAATGAAATCGTAAATCATCTTATCATCAAGAATTACGACGCATCTTGTGATGGTATAATCAGGAACTGTTGACTAAAAGGACCAGTCGGTTATATTGATGAATTTGGTTATCTAAAATTTTGTGCTGGAAAAAAACATTTCTGTCATAAATTTAATTTATTTACGAGAATTATAACGGAGTAATCGAAGACGATCTTGTGATTGATCAAACTCGATAATTCCTTGTGTAATTTACGAGCTATTACACAAAGTCAAAATTGCAAATTTGGTGAAACTGTTATGCATCAAACAATTGCAAAATTTATGCATTTTTCTGTTTACGAGTATCATTCGACCTATCAAATTACAATATATGACTAATTTTCATGACATTAAGTACCATTCACCCTATCAAGTTTGAGATTCAGTGAAGAACAAGATTATAATATTTATTCTGATAATAATATTTATTCTGATTCTGAAAATAATATTTTTTATGTAATTTTCTGTTTCCGATGCGATTTTTATTATCTTAAGCACCATATACCCCATCAAATTTTAAGATCTGACTGTTTTAAAATTTTTTAAGTACCATTCACCCCATCAAATTATAAAATTTAACTAATTTTTTTATTTTAAGTACCATTCACCCATCAAATTTTAAAATCTGACTGACTTTCATGATTTTAAGTATCATTTACCTGAAATCTGGACGAGAATCAGTAAAAAATACATTTTGTTATGCTATATTGATTGTTCCTTTACAAGTTCTAGAATGAAATTATTACTATTTTATGTAATTTTTTAATTTTTCTGAGATTTTTATTACTTTAAGTATTAATTACACCGCCAATTTGATGAAATTATTTGATAATCTGATTTAATTGGCTAATATACCCGTGAATTCGATATAATTGTTTGATAATCTGAAAAATTATGGGTAATATACCTATACAATTTTAAAATCTAACTAATTTTCGTTACTTTGAGTATCATTTTACGTCATCAATGATAAAATCTGTCTGATTTTTGTTATTTTGAATATCATATACCTAAATCTGATTGAGAATCAGTAAAAAAATTGTTATATATATTTTATTTCCCCTGATTATGAACCAGGATTGAATATCAATCAAGAACGGGAAGATTTGATCTCATATACAAATTTATTTTCGGATCTACCTGTCTCAAATCAAGCAAGTATCCGGATTGGTCAATAAGCTTGAAATGTATCCTTGATAATAGCGGATTATGACAACGTAGATAAACCGGATTAATAGACTCTCGTACAATCAAATATCCAGGAGGTACTTGAGGCGTAAATGCATACAGAATATATCCTTCCTGAGCCTGATTTGATTTTTCAAGATCGATTTGATAGCTGCCGCCAATTGCATTACATACAAGATTAACTAAAATTATTGATGGTATATTAACAATTCCTGGTGAAATATGACGACCTCCAACGTACGGATTTTTGTTATGTTTGAGAATAATTTCTGGTGGGGCTATTTTTCTACATGACTCAACAATATTTGGAAAGTTTTCATTGATAAGATCGTTGACTGATATTTTTTAGTTCGTCGGTTCTAAATTCTCGTATTACGAATGTTGGTAATTCTGCTTCGGTTATTTTATAATGTTCAGCAAATAATTGTTTCCGGGGTTTACTCGTAAATCTATATCGTCCGAAGATTAAAGACTCAGTAATAACTAAATTGACATACTCAAGGTCTGCTGTAACTTGATTAAAATGTTGTATTGTTTCAACATTTTGTTGTTTTAAGTCGTTATTGTTGTATTGTATGACACTAGAAAATAAATTAAATATAATTTGATGTTTGTTTTTAATTCTTTTAGCACATAAATTAATAAAGTCTTAGTTAGGAGTTTCAGAAAAATTAAATAAATCTTCTGGTAGGATAGAAGGAACTCCAACAACATTTTTGGTTGTAGGTAAAACTTTTGGTTAGCCAGAAACTTTTTCATCAAATTCAAAATGATGATATCCACTATTCCATGGATATATTTTTCGATATTCTGGATCCTTTAAGCATATTTTCTTGTCTGTGAAGAATTCGTCGCGTTGTGGTTCTGGTGGTCCTTGATGAACATGCGGAATTTCTGGCCATCCTAACACAATTCTGATTGATGATTGATAAATATCTACAGAATAATCTTGCGAATATATTTCTATCGCAGCTTATAATGTTGGTTCGTGAACAGTGATAGCTATTTTAGATTATCATCGTTGTTCTTGACGGGGTTGTATTAACGACAATCTGCTGTGATAACTCGTTCGAGGTTGACACTATTATTATTATTATAGTTATAATTATTATTGTTATTGTTATTATTATTATTATTATTATTATTTAAATCAGACGTAGATTCTATCACAGTCATTGCATCTTTGTAAATTCCAATCATCTGTGTAAATTTACAAAATCGGATATTATTCCATCGCCGAGACTCGATGTCAATAACGAAGATAACACATAATAAGCCAGCACTGATGTATGAAGTTTGAATAAAGAATCATGCAGTTTTGTATTTTTATTTATACATATTTTTTGCGATGAGATTAAGATGAGCAGCAATTTTTGTTGTATTTGATAAACAAATTGTTATAATTGCTGGAGATGTCATTGTTATTGTTGATATCAATACAACTGTTCCAGCGATAACAGCAGACTCCGAATACACAATTATGTCAACAACAGCTACACGTCTGCAATGTTTGTTACTTTTATTGTATACTCGTGAACGATATTTTTCAGTTTGGTTAGCCATTGACGTGCCTGATTGTATCTAAAACGCTGAATGTTGATCGGAATGCTCATTATATTTTAAGTGGATGGGAATTTAGCGAATGATTCAAGACACCAATAATAAATCGGGTTTTCATCGGGTTCCACTACAAATGTTTCCTTGTCGTTTCGCTCCAACATCACTAGCATATATCTAGGAGATCCACCTGACGGAGTCATGAGTGGACAACGCCGTGAAATTGTGGTAGACATCGTAAATGTTGTAAGTACAGCAATTGTTTCACGCCCGCATATTGGCAGATCGGTTATTGTCTGTGCTGGTAATGTTGAATACCATACTGGAGTTTTTATGGTGTTTACGTAATTTAAAAGTTCTTTTGGTGGTGCCAACCCACACGAATCAAAATGGCTACATGGATCGGAACTTTTGTCAAGATTAATAATTCCTGTTTCAAAATTGTTTGGTTTTTTCGGTAATTGATCACGCATAAAACACCTCTGAAGTTTTTTATATTTAACTTTTTATCAGCAGCTCCAGCAGCACCAAGTGCAGCTGCTTTTGCAACAGCTGGAGCCACAGCGGCAATTAACGCTATTAACGCTGGTATAGCTGCAAGAAATGGAAATATACAACCTGTTTTAACTGCTTCTTTAATGGCATCCGCAGAAAGATCAAATTTAACACCAATATTTGATCGTTTGGCGTTATTAAAGTGCTTGAGTTGACGTTCAGTCAGTGATATTTTATTTTGACTACCTCTGATCTGATCTTTCTTTACTATTATTTTTGATCCAGAATTCTTTATTGATACTGATTGTAGTTTTTTAATCTGACCATGAGTCAGTCTGATACTAACATGATGATATGACATTATAAATATCATGAGCGATTTAATTACATGTTTTCTACTGGGGCATCAATGACTCTCATTCGTCCACCAACACATTCAAGCAACATTGCGTTATCTGAGAGTATAACAACAATTGCTCTATAACCACCAGGAATAACTGGTGTAGGTCTACTTGGTGATGATCGTGCTACACGAGCTAGGAAGTGTATATCAAAGACATATTGCCTGAGTAACTGTAAATGTTTCAATGAAAAATAATAGATTGGATACAACGTTGTAAAATCACGCCGAGATGTATATAAACCAGAATCAACATTCTGATCACTACCCATGAATGTCATCAACCGATGATAAGCACGTGCTACATGATTGTGATCAAACCTCAGTAATACTTTTTCGGATGGTTCCTGATGTCCATTTATCCTTAAAGAAACTTCACTAACTCCAAGAATGTCAAATAGCATTGGATTTCGTGTTTGTATGTTTTCTCGTGCATTTCCCTGAAATGCAATAAATATATGCCGGGGTGCAGAAACACTCTGCTGTGATGCTGTATGTTATGTAAATAAACCAACAACTTCACTTTGAACACTGTCTGTTGTCATCGTCAACCATGTCAATGATGATCTACCACCCTGACTCATAAAAGAGAGTAACTGTTGTTCTTCATCGAATGATGGAGTCATTACTGGCATCCACAACGAAAGTTTTGTTAGTCTTACTATACACGCACCAATTGCGTCGGGTCGCCAGATTGCATCATTGTCGTTGTCTTTTCTAACAAGCACAAATGTATGCTCGGCTCCAAAAAATAACCTTTCTGACATGTCTACAAAATCCAAATATTTGTGATAGTGGAATCATACATGAAAATTCTTCTTCATCATTTAGCATTGAGCTACGTTGTGATTTTCATTCATTGATGCAACTTCAGTTCCAGCTGCATTCATTCTCACGTTTCTGTCTTCTGGATGATCAGATGTATCCTTCGCAAACATCATTGACGGAATAGCTGATTTTATGTAATCATCGCTGTATCTTGCAAGGCCAAGTATCGTCGTAGCAATAAGTTTTCAGGCATGATTCAATGGGTTTTCCATCAATCATTCATATGGCACTTTTAAAGAATGCCATAATACCAATGTTAACAAAGCCAGGTAGAATAAGAATAGTATTGATAATCGTGCACAGATTCATCTTTGAGCACTGGCGCATCCATGTCAAATGCTGGACCAGATACACGTTTGAACATTTTATTATAATTGTTATTGTCTAACACGAAGACCACTTCCTGCTATCAGACTAGCAGTTATTCTTTTTTCTTTTTCTTTTTCTGACATGGGTACACCAGTCAACTCTTCTAGATTTTGATTTGCAGCTTGATTTATTATTTTACTAACATTTGGAGGCATAACCTCGGTGCGGAGTAATTTTACTGGCTGCGGTTTTCGTCGTATTAATTATGCTAGTCTTTCCTTGATTGATGAGAATGCTTTACTGGCAACATCACAAACAACACCAATACCTTTATCACGAACAACATCAATAGCTTTCATTCCCAGTTGCTTTGCAATCAGTATTGCTTTTGGAGCTATCCTTCCAAATAGACCCTGAACAACATCACCGAGTCCATCTCCGTAGGTAACTTTATATATTGGTAATCGCGACTTTATCACCTTGACCATTACAGGTCCACGTTGAGCATTATGTATAATCATCTTATTTTCTTGTCACTGATCTAATTGTATACCCTCAATCACTGTGATAATCATCAACGATTTCATCAATGAGAGACCGATAAACATTAATATCCATGAAACCGCCTGTAAATGGTCCTTGACAAATACCAGCTGCTTCATTAATGATTTCTGGGGAATTATTACCGGTTCGTTTTCCTCCAATGAGTATTTCTAGTCTTTCAACATCGGCAAGAACGTTGCTAGGACATGGAGTAAAAGGGCCACTCCCCCTGGTACCTGAACCAATACCACTTCCAATTACTTCTTCTTCCTCAATACGAGGTGGGCTGAATGGCAAAACTCCCAGTAAGGACTTTCTTTTAACCTCTTCGACTTGTTTCTCAAATTTCGCAAAATCATCCTTATAATTTTTTTATAGTGATTTTAGGTATTTATCACTAGACTTTCGAAATAAAAATGGAATCCAATTTTTTCTGGAAAACTGGCGGTGTTTGGATCTAATAATTTATCACGATCTGGATATATTGTTGCGGCAGCCCTTACAGCATTTTCTTGAAGTTGTCTAAGACCTTCTTCGGTAAATCGGGCTGGTGGTTTTCGTTTGGTTTTGGCGTAACAAGATCCATTACATCACCGACCTCCTCATGAACTTTATCAACAGTCTCAAGTGCTTGTTGTATTTCTTCTTGTAATTGTGTACTTGTGGTTGAACAACAGCTTTTTTACCTGGAAGTTCTGGTAAAATCTTTTTTTTTTTTAGTTCCTTCTGCTATTTTTTCCAGTTGCTCTAGCGGTTTGCTCCAACGTAGGAAGAAGACCTTTGGTAGCGTCTGTAACTCCTTCCATAGCCTTTATAACCAGTTTAAATAATTGTTCTGCACCTTCTACAAATTCCACCTGATACTCCTTACACGCTTGTAATTTTTGTCTGACAGAATCACGAACTGGAATATATTTTTGTAAATTGCCTCTAATCGCTCTCGAGCTAATCTAGTTGTGCGAGATTCCATTATTGATATAATATGTTTAATCTCCATTAAATTCTGGGACAATTTCATAATTTTAGCGTTACTTTTAGTCACAGCCATTTGAACATTAATGTTCCAGATTTTCTCAGTCTCCGCTATAATCAGGGATAATGTCATAATTTTTGTACTACTTTTAGTCTGAAAATATGAAATATAATGTTCCGGGATATATTTAGTCTCCGTTAATTTCTGGGACAATTTCGTAATTTTAGTGTTGCTTTTAGTCACATCCAGCTTGGCGTTTGTCTTTTCCTTGATTATAGCTATTTACAGCATCATTACAATTATGCAAATTTATGAACACCGCCAACATAATTTCAGGGCTCGGTAATGCTTTATAAATAAATCTCGTGTTTGTATTTGTATATGTCTGTCTCTGTCTGTGTTGTGTTTGGCCTTCTACCACCCTTGTCCCTAGACAGGCCCTATACAAATGTCCCCATTGTCCCTAGACAGGCCCATGCATGTTCAAGGTCCCCTTGTCCCTAGATAGTCCCATGTTCAATTGCCATTGCTCCTAGACGGTTCCATCCATGTTAAAGACTTATAAAACTGGTACAAACAGTTGCCTCGCTTGGCGTTCAGCATTAAGAGGTTAGTTAGTGCTAGGCCTGGTCGGTTTGGTGTCAGGATAATGTGATTGGGTGGGACATGATGCTAAATGTATGCGGCATGATGCCTCATGGTACTAGACATCACTATAGGCTGCCCCACTGCAGACATCGCAGCGATATGACTACAAATTGTTAAAGCTACGTTAAAAAGACAGGTCACACCACACACGTCTATGTCTCTATTTGTCCATCGTTCCTAGAGTAGCGCATATTCAGTCAGCCACTTGCAACACTGTTCCTAACTACTCCGCTCGATTGAGGTTAGCCCCTTGTAACATTGTTGCCATTGTTTCCCCAGTGTCCAGTACCGTGACGTCATCCTATCATATTCCCCTTGTCCCTATACAGTCCCGACCATGTTCAATTCCTATCTAGTGCTCCAGATAGTCCCACCATGTTAAATTCCCATTGACCCTGGACAGTCCCAATCCTTTGTCGCTATGGTAAATTTCTCTTGTCACTACTATACAGTCCCAATCCCTTATTGCTATGTTAAATTTCCCTTGTCCATAGACAGACCCACCCATGTTAAATTCCTTTTGTCCGTAGAAAGACACAATACATTGTTGCTATACATTCCCTATGTTAAATTCCCATTGTCCCTATACATATCCAATACATTGTCGCTATGCATTCCCTATGTTAAATTCAAATCGACCCTAGATTATCCCACCCATGTTAAATTCTCCTTGTCCGTAGGGTACAACCTCCCCTCTTTTTTCTTTATATAATCTTATATTGCCCTATTTCGTCCCCATATACTACTCTTGCGTCATCTTCTGTACTCCACATTCGCAACATGGAGGTGAATCATATGAATCAGACCACGAATGCAATGTCGATCACCGATTATGTTTTACGAATAGCGTGGTTTCCTTGATATCATAAGTGCGTCTTTGTTCAATAACAGTCAATACCTTTCTCTTCTTACTGAGTCAGTGTTAGTTTAAAATATATTTTCGCTGGGGAATGTAACCAGAGTTAATTCCGCTGTGAATTTAACTTTTGAATTTAGTTTAGACGCAACAACATGGAATATTATGTTACAAAATATGGTTTAGACTAAAAGTCACACTGACAACAACTTAAACGAAAACGAAAACAAATGCCGAAAAAAAATGTACAAATACAAGATTGTTACAAATCTGTGGTCATAAACTAAGTAACAGAATGAAGCAAAACCAAGAAGTTTTGTAAAACTTACCAAATAATTTATATATCAAAGTTATAAATGAAAATGTGAGAATAACTTACAGTATTATGAAGTGAATCCAAAATAATCCTGAAAAAGTTCTATTAAAGTCCAAAAGAATGGAATATTCCGTATAAATATCAGATCCAGAAACGTCCTGCTCCGCCAAGAATCGTGACTTTGTCAAAATGACGTTGACCAGCACACATATGATAAATTCACAATAGTTGCAATAATATTATAGTTCAATGAGTGCTTTTTATTTATACTGAACAACCCAAATAAATGTTTTCTCTTAAATAACATTTAAGTAGAACATAAATACGTCTGCAAACTTGATGCTGCAACAGGAACCCTAGAAATAAGAATAAGAAAACTTTCCAGTCCGAGATATTTATATACAGGCGAAAAAGCTAAAAACGCATTTCCTCATCACTACTTACGTGACAAATCGGAAATTTCCAACTCCGTAGAAGAACTCACATGATTTAAACCATCCAATGGGAATGAACTTAATACTTCTAAGATACCACCTGATCAATAGGAAAATGGCCCAACTCGTAAACATATTTACTAATGATTCTATTATTAGTAGCTGTCAAGACGGACGTAAGCATCTATTTATAGAATATATGCAGTTTGACATTCTTTATTATCTTAAAATAGACCTTGTGCATATACGCCAAATCCAGCTACAAATACTCACTACAATTTACAATTATAAATTAAAATTAAAAAAATTAGACAAAATCATATGCCAGAAGTTACAAAAATCATAGATATACTTAATAGAACAAATATGTTTGTAAACAACTTAAGTCGAAAATGTTATCAAAATTAAAAATTCATCTTAAAAAATAAAATATATAAAAACAAAATTTTAAAAGCAAAAAAGAAATTTCAAAGTAAAAAGGAGATTTGCCAAAATTAAGACATTTACAGCAAAATATGAAAACAACAAATAAAATATTGAACAAAAATTATAAGCAATGATAAGAAGAAACATTACTTTGTTTTCTGAAAATGTCACATTCGAAAACAAATTTAACAATAGCGAGCTCAACATATAAAACATTGCTTTGAATAAAACTAAAAAATAAAAATTGTTAAAATAATTTAAAAACATTGAAAATGTACCAAAAATTGAAAAAATTAAAACGATATTAAAAATAGATGGGATAATTTGAAAAATCAAAGCCAGTTTATAAAAAAATTATAAACGAATGAACATTTATAAATTTACAACAGAAATAAAAATATATAATTGAAATAAATAACTTTTTTACATATTAACCCAATGTAAGAAGAAGTTAAACACTGAAAGGTATTTTAATACTTGCTGTCAAAACTTTAAAATTTAGAAAATTACTTACAGGAAAGTATTTGGAAAACTAAAGCAGTGTCTAAAATCATGAAAAAATTCAAATATTAGAGAAATTAAATCACTTGTAAAAGATAGTCAAATTGTTCAAATTGTACAAAATAAAACGTAAAAAAGTTGTGAAATAAGCGAAATTAATAATGAAAAATTAAACAGATTGCAAAAAATGTATTGTAAAAAGTGTCAAATGTAAAGTGCATCGTTCATACATACATACATACACACGCATACATACATACATACAATACATACATACATACATACATACATACATACATACATACACACATTTATACATTTATACATACATACATACATACATACATACGCACGCACTCACGCACACACGCATACATATATACATACATTCATACATACACACACGTGCGTACATACATACATACATACATAATGACTGGATGCGTTAAAGATCTGACATGTATATACAGACACCTACATACAAACATACAAACACAAATAGAAAACAAGTATTTTTGACCATTATTCTGTTTATAGAGACATGGATGGCTCTTAAAAGTTTTAAAAAGTTGTCAAACAATTCGTGGAATTTCAATAATTGATTGTAGTTGTCTTAATCTATTCCCGTTTCTGAGTTTCGCTGCATCTGTTGTTTTTAATGGTTTAGAATTCATGGAAAATGTTGGTCTCGTTCTTTTAGGCTTTATCAAAGAAGCTATTAACTGTTTCAGCACAAGCAGAATATCATGTAACAGACTCTCGGTTCCTGAAGGTCTGTTTGCTCAGTTCATAGATCGTATTAGTGGTCTTCATCTCTCACTTCCTCTTGCTATGGAACAAAAGTGTCCTCTTCTTTTTGTCGCTGCAAGAATGTATCTCTCTTTCTTTATGTTTCTGTTACAAATCGTCGTAATCTTTTACGGTAGTGACGTATGGGGCGCGGCAAAACAAAACAAAAACAAAACAACAACAACAAAAATAAAAGAAAAGAGAAATATCCCTGCAACAACAAGAAATTGCAGAAATCTAAACCCAAATCCAAAACATTCTCTGGAACAGTGTATAACATAGATTGAGGTGATCGTAGAAATATCGACAGGGTATAAAAGGTATAAAGAACAGCTGCTGAACGAGTAAAATGATTTTTCTTTCTTTATGACAGTGCAGATAATATCAGCATTTAATATTATGATAAAATGTATATCATGCTCTCTTCAGATTCTTTTGTGAAAAAATATTCGATAAGAGAAACAGTAATGTAACTTCGATGCAGTTGTTGAACATTTTTATCACACCGAGAAATCAGATCATCCTGTTTTTAATAAGTTGTTGACATAATTTCGTAAAATTATCTCAATATCATTTTAAAACTCAAAATAATAGTTTTATATTTATGAGTTTTTACCTTTTGTCTTGTAATAAATAAAGTTGCAACATTTTTTAAGTCATACTAAAAGTAAAGAATTAAATATTTGAGGTTTCTTTATATTTATATTGGCTTTATGATATGTTCGTTTTTTTTGGGATAGAAAACCCAATAGCAAATAATTAACACTCATGATGTGAGCTTCACTATTCACTGTGTTGTAATAAATCAATACATACCTTAATTTTATTGTATTGATCTCACTTTATATCTAGGAATATCTTTTTATTTACCTTATTTAATGTTTTCATTTATGTCCGTACCTATTTACTTTTCAATTAAAGTTCATTTATTTAAAGGATAACCCCAAAAACTTAGATCAAAGTCGCAAGCTACATAAATATTTCTTTTGCATATAATTAACAAAAATATTCACTCCTTTTTGTTTGAAATTCGTTCAGTGTTTGTTTCCAAGTTGTTACTATTTTCTTGTAAGTTTTGTATTTTTGTAAAAAGTTTATTGTTTTATACAGATATTTTCTTTCGTTTAGTTTCAATTAACTTTTGCTTTGTAACTGTTTTGGAGTAAATTTGTTGTCTTTATTTTTATTTAGATATTTTGTTTTTGAATTTTTTTTAAACTTTTGACATTTTTCTAACTTGTACTTAATGTAAATATTTTGTTCAATTTTCTTTTCCTTTTCTTTCATAAATTCTTGTTTTACATTTTTATTTGCTGTTTTAATTTTTTTATACATTTTATTCTTTGCTATTGTTGTAACCTTTTTTAAAACTGATCGTTATATTTTTTAAATAGGAAATTGAATTTAATAATTTTGTAAATTCTTTTTTTATTTTTCAATATTTTCTAATAAATGTACAAATATTGACTTTATTGTTTTATTTTTAAGATTTTGTTTTAATTTTTTACATCTTATTAAGATATTAGTTTTTAATTTGCTTTAAACTATTTATAGTTTTTATTTTAGTTCCACTAAAGTCTTTGTCCATTTCTGTATTTTAGGACGACGTTTGGTCTAGGTCATTTTTAATATAAGATTTAGGACTTTTATTAGTCTCCACTTAAGTCGGTCTCAATTTTTAGGACGACTTTTAGTCGAATTCACTTCATGTTTGGGATTTACTTTGGTTATTTAAGTGTGGGGTGTTAGCCAGTAATATAGGTGATGGTCAGTAGGTGTGGGTTTTGGAGAGTATTTGTAATTGGTTGTATCAGAGTGTCACACAGTGTTAAAATCCCATTGTCTCCCTTAGTGCCAATGCACATTTAATCTTGTGGAAGTTTTTAACATTACATTCACATTTGCCCCATAGTTCCACTTTTTAAAATATTTTTTTAGAAAGATTTTCCATCCCCAAATACTGACAATTTTCTTCCCATACGTCAGTAACTACTACCGTTCATTACCCCAGTAAAATTTAATTTATTCTCTTGCTAGCGACGGACTTCGATAGGAATCTAAATAAGAATCTTAATCTAGAAGAAATTAATAAATGATCATCTCAAACATAGGCAAACATTTTTTTTAATTTGTTGAAAATCAAAAAGAGGTACTGTTTAAAATAAGATCTCACTACGCACATACTTAAGACTTTCGTAAAAGCGGCGAAAAATAAATTAAGTTTATACAGTAATCTTTACCTGAAGACAAATATCCGTCAGTCTTTTTTATGTTCACCTGCTGAGTGGTTAAAAATATACAAACAACAACAACAACAAGCAGAATTCCTTTCAGGAGCAGCGCGAGGGTGGTGTGTGTGTGTGTGTGTGTGTGTGTGTGTGTAGGCAGCAATTATCCAAGGGCTCCAGGCGTAGGGGGCGCCTCTGGAGCGTTTACTTTTGCAGCTGAAATTTTTCGTGGCATTTTACCTCACCTTAGTGTAACGAGGACAATTCGTCACAAAGTTACATTTAGATGGGGATGGGGGCGGGATGGAGGTTGGCAACTGTCAAAAAGACTATTTTCTATGGCAGAGTAGGGACGCTAGTAAGAGCACTGACCCCGGTCGCGCTGCCACTAATGCAGTAGTGGGAACTAAACAATGTCCAAATAGATGTTTGCACACATAACTCGTTGATAACGTTCTGCTTGTAATATGATTGATAATAACCAGTACCTTCAAGACGACTACCACCAGCCTCTCACTAAGTTACTTACCTCGGCAATCATATAACAGTTGTATACATCTTATGTTCTAAAAATGGGACCTTTCTGTGAAGTTGGCGCCAGTCGTCCAGAACAAGCGTTGTCACTAGTAATTTTTTTTTACTGGGTTACAAAAAAGAAACCTAACTGCTTACAACGGGCATAAAATCGTACTTGGACGAAGTTTAAACGCTAACAAAAAAAAAAAAAAAAAAAAAAAAAAAAAAATGACGGAGAAAAGTGGTTGAGGTCAATAAATATGTAAAATGTAGTAAATCATGTTCTGGCACTCGACCAAAAAGATTTTATGGTTTATATCTCGCATATCTAGAAATGTAAAACTTTTTTTTAGATAAATCCGGTAATGAGTCACAACAAACCACATATCTAGTTTATATCTCACATATCTAGTTTTTATCTCACATATCTAGTTTTTATCTCACATATCTAGTTTTTATCTTACATATCTAGTTTTTATCTCACATATCTAGTTTTTATCTCACATATCTAGTTTTTATCTCACATATCTAGTTTTTATCTCACATATCTAGTTTTTATCTCACATATCTAGTTTTTATCTTACATATCTAGTTTTTATCTCACATATCTAGCTTTTATCTCACATATCTAGTTTTTATCTCACATATCTAGTTTTTATCTTACATAAATTAAAATCATTCAGTGAATAGTTTGGACATATTAAACTTTAAATCACAAAGTGCTTCATAAGTCAGTGGTTGGCCCGGCCCATATTTTAAGAACAGGTTTTATAGTAACCTTTAGATCTATACTTAAGGCACTAGTCTCATTCAACTAGACATATCGCCTGGCTCTGTTTGAGATCGCCACACAAAGGACACTCGTATATCTGAGATCTGACTGATCCACACGAGAGATCTGGTTGAACAAACTCTTAACTAGTTAGATTTGTAAAACTTCATCAGAACAGACTGCTTGAATCTATTTATTGGTGCAAGTCCTAACAAGGTGTTATTGGTAAAATCAAAGCGCAAAGTTAGATTGTTTGATAAACAAAGTTAGCAAAAATGTAAATGAAGTTAGGAGACATTTAACAAAAGTAACAGAAATTTAAACAAAGTTAGCAGAAATGTAAAACTTTTTTTTAGATAAATCCGGTAATGAGTCACAATAAATTACAAACATCCATTATGATATGATAAGCATCTGTTTTTGTCCGTTTGTATCAATTTAGAAAACAAAAGTTTGTGTTTATATCATGCCTGTCAGGCCAGTCATTTAAATGTAGAAAATTGTTGCAAGAATTAGCAGTTAATACAGTACGAAGAATAGGCATACAATATAGAAATAATACACAGAGAGAAAAGAAAATTTATTTTGCACTCCGATACAGAAAATTAAGCAGTTCACACAATAATATAGTTATATGTCTGAAAACAATGCATTATGTATTTTCAATATTTGAAATTAATGTTGCGTATGGGTGTTATGACAGGCTGAACTGAATACATTGACCTTTCTGTTCTTATTCATATACACTATTTCAAGTTAATGGAGTCCACTTTCCTAAACTTAAAGTTTATTGCGTTGCTGCACAGGCGTGATGATTACATTATGACGTCATCAAATATAATGCAAGTTTTTGCCTAGGTGTATTGTACCACTATGAATTTTCACAGCTCATACTTTTTTAGTATAAATTGTTGCCGTAAGTCTCTTTTGACCCACGGGTATATGGTCTTCGAATTAGTAAACAGCAAGTTGTCTGATTTTGTTGTAAATCTGTCACAAATCGATATTTAATCAAACCAAAGGAGAAAGAGCCAAACTGTGATATCATTTGTATATTGTTTGTTACGTGTACCGCGTGCAACCTAATAACATAGCCCTTTGCGCCAGCGTGTCGAGATAAAGCATTACTGACTTTCCTCATCCGTATTTGGTAAAAGGTTGGATATAGAGTGACAAAGTGACCACGAAGCAAAGGTCGGAACATTACCTATAGTAAGTTTTCTTTGTCTCCTGGAACCCAAAGACCTCTTGCTTATTTGTTCAGCCACCGCCCGCAAATAAAACAATATTGGTAAAATCTTCCCCATCTCTACTAAACCCATTGTAGAGAAGACATTCCGACCAACTGAGTATTGCATTTATCAGAGCGTACGGTTTTATCCCAGGTGCCACTTAAGTCAGGTGTCAGATTAACAGGGTTGTGACAGTGGCACTTGGACTCGGGTCACAATTATTACTTTCGGCTCAGTACCCGTAGCCCCGGTCTAATTTTAGAGCGTTTTTCGTCTCGTTTTGGTGGTGACGAATGCGTTAGATTTATGCATTATTGGAACTGATTGAACGGAAATTGTTGATTATTTAGAATATGAGCATTATGGTGTGCATATTTTTGCGACAGTGCACAGTGAGTAATGAGGAATTGTGGCTGGTTTGGCGGTGAAATCTGTGTTCCAACTGCATGTTGTTATATTTACTGTCAAGCCTCACTCAAAATGTCGGTTGACCGTCAGTTCATCTTTGAAAGTATGTTAGATTAAGATATTATTTATTATAATCCTAGAAAGTTCAGTAATGGCAAATAAATGCAGGGACTATATAGGAAAAATAATCGTGACCTGAGGCCACTTATCTTTCCCAATGGAGGTAACTCACTGTGAGATGTATGATCAACTCTTGGACAGACTGGACGTAGAAAGACAAGTTAACTTCGTTAATAATTGCGAAAAAAGCTGTGCTAATACATACATACATACATACATACATACATACATACATACATACATACATACATACATACATACATACATACATACATACATACAGCGATTACAACCTATTGAAATTCGTGGCGTAGGCGGAAATTAATATGATCTCAATAATTGCTGCAGCTGAAATTATTCACACACCAGCATATCTCTTCGTCGTATATTTCTTTAGAGGAGGATATGACCATCGGTTTGTGCTGATTTGAATACTCATTCAGCTTGAAATTTATGGACAGTTTGTGACGGGTTTATGTTTAACTACGCTTTTCTTAGTAATGAAATTGTATTATTCGGACACTTATCTATGTAAATATTTCATTTAAAGAAAATTAAAATACTCCAAGATTTCATAATCGATCATCCTTAAGGCTCAAAAAAGTGAATCCACTATAAGCCTACTCCAGAGTCACGTGTCTTCCATAAAAAGCTTTTAGATTTCTTCAAATTCCTTGAATTTGGTGTTGTTTAACCATTTAATGCGAAAACGAAACGACGCAGTAGGTCGAAATTAGCCTATCAAAGATATTCATCTGTTAACTTTCAGTAATTAGGAATAATTACATTTAGTTGACAAATGCGGTACACACACACAACATATTCTGCATGTTTTTCATTTGCGATACGATTAAGAAATTCATGAAGCAGCAAACATTACTTTTTGGTCAGTTATATTGAAAGTCAAGTACTTTAACACACAAACAATCCAAATTTAGCATTACTGATAAAATTATTCAAAAGTAATCAACGGATAGTCTATCGCAATTGCTAACCAGCGTTCATTCCATAAAAGTACTTGAGTTCAGATTTTCATTTTTCATCTCTCTTGAGTGACATGGTTAGAATGAAAATAAAATAAAGAGCGCATTTTTTCATCCATCCTCAAATCAGAACTTAGACATTTCTATTTGAATAGTTCCGCCTCCCTTCATGAACTGTCTCCTTTTTTGCCGCCTTTTGCATTTGAAGATTCCATAACCTATACTTGCCACCAGCATAAGGGAAAGCATTGTACCAAATATGATAACTAAGTCTCTGTCGTATCCAAGCTCATTCTTTATCTCTTTCTCATTCCCCTTGTCCCTTTGCGTTTCGTTCGTGGGATCCTTTGTTGCCACAGGTGAAGTAACTTTGGAAACGGTTGTACTTGGAGGTATTGTTGTGGACACACTGCTATTTAGGTTAGAGCTGTCTGAGAATGAGCTCAAGAGGAGTGTCGTTTTATCACTTTCTGTAACATTTTGGCTGACGGTGGAATTTTGCATTTTGTTCGTGGGATCCTTTGTTGCCACACGTGAAGTAACTTTGGAAACGGTTGTACTTGGAGGTATTGTTGTGGACACACTGCTATTTAGGTTAGAGCTGTCTGAGAATGAGCTCGAGAGGAGTGTCGTTCTATCACTTTCTGTAACATTTCGGCTGACGGTGGAATTTTCTGTTGAAATAGATGTCGGTATTGTCGTACTCGAAATCACTGTTTGGGAGCCATGGCTCGGTGCATCTTTTCTAGTATTTGTTATTTGCATAGTTGTTGGTGTGATTGTTTTATTGGAGGAATTTTTACCGTCGGTACCCTTGATCGAGGTAGGAGATATAGAGTGTGTAGAGGTCAAACGTGTGCTCGTTGTTACAGTTTGTGCTGAAATTGTCTGTGTGACATTTGTTATCTCTCTTGTTGTTGTTGTAGTCCATGTAGATGCAGAGCTAGAAATTGTGTTGGTGCTGTGAGCAACTGTTACAGTTATTCCCGGAGATTCTTTCGGTTGATTTGAAGATACTGTTGATGCTTTCGAGGTCTGTACAAAATCAAGAAATTATCTGATTAAATTGATAATCATTTTAATGCGTCGTTTGTGGAACTGATCATTATTTCATAAAACTTCTGACTGTAAACTTGTGAGACCAGAAGCTCCTGCATTGTAAGGGCGTCTAGGACATACTTTATCAATCTAACTGCAAAGAAATCGTGCTCTAAGAAACGTACCTGTTGTTTCGCGCTCATGTTTTGAGCCCACATCGCCCCGGCTTCGATCCAACTTTGGACCGAGTAACTCTCATGAGTACCTTTAGCTAAGTATAGTACACAATAATCATGGAAAATGTATTGACTTCTTTTAATTGCAACATTTGAAATACGGGCGCCCGCATATAGTGGCGGAGGGGGGGGGGGGTAGGGAACTTGCATATTTTGGCCTATAACCGTGAAACTTAATTGCTGACCACTACATATTTGCTCTTCCCCCCCCCCCCCGAAAATAAATCGGTGGGCGCTCCTGATTTGAAATAAATAACATTCATCGGATGTAACATCCCTTCCTTGCATTAAAAAAGTTTGGGAATCGATATTTTCTTAATAATGGCATTCCCTCCAAAATTCTTAACAAGGACCACCAGCCATAAACCCTTTCTCGATCGTTTGGGTATTCGCTTTCCATAAAATATAAATAAAAAAAGCCCCAAAGTTTTAGATCCTGTGTTTGATCTGAAGGCACAACTACTTTTATCTTTCGTTCGAGAAGATACTGTTGAATATTTATGTACTTGATAAAAGTCACAACAACGTACGCATACAAATATTGAGGCAGAAACATTCCGGGGGTTATGTTGAACTGTCAACCAAGAGCCCTGCTGTTTTTGATAGGATGCGTGTCGAAATATATCCTTGATATGAAAGTATGGTGTACTTGATGTAGACCGTACATTTAAAATCAAATGAAACCAACAGGGAATTATAAATATTTATTTGAAAAAGAAGAAAAGTATGTTGATTTTTGGACTTTTAACGTAGGTTTAACAATTTTAGTCATATCGCTACGATGTCTGAAGTGTGGTAGTTTATACTGATGTATAGCCCCGGGGCATCATACCGCAGACATGTGGCATCATGACCCACCCAGTTTCATTATCCTGACATCATGCCGACCAGTCCTAACACTAAACTTTTGATGTTGAGCGCCAAGCGATGTTGCTGTTAATACCGTTGTTATAAGTCTTTTGTATGACTCTACCGGCGTTCAAACCCACGACCTCCAACATACGAGGCGGATGATCTAATCACTTAGACCACCGAAGTGGTCTATAAAGAAAAGAATCGTAGTAAAGCTTTACTGAATATTTCGATTTGTTTTCTCCCCCTTTTGGTCGGGGTCTTTTTCAAACCCCTCATATCTGTCTCTCCATTCAAACATTTATCCGTTCACCCATCTGTCTATCCATCTATGTATCATACATACATTTATTAAATCACCCAAACACACTTATCTCTCTGTATATCCACTCATAGAATGACCATTCGTCATACGTATTCCATCATCTGACTGACCTGTACTCAGTAAACAAGTACTTATTACGAGTAAATCTCTATGTATGTATGTATGTATGTATGTATGTATGTCTTAATAATTATCCTTCTGTCTGTATGTACGTCCTTCCATCCATCCACCCATGCACCAACCAACCCACCCATCGGTCTAATGTTGACAAACGTACACATATCAACCTATTCATTGCCGCATATAAATGTATGACCATGCGTTTTTACAGAGACCATTTTGTACAGAGATAGAGGCAAGAATAATACCAACAAACAAAATAAACAAAAATTGTTTTCTGAAAAGAATTCATTATATTTGTAAAATCCAAAAGGAGAAAAAAAAATATACAGCGCATAGTCCGACCTCAGTATGTAATGACTTCACTAGAATATTACAATTATCATTGCTTATAATGACGATAAACAACGTGTAAACGAATGCAGTTAACATAAAACCATGAATGATGAAAAACCTATATTAAAATTCAATGATGTATGATAAAATGTGACACAGCCAAGTATTGAGAAACATATATATCGTTATTTTAAATACAAAAATATTAATTAAGACATCTATGTCATAGAGTAGGAATTAGTTAAATGCTGTTGAGTGGTATCCAACAAAAAACTCGTTAATTTGGATTATGATCGTAACATACCTGAGAGGCGCATGATTGCAGAACGAGTAAGAGGATGAAGATTGTGATGCCAACAGCCATGTTTCTTATCTTAATACAACTGCCAAATGCGGATATAAAATAAAACAGAAGAACCTCTTTTGTTTTCCGCCAAATCAAGCCGTTGGAATTTTCTGTCCTATCTCATTTCACTACAATATCCAAGACACTGTTGTGCAAAAACTAAGCTCGTAAACTGACGTTATCATGCTTCTACAAAGAAGTACATTGCTTGTCAGCATATAGAGCAGGCATGGGCAACTTACTCCAGGGCGCGGGCCGGATAAGTTATGCTTAAAGCCACACACTGTGGTGTAAATCACAGGATAAAATCGGGTTATGGGCTGAATTTTTCCCACCCCTACTATAGAGTCTGTCTTGTCTGGTGCACCCAAACTATTTCATGCCTTCCGATTTTGACGCGTAAGAGATCACCGATCCACGATGGTTAATTTTCTCCTGCTTACACTGTTACGTCCTTATGAACACCTTGTGCGGTCTGTGTCGTCAATATCATCTTGTAAAACGTTGCTGTTCGAACCTGACAACACACATGAAAGAATCATGGTATAATATTAGAATTCAGAGTACTTTGTCTTGTGTTTCAGACACAAATCGTCTTCAAAACACGAAATCTTGGTGTAATCCTTTTTAATTATATCGTATGACAAAAAGTTTCTAATGACTCAGGAAGCAAGGCTTTGAACTGAATAAAATTTCATAAAAAGTATATGTGAGTAATGATGACGTCAGCTGAGTTTACCTTGTCGTGTTAATATCACAGTGATTACCAAAGAATTAGATTGCCTTGCCGAGAAGCTATTACGTATTGTTTCGTAAACTTCTTTATGAATGAGGTGAAGCTGAACATTCTCGTGAATTTTAAATGGTTTTAAATCTTATATTTTCAAAGAAAGTATTATAGTCTGAACTGCTGTATTAAGTGTGCGTCTCGTTATATTTGTATTACAATTTGTGCGATGAAAATTATTTTGAAACCACATTTTCAGCAACGATGTTTTGCACTGCCTATAAGGGAATAACACTACCAATGAGCTTGATGAGTACGAAACCTAAAGAAGTAATTTCTATTGCTAGCATTCCAATCTTTGTCCACTAGTATCTTGGGTAGCAACAGTTCAAAGTACAAAACCTGTACATAACAAGATTGGGTGTGTTGAAATGTATTATCGATCAGGTTGAGATAGCAGAACTAAAATGGTGGGCTATCTAGGTTTTAAGATACACGGGAAAGTATTCGTAATCAAATGTTGCTTCCTTTGCAAAGCTGAACACTCGGGTGGTGTTTGACATTGATACATATGAAGATCTGCGTTTCACCTTGTAACAAACAACGTAAGTTCATGTGCAAAGAGAAAGATAATAGAGCAGAGATATCGTAACGGAAACATAAACATATAAATAGACAAAACAAAACGACAAATGAGTAAAGATATATAAAAACAAATAGATCACAAGACTTAAAAAAGACATTGTAAAATGAATTAATAGATGACAAAATGACACTTCTTAGAAATTATTTGGATCATCCTATGTAAACATTTGTGCTCTGTTTCTGTTATGATACCCTCTAAACTTCATACTATTTCTATTTGCGCTGATGGAAATGGCAATCCATGTTATTAATGTTTCACTATTTTATAGATGATCTTGTGAATCAAGACAAAAATTAATATCGGACAAGATGATCACAATGTTATTTTCTCTGAAACATGGCTTCTGCTCATCCTTTGGAAATATATGTCCATCTTTTTGGGTCAAGTGTCCCTAGCATTATTACTTACATATATGCTAATTAATTTGTTGCATATTAATATGAAGTAATCAAAATTAATATGAAGCAATATATATGACTGGTTTCACATGACGTCACTAACAGACATTGCGCATGATTGTCAGAATGCGACGTGTTGGCGTTCTTAGCTTTAGCAGTGAAAACTTTACTACACTGAATATGGTACATCTTTATTTGTTTAGATTATTTCCATTCGGTTTAAAACAAACTTTTTATTACAAACTATTTTACTGTTATGCAGTTAGTTGCACAGAATAATTTTGTTAAAGAGTTTATATTTAAATCATTCTGGATGAATTGTTTGCAGATTTAGGATTTCAAGTAAAGAGTCCGGATGACGAAATTTGCTCAAAACGTACACTATGGAAAATCTTCATATTGATCGTTATTATTATTATTATTATTATTATAACAGTTCGCTTTGCAACTAAATGGTAGCTGGGGAGGGGACAATAAAAGTGGGCTAAAGGTCTGTGGGACATAACCCCCAGGGGAACCCTGGAGGGTTGGGTGGGATTACATCACCAGTAGCTTCTGCATATTTCCAGGGCATCATTTTAACCATCTAACTATAAAGAAAACTTACTCTGGGAAACGTTTATGTTGTTTCACGTACATCGTTCACCCAGACCTTTCGCTTGACTCAGTGAGATTTTAGCTACATAAAGAACACTTGTATAGCAGAGATCTCACGGTGCCACGCGAGTGGTCTGATTGAAGTAAATTTTTAAGGTTCTTGATTGGTTAAGCTTTAACTGATCGGACAGCTTGAATCTAGGTTGTCCGGACAACATGCTGTTGGTGAGAACAAACACAAAGTTAGATAATATAATAAGCAACTTTAGAAGTAATTAAAATATTTCAGATCACTTTGTAAATTTAGCCCAATATTGATTCACAATTAATTACTCAAAATCATTATGATAAGGTAGTTTTTTTTAAAAAGTTTTGGTCCGTTTGTATTAATGTACATAACTGGAACTAAATGCAGATACTTTTTATGAAGAAAAGAAGTGAACACACTATGCAAAGTCGACACGAGAAGAAGATACACAGAGAGAAAAGAAAATGTATTCTACAATCCAATGCAGAAAAAAACACAAAGTACATAATACTATCTCACACATCAATGTATTTGGAAAACTAACATTTATATTCTATATAATATAATTTACCTTCCCCATGTTTGTAGGCTTTCCGTTGGGGAACAGGTGTTTGTAGGCTTTCCGTTGGGGAACAGGTGTTTGTAGGCTTTCCGTTGGGGAACAGGTGTTTGTAGGCTTTCTGTTGGGGAAACAGGTGTTTGTAGGCTTTCTGTTGGGGAAACAGACGTTGTCTCAAAAATTGTGCAACACGAACAGATTCACCCTCCAACACACCCTTTCCAATATATATTTCATAAGTCAATGTGATATGAAACATATAGAAATTCGAAGACGTTTTAAATACTCATTCAGCAATTTTGTATTGCTTGTAGTACAAATTTTTAAAATCGTATATATAAGGCATAAAGTAAAAGAATTCTTTAAACAGCATGGCTACGTCTCTTCCACACAGCGCTTTTGAGAAATTTATTCAAATTTCTATGTTCTTTTTATATTTAGTCATTTATTACAGTTTGGAGAATGAATGGGTGCAAAAATCGAAATTAGCTTATCTAAAATATTTTCCAGTTAACATTCATGAATCAGAAGAAATACGACCGGCAGAAGGAATACAATTTTATTGACAAATGCAGCAAAAACCAAAATATTCCGCATATTTTTCCTTTTACTTTACGATTAGTAATTTCATGCAACAGTACAAAATGACTGTAGTTAAATTTTTCATCGGTTACATTAATCCCAAGTACTTCCAAATGCAAACGTCTAAATTTAGTTTTATTGATACGACCTTTCTAAAGTAACAAATGGATATTTTTTGTCGCATTTACTAAACTGCATTTCATTACGTTAACATAAACAAGTTTAGAGGTTCTTTTTATATCTATCCTGATCTACTAGGTAGAACGACATAAAAGTAGCCTTGCAATTTGTTCATCCTTCCAGAATCAAAACTGAGGTGTTACTATTTGTGTTATTCCTCCGCTGTCCTTGAACTGATTACTTTATTGTCACCTTCTGCATTCGAAGGTTCAGTAACCTAATCTAATCACCAACTTAAGGGAAAGCTTTGTCCCAAGTATGATATCTCAATATGTCGTAACATATCACCTTTATCTCTTTCTCCTCGACATTACATGACAATATACCCCAGGGTATTTATCTTATTGGTAGATTCTTGCAACTTGGCTCATGGTGGAAGTTCGTGCGGGAATATATACCATATTTATTTTAGAGGAGCCATTGACATTCAGTGGACTTGCATTCAGTGGGATCATTGTTACTTTGGTGATTTTGTCTTCTTCAGATTCGTTGATATTCAGTTGAGGTTTTGTTTTTGGAATAGTAGAAAACATGATGTTTTAGTAAGAGATGTTTTATTTGAAGAATCTGTACCAGTATTACTCTTGCTTATTGAAAACTTTATTTGTCACATTTTCTTTTGTATGATTTGTAAAAGATCCTATTAAATTTTGTTCTAATTGTGGATGTGTTTTCATTATTGTTGTCCTTGTTTTGTCTGTTGTCGTTGATGTTGTTGGCGAATATATTTCCGTTGTTGTCCCTGTTGTTATTGTTGTAGTTGCTGTTGATGTTGTTACTGTTACCATTTTAAAGTGCTCGTATTTGCAGCTGACGAAGACTGATTCTCTCGTGTAGTGTCGATTGTGTTTGTCCATGTTGTTGTTGCAGTCGTCGTCGTTAATATTGTTACTGTTGTCGTTGTTAACGTACTCATCTTTGCATCTAATGCATATGGTCTCTTTAGTGAAGAGTTTGTCAGACTGCTCCTTTATAAATGTGAAGTTTTTGCTAGAAAAGGGAACATCTAATGTTGGTTTTGAGGTTTGGGGATTCTTTGGTAGGGTTAAGCTTTGCAAAAAATCCGAATTGATAATCATTTCACAGCAATTTGTGGAGCAGATCACAATTGTTATGATCATCTGCCGGGGCCCCGAGTGGTCTAAAACGCTCACCGTTACGGATCACTGCCATCTCAGCTCTATCTGCGTGGGTTCGAGTCTAGGGCTCGGTCAATGAGGGTATGTGAGAGAGCTTGCCAGTAGCTTCACGTGGGTAGGTGGTTCTTTCCGGGGTTTTCCAGGGTTCTTCCTACACCATTAATACTGGCCGCCATTTCTTGTGCTGAAAATTGCGTTAAACCCTATAAAGAACACAACATTAACTGATCATCTTCCGACAAACTTGAGAAACTAAATAACGTCCGAAAGGACATTTGATAAAGGAGAAATCAAGATGAACCTAATTATATGTTGGATTATTTTGATTGCAAGATGTAAAATAAATAGATTTCTATAGATATGCATTGACAGAGTTTATAGACTGATTTAGTTTTGTAAATGTCTATCTTCTTCGTGTAAATATCGTTTTTAAAGGAATACGTCTCAATAATTCATCCACAAAATATTGACAGTCCTTTAAAAATTCTCAACATCAACCACCAAGTCATTCTCGATTACCTGGACATTGCAAGGAATGATGTCAAACATTTAGTCTAGCTTGCCATGTTAATATCTTGGTAATTACTAAATAAATAGCAAGCTTTAACAGTGAAGTTATGAAATATGCTTCGGAAATGTCTTTATGCCCTGAGAAAAAGGTTTAACTTTCTGATGAATTTCAATTAGTTTTAGTTCTTTGAATATACAAATAAAAACATGGAAAATACATACATACATACATACATACATACATACATACATACATACTTCACTACCTACCTACATTACATATCTTTCTCTGTATCCACACACACACACACACACACACACACACACACACACACACGTTTCAACTGAAAGACCTGAAATATGAATATCTGCAAATTCCTTTTGAGTTCGTTTCAATGAAATTGTTTCTAACCCAGACTTTCATCAAAGACTGGTTTCAAGGGGAGTAAAACTACAGGTGAGCTGGTTCAAAAATCTAATGAAATACTTTATAATGCTACCTATGCAATTTTGTCGATTATTATTTCAAGTAGGAACAGTTCAAAGTACATATATGTGCATACCAATAATGGGTGTGTTGAAATGTATTATCGATCAGCTTGATATATCAGAACAGAAATACTCGGGTATCTAGGTTTTAAAATACATGATAAAGCTTTTGTTATCAATTTTGAATGTTTGTTTGACACATATGAGCAGCTGGGTGGCCTTTTTCTTTTATACACACGAGCTTCCTTGTTCAACGATGTATCGTGACACCACTATCCCTCAGCTCAAATACATGCACAAAGAAAAACTGGTCAGTGATAAATATGACGACTGAAAGATAAACGGGCCGACGGATAGACACACAGATACATACATACATACATACATACATACATACATACATACATACATACATACATGCATGCATGCATGCATGCATGCATGCATACATACATACATACATACATACATACATATATACATGCATGCATACATACATACATACATACATACATACATACATACATACATACATACATACATACATACATACATACATACATACATACATACATACATACATGACACAACTAACTGATTTGGTTTCTGTAAATGGCTGATCAGGCAAATTTGATCTTTGAACTGTCTGTAACACAATGGATAGTAGATACCGCTTAGGGTTGCTTGATCACTAGACGCATTGCTGCAGTTATGAGATTTTGGCAGTACCTCCTCAATACTCGTCAGTTCGCAGTCTGTGTCTCCACCATGGACTAGGGTGCGCTAGAAAGAGAGATCCTGTGTGAAATCCAGGGTCAATGTTAAAGTGTATCAAGGATGACTTGGCAGAATGTTTGAAGCGTTTTTTCTTATTAATCTGGGATAGCATTCCATCCCTCAACATCCCGTATGAGAATTTTTGGGTTATCGTTCTTCTGACATCCTGGCGATGTGGTTTGCCCATCTCATCTGTGATTTTATCGGCATAATGTTGAAGCTTGGAATTCATGCCCGTGACAGAACCTTAGTGTCTGGAACCATATCCTGCCATCTTACCCTCGTGACTTTCCTCAGACAACCCATGCCAAATGGTTCAGCTTTAGGTATAACGTCTGTACACAGTCCACGTTTCGCAGGCATCTAGAAGGATCGAGATGACAATGACTTTGTTGACCTTCAGTTCTGTTTGCGGACTGATGCCACTGCACTCCCACACATTCGCGCGAAGTCTGCCAATGCCCACAATTGCTTTAGCAATTCTGGCGTTGGTTTCATCTTTGATGTGATTTGCACCTGACGGTTTACTGCCGAGATACGTGAACTTGTCCACTGTCAGGTGGGTGTAGCCATTTTAATGTGTTGGTAGGTTCTGTGTAAAGTTTTCGTGGTCCTGGTTGGTGCAACAACCTATTCTTCTTGTGAGGTCGAAATAATAACAAGTTCTGTTGCATGTCAGATTTGGCATTCAGGGAGCAATCATCGATGAATAGAAGGTGAAACAACCGACGATGACCGACATTTAAAGAGAAATAGATAAGAAGTGTTATATATATATATATATATATATATATATATATATATATATATATATATATATATATATATATATATATATATATCGTTCTTTTTGTAAAAATATTTCATGACTGTAAATTGTAGTGAGTATCAATAAAGAATATATTAGTGATATTTGTTTCTACACTCGTATTTATCTTGTTTTAAAATATTAAGAGTGACTGTAGATTGTTGAAGATCTATACATATGTGTTGTCAATTTTCTAATAATTAAACCAGTATACAAGTTTGGGGTTCTTTCCCACTGGATAGGTCTGTCTGGTGGGTTTTTCACGATGTGAGGTATTTGCAAAATGTTACGTATTAAGTGGGAGACAAACTGTGTTTTAGGACTCTGTGCCTGTATATAAGAAGATATAAGGGGACATTTTTTTTAAAATTTCCTATGTTCTTGTTATAACATGAGTCTGATGATGGGTTCATGTTGTGTTTAGAAAATTTGAGAGGAGACATTCGTTAGGATTACTTTGGTCATGTGGTCCAAAATACATTCGCAACTTTCCAGGTGGCCAATTTCTTAAAGGAAGATAATATAGCGGAGAAGAGGATCGCCGTGTTTTCTCTTTGAAAGATAGCTTTAGTACATAAGCCGTGGCTTTTGCCATTTACAGTTATCTACATGTTGTGTTTTACCAATACAGGTACAGAATTTACCTTTTTACCTTTATTAATAGCCGTTTTCATGAGGCGTCATTCTGCAGTTGTTAAATACTTTTGCAGTGTCATTGTTTTGGAGAGCTCTGCGAGTTGCTTGGATACGGGATACGAACTTTAGACTTTAAAGATAACTGTATGTATGACCCATACTCAATCCCTTCTCATACCATGTATGAATGTCTGTCTGTATGTATGTATATATGTATGGATGGATGGACACACACACCTAGGGTCAACAGTTCATCCAATTGCCCTCATTAAGATATTCGTCTTAATGCGACGTATTTGGATAAAGAAAAGTACATGGCTCGAGATGCTCATTCCGACAAATAACAATTATAACTTTTTTGTTTCCGTTTGTAATAAAGGCATATACAGCTAGATTCTACTTAGATAATTATTCAGATTTCCATAAACGAGTGCAAAACTTGATGGCCTATATAGAGAGTGAGAAGCAATAATTGTACCTGATGACTTCTGTGTTTTGAATCTGTTAACTAACTTGCAAGGGTGCAGGGTTATTTTAATTTAGTTGGAAAAAACTGGGTGAGAAAAATAATCTATGTAATAAGAAGAGGAAATCCCATTATTTGTCTCTTCACTAGGCTATGCCTCTATGCCTCATGTGGAGACAAATATAACCTTTTGGCAACCACAATATATATATATATATATATATATATATATATATATATATATATATATATATATATATATATATATATATATATATATATATATATATATATATATATATATATATATATATATATATATGTGTGTGTGTGTGTGTGTGTGTGTGTGTGTGTGTGTGTGTGTGTGCGTATGTATGTCTGTCTGTCTGTCGGTATGTATGTATGCACGTACGCACGCAGGCACATACGTATGTATGTATGTATCACACGCAAGCCTTATTCTGCTTGTGGACAATGTAACATTTTATGAGAGTAACTTTTAGTCGATAAGTGAATTAGTGTTTTATCATTGGAAGATGACCATGCTCGGTTAAATTTGAAATGTTTATAAATTATATATTTACATCCTCATAATACGGTTGTAACTCTTGTGTCTGTTATTATCGAAAGCTTTAAAACACTTCGGCTTAAAATAATGTTTGGAATTTTAAATCTTTGTCTTTGAGAGAACTCTTGCAAGTATCCTTAAATCAGCATCACATCAAGCTTTGATCATCGTGGCGTCCAGCGTCTTTATCAATCGGGTCATTGTTTCAAGTATCCATAAATCAGATTCATATCAAGCTTTGATCGTCGTGGCCTCCAGCGTCTTTGTCAGTCGGGTCGTTGTTTCAAGTATTCATAAATCAGTTTCACATTAAGCTTTGATCGTCGTGGCGTCCAGCGTCTTTATCAATCGGGTCATTGTTTCAAGTATTCATAAATCAGTTTCACATCAAGCTTTGATCATCGTGGCGTCCAGCGTCTTTGTAAATCGGGTCCTTGTTTCATGTATCCTTAAATTAGCTTCACATCAAGCTTTGATCGTCGTGGCCTCCAGCGTCTTTTTCAGTCGGGTCATTGTTTCAAGTATCCATAAATCAGTTTCACATTAAGCTTTGATCGTCGTGGCGTCCAGCGTCTTTATCAATCGGGTCATTATTTCAAGTATCCATAAATCAGCTTCACATCTAGCTTTGCTCGTCGTGGCGTCCAGCGTCTTTGTAAATCGGGTCCTTGTTTCAAGTATCCATAAATCAGCTTCACATCAAGCTTTGATCGTCGTGGCCTCCAGCGTCTATATCAATCGGGTCGATGCTTCTTCAACGACAAAAACAACAAAAACAAGAACAAGAACAATAGTTCAACGTTATCATAAACAGGCCACTCCACAATCCTTAATCTGGGGCAGTTTCTGTTATAGCAATTTGGCTATACCACTATTCTCAATCTGGGACAGCACATATTATGGCAAACAGGCCACTCCACTATCCTCAATTTGGGACAGCTCCTATTATCGCAAACAGGCCACTCCACTATCCTCAGTTTGGGACAGCACATATTATAGCAAACAGGCCACTCCACTATCCTCAATTTGGTACAGTACCTATTATCTCCTATTATCGTAAACAGGCCATACTACTATCGTCAATTTGAAAGAGTACCTATTATGATGGCGCTATACTATTTCGTATTTTGCATATGTTAGAATTTTAAAGAAAAAGAATTTCCACGGGTTTCCCCACTGGGTATACTGGCTTTTTAAAAACACCTTGTATATCTTAGATATTGTTCAAAGAACCTTTAATTCCCTTTATTTGGGCGTATGACTGATGAGTGTAATATGGGTTATACAGTAAACAGCTTGGCCTTACTCCAGATTTGCACCTTTTAAAAACTGCTAGCTCCACTTCAACAGTTTCACTTCCTGAACATCAGAGGTAAATTGTAAACTAAAAGAGCCGATAGCTTATGTACATTTTATATATTTGGTAATTCATTTATTGCACTTTTAGAAGCTGGTATTGTCTAGTCTGGCAAAATTCATTTTCCCTATTTTAATAGCTGCTAAAGATGCTCTACTTTAGACAAATTCATACTGATGTTTGTTAGCACAAGGGGGCAGTCAATTTAGTTAGCAGTGTGCTTAGATCATGTACAATTTCCACAACTATAATATCCAAAGAAATGTCAGGCACATTACACCAAAGAAGCATAGAGGTATGCCAACATTCTCTCCACTGTGCATGCTTCAAACGCAAACAACTTCACCTTACATAGGTCACTCTTTTAAAAGTACATAATAACTGGTGAGCGCCCCCATCATAAACAGGCCACTCCACGATTCTCAAGGTATAACGGTACCAACTGAACAACCCACAGGTGGGCGGAGCTCGAACAGTGTATTAAGAAATAAACAACAATACTAGATGTGACTGGTGCATTATGTAAGAGTTATACTTTCTGTTAGGCTTAAAAAGAATATGAGCCTCTTGACAACATGTGAGATTATGTTAATTCATATATAGATAATATTTTGTATTGTTTTTTAAAAATATATAACAAAAATGTGGTACACATGGCTGAGAATGTTGTCACTAGATAACTCTTACTCCTGTCTAGTTCCAGTAGAATTATCTCTCTTAAATACAGTGGAGTACCTGGTTTTGTCCTTGTGATATTGACAATATAGCATTGTTCTCTATAACAGTGTGTGACATTCTTGCTAAAGTAGGATAGAAAGTATATTTACTGCACAAAACATTAGCATTGAGGTATATGGAAAAACAATTGGTACCGTGATACCTCAAGTTGGGGCAGTTCCTATTATCGTAAACAGACCACTCCACTATCCTTAGTTTCACTACGTGGACCTGAAGACCTTTTGATAGAATTTACCTACCCATCGCCATTACGTGTCACTACACACATTCGCCATTAAGGAAAAACGGTACACTCGAAAACGACTTTGCCATTTCTCAAAAGGCTTCGAATTTATACTTTTACTCGAGTTAATATGAATACGAGGCATACATTTGAGAAAATAAACTCTAATCATAACTTTACTAAATAAAAGCGTTATCCATAGTTTTAATAAAGTCATCATGCAGGTAAATATAAAAGTAATTCAATCGTCCCGTTAATTTAATTGAAATTTATAAATTTATTTAAAAGATGCTCTCAAGTTTCAGTTTATGGAGGAATTTTGAAATTTAAGAAATCACCTATTAGAAAAACGAGACCGAAATGTAATCGGAAGATAGCCAATTTGAGATACTTAGCATATCATCAAAAACTGCAAAGAACAACAAAAATAAAAAAATAAAAAGAACAAGAGAAAAAAAAGGAAATGCATTAAAAGCTCAGTGATTATTCTCCACCTTTCCTTGAAGATAAAATAAACTACTTGTTAGAGAATCTGACTTTCCATACATTTATATATGGAGGTTATTTCATACCAGTAATATCTGGGATGAAATAACATTCTTTTGATGTTCTTCTTATGAGAAATAAATAACTATCTTCTACGAGTAAAATTTATTTAAAAAAAATAACGCCAGAAAAAGGACCATATAGTTTTTTGGGTAAAAGTAAATTTCATCGGCAGCTTCACCTTGTTTAATCTGCTTTTCAAATTCGTTGTAATAAACGCTTCACTATGCAGTAAAGAGCATTATTTATATTGAAAATGTCGGAAAATACTACAAATCTTCATAACTAAAATTTATTTATTTATTTATTTATTTATTTATTTATTTATTTATTTATTTATTTATGTTGTTGTTGTTGTAGGGTTTAACGCCATTTTTCAGCACACGATAGGCTATACATGGCGGCAAGTATTAATGGTGGAGGAAGAACCCAGGAAAACTCCAAAAAGAACCACCGACCCACGAGAAGTTACTGGAAGGCTTTCTCACATACACACATTGGCCGAATCTGAGACTCGAACCCACGCAGACAGAGGTGAGATGGCAGTGATCCGTAACGGAGTGCGCTTTAGACCACTCGGGGCCCCTTATTTATTTATGTATTTTTTTTTTCGTGTGCAGTAAAATAATTATATAAAAAATACTTTGAATAAACTAAACGATTTTGATAGGTACAGGTGAATGAAAGCGAAGGTAAGAAAATTTTCAACGTTCTCTAGATGCCATAATTCAGGCCTGAAATATCTATGGTAAATGACAGCTTCTTTGGTAGATACAATGATGAGAATAGCTAAACATTACAATTATTTAATGTTTCCAAATGGGTGATAACTGTAAGGTCTGTTTGCGATAATATTTACTGTTTACCAAATTCACACAGACGAAATAAAACGAACGGAATCAGACATAATATATATATATATATATATATATATATATATATATATATATATATATATATATATATATATATATATATATATATATATATATATATATATATATATATATATATATATATATATATATATATATATATATATATATATATATATTATGTTAATACAACAATGAAACATTTGGTTGCCTAAATTAACAAAGTATTCTTTCACAGCAATGTATTGCAACTGAAATACATGTGCAAACGCGGGTGTGTGAACAGCGATACAGTTTTATAAAACAAAGTGCTGGGGATAACTACACTATGATTGTGACTATGGTTTCCGTTTATTTTTGAAAATATTCGCATAAAATTGCAAGCAGTCTTCCAGAGACAACAGGTCCACACATGCATCTGGAAGCAATTAAACGTACCCGATGAAGTCATTGCAGAATGAAAACAGATTGTTAATCATCGGGTGTGTACAGCGATCATACTTGGTCCGTTTTAAGTTTGAGAACACCAGGGTCAAGCAGAGTAGGTCACATGTCAATATGCGCATGAGCAGTCAATGTGACTAAAAAAGAAAACGCACAAATGCCCATACACACAGACGCACACGCCCCCCCCCCCCACCGATGACCCACACTAGAATAGTTGCAACTTATGCATTTTTGGTTTTCTTTCTCCAGCCTTTTTGATCCTCCGCTGAACACGAAAACGAATCTTGGTTTAAGACAATGGTTTGGTATCGTCTTACTTATTTTATTTATTCCTCCACCTCCATCCGAACTTTTATTGATTTAGAAATTGTATAGTTTCTTGATTTGGCAGGTTTTATTTTCAGTACTTAGATACTATTTTTTAAAGCTATTGATGATTCTTTGATCTAGTCTGGTACCATGCATTTTAACTACTGTGCAATGTGACAAACGCACATTTGTGCAAGAAGTCCAAGGAGGAGAGTACTAGTCAAAGCGGAAATTACATGTACTACTTTGCTGAAGTCAGCATGAGGAAAAGGGGAAAAACTAAAAAGTGTCTGTTACACTCGAACAGTTACTTCCCTTTAAAATCTCAGTCGATCATAAAAGCTAAATGTGTCTCTTAAGGTCAATATGTCTCGGTAGGATTTAATTAAGAGGACCTCAACATAACAAAGTCCCGGGTTTAGTGTCCACGTGTCATACGCTTATCATACAGATAAATGGATATAAATAACGTATGGTTAATACAGAAGCACATTTACATGTGTTAAAATTGTAAGATTTTAATTTCTCTTGAGAGTACTGGCGCATTGAAACTAATAACAACAGCCAAAAAAGATTAGATGTCAAGATCCAAGATTGTCCGCCAAAGATAAGGAAAACTATTTATTTATGGAGTAAATTCAGTAATAAAGCAGAGGTCATATATGTAAGGTATTTGCATGCAAATGGCAATAAACTTGCATATGAACCATACGAATTGTGTCCTGTTCGTATTCAAATCCTCCTGCTGGTAGTTCTATTTTATCGGTAAAAACATGGTTCCTCATATGATGTTAACCCTTCCAGTAAAGAGTATAGTATGACCATGGTTCCGGTACATAGAGCAACCCTGGGTATTTTTTCCTCAATACTGCATCATTCCAAAGCCACGCCACCCAAACAACGGTTAAAATCAACGTTGCAGTAAAGGAATAGAACAGAAAACGGCCGTTGATGTCAAGGGCATGGCCTGCAACCTTTTCTCTAAGTATCCAAATCACCATGGCGACATAGGTCAAGAGATAAACTGATGAAATTTGACCTTCGGTTACGAGATACCTGAAATAGAAATAATGGTCTTTTTGTGAATAATGTTGCTCCTGGAACTTCGTAGAAACTAATTCACTTGAAGAACACTGAATAAAAAAATGATAACTATCAAAAGTGGAGGAATGGATGAAAACGTTTAAAACCAGTAGCAGTAATACCACCATCACAACATTATCAGCACCAATGCCCACCTCAGTAACAAAACAGCAGCAATGCAATCATAGAAGACACTGTATAGTTGTATACGACTTCAGCGGACCTAAATTTAATTAGAGATTCAAAACTTAAACTTGAAATCCGTCTCCAATGCCTGTCAACGTAATCCTGACGTATCCATTTTCTTGAGTTCAAGTGCACATACATGTACATGTAAAGAAGCGAGAACGTGTTTAGCAGAATTCAGTGTCAGAGTGACCAAGATCTTAAGTCCGACTGGCCCTGAAGTAATGCAGCTTTTGTCAAGCTTTGATTGATATTTTTAGTTTTGATTTTAATAAAATAAATAAATAAATAAATAAATAAATAAATAAATAAATGATGAGAAACAAACAAACAGAAAAACTAAGCTGGCTGATTAGCTCGTATATACTCGTTGATTTCTTTGTTTACATGCGTCGTAATTGCTTGTATATGTGTCGCAATATGTGTTGTAATATGTGTCGTAATTGCTTGTATATGTGCTTACAACGTACCAGTAGTAGACTGCACTGAATAATGTAAGAATCCACCACAGGATGCCCCCTTTCTTGGCACTGGAATCATTTACATCTCGGAAACAGCCACAAAAGTATAGGAACAAACTGATGAAAAATGGAATGTACCTGAAAAATAAGGATTTGTAAAGATGTAATTAAAATATACTCTTGGACTCTTTAAACACATATGCTCTATAAATTGACTGACAAAATGACGGTACTTTCATGGCAAATGATTCGCAGTATCAATGACTTTTAGATAAGATTGTGAGGTCATTTCTCACGTGTTAACCCACATTATGTAACCATAAAGCAATTAGTCTTATCAGGCCTAATGGATATCCCTATCATTGGCCAATCTGTAGATGTCTCATTTGGCCTAACTGAATAGCCCTATCATTGGCCAATCTGTAGATGTCTCATTTGGCCTAACTGAATAGCCCTATCATTGGCCAATCTGTAGATGTCTCATTTGGCCTAACTGAATAGCCCTAAGTAGTGAAGTGGGGCACCCTACGGACAATGGGAATTAGCATTACAGGGACCCCTGGGTCACTCTACGGACAATGGAAATTTAACATGGCGAAAAATCGTGGGTCAATCTACGGACAAGGGGAATTTAACATGGGAATAAATCGTGGGTCACTCTACGGACAAGGGGAATTTAACATGGGATTTTTTTTCTTTAAATTTTAAAAAAAATTTTTTTTAAAAAAAGGGGTAGGCAATGGAAAGGCTATCTCTTTTCGAGAAATATGGCTGGCCCTGAAAAGGGCCTTTGGGTTTTTTCTTCTTCTTCTTTTAACTTCTTAACTTCTTCCACCATCCTCTTATTTTGTCCATCATTCCTTTCTTCTTTTTCTTTTCTGTTTCCGGCAACCAGTCCGGGTGGCCCATGGCCCGGAACTTCTCTTGGATTTTCATCCAGTTTGTGTTCAGTTTTTCGAATTCATCCCTTTTTTTTCTATTTTCTTCTTCTTCTTTTCTTTCCTTTAACCACTTTTCTTTGATCTTCTTGACCTCTTCGGTCAGCACATTCCTCATTAGTTCTTCAGCTTTCTTAAGTTTTTCTAACCCCCACTTCGCGAAACACCAATCTGTCCATTCTACAATGTCTTCTAGAAAGCACCTTGCACTCGTCACATGATCTATCGCTTCTTTTAACTTACCCACTTTGACATACGGTGGGTTAATTAAACCTCTGATTCTCTTCTCCTCATCCTGTATCATTTCTTTTACAATATTTACGGATAAGTGGAGGCTGGTTACTTGTCTTGAGACGAAGTCTTTTGTCACTGCATACCTCCATTCCTGTTCAACCCTTTCTACTACACTCAATCCATCTACCATCCAATACCAACTTCCCATAAGATTGTTATATAAAGCTGAAGCTGCTGGCATCTTCTTGTTTGCTTATTCCGTAGAATGGGTTCCAATGGCCAACACTGTTAGTTTTATACTCAAAGCGCGAACGTGAAGGAAAACATCCCCTAAAAACATAAAATGGATCTTACCTAGATCATGACCCAACAACGCGCGTACGTGAAGGAAAACATCCCCCTACTTTCTCATTTCATATAATAAAACCCTAACTTTACTCTTCACATACGCTAAGAAACCCATAATCTACTATTCACACAAACATACCTGAGCTCTTACAAACACAAACACACAAACACACAAACGCATACCCTCACACTATCTTAAAAAAGAGTTAGTGTTTATTTTCACACTACTCTACCTACTCACATTGGCAAATTAATAGTTATTTCTTTTCTAGACTATTGGGTAGCCCTGAAAAGGGCTGTTTTTTTAAACTCCAGATGCACCTATCTAATGGTTGCACCTTCCTGGCCTGGCGCCGCACACGCATCTTCTTCCCCAGTCTTCTTTCACCTTTCTTCTGGGGAGCGCAGAGGGAGGATGATTCGCTTCAGCAGCCCAATCCTCTGTTTCAGGAATATTAAACGACATCATCTCTTCTCTTTTCTTTTCCTCCTCTTCCCTCTGTCTTCTCTCCTCTTCTTCCTTCTTTATTCTTGCTTCTTCTACGATAGCCTCCGCTGATAGTTCGTTTACTATCCGCCTGGCATATTCCAGGTGCATCTGGAGTTCTAACAGTTTCACTATTCTGCTAGTCATTCTTCTGGCTGTGTTGATCAATCAACAAGGGTAGTTGGACTGCCGAACGAGTTTCAATTTATACTGAAAGCGCGAACGTGAAGGAAAACATCCCCCTAAAAACATAAAATTCATCTTACCTAGATCATGACCAAAAAACAACAACAACGCGCGGACCTAAAAGAAACACTCGCTCACTTTTTTATGCTACCCATCACTTCAATAGACTATCCACATACTCAAAGCAATCCAATCTAACCCCAAATATACACCTCAAGCAGCCCAAAAAAAAAAAAAAAACTAACATCATTTTAATCTACTATCCACACCAACCTACTTTATCACTTACAAACACTAACACATACCCTCAAAATTTTTAAGAAAGAGTTAGTGTTTATTTTCACACTTCTCTACCTACACACATTGGCAAATGGATCATTACTTCTTTTCTAGAGTATTGGGGTAGCCCTGAAAAGGGCTGTTTTTTTGTTGTTTTTTTTTGCTATGGCATTCTTTTTTAGTTTCTAAGAATGCGATGTCCTCTGAGGATAGACTTTCTGGCAATAGGTCTGCTTCTTCGGAAAGAGAAGAAGAATTCTTTGGTGTCGATACGACAATCGACAAAGCCTCTGTCAGCTTCAGGTTGTTGCTGCTGTTGTTGTTGCTGCTGTTGTTGCTGTCTCTGAAGTCTGTACTTCTCTGTCCATTCTTCTTTTTCCTTGTTCATTTCTTCTCTGAAGAGCTCTTCTATCAGGTCTTCAGTGATTTTTAACATTCTCACATTCTCTATTTCTTCTGGCTTCGGTATCAGACTGTGTCTGACCCTATGCAAATTCACGTAGGCTTCGTTGAGCTTAGCTAGTTTGGAGCACATCTTCTTAGGAGGATGAGTCGACAATGGATGGCTAGACTGGGAACAACCCGGTTCTTAAAGTTAAAGCGCGGACGTGAAGGAAAACATCCCCCCACACGGTTTTCGAGCCGCAACGTTCATGAGAGGGATAGTAAGAAATGAAAGAGCATCAATCCAATATTCTTATAGCTAAACAAACCACAAAGGCATTTTTTTCAAAACACAACATTTTTATTCAAAAATCACTTAACACTAAACAACAACAACTCTAACATTTTTTAACATTAATCCAACACTATAACATCTAACAATTTTTTTCAAATCACAAACATTTTTTTCTTCAAATACGATCTACTTTAAACAAGGCTGACAACGTTGTGAATGAAACTGTGATTTCCACTGTTGGAAATCATTAGGCCATTGATGGACACTACGTTTCCTAGCTTGAGACAAAAGATAAGCATAATGGTCACAAAACCATCGATCTACTTTCACATCGTTTCTAGCAGAAGAACGAGGATCAAAATGAGTCACTAAATGTTCTAAGGAATAGCCCAGGCTGCGATGATGCAGAAAATACACACAGTACTGTCCACACACCAAGGAATCTGTGCCTTGTAATTTCACGTTATTGAATCGGGTGGTTTGAGCATTTCTTCTCATAAAGTCGATGATATCGTCTTCCAAAGGGGGCAATCCGTACGAATCGAAATATTCCACACATCCTTCTTGAGGAAAGTAGACGGCTACCCAGTGGGTTCCTGGGAGATGACTTTCGTCCGTGTTGATCACGTAAGCTTGATGGTCTTTAGGTTTGCGATGAGGGAGTTCATCTTTAGCACAGACGACAGGATTCCAAGAAGCCGTATACGAACTATGGTTCAAAAGGTAATAAAGTTCCCAGGTATCCATTGATTTGTGTTTTTTTCTTCTTCACAGGTAATAATAAGTCGTCAATTCGATCCTGACTTTTTGCTTGAAAATGTCTGACGAATAAACGGTTATTCGTTCTGTTTCCTCACTCTGATTCAGGAGAGCTTCGATACGATGGATCTCTTGAGTGGTTAATGGTGGACAAGAATGTTCACGCAAGTCTTTATACCACTGGTGCAACACGTCTTTGTTTGAGATGAGACTCCAAGCTTCGTCCAGATACTCGTCCAATTTTTCTTCTTGACTCAACATCAGGCATTTATCGTGTTGAATTTGACTGGGATGATCGTTTTGACATCCATAACAATTTTTCTTGATCAATTCTGTTATTTTGTCGACCAAGTGTTTGGCAAAACAGGAGACTAAATGGGCTTCTTGTTCTGGCCATCTCGACTTCATCATGATATCTTCTTCTCCTTCCACGGTCTCCTTACATTCCATCTCCAAAGTTTCTTCACTAGGTAAAGAGGGACAACAGTCTTCCATGGCTTTCTAGTAATCTAGGATGACTTCTCTCAAACTGTTGATTTCTATGGTATTATCGAATTCTGCATACAGGATGACGTTCACCGTTACATCAGGGTCTCGGTTTGCAAACTGAATTTCCACACGAATCTGGCCTGATTTTATAGGGTGGAAATGTCCCTCGTCGCTGCCTTGGTCTGGAGTGAAATCGAAAGCCCACAAAGCATAGCCTCCTACATAATCCTCGTACGTAATACCGTGACTGGTGTTGGTTCCTAACTGACCGGTGGCTTCGTACAGGGACAAGTACGATCTCAAGTAATTCTTCTTCTCAAAGTCAGGCTCAAAGGGTCGGGTACACAAGGTCTTGCCATCGCGACTGACTTCGATCTTGGACACGCCAAAGTGTTGAAAGTAGAAAGGATTTTTAGCCAAAGCTCCGTTGAAGGCTTCATTTTCGACGATACCAACGATCAAACGCTTGGGTAGCTGTCCTTGGAACAGATGATCTTCGATCATGGATCGTTGTCCCTTGGGAATGGTGAAGGTTTTCACTTCCACGCGTCGTATGGGATACTTGGCTGTCGTTCTGCTCAACGTTTGACTGATATCGTTACCCACTTTAGGTAACACTTCCACACGACGTACGTAGAGCCTGGCTTCCTCGATGACAGTTTTGCAAACAGTATTACCTATCAAATGGAAAGCGGCACTGCTCCGATTCAGTCTCAGGCGGACATTGACCCCGTTTAGTAAATATTTCTCTTGCAACCACATGTCCAGATGTAAACGATCCATCAGTTCTAAACTCTGTCCATCTTTGATTCTCTTTCTTCGTTCTATAAATCCGTCATTGTTTTCTTTCTTTTCATCAGTTTCTAAATTTTCAAACTTTTCAGCTTCGTCAGCTTCCCATACCACACAGGCATTGAGATGAGTGTTCTTGGCGTCTATTCCGTACGTCAAGAGATTTTCCAGGTACGCTCGATAAGGGTAAGTATCCATGCTGCTGCTGACCAGTTTGTTGTTCAAGTACAAGTCCACTCCGCTAAACAAGGAATGCATGAAATTGTTGACGGGAGCTATTACCTCATCGCCATCTAGGGTCGAATTGTCCTCATCGACAAGTTTGACTTTCAAGTACAAGTAACTGCTATTCAGATCGATGTAATCTTCGGGCTGTCCTTTGATTTCAAACTCGATGGGAGCTGAGGCTGTCAATGAGGAGACGGGGTGAAATTCCACCCATTGGGATTCTTGCATGGTCATCATGGTGGGGGGCATGGCAAACAGATCCAGTTCCGTCTTGGAACAGGCGCAAGATTCTCGGTGCATCATTTTTTGTCTCTTTTCTCAATAATCGAAAACGTCTAAGTCTCGTACGGTTCTTCTTTTCTTGGCCTTTCTCGCTTGAAGTCTGGTGAAGGGGTGTTTTCTTCTTCGTCTCTTTCTGCCTTGTCCTTGCTGAATGCTTGACTCGGTATCGTGCAGGGCATTTATAGGTGTGTCTCGTCGGCCCAAAATGTCTTTACCCGTTTGCAGCAAGACATTTTTGCCTGCCCTCATGAAGGCTTCTTTAGGGTTTTGTTTGTCGATGATGACATTTTGGAGAAATTCTTTGCCTTGCGTCAGTGCCGCATCTTTCAAGGCGTGCAATCCGCGTGTCACCATCGGTTTCAACACCGGGGCCACCGAACGAAAGGCCGATTTTAACATGTCTCCTAAACCGTGTCCTCGCTGTCGAGCCACCCCTCGGTACACTGGATACATGACTTACTTACGAATCGTGAGAGAACCGTTTTCGAAAATGGAGTTTCACCGTGACTTTTCCTTTGGTGAATGGAATATTTTGTCCCAAATCTCCTTTTATAGTAATGTTGACCGTGTCCAAATACGACTTGCTGACCGGCAAATAGTGAGGATGGACAAATTCGCGGTGGACGTGGTAAGTGTTTCCACCTTCCTCGTCAGCGTTTGCGGCAGAATCCACTTTGAAAGGAATGACACGCAGTAACGGTACGGAGGTGTGTCCCACCACGTTGTATTCCACCACATCGGAGTACACGAACATCAAATTCAGTCCTTGGTTCAGTTCTACCGGGGTACGAAAATACTTGGCAAAAGTATCGTTGTCAGAAATGACTAGTAATTCGCCTTTTTGTTGTTCTACTTTCTTCTTCATCTCCATGTCCCCGCCCAACATGTCAAACAATTCAGGACAAAATAAGAAAGACATGATTTTGGGCCCCTCAGGAAATTTTATCAGGAAGCGACGAGCTGTTTTGTGGTACTCCAGGGTGACACTTTTTTTGACACTTTCCAAAGCTTTCAGAAACACACCATTAAACCTGGTGGCTATGGTGCTGACCAAATGTTGACCACTAAAATAATAGCCTGGGGGAATGAACAAGTGATAGGTGGTCCACTTTGGATTTTGTGTGTTACGGGTTTTCTTGTCATATTTGCCATGGGTATCCAAGTACTGTTGCATTTGTTCGTCATGAACTTCCACATCAAATTTATTTTGATTGGGAAGGACATTGAGGACTTGGGTCGGGTGAATCATTTCTACTAAAGCCACTTCCCAATGGGCTTCGTGATCTAAGGGGATGGCTTGAGGTAATTTGGCCGTGTAACAGCACAACGTGTTGTTGGGAAACACCTCCATGGAACTGTCACTGGGTAAGGTTAAGTAAAATTGGTTTTGGTGACTCATAATTCCAGAGTTCTGTGGCTGTCCGAGGGAATATTAGTGGATGTCAGAGGTGTGTCTCCGCCCAAAATGGGGTTCTGATTGTGGTTGGAGTGGTGACTGGCACTGGCACTGGACACAACGTTCCCGTTCGAGGAGAATTTCAGGGAGGGATTGGGAAGTAGGTAACCGATGCAACTGCTCAATAAAATGGTCCACAATTGTTTGTCTCCTTGTTGCAAACTCAAATTGGCGATGGCTGCCCCGATGACACAATACACCACGGAGATTTGGCAGAAAAAGACGATTTGCGTTTTAGGCACACGTTCTCCACACCACACCCACAAGGGTTGTTTTTGTAAATCTTGCACAGAAGAACTAGGGGAAGAAGGACTGGTCGACGTAGCTGCGTCTGCTGTGTGAAAGGGCATGATGGTCACTTCTTCTTTTTATAGTCGATGACTTGCGAAGCGTCGATCCAAGAATCGAAACTGGGTGGATATCCTTTCCAACGTACTTTGACTTCTTTGACACGTCGTTTGCCCACTTTACGGGTTCTGCGTTCCAGAATGCTTTCGATGTCGTACACGTCGTCTTCTTTTTTGGTGACACGTTGTAACTCGGGCAAATAAAACGTTCCTTTGAGTACTTCTCCGTTCATGTCTTCCAATTTATAGACGGCAGGATGACGGCCATGCACTCGTCCAGTGACGCGAAACAATTCGGTCGTCCAGTTAGGTAAGTAACCTTTGTCGAAAGTGCGTTTGGTTTTGCCAATGCGCACCCAATCTCCTACGGTCAACTCTCCACTTTTCTTGGGGACAGCCCTCGTCGGGGACGTACCAAACAGGCGCTCAAACACCAGCACTTCGTTCTCGGGAGTCACGTCTTGCGGGGCACGTCCGATGCTTCGATGGTAAGATTGGTTGTACGCTTGCACCAGGTGAGGTAAGATGTCGATGTACTTCAGAGTGTGGTGATGCGTAAAATATTTCCACATGCGTTCTTTCAAAGTGCGTTGAAAACGTTCCACGATGCTGGCTTTGGTTTCGGGATTCTCGGTGGTAAAAAAATGAATGTCACGTTTCTTTAATTCTTTTTGGAAAGCCTGGTTCAGAAATTCGGTGCCTTTGTCCGTTTGCCATCGAAGAGGGTGACGGCCGCTTTGTTTCAACACTCGTTGCAGGGCTCGCACTAACTCGCTGCTGGATTTGGAAGTCAAGGGCACGACCCAGGCAAATTTGGAAAAGACGTCGATGACACAAAACAAATATTTGTAGCCACGATTGTAGCTGGCTAAATGAGAGACATCGGCTAAATCGGCTTGCCATTGATGATCTATGCCTTCCACTCGGGTGCGACTTCTGGCAAACTTGCGTCGAATGGGTTTGTGTAAAGTGTAGGTAGCTTGTTCTTGTAACCATCGTTGCACTTGAGGTAAACGGAGACTTTTCAGTCGAGTTTTGGCAGCACGATACAATTTTTGAACTCCTGCGTAACCTGCAGGATGGGAGGGATCGTAGTAAATGCTGGCTAAGACTTTTTCCATTTTTTATTTTGTGTTGGTGTGTTAATAAGGCACCCACTCTTGGAAGAGGCTACTCTTTTTCTCTGGGGGTATTTTCTTGGATTGCAAGGCTTTGCGTGTGCGACCGGCAATAGGTGTCGAAGAGGAGGAGGATGTCTGAGCGGGGGATATAGGTTCTTGTTTCACTTCTGTCTTCACTTCTGTCTTCACTTTCTTTTTCTCTTGTGAGGAAGAAGGGGTGGCCATCATCTTTTTAATCCATCCAATTCTGGAGGTAGGTGGTGTTGTTAACTTGCGTACTTTTTCTGGTGGAGTTTGAAACCCTTCTTCTTCTTCTTCTTTTCTTTTTTCTGTCTTGGTCACGGGTACTGGTGGTACTGGTACTGGTACTGGTACTGGTGATGGTGCTGGACTTTTCATCAAGGTCTTAAAATCTTTCAGAGTGGGTAAAGCTGTTTCGTCTAAAGCTTTCTGGTGAAAGAGTTGCAGTCGTTGCAAGAGTTGACCATACTTTTGCGATTTTTCTGTTTCGGACAAATCTTGGCGATCCATCAAGGATTGCAATTCGTGTTGTAACTGGGACATCTCGCTCAAATTGGGATTGGGAGGTAAATGCGGGGTGCGTTGTTCTTGCCACCGATGGTATTCCATCCATCGTTTGTAAGGCACTAAAGCTAGTTTTCGTCCTTCCATGGGGTTGTCAGGGGTGAATTTTGAGATCTTGGGACTTCCGATGGCCTTTTTATCTTGCTCCCATCAGTCCTCCCAACATGGTTCCCAAGACTCCTTTCAGTATGGGGCCTAACAAGAGAGGTAAAATACCTCCACGTTGCACTAACATCTTCTTTTTTTGACGAATGGGAATTTTCTTTCGAACCATTTGGCGAAGAACGTGACGATGTTTGCTCAAGCATTGTTTCTGGTGTTTGGACAAAGGGATCGTGCCTTTCAAGACGTTCAAACAACATTCGCACACGGTATCGATGACCTCTTTGGAGGCCGTTTGAATGAGTTTTTTTCGTAGGGGTGGAGAAGCTTTGGACAGGACAGATAACAGGTCCCCATGTTTGGCTAAACGTGGTGGCAGTCCTTTCCTTTTCTTTCCTTGGGGTTTTCTGGAGGGTGACATCTTTGAGTCTTTAGGAGCACCTAAAAAACACTGATACCCTACTCGGTCACAGGCCTTTTTTATACTGGAACGCGTCGCCACTGATTGTCTTTACATTTTATCAGTTTGAGGACAGGCATGACACGTCGTGCAGGGGTACGTAACGGACTAAATCGAGCCAGTTCTTGCTTGGACAAATCCAGTAAACTTTGTAACATGCCCGATCTTTCTTGAACTTTGATTTTGGGAGAAGGTACTTTGTGAGCAGCAGCCACTGCCACTAAATTGGAAGGTCCTGCCACTGGGGAAGTTCTTTTGGGGGTCATCAACGGAGAAGTTCTTGGTGTGATCAACGTCTCCAAGTACTCTTCAGTTCCTGGTGACATCAACGGAGAAGTGGACAAACGTGAGGCTGCCGGAGACGTTGTGGCAGGTCGTGGCTTGCGAGTGTAAGGTTGCGTCCTGGCCGAAGTGCCTCTCTTGCGACTAGTTTTCTTCTGTGGACTTTTCTTTTTTTGAGGACTTTTTCTCTGTTTCTTTTTCTTGGGGCTTCTTTTCTTTTTCCGGGGTGATGGTGGTGGTGTCTGGTAAGAGGAGGGTCCCGCCACTGGAGAAGTTCTTCTTGGGGACTTGGTCTTTTTCTTTTTCTTCTTGGGGCTTCGTTGGACTTTTGTCTTAGGGATAACTTTGGGGGCATTAGGATCCCATCTTAAGAGTGAGCGAATGATGACCCCTCCTAGAGTACCGCTCCCTCCAGGTTTCAAAATGATTTGTTTTTTGGTTTGAGTGTCGATGCGGGGATCGGCCAGTTGGACCAAAGCGACTTTGTTTCGATCGAAAAAGCGTTGGGTTTGATGAGGAATCTGAATGATTCCTTGGAGTAATTGACGTGCCGTCACCGTGAACCATCGTAAGACTTCTTTGAGACTAGCTTCTAAGACACGAGCTCGTGTTTGTGGATCTTTTTCTCGACTGATGCCATACAAGGCACGAATCAATTTGACGGGAAGATGCGACTGAAGGGACGTCATGTTCACACTGTGTGAGACAGACGAAAAAGGGTCTGAGGTTTTTATAGATTTTTTTCATGGGAGGAGTGAAATGAAGTCGAGGACGGAGACGTGTACAGGACAGGCCCTCCGTCTTGGCACCAGTGGTGAAACAAGTGGGTACGAAATCGCAAATCCTCGGGGGTCGTAGGTTTCAAATCGACGAGTAAATAGGCGTGTGGCGTTTGAGTGGCATCGTCGTACGCCTGAGTCAGCCAAGGCGTTCCTAACTGTTTGGCTAAGACTTGCACTTGCGATTTATCTCGAGGGCTTTTAAACAAGACCACGTAATGCGCATTGAGACTGATGGTGCGATGGGCTTTACTTTGTTGAAACAAATTTTGGGTGATGTAAACGACACTGGCATTACGGTGATGCCCTTTGCGCGTAAACCACAATTTAATTTCTTCTTCGTCTTCTCCTAACATGTCGTCGAAAATGACCAAATGGGTTAGACGGGAGTCAGAGACGATGCCATCGTCTTCTTTAGGAATGCCTTCCACAAACACGATGGAATCGCCTTGACTTTCACGCAAGAGGCTGTACGCCGATTGCCACTCTTTGTAACACCACACGATCCGTTGAGGGGGCCGATCGATCAAATGATGTTTATGTTCGATCAAACGTTTGACGAATTCGGTTTTGCCTGAACCGCTAGGTCCAGCAATGAGCATGTTAAAGGGATGGCGAAGATACAAAGCCTCCCAACTGGCACGATCTAAGTGTTCGTCGATGACTTTGACAGTAGAGGAAGAGGGAGCAGAGACAGCAGAGGTAGCCATGGTGTGAGAAATGTCACTTGTGACACGAAAACAAACAAGACAAGAGTTTATATACTTTTTCAGAACACGTTTATTGAATGTTTTTTTTCAAACATGAATACGAAAGACAAAAATACATAAAAGCCAAAGGCTTAAGTACAAGGATAAAAGGCACATGATAACGATGAACGTGGAATAAACACAAGTGTCTGTACAACAATCACATCTTTTGGGTAATGTTCTAACCAGTTCAACAGGGGGTAAGGTCACACAAGTGTCCTCCCGAAAGGGTCTTTCAGGTCTGTCCACGACAGTCCTGTCCTGGGTGACGGGTTCTTCTGGCACCGTCACTAACACGGGTTGAAAAGTAACTTTTTTCCTTGAACAACTCTCGTGCATACTGGGCCACTTCTTGGGTCCAAGCCTCAAAATCCCATTCTTTCCAGGCACGGACATCTGTCCAATGGGGATGTAAGTCACAAGCTACACACACATCGTCATACACGTCTTGGGTAGCTAAAAGTTGACGAATCTTTTTTTCCCGTAGAGGTCGAGAAGTATCCAGATGAAAACGCAAGGCTTTGAGCAAAAGGAGTTTTTCGTGACCATTTAAGGCCATGGAGGTGGTAAGTACTGATCGTAAAGAGTCCACAAAGAATCGGCTGGTAAACGAAATCCCAAAAAACAAGTCACTAAGACACACACCACTTGTCGTCCCAAATTGAATGGATACAGTTCTTGTAATAATTGATGGTAATGATCCACGGTTTGAATATGGTCATTGAGTTCCTTCCACGGAATCTGTTGGATGACATGTGACATAAACCGTGGCATGGCAGCCTGTTTTTATATTCTCTTTTTTTCGGATGCAATAGACGTACTTTCTAGCCAGAGATCTTCGTTCTCCAGTAGGGAATCTAAATCTTGCATACTGTAACCGAAACGTCAGAGTTCGTTTAGGTGTTTCCTCTTCCTCTAAGTAGATTCCACGTAAAATATGTTTGTAATCCTTTAACTTGTCTTCCTCAATGCGTTGCACTAGGTGAATCTCGAAGTAACCATAATTATGAACGTGTCGATCATTAGCGACCTCAAAGTGTTGAACTATGTCTGACCATTGAAAGAATTTCTGACGAATCAGTTCTCTTATACCATTCAGGTACCAGTGGTTAAAGATCTGGTGACGTAACGGATGCAATTGTTCTTTACGTTTGACTTGTATTTTGACCAGCTCTCGGTAAATGCGTTCTCTCAACTCCACAGGCAAAGCACGAATGTTCTCTAGCAAAGTATCCATGAATAGGTCATACTAAATCCTCTTTGGTCTGACACAAGAAATGTACTCTTTGCACAAACATGGTTTCACTTCAGTGTCAAATTTAAATCGTTGAGTCACTAATCTACACATTACAATTCGTTCAGAAGTTTCCTCTTTCACCAAGTTGACATTGCGTGAAAGATGTTGGTAATTCGTTAACTCTTCCTCTGGAATTCGATGCAGTACGTTTACAATGTAGTAGATAGAATCGTCCATACCGAACCATTCCTTTTTATAACCAGGAGGTCGTTGATCAATGTCTGTCCAATGGAACACTTTCAATTGAATCAGTCCTTGTATAGCCTGAAGGTACCAGTGGTTCAAACACCGGTGACGTATCGGATGCAATTGTTCTTTACGTTTCACTTGTATTTTGACCAGTTCTCGATAAATGCGTTCTCTCAACTCCACAGGCAAAGCACGAATGTTCTCTTGTAAAGTATCCATGAACAGATTATTATGGTAAGAAGTTACTTCAATGTCTCGGTCCCACTAAGGGTAAGTAATGACAATTCGGTGACCATCGAGCATGTTCAACGTAGGCCGAATCTTGCGGTTCCCAGTGGTGAAGTGACACACCGCAACTGAAGCACTTGACTTTATCTCCTTCGCCCAAGTAGAAAAATCCGGCTCTGGCTAATTCTTCGGGGGTCGGTCCTCCCAGATACTTTGGCCATTTTCCTTTGAACGATTGAAGACGATTTTCAAAGTCGCAGTATTCCGACAAACGCACAGGAAACGAATATTCGTCTTTCACAGGTTCGTTTCGATGAGGGTTGAGTGACATAGGTAGGAGTTTGCTCAGGGCTGGATGACATCCGTAAGGGGGTAGACGTGAAGGTGGACATTCCCCTTTAAAACGAAACCCAGTAAAATGTCCAAGAGGACGAGCAGCATCACTTTCGCATCCCACAGGTCTGACACGCACAGCATCACTTTCCATGATAGGGGTAGGGGTACTAAAGTTCCCATGATGCTTTACGGCATCGCTCAGGTCACAAGGTACAGCATCGGTCCCATCGCAAGGCTCACAATCGCACTCGTCTGCAAACTCCGTTACGCAATTACAATGGTAACCACATGGACAATCGCAGTTTCCTTCCGGACATTTTCCGTCGCAATGCATGGGTCTTATCCATCCAGTATTAGTCACACTAGAGGAAGATACAACTTTTTTACAATCCCCAAACTGAAACGATGTCTTTTTCAAAGTATTCATCTTGTTCGCTCGGTCTTGGTAGTCACAATGAACTATCGATCTTGACCATAGCCCCTTTTTTATACTAGTCTCAATGCAGTCTCCAACTTGTACATCTTTCCTTTTTCACGTTTTTTATGTCCTGTTCTGGAAGGTACCGTCTCTAAGGTACCGTCAACATTGTACCGTAGTGTAATGGGTGGAAAGGCCATAGAAAGGTAAGGGCAGTGCGGAGACCATCGAGTATGCTCCAGAATAGCTGAATCTTTATAGATACATAGATCCATTCGTAACTTCAGTCCGCAAGCGAAACACTGTACCTCGTATCCCAATCCTGACTCAGGTCCCAAGTAGACAAATCCTGTTCTAGCTAAAACATGCGAAGAAGGTAATCCTTCCCTATTCGTAGACCATTTCTGAAACGTGTCCAATCGACGGGCACAATCACAATAGTCAGGTAAGAAGACTGGAAAATGGTAGGGTTTGAACTTGGAGTTCTCATCGGGTTTCTCACTCGATTCTTGCTGTGGCGAAGTCATCTTTCTGGTGGGGTAACTATCCTCTTACAACCAATGTTTTATACCAACGTGTCCATACGGTAAGGTGAAATGATTGGGAAGTCGAACTCGCTTCTGGTACACGATTTGATAGACTTTTTCCAAGGGCCGACTGACGATGTGGTGAGTGGGTAAACGTACAATCTTGTTCGGTTGGTGAGTGGTCACTTTAAAGTTTCCATCCTCTCCCGATTGCAAGGCTTCTTTCAATACCCCAAAGTTGACCACTCGACTGGTACGATAATTCAGAGTCAGTCCTTTCACTTTGCACGTCGTGTGCACTTCTCCTTGTTTGTCCCGGTATTCGTAGCCGTAATTTTTGGGACCGCCACTGACGAAACTTAGAATCTTGTCGTCGGGATGCTCGTCTGTCCAGGCTCCTAAACGGTCTCCTTCGATGTTAGGGTGATGTTGAATCGGGTGATGGATGTAAATGCAACTGTCCGTGTCAAAGTACAGGACGCGTTCTTCTAACAGTTCTAAAGCTTCGTACAATTTTAAGCGAGCATGGGCTGTCACGTAAGCCGCAATGATGACATTTCCAAAAGGGTCGTCTTGTACAAAGTCCAGATCTTCTTCGTAATTGACCAAGATCAAATTCTCTCGAACGACGTCCACGTGTTTCATGTATTTGGTTTTGTCGTGAATCATCTGGAAGTAGCGGGAAGGTTCTGTCAAATATTCCGTCTTGGGTAAACACGGTCGTTGTGCCATTTTACCCCACAAGCAATTTAACATCACTTTGGCAAACGATCGCCTGCCTTCGTTTTTCTCGATGTGGTCTAAAGTGATGCCTTCTTGTTCGTAGTATTTCTCTTTGAATTGTATTTGGTCTTCGGGAGTGTGACACCAGGAAGGATAGCCGCTGGCTTCTTGCTTCAGTTTCAAAAAGGCATCCACGTAGTCTGCGAAAATGCCTTTCTGACTGGGATCACCCTTGCAATACTGTTGTGTCTTGGGAAAGTGGCAAATTTCGTACACTTCTAACAGTTGGTATCCCATGTCCAGAGCTTTGAACAATTCTACGCTGACCCAGGTTCCCGTCAAGGCCCGTTCTTCCTGGGTGTGCTGACAAGGCTGATCTTGGTTGCACGTTTCGGCACAAGTACGGCACAAGGGAAACATCAGTTTGCCTTGACAATGGTGAGGTAAGACGGGATGGTATAGGTTCGTGGGAGGCAAAACTTTACACTTAATCAAGCCTTCGTATTGTCGAATGTTTTTCAGGTCGATGTGTTCCGTCAGCAATTGCGGGTGTCCTACAGGAAAGCGACAATATTTGCACACGTAGGGATACAGCGAACACACGTCCAAGTATTTGATTTCTTCTCCTTTCTCTTCGTCGGCTTGGTACAGCAAACAGGTGGCATTGGTCCTTCCTCCGTACAAACTATCCCTCGGGTTCAGCGGGTCCATGAACTGGTAACTTTCCACGAGACGTTTAAACTCGGGATCGGTTTTCATACGGTGATCGTACTCGTGTTCCCACATTTCCACCACTTGGTATCCTTCCTGTTCTAACTTTAGGCGTCGCTGACAAGTGTCCTGGTACAAGTCTTCCATGGTTCGTTGCAAAAACTGATTTTTAGTACCACGGTCAGGGTAACAGACGGGACATCCGTGAAATAAGCAACCGTTAAACTCGTACACGATCTTGGGGTTTTCTAAGTCCCAGCCATCGACCGAATATGTTCCGATGGTCTTTTCGCCCCCTCCGTTGCGGGCATGCTGAATCCACTTGTCTTCCTTGTCGCACAAGTAATGTAACCAACGTAGGGCTTTGACCGAGTATTGACGTTTGACAAAGTGGGTCGTTTGAGGACTGATGACAGCCACGGTGTTTTCAGGCATGAATCGTTGGCGGTACACTAAGGAACACGCTTTGGCAATGGTGCAAGCTTCTTTCAAAGGATCGACCCCTCCGTGTTCCATGAACAGTTCTCGAAATTTTCCACAGCAACGCCGTAAAATGTCCACGTCGGAACGACAATACTTTAGCATTTCTTCCTGAAAGTCGAAAGGGTCCGAAGCGTGAGCCTGGTACCAAGCGTAGAAAGCTTCTCGTTGTTCGGTACGCATGTTGTCGGGGTCGTAATAGTGAGCCTCAGGTAAATGGGGTAGAACGGCGTGTTGATTGGCTTCCGTATTGAAAAAGTGTGGAAAGTACCCTTTAGCCATTTCTGTCATTCCAAACGTTTTAGGCATTCGACTCAAAGGCATGGCCAAATAGCTCATCGAATCTTTAAACTGTACTTGTCCCACTTGCATGAAAATGATTTTGGCTCCGTTCAAAGTCACTTTAGGACGCTCGGTGCCTTGTTCCGTATAGTACCTCAAAAGAAACTGTCCATCGTATCCGGAGAAATTGTGAGCCATCACCGTGGCATGACGATGACAATCTCCGTAACGTTCGATGTCCTCTTGGCTCCACGTCTTGTCGATGGGGTCTAAGACCCATTGTGCAAAATCGGCTAACGTGTTCGGTCCCCGAAAGATTTTTTCACGTCCTCCAGGAATCTTGCTGCAGTGAGGGCAATGACTGAAGATAGGTTCTTGAATGCACTTCTCGCACGCTCGATGAGCCACGCAAAAATTAGGAATGTGAATGCCGGTCTCTTGCATGCATTCGAAATCGAAAAAGATGAAATTGCCTTTCTTCTTGTGACCGTCCTCTTTCTCTGGTGGGGGTTGGTATTTTTGCACGTAGCATTGGTGTTCCAAGTCCACGATGTGGTGACAAATGTGACATTTTTTCTTTCCTCGACATACGTGTGCCTTGGCATTATTGGTAAGTATGCCTTGTCCACACGTAGGGCACAATCTCAGCAGTTGACAAGCGCATTTCTTCTGTGAACCTTGCGTTTTCAGATGTTGTTGGTAACAGGTAGGGCTGACAAACGTGCGCAGACAAGTGGAACAAGGCACTGGTTCTTCGCTCAGACAGGGTGGAGAGGCCAAACATCCTGAGCATTTCCATCCACAATGTTTGTGTTGCTCTCGATTATTATAACCATAGTCACATTTCTCACAATAATAAACATATCCCAGGAATCCAGTGATACTGGTAATGGTATCGAAATGGTCATCGTGATGATAAAGGTGAATGTATTTTCCGTCCTTAAAGTCTTGGCCTCGAAACAACAGAGGTCCGCGCACTTCTTGAGGGTGCACTTTCAAGGTGTAGCGTGGAGCTAGGACATCTTGCAATTTTTGCATCTCGGGAATGCCACAGGGTGTGTCTTTGGGCAGTCCGGCTTGTTGTAACAGGAGTTCTGCTTCGTTTCGTTGTTTGGCTCGGTCGGAACGTTGAATAGTGTCCCAGGTTCTTTTCCATTCTACCGTGTCGTTCTTGTTGGCATAGGTTCGTCCCACCACGATGGCACGGGCTAAACACATCTGGTCATGAGGGTTGTTAATTCGGACGAGACTCGTTTTGGTGTTGCGAAGGTCGTCCACCAATAACATCTTTTTGCGTCCAGTCCCTTGAGGAGGAGAGACGTGGGTCATGTCCAGTGTGGCTTTACCATCGGTGATGTCAAACTGATCATTAGATTGTTGTACGTGTTGAATCTTGTCCATGACTTTGGAAGCAGTTAATTCTGCAGGGGTGCTAAACTCGATCCAAACAGGGGATTTCAAACCGTCGTGTTGTATGGAAAGTCTCAAGCGATCGTCTTCTTTGGGTTGACATTGTCGCTTGAGTGTAGTGAGCAAAGAATCCCACACCTCAGTGATGAACCCTTCTGCTTTCTCTAACGGCACTTCAGCCTTGAAATCTTTAAACTTCACCGTGTATTTGTAAGCCGTGGTTCTAAATTTTCTAGAGGAGCGCTTTTCCGTCTCTCGAATGGAATAGTACTTTTCAGGGTTAACTAAGGGTGGTGAACTTGGTTTAGAGGTTTCAAATTCTGGTTCACTCATGTCCTCTTCAAAATCACTGGCATGAATTTGTGCCAAGATCTCAGCCCTGGTACGAGGCGATAGATCACGTTTCTGCCTCTTACTTTCTTCTTTCTTCTCGAATGAATGGGATCGTTTCATCTTGAAAGCAAAAAGTCAAATGACTCAAGTTCAAACACCATAAACTACTTTATAGTCATAGCAGACCAGCGTATATAAAAGGGTGTGTGTCTTGTCCTTTCACTATTCATTTCACTCTCGAGCCGAGCACAACGATGGAAGAGACTGACCAGATGGAACGTTTCGTCAGAGCTTTGCGAGGGGTCATTAGAAAATTCTCTTCAGACCAGCCTACGGACTACTCTCCTTCCTTTAGAGATAAAAGTCAAGATACTTGCTATATCTGTCAGAAGAAAGGGCATTGGTCTTCAGAGTGTCCAGACCGTCAAAAAAGAAAAAAAGGGGCTAGAAGAGATAAAAGTCAAGATACCTGTTATCATTGTCAAGAAAAAGGACATTGGTCTCCAGATTGCCCAAAAAAGAAACAAGAGGAGTCAGAAGAAAAGAGGAATTCTTCAGAAGAAGAGAGGGATTCTTCAGAGGAAGAGAGGGATTCTTCTGAGGAAGAGAGGGATTCTTCTGAGGAAGAAAGAAGACAGGTGAAGAAAAAGAAACAGGAGAAAAAAAGAAGAAGGGAAGAAAGCGAGGAGGAAGAAGAGGAAAAGAGTGTGACGGTGAAGAAATTCAAAAAACGGAGAGACTAAACAAGGAGAAAAGAAGAAATTAATGAACTTTTAATTAAAGTGTTGTGTTATAAATTGTGAATTGGATTGTAAAAAATGGAGAAAAGAATAAATGAATGATATAAGGTAAGTGTCTTTGAGTTGTGATTTTAAAATAAGAAGCTACACTCACGCACTCATACACAGACACGTATTAAAAGGGTAACATGGGTGAGTTTTTTTCTTGAGTTATTGGCAAATTGAAATTGTATTTCTTTTCGAGAAATGTGGGTGGCCCTGAAAAGGGCCTTTCTTCTTCATGGTGTAGGGGTGAGTTTAAGCAATCAATTTTAACTGCCTTAAGCCTTTGCCACGGCCAAGGCCTACTTCTGGACTGCGTAATGTTGATGATGATGATGATTGGGTTGAAATCACTAAGGGTGGTACGGTAGGCTTAGTCACAGGGTTGACATGTTTGGCTCGGGAAGGTCGTATTCTCTTCGGTCGTGATAAAGAAGTCTGATACATTTGTTTAAGACTTCTTAACTCCGCTAAAATGTCTAACAGTATCGTGACCGTTTGATTTTCACCCTCTTGTTTCTTTGCTGCTACTTCTTCTTGCTGTTGTTGCTGTTGTTGCTGTTGTTTTTTTCTTACCTCTTCTTCTTGTTGCTGTTGCTGTAGGAGAAAAGTCTGTTCCGCTTCCTTTTGTCGTTGTATAAATTTCTCCAATTCTTCTTTCTGTCTCTGTCTAAAATTCTCCACTTGCGGTAATGAAGAAAGTAACGAAGGTTCCGGAACAAATTCTTGCGAGGAGAGAAAATCCACAAAATCCCAATTCACCTCTTCTGAAAGTAAGTCCGGGTTCCCTTGGGCAGTCTCCCCTGCTGGTGCACCCCACTGGATCGTTTTCTGAGTTTCCGTCATGTTGAATCACTGTCGCATAGATTGACTGCACACAAGCGCTAGCGAATCTATATTGACTACGTGACGTCACAGACTGCTCTCTTCGGATTGGATGCGAGCTGACTGAATTCTGTAACGCGTGTTCGGATTGGTAAATGAACTCAATCCGTTTCAATCCTTCCTCCGCCTATAAATAAGCGCCGTTCAATGCATTGATTCACCTGTTCTCGTCGCTTCAAGATGTGGACTACAGTTGAGTCATCCACCCTTGTGTCTTCCATGATGTTTCGGACAGACTTGCTCATGTATGTCCGATCGAAGTGGACCGTTGTCCACAGGACAAACACCAGCCTGTGGATACGTAGGATCTACGTCGAAAGACAAGGATGCCTGAAAAGAGTGCTGATGTACGGACCAACAGTAAGACGCAGCCTAAGGACAAGAAGAAGACCAATGCGGTGCCATTTATGTTAATGAATACATTAACATAAAACCCAAAGGCCCTTTTCAGGGCCAGCCATATTTCTCGAAAAGAGATAGCCTTTCCATTGCCTACCCCTTTTTTTAAAAAAATTTTTTTTTAAAATTTAAAGAAAAAAAATCCCATGTTAAATTCCCCTTGTCCGTAGAGTGACCCACGATTTATTCCCATGTTAAATTCCCCTTGTCCGTAGATTGACCCACGATTTTTCGCCATGTTAAATTTCCATTGTCCGTAGAGTGACCCAGGGGTCCCTGTAATGCTAATTCCCATTGTCCGTAGGGTGCCCCACTTCACTACTGCCCTATCATTGGCCAATCTGTAGATGTCTCATTTGGCCTAACTGAATAGCCCTATCATTGGCCAATCTGTAGATGTCTCATTTGGCCTAACTGAATAGCCCTATCATTGGCCAATTTGTAAATGTCACATCAGGCCTAACTGAATAGCCCTATCATTGGCCAATTTGGAAAATTTCACATCAGGCCTAAATGAATACAATATAAAGGATTGAAACAATGTAAATTATCATTATACAACATAATGGAGAGGGTGGAAACTAGATAGTATGATGATACAATATAATGGAGAGGGTGGAAACACTATATATTATCATGATACAGTCTAGGAGACAGGCTGGAAACAGTGGCGTCACTAGGCTGGTGTCACTCAGTGCGGTAACTCTTGGTGTCACCCCCATGGACCTCCTTCCTGCACAAAAAGTCAACAATTTTAGAGACAGTTATTTTGGTGTCACCCCCTCTGATTGTGTCACCAGGTGCGGTCCGCAGCCCCTGCACCCACTTAGTGACGCCACCGAGTTGGAACTATATAGCATCATGATACAATATAACGGAAAGGGTGGAAACACTACATACTATCATGATACAGTCTAGTAGAGACGGTGGAAACTATACAGTATGATGATACTATATAACAGAGAGGGTGGAAACACTACATACTATCATGATACAATCTAGCAGAGAGGGTGTAAACTATATAGCATCATCATACAATATAATGGAGAGCGCGATAGTAAAAATATTTCTTCTCATTTCACGAGTATGCATATGGTTTACCAAATTCAGTCAACTACTGGAACGCAAGCTCACACGAAAACATTCAATACTGATTAAAGTTGTTGCAATCTTACATGAATTAAATATATTCGCATCCAATAAATTAGTTTTTTCTACGTGACCTTTAAACCAATCCAATACGCCACGTATGATTCGTACAAACAGTTCCTTTACTTACCACATTAGATGCCCTATCTCTTCGTCATACGAATATAGCAATTCAAACGAGTCAATCTGAAATGAGACACATACTGTATTATTAATAATATAGCAATTCAAACGAGTCAGTCTGAAATGAGACACATACTGTATTATTAATAATATAGCAATTCAAACGAGTCAGTCTGAAATGAGACACATACTGTATTATTAATAATATGGTATAACGGTACCAATTGCACAAGTCCAGGTGGGCGGAGCTTAAGGTGTATGGAACATTGTATTCAGAATTAAAGAACAAAACTAGCTGTGATTGGTGCATTATGTAAGACTTGTACTTTCTGTTTGGCTTAAAAAAAAGTTGAGCCTCTTGGCAACATGTGAGTTTGTGTTAATTTCTATCTAGATCATATTTTGTATTTTTTATGATTTTTTTAAAATATGGTACACATGACTGAAAATGTGCTTGTTGTGACTAGATAACTCTTATCCCTGTCTAGTTCCAGTAGAGTTATCTCTCTTAAATGCAATGGAGTACCTGGTTATGTCATTGTCAAATTGACAATCTAGCATTGTTCTATATGACAGCGTGTGACATGCATGCCCAAGTAGGACAGAAAGTATATTTATTTCACAAAACATTAGCATTGAGGTATATGGAAAAACAATTGGTACCGTGATACCATATAGCAATTCAAACGAGTCAGTCTGAAATGAGACACATACTGTATTATTAATAATATAGCAATTCAAACGAGTCAGTCTGAAATGAGACACAGAATGTATTGATAAGCAATATACGGGATATAAATTTAATTTTTTTCTTCTCCAAAGGTTGTCCACGTGTTCCCATCATTCATACGCATAAGAAGGAAAGATTTCAAACTGGCAATCATTGACCATATACACCTGGAGTTACATCACTTATTAATACTAAAGAAAGTGGACAACGGGCACTTAGATCTGCTTGCAATTTTGATAATGCCACTTGTGCGAAACAATAATAAAATGACGCTGCAATCTGTTTCTTTCGAAATGTTTATATGAATGCAAACATCGTATACTAAATGGTTTGAAACACAAGAACTTTTGTTTTCAATTGTTCATCCGGTGGTGCAGGGAAAATGTTGCATAGCTCTACAGTAATATCATAAACGTGCCACAGGAGCGATAGGAAAAGAAGAATACATTTGATTTTTATGTAACAAAGATCACCAACCAGATACTAAAATGTTTAGTTGTCTTACTTAATCCCCTTTTGAAAAAAATAACGTGTCTTTAGAATTGAAAGGAATATTCATCTCGAAACAGACGTGTAAAGGATGACAGGTTCTTAACTATATCATTTACTTATGACGCATTTTGATATTATTCCTTTAGGCTATTCTCTGTCAACGGCACGAAAACACAACTTTAGTTATTTTGTGTCAACTAAAATTCGAAACATATACAAATAAAGAGTTGCATGGAAACCATGAGAAGACAACTCCATTTATATAAATATAAACATGAAGTACAACAGGACAGCATATACAGGATGAGACAAGGTGCTGTCAGATAACTCCATCTATCCCATAAGAACATGTTCGTGTTGAGAGTTTGCTTTGTTGACGAGATGTCATTTCATTGTCCGCGTCATTAAAAAAAGAAACTGAATTACAACAAAATAAGAACCACAACAAATAATTTAATTTAAATGTTCACAATTCTTGGTTTGTATATATTGCAGTCGAATCAGAAGTCTGAAGTTTCGGAATTTTTAAACGAGACATTATACTCTGTAGTCATTGTTTAAATACCGTTTATACTCGCGTATAATTCTGGTCCAACTGCAAAAAACATTGACCCTGATCTGCCAACATATTTTTAAATGGCAGATCAGAGCCTGTGTTGTTTGTATTACTGATTACTTCTAACAAACTGCATAGACCCAGATCTGCCAGCGCATTATGCAACAGAAGATATGTTTCTATACAGTTGTATCTGACTTGTAAGCGACGGCATATAGCTTGGAATGAAAGCTCTCTAGTTTGGATAAGCAATGGTCTTCATTAGTGTGTACACATTATTTGGCAATCTTCTCATATTATCGGCTTCGTTTCTTTGTTGTTTTGTATCTAGCTATGAAGCGATGACCAGTTATTTCACTGACATGTTACAACCATCTGAAGAGAACTGCAGCAAAACTGACCACTCGAAACAACCTACTCCGCAAACTGGCTGGCTCAACCTTGGGCGCTAGTGCTCAGACACTCAATACATCAGCACTACCTCTCTGATATTCGACAGCCGAATATTGTGCTCCTGTCTGGGCTCGACCGTCCTGTACCAAGCTAACTGACGTCCAGTCCAACACAACAATGCGCATAATGTCTGGAACATTACGTCCTACTCCTTTACCATAGCTGCCGGTACTCAGCAACATTCTTCCTCCACATCACCGCCGCCATGAAGCAATCACAAAACTGATAGCTAAGGTTAAAGGCAGTGAGCGAGAAACTTCCATTGTACGTGGACATCACTTCACATGCAGCAGTCCGTTTGGCTTCGAGACACCTAATCTGGTTAGGTCCGTTGTCGGAGGATATGACGGCTATTTCGGCATGGAGTGATTAGAGGTCTTCAACGGATGTTGTAAACTACTAGCTCGTAGCTGAGACATCTGTCTGCCCTCTGGCTTCAACCTTCCACGACATATGTGGACAACGCGGAACTGTTTCCGGATAGGGCAGGGTCGTTGTGCAGTCAACCTTGTCCGGTGGGGCCAGGCCACTGACTTCCTGTAGCTGTGGAGCTCTACAGACCATGTCAGACATTGTGAACAACTGTGCACTGACAACGTTCCCCGGTGGACAGCAGGCTCTACACTTTGTTGATGATGACGCTGTTAAATGGCTGGGCATGCGCTGCGCACGATAAATAAATATATAATTTCACCAGCTTTATTCGCATTCTATCTCTGACATTAATAACTCTTCCAGGCGGCAAGTCAATGCAAATTGTATCCTTAGGTTTTAAAGTAATGACATAAGTACTGATATGTCTTTTACGTTACTGAAATTCATCCGAAGATTAATTTTACGATCTTCATCTATAGCATAATACACGTATAAAGACATACTAAACCTCCGTAAAAGTACGTTAGAAAATCATAGTTTGTCAAATTGTCCATTTACAAATACTCCAAATTACATCAGTATGTCCTTACGCAACATTTACACCTCTATGGGAATATAAAGGAGTCATCTTGAAAAACGTTTCTAAAAATAACCTTTAGGTGTCACACTACATTTAAAAAAGAAGGACCAAGCACATCATAGTTTTGTTTTTGTTTGACTAAACTAAAGTATACAGTGGTGTATCCTACATTTTGCATTGACAGATCAAGGTAATCCAAGTTTTCCTTTTGGAGACTAACTAGGTTATACTCACAAGTCCCTCAGGTTTGAGCTGCTGCATGATGGGATTATCCCTGACCGACAGGTGGAGCTGGTATCCCAGGTGCACTAGGCGATGATCTATTGAGTCTCCCACCAGGTGGATACTGGCACCCATTACAAACGTGATGATTGACAAATAGACCAATGTCGGAGACACTTTTCGGGGACTTCTTTCCAGTAGCTGATTCGGCGAGAGAGGAATTAAAATTGAAACTTTACTCCCCATTATATTAGTGCGCAGAATACATAGATCAGCAGTCGCTAAAGTGAGCCATCCAGCGACGAAACGATGACGAAGAAAAGTTATGAAAGTTGTGATGGCCATCAGAAAGGTCATGGAATTGAAAGGTCACGCGGAAGGGTATTATGGTATGCATTAAGATAAGAAAATCTTCGTTTAAGATACATGTCAACGACGTTGAGAAAGCTAAGTTTAAGAAGATCACATAGTTCATGCGACATTTTAATATCAAACTATTTGCACATATCAACGGACACAATGCAGTTAATTTAGTGCTTTAACATCGTCATCGTTTTGTGGCTGAGGAGTAATTACTCTTGTGTGCAGTTTTAAAAAGTTCAATCTTCCATAAAGGTCAACCGTGTTAAGAAATCACCTGTTTAAGAACAAAAAACATATTTTGGAGGGTAAATCCTTCAAATCAGATACACATTTCGTGAGAAACCACCTATAGGTCGTTTCCTTAATTCCCAGAAGTGGATTGTTAAGATGGAGTTGAATGTACATATAAAGTGTGCATGGGTTATAACCTATTTTGAATGGAAGATATAAATGAGTACGTGTATGAAAATTAATCAGTGACTTTACATCTATTAGCAATCAATTTGCTCATTTACCGAGTTTTTGACTGCATATCTTTTAACGGTCAATTTGCTCATTTACAAAGATGTTGACTGCATTACCTTTTAGAAGTCAATTTACTCGTTTTCAAAGTAGTCGACTTGATATATTTTAGCAGTCAATTTCATCACTTGCAAAGCTGTTGACTTTATATCTCTTACCAGTCAATTCCTCATTTACAAAGTTATTGACTTCATATCTCTTACCAGTCAATTCCTTATTTACAAAGTTATTGACTTCATATCTCTTACCAGTCAATTCCTTATTTATAAAGTTATTGACTTCATATCTCTTACCAGTCAATTCCTTATTTATAAAGTTATTGACTTCATATCTCTTACCAGTCAATTCATCATTTACAAAGTTACTGACTTCATATCTCTTACCAGTCAATTCCTTATTTACAAAGTTACTGACTTCATATCTCTTACCAGTCAATTCCTCATTTACAAAGTTGTTGACTTCATATCTTTAAGAGTCAGTTTGCTCATTTACAAAAGTTCTTTCATATTTTGGCTCCTGAAATATTTGTCATTATTTGGAAAGAATAAAAGTACCGATTATAATTCTAACATAAAAGTTACATCGCTGCTTGCAGTTTAACCTCATTAACAATATTACACCAAGAGACTTTGTACTATAACCTTATACATTTCGGTTCCTAACTACATACGCATTCATTAAACAAATATAGTACAAAATGATAGAATATCAAATAGTGGAAATGAATGTAAACTAAATCAATTAATAGATCAAAAATTAGTTGTACAGAGTCAAAACTAGAGATTTGTCTATACATAAAATTGACCTCGTGCATACGAGTTTTCATCTCAATGGAGGAATCGAGATAACGGAAATCAAGATGTATTCCTCCCACTCCACACATGAAAAAGGGTGTCCGACATAGTTTTGGGTCATTCCTTCTTAGCATTGTCATAGAATGTTAAATTTCAAAGTTTCAACGACAGAAAATGCATTCTATTCTATATACACTTTTCTTTTTATTTTAAATACAAACGTCATTGAATCATTCAGATTTTAATGGAGTAACTGTCTAGCATGCATCTCTTTTGAGAGGATGATACAATAATCGAGCATATACGGTATGTTGCTGATAATATTATAACAAGGAGAAATAGCTTCTCGGTGTTACTAATATGTGTGAGATTATATGCAATTGTCATACATACCCATCTTCGCTAGCCAAGGTTCTGATATCGAGCAGATATTTCTTTGCTTCGGGTCTGTAAATTTCATTGGATGCGGCAGCAAGCCACCATAACCAATCAAAATAAAGTTGTTCAAATTCGAACACTGTTCCTGCGTAATCGAGACAATGGGAGAACTCAAATTGAATGGACTGATAAATAAGCACTTTTCCAGTGCTGGTCCGTGTTTGCATAAATATCTTTCACTCAAACAGACCTGTAATGGCTTCCCTCTGGTACATAGTCATACTTTCGATGTTAAACTTACAAAGTATCCTTTTAAGGTCAATTGCCACCACCATTTTCGGCCGATATACAACGCACCACGCTATTGGTTAGTTGGCATTACATACTAAGGGAGGCAACACATGAAATCCAATAGATGTCGCTAGGACAAAGCACCGATATAGCTGTTCGGTCCGTCAAGGTGTAGATAGGGTTATCGGAACCTTAGCTAACGAAGATGATACATACCTAGTTTTAATTATTTAGTCTTTTACTGTTGAGCCCGTCCGTCTGTATATGTCTGTTCGTATGTTCGTTCGCATCCAGGATAAACTGCAATTTTAAAGTGGTTTATTTTCTTTGAAAAGTGTGTTTTGCTCGACAGAAAGTGTGTAGCAAACTTAACGTTCAGATGATTATTTTTGCCTCCGTTAGATTTAGATTATCAGAATCGTGCAATATTTTACGATATCGCACTCACGTGTTCTTCATATTGCACTCACGTGCAAGACACGTGTGCCCAATAGTGTATTAGGAACTAATTTGTAAACAAATCATGTACACTTACGTAGTAGACGCTTTACGTTTTGGTTGAGTATATTTGTTTCTGAAAGAACTAAAGGAGATGTTTCGTGGACTGCCTTGCCAGCTGCTTTGCTACATTCCGCGTTAACTTTTATGATACAGTGTTTCAAATTTAGGCTAGAGATAGACGCCAGACAGGTCTGGGTCCCTACCAATAACATGCAAGTGACAAGGGATAAAAGTGTCTTCTCTAGCTGGTAATAAGAATGGCAAAAAATATACTTACAGTTTTACATCCTGAATTTCCTCAACATGTACTTTCTTAGTTCTGCAAATCCGAATTACATGAACTATGTCATGAGTTCTAAAGCTTCATTACAATACACATGTCGAGATTGTAATGTAATTTTGACTACATCCCATGTACAATTACTTTCCCCTTACTGCACTCAAAATGAAATGAACATTATATTTCATAGCGTCGTTTTGATAATTACAATTGAAAGAATTCATATTTTTCGCACATTATGATTTCAAACATTGTTCTCTTGTATGAAGGAACTGATGTAGCTTAGATGGTTTGAAGTTCTGACTCATCATCCAAGGGTCGCGGGTTCGATAATCACAAAAGGGAGCCCTCGTCGACTATTGTTGTTGTTATTGTGGGTTAACACCATTTTTCAGCACACGATAGGCTATACATGGCGGCCAGTGTAACTACCGAGGGAAGAAACCATGAATGAAAACGAATGTACCGTTATTTGTTGTATGAAGCAAATGGACATCTTACCTTCAAAATACAAAATGGTGTTATGACATTGTAGGCCATGTGGAAATAGTCGCCGATGCTTGGCTTGTTTAGCGGTGTCATCGATAGGGGTACAAACAGCTGCAAAAATGATAGTTAAAGATGATTCCCAGAACGCTGTATAGTTATGTATATAAGATTCTACAACACACACACACACACACACACACACACACACACACACACACACACATTGGATAGAGTCTGGTACTGGTGCGATATAAAATAATTTCTGTACTTATATAATTTATATATTATTGGGATTGGGTAGCAGGTAATGCCTATCAATTCCTTCTTCCTAGCACGCGATGGTACAAAGTAGTGTAAGACTAGAGATAAAATGTGATGTAAATAATAATAATAATAATAATAATAATAATAATAATAATAATAATAATAATAATAATAATCATAATGAAAACGCTGATAATGCTGCTTCTAATAACAATAAAGTATTAATTCTATCAAATAATAACATTAAAGTATTAATTATATCAAATGATAACAATAAACTATCAATTCTATCAGACGATAACAACAAAATATTAAAATTATCAAATGATAACAAAATAGCAGTAATACTATCAAATAACAACAAAACAGTATAAATATTATCAAATGATGATACTATCGAATGATAATAAAATATTAATACTATCAAACAGTGATATTAATAAAATACACTGGTCTATATTATTTTTAAAAAGTCTTCTGCTTCAGAGATAAAATGTGATATTTATTATGGATTTTGATGTGCTGAATTCAAATATGACAATTAAAACAATTGATTAGCTACTGTTTCCAAGATATTTAAGTTTTTATATTTTACGTCTATATATATTGTGTAGATAGTAGAGTTTAATCATAAATTATAAACCTTAGGTCTTTTCACGTGTTTATGATTGCTTTACATGATGATATTTAACCTGTCTTGTTAATGTAACACTTTAGAAAACAGAAAATGGGTTATATAAATAAAAATTATTATGAAACAAAAGGCAAAAGACCATTATGTATAAATAAGTAAATAGTTTAGTCATTATTCAGTGCTTCTTGGCTTGTCTCTTGTATTCATTAAATGATGCCTCTCTTGTCAATGTCCAGCAATAGTCTGTAAGCACTGATAGGCTCCATTTGCCCTGATAGCGTTTCTTCGTTGTTGTAATGTCCTGGTAAAATCGACCGTGGTTCATTGCACCGCAGTTCGGTGGAAACAATCTAGATGAAAGTGAGAAAAAAATCTATCTTTAGTGACATGTTGCAACCAAGGCTTTTGTATGCCTTGAGGAGATTTTCCACCACTCCCTTTAGTTGTCTGCCTTGTTGTTTCCGAGAAAATTTGTTGCCACTAACTGTAAGTCTTTCCATGCTGTCTTTTTCTTGCCACCCAGTGCACGGTCAAATGCATCATCTCGAAGAAGTTCACGATTCTGAGGACCAAAAAAGACACCTTCCTTTATCTTAGCTTCACTTAAACTTGGAAATTTTCCACGGACGTGCTTGAAAGCTGTTGGTGTTTTGTCCATGACCTTGACAAAGTTCTTCATCAGACCCATCTTGATGTGCAAGGGTGGTAACTAAATCTTCCTTGATTCAACAAGTGGTGGATGCTGAACACTTTTCCTTCCAGCTTCCAATGACTGTCGGAGTGGCCAATCTCTCTTGATGTAGTGGGAATATCTCGTACAACTATCCCATTCGCAGAGAAAACAGCAGTACTTTGTGTATCCAGTCTGCAGACCAAGCAAGAGAGCAAGAACTTTCAAATCGCCACCAAGCTGCCACTGATGTTGGTCATAGTTTATGCACCTCAAAAGTTGTTTCATGTTTTCATAGGTTTCCTTCATATGGACTGCATGACCAACTGGAATTGATGGCAGACATTGCCATTAAGCAGCAAAACAGATTGAAGATTCGTGTTTGACGAATCAATGAACAATCTCCACTCATCTGGATCATGAATGATGCTGAGGGCTGCCATCACACCATCGGTGTTCGTGCAGGCTACAAGATCACCTTCCATGAAGAAGAATGCGACAAGATGCTTCTGACGGTCACGGAACATGGAAACCCTGACATTACCTGCTAGGAGATTCCACTGCTGTAGTCTGGAGCCCAACATTTCTGCCTTACTCTTGGATAGTTCCAAATCCGTGACAAGGTCATTCAGTTCACCTTGTGTTAGGAGGTATGGTTTAGAGGAGGAGGATAGAGGAAAATATGGGTCACGTGAAATTGATTGTTTATGACTAGAAGTTTCATCAATTCATCTTCCTCGTCTGACTCAAGTAAGAAAGATTATGTTGCATCAGGAACAGGCAGTCATTCTCCCTGGGGTACTGGGCGTATAGCTGATGGAATGTTTGGATAATGCACTGTCCACTTTTTCTTCTTTGACGCACCTTTCCCAACTGGAGGGACCATGCAGAAGAAACAATGGCTGATATAATCTGGTGGCTCTCTCCAAATCATTGGTACTGCAAACGTCATAAATTTCCTTTTCCTTTTCAACGAAGATTTGTTGCACAAGTGTTGCAACATTGTGTGGGGCCCATCTCTTGTCCTAAACTCCAATTTTGCAGCCCAAAAAAGGGTGATAGGCTTTCTTAACCATAGTGGTTATACGGTGTTTTTGTGATGCAAAAGTCACTTCACCACAAACACAGCAGAAGTTATCTGCATTGTTCACACAAGTACGAGGCATCTTTGCTTACGTTGGCTAAACAGAAATGTTTCCCTTTGCAAAATCAAACACTGACAAATAAGAAATAACGACACTGTATGATTTCCAGAGCTGAAATAGGGCAATTTGATGGCAGGTTCCATGACTTCTAGGAAAAACATGATGCAATTCGTATTATGAATGACTCAATATCAGCTTCAGATAGCATCGTTCAATCTTTTTGCTTGAAAAGCAAGTACTGTCGAAACCCGGTCATAGATTTATTCATAGATCCAGTCAAATATATATTTTTGCCATTTCTGGCTTAAACTGAGATCCTTTCCCTTTATAACTCACTTAACCTCCGCCATTGCCACGTGGAGGGTCGTATATATTGACCCAGTATTTCTTTAAAAACTAGAGCCAATCAACAATTTTAAGCATCATTTTCATTAACAGTGACTCAGAATTAATCAAGTTTGACTACATTTATTTCGGAAGCATTTAGGCTGTAGGCCAGTGATATTAATACAGTAGTATCAAATGATAACAAAGATAAGTAAGGCAGGAATGAAATGATATATTTATACGACGTTTCGTATTTCATTTAAATCCAGTGCTATTGATCTTTGTAAGTCTAAATGCTACATTCCGTCGCAATTGGTCTATCAAAGTCTAAATCTCAGATACCGTCGCTGTTTGTCTATAAACGTCTAAATCTCAGATAACGTCGCTATTGGTTTATCAAGGTCTAAATTTTAAGTACCGTTGTTGTTGGTCTATGAAAGTCTAAATCTCAGATACAGTCGCTATTTGTCTATCAAAGTCTAAATCTCAGATACAGTCGCTATTTGTCTATCAAAGTCTAAATCTCAGATACAGTCGCTATTGGTCTATCAACGTCTAAATCTGAAATACCGTTGCTGTTGACCTATCAAAGTCTAAGTCTCAGATACCGTCGCTGTTTGTCTTTAAACGTCTAAATCTCAGATAACGTCGCTATTGGTTTATCAAAGTCTAAATCGTATGAACCCTTGTTGTTGGTCTATGAAAGTCTAAATCTTAGATAAGTCGCTGTTGGTCTATCAAAGTCTAAATATCTCATAACGTCGCTTTTTGTCAATCAAACTCTAAATGCCGTATACGGTCGCTATTGGTCTATCAAAGTCTGAATGTCAGATACCGTCGCTGTTCGTCTATCAAAGTCTAAATGCCACATACCGCCACTTATTAGTCAATCAAACTCTAAATGCCGTCGCTATTGGTCTATACAAGTTTAAATGTCACATATCGTCGCTATTGCTGTATCAAAATTTAAATGCCATCGACATTAGTCTACTAAAACCAAAACGTCACATACCGCCGCTATTGGTCTACCAAAGTCGAAAATCCAGTTTTGAAGTGTAAGAGTCAACCATATATCCCAGTGAAACCTTTCTTCCTTTCTGACATTCCTTAGCTTCTTATCGTCCTCACTGTTTTCCCGTAAATGAATAAATAAATAAATAAATGAATTAAACGAACACTCGAATAATCAATAAATCAAGTAACCAGATCAATCAACAGGAAAATTTGTCGACACATCAGCACTATGAAAACTACCATACCGTGGGAGAGAAGAAAATGAGACATGACTTGTAAAATTTAAAATTTAACAAGAATGGGAATGTTGACCAACATAGTTGTGAAACTGATTTACTGACAGAAGTATCATTTTTAAATATTAAGTACAGAGAAATTATAGTCTTTACTCAAATGAGAAGGCTGTCGGAAATATTCCTGCGGATGCCAATGGTTCTCCGATTTTAAATATTCAACCACAACCTTTTACATTACGACTACGATCTATTGCAAATAAATATGTGATACTGAGATGGTTATTTTATATTTCCGTTGTATTCATTATCGACAATTTTGTTCTGTCTGTGTGTTTGGTTTTCATTAAAATGTTCGCTCTTATTTCACTTTTTGCAATTTGAGACATGTAAAATGTATACAATGCTGTCGGACAATTCTGCGCACCTAAGGTTTCCATCACCAATATTGAAGCAAAACGCATACCGAATTCGACCGATTGACGAAAATAAAATACTTTCATGCTTACCATTTGAAAAGAAGCAATTGTCACCAGAATAGTCTGTTCGAAATAATATTAATTTTGGACACAGGAGATAGCACACCAGTGTTTTCATGACTCGCAATATGTCGGTCTTTTCTGCGCACAGCTTTGAAAACATGTAATGTTTATCCATCGGGATATAGAAATGAAATACATTACTTTCGACTGTTTCTGTCAGCATTTCAGTCGAGTAATTGGATCACGTTTATAGCTAGTTTCACAAAATTCAACATAACAATGCCAATAAATAGCAAGAGATACTAAGCAAAATAAACCGAACTTGTATAAAATTAGTAAAGTTTAACATTTTATAAAAAAATAAGCTATGATGATGAAGAAAAACAACAGTGAATAGGATGTAATGTTTTACATCTTGAATAGAATGTAATGTTTTACATTTTGTTTATGAAGAATATTTACTAAAGAATTTAGAAACGGGAATTTCTTGAGAATGCCGTTCTAGCGGCAAGTTGACACGTTGGGTAGCAGACGATATTGTACGTGTGGGACAACTTCTTGCAAAACTGGAAACTTGGATTAAGATGCAGAATTGTGTAAGGTATACATTTTCATCTTTGATGTAATGTATTTCTTTCTATGATTCTAAAAGATACATAGTAAATAGGATTTCCTGGATTACAGGTTTAAGAAGGCCATGGAGTGGGTCTTCATGTTGACATTTTGAAATCATAATTTCATATGCCTTTCGAGTCGAAACGTGGGATATTTTTATACACTTTATGAATATCACTTTTCTTAATTAAAGTACAATCGTTCTTTCTTGATACTAAATGGATTTTTGCCCCAAAATAGCAAGTGATCCAATGTTTACAGAAATAACGTATCGTTGAATTACCCGACGCGCAGAATTGGCCGACATGGTTGGTACGCTTTTTATTTTTCTTTCTGGCATCAGTTGCAGATTTAAAAGAAATGTATAAGTAAATAAAAATGTATTGGTGGATAAAATCTCCTTTATAATTTCAATGAATGCAGCTTTGGTGCATTTGGTACATTGCGTTAATAGTATCACATACCTACCAAAATAGATCACTGTGACCTATATTTCGTGCATTTATTTATTCACTGCTGATGCGTATAAAAATCCAAACAAATAGACTCCTGTGACCCATTATTCACATACTCATTAAGTTTTGCGTTTATCTTAATTTCCCAGGCATTGATGGCTTCAGAATTATACATCATTTTGTTTGAACTTGTCCTGGTGAGTAAAACATCTTACAAAAATTAGGTCACTGCTGCGTGCCATTAGTGTACATTTAGCATGTTTCTAATGACGTTTTTTAACGAATATTTGCGACAGAAATAATATGGCCAGGGGAGATTCGTTTCGTAATTGCATCATAAAGTTGACAAAACAATACTACAATACATCATTTGAAACACACATGTAATTACAGCTTAAATCAATAAATAAACATATGTGATACGAGGTTTATCTGATGTAAACTCAAACAAGTCCTGACATTTTATCTGTGATGAAGGCATTGCATATATCTAAACGATAAAAATGAGAGAAAACTCTGAGATGGATCTTCAACTACTTTGAAGATTTGTGTTACTCTTGGGAAATATATTTTTGAGAGAGAGAGAGAGAGAGAGAGAGAGAGAGAGAGAGAGAGAGAGAGAGAGATATGTGACCCGTTGTCAAAGATATTCATTTTATTCATTTACCATGTTTCCATCGGTCCTTGTGCTTCGACGTGGATAAAGGGAGTTGCTTCTTCATCAGCGTAATACACGTTTCTTTTTCTCGCATCAGAACGTGTAGTCATTTTGAAAAGAATGACCGTCTCTACCTCTACATATGCCACCACTCATGTACATGTACATACCGACACGTAGCGTGTACTTCGCTCTTTCATAAGTTGTAGGTGGCGCTCCAGGCATTAAAATATTGAACAGCAACGACACGGCAATTTACACAGCGAGGCTTTATTTAGACGGATGGCGATCAACCATTGATATGAACATGGTTTGATATGTTTTTATAAATTGAAAAATTCACTATTTAGATCAAAATCTATTAGGAACAAATATAAAGGATCTACATGACCTATTTATAACAATAAATTTTTGTCCCGATAAAAAGATAATACCAGCATAATGCATAGCCCCAAGTACTTAAAATGACCTTGCGATAACGCGAAGCGATATACTCGTCTACATGTGTATCCATGTAGTTTTGAAAGAAAATGTACATATCAGCTGTACACATAAACACATACTGCAAAACGTTTCTCATCAATTGTGGGATGCTGAATAAATAAGATAGTGAAAATGGGTTTCAGTTCACGGAGAAAGAGATTACAAATGCAATCAACAGCTCCGATGGTCTAGTGGTTAGAGCGTCCGCCTCGAATGCTGGAGGTCGTGGGTTCGATCCCCAGCCGAGTCATGCCAAAGACTTACAAAAATGGCACTAACAACTGCCTCGCTTGGCGCTCAGCATTAAGAGGTTGGTGTTAGGACTGGTCGGCCTTGTGTCATGATAATGTGACTGGGTGGGTCATCATGCTACATACAGTGCTTAACATCACTATCAACTGCCACACTGCAGACATCGTAGCGATATGACTGAAAAATTGTTAAAACTACGTTAAAAATCCAAGTCACACGCACACACACACACAAATGCAGACGAAACAGCAATTTCTCTAATGATTAATGGAGATCTCACTTAACGCATCGCTATGTAAAAATACTGGTGTGATTCGATTCGTTGATACTTGTTACCTTTGATACAATCTGTAAAACGTGAAGATTTGCGGCCACTATTCATCGTGACGCAAAGCCTTATCTGAGAAATTATGCATGAGCGTTTAGGTGTTACGTATAGATTTCTGACACATTACGTGTATTATCTGTCACAAACGTCTTTGCTTCACAAGAAATCGTCGTCTCAAATCGTGACATTTAGCGTATTGTTTCAGAGATTTAATAAGAAATGTATTTTTTTTTTTAAATAGTCATGGGACTAAATATTTTTCGGCAGCATTTTGTATCTTTCTTCTCTCACGACATAGCAGAACACGATGCAGGAGTGAAATTAATAGTCGTTGTAATTATATTTTTTTTAATAGAAACTTCTACAAGAAAAGGTATAAAGGTAGACATTTTCAATACTTTTTCGCCTCTTTTCTATTGCTCTAGACCAAACACACAGTGTTGGGGATGGGTTGGGGATGGGAAGTCACAGGCTTACAGTTTTTACAATACACATTAATCAGCTTGACTATTTTGCAACGGCTATAAGTAGGAATGAAAAAGAATGGAGACGACAGAAGAACATTTGTTCTTTGCAGAGGAAAATAAAAATACACATCTAAATAAATTGAATTTTTATAACAATTCAACTAAATGAATAAATTTACAATGGAATTTTTTTTTAGGAAAGTGTAAAGAAGTTTTAAGGAAAATAGATTATTTATTGAAGTTCAAGAGAAAATATTTATCATGTCAATATATATCATTTATCAACATGACCTCTTTATTATATCCGTATAGAATCATCAATAAGGGATCTTTATTTTTTCCTTATATATTTATCAGTATCGTTATTATGTCCGTATATATTTATCAATATGACATCTTTATTGTGTCAGTGTATTTATCAACATCACATCGTTATTTTCTGTATCAAGTTTAATCTCTAACAAACGTCTGGTCTGTACTTTTTGTTCCGTATTATTTAAACCCAGTGGCGTCGCTAGGGGGGTGCGGGGCGGGGGGTGGGGACCGCACCGGGTGACACCATCTCAAAGACGTGACACCAAAATGAAAAATTGCAAATTTTACAGAGCACACACTGCTTGGTCTAGTCGGATTTCATAAGCGGATAACCGATCATTGTTAAATACATGACTAGCAGGCACAGCAGTGGTGTCGCTAGGGGGATGCTGGGGGTGCGGACTGCACCGGGTGACACCATCAGAGGGGGTGACACCAAAATGACATTACTAAGGATTCTGTATGGTCTGTTACGGAAGGAGGACCATGGGGGTGACACCATGAGCTACCGCACTGGGTGACACCAACCCGAGTGACGCCACTGTTTAAACCCAAAGACAGGTATTAAGTAGACCCAAAGACAGGTATTAAGTAGACCCAAAGAAAGGTATTAAGTAGACCCAAAGACAGGTATCAAGTAGACCCAAAGACAGGTATTATGTAGACCCAAAGACAGGTATTAAGTTGACCCAAAGACAGGTATTAAGTAGACCCAAAGACAGCTATCAAGTAGACCCAAAGACAGGTATTAAGTAGACCCAAAGACAGGTATCAAGTAGACCCAAAGACAGGTATTAAGTAGACCCAATGACAGGTATTAAGTAAACCCAAAGACAGGTATCAAGTAGACCCAAAAGACAGGTATCAAGTAGACCCAAAGACAGGTATCAAGTAGACCCAAAGACAGGTATCAAGTAGACCCAAAGACATGTATCAAGTAGACCCAAAGACAGCTATCAAGTAGACCCAAAGACATGTATCAAGTAGACCCAAAGACAGGTATCAAGTAGACCCAAAGACAGGTATTAAGTAGACCCAAAGACAGGTATTAAGTAGACCCAAAGATAGGTATCAAGTAGACCCAAAGACAGGTATCAAGTAGACCAATGACAGGTATTAAGTAAACCCAAAGACAGGTATCAAGTAGACCCAAAGACATGTATCAAGTAGACCCAAAGACAGATATCAAGTAGACCCAAAGACAGGTATCAAGTAGACCCAACGACAGGTATCAAGTAGACCCAAAGACATGTATCAAGTAGACCCAATGACAGGTATTAAGTAAACCCAAAGACAGGTATCAAGTAGACCCAAAGACATGTATCAAGTAGACCCAAAGACAGATATCAAGTAGACCCAAAGACAGATATCAAGTAGACCCAAAGACAGGTATCAAGTAGACCCAAAGACATGTATCAAGTAGACCCAAAGACAGATATCAAGTAGACCCAAAGACATGTATCAAGTAGACCCAAAGACAGATATCAAGTAGACCCAAAGACAGGTATCAAGTAGACCCAAAGACAGGTATCAAGTAGACCCAAAGACAGGTATGAAGTAGACCCAAAGACAGGTATGAAGTAGACCCAAAGACAGGTATGAAGTAGACCCAAAGACAGGTATTAAGTAGACCCAATGACAGGTATTAAGGAAACCCAAAGACAGGTATCAAGTAGACCCAAAGACAGATATCAAGTAGACCCAAAGACAGATATCAAGTAGACCCAAAGACAGGTATCAAGTAGACCCAAAGACAGATATCAAGTAGACCCAAAGACATGTATCAAGTAGACCCAAAGACAGGTATCAAGTAGACCCAAAGACAGGTATGAAGTAGACCTAAAGACAGGTATGAAGTAGACCCAAAGAGAGGTATGAAGTAGACCCAAAGACAGGTATCAAGTAGACCCAATGACAGGTATTAAGGAAACCCAAAGACAGGTATCAAGTAGACCCAAAGACAGGTATCAAGTAGACCCAAAGACAGGTATTAAGTAGACCCAAAGACAGGTATCAAGTAGACCCAATGACAGGTATTAAGTAGACCCAAAGACAGGTATTAAGTAGACCCAAAGACAGCTATCAAGTAGACCCAAATACAGGTGTCAAGTAGACCCAAAGACAGGTATCAAGTAGACCCAAAGACAGGTATTAAGTAGACCCAAATACAGGTATTAAGTAGACCCAAAGACAGCTATCAAGTAGACCCAAAGACAGGTATTAAGTAGACCCAAAGACAGGTATCAAGTAGACCCAAAGACAGGTATCAAGTAGACCCAAAGACATGTATCAAGTAGACCCAAAGACAGCTATCAAGTAGACCCAAAGACATGTATCAAGTAGACCCAAAGACAGCTATCAAGTAGACCCAAAGACAGGTATCAAGTAGACCCAAAGACAGGTATTAAGTAGACCCAAAGACAGGTGTTATGTAGACTACCTATGCCAGCACTATTATCAGCACTAATAAAATCACTTCACAGTCCCATTTGTACCTCTATATTTTATTTACCATTTGAATATGTCCATGTTAATAACCAATATTTATATTTCGATCTCTTATCCACATAAATAGCTTTCTGATCTTTTCTTGGCATTTAGAAGACACTGAACATATATAGTGAAGATTTTAATCATATTCATGTATGAAATGTATTAATTAAAAGTTAAAATGTGACCGTAACTCGTAACCTATTAAAAGATAATTTCATGGAAAGGAGTACAGCTAAAAAGGTGAATAATAAAGAATAAAGGAGATGAAAAAAAAATATGAGAAAAATCTTCCTCACAGTCAACCAAAGATAATTAATAAAAACTTTACATTGATTATAAGTAAGTAACGGTAAACCTGTTGAACTAGTACTAATGGAAGAAAAGAAGAAAACAAATGGAATATCAACAAATATACAGTATGTGCAAACATAAAGAGTGGCACATAATCGTTGTACATAAATCTCAAGGATATGTATTATTACAGCTTAGGTAAATGCCCAAACTTTGGTAACCGCTGGTCCGGGAATTTATAACTTTTGATAAAAAGTTTAGTCGACAAGCTGAGAAATACGCTCGTGATACAATCATACAAGGACGAAACTGGAATTAATGAAACTGAACATGATGAATTTGTATATCTTTAATATACATGATGTTACAACATGCTGAAGTAGACTGGTGTACTGATAACCACATTTTGACAGTAACATTTGAGACCAGGCTCTATATAATACACACACAGATTCTATAAACGCTAACAGTTATTCCTAGTAGTGAGTGCAGAATGGAAGGGCTTAATTAGTTCTTGTTGGGTGTCTAAATCGTAGATACTAATGATGTCTGTTGATTCTATAGCTCCAAGCAGTTTTTCTTGTTCAAATCCAGCCATGTTAGCTAATTGTTTCCAATAAGATGTTTTAGGGACAATGGAATATTTAATGAAGTTCAAGAGAAAATATGTAAGCTCCTATTTCTGAAGTAATTTCAAGATAATCTAGAATATAGCTAGTGTACACAGATTTTGTTTTATCGAATTACACGTGAAGACCCTAAGAAATATTTGCTTTGAGACGTTATTGCGCAGGGTGCATAGTTTACGTGACACAAGCGAAGGATAACTGAGTGCAGCTTAAAAGAAAGTGAAAGAAAAGCAATAGAGAAAATGCAGACACCTCCCTCACAGCTAAAGAATCACAGTAGAAGCGCACAAAAATATACAATGACAAAGATACTGGGTTGATACAAATGTATACAGTAATAAAAAGTACAAGTTGATACAAATGTATACAATAATACAAATACGCATAGTTGATCAACTGCCACGAGAACAAGAATTAATTTTTAAGTTTTCAAAAGCTCGCCAAAAATTAAATCCCGATTTTTGTGTGGATTAAGTACATAAACATGTAGCTGCTAAGTTGGGATTACTTATCCGCAGCATTACTGACGGATAGGGCATGAATGAAGGAACACCAAGGCGTGTCGACACGTGTGCATGTTCTATCAAATTCGTTTATAGAGGCTGTCAGAATTGTTTTTAAATGTTTTCAACTTAGCCGTTTTGGATGAAGTTTTAGAAACAAAACAAAAATTAAACCTCTTGTGATTGATTATTTAAATTTACGTCGTTTTCGCCCGACTGGGCATGACGACGGTTTATTCTTGCACCGTAAGATGTTTAATTGATCCCGAGGGAAGTAATAACTGCCTCATCCCCCAGGCATTTATGTGTTCAAAGAACACTGATTAATTTGGCCATCAGGTCGTGGGACTAATTAGTCTTTAACGACCTGAATGTAGGGCCGTCATCAGTGGGTATGAACCCAACACGCACTCATAAAAAAAAAGTTGGTATTCAGCTGCGATTGAACGTACCAGGTGTCAACCCAAGTAGAATGTAACGTCCTCTACGATTGGTCGGCAGCGAACACGTCACATTAGGATACCTGGTTATTGTGACGAGTGGAAATGGTTCCACATCTCCGTCAATGTACGATGTCCGAGAGAGGCAAGGGAGGCAAGGAACTCGGCAAGCATGCCGAGGATGTCGTGTACGCCCAAAAATCCAGCCCGTACTTATTTCAAATCTAGTCCAGTTATGATAACGGGCAATGAAAAATACCAATAATGTGTTAGCCACCTGTGTTGTTCAAATCAAATAGGTCAGAAATTTTGAAAAAATGACTCATTAATGAGTTAGAATTTAGTGTACAGAGTGTACATTCAATAAACTAATTAAATACCAATTAGTATAGTCAAATTGACTGTAAATAGGTTGTATCACGCATCATAATTTAAGAACAAAAATTACTATCAAATGGGTTTTCTGGCCAAAATGAGAACAGTATACATTCAACAATGCAATTTGATTGTTACTCGACCTTTTAAAATCGAGATCAGGAACGTCGTCCAGGTAGTTCCGGAAATGGTCTCCACTGCTATTTTAGCAGTCATGACTTTTCGGCATCAGCGTTAATACTGTGCTATTAAAAACCGGTCACTTGTAATCCGTTCTTTTTAGTTTATTTGGATTCAAAGGCTGGGTAGTTGGGATTCCGTGGGCTGCAACCCTTGTATGTGTAATTGGCAGCTGATTAATTATGTGAACTTATTTGTAATTAAAGTACTCCAATCAGTTAAAATAAATTGCAACGTGCTGCTTCGGCTGTGCTCACTGGGATCATATGACCAAAATACACGGTGTAATGACCACGAATTGCACATATACACTTAAGTTACAATTACATACCAATCATCTTTGAACAGAAAACTTATTATAGAAGGAAGTAAATGTACATTTCATGCGCTATACTGCCAAACAAAATTTAAGGTAGTGACACACAGTGCCGGATTAAACCATGTGGAGGCCATTAGGTCCTTGGGTAGTCGAAATCTTGCCCCCCCCCCCCCAGCAAATTATCTCCTAATACGTTTTATCAATGTTATTTTGGTCCGTTGTCGCGGATCCCCTAGGCCGATGCCTACTCTGCCTATTTGGTAATCCGGCACTGGGGACACAAGCGTCATAGTATCATTTTTGGGGGCTTGTGTTTTGCTGATTATCAAGGCAATTTTAGCACAATAATGGGTATACCATGCCGAGAAAATAGTGGCTGGCATGGGAGGGTATCCAATCCGCATTACGTGTGAAATAACGGTGAAATGATAAAATGTATAAAACATAGTAGCTATGCATTAAACGAACCAATAGTATAAACAGCTGTCTTTTAAGGGTTGATGATTCACTTGTTTTATCTATATATACTTTCGTTTGTCTACATGATACTTGGAGATTAATATAAAATATGATTTAGTAATATGAGGTCAAACACTGTCGTATAAAAACAAACACACTTTCAGAATCGAAAATTAAGTTAATGCACTTTCTTCCACGTGCATTCCAATCTTTGACTCCATATCATCTGTGGTCTCAAGAATAATTCTGTCTGTTCCATAGCAGTCTTTGTTAATGAAAATAATTCCGTCTTTTTCCGTGCAGTCTTTGTTAATGAAAATAATTCCGTCTTTTTCCGTGCAGTCTTTGGTATATGATATGGACATATTTAGCATATGTTATTCCACCGTCAAAACGAATCAGCGCCTTAGGTCATTAACGCTAATTGTCTCTGTGGTTTAAAATTCCATATTACCTTCAAAGCATGACTCATACTTACATTTCATATAAATTCTCCAAATATATTACCATTTCCCTATTTATTTTATCTTAAATACTCTATTTTTCATCTATTTTCAGCCTTATTTTTCGATTATTATATCTAATATTCAAAATAAAATACACATACGAAAATATTCCAGCAAAATCGAGGAAGATCAGTTTGTAATGTAATATAACAAATCTCATCTCTTTTAAAAGTTTGGCACGAGTAAGCCCATCTATATAATATAATAAAAAACAATATCGCAAAGTACATGCAAATATATAAAATATCTAATAGGAATTATCTCAATGCACAACACGTAGAACTCCAACTAAATGGTTAATGAAATCTTTGTCGAATTTAATGGAAAAGTACAGACTGCTAGAATAAATATATCACCACACATTTTAAATGTTGAATTTAATTGTTTCGTATATTTTTAGTATACTGCTGAAGACTTCGATTCCCGTTGATATCATTATTCGTATTATGTCGATCGAAATTTTGCGACTAATATAAACAAATATTAAAAAATAAACAAGACCTAAAACTATTTTCACACTGAAGACAAATATCATATTAAATCTCTCCTGGCATTATTAAATACTAGTGAATCTCTTTGATCTTTTAATGCTGCACACTGTATAACAGCATGTGTGCAGTTAATGGGACACGTGGTATGGGGAGGTTCCGAAGAGTTCGTTGGTTTATCTTCTGAATATAACAAAACAATACTTAGTCTGCGTCGGGAAATTTTACATTCACAATTTAATGCATATTAATGAAATCGTTTAATTCAGTCGAGATGCCATCCTGAACCTGAATCTTCCGTGCACGCAAAATACGTGCGGCGAGGCATTTTAGAGTAATGTCCCTTTGATGTCGTTTTAATATCACTTCTGCTACTGTTGTTGCACAGGCCTCTAATGGCGTGCGCCCTTCGTTATCACGAGCATCAATATGAGCCCCATGTTCTATGAGCAAATTCAAAATTCTTCTTAAACACTGCAAATCTGTGACTGAATTGGAATATCTGGCTATCAGATGAAGCGGTCCTCTTCCCTGCTGATTTGAGCGATTGACGTCTGAATCAGCAGCACACTCAAGGAGAAGTGCACATAGATCAGCGTTTGGAAAAGAAACAAGCGTTCTGATGGTATCGTTTAATGTGCCCGTTTCGAAGTCCACAGCATAGTGAAGAAGCGTATATCCACCACAGTTTGCCCTTTTATCGACTAATTTCTTTGTTGATCGTTTTAAAAGATTCTTTTCTTCTTCAGTAACAGCGAGTTTTAGACCGGTCACCATAAAAAATAGTCCCACTTGAAGTATAGATACTGAGGATGGGTGATAAGGCTTGTTGTCATCATCCTCTTCATCTGTATGTGGATTTTCTTTACTCTTCTCGAGTTGAATCTGTGTTTCTTCAGTGACAAAATCCAGACATGCCAGAACAGTTTTAAATTCAGGTTTTCTTTCAATAGCGAACATTTCCGAAAATATTTGAAGAAGTAAAACAAAGGTATTAAACGGCGGTTCACGCTGTCGGATGAACATAGGTATCGAATGCATCCAAAGTGAGATACACTGTTCATACTTTCCATTATTACCGCACATCGTGCCGTATTCGCTGACAAAACACGGAACTGTTAAACAGAGCGGACCAAGAATTCGTTCCCTCACTGCAAGAGACTCAGAACAAAGCGTATCTTTGTCCCTTGATAAACTTTCCAAGTCTGAAAGGCTTTCGCTCTCTTTAAGAATGCCATAAGCTTCGACTGTTTGTATATCTGGTTTTATTAAAGGGTCCATCCCCTCAGAAAATCTTTCCTTCATAGCTCTGCAGAAATAGTCTATTGCTTTCCGCGAGTCCTGATTCTCAGGGTGACACCCGAAGGTTGCCCCTAACAATTCCAATGCGTCTATCTTCTCCTGGCGACTGCATAAAGACGTTTTAATAAAATGTTCCACAACATCAGCCTGTTTATATTCAGCTGCAACAAGTAATGGTATGTGACCTACCTTTGTTTTAGTGATGGGTGCCCCAGCTTTCAGAAGACTGTCCACCATAGCAACATTGCCCTTTTCAGCAGCCTTATGCAATGGTATGCACCCTCTTTTGTCCTGAATAGAAAGATCCACGTTTCTGCTAAGAATGTAATTAAAAACATCCTTACTTCCGCATACGATACAGTTAAGAAGTAAATCATTCCCGTTGCTGTCGGTCAAGGAGTAGTCAGCTCCTTTGTCCATGAGGTATTTGACCATAATGATGCTGTTGTTGTTGTTGTTGTTGTTGTTGTGACAAGCTGCGCGTAGTGGGGTGGATGAGAGGCTCGTTTTATGATTCACGTCTGCACCATTTTCAACCAATAACTGAACCAGGGCAAAATTTCCCAAACGAGCAGCACACCATAGAGGGGATGCTCTTTTGGTAATTTCGTTGTTAATTGCAACTGTTCCGGTTGTATCTACCTCGATTTTGCCCATCTCGAGCAAGAATCTTGTAACATTCTCTCGGCCATTTCTAACAGTTATTAGCAGCGGCGTGGTCCACTGTCCCTCATGACGAACTCTGTGATTGAAAATTTCGTGAAAATACTCGGTTATGTCCCAGTTTGAGAGGATTGATTTAAGACCCCTGATGTCTCCCACTTCGCAAAGTCGGTGTACTTTCGTTCTGATATAAAGCAGATTATCTTCCGACATGTTGATGGCTTCTAGAGTGTATACAATACGTGTAAGTAATAATAAGATAAGGAGCATCTGCCTTTAAAAGGAAAGTAGATTGTGTCACTAGCCTATTGTATCATACTGGCAGACGGAACCTTACACTGCTGTAGGCACACTGCAGAGCACCTCATTCTCATGGGTACTTTCCTCCTCGTTAAAAGAATATTCGTGTTCATCTATGCCGAAACCCAGTGAAACAAACTGTACTTTTCTCGCTTGTTTTAACCATACTTTTCCTGGTAGTACCTGTAAGTTATAGGTGTTTTGCAAAAAACAAATCGGTTTTTCCACTTTGCTATATTTAGTGAGATATTGACGCATTCCGGCGGAAGGGAAATAACCCATATATTTTAGAAACGAAACGAGATCGATGGATTTATCATCCTTGAATCGAGACGACTCGCCAACTAATCCCCCACCCCGCCTGCCTCAGGTATCCACGTGTACGCAAAATGATATGTCAGTTATCCCTTCTCACGCACTGGTCAACCTTGACTCAGTGAGACTGGGAGCGCAGGAAAATCTCCAGGACAAGGTAATAATTCTTTTTTGTTTTACGAGACATCAACGCACAGAAGTTTCCTTCGTGCCCAGGCCAGTACAGTATATATATCCGTACTCAATGACACATACCGGTAGCTAATTCAGGATGATACAATGGTGACAATCGAAGTAACGAGGTAATATTAGTATTAGCGCTGGGAGTAAGCAGATCACGGAGAAGTAAAAAGGTAAATGATATTTGTTTTAACAAGGGTACTGCACATGATAAGTTTCTTTCCTTCCAGGCGATATAAATAGACTGGTTTCACACACACACACACACACACACACACACATTGTTATGTATATTTGATTTAATTATATCTGATTTAATATATATATATATATATATGTATATATATATATATATATATATATATATATATATATATATATATATATATATATATATATATATATATATATATATATATATATATATATATATATATATATATATATTTCAATTTAATTGTTTGTCAGTTTTAATTTTTCTTATTTTTCGTTACAGGATATTGTAATGTAAATTTATTCACTAGAGATGATACTTTAAAAAAAAATTAGTTTGACCTTGACTGTTAGTTTATAAACACCAGGAGTTGATCTAAATCCTGACCTTGTTTCAGAATTTGTAGCAACCTTCGTAAACAAGTTCTATTTTATTTTTATTTTAAAATGATTGGTTGTTTCCAAGGTCATGATGGGACTTGTCTTTAAGATATAAACAATTTATGTTTTATTTTTTATTTCTTAGAGTAAAAATGATTGGGTTTCGTCAGGGTCACACTGGGTAAACGTGAGCTGTAACAAGTACTTGCTTCATTAAAACTTCTAGAAGATGATCACGTGACCATTGTTTACCTTTTAAAAAGCCCATATAACTAATGTTTTGGAGAATTAATCTCAGTAGAAGTTGGGCCGTTAAACTGTTCGTTTTATGTTGTGCTGTTTGGAGTTATTTCAAAGTACTTGGTTTGGAGTTATTTCAAATTACTTTGATTCAAAAGGATTAATTCTGTTATTTTTCTGGAAAATACGTGTGCTCATTTAATATTGTGGCACAAGGACAGTTTTTTAATAAAAATTTATTCAGCTATCAGAATTTTTATTTCTGCAAGGAACTGTGGACTTCAACACTACATATTGTAGCATGCGTCATCGTCTTCCATCTTGGATTCTTCGTCGGGATTCGAACGTGAAGTCAGTAGAATATTTTGTTATTAAGACTACTAAAATTTTATTCTCGAATTATTTTTGGATTATTTTTTATTTGATTCTTTAAAACCGTAAGTTCATATTTTTTTTCTTCATTTTTACAGAATTTTTCCAGGGAAATAAATTATTGTATTTTTAAAAGCTTGTTGTTTTCACTCTTTCTTGTGTTACTGTTTATTCGAGCCTAAACAAGTGACATAAGACTATATATATATATATCTATCTATCTATCTATCTATCTATCTATATATATATATATATATATATATATATATATATATATATATATATATATATATATATATATATATATATATATATATATATATATATGTATTACGCAAGGTTTCTTAGCTATCATTGCTGTGAGAGCTTTGTTTACTGTTAGTGTTGAGATTCCATCACTAGAAGCACTGCAATCTAACCAGGAAACATTGAGGATAAGGGTGAAGGGACAGTTTTTATGCACAAATTTAATGTTGCATACATCTGCCTAATATAAAAATTAATAAAAAATAAAATACATCAGTGAAGTCAAAAAGATCCATATTTTTGGATAGGTATAATAAAGCAACACATAAGAATAACATTCACTTGATCTGCAAGTCAATGGAAATTCATAGAATAAAAAGTTAATGCACTCCACCCCTAAATTTATCATGCATTTTTCATGTCTGAAGGCCATTTTTGAGAACACGCGGTGCTCAAATTGCAAACAAAAGCTTTATCCTTGGGCGATAATTTTGGAAAACATTATGTGTTTAATAGTTTGATGCTATTCAAAATAGTTGTCATCCAGGCAGTTTTTGAGATATTCTACTTGCCTTGAACCAATGTCTACTGCTATAAGTGGCTAGCTCTGATTCCTAGACGACTAATGGTATTTACTGCTACATGCTGTGCAGTGACTACATGAGGTGTACATGCCTTACATCAGTTTCAAGAACAACAAAAGCCGGAAAGACCAAATTCATAAATATGTCCATATCTTTAATTATTACACAATAATATCTCAAAAAGTCACATCTAACCCGTAAGTTAAACAATCTGCAAGGGGCCAATACGGGAATCGGCCCCTGCCACCTTAAACATTTTGTGCAAAATAATTTATATCGAAAGTTTTATAGATATAAAATAGTTAAAATTATCTAGCTTGATGGTATGAAGGAAATTATATTTTATGCAAAACTAATATTGTTTTTACTCCATTAGAAAAGTGACCACATTGCGGCAAAAAGCGTTGCATTTCTACGTGTGCTGAGACTGCCTTTTTGATAAGAATTCAAATTGTATGCAATGGAAGATGTTTTCTGTCTCTTTTTTTGCCGTCATAGTCAGGAAAATACCAAATTTCCATCAAAATGTTGACTGAATGCTAAGAAGGGATTTTACATTTCCAAAAGGTGACCGACTATGATACACGCTCATTAATGATAGAACTTCTCTAATCTGGAAGCAAATGTTTGTTGAATATTTTTTTTTAAGTGTAAAAAATAAGAACAAATGTCACAAGACATTTACATTTATAATGTACTTCAAAAGTAATTTTAATCTTACACGCAGACTAAAATTCCTGACCTGTTATTCTTGTTCTAGTGATGATATTGAAGGGGGGTACACCATGGCCTAACTAACTTTGAAACTGGGTAAATATGGACAAAGATAATAAATATAATGAGGCTACTCTATAATAATTACCTGCATATGCATAAAGAACAAGAAAATAATAACAGATGTGGTTCACTGCACCAGTAAAAAAAATTCTTAAGGGTGCAAGGGATAGTTTTTATGCACAAATTTAATGTTGCATACACCTGCCTAATATAAAAATTCATAAACAAATACATCAGTTAGGTCAAAAAGGTCTATATTTGGGATAGGTATAATAAAGCAACACATAGGAATATCAATCACTTGATATGACAAGTTAATAGAAATTCATAGAATAAAAAGTTGATGCACCCCCCAATAAAACATTTATACATGCAAACACAAGCCCTTTTCTTGGGTGATACTTGTCAAAAAAACATTATGTACTTAATAGTTTGATGCTATTCAAAATTAGTTGTCATCCAATCAGTTTTTGAGATATTCTACTTGTCTTGAACCAACGTGACTATTGTTGTAAGTAGCTAGCTCTGCTTCCTAGACGACTATTGGTATTTCACTGGCTACATACTGTGCAGTGACTACATGAGGTGTACATGCCTTACATCAGTTTCAAGAACAACCCAAGCCGGAAAGACAAAATTCACAAATATGTCCATATCTTTAATTATTACACAATAATAGCTCAAAAAGTCACGCCATACCCTTAAGTTAAGAAATTTGCAAGGGGCCAATATGCGAAACTGTCCCCTGTCACTTAAAGTAGCTCCAGCCTCGTTAGAGAGTATGGTAATATTGAATCAGAAACGATAGTATCGTTACCCAACATGCTGGAAGTGACGGTAATAATGTTGCTCTGTCTGGGGTAGAAAATTAATATGCATATATAAAATCCAGGTTTGTTCTGTTAGGATTCATGCACGTAATGGTCATTAATACCTTCAGTTGCTTATAAGTCGAGTCCAGCTGAAAAGAACTTTGACCATGATCTGCAGCTGCATAATGTGCCAGCAGGTTAGGGTGTACACTATTTGTTGCACTGATTACTCCTGATATACTACACTGACCCGAATTCCCAACCAGCATTCAATTTTCTAAAATATAAATTTATTTAAATAAAATATAAAATCTAACGAAGAATGAAAAATAATTTGCAGTGTATGAATTCCGAGTATATTACCCTAAGCTGTACTATCAATCAATTTCACACTTATCCGGAATCTGTTCAAAGGTATTCTCAATGAATGTTCTAATGTGTTTGTGTGTTACCGTTTTTACTTCGTAGTACTCTCGTGAACGGAGAATATCACTGAAGTCATTGAAAGTTTCATATAATCCGATATTTATATATTCAAGTCCTTGAATACATTCACATGATCCAATAGGTACTGACTGTTTAAATTAAAGATTTTCCACTTTGTTAAATTCAAAGAACACATTATAAATAACACCTTATAAATCAATCACGATTTCTTCTCAACAGCTCTTACAGAAACGGGCATACTTTGAAGAATGAGACGGTGCATATTAAATTCACTTATACAACCACCACATACACATCTAATCAGCAAACTCTGAATTACTCAAAGATTCTCAAACATTTAAAATCATTATATTTTGAAATAACGTAAAAGTCATAGGTACTCGAATTTGGGAGCCACAGAACAATTAGGGCATGCATGATAGGCATATACGACAATGCACTCATCGTGTCACTTGATCTTTACGTAACCTCTATTCAAATTAATGCGTGCCGTATTTGACTGAAGTAGTGTGTGTGTGTGTGTGTGTGTGTGATTTGGATTTTTAGCTTTAACAATTTTTTAGTCATATCGCTAAGATGTCTGCAGTGTGACAGTTTATAGTTATGTCTAGCACTGGGGCATCACGCCGCAGACATGTAGCATGATATCCCACACAGTCACATTATCATGAAAACAGGTCCACCAGTCTTAACACTAAACTCCTAATGTTGAGCGCCAAGCGAGGCAGCTGTTAGTACCCTTTTTATAAGTCCTTAGTGTGACTAGTCCGAGGATCGAACCCACGAACTCCCGCCGCTGAATTATAGAGAATGTAAAATATAAATGCCATAGACCCACATGACTTAAATAAAAGACTATATTAAAAAGTTAATAGATGATACAGATATCCGAAATAGTAGTTTGTAGTTGGACTCAGCTTCTAAGCGAGTACAAAAGTTCTATACAAACTTCAGCCTTCTCTAAATATGCTGTAGCGAACAGCTGTAGTATAATGGTCAGCCCTCTGCAGGTTACCGAGTTTGTTTGGATCTATACACAATGTTATAAGTCTTCATGTATATTATAAGTCTCCATTTAGACAAAATCGACTACCAGACATGTATCATGATGTCCCACCCAGTCACATTATCCTGACACCAGGCCGACCAGTCCTAGCACTAACCTCTTATTGCTGAGCGCCAAGCGAGGCAGCTATTAGTACCATTTTTGTAAGTCTTTGGTATGACTTGGCTAGGGATCGAACCCACGACCTCCCGCATCCGAGGCGGACGCTCTAACCACTAAGCCACCGGAGCGGTTTGAAGAGTACGTTACGATATTAGATATTTTCAAAGTAACGGAAATCATGTTTTGGGTGATTTAATTTTATTGTCAGACAGAAAGTGAGTTACCAACCCCAATGATCTGACCTTTGTTTTATTTTTTTAAATTACAATTTCCATGAAGCCGGTTTTACGACCATTTGCAAAAATAATTTCCTTCAACCAGACTCTCGCGTGACTGACAGATCTAACGAGAGCGAGAGTCTAGAAAAAGACTGTGCAGTTGTTACCGATTGGTGTTGCTCATTTCGTATCTACCTTTCTTTTATTTTGTGCGCGAAACTAGACCATCTATACCGTAAAAATAAATGTTAGCAGCAAAGCGCCCCCACCCCCGCCCCGGCAACTTATACTATACCCCTTATCGATGTTAAAAAAGAGAGGCATCAAGGATACAAAAAATATACAAAATATATACGTAATTATTTAACTTATAATTTTATGATTTCTAACCAGATTACAGCTAGAACAGTGGGTACCTAAAACTGTCATCTACTTTGCTTTTCGATCCAAACGGAGTTTTCAGTGCAAAAAAAAATAAAAAAGAGAGAAAAACCCCGAAACCGCTCCCCCCCCCCCAACATTGTCCTTTTCCGCTTCATGAAAAAGCCCATTCTCTTGAAGTATACATATATAGAATATACAGAAGGTAAAATAATAAGCAAGCAAACAAACTGGAATTAAAACAAAAAGCTGGAACTCACAAATTTACGGAATCATTCGAAGCATGCTAAAGAATATATTCGTGAAAAAAGCGGGTGCTTCTTTTATATATTCATTGTCAAAGTCTGATTATTTGCAAGATTTTCTTGCACTATCTATATATACTTGGTATAGTTGGTCAAATAAAAAAGGGAAATAAAAACTGAAATTTTGTACATTTATGCTATATACGTTTTAACTAAGTACGCTGACTAACGTGTGAACCAATCGGATACTTTACTCGAGTTTTTGGTAAGCCTTGTTTTAGCGTTGGAATCGTTTCTAGAGATTTTGTCACTCACACCGGATGCTCACTGACTGGTTCACAAAGCTGTGCTACAATCATGCTTATGCGTTTGAAGTTAAAATAGAAACTACCTACGCTAAATAAATGGTTTTCTAAATATATGTGCCAAAGGCATTTTTTTGTTGTTGTCGCCGATTGTATAATTTACCATTCAAATTAGGGGCCCGAGTGGCCGAGTGGTTTAAAGCGCTCTCCGTTACGGATCACTGCCATCTCACCTCTGACTGCGTGGGTTCGAGTCGCGGGCTCGGTCAATGTGGATATGTGAGAAAGCTTGCCGGTAGCTTTTTGTGGGTCGATGGTTGTTTCCGGGTTTTTTGCTGAACTGGTTTCGCACATAGAAAGATTTATGTATTCAGTAGAAGCAAGACCAGAGTTCAGTATGGCTAACATAAAGAGCACATACTCCTCCGGATTGCAAGAACTTGACTCAAAGAAATACAGATGCACACCACAAAACCAAACTCTGCCTCTACAGGACGTCATCGACACAAAAGAGATTTAGAAACACCAATACCAATCTTATCTTGCTGTAAAGATATATAGAGAAACAAGAAAGCAAGGCCTGGTTGGCAGCCTCTGCAACATGGCGATGTGCATTTCGAACTGTTGTATGCCTGCCATTCTGCAGACATAGTACAGTGTCTGTGCCATGTGAGAAGAAAAAGGTGCGGTGTGCCCCTCCAAAGCTTTCTAAAATCCTCTCACGACCGATACTGTTGATAATATAGACCACAATCCTAGTTCCACCACAACAACATATTTATTTCATGGAATCATCATTTCCTTGATGCAGCACGCATTTACCGGAGCAATCTTCAGCTGAAGAGGTATTTTAAATATAAAATTTCATTTTTTTCTTGTTTTATCATATATTTTTTTTACAAGTTGGATGTTTTGGAATTTCTTTATATTTTGTAGAGAGTCAGACCTATGACACATAATTCCACTCTATCAGATAGAGAATAGTTTGTTTCAAGTTAGCCATTTTTATGACTGAACAGAAAATTTTAACTCAGTTATGGGTTGCAGTCATGAGTAATGTTCAAATTCTTATTATTCCTGCCGGACAGAGATTCATGTACGAATATGATAATTGAAATACTAATCTCTAATTGGTAGTTCTGAAAACATGATGTAATGTGTAATGAAGCTAATTTATGTGCGCGCATGTGTAACGTATTGTATTGTATTCGTATTTAACCGTGTCTTATGTACTACATGGATCAATCATGACATATTTAGCTGTTTTCGATGGAAAGTCGTAGAACTATCGGTTTTCTTGCAACCTGTATGCTGCCCACGATGGTGACGTTGACCAGGAGGATGGTATTGGTTTACTCACACTGAAGGACCAAAGATTTGCATCCATCTAGTCTGTCGGGAATAAGAAGGTTATCGACGGATCATCTGGTGGGCTAGGAGGGCCGGGTCATGCCTAGTGGCTCTTTGGTCGAGAGCTGTGGAACCAGAAATACATCATATTCTTCAACTTGATGCCACGAGATACACATTTTCCGTATGTGATCACCGTCATTGAATATCACTATACAAGTGACATCAACGACTCAATATCGCTTAGTCAGGTAAATCCCCCCCCCCCCCACATTATGCGTTGATGCTGATGGACGATATATAGGTCAGATGTCACCTGTTCATTAAAATATGTAATTTCGCTGCATGCAAATCTTTCTGGAACAAACTTGCGTACATTTTAGACAACACACCGGCAATAACAAACACATCTAGCGCGAAATTTAAAATGGCCACAGTACAGAGCGTTGTGCTATTCCTCTTGGATTTACAAGTCACCAAATATAGGATTTGCTCCGGAGATATAATGTACATGCCACAAAAAGAAATATTAAGACGACGGTGGCCCAACAGCCGCGAGAAATGCCGGTAAGTGTATAAAATGTACACCGATGTGTGCATTCAAAATTGACTGCAGATTTTTGCATTTTTTAATAAATAGGTTATATCAGCCCCTAAACCGCGAATCAATGTCATCACGTGTGAGGAGCTGATTTATCGGCATAAATATGACTATATGCGTGAAAACCCATAATACATACATCCTACTTGTAGATGAAACATACATTATTCATATTTTTGTACAATTTCTATACTTTGATACCCTTGGTGACAGAACAAATCTTTCATATATGTGTATAAGTTTTATACACTGATCTTCCATGCTGAATGATCTATTTGTTTGTTTAGAAGTTCCATACTTTGATCCTTATTTGATTAAGTTACATGTTCCGATCAGTTTCATTTAGAACGATATTATTTCTTATATCAGTTGTTTAACTCGGTGTGCATAATTCTGTTAAATCCATTGTTGGACTTTGTGTGCACGAGTATGGCGTCAGATTCGTTCAAGCTGCAGAGAGGGCGAACAACTTCTTAATGGTTCACCCGTATATTCGCAAAATACGCCTTCCTGGAGAATCGCAAAAAATCGCGATATTTTCGAACAATCTCCGCGCTGAGACGGCGTTGTTCGCCGAACTTAAAAGACTCCAACCTCACTGGTTATCGCGATTGCCAGTGATACAGCGAAGGAAAATACGCGATTGTGTCGTTGCAATTTGGAGGCGCGCCCTCTCTGCTGCTATTAATTAAATTTTTTATCAAGTCCGACCGGTATCGTGTTCGAGGATCATGTAAATTTATTGTTATAAATCCGTGTGGTGTAGCTTGCGCTCGTGAAAAGAAGTTTCTAAACTTATTTATATCCATATCACCGCTACACCAGGTCTGATGAATATTTCGTAACGTGTGAGTATCAACTCTGTTAAACACAATAAGAATATTACAGTTTTCCCTGATCACTTTAGGAATTTGTGTATACCGCTGGGTTACATAAATCACATCTGTGTTTTTGTGTCTACTCTGGAAAATATCCTAGCTGGATTTGGTTGTTTATCCAACATTGCATCATCGTAAACAACTAAATTATTAATAAATCCATCAATATCATCAATACTTGGTGCTTCATCAATATCAGTGATAAATTCAACAACATCGTCTCCGTTCTCATTGAACGATTTTGCGCTTTCATTAAAATTCTTTATTACATCGTGGCATCGTTGATCATCAACTGAAGGTACTACCAAATACAACTTATCCCACTTCATCCACTCTATTATTAAATTAAGTAACAACTGCGTCTTACCACTTCCAGATGGACCTATAATAATCATATGAACACAATTTGGTAGCGCTGCATGATGCTTAACTGGTTCTCGTTTCCTTGTTGCAGAAAAGTCAGTGATTTCCATATAGAAAATATATAAAAAGAATATGGATTTATATTGTGTGAAATGCAGGGGCGTACCCCAACAGGTGATCTAACAGCCATTACAACAAAAAATAATAGGTCTGCGGTTACGGGTAAGTGTGAACGATGCGGTACAAAAAAATTTAAATGTATTCCCTCGGGCGATAAGCCAAAGTCAAGTAAAAAAAAAGCAACACGGAGCTGATATTGCAGCAAAATTAGGAAAATTACCTGGAACTCCGTGGGCTAAATACACAGGAGAATAACATCTTCCAGGATATAATTACTGTGGTCCTGGAACCCGACTTGATATCAGACTTGACAACCAAGACCAACCAAAACCAGGCGAGGAACCAATAAATGCTATTGATAAAGCGTGTTATGATCATGATGTAGCTTATAAAAGTAAGGATCTGCAGCAGTTACATCTCGCAGATGTAAAATTAATTCATGCACTAAATTCCAACACTGATAAATCTTTCAAGGAAAGGTTAGCTAGTTGGTTAATAAAATCCGCAATGAAAGGTAAATTAGCGCTAGGTGCTGGTAATTTATAAATGGAATCGATTTATTAGTCCCCAAGAGGATACTGGAGGGGTACCGCAGCGATTAGTAAACTCGCTGAAGCAGCAAAAGTTACGCGTGTTACTGCTAAAAAGTCGTTATCCAAACAGGCAATATGGCAAATTTATCTACCGCCACCTAAACAAATTCACTTTGCACATTTTGATGTTAGTGTTCCTAATGAAGTTCATCAAGCTGATTAATTATTTCTACCACATGATACCATTAAAATCCAAAGACGTCCAATAACATACAAGTATGTGCTAACTGTCGTTGACGTTGCAAGTAGATACAAAGAAGCAAAACCGTTGTCAACAAAGACATCAACTGAAGTAGCCGATGCGTTTGAACGAATTTATCAACGGGGACCTCTACAATGGCCAAATCTGCTACAGGTTGATCCTGGCAAAGAATTTCAGGGTGCAGTATCATCGTTGATGAAACAACAGAACGTCACCATCAGACGAGGGTATACTGAGATTCATCGTGATCAGGCAATTGTTGAACGATTTAATCGAACACTTGCTGAGCGGTTATTTGGATATCAATACGCGAAGGAATTCATTCAAGACAAGAGATCTCGTGAATGGGTTGCAAGATTACCAAGGGTGATAGCTGCATTAAATAATGAAATTACTCAAACAACCAACATGAAACCTATTAACGCAATTACCAAAAAGAATATACCCGTACAATGACGTGATTTTTCAACACAACCGGTGCTGGGCAATGACACTGTGAGATATTTATATGAACCCGGTGAACTTGAAGGTGGTAAAAAAAGAGCGACTGATCCTATCTGTAGCATTACCACACACAAGATATCTAACATAACTAGATCTACTGGTAGACCAGCAATCTACAGACTGGATTCAACTGCTCCTCAGCGTGGATTTACATGTGAACAATTACAAGTAATTCCCGAAGACACACAATTACCGCCCAGATCACTTAACTAGCACCCCGACGTCGATTACATTCAAGACAGGTCAGCATCACATTTTCTCGTGTATGACCGCGACTGTTATCTTTTCTATCTACGGTAATTTGTCTTGGGTGTTTACTCGAGTACTGCCACAACATTACACAATTACAACTTGCACAGTGATTATTCTGCTGCTGCTTTAGTGCGTTGATAAATTCAACGTCAAGTTCAAAGTCGCGATTATTTTTTTTGTCACTTTGTTTATAACCAGCTAATTTTTTTCTTATTATATCGTTGTCGATATCATCATTAATGGTTTCTGAGGAGTTTATGACTATTCTCCGCAAATGAGATATTTTTCTAACTCGAGACACTGCAAAATAAACTAAGCTTGACCATTCGATGTGATCATCAACGATCCAAACAACTGTGTCAGTGATAGTCAGTCCTTGTGATGAGTGAATTGTCATCGCGTATCCTAGCGTTCACGGAGATTGGTCAGCGTGCAGCGCATCTTCAACAACATTGACATCAACTGCGACAATATCATTCAACACAAAATTCTGTTTCCTGCTTGACTCTGTCAAGGGTCCTGGTATATCAACGTCAGTATTCTGTAACGGCGAATCAGCTGGTCTATAACACAATGTCACTGGCAGTGTTGGAAATTTTTTCTTGTGTAACTGCAATAACTGCTGTTGAAGTGTGTCTCTGACTATCTTTCTACCTGCCACTATCAAATCGTTTGGTTTCCACGTTTTCCAAAAGTCGTTCAAGGAAGTTTCTGAAATCACCTCGCGCATTATTTCACATTGAATTTTATTCGGTTGTAGTCTGATTAATGTTTTAAATTCCTTTAATTCTGCATCAAGAGATCTGTGATCATCAGTTATCTCCGAATAATAATCATCAAAATTCTTCAATCAATCGTGTGGAGATGGTCCAACAAACGGAGGTGGCTGATCGTGATCGCCGCACATAACCACTGCAGTATTTTTTGTTAATAGCCAATCAAGAAATGTTTTTAATATTTCTAACGGCACTGTGCACACTTCATCCCAAATAATAACTTTTGGAATATATTTCTCTCCCATTCGGTCAGGCGTCCACACACCACCGCTGTATTTGAAAAAGCTGTGATAAGTACAAGAATTGACTCCTCGTTGTTTCATCTCCCTGGCAAGTCTGTGTGTTGGTGTTAGCACAATCATATCTGAATTCTGTCGAAATAATTCGATCACTCGAGTTGTCTTACCAGAGCTCCCGGCCCGCTCAAATAAACGGTTTGGTGTCTGGATACTGGATCATACACAGACGGCGCCAACGACAATTCTGATAATTCTGATTTGCAATAACTAACTTTAACCGCAACATCCGCGGATTCACAATAACAATGTAACATTTCTTGTTTTATTCTCCACGAACCCCATGATTCATCAATGCTTGTAAAACGAGTCAATAATTCTGAATATCTTTTATCGATATAAAATGAATCCGTAGCAACTCTAACTGCAGTGTCAGGAAATCTATTTGTCATCGATAGCAAATTTATAGAAACATAAGCAAGCATTGAAGATCTTAGATGTGTGTACTGAGGTGATTCTCCATCAATGTAACTAACAATTGCGCCTAACCTTTTCCCGTCGGATAAGTAAACATCTTGTCGATCACAAAATATATCTCTCTCTGGTGCATCAGCGACCACAAATTTATACTCGACGGGATCCATAATCAATCTTGCATAATGCCGTTTATGATCATATGCACCACCCTGAGTAAGTTTACAGATTATTCTTCTACCGAGATCCTTTGCTGTTTTTTCACTGTTGCTGAGTTTAATCTTAAGAATATTAGGAGCATCATTAACAACGACATCGACAGGAGTATTTGGACATTCCCGCGCATATTCTTCGATGACCTCGCCTACGTTGATACGCTCTGGTGTTGGTAACCAAACCGAAGTCTGCGGCCGATATGATATAATTGCTTCACTGACAACCAACGATATTAATACGTTACTGTCAAGCATATATCGTAATAACACTATTGGTGCCCAACGTTTCTCTGAGAAGTGTCTACCAAACCAAATATAACAGCACGGATGAAGATTTTCAGCGAATTCAGACGACACTACACGAGCAAATCCTGTCAGATCAAAATCGGGTAATGGATCATTAATTGATACTCTTACCATCTCATGGCAAGGATGACCAAATCTTTTAAAGTATCCAGCACACTCACCCATCCCGAGAAAACTTCTCGGATAACATGCGACCATGTCCACGGAAACGACATCCTTGTGGTTATATTCCGTATTCCACAAACCGCCATGTCCATATTGAATACAACTTAATTGAACATCTTCGAGAAACTCAGCGCGTGATGGTCTCCACGAATTTCTCTCTCTCGCGGGGTGGGCAGCAACTGACGGAACTGTAAAACAATTAGTTAATAACTGCTCAGTGTTTTCTGAATATCTCTGTGCGAGTGTTCTCATTTCTTCGTGTAGAGATTCTTTACGATATAAATCGCCGTTGGGTCTTACAAATTGATCATACTCGCCATCTTCGGAACTTTTAAGCAACCACACTGACACGGGATCGTTTTTACTTATCCGGTTGATAGCATCGAACATTTCACCCCAAGAGTTCTCTGACGAGTAATATCTCATAACACGATCCCGTGGAAATATTGTTACCGCGGAGGTGCAAGCGTGAGCGTTATGATCAATAATTTCAGTTGGTGTTCCCATTCCTTTATTCGCTGATTCATATAAGACCTCTCCCGTTAACGTTTTTACTACCATTGGAAATTTTAATTTACTTGATAACTCAGCGACAGCGTTTATTGACGCTCCTGTATCCATTACTAATTCAGCCCACTTCGCTATTTTTTCACGTCGCAGATCAGTTAAACCATTTCCACGCTTCGCATTTGTAAAATATTCCATTACTCGCTCGGCTACACAATTCAGCTTTGAAAATCTCATCTGGGCAAGATCATTAATGTCAGGTCTATCATTTAGCTGATAAATTCCATAAACAACCGCGGTCACAGGATACGATCGAGCGTAATATGGTCTGTCAATTGCAGTTAACATTCCTGGTTTGGAATCTTAACTTAACACAGCGGTTTTTCCATTATCAAGGACAGGGTCACATTTGTCACGGATAATCCACGTATCGGATTCTGCTTGCACAATAAACTTTATTCTGAAAAGGTGTTTCTGATTGAGGTAATCGATAATCGTTTTCTCACGTGTATCGTTCATTGTAGCATCAATGACAGAGTCCTTGACAGAGTCATCGCGTACAATTTTGAATGTAGACCACACGTGAGATGCTCCATCATCACGAAATTCTTTTTTGGCATCTCTGATAATATAATCAGATCAGTCAGGGCTCGCCTCCGCGAGTCAGGGGTTAGTCTGTCAAGATCGAATCTAGAAGCCTTCCAGGGCTTGATTCTGGATAATCTCTCAAACTCATCCATATATAATTAAGACAAACATTTAAATATAAAATATTATACATATAATGTCTCAAACAAGAAATCATTGTAAATGGCTTGAGGTAGGATCTGTGACTCCATGTGGCAAATCATGTGTAAAAGAATTCACAATGTGTTCGTAAGGGTAGTTTAGGACCAATACCCTGCTTACGATGTGGCGTCGGAGTCCGAAGCAAGACACAGTTGTGTGCTCGTTGTGGTGGTAAGCGATACAGGGAACTTAAAAGACATTATGATAAAAAAATAATGACCCTGTCCCTGACAATGTCAGGGGCAGAGTTATAGCGTGTGAAGAGGATTATTTAAATAAGTTTTCGGACAAATAATAAATTAGACAAATACATTATTGTATAAAATGAACCAAGAATTTGTCAGACATCCCACCATTAAGAATTATGAAGCAAATCGGAATGGCGGAGTTAGACACTGTAGTTTGAAAGAACCAGTTGGTGTTGCTAATAATTATGGTTATCTTAGATTCGCCGTTGGGAAAAAATTATCTCTGTCATCGTTTCGTGTACAATTTTGAATGTAGACCACAGTTTTTCTTTGGAGAGATCGAAGACGGTGTTGTGAACGATCATATTGATGGAAACCCTGAGAACAATTCTCTTCAGAATTTACAGGCTGTCACACAGAGTGAGAATTCTGCAGGAGGAGGGACTAGTCGGTTTAAAAGCATTGGGAAGAGAGCAGTTAAATCAATAAATTTAGAGACCAGCGAAGAAATGATGTTTCAATCAATGAATTCGGCTGGCAAATAGTTTGGCATTTGCATGCCTTCAGTACAAAAAGTCGCAGAAAATATGTACAAATCCGCATTCTCAAAGAAATATAACCAAAAAATTATTTTCAAATATCATTAAGAAAGAGCTAAGATTTAGTATTCACTAATTACTTATTTATTTTTTTTGGTCAGAAAATTCTATTTACATACTACTTCTTTTTCGACCTGAAACAAGGGAGATGCTGCTGTAATATAGCTTTCTCCGCAGTTGTAGTCGTAATTAACTATCTACATCGTAATTAATTAATTAACAATCTACGTTAATTACGTCGTAATTAATAACGCAGAAATTTATTTATGGTTTCTGCCTCACAAATAGAAAAATAACTACGGTTACACATTGCACAACAGTGAGTTATTTATAGATCCGCTACAAGATACATGTATTTCAGAGCCAATTTTATCAAGGCAGAGCTCGCTATTATATATTTTATTCAGAAACCGCTGTTATCTCTATCTTGAGTGCAGAAATATACGATGTGTTCAGAAACCGATCTGTGGGTAACTACATAATAATTTTTAAATTCTATATCAGTAGATTAGAGCCATGGCACAGTCGTTGAGCAGCCGACTCTCGTTCTGGGGGTCGGCGGTTCGAATCTCGTAACGGGCATGTTGTCGACGGTACCGATTTATATGGTTTTTCTATATAATTGGGGCGCCAGCAGCAGCAGCCCCATGTACCCCACTCATATCACGTCAAACAGCGTGATGAGTACGTTTTACTCACCTGGGGTTTGATCTTGGGGTGGGTGGGTACATGAAAAGTGCATTGACATTTCGTTTTGCTGCTGGCGCCCCAACATAAACAGTAGCGTGGATGCATAAGCTCTAAGTCACATGGGTAACCCACAGAAAAACATTCAGAAAGAATGTGGCCAAAAAGAAACGGTCGTGGGGGTCGAGAAGATCAAAAAGAAAAAGAAGATCTCAAACAAAGACAAAAGTCTCAAACAAAGGACTCCCATGAAAGACACACAGGCCAGTCCAGGAATCCATGAATGATTTTGATCTGATATTGGGCCAGCTGTGATATACTCCCAACTGTGCCAGTACGATCTCGCTTACCGGAATCGCAGTTGGAAAATTAATACTGAATTCAGGTTTGGTTGAGCTCACTGTTATCATTGAGGTTTTCACGTGGCTTGTGTTCGCGGCTATCTGCTGAAGTAATTCTCTCATTATTCATTTTCGTTGTTTTCGAATGGCGGACTTGTTTGTAGTCTTCGTATATCAATGCCATGTTTGTGAATTCAGAACCTGATATCGTTGTATCGTAGAGGCTTGATGGTATCAGTGACGATAATTTTGAGTATGCTGCTGCTGTGTTTAGCCGCGTCACATAATCGTGCAATTTTGTGCTCGTGCACGTTGATATCTTTTTCGCAATTATATTAAAAACACCATCCGCGGCCGCTGATGATGAAACGCATATTGTTACCGCGATTGCAGTTGTTGCTGGCGTTAGTATACTATAGGATCCAGGACGATTACACGCCGCTTGTATTTTTTTTTACTTACAGCGTATACTCGTCAATAATGGTTTTTAACTCTGACTGCCATTCGCGTACTTGATCGTATCTATATTGTTGCGCATCCAATGTTGTTGTTGACGCTGTCAACGCCATTTATTATTTTACGCAGTAACCAATTGAGGTGTTTCAGCTACAAATTCCAAACACCACCAGTAAGATGTTGCGGTTAATTTCTTATCGGCTGCTTCCATTATAAACGTTTCTTCGGTTCCCTTATTTAATATGATAGTCACAACCCCGGAAAACTTGTCGGTGGAATGTCGCCAGGGATACGTCGTAAATATCTCAAATTTTGCAACACTGAACACAGACAGTCTATACACTCCAGTGACTGTTGCGGTATATTTGATGGTATTATTTTGTTTTGACCATGTTGCAAATCCCGATGATACCGTGTATACTATGTTAGTAATATGCCCGGGAATAACCCAGGTGGGATTTTAATTAGATTAATTTTATTAACAATCTCAGGAATTCCACTTACGACATCTTCGACTGTTTTCTTGATTGATTTAATGTTAATTTTGATATCAGAAGGTTTTGCATCAACGGTGAGCTGAGTGCCAAAGAATTCTTACGCGATTTCATTAATTTTTCTAAAGTTTCTACGGAGATTTGCAAACGCGTTTACGTGAGCGTCATACTCGGCCCGCAACGTGGATAATTTACCGTCAACGGTGCCATAGTTAACGTCAACATACTTTTTCGTCGCGGCATCTTCGTCGGATGTTGGATCTCGTAGCACCGTTATCTTGTTTCCATTCATGCTGAGATCACCTGTCATTGTGTCACCGGTATTTTTCACGCGATGAGAAACACTTGCTGATTTTTTATCTTTGATGCCGGCAATTGACATGCTTGAATCTCTGATTTTTCAGCTGTCAGTGAACACAGGGATGTTAATTGGAGTAGCTCCAATAACCCTACGAATTATTTCATGCCATTTGATATCGCTGGTTTTTAGTTTTCCGTATCGGTCCTGAAAAATAACGACCTCATCTTGGTCTATTCCGGAGAGAGATAAAAGATTGTCGATTTCATCCTTAGTTGCGTATTTTGATAAATCCACATCGTCGAGTTTTTTTGCGCCTGATATGATCACGAGATCTTCCGTAAATATCAACCATCATTCTTTTTGTTTGCTTTTAATTTCATGTCGTCGCATTGTGTACTCGTGCACGACTTTTTGAGGTGGTTTAGTTGATGCTGATATCGCTGCAAGGGCGTTAATTACTTCACGGCATATTGGTGGCTCAGTTAGTGTTTGTGTTGGTAGCGTTGAATACCAGACTGGAATGGGAGTACTTTGTACGTATTTTAGGAATTCAACTGGCGGTGCTAACCCATACGAATTGAAATAAACAATTCCAGGTGGATGTATCGCGTAAGCAACCCAGTGAGTTCCAGGACGTTCGCTGTTATCGAGATTAATAATTCCAGTTTCTGGATTATTCGGTTGTCTCGGTAACTGATCTCTCATAAAAACACCTCTGAAATTTTTTATATTTAATTGTTTAGTGGCATCGAGCAAATCAAAATTTGACATCGGCGTCAACGGCGTTTGGGATACCATGAGGGCGGAGTTCCTGGAAGTCTTTGACCCTTTCCGTACCATGAGGGTGGAGTTCCTGGAAGTCTTAGACCCGTTCCCTTTTTTAGATCCTTTTCCGGTTGCTTTCTTTAATGCCACTCTAGCAGCTATTCCAACAGCACCTAACGCGGCCGCTTTTGCGACAGCTGGAGAGGCAGCAGCTATCAGCGCTGGTATTGCTGCGAGAAGTTGAAATATACCACCTGTTTTAATCATGTCGCTGATGGCTCTTGGAGCGAAATCAAGTTCACCTCCGGTTTTTGCTCGCTTCGCTTTATTGAAATGCTTTAGTTGAGTTTTAGTCAACGATAACTTGTTTGGGCCGCCACTAGCAATTTGATCCCGCGTTAATGTTATCGTTGCCCCAGTTGCGCTCGCGTTTTGTAGTTTCTTCGCCTGACCAGGAGTCAGGGTGACATTAACGTGATTGTATGCCATTTTTATAATAAACGCAATAGATCTAATTGTCTACATGTTTTCCACCGGCGCATCATCGACTCTCATTCGTCCACCAACACCCCCAAGTAGCATTGCTTTATCTCTGAGTATAACAGCAATTGCTCTGTAATTAGCTATAGCCCCTCTTGTCACATTAGCTCAAAAGTGCACATCAACGACAGATTGTCTAGTTAAATCAAGACGCTCCAGTGAAAATTAATAGATTGGATAATATGTCATAAAATCCAATTGTGATATTTGCAAGCCAGTATCGATATTTATATCACGCGCTAGATATTTTGTCAAACGATGATATACACGTGCAACATGATTATTAGTAAAATCTAACAGTATGTTCTTAGATGGTTCTTGATGCCCGTTTATTTTTAAGGAAACTTCAGAAACGCCGAGTTTATCAAATATCATATGACTCCGTGTTTGTGAGTTTGAACGTGTAGCATCTTGAAGACCAATGAAAATATGTCGCGGTGCAGAAACCCCCTGCTGTGATGCTATATGCCAGGTAAATAAACCATTATTATTACTTTGAGTACTATCTGTGGTTACTGTAAGCCATGATAACAACGATTTACCACCTTGATCCATAAAAGAAAGTAGTCGCTTTTCTTCAGTAATTGCCGGAGTCATTACCGGCATCCACAACGAAAGTTTCGTCAGCACTACTTGACTAGCGTCACCTATGGGTCGCCATAAAGCATCATTGTCATCAGATGCTCCAAAAATTACCTTTCGGACATCTCTACAAAATCCAAATATATGCGACAGCGGAATTACACAAGGAAATTCTCTATGATCTCCACTCAACATTCATTTACGCGTTAAAAATCCTAAATTAAATTCTGTATTAGCACCATGAACCACCGGCCACACATCAACGTCAGCGTTGTTGGCATTATTTCTTGGTCGTCTAATATTGTACTGATGACTGTTAGGAAAATCAGAAGTGTCCTTAGCAAACATTACTGATGGACCAGCTGATTTTGTATAATCATCGGAATATCTCGCCAAACCTATTATTGTTGTAGCCACATCAACATTATTCTCAATTGACTCAATTTTTTTCCGTCAATGAGATACGCAGCGCTATCAAACAAGGCCATAATTCCGTTATTGACAAAACCGACTTTAACGTCAACCCCGTATTCTGTATCATCTGTTTTTTATAATTTCACCTGCTACTTCAATAAATGCTTCAGCGGGTAAGAAATATCTATTTGTATCTTGAACTTGCAATTCAATTCGTCCTCGTTGATTTGGAATTCGTGCGTCATAAGAATAATACTGATAATCACGCACTGATTCAATTTTAAGAACCGGTTCGGCTATGTCAAACGCTGTGTCGGATTCACGTTTAAACATTTTATTATAATTTGTTATCGTCTAAAACGAAGACCACTTCCCGACACCAGACTTGTATTTATTTGTTCAGTCCATTGATTTATCAACGCTGCTAGTTTTTGATTTGCAGCTTGATTTATTACTTTACTGACATTTGCGGGCATAACTTCAGTACTGGGTAATTTCACTGGCGGTGGTGGTTTACGTATTAATAGTGCTAATCTGTCCTTGATTGCCAAGAATGCTTTACTGGCAACGTTACCAACAGCACCAGGAGCTTTATCACGAATAATATCCATTGCTTTCATCGATAATTGTTTTGCAATTGGCATTGCTTTAGGGGCCATCCTCGTGAATAAACCCCGAACAACATCACCGAATCCATTTCCGTAAGTCATCCTGTATACTGGTAATCGCGAATTTACCACCCTAACCATAACTGGTCTACGATGAGAATTGTGTACGATCATTTTTTATTATATTATTCATTTATCTAACAACTAGTCACTATGATAGTCATCAACGAGCTCATCAGTAAGTTCTCGGTAGATACTAGTATCCATGATACCGTCTTGAAATAATCGTCGACAGATATCAGCTGCTTCATTAATTATTTCTGGTGAGTTATTTCCAGCTTGTTTCCCTCCTATGAGAACTTCTAATCGTTGCACGTCATTGAGGATATTGTTAGGACAAGCAATAAAACCACTTCCCAAACCACTGCCAGTAGCACCGGGTACTTCTCTTTGAGATGGTCGCATCTCGACTTTCACATCTTGTTTAAATTTTATATACCAGGGATCCTTTAGATTAATACGCGAATTTTCAGAGGCAAAATATAATGCAGGAAGCCAACTTGCAGGTCGTATTTTTTCAACGTATTCAGGTCTCAGATAATTTCTTCTAGACTCATAACCACGCGCGGCAACACTGATTAATTTATCCCGGTCCATAAAAGTATTAAGAGCATCGTCGGTAAACATCACTGCAGGTGCTGCTAGCATTCCCGGGCGAGGTTCGGGCTGAGGTTCGGGTTGAGATTGTTGTCGTTCTATTTGTTGCAGTGGCGGAGGAAGTTGATAAGACTCTTGCTCAGGCGGCGAATAGGGAGGTGGTGGCTGTTGAGATTGTGATGTGAGTCTATCAAGTCGTGTCACTTCCTTTATCAAATCCGCCTATGTTGGATCATTATATCTGGCTTGCGCCTTGTCGTACTATACGCGAAATATCCATTTTATAAATTTTTCATTTCTTATGGCGGCATGTTCTGGTTTTAAAAGTCGTTTTTTATCACCTAAATACAATAACACTACAGAGGGTATATCCTCTTCTCTTATTTCTTTAAGTTTTTCAATAGCACCCTTGTTAAATTTTGCACTCAGTTCAGCTTCTTCCTTTACTGGTTTGGGTTTAGGCGCAAGTTCTTTTTTCACGTCGGCGAGTTCAGTACGAATTTTACCAGTACCCTCAAGTATTTCCTCGTCGACGGGTGGAGACTGAGATTCAGCTATATCAGTTGAAAGATCTCGTAAAATCTTTTTTGTTTTTTTTAGTTCTCGCTGCTATTTTTTCAGTCTGCGCAGCGATTTGTTTTAATACTGGAATAATACCCAGCTTTTTCCTCTCCTCCTCATCCTTAATATCCCCCCATATGGCTCTTTCAGTAGTCGCTGCAACTTTTTCAGTAGCTGTTGTTACGGGTTTAAATAACTGTTCTGTGCCGACTGCGAATTCAACTTGTGCTTGCTGACGTTCTTGAAGTTTTTGTCTTACAGAATCTCTCACGGGAATAAATCGTTTGATTGCTTCTAGTCGCTCTGGAGCTAATCTAGTGGTATGTGCTTCTCCGATATTTGCCATTATTGATAACGCGATGATTTAATTAATAGCAGCAGAGAGGGTGCGCCTCCAAATTGTTACCGACACAATCGCGTATTTTCCTTCGATGTATCGCTGGTAATCGCGATAACCAGTAAGTGAAGTTGGAGTCTATCAAGTTCGGCGAACAACACCGTCTCAGCGCGGATACTTCGAAAATATCGCGATTTTTTGCGATTCTCCAGGAAGGCGTATTTTGCGAAAATACGGGTGAACCATTTAGAGGTTGTTCGCCCTCTCTGCTGCTATTCATAATTCAAATACAAAGAAACCCTCATTCACGAAATTGCTTTTAGTATCTTTGCTAAATGCCTTGTAACAGAGCAACACAAGATGGTTATTTAGTACCAGGGCAATTGGAGCAAAGTGCCTTTGGGAAGGACACACCATGGTACTGAACTCGGGCTGATCTATGTCAGCATTTATACCCGCATGCTTTTGTTCCAGAGTTCAGCACGCTTATGACTGCACCACCACAGCCCCTTTCTTTATACTGAGAGACATAAAGGTGCTGGGTTAACGGAAGGACGAAACAAATACTTCTATGTGAAAATGTGTCACTTTAGTTACAACAAGAAAGATAGAAAAAGGAGTCAAAGGTATTGACAAAATAGCAGTTAAACAATCTGATTAAAATCAGACCTCCAGTGTCATTGGTGAAACACTGACAGCGACCGCTTAGGGATCATGTTCTTGTGACCTTAGAGTTAACCAACGAAAATGCACCTTTCAGAAATTTGAAAGTAAATCAGATCGATAGGCACACACTGATGCTCTTCACCTATACTATTCAGTCTCCCAAATGCGAAGATATAAGGCTTCACTTGATTGGCTGATAAAATTAGCCGTTATGGCAATGACACGGATCACCTGAACATGACCTCTAAGCTGACGCTCTGGGATCTTCATGTAGGACAGTCGAGATCTGATTTTAATCAGATTGGCAGTCAAAAATACCTGAAATAGCTTGAGGTGTAGTCACTCTCATCGACTGTTCTGTGATAAAATTATAAAAACCAGTCATTCCTCTTTAGATAAGAACAGGTATTTGTGAAATGATGTGGCATATGAACATTACACAATTAAACAGCTACAATGAGTCTTGCATGATGGATGTAAAAAAAGTTATATAATATTTTGTATAATTTTCATTCAATGTATGTAAAATAAGTTATATAATATTTTGTATAATTTTCATTCAATGTATGTAAATAACATTTTATTTAAAGCATTCACTTTGTTATATTTATCAATACATACCTTACAAATAAATACAGAAAGGGGTGTTATTTTCTAAAAATATAAAAATATAGTTCTTAATGGCTTTGTTTTTAGTTCACTTTAGCTACATTCAGTTGTTGGTAGATGAAAATGTCAATGGCTACTGAATTCAATAAAATAATGGGAAAGTGTCATTGCATTTATACATATCAGTGTACAGGTTAATATTTATACATATCATTGCATGGAATAATATTTATACATATCATTGCATATGTTAATATTTATACATATCATAGCATGGAATAATATTTATACATATCATTGCATATGTTAATATTTATACATATCATTGCATGGGTCAATATTTATACATATTGCATGGGTTAATATTTATACATATCAGTGCATAGGTTAATATTTATACATATCAGTGCATAGGTTAATATGTATACATATCCTTGCATGGGTTAATATTATACATATCAGTGCATGGGTCAATATTTATACATATCAGTACGAAACACCCATTGGTGCAACAAAATTTATCAACATCTGTATTATTTTATTGGAATTATGATACTATTTTGTCATATTAGCGACCACTTGTGAAAAAAGTATTATCATAAAATAACAGAAATATAGACTTTGAGAGCCATCTACGAAATATGTAATCCTTATTACAGTAAATCCCCGGCACTGAAAACAAACATTTAAATGGACTTTGTTTTTGATACAGCAATAGAGTACACCATACTGATACCATCTTTGTCATTCTGTCGTTGTATTCATTTATTATCAAACATAAATCTGTATAAAGTTCATTCTCTTCCAATTGTAGAGCAGTCAATTTAAACTAATTTCGAAACCGCCATCTTTACTGAAGCATTACGAGTTTTCTGTAATATTTATCCAGTATTGCCAATTGCATCAGCTAAGTCTAACTTCATTGCATTTCCCAAAATTTTACTTTCATAAAACCCTGAAGAATAAAAGAAAAAGATTCAACACGATGAACTTCCCTTTGGTGCTGCAAGCTAAAATACAATCTAGTTCGGCGTGGAACAATACGTGGTTTGAATGATGGTCTGTTTCACATTATATACGAGTTTCCCCAACCTACACTTAGAATTTAAAGTTGAGCAGAAAACGGTTTACTAGTATTATGTTTAAAGCAATACAAGTTATGCCTAAAAACTGTTTGGCCTTAGAGTGTGACTGGTTCTGTTTTCATTAATATTAAATTACATTTGAAAAGAAAGTTTTTAAAAGCAATACGGGAATGGTTTTTCACGTCGTCGGGAACAGCATGTAGTTCGGAATGTTTGATTAGGTATTCTATAAAATGTAGTAGAAATGATTTTTCATATCTACAGGAAATGCGTGTGGTCTTGCAAATGTCTTTGGATGTGTGATAAAAACATGGTAGGAATGGTTACCTGTGCCTGCAAGAAATGCCTGTGGTTTGGACTATTTCATCCGGTGTGTGATAAAACGGATTGGGAGAGGTTTCTCACACCCGCAGAACATGCCTGTGTTTTGGACTATTTCATCGGGTGTGTCATAAAACGGATTGATTGAGGTTTCTCACACCTGCAGGACATGCTTGTGGCATGGACGATTTGATCGGGCGTGTGACATCATGTCATTAAAAATATTCTTTAGTTTAGAAATTAAGGAATAAATGTTATAACAAAAGAATAACACAACATGTCACATACTGGTACATCGTGAAAAATGAATAATTATATTAAGTGTAAAGCTGACAGATACAGGCAATGTCAATGCAGACGAATCGTAACTGAGACACATCCGTTACCTTTATGAAACTGAAGTGTCTTTCTGCATTTTGTTTTACAAACAGAAATTGGTATATTTGTGTACAATTCTGACAATAATTCTGAACCAGGACTTAAACATTTCAAAGATGATGTAAAATTGTGTATTCTGTTGATAATTAGTATTATTATGTACAGTGCCTGCTCATCCATTTAACAACATCATCATCAGCAAGGTGCAGAGCCTGCAGTCCACCGGGGAACTTTGTCAGTGGATAGTTGTTCACAATGTGTAACATGGTCTGAAGAGTTCCAAATAATAATAATAATGAGGACTTTTTGTATAGCGCCTAATCTTTAGAAGCTCTAAGCTAATTAGACAACACCTATAACATAAAAAGTACATACTGATGTGATTATCAAAAAAAAATACGAAAACATAAAAGACATGCTTACAATATTTAAGGTAGGAAACATTATTAGGTCTTTAAGTTTGTTCTTGCAGTTTTCGACAGGCCCCATCGGACAAGGCTGACTTCACAACGATCCTGTCGTGTCCGAAAGCCGTTCAGTGTGGTCCACAGATGACGTGGAAGGTTGAAGCCAGGAGGGCAGACAGATGGCTCAGCTACGAGGGAGTGGTTTACAACATCTGTTGAAGACCACTCGACACTCTGTGCCGAAATAGCTGTCATGTCCTCCGGCAACGAACCTAACTAAATTGGGCATCTCAAAGTCAAGCGGACTGCTGCATGTGAGGTGATGTCCATGTACAGTGGAAGTTTCTCACTGGCACAGACCGTAGCCAACACTTTGTTGTTGCTTCCTGGCGACGCAGATGTGGAGGAGGAATGATGGTGAGTACAGGCAGCCATGGTAAAGGAGTAGGACGTTGTGTTCCAGAGATTATGCGCATTGTTGTGTTGAGCTGGTCATCAATTAACTTGTGTGGGATGATCGAGCCTTGACAGGAGTGCAATACTCGGCTGTCGAATAACAGAGGGTAAGTGCTGATGTCGTAAATGTATGAGCACTAGCGCTCCGGGTTGATTAAGTCAGTTTGCGGAGTAGGTTGTTTCGAGTGCTAGGTTTTGCTGCAGTTTTCTTCAGGTGGTTGTAGAATGTCAGTGATCTGTCCAGAGTCACACCAAGGTATGTTGGTGTCTGGTCGTGTTTTATTTTGCTGCCCATTGAGGAGGATGCAAAGCTCACGGTTCGCATTTGCATTGCTGCATTGTCTTTGTTGCGCTTGGCTCCACACCCCATTTCTTGAAGAAGTTCGTCATATCCTCCAGGTCCTTATTCAGTACCCACTCAAGCTCATTAAATGAGAGACTTTTGGTCCCGAGAGCAATATGATCTGCATTAGAACTTGCGCGACTGTGTTACAGGTAAGTCATTGATATAGACATTGAACAAACTTGGCGAAAGAACAGACCCTTGTGGGAGTCCATTGGTTTGACGCCTCCACCAGCTGAAACTCTCTCTGATGTGCACTCTGAAGCACCTGTTGCGAAGGAACATTTCAATATTATCAACTATCCAGCGCGGCAATACTCTGGAACTTTTCAACAGCAGCACTGCATGCCAGACCGTGTCATACGCCGCTGTTAGATCTAGAAAAACAACTCCAGTTTTAAGGTTCCACTGAAACCCGTTTTCAACAGATGTAGTCAGGGCAATGGCTTGATCGCAAGTGTTACGGCCATGCATGAAGCCTACCTGCTCAAAAGTTATGATATTTTCTAAGCCAGGACCAACTTTGGAGAATCAGACGTTCCAGAACCTTAAAACAGACTCAGAGCAAGGAGATCGGCCGATAACTCGCCGCATTGTTGGGATCTTTGCAAGGCTTTGAGATAGCATTAATCTTAGCCTGGCGCCACAAATCGGCATGCACTTTTCCCTAATAAACCGGGTGTAAAAAATTCCAAGCCAATCCTTTAATTTCGAGCCAAGATGCTTCAGGAACACATGCAGGATGTTGTCATATCCTGCTGCTTTGCCTGATTTGATGCTGCATAGCGCCATTTCAAGATCTGTTGGTGTAAATGCCTCTGTAGTATTACTGGAACTTCCAGTTTTAGGGCCAAGACTCGTTTGAAAGGAGTCCTGGACTGCAGCTTTCAAAGTTCTATGTAGAACCCTCACATTTAGACCCTCGGTTCCCAACATCAGTTTTGTCGAATTTTTTATTAATATTACAATCTTACTTCAGTCTGACTAAAATCAGAGATCCACAATCCTGCGTATACATCTGACGGACATCGATAAAAGTTCGTGTTTTGGCTACTTTTGGAATTTATGGCCCACTTAATTTTTAGCATCCTGTCAGATAAAATATTGCAAATTATTGTTAGGGATAGTCATCGTTAGTAATTATTTATTCCGAAATACAGAATTTGAAAGTTGTCATTTGACTGGTGAGGTGGCGCTTTACAATATTGTATTTTATTTTAGAATTTTAAAGAATTTTTTTTCCCCAGGCTTTCCTCACTGGTTATACCAGCTATTTAAAAAGACCGTGTATATCTTAGGCATTCTTCAAAGAACCTTTAGTTCCCTTTATTTTGGTGTATGATTGATGGGTGTAATATGGGTTATAGAGTATACAGCTTGGCTTTACTCCAGATGTGCACCTTTCAAAAAACTGCTAGCTCCACTTGGTCATTTTCACTTAATGGATATCAGAGGTAAATTGTATTAAAAAAAGAGCCGATAACCTTTTTTACATTTTACGCATTCGGTAATTAATCTATTGCACTTTCAGAAGCTGGTATTATCTAGTCTTGCAAAATTCATTTCCCCAGTTTTAATAGGTGCTAAAGATATCGTACTTTTGACTAATTCAGGGTGATCTTTTAGCAGTCATTTTAGTTAGCAGTGTGCAAAGATCATGTACAGTTTCCATAAGTACAATATCCAAAAGAAATGTCAGCCACATTATATCAAAGTAGCAAAGAGGCATGCCAACATTCTCTCCACTATGCATGTTTTCAATGCAAACAACTTCACCTTATATACGCCACTCTTTCAGAATGTCAACAGAATATAACCTCTTCATGGTGTCCGTCAGATTTCCACGTAGGACGATGGAGATTTTATTTTATTCGGATGGAATCTTGCTTCAGCTACTGTTCTAAAAGAATCAATGAATGAATTACTCTTCTACATTTAAATAATAAATATACAATTTACTACTTCAATTCACAGAAACTAGATTTATTGCTTTTTAATATCCTGGCATTGCGTTAAGATTAATTAGGTATACAAACTTTTATCCAATATTTTAAACTGAAAATCATATCATCAATATGAGGAAGTTTAGTAAAAAATAATTAATCACTGTGCGTGAATATATATATATATATATATATCAATCTCTCCATTTGCATTTCACGTACAAACTTTTGTTTTTTCAACGACATTATAAAATAGTCCAGATATGAGGTAAAAAGACATTAAAATATACAACAAAATGTTTCTTATATTGTATAACTGTCACTTTTCCATTTGCAATAAAATCTTTTAAATTTGTTGGACTTTCTCTTATGATTGATATAAAACCTGAAGATGTTGGTTGGAATCTATACATTTGTTTTGATGATTCCTTTTTGGAACTGAAGTATCCTATGCAACTATAACGATAATATTATGGATGTATTTTCACGGAAATCTTTCATATAAAACTGTTATGACACAAACACATTTAAATTGTGTACCATATTGGTGAGAAAACAAATACATTTTCAATTTAATCGATTTTATAAAAATTCGTAAACTATTGCTATTGTACATTTTCTAGACTTCGCTGGCAAGATTGAATAAATAAGTGACTCATGTGTTGTCCACGAGTAAATATTTTCATAAAACTTACATGCTATAAAGATATTCATCTAGTTTTGTGCTTAATAACTTTTCTCAACCGTTATATTTCGATGTTTTAACACAATCTATAATCTTGATAAATTACCTGTCTTTTTATATGAACCGGCACTGAATTCCAAAATAAATCTATTAAAAATATTCCAAATTTTTAAGTCACAAACTAGGATTCATGAGGATGCCACAGGTTAACGAGTGGCATGAAGCGCTCGATTTTATCGAACGCTGACATCTTACCTATCCGTGTGGGTTCGAGTCTGGGGCTCCGCCAATGTGGGTATGTGAGAAAGCTTGCCAGTAGCTTCCCGTGGGTCGCTGGTACTTACCGGGGTTTCGCCGGGTTCTTTTTCCACCAGTTATACTGGTCTTCAAGTATCACAGAGTGCTGAAAAATAACGTCAAACGAAAAAAGGCGTTTCCAGTCACCCAAACCCGAGACTGCTTCCACGCTGGTCGTGACATCACCAACTAATTGCAAAACAAACACACTAGTTTCTACCTGGTCAGCCTGGTGGTAAAATTCCATTTGAACTTTGAGTAATAGTTCAAAAACAGACAGGCAGTTTTTTGTGTCCAGAAACGGGTCGATATTCGTAATCTTACATAATGCGTATTGACATTATCCAAAGTGTTCTGAACTACGAATTGGCTACAAGAAATATCTTCTTGTAAATAACATATCGTGTGTACATCAGGCGTGCACAGTATTCTTCGACCATGGGCCATATTTCATTTTCTCAGATCACTCGAGGGCCGCAACCACTAATTTCGTTCATATAATTACTGTTCACGGGCGAGATTTCTGTCATGTGTAGAGAGATATACACATATAGACAAACATACATTGAAAGACATATACATATAGACATATAAACATGTAGACATACATAGATATATATATATATATATATATATATATATATATATATATATATATATATATATATATATATATATATATATATATACACATATATACATGTAGACATATATGCATCTAGTCATATAGACATACGGAGATATAGACATATAGACATATATACATATAAATATATATACATATAGACATATACATAAACCTGTAAATATAGACATATGGACATATAGATATATAGACACATAGACATACAGACATATGAACACATATACATACATAGACATATAGACATGCACATAGACACATAGACATACATACATAGAGACACAGACATACATATCGACACATACACATACAGACATATAGACATAGACATACATATATACACACACACTTACAGACATAGACATATAGACATAAACACATAATCATACAAACATAGACTCATAGACATACAAATATAGACACATACACATACATATAGACACAAAGACATATAGGCATAGACACATATACATACATATAGACACATTGACCTACAGACAAACAGACATACATACGTAATATAGACACACACATATATATACAGACATACAGATACGCAGACGTACATATATACACAAGACATACAGTCACTGAGACGAACGTATAGACACATTGACATACAGACGTATAGACACATATGCATACACACACACACACTGGTCGGCTGCCTCAGTGCGTCCTTAAGCAAAGTGCATAAATCCAATTTCCTCTGCAGGATTGTTGCCAATAATGTGTTGAAAATGCCATTTCTATATGCAACAAAGCTCCCCTGAATTGTGAAGTCAACTATCAAATAAATTACCATTTTATGTCATTTGTAGCAATTTATTTCATAATCTGAATTATTGTTTATTAAAACAGCACTAAAAACCTACACAGTTTACCTCACACACAGACACAGACACAGACACAGACACACACACACACACACATATATTTTTGATTACTTTTAATAAAGTATTTTCCCCCATATAATAATTATATAAATAAGTCTCTTTAGTTTTTGAAATAATTATCATTTTTGCGTACCTTTCTAGTTTTCAAGACGAGTTAGGTTTTTCTAAAGATAATTCTAAATTCTCCAACATTCAATTATTTTCCAACCGTCTTCTAACTTTCAACGGTTTTCCAGTATAATTCCAACTATACGATATTTACAGCCCGGGAAAGCTCTGTTAAAAGCCCAAAAGAATGAAATGTTCTGTATAAATTCAGGTCCAGGAATATACTCGCCTTCGAAATTGCGTTGTCCGAACTGCTTTGAATAATTCACGATAGTTCCAGAATAATATTATCTTCCAATGAGCAGTTCCCATCAAATGCTCCAAACAAATACTATAGAAAATACGTCTGCAGACTTGAAATTACAAAAAGAAGACAAGATATAAGAATAACCAAAATTTTCCAACTAATGTACTTAAATACCAGCAATAGGGTGAAAAAGCACTTTGCTACCACTAGCTACGTTACAAATCGCAAATTTCCAACATCGCAGAAACACTCATATGCTTGAGCCCGTCCAAAGATACCACCGGACCGACTTACACCAAGGGGCAAAAGCCCAAATCTCGTAAACATATTTGCAATTAATTTTATTATTAGTAATTGCTAATACATACATTATCACTGTTTATAAATTTTATGCCATTTTACATTTCTTAATATCCGAAAATAGACCATATGCACATACCAAATTCCACTAAGATAATCACCCCAATTTAGTCACGAATAAAATTTGCAAAAATTATAGATGTACATCACAATCTTTATTTTAAAATATCACATTTTCTTAGGCTGAAACTCTTAGTCTGATGAACTTGTGTACATTCGTGCGGCGAACATAATTTTCCTCCAGATACCACACCAAACTTCATTCAGTAGTCGTGTAGGCATCCTACACGCATCGTTCAACTGAGACAACTCTTTTGTATTGGAAACAGCTACATTAGAAGTTGTCTCCCCTGAAGTACTGCACTCCTACTAAATCATTACAGGAATTACAAGTGATGAAGTCGTTTTCTACCCAAGATTGAAAAAATATTGTCAATTACAGGAATAAAGAGACTCTTCTCAACAGTATCTCCCCACTCCACTCATTTCTTAAGGAAGGATAAACTGAGTAGTATTTAAGTCACACAGATTGGTGATATATTTTCCAGGCACATCAGTGACTGTAAGCAAGAATAAAAACAACCGTACAAGAAAAATACCCAAGTGTACGACCCGACGTAAAAGTTCACGTTACTGATTATTAAATGTACTGCTGTATAGTTTTGTTTTAATTTTGTATCGTGAATAAATGTATGCAGCGTGCATACAACAGGTCGGACTATCATACTTTTGATCCGTTTATTGCAGAAGCAGTTTTTAACAAGTACAGTAGCAGTAGTATCTGGGTTTGTTGTGTTAATTAGTGAAAGAGAAATAAAGTATTTAAAAGTCAAAAGCCATTACACATGTTTATTTGGATCCTAATTTAGGACATTGGCATATTCCTCTGGGAAAACATGTGATATACATGCCATTTTCCAGGTCGCTTGCTGAAATTTAAGTAAATAAACTGATTCTGTTACGAATTTTATGGAAAATTCCATTAAGATGAGATAGTATTTTCAGAAAATGATTATCACGACATAGGTCAGGTGGAAACGTATATAAAGTTGTTTACTTCAGAATTATTCATTCGATATCTTAACATTAGTGTCAGTGGAATCAATTTTAGTTGTGTTCAGTTGAGAAGATTTAATTTATTTATTGAAATTATTGGTTGGAATTACAAAGCGCACATTGATTTAGGATTAAACAGCTATTTTTGAAATTATTGTGAATTCATTCAAGGACATTTTGGATTATCATTGTGATACATGAAGACTGTTCATAAATTAGCATATTCGAGACTACTGGCACATCAGCAGATGCAATATTGGAATTCATTCGGAACACAGCCGGAGTTCATTCAGAAAACTCTATACTTTTAGACTTATGATGGAACTTTTAGGACTATTAAGGATTTTACTCATAATACTGTAAGTTCGTTTGAAATTTTCTCTTTGTATAGCAGGGAAATAAATTATCTGTTGACTTTTACAAAACTTGTTGGTTTTTACTCTTTTCTGAGAGATTAAGCTTTAACAGATTTTCAAAAATTACAGTTGAGATTATAAGTTAGTTGAGATGAGCCTTGAAGTAGCAGGTCTATCGTCGCAGACAAAAGCACGTGAATAAGATCAAGAAATAAGACCCCAGCATTCACTTTCATAATCATTACATTCTAAAATATAATGAAATTCACTTTTAGATGCCTCTCCATAATTGCACAATGATAAGAATATTACAAGTCATCATTTAGAGCTCTACACTTATTTCTCATTCTTAAATGGAGGATATATTATTTGTCATCATATGTATGTGTGAGGGGGCAAATTTCTGTCGATCTACGAAAAGCACATTAGTTTGGGCCAGAACAATTAATTAGATTTATAGGGACATGCGCTTGTTAAATCGCTATACCGCAGTGATTTCTAATGTCTGGTCGGTAGAGGTAGAGATTTTTAATTCAGGATTCGTTTACTTAACTGCGAAACGGAATATTATGTACAGGGCTAAATTCGATTTCATAGTGGAACTGTCAGACTTGATAAATTCCAGAAACAGCTATTCGAAGACCTAGGTCAAGTTGACCCAAATTTTTGGCATCTGGAGGAAAAGGCGGTAAATATATTTCATCCTGATTGCTTACGCTAAATAGGGGCGTGATTCCCACACTAAATTTCCTAGCTGTAAATATCCCCCGTCGAAAATTCTAATTAATCTAAGCTTTGCTGCAAGAGTAAAGGTACGGGGTACTCCGAGAGTCAGTTTGGAAGAAATTCTCTCGTAAAACATTTGTCCAAGGGCTAGGATATCTGGAAGGTCGACGGATATTTGCGTCAAATTCATGAGTTTCGTTGATACCAATATAATGTTTTGCTTGAATTATTTGATAATATGTGCATGAATTTAGTTGTTTAAATTCTTAGATCAATTCTCTTGAAATCAGTGTAAATGTATTATGTCTTTATAGGTGATGAATTCGTAAAATACTCTTTTTTATATAAGGTTGTTGAATTGTTTAAATAAGTCATCTTGTTTTTATAGGAATTAGGTTCTAAGAATTTCCTGCATTACTTTAGTTGATATGAGTTACGATAATCCGTGTGAATTCACCGATCTCAGGTAATTTTAAGTATGATGAAGACTTCAGTACATATTGACTGAAATTTAACGTTGTTAAGCAATGCAGTATGATTTCATGTATGCTAAAGACTTGAATGCGTGTATTCGCTGAACATAACGTAAAGCAGGTAGTGAATTGCATTCATTCATTTGTGTAATTGAGACAGGAGTGGAACTTCTGTCTCATGAGCAGCAGAGAGGGTGAACAGACCATAGAATTCCGACAAAACAAATAAAACAAACAAATAAATCATCTCGTAGAAAGGTCCAGATTTTACAAATGAACTTTCCTTGAGATGTTTATTTTTGCAATGACCGATTGTACTAATAAAACCTCAGTTTGAAATAGTAGCTGAAAAAATAAAGTACTCTACGTGTTTATTTATTTCTTGTTTATTTGTTTGACGACCAACGTTGGTAGGTACCCTCTCTGCTGCTCCCCCTGTTACCCAAATATTTTATCAATACCCACACGATCTCTTGTTCTTGGATCATGTAAATTTATTGTTATAAATCCATGCGGGGTAGCTTGCGCTCGTGAGAAGAAATTTTTGAATTTAATTATATCCATGTCACCACCACACCAAGTTTGATGAATATTTCGCAACGTGTGTGTGTCTACGCCATTAAACACAACTAAAATGTTGCAGTTGTCTCTGATCACTTTTGGTATTTGTGTATATCGTTGAGTAACATAGATCACGTCTGTATTTTTATGTCTCCCTCGGGAAAATATTCTGGCTGGATTTGATTGTTTATCTAGCATCACATCGTCGTATACAACTAAATTATTAATAAATCCGTCTATGGAATCTACGGATAGTGCTTCATCAATATCGGTTATAAACTCTATAACATCATTATCTTCATCCAGTAATCGCGCGTTTTCATTGAAATCTTTAAGTACATCATAACATCGTTGATCATCAACGGATGGTGCTACTAAATACAACTTATCCCATTTCAACCATCTCATTATCAGATTAAGTAATAATTGCGTCTTACCCGATCCAGATGGTCCTATGATAATCATTCTGATGGAGTTCGGTAGCGCAGGATGATGCTTAACTGGCTCTCGCTGCCGAGTTGCTGAGAAATCAATTATATCCATATATGTTATAACATGAATTTATATTGTTTACGCTGTAGAGTTAAAACTCCAACTACTGATTTAGCCACGGTTATAACAAAAAACAAAAAAATAGCATACGGTGGAAAATGTTCTATATGCGGTAGAAAGAAATTTTCGTTTTTACCTAATAAGCTCGGTGGTGATAATGCTAATTTGATGTCAAAGTTTCCAGGTGCTCCATGGGCTAAATACAGCGGAGAAAAACATCTACCGGGATATAATTATTGCGGTCCTGGTACCAGACTTGATATCAGGCTCGATAATCAAGATCAACAAAAACCAGGCGAGGAACCAATAAACGCTATTGATCGAGCTTGTCATGCTCATGATGTAGCTTATAAAAGTCAAAATCTACAAGATAGGCATATTGCAGATGTAAAATTAATTCATTCATTAAATTCTATAAAAAATAAAAATATTAGAGAATCATTAGCTAATTGGTTAGTAAGATCCTCGATGAAAGGTAAATTAGCGATTGGGGCTGGTAATTAATAATGGAATCAATTTATTATTCGCCGAGAGGATACTGGAGAGGCAAAGCAGCAATTGGTAAACTCGCTGATGCAGCATCGGTTAAACATTCTACTGCTAAAACGTGGTTATCTAAACAAGCAATATGGCAAATTTATCTACCACGTCCTAAACAAATTCAGTACGCGTATTTCGATGTCAGTGTTCCTAATGAAGTTCATCAAGCTGATATTCTGTTTTTACCGCATGATACTGTGCGTGGAAAAACGTACAAGTACGCGCTAACCGTAGTTGATGTTGCAAGTAGATACAAAGAAGCAGAGCCGCTATCGGCGAAAACATCATCTGAAGTAGCCGATGCGTTTGAACGAATTTATCAACGAGGACTTGGACCACAAGGTGGTCTGCGATGGCCACAGCTACTACAGGTTGATCCTGGTAAGGAATTTCTTGGTCCAGTATCATCACTGATGAAACAACATAATACCAAAATACGACGAGGTCATACTGCAATTCACCGTGATCAAGCAATTGTTGAGCGATTTAATCGAACACTTGCTGAGCGGTTATTTGGATATCAATACGCGAGGGAATTTATTCAGGATAAAAGATCTCGCGAATGGGTGGCAAGATTACCAGGCGTGATAGCTGCATTAAATAATGAGATCACACGAACAACCAACATGAAACCCATTAGCGCGGTCACAAAAAAAAATATACCAACACAACGGAAAGATGCTGGAAAACAAAAAATATTAGGTGATGTTACAGTCAGATATTTATATGAGCCTGGTGAACTTGAAGGTGGTAGCGCGAGAGCAACTGATCCTATTTGGAGTGTTACCACACACAAAATATCTACCGTGACAAGATCCACTAGAAGAAATGTAGGCGTTTCCAGACCTGCAATCTACAGATTAGATTCTGCTGCTCCTCAACGTGGATTTACACGTGAACAACTACAAATAATTCCCGCGGATACACAACTACCACCGCGATCACTCCGGTGATTTCGATCACTTAACTAGCACTCAAGGCGCTAGCGCCAGGGTGCCTGCACCCCGACGTCGATTACACTCAAGACAGGTTAACATGGTATTTTCTCGTGTATGACCGCGACTATTATCTTTTCTATCTACGGTAAATTGTCTTGAATCATTACTCGAATACCGCCATAACATTATACAATTACAACTGGTGCAATGATTGTTCTGCTGCTGTTTTAACTCAATAATAAATTCAACATCAAGATCAAAGTCACGTTTATTTTTTTTGTCAGATTGTTTGTATCCGATTAATTTTTTTCTTATTATATCATCATCGATGATGTTAAATTTATCAACGATTTCAGGAATTATAATTCTACGTAATTGAGATATATTTCTGGCCCTCGATACCGCCAAATAAACTAAATTTGACCACTCGATGCGATCGTCCACAATCCAGACTCGTGTGTCAGAAATAGTTAATCCCTGAGACGAGTGGATTGTCATAGCGTATCCCAACACCCATGGAGATTTGTCAGCGCGTAATGCATCTTCGACCACACTGATATCAACGGCGACAATATCATTTAATACGAGATTCTGTTTCCTTGACTCTGTCTGTCCTGGAATATCAACATTAATATTCTGTTTTCGTGTATCTGATGGTCTATAACATAACGGAACGGGTAGTTCTGAATATTGTTCTTTATGTAGTTGAAATAACTGCTGCTGTAAAGCGTCTCTGATTATTTTTCTACTTGCTACGATTAAATCGTTGGGTCTCCATGAGTTCAAAAAATCACTCATTGATGTCTCTGAGATCACTCCACGTATTATTTCACACTGAATTTTGTTTGATTGTAATCTGATTAATTTTTTAAACTCCTTCAAATTTGCATCAAGAGCTCTATGATCATCATCTATTTCTTCGTAATAATCAACGAAATTTTTTAACCAATCATGTGGAGATGGTCCAACAAAGGGCGGAGGTTGACCGTGATCGCCACACATTATTATGGCGGTATTTTTCGTCAACAACCAATCAAGAAACGTTTTTAATGTATCCAATGAGACCGTGCATATCTCGTCCCAAATAATTATTTTAGGTATATATTTTTCTCCCATCCGTTCAGGAGTCCATGTATCTCCGCGCCATCGGAAGAAACTATGATACGTGCACGATTGTACTTGCCGCTGTTTCATCTCACGTGCGAGTCTATGTGTGGGTGTCAGCACGATTATATCTGAATTTCTAAAAACATTAATCGTTCGAGTTGTTTTGCCGCATCCACCAGGTCCATTGAGATATACTGTCTTATATCTGGTTATTGGATCACTCAACGATGGTGCCTTCGACATTTCTGATATTTTATTACCCTCACGATAAAAATCTCTCACTGGAACATCTGCTGATTCTGTGTAATTGTGTAATAGTTCCTTTTTTATTCTCCACGAACCCCATCGTTCATCATTACTTGTAAATTTCATGACAAGTTCTAAATATTTACTTGAAATATAAAATGAGTCTGTTGCGACTCTGACTGCGGTCTCAGGAAATCTATTAATCATCGATAATAAATTTATAGAAACATAAGCCAACATGGAAGATCTTAGATGAGTATATTGCGGGGATACGTCATTTATGTAACTAACGATCGTACCTAATTTTGTTCCGTCGGATAAATAAACACTCTCTCGATTTACAAATATATTTTTCGCCGTTGTATCAGCGATTATAAAATCGTACTCGGCATCATCTAAAATTAATCGTGCGTGATGTCTTTTATAATCATATGCACCACCTTGAGTAAATTTACCTATAATTTTTCTACCGAGATCTTTTGCGGTTTTGAGTTTATTAGGAATATCATCTTCGGAAATATCCTTAAACTCGCTGATAACTTCAGAATCTGACATGGGCAACCAAACTTTGGTCTGTGCATGATATGATATAATTGCCTCACTGACCACCAACGATGTCAGTATCATACAATCTAGCATATATCGCAACAGAACTATAGGTGCCCAACGTTTTTCACAAAAATGTCTGCCAAACCAAACATAACAAATCTTGTGAAGATTTTCGTTAAACTCGAACGACTCAATACAGGCGAATCCAGTCAGATCAAAATCAGGTAATGGTCCATTAATTGCCACTCGCGTCATCTCGTTTGTAGGGTGACCAAATCTTTCAAAGTACGTAGAACAATCTCCGTATCCCAGAAAACTTCCTGGATAACATGCAACCATATCAACCGAAATAACATCATTGTAATTGTATTTGGTATTCCATAATCCGCCATGTCCATATTCGACGCAACTTGCGCGTACGTCCTCGAGTAAATCAAATCGTGTTGGTTTCCATGAATTTCGTTCTCTGGCGAAATGAGCCGCAACAGATGGAACGGTAAAACAATTAGTTAGTAATTTGTCAGTATTTTCCGCGTGCTTGCACTGTAAAAACGTCGCAAGATTTTTCATCTCGTCATGGAGGGATTCTGTTCGATATATTTCACCGTTCGGTTTGACAAACTGATCAAATTCACCCTCCTCATTACTTTTAAATAACCATACCGATACAGGATCGGTTTTACTTATTTCGTTGATAAAATCAAACATATCTGTGGGGTAAAATCTAACAGTTCGATCACGTGGAAATATTGTTACCGCGTTAGTCCATGCGTGCGCGTTATGATCGATAATATTTATTGGAGCTCCTTTCGATTTATATTTCGACTGGTACAGTACTTCTCCCGTTATTGTCGCCACAGTTATTGGAAATTTTAATATTTTTCCTAACTCAGCAACATCTTTTATTGTAGCACCGGTATCCTTAACTGAATCAGCCCAAGAGTTTATTTTTTCACGCCTTAAATCAGTTAATCCATTTCCACGCATCGCGTTTGTAAAGTGTTCTATTACTCGTTCAGCTACACAATTTAACCTTGAAAATTTCATCGGCGCTAGTTTATCAACGTTAGGTTTTTTATTTATCTCATAGATTCCATAAATAACCGCCGTTACAGGATACGCTCGTTCATAATACGGTTTATCAATACCTGTCAGTAGACCCGGTCTGGAATTTTTACTTAATATGATAGTTTTATTATTACCAAGGACAGGATCATATTTGTCACGGATAATCCAACTATCTGTTTCTGTTAATACAATAAATTTTACTCTGAAGAAATATTTTTGATTGCCCTCGTATTCAGCGATGTAGTTAATGATAGTTGCCGCTCGCTTGTCGTTCATTGTGGCGTCCGTGACAGCGTCCTTGACTCCGTCAGTGCGTATAATCTTGAACGTTGACCATGTATGAGATGCACCATCCGTGTAAAATTCTTTCTTGGCGTCGTGAATTTTCGAGATCAAACTTTTATTTTTCGGATCAACCAAATCTCGTACTGGCAAGTCTGGAGATAATCTGTCAAGGTTGAATTTATGCTTAACAGGCCTAGTTTGGGATAATCTCTCAAACTCGTTCATATAATTAAAACAAATATTTAAATAAAGAAAATTATATATATATATACAATGTCCCAATGCAGATGGTTGATGATCGGCTCAGTAAATCGATGCAACAAATCCTGTAGAAAGGAATTTTGTTGGATGTACTCACAAAACATACGACGAGGAAGTCTAGGACCAATACCATGTCTACGGTGTGGTATTGGAGTGCGAGGAAAGACAGAATTATGTGGGAAGTGCGGCGGGAAACGGTTCAGAGAACTTAAAAGATATTATGACAAAAAAAATAATAGCGGTGAAAACGCTATAAAATCCGTGAGGGATTATATATCAAGATTTCAGACAAACAATGATTTAAACATATAATATTATTATAATGGAGCAAAATATATTTGTCCCACATCCTGTCATAACAAACTATGAATCAAATATTAATGGTATCATCAGACACTGCAAGTTGAAGAGACCAGTTGGTTGTATTAATAATGTTGGTTATCTTAGATTTACAGTTGGGAAAAAACATTATTTCTGTCATAGATTTACGTATGAATGTTTCTTCGGAGTGATCAATGATGGTCTTGTTATTGATCATATTGACGGGGACACTCAAAACAATAATTTATCCAATTTACAAGCTATCTCTCACAGCGAGAATAATACACGCGGTAATACAGGAAGATGTAAGACAATCGGAAAGAGGGCGGTAATTTCTACAAACATAGAAACCGGTAAAATAATTATGTTTCGTTCGATGCGTTCAGCTGCAAAATATTTTGATATTCACTCGCATTCAGTACAAAGAGTGGCAGAAAATATATATAAAACAGCTTTTTCGAAAAAATATAAACAGAAAATTACATTTCAGTATCAATAACTATCATCACCACATTATTAACTATCATCACCACATTGAATTAATTTTTTAATTTATGTCACAGTAGGTCCTCCATACACTACTGAATTTTTGATTACATAAGGGAGATTACTTTGTAATATATAGTTTTCTTCGTAGATGGTTGGTTTTTTATGATCGTAATTAGTCAGTTTAACTAATTACATCGTATTGTGCCGACGAACCTAACTCATTAGACTCATAAGTATTATTTATGGTTTTTAAATATTTTCCCATCATACAACACATGATAATATTATTGATCCGTAGGAGGCTGTGTGTAAACAGAAACCGTTTGTCATTGTAATTGACCTGCAGTTGTGTGTTCACTGAACTTACATTCTGGAAAGTTCTTTGACTGGTGCATTAATGCCACCGTTATTATTGATTTTCGGTCTGCTTAGGAAACCAGCTACAAATACAGAAACTATTATTCAGAAACTGTTATAAATACAGAAACTGTTATTATTCAGAAACTGTTATAAATACAGAAACTGTTATTATTCAGAAACTGTTATTATTCAGAAACCGCTGTTTAGTGTAAATATTGGTTCCTTAGCTATATAGCTAGCTATATATTAACTTCCGAAACATATGTTCGTAACAATGTTTGATAGCTCGATCAGTATGGTATTGGACTGTGACGCTCGCGGTCCAGGATCGAATCCCCATGGCTGACAATTTGTCGGTGGTGCGCATAATTGCGATTTTTATAATAGTGGGGGGAACCGCAAACCCCCCCCCGCTCAGCAAATTCACCCACAATATTGACTTGTGGTTGATACATATTTTCGTATCACCCACTGGATTAATTATTGTGGGTGTGATTTTGCTGAGCGTATATGTTTGTACTGTCCTTAGTTAAGTTATATGTTTGTGCCGTCCATGCATAATCTGAGCTCGCTAATACACTCGATAGGGGCTCTTCATTCATTGTATATATCCATTTCCTTAGTTAAGTTATATGTTTATGCCGTCCATGCATAATCTGAGCTCGCTAATACACTCGATAGGGGCTCTTCATTCATTGTATATAACCATTTCATTGTATATATCCATTTCCTTAGTTAAGTTATATGTTTATGCCGTCCATGCATAATCTGAGCTCGCTAATACACTCGATAGGGGCTCTTCATTCATAATCTGAGCTCGCTAATACACTCGATAGGAGCTCTTCATTCATTGTATATGTTGTGCTGTCCCTGAAACATCCCGACGAACTCGCTAATACACTCGATAGGTGTTCTAGGGATATTTTTTTTATTTTAAAGATTTATATATTATATAATGAACCATGAAAATATCAATGATGTAATTGTCGCTATTAAAAAATTAAAAAAAGATGGAATTAATATATCTGATGAACTTAATCCTGAAAAAATAGTTTCTGACTTTGAGATTTTACAAGAACGTAAAACCATGGGGACACACACACTATCATCTGAATACAGGCTCATGAAACGGATTCAATCGGCAATGTTTCAGTCGCTAGCTACCGTAGAAGATGATCATGTGAAGGAGTTCGTTCCTCTTTCTACCGCCGTAGAAAGAATTAAGTCGTTATTATCCCACGAGTATGAGGCAAAGAAAACGATTAGTACCCGTATAAGACTATTAAGAAAAATTATGTCAGAGAGTAACCCCGTTACTGGTGAAACGATCCAAGGTAACTTCGTTACTGGTGAAACGATCCAAGGTAACCTCGTTACTGGTGAAACGGTCCAGAGTAACCTCGTTACTGGTGATAATGAAAATGAAAGTTTTGGTAACTGGGGTCCATGTCAACGCTGACCACGTGTATTGGTAGTCAAAATCAAGAAAGTTCTAACCTTGTCAAATTTGTTCCTAATAAATTTTATTTATTATAAATTTTATTTATTATAAATTTTATTTATTATAAATTTTATTTATTATAAATTTTATTTTTACTGAGGATTTATTTTTTTTTTACTAAAATCAAGAAAAATGCACAAATTACTTGATTCTGACGGGGTAGTTGGTAGTCAAAATCAGGAAAATTGAGCAATTTCGTTGTATTTTAGTAAAAAAAAATAAAAATCTCAGTAAAAATAATATTATTAATAAATAAAATTAATTTATAATAAATAAAATTTGTTAGGAACAATTTGACAAGGTTAGAACTTTCTTGATTTTGACGGGGTAGTTGGTAGTCAAAATCAAGTAGTTCGTGCATTTTTATGTTTCTGAGGGGGTAGTTGGTAGTCAAAATCAAGTAGTTCGTGCATTTTTATGTTTCTGAGGGGGTAGTTGGTAGTCAAAATCAAGTAATTTGTACAATTTCAGTAAAAATCAGGAAAATTAATAAATATTATTTTTTTTTGTGATAGAAATTTTAATTTTACTTTCATCGACTAGCTTTTTTAGTTGCCTGGGCCGATTAATTTGTACCAAACACAAATTTGTGCCAGTAATAATAAAATATTTTTTTAAGTTGATCGAATTTGATTCTGAAGATCTACGACGGAAGTCCTTAGACAGAAATCCTTACGACGGAAGTCCTTAGACAGAAATCCTTACGACGGAAGTCTTAGGACAGAAATCCTTAAGACAGAAATCCTTAAGACGGAAGTCTTTACGACTTTACATACAGATTTATTACAAGCTCTTCTTCACGTATGTCAATCAAGCGATTAAGGTGGTCTGTGAGTTTAAAATTGATTCGTGTTAACATATTATTGTGACACCGCAAATACACGGGATTAGTTGGTTCTTGCACGATTAAATTTCCAGGGGGAACTTGTGGTGTGAACGTGTATAGGATGTATCCTTGTTGAGCTTGATTTGATCTTCCGAGATCTATTTGATAGCTGCCATCGATTACGTCACAAACCAGATTGACCGCGACCGTCGATGTTATATTAACGATCCGCGGGGATACGTGTCTTCCGCCGCCATGTGGATCATTATCATGTCTAAGAACAGTTGGAGGTGGTGCTAGTTTTTTCCATGCATCGAGTAGTTTAGGAAAAAACTCATCAATGACATCATTGATAGATTTTCTTAACTCGGTTACACTATACCCGGGAAATTTATAATTCGGTACATCGGCTTCTGTTAATTTATATTTTTCTAACCATTTATATACATCAGGATTTTCAGGTGATTTTAAAAGACTAACCGTCGCCTGAACTATTCGGTTATTAATATATTCCATATCTGATATAAGCTGATTTAATATTTCCACACGCGTGATGATTTTTTCACGCGATGACGCTGATATGTCAAAAATATGTTCGTTAAAATATTGATTTAGTTGATCTAGTTGTTTTTTACACTCTTGATTGATTTCCTGAAAATATTCAATAATATCTTCTCGATAAAAACCCTTAAAATGTCCTGTTTCTCCCGGATTTTTAAAAAACCATGCCTCAATTCCACCGAAGAAGGCAAAATTGTGAAGCATTGATTTATTTTTTATAATACGTAGTTGTTCCCCGTATGATGGATTAATTTCATGATATGATTGTCTATCCGTGACATAATCAGACTTTTTCGGTTCTGGTGGTATCGGTGTTATCGGTGGTGATATTTCAGGCCATCCTAGCACGGATCTTATCGTGGATTGATAAATATCAACGGCATAATCAGGCGAGTTTATTTCAACCGTCGAGGACAGGGTGGGTTCATGAACGTTTATTGATATTTTTGATTCTTTTCCCGTTATTGATTTTATTCTACGCGCAAATTCCTCACTGATCTCTTCAATCTGGTAACTGCCGGTTGGTATTCCAACAACAACCCAGTCAGGTGTTCCATCGTGTTTGTTGTTGTTAGCAAATGCAAGCGAATTATTTGCTGGTGTACCATTAAATGATTTTGATCTGATATTTGGCCAGCTGTAATATACTCGTAATTGTGCTAGTGCTATTTCTTTTACTGGAATTGCAGTAGGAAAATTAACACTAAATTCAGGATTAGTTGAACTTACCGAGATCATCGTTATCTTTGGCGGAGTTGTGTTGGTCACGATCTGCTGGAGTAATTCTGTCATTATTGATACTTGTTTCTTTAATACCTTCGTCGAATATTTTGGTTATCATTGAAAATTCGAAATCAGATATAATTCCATCACTGAGACTCGCTGATAACAACGAGGATAATTTCGAGTATGCTACCGTCGCTGTATGTAATTTTATTTTGTAATCGGATAATTTTTCGTTCGTACAAGTACATATTTTTTTTGTGATGATACCAAGCACACCTGCAATAGTTGTTGCTGCTGATATACAGATAGTTACAGCTACTGGTGCCATCGTTGTCAACGCTGATAATATTACACCGGTTCTAGCAACAACAGCGGATACTGAATAAACAATCACATCAACGATAACCAATCGTCGTCGATATTTTTTTACTTTTACTGTATATTGATCGACTTGATCTTTTAGCGCAGCCTGCCATTCACGCGCTTGATTGTATCTGTATTGTGCACCGTCCATATATATTTTTATACAGTAACCAATTGAGGTGTTTCAGCTACAAATTCCAAACACCACCAGAAGGATGTTGCGGTTAATTTCTTATCATCTGCTTCCAGAATAAATATTTCTTCGGTTCCGCTATTTAATACAACAGATACAACCCCGGAAAACCTGTCTGTGGAATGACGCCATGGAAACGTTGTAAATATTTCAAATTTTGCAGCACTAAACACAGATAGCCTGTACACGCCAGTGACTGTTGCGGTATATTTGATAGTATTATTTTGCTGCGACCATGTTGCAAATCCCGATGATACCGTGCATACGATGTTTGTGATATGCCCGGGAGTTATTGCAGCTGAAATTTTAATCAAATTGGTTTTACTGACAATCTCAGGAATTCCCGCTACGACGTCTTGCTGTGTTTGTTTGATCGTGTCTAGGTTATTTTTGATATCAACGAGTTTCATGTGAATGGCGCGTGGAGTACCGAAGAATTTATCTATGGTATCATCGATTTTTTGAAAATTTCTTCGAAATCTTCCAAAAGCTCCTGCGTGAACGTCATACTCAGCCCGTAACGTGGATAATTTACCGTCTACGGTGCCATAGTTGACATCGACGTATTTTTTTGTTGCTGCGTCTTCGTCAGATGTTGGATCTTTTAAAACTACTATTTTGTTCCCGTTCATGCTGAGTTCACCCATCATTGTGTCACCGGTGTTTCTCACGCGATTAGCAACACTTTTTGCAATTTCATCTCTGATGGTTTTAAGTGACGTACTTGAATCTCTGATTCTACCACCGTCAGTAAACACGGGAATATTATCCGTAACTGCACCAAGTACTCGCCGGACTATATCATTCCATTTGATATTGCTGGTTTTTAGTTTACCATATCGATCTTGAAAAATAATAACTTCATCTGGGTCAACTCCAGCCAGGTTCATGATATCAGCGAGGTCATCCTTAGTCGCATACTTTGACAGATCAACGTCGCCGAGCTTTTTCTTAACGCGTGAAGAAGATCTTCCGTAAATGTCAACCATTATAATAAGATCCGTTGTTTAAAATGCTTTACGCGCAACAAATCGGTTGCTTGTATAATCGTGCACGACTTTATGTGGCGGCCTGGATGATTTTGATATAGCATCGAGTACATTAATTACTTCACGGCCGCATATTGGCGGATCTGTCATTGTTTGTGTGGGTAGCGTTGAATACCAAACTTTGGAACCTCTGGTTGTTGCGTGGAGTGGTGCGACATACTTGATAAATTCAACAGGTGGAGCTAACCCGTACGAATCAAAATAAACAATTCCACGCGGATCAACCGCGTATGATACCCAATGAGTACCAGGTCCGGAACGTTTGTCAAGATTAATAATACCTGTTTCTAGTTTGTTTGGTTGTTTCGGTAATTGATCTCGCATAAAAACACCTCTAAAGGCGGATATTTTTAATTTTTTAGCAGCATCAAGTAAATCAAAATTTGATGCTGGAACGTCTAACGAAATGATCCTGGAAGCCTTAGGCCTCTCCCCCAACGAGATCCCGGCAATCTTAGACCGCGTCCCTTTTTTTTGTATCCCTGCCCTGTTGCTTTCTTTAGTGCCATTCCAGCGGCTGTTCCAACAGCACCTAACGCGGCCGCTTTTGCTACGGCTGGAGCAGCTGCAGCTATTAATGCCGGAATGGCCGCAAGTAGTGGGAATATACCACCCGTTTTAACCATGTCTTTGATGGCGCTCGGGGAGAGATGGAACTGAACTCCAGTTTTTGATTCTAGGGCTTTATTGAAATGTTTAATCTGATTATTTGTCAACGATAATTTGTTTGGACCACCACTAATATGATCTCGTTTTAGTGATATTTTAGTTCCGCATTTGTTGGCGGTTTTTGATTGAAGCTTTTTTACCTGACCCGGGGTCAGAGTAACATTAACATGACTATACGACATTTTTATATAAAATATATTTTTCTAAATAACACGATTAAAGATTTTCCACCGGTGCATCAACGACCCTCATTCGACCACTGCCACCTTCAAGTAACATGGCCTTGTCGCTAAGTATGACCGCGATCGCTTTGTAGGCGCCGCGAACAATTGGTGGACCGGGTATATCAGGAGGAGGGTTAGTAACATGAGCTCGAAAGTGTATATCAACAACAGATTGTTTGGATAAATCAAGATGTTCTAGTGAAAAATAATAAATCGGATATAGACCTGTAAAATCTAGTTGTGATATTTGCAAGCCGGTATCTATATTTTGATCACGTCCCATGAATGACATTAAACGATGATATGCGCGCGCTACATGATTTTGAACAAAATTTAGTTGTATATTTTCTGTTGGTTCTTGATGTCCATTTATCCGTAAGGAAACTTCATTAACTCCAAGGTTATCAAATATCATATGTGAACGTTGTTGATTATTCGTCCGAGCATTATCTTGTAGTGCAATAAAAATATGTCGTGGTGCAGAAACACCCTGTTGTGATGCTATATGCCATGTAAATAAATCATTAATATTACTTTGAGCAGCATCTGTGGTTACTGTTAACCATGATAGCAATGATTTACCGCCTTGATCCATAAAAGATAGTAATTTTTGTTCCTCAGTAATAGATGGAGTCATTACTGGCATCCACAATGAAAGTTTTGATATATTTACTCTACCAGCATCAGCAACACCAGCACCTCGCCAGATTGCATCATTATCATCACCTTTTCTTACGAGCACAATTGTGTGTTTAGCTCCAAAGATGACCTTTCTAACATTTCTGCAAAATCCAAAGATGTGAGATAATGGAATTGCACACGAAAAATTTCTATCATTTCCTAGCAACATATTTCTACGTGCTGCAAATCCCAGGTTGTAAGTCGCACTAACACTTTTTATAATATCAAAAGCAGCAGCTGGTCTGGCTGCGTATTCAGGACCATCAGCAACCGGTTGTGGATCAGATGCAGTATCTACTGGTGTTCGTACTTTGGTATACTGAACATGATCAGCGTTGTTGGTAATATCCTTAGCAAACATCATTGTTGGACCAGCTGATCTTGTAAAGTCGTCAGAATATCTCGCCAGACCAATTATTGTTGTAGCAACATCAACATCCTTCTGAATTGATTCAATATTTTTTCCATCAATCATGTATGTGGCGCTATCAAACAGTGCCATAATTCCGTTGTTGACAAAACCAACACGCAGATTGGCACCATATGCCGTATCATCATCCTTTACAAGTGTACCTTCTACTTCAATAAACGCTTCAGCGGGCAAGAAATATCTACTTGTATCATGAACCTGTAATTCGATTCTCCCCGGATGATTTGGTTGTCTTGCGTCATAAGAATAAAACTGATAATCACGTACTGACTCGTACTTAAGGACAGGTGCCTCCATATCAAATGCTGGGTCTGATTCGCGCCTGAACATTTTTATTATAGTTACCATTTTTCCAAATGATGATCATCGTCGACGAAGACCGCTTCCTGCTATTAAATTTGCTGTTATATTTTTTTCTGCTTCTTCAGATATCGCCGCTAGTTTTTGATTTGCAGCCTGATTTATTATTTTACTGACATCTGCAGGCATCACCTCAGTACTTGCCAGTTTCACCGGTGGTTGTTGTTTTCGTCGCAATAATCGTGCTAGTCTTTCTTTGATCGCCGAGAACGCCTTACCAGCAACATTGACAATTGCACCAGGAGCTTTATCACGAACAATATCAATAGCCTTCATCGATAATTGTTTTGCAACAGGTGCTACTTTTGGAGCTATCCTCGTGAATAATCCTCGAATGACATCACCAAGTCCATTTCCGTAAATAACACTATAGATTGGTAATCGTGAGTTTACCGCTCTAACCTGTGTGGGTTTACGATGATTATCATGCACAATCATCTTATTTTATTTACCATTTATCTAACAACTAGTCATCAACGAGCTCATCAATAAGTTCTCGGTAAACGCCAATATCCATGATACCACCTTGAAATAGTCGCCGACAAATATCAGCTGCTTCATTGGTTATTTCTGGTGAATTATTTCCAGCTCGTTTTCCTCCTATGAGGACTTCTAACCGTGACACGTCATTGATGATATTATCAGGACATAAACCACGTCCTGTTTTAGGTTCATCTTGAGGTGTTTTAAATACTGGTGGTTGCATTACCGGAGTAAGTACTTCAGTGGTGGCCGGGGGTGATCCAGGTGGTGAATCTGTCGGTGTAAATGTCATTTTCGGTGCAGAAATTTTACGTAAAGGTGAAGGAATTTTCTTCGAGGGGGGTGATTTAAGTGACTCTTTAGCCTTTTTAATTTCCGACATCAACCTTTGCTGTGGCGAAGAAGATTGTTGTTGTTCTATTTGTTGCAGAGGTGGAGGAAGCTGATACTGGGAGGACTCTCCTTGTTCTAGTTGTTCCCGTCTCTCTCTATAAAGTTTTTTTACTTCTTCTTTAAGTCCTTCAAATTCTGGACCTCTAGCTTGTTTTTTGTTGTAATATACGCGATATATCCATTTAATGAAATTATCATCATTTGTTTTTTCATAACGGGGTTTTAAAATACTAGATTTATTAGATATACTATTTAATATTGCTTCAGGTAATCTCTCTCTTTCAGTTTTTCTAATTTCCTCAACAACTCCTTCGTTAAATTTTGCAATTAATTCTACGTTTTCTCCTGCTGGTTTGGATTTAGATGCAAGTTTTTTTCTCACATCGGCGACTTCAGTACGAAGTTCTTCAATGCCTTCAAGTATTTCCTCATCAACAGGTGGAGGTTGAGCTGCGGCTATGCCAGTTGGAAGGCCTCGTAAAATCTCCCTCGCCTGTTTAGTTCTTCTTGCTATTTTTTCTGATACCGGAAGAAGATCTTCTTTGATGACAGTTGTAACTTTCTCAGTAGCTGCAGTGACGGGTTTAAATAGTTTTTTTAGTGTCTTCTTCGTACTCAACTTTTGATTCTTGCTGCGCTTGCAGATTTTTTCTAAATGAGTCTCTGACAGGAAGAAATTTTTTAATTGTTTCTAATCGTTCTCGTGCTGTTCTTGCAGTATGAGATTCTGGATGTATCATTTTATTATAACATAATAATTTAATTAATATCAGCAAAAGAGGAGCAGCAGAGAGGGTACCTACCAACGTTGGTCGTCAAACAAATAAACAAGAAATAAATAAACACGTAGAGTACTTTATTTTTTCAGCTACTATTTCAAACTGAGGTTTTATTAGTACAATCGGTCATTGCAAAAATAAACATCTCAAGGAAAGTTCATTTGTAAAATCTGGACCTTTCTACGAGATGATTTATTTGTTTGTTTTATTTGTTTTGTCGGAATTCTATGGTCTGTTCACCCTCTCTGCTGCTTCATGTGTTAATGCAAAGTGATGAATCAGCCATTAGGAAGTACATTAATCTTATGAAACTAGGTCTGTTTTGGTCTGCCATGCTTCGGTCGACTAATAGCCTTTGGTATTTGTTTCAATACCGATAGTAAGACCTGATAACGAGAGGGAGTAATGTTCTATTCCCATTAGAATAACCGACAGAAAATTTAGCTTGTTCTCTGTTTGTTTTCAAAGTGGAAAATAGCTCTTCAGACGTATCTGCAGACGTATCCTCAGATGTACCTACCCACTGATGTATCCAAATATATGTGTAACTACATACTTACATATCCACCTACCCATATAAAATTTGAGGGCCTAAGGGAGGCGAAACAGGAGGAAGGTTGGAGAGAAAAAGGAAAAGGAATGTAAAAGAAAGACGAAAGGACAGATAACAGCTGCAGTGAAATAGGAGTGAACCAGAGCTAGGCAGGTTATGCAATTGTACAAGGCAATGACTTCGATTGTTCACTCGATCGTACGATGAACTAATTCTATCAGTATAACAGATCGGCTATTTTCATAAATATATTTGTTTTGAATTCGGTGAAAGATTTATTCCAAAAGAAGTGTATCTTCCTATAGTATTGTATGATCACCTTTGTTTATGTAATTATTTAAATTTTCATTTTTCGTATGCGGGGGCTCGAGTCGTTCTGTTCTATATATCTGCTCAGATCTCTATTTATTTTACCTATAAGTTTACTCGATCTGGGCAATAACACCGAGGGCAATCATCTCCTAGATAACGAGATCCGAATAAAGCGGACACATTGAAAGAAGGTACAATCCGCCAATCAACCCTCACCCTTTACAAAGAGTGGGGGCGTTAACAGTATGTTATATTGGTGGTTCACGTGTTTCACAATTTACAAGTTGTCTATATTTACACAAGGATGGCACAAGTCCGACGTTTTCAGGACGTTGGTTCCACAAAGATAAGGTCGAAATACTAACTTGATATGTCTAATATAAAACACGGATTTTCGAGATCAAATCTTTTTCTTGGATTATAATCTGCTAGATGGGCAGAGAGAGGTGCTTGTAGATTATAAAAATAAAATGGCTAATCTCGGTTATCTCTATCTCGCAAATCTCAAGACCTCAACGCATATATATGGCCAGTTAGACCTACACGCAAAGAAATTAAATGGTTCTGTACCGGTTGAAGTGATACTGACGGTTAGATTGACATGTGTGTTCTCACCATACGGTGAAAATACAAGCATACAAGAAAAGAAAACAAAGGTATTTTAAAAAAATTCTAAGCAACTACTTTCAAAGCCATCATAAACAAAATTTGAACGGATTGTATCAACGGCAATCATTTTGATGACAATCATACCAAATTTTACCCGAAAATAACTGACAGCACACGAAGGGTATTTCACAAGGTCGACCTTCAGACTAGGAACATCGACAAATATGACTCGCTGCTAGGAAGTTCATACGCAGATTTGCCCGATCAAGAAGGTTCTTATCAATTTGACAAATGTAAGAATAAGAAAGCTGGTATCAATGTGACAAATGTAAGAGTAAGAAGGCTGGTATCAACGTGACAATAAATAAGTGCTTCTTTTATGCTGTTGAGCTGGCCTCACTTCCTCGCCAGAAAGATCCACAAAGATAAATACAATGGTTTAACAAATGACCGGTCAAAATATAATAATATAAATCAATTTGACGACGAATTTGGTGTATCAATGAATGTGTAGAGGGTAGTGGAAGATAAAGGTACAGGAGGTGCACGTTACCTACGGGACGAGATCACTAGACCGATAAGTGCAATTAAGAATGTGAAAGAAAGACACGTTGACACGTGAATCATTTATTGAGAGTCATGAAGAAAGTTCCTGTTATCATGGAATAAAAATCTTTTAAATTAGTATTGATTGAGATAAACAGCTATAACAGTCAAAAGTTCATCTGTAAAATGTTCCTAAAGATTTTTTTTCAATATTCAGCAACAAATATTAGAGGACATTACGTTATTTAGAATGTAACCCCATATACAAGATGATGGAAAAGAGTTATATTGTAACCGTCCCCCAGCTACTTTAATATAAATTAAATGTTCATTTGGTGATTTCATGCGATTTTGATTTTGGTAATGCTTAAGCATAGAAAGTGTTATGTATATTTAATTTACACTGTGTGCTTGACCTTTGTCAGTGATTAAGGTTAGAGTTTTGGCCTACTTGACTTTTGTCAGTCGTTTAAAATGATATTCGATTAGAGTTCACGGCTGGGTTTTTTCCTGGGAATTATATTGTGTCTTAGATCAAGTGAAATAATATATATAGGTTTTGTAAACAAGGTTTTCATTATTGTTTTAAGTTCAGTCTGTGTAACTCCTGTATTTAGACACGATTTGAGAGAATGCTTTTTTAAAATTGTTCATTAGAGTTGCAAAGTGCTGATTGACTTTTCGGACGACGGCATTTGTTTGGGATTATTCTGAATTCATTCAAAAACAGTCGGAATTATACTACTCTGATATATCAGAACTATTGGTACATCGGCACATTCACGAATATTAGTACAGCAGCACATTCAGTACTGGAATACATTCGGAAAAATCTAATCTTTTGGACCTGTGCTAAAGCTTTTAGGATTATTTGGGATTTAATTGGAAATTCATCTTAAATTTTCATTTTGTAACTTAGAAACATACATGATTTGTTAATTTTACTAAATTTGTTAGTGTGGCTTCCTTCTGTTACGTCGTTTATGACCATGGAGCGTAACAAAGTGATATAATTGAAAACAAGATAAAAATAGCTGAACAAATTCCATCCGTCTTCTGTTGGAATGTTTGCTCTGTCAATAGGAGCAACAAAGCAATTGTTTACAGAATCACTGATTATATATCTTGTAGTTTATGATGTCATAGTTAGAATCGCTAAATTAGTATTTAATGAATTAAAACCGAAAACAGTTAAAGCTATGTTGTTCACGAATGAAGATGATACTCATTGTAGGTTAACCAACATTTGTCATATCTGGGATAAAATGTTAGTATGACAGGGTTATTCTTATGTTACGTGTTTAGGTTCGAATAAAGAGTAACACAAGAAAGAGTGAAAACAACAAGATTTTAAAAATATAATAATTTATTTCCCTGGAAAAATGCTGTAAAAATGAAAAAAAAATGAACTTATGGTTTTAAAAAACAAATCCAAAAATAATCCAAAAATAATCCATGAATAAAATTTTAGTAGTCCTAATAATAAAATGTTCTAATGATTTCAAGTTCGAGTCCCGACGCAGAATCCAAGATGGAAGACCATGACGTATGATATAACTTGTAGTGTGTTGAAGTCTACAGTTCCTTGTAGAAACAATAAATATCTATCCGGTTTTGGAAATCTGAATACATTTATTTATAAGAGCTGTCTTTGTTCATGAGCACACATATTTTCCAGAAATAAAAAGAATTAATTCTTTTGAATCCAAGTAATTTGAAATAACTCCAAACATCACAACATACACCTTCCAGTGTAAGAGCCCAGACTGTACTTACTTCTCGAATTCGATGGTTTAAAACTTGAATTTTACGCCACAGATAAGGGTCACGTGGTCATGTTGACATGTAAAATAATCACGTAGTTGCTGTATGTGCTTGATAAGAAATAAAATGAAAAAAAAAAATGTTTACTTATTAAATCAGTAGTCCCATCATGACCTCGACAACAACCAATCATTTTAAAATAAAAATAGAATTTTTGTACGTGGTTACTACTAATTTTGAATCAAGGTCAGGATCTAGGTCAACACCTGGTGTTTACATGGTGTTTACTGAAACGAACAGCAAAGGTCAAACTAATTTCTAAGTTCCTAACAAACAGAACTACATTATTTGGACAGATAATTAAATTTGTATAACAAAAAGATTTTAAAACTTACAAACAATTAAATCAGATATATTTAAATCAAATATACTTAACACTTCCAGTCATAAAGAAAAAGAAAGATTTGTACGATAAAGCTTTCTATTTACCACAGACTAATGATACATGAGGTTAAAAAGAACTCGTATAAATTACACACAATGTATATGAAATAATACATTGTTATGCATGGGAATATGCATCTGCTATTAAATTTTCTTTTCCCTTGACGTGCCTTACGTCAAGATTATATTCCTGTAAAAATAAACTACCTTAGTAGTCTTTGATTTTTATTTTTCATCTTGCCGATGAAAGTAAGGGGGTTGTGGTCACTAAATACAATAATCGATGAAGGAGCTGAACTAAGGTAAACTTTAAAATGTTGTAATGCCAGTATCAAAGCCAAACATTCCTTCTCGATTGTTGAATAATTTCTTTGGTACTTATTTAATTTCTTAGAAAAATAGCACACTGGATGATCAATGCCATTTTCATCTTCTTGAATCAAAACTGCTCCGACTCCAACATCACTTGCATCAACAGACAATTTAAACGATTGGCTGAAATTTGGAGCTGTAAAAACTGGCGCGCTTTAAAGTATGGCTTTCAGTTTGTCAAAAGCCTCCAGACATTTTTTAGTCCTAAAGAACTTGTCTTTCTTACTCAGTACATTTGTCAGGGGTTCAGCAATTACAAAAACGTTGGAACAAGAGTTTCGATAGTATCCGGCCATACCTAAAAATCCCATAAGTTGCTTTTTATTAACAGGCACCGGAAATTTAGAGATAGCCTTGACCTTAACATCTATAGGTTTAACTTGTCCATATCCCACGATATGTCCTAGAAAAGTAATGCTAGCACGACAGAACTCACGTGTAGATAAATTAATTGACAAACATGCATAAGCGAGTCTGTCAAAGAATTTCCGAATTGTTGCTAAATATTCTTTCCAGGCGTCATTGTAAATGATGACATCATCGATGTAAGCATCACAATTGTCTAGACCAGAGGTAATCATATTCATGAGACTTTGAGATGTACTTGGCGACCCTTTCATCCCAAACAAATGACCCTTATATTGGTAAAGTCCATCTGGAGTCACGAATGCCGAAATTTCCTTTGCTCTTTCCGTTTGTGCTATTTGCCAAAATCCTTTCAGAAGGTCAAATTTGATAACACACTTGGCGTTCCCGATATTATCAATACAGTCATCGATTCTTGGTAATGGGAATGAATCTGTTTTTGTCACACTATTCACCTCCCCATAAATAGTACACATACGGAAAGTTTTATCTGGTTTTGGAACAAGTATGCATGTTGAACTCCAGTCACGTTTACTGGGATCTATAAAATCATTCTCCAGCAAATATTGAATTTATTTTTTCAAGTATTCCCGTTTGAGAGGTTTCATCATGTACGGGTGGTGTTTCACAGGTTTGGAATTTACAATTTCAAAGACACGGAAATTTTGTTTGGTTCTTATAGAAACATCTGGAAATAAGTGCTCATATTCAAATAATAGCTGTTTAAGTTCATTTCTTTCTTGCTCTTGCAAATGTGAAGGTTTCTGGTCCAGATCTTTCACAATTTCTAAATTCCGAAAATTTGTCACTCCAATATCAGTAGAATCCGATGACATTCCTTCACATAAATCTTCACTGAGTGGGACAGGTACAAGTAAATTAATTGCACGTTTAACCTGGTTATCTCTTTCAATATACTGGAATTCCTACAATTTATTTAGATCCCAGTAGCACTAATATTATAACTTAACTCATTCATTTTCTTCTTAACTTTGTAAGGGCAGTAATATCTAAATCTGAAGAAAATTTTGAAGACAGAGCAAGAGAGACAGCAAATTTATTATTACCAAACTCAAAAATTATCTCCATTAAAGTTCTATCAAACCATAAGTTCACGTGTGGCTTGAATAGCTGAGTACCAAACTGAAGCATAATAGGCTGGTAAGTTGCAGACCTAAAATTTGACCCTTGACCCGATTGGATAGATTCGGTAAGGCCTAATTGAGTAAAAGTCTTCATCAAAGCTTTTACTATTATTTTAGATTTTATATTCCTCAAACGAATTGCCTCTGGAAACCTTTATGACGCACACATAATGGTCAACAGGTATTGGTTACCTGACTTGGTCTTAGGTAAGGGATCAACACAATCTACCATAATTCTACTAAACAGCTTGTCAAAGGCAGGAATAGGTTGTAGATGGACCTTAGGTACTTTCTGATTGGGTTTTCCTATCATTTGTCAGGTATGACAAGATCTATAGTATTTACTAACATCACTTTTGATTTTTGGCCAATGGAAGTGAGTTAAGATATTTTGATAAGGTTTATTGATCCCTAAATGACCAGCCAATGGAGTTTCATGGGCCAAACTAAGTATTTCCTGTCTGTAAGGTTTTGGAACTACAATTTGATAGTTCACTGACCATTCGTCAACAGCAGGTATCTCGGGATGTCTCCATTTTCTCATAAGAATTCCATTTTTAATGAAATAACAGAGAGCAACTTCAGTAGCTTCAGTTTCACTAATGACCCTTTGAAACAAACATGAGATCTCAGAATCTTTTTCCTGTTCAACGACATGTGATTGTCATTTATCACCCTGATTAGAATAAAGAGAAGAGTCGTTAAAAGTGGATCACTGTGATCAATACCTTCAGATTGATCAAACAAGGATTGAAAGTGACTTCACCAAAACCCTGACAAATACATGTGTCAGCTAAAAGTATACTTTCCATTATCAACATCATTCTCAAGGACTTTCTTTGCCATAACTCTGGTAACTGCACAAGCTGTAAATAAATTAGGGAATTCTTTTTCAATTGGATCGGCTTTCTGATCCAAGCAAGGCTTGTCAGTTACAAGTGGATTAACCACAACCTTGTCTCCAGCTAGATCGTTGCCTAGTAATAAATGAATGCCCTCAACGGGTAAAACAGATAATGTTCTGACTGCCACGGGTCCTGAGAATAAGTCGGATGACAAATTTACACAATGGAGAGGAACATTAACAAAGCCGCACTCTACTCCCTGAATAAGAACACTCTCATCATCAGAAGACTTCCAAAAAAAAGCGAATTACGTGACAATAAAAGACTCTGAGAAACTCCTGTGTCCCTTAAAATTTTAAAAGGTATATGATTGGCCGAGTCACCCAAGAGTGATATAGAACCCTTCGATCTGAATGGTTCATAATTCTCCATAATAAAAGCAGACTGAGGTTTATTACACCCAACAAATGTATTGCTTTCAATACATGACTGTGAGCTTGGCCTCTTAGAAATAAGAGCATTTAGAATAGGTCTGTCTTGATTCTGATGCCTATTGTTTAATTTTTAGCAGTCAGAAATAACATGTCCTTTTTTTCTTGCAGTAGGCACACGTAGGAAGAGACAGAGATATTGAATCAAGCTTCTCTGGGCTCGTATTAGGCTGAAATACTTTTCTGCCAGAAGACTGTTGAGTAGAAGTCTTAAGTACAAAAGGAACTTTATGAGTTAAAGAATACTCATCAGCAGCTCGAGCAGCATTTTCCAAGGTTTCAATCTGATGCTCGTCGAGATAAGTCTTACTGTCACTATGGACACAGTTGTGGAACACTCCAAGTAATGCAAGTTGTTTTAGACTTTCATAATCTCGTTCAACTTTCTTGGCTAAGCACCGTCTATCAAATAACTGTTCATTTTCTCCTGCAAATTCGACACTAGTTTGTCCAGATTCCTGTCTATACTTTCTGAATATTTGCCGATAAGCTTCATGGACTAACTCATAACCCCTTAAGATGCATTCTTTGACCGTATCATAGTCACCACGTTGTTGAACTGACATTGAACGGTAAATATCACTAGCTTTACCAATGAGTATACATTGTAATAACTGAGTCCAATGCTCCCTTGGCCATTTCCAATTTTCAGTAACTTTTTCAAAATAAGGAAAATATTTGTCTACTTCTTTTTCTCTGAAAGGGGGCACTAATCCAGTATTCTTTGCAAGATGAAAACTTAAATTTGAATCTGAAGTATGAATGTGCTTTTCACTTGCCAGTTCCATTTTTTTCATTCTACAGTGTTATTCCCTCTCTTGCGTCTCTTTCTCCAACTGTAAATGCATTTGTTCTTTTGTAACTGCATATGTCTTTCTTTCTCCCTTTCTTCTTTATCTAACTGCAACTGCATCTGTTTTTTCTTTCTCTCTTTCCTGTCTCTCCTCTTTCTCAAATTGCAACTTTATTTGTTGTTTTTGCAATAACATTTTTTCTCTTTCTTTTTCCATTTGGAATGCATTTGCATTTGTTTTTCTCTTTCTTCTTTCTGAAGTTCCAGCTACCTCGACTCCAATTCTATCTTGTATTTTAATTCTAATTACTTCATTTATATGTCAGAGTCTGATGGAGACTTACTGATCGAAACCAAAGCAGTTTTATCCAAAACCTTTTTTTCTACCAATTACGGAACCAAAATATTTTCAGGAATTGTATATGAGCACACGTATACTCCAGGAAGAAAGAATTAATCCTTTTGAATCCAAGAAATTTGAAATAACTCCAAACAGCACAACATACAACTTCCACTGTAACAGCCCAACTAACACTGATAATATCTCTCCAAAACAAAGGTTATATAGTATTCTAAAACGCAAACGGGTCACGTGATCATGTTCCAGAACCGCGTAGAAATTATATACTTGTTAAAGATCACGTACACCCAGTGTGGCCATGTTGAAAATCAATCATTTTCCTATAAGAAATCAATATATATATATATATATATATATATATATATATATATATATATATATATATATATATATATATATATATATATATATATATATATATATACATACATATACATATATATATATATATATATATATATATATATATATATATATATATATATATATATATATATATATATAAAATCAAATATACATAACACCAACGAAATTTTATATTAATTCCGCCATGTTCAGTTTCTCATTTCTCCACTAGCATCGGTCATTCGACAGTGCCTCCCTGGCCTCGTGTACGGAGCATCATGGGAGGCCAGGGTGCCAGGCTAGACACCCACCCCTTATGAATGGTCCACAGTAAGTACAAGTATTTTCATTAAAAACCACGAGCAGGGGTCTCAAACTGAAGCCACTCTGAGGGCCGCATGAGGGCATTTTTGATGGGCCAAGGGCCGCACCACCTTTGTTATCCCTTATGACACCTTGTGACGCCAATCATTTTGCGGACCACAGGAAACGGCTTTGCGGGCCGCGTGCCGCGTGTTTGAGACCCTTGTTTATGTGGGTATACTCTACATGGCGTACATATAGACGTTATGGTAGGCGGCAGCCAATTTATTTTGCAACACATTCTGGCTGCCTAAAGTACGTTTGGATTTGAGTTACCTTATAAGAGTGAATTACCGTGCTTGATCTTCATTATTGACTAATCAACTCTCTCATAGCGTCCTCTAGAGTCCCAAGCTTTGGGACTTCTCGTTTCCCTTTTACTTCCCGTTTCTTTATATTATTCCCGTATTCCTACCCCAACCCACCCAGCCCTGGTTTGACCTTCCTCTACTTCGTCACGAAAGCCAAATCAAGCTGGGTGATAGTTACTGCCAGACCCATATGTACCCATTGGTAGTAGTAAATAAAGAAGTGAGTAAACAAGTTTGGGAACGCCGTTCCCACAGCACTATTCTCCTGTATTTAGCGGAGATCTCGCACAGCCAAGCTAGAGGGCCTGTTGAACGAGACTATAATTAGTTTTACTTGCTATTTTGGAAAGCCGTCTCGTGCATCAACTGATAACCTTTGACCTAGATATGCAGTGTTAATGCCGGCATAGACAGTTTGACCCTGTGTTATCCACATGTTGGGTTGTCGATTCAGTCATTTTCGTCTTGAATTTTGGCAACAGGAAAAAGACGAAAAGTAAACCGAGTTAGAGTCGCTGGGTAAAGAATTAAAATTGCTTTACTTTCTGTTACTTTTCTGAAATTTCTTGAAAAATGTGGTACAAACAGGAGCATGTGTTTCTGCAGGAAAATCTCTGAAGTGAACTTTAGGCGGATGTGGCTATTCGACAGAAGCGAGTGTGTCATCTGGGAAATAATTTGCGTCTGTATATTATCCTACAATGACTCAAATCACATACGGTCAAAGGTAATACTGCGCTCAGCAAAACGTAAATGGAAATAATGACTCTCTTCTAATGATGTTATACATACGACAAATAATTATTTCCCGTCATACCAAACCTACCGGTTAAATAATAACGATTTTCTATTAAAAAAATTGCTTTGTGATACTCAAGTTCCCGAAATAATTTCATACGTTCTATTAACATGGTAAAAGTCAAAAATATTATTATTATTATTATTATTATTATTATTATTATTATTATTATTATTATTATTATTGTAGTAGTAGTAGTAGTAGCAGCAGTTATTGTTGTTGTTACCTCTAGTAATAAATTTGTTCCCATCAAAATGGTAATAACTGTTTATTAAATGGAAATTGTATGCAAAATACATGACCAAGACGATAAGGAGATAGTATAGATATATATATGTACGACGAAATGTTCATATTCCCTTCTATTTTACATTTACCATTGTCCGATTGATAATTAATAACTCTCTGTATCATGTACAATTTCGTTTTCATTTTAACTATTTTCATCTTTTTTATCTGTTACTAGATCTTTGATGTTGAATAATGGATGATTGGATGGTTGGGTTGGTTTGGATGGTTGGTTGGATGGTTGGATTGGATTGGATGATTGGTTGGATGGATGGATGGATGGATTGGATGGTTGGTTGGATGGATGGATGGATGGATTGGATGGTTGGTTGGATGGATGGATTGGATGGTTGGATTGGTTTTCACGGCACGTGCAGCTCATTATTGGATGTATCATGCCAGGGCCGTCTTAATAACAGTGTAGGCTCTGGGCAAAGCAATGCAATGGGGCCCCCTACCGACCCTACCCACCCACAGGAATTCCGCTAGATAATTTTTTTTTTTAAATTGGGAAACGTGCTTCCTACTTTTAAAGCAAATTAAATTGCCAAAAGATCTTTCAATATTCATTAACAATATGGGCAGCACGATGCCCCTAGAAGCGTGAGGCCCTGGGCAAACAGTGTGCCCATGCCTTAAGACGGCACTGTATCATGCCGAGGAAATGTGAACTTTTTCCTAAGGATACACAGAAGCAAACGAGGTGAGTATCGAACCTATGACCTTTAGACTTCGAATCCTGAGATCTCCCAAATCAACTACTACGTCTCGTAATGTAGATTCATACAAGTCAAATAGACTGTGAGAGTTTTGGCGTACATCATTACCTTTTTTCTTCAGATTTCAAACATTTGCATATACCAGCAACACCGATTTCTTCTACCTTTTTAATTTCTTTCACAATTTAGTTCATGCCCAAAACCCACAGTACCAGAAACTCTCACAAGTAGATAATCGTCATTTCATAGGTTCCAGTTTAATAGTTACCGGTAATTTTTATATATTGAAGATATAGCTGTTTCGTTAACCTTCTCAAAGTTATCCATGAGTTAATATTATGGGTAAAGGTCTTGTCTCGAATATTTAGGTTGCAGACGTTGAACGCATTTTAAGGATTCTTTGAAGTTTAACTCGTTCAGATTCCTTGCTTCTTTGTTCCAACGACAGCTCCGAATGAATAAGTGGTTAGAGTGTTCACCTCGAATGCGGGACTTCGCTGGTTCGAATCCCGGCAAAGTCATACCAAAGACTTTAAAAAATGGTATATGTAGGCTATCTGCCCCGCGTGGCGCTCAGCATTAAGAGGTTAGCGTTAGGACTGGTCGGCCTGGTGTCAGGATAATGTGACTGGGTGGTGCATCAAGCTACATGTCTGCCACATGATGCCCTAGCGCTAGACATCACTATAAACTGCTATACTGCAGACATCGTAGCGATATGACTGAAAAATTGTTAAAGCTACTTTAAAAATCCAAAAAACACGAAAACACACCAACGACTGTCCCATGACTCTAACGTTATAAGGAAATCTGCTCAACAGTTTAATTTCTGTTTCTCTACCCTCTTTCATCGTATCAGAGAAGTAAACAGTTTGGGCTCTTACACTGGAAGTGTATGTTGTGATTTTTGGAGTTATTTCAAATTACTTGGATTCAAAAAGATTCATTCTTGTTCTCCTGGAAAATACGTGTGCTCATGAACAAAGATAGCTCTTATAAAATTTTATTCAGATTTTCAAAACTGGAGTGATATTTCTTGTTTCTACAAGGAACTGTAGACTTCAACACACTACAGGTTATAGCATACGTCATCGTCTTTTATTACCAGGACTACTAAAACTGTATTCGTGGATTATTCTTGGATTATTTTTGGATTTGATTCTTAAAACCGTTAGTTCGGGGCCCCGAGTGGCCGAGTAGTCTAAACCGCTCTCCGTTACGGATCACTGCCATCTCACCTCTGTCTGCATGGGTTCGAGTCTCGGATTCAGCCAATGTGGGTATGTGAGAAAGCTTGCCAGTAGCTTCTCGTGGGTCGGTGGTTCTTTCCGGGGTTTTCCTGGGTTCTTCCTCCACCATTAATACTGGCCGCCATGTATAGCATATAGTGTGCTTAGAAATGGCGTTAAACCATACAACAGCGACATAAAACCGTAAGTTCATATTTTGTTTACTTTTACATACTTTTTCCATGGAAATAAATTATTATATTTTTCAAAGCTTGTTGTTTTCACTCTTTGTTGTGGTACTGTTTATTCAAGTTTAAACACGTAACAAAAGAGTTGGCAATAAAGAAATATCAATGTTTAATAGGTTTGGCAAAACGGATACTTAGTAACAAATATACCGGGATGAAGGCGGGAAACAGACATGCATTGTAACAAACCCACAAGGATTAGCTGCACTGGATTAGAACGTCCGCCTCGGATGCGGCAGGTCGCAGGTTCGAACCCTGGATTTATTGGATTTGACTTTCAATGAAGTTTTGTCATACAAGATTTTCTGAAAGCACTGAAATAATACGATGATTTTTAGAATCAGTAAGGAGATTTAGGTATAGTTCTACGGACGCCATGAGATCAAGTATACGGTATTTCGTTGTTTTTTTTATATATAAGAAACCCAAACGAAGAGGGGACATATACAAACCTTGTGTGCTCTGCAGATTGCGTTATGCATAAACGTTTTGTGCAATATATATATATATATATATATATATATATATATATATATATATATATATATATATATATATATATATATATATATATATATATATATATATATATATATATATTTCATAGATTTGTTACAATGTACTTAGTGACCCCTTTTTTTTACAGTGTAATTTTGGTTTTTCTCCATACTTCAAGCGACGAATTAATTGAGGCTGAACATTTTTTTGGTCCAATCTGTTAACACTAAAAATTTCTCAGCTTCTGTTATGTTTACAACATTTAACTTACAGAAAGTAAATTGCACAAAAAGCTTAAACAATTGTGTCAAAAACATGCCTGTAGTTGCGCAATAGCTTAAAGAATTTTTTCGAAAAAATGTGTGTAGTTTTTCTATTGTTTAAAGAATTGTCGAAAACAGGTCTGTAGTTGTGCTATGGTTTAGGGGGCGCTCACCAGTTATTAATTACTTTTGAGAGAGTGACGTATGTAAGGTGAACTTGTTTGCATTTAAAACATGCACAATGGAGAGAATGTTGGCATTTTGAAAGGTGCACATCTGGATTAAGGCCAAGCTGTATACTCTATAACCCATATTACACCCATCAATCACACACCCAAATAAAGGGAATTAAAGGTTCGTTGAATTATACCTAAGATATACAAGGTTATTTTTAAATAGCCAGTATAACCAGTGAGGAAAGCCGGGGAAATTCTTTTTCTTTAAAATTCTAACCCTATGCAAAATACGAAAATGTAGAGCGCCACCTTAAAGCAAATATAAAAATGTATGGAATAATTGTTTTTTTATTTTCATATCATTATATATGATGTTCTCAATAAAATGGTACATTCATATTGATGTTAAGCATGAAAATAAGCTAATTATGCTCATTTTGCTCTTGATTACATAATTTGCCATTAGGCATGTTTGTGTGAGTAGTGACCTTAATTATGGGGAAATTAGAAGTCTTAGAATATAGGAATAGAGTCAACTTAAATTTAAAACTGTTGCAACAAGTAAAAGAAATATATGGTGAAAATGTTTCTTTTCATTTATTTGCAATGAAATAATAAATAAATGATGAGAAAGCGAATTTACTTCTTCCATATCAAACAATAGGCAATTTGTTTACCTTTTGACCTTTGACCTTTATGAACCTCATCTGTTACATCCCTTTTCAAACTGTAAAATTTATTGTTTACATCTCATGAATAATTCTGGCTAGTTTCATGTTCCTGTCTTTCAGCATAACACTGGTTGCTATGTTTACAAAATGTAATGTGCATTTTTAAAATAGCTCACTTGTTATGGGGGGGGGGGCGGGCTGGTCTTGTTAGAGACTCTGACACTCATAAATACTGTTCTGTGTGTGTGTGTGTGGGGGATACAGGAGAATTATTCAAAAGGACTGTTTTGATGCTAGCGACTTAAATGTTTCAGCCATACAATGAAAACTAAATCATACAATAATAATACCTATGTTCTCTTTAAACAAGTGTGTCGTAAACAGGTCTGTAGTTGTGCAACAGTTTAAATAATTGTGTCGTAAACAGGTCCGTAGTTGTGCTACAGCGAACCCAAAGACAGAGACAATTTTCATACCAGCACATAAAATTACTAACCCTCACGAAATGAAACGATCCATTGATCAAAAGAGGGGTGGGAATAAAAATAATTGCAGAATACGATGTTGTTAACTCTCAAAAGGAATGCCTTAATTGCAGAGGTTGAGCTATCGGAACTAAACGTATCAACTGTAATCACATGGATCCAGTTACATTCAGTATTCCTAACATGAAAATAAACTGCATATAGGATAAACATGAACGCCGTGTCGTCTGCAAACTATGTTGTAAATAAACGCCATATGCAATAATATAGGAAGTTTGTTTCGTAACTTTGTTCCAGTCAATTTAGCGGCCTTTGTACAGTCTGGTGATGGGTTTTGGCTACAGTACAAGTTATGGATGAATCTGAATTTACTGTATTTAAAACAAACAATTTTGAATTCTTTACTTTTGCAACATTTAAACGTAATAAAAAAAGTCAATTCCACATAGAATTAGAGAATGATCGCCAAAACAAGTCCGTAAATGTTCTAGAGGAATCCAAAATTTCGTTGATAAAGAACGTTTCCATACCTCTACTACCACCGAAACCATCATAATTACAAGCCCTCAAGAGAAAGAGATTTCCAACGAGAGAGAGAGAGAGAAAGAGAGAGAGAGAGAGAGAGAGAGAGAGAGAGAGAGAGAGAGAGAGAGATGAATCCATAAAAATATAAACATTAGTGTCCATATATAAGCAACCCTATGTAAGATGATATCACTGGGTACGACTTAGACTTTCAACGAAAGAAGATGGACGACAAATAGAAGATCAAACTTGTCGTGAGAGATTATAGAGAGTGATTATAAATTATACTCTATATCAGAAGACATCTAAGGAGACTTGGAATTGTTCCCGATACAAGAGTTACGATCCGTGTAACGTCTGTGAAGAAACAGAGCACTGGACTTCCTAATGACCGCAGCGTGAAAGAAACAGAACCTGCCGTTAAAAGAACGGAGAAATCTTGCCCAGAGACAAAAAAGAGACGAATGTTGTGTGTGTGTGTGTGTGTGTGTGTGTGTGACAAGGGCATTGATCTTCCGAGTGTCCGTAACACCAACGGAATGCAGAGGAAAATAAGAAGGAGAATAAAGAAGGGGAATTTGTGGAGCTAGACACCATCAGAGTTAGTACAGAATTATGTACTTTTGTGAAACGATGTGACTGAAATTCACTGTTAATCTTATTTAACGAAAATATACTAGAACAAATAATCGATTCAATGGTTTGTTTTAATTTGTTGATTTTTCCCTTTAATAGTCTATTGTATCCTGTTTAGACGTGAAACTATTATCGTTATGCTCTTAAGTTCCTTTGAGCTTTCTCCCATATGCAAACATACAAACATTTTGCCTCTGTAATTCTGTTTAGTTTTGTTTTGATTTGAGTAAGACGTCCTCTCATTGGTTGAGACAAGAACAAGACAGACTGAGCCATCTTTTTCGACAAGAATTTATGGGGAAAGACAAGGCTGCTTTAACTAACTTTTGGAATATGGACCCATTATCAGAGCGAAGATGGAATATCTCAACAAGCTTAATTATTGCCCAACCGGTGTTTTTCAGCCCCGCACCTTCCCCATGCATTTAATAAAAAAACAAAAATAATCATATTGAATGCCCACCTTTTCAGTTTTATATATGTTTGTTGATATGCTTGACTTTGAATGTATTCCAAAACGAAACATAAATGCCCACTCTGTTTCCCTTCGTTATATGATTTTATAGGTGTAAATGTGTTAGTAATCTTATGTTTGTGCTGATGTGTTTGTATCAATAAATATTAGACCTTCTCTTGGTGTGTATGTAAAAAAACAATCCCTGCCCCAACTTCATTTCTTTCTCTTTGTTTACATGCATGCGGTATATTCAGAATGAACCTTTATCTTTAAGTCATTGTCTGTAATTAGGCAGGTGCTTTATCTGCCAGGACGGTTGTGGGGTTGTTACAATGAATGTTTTTTGTTTTCAAACTCATCAAACATTTGCACCCTGTACGTTTGTTACAATGTATATATATTTTCCGCCATTCATTACTATGTTTTTATATATAAATAATGTACGTGTTTTAACTACATTAATTCATCCTGTGGATTTGCTAAAATGTTTTGTTTTTTTAATATTCAAAAGCATTCATTCCCGTTGGTTTTCTTACAATATTTCTTTCCCGTCGACCATCCCGGTAGGTGAGTTTAACATATTTATGTTTCTCGTTGATCTCACACTGGGTAGTAAATGCTTATTATCTGCCATTCATTCATGTGAGATTATTCAATGCATGTGCTTTCCCCGTGTTTTCATTCATGTATGAAATTAAATAGATCCTTACCCTTTCTCCTTTACTGTATACGCAATGGTGTGTATCCATATATGTATAAGAATATGTATCTGGAAAAGCAAAAGGACTCCTTTTTCCGGTTGTTTGTTTACATGTATGTGGAACACTTAGAAAGAATTGTTATGATTCTATGGTCGTAAGCAAAGACCAACAAATGCTTTATTTACCTACGATACAAAATGAAAATTTAAATGGAATTTACAGTATTATGAATTAAATCCCAAAAGATTCTAAAAGTTCAATCACATGTCCAAAAGTATAGACCGTTTCCAAGGAATTGCAGTGGTTAACTCATTCTTGAATGTGCTTATGTACCAATAACCTTGACTGTGCTGATGTGTCAATAATCTTGATGTATCACGGTGAGATGATCCAGAATATCCTTCATTGAAATCACAATAATCCCCAAAACGATGAATTAGTACAAGTGTAACAATGTACAATTTGTAATTCAATGAATAATTTTAAACAAATTATTCCTCTCAAATTATAACTGAACACAACTAAAAGACTGATTTCACTTGATAGATGTTAAAATAGGAATAAATAAATTTGATGATCACTACGTTTGGTTTAAAAACCTAAGAACAACAAGCGGATCGGGTTTGAAGGTCAAAGGTTAATTCTAAGTTGTAGACAATGTCAGTTCATATACTTATATTTTAGTGATGAACATGACACACATCAGGTCGATCAGGAATTTCCAAGAAGAAAATCAACCTACATTTATGTACACGTTAAAGTGTATTTGCATTCAGATTATCATTTCCCTTGTGTCAATGTTGCATTCATACAACACCAAACTCTACCTCAACAATCTCTGATTTTTGTTTTTAATTTTTTTAATGAAAGTGAGGCCGTTGTGATCACTTAATACAATAATAATTGGAGAAGGAGCTGCATTTATATACACTTCAAAGTGCTAGAAAGGAAATATCAAAGACCAACATTCATTCTACATTGTGGATACAATTATCTGATGTTTGTTTCATGTTTTTGAAAAATAATTTCAAATTTAGTGACATATTTCTCTTTTCCAGTTTTGTTAGTGCAGTCATCGCATCTTGGCATCGGAAATGAATCTGTTTTGGTGATAATGTTTACTTTTCTATAGTCAGTACATATACGGATAGTGTTATCTCTTTTCGACACAAAAGTCCATGGTAAACTCCAGTGACTTTTACTTGGTTCAATAAAATCATTTTCAGCAAATACTGAATATATTTTTCAAACATTCCTGTTTGAGAGGATTCATCCAGTAAGGATGCTGCTGCACTGGTGCATAATCTAAAATGTCAACGTCATGTTAGACTGTATTTGTTTGTGTAGGAACATCTGGTAACAAGTGTTCATACTCACATAATAGGTGTCTTAATTCACTCTTTTCTTGTGGCTGTAGATGTGAAAGTTTCTGGTCCAGGTTATTTAATATTTCCGAATACCGAGGATTGATTAAATCAATGTCACTTCAGGCCGATTGCATTCCAACGGTTAAATCCTCGCTGTGTGGGACAGGTACAAATTAATTCACTGAATGATTAACAGGGCTATCTATACCAACATACTCCATTAACATATTTTAGGACAATGTTTTTTCTCTTTCCTCCTCCATTAATATTAAAGATGTAATTTAAGTTACTTACGTTCGTTTTTTTTATAAGGAACATAATACTTAGACTTAAGATAATTTCACGGTATGGGCAAGACAGCCAGAACTTTATCACAGGCTGAAAGCTTCCTTCGTTTGTATTTCTGTCGTACCTTAATTTCATTTTTGACTGAGCAGAGCGAAGACTAATTCGTGATTTTTCACAAGCCTTTTGAATGTCAAATCAGAGACGTAGTCAAAAAGATTTATTTTTAAATCTTCATTTGAAAGAAATTTCTCTTTGAATAACTTCAATGGTCCACGGACGGTATTTTCAAAGACTAGTTCAAAAAGTTTAAAACCAAATTGAACTGATTCCCTAACAGCAAACCCCAGTAAATGAACTCCACACCCAGCCCAATATTTTGCTGTATCAAAGCAACATGACCGAATCATATTCTTCAAAGTCCGAAAAACACACCCCACGACTTTAAGGGAGATAGGCAGAAGAGTTAAACTGTTTGAGTCATAATTCATCCACAACTTATTGCAAACTTCAAGATATATAATTTAACCCTTGATTCGACTAGATAGATTTGGGAAAACCAAACTGTACAAAGAAAAACGTATCAAAACATATACAATCGTTTAGTTTTCATATTTCTCAAAGAAAACGTCTCTGGAGAACTTATGGACGCACACATTATGGTCAACAAGTATTGGTTGCCTGACTTGGTCTTAGGTAAGGACCGACATATTTAAATGCGGGAATAGGTGGCAGATGAGATTTCTGAATCTTCTGATTTAGTTTGTCTACCTATTTTTGTTTGATCGATAATACCAAGTGCAAAAGTGACGTCATCAAAAGACTGACCAAACAAATGCACCCGCTTTAAGGAATAATTTTTTGATCATTATCATCCTCAAGAGCTGCTCTTTTTCGCCACAGCTCTAGTAACTGCACATGCAGGGTATAAATCAGGAATGTGAATCTCAACGGAATCACCTTTGTGACCAAAATAAGGCTTGTCAGTTGATGATCCACAACCGTATCTCCAGCTAAGTCATTTCCGTGTAATAAATCAATACCATCAAAGGGTAAAGACTCACTGTTCCGACTGTCACAGGTTATGAGACTAAGTCTGATGACAAATTTACACAATGGACAGGAACATTAACAAAGCTGCACTCTACACCCTGGACTAGAACAGTTTCATTAGAAAAAGACGTCTGAGACAAAGTACCTGATACTAAAAGACTCAGAGAAGCTCCCGTGTCTCTTAATATTTTCATAGGGATATGCTTGCCAGACTCATCAGTAAGTGATACAGAACTTTTCGACATAAATGGTTCATAATTCTCCATAATAAAACCATATTGTGGTTAGTTTGACCCAACAAATATATTGCTTTCAATGCATGAGCGTGACCTTCACCTCTTACAAATAAGAGTACTAGGAAAAGCTCAGATTTTATTCTGTTGCTTATTTTACACTTTGCACTCTGTTGCCATCAGAAATATCTTGCCCTTGCTTCCTTGAATAAGTGCACATAGGAAGAGTCTTATCAGATTCCTAAAAGGTGTGTCAGACTGAGATTTGTAAGTACTCGAACAGATTGAGATTTTTTTTTTATAAACGAACTTCCCTGCTGAAATAAAGACTCATTGACAAATGAAACTTTGTGAGTCAGGGAATAATCATCAACTATACGAGCAGCATTTTATTATGTTTCCCGACCTTATGCTCATCAAGGTAGGTTTTGAAGTAACTATGGACGCAGATTTTGAACTATTCAACTAATATGAGCTGTCTAAGGTTATCGTAATCTTGATCAACCATTTTGGCTAAGCACCTCATGTCAAATTATTGTTCTTTTTCTCTTGCAAAATCGCATGGGTCTGTCCAGTTTCTTTTTACAAGATACATATATAATATATGTTTGATTTTGGACCGAGATAAGAAAACCCAGTCAAGTGGTTACATTATTTATTATTACATATAATTGTAACCCCGCGACTGGGATTTCTTTGTCTCGGTCCAAATCCTAACGTAGATTTTTTTCACCGAATATTTTCCTTTAAAGTAAAAATAACTCTTCACTAGTGTAATATAGTTCACTTGCAAATGTTTACATGCGGCTCATTAATACAAATATATTAATGAGGGCTGTGGTGTGACCGTTTCATCCGAAGTACATAGTATATGCGCGTGAGCAAAGATAAATAACAACATAAAAAATTCGCAAAGTAATGAGGTATTATCCCATTTAATATATGGATGTTATATGAAATTGACAATGAATAATTAATATGTTTCATTCTCATCAGTTATAATTTTGAAAAGTTATATTGTAAAAAATGAAACGAAACTGGGTACTCAGCTCTGCTGTAGTTATACGAAGAGTAACATGTTGCATTAGACTATTCATGGGTAATTAGTAATCTATGTCACTATCGTACATAGCTCTCCTTTTCTTTGGAGTAGGTGAAACTGCTTGTGACATACTTGTGTTTTCCTTAATATTGATTGTAAAATTACCCCTGTGTATAAAAGACCATTCAAATACGGCCCCTAGCGGATCACCATGTGCTAAACTTTCATGTTCACGGATTCTTTTGAAAATGTATTTTTCTGTCTTGGAAATATGTCAAGTGCTACAGTGAAATTTGCTTATGGATTAATATGTTGACGGATAACTGATTCCTTCTGGCTGTAAGTGCATTATTTGTCATTAAATATTGTAGGTAAATTTTTGATTTAACTGGGGCACAGTGGAAATGCTTAACAAAATTAGAATAAAGCATGTTTGACATAACACATTTCTGGCTGTTACTAAGTTTTCTGTAGTTGTTAAGAGAGCTGGGAGGCTATGAAGTGTACAGGAAATTCGAGTATTATGAATTAAATCCCAAATGATCCTAAAAGTTCTAAAACAAGCCAAAATTATAGAGTGTAGTGAACGAATTCCAGTTGCCTTCCTTATGAAATACAATCTTGAATGTACTGTGTGCGAACAGTCTTAATGCACAGGCGTATCAAGTCTTGCTGTATCACAATGATATAATATAGAATGTTCCAAAATAGTGATTTAGTCCAAGAGTATCACTGATCACTTTAAAATTCCAATGAATAATTTAAATTAAATAATCCTCTCAAATTATAACTGAACACAGTTAAAGTACAGACTGATTCCACTAGATAGATCCTAAAATAAGAATATATCTCTGGTGAACACTACTTTAAATAAAACCATAGACACAATAAGAGAACAACGAAAAATAAAGATGAAAAGAAAAGCATTATACCAATAAAATGAAATGAATACAAAAAAATAACAGTGTAAAAAATGTACAGGCACAACAAATTAAAGTAAAGAATAGTTGAGCGAAATAATCAATAAAAACAATAAAAAAGAAGAAAGATCATCTGCATTGAAGGACATGAAGTAGAGTTTTATACAGCATGGAATGCATTAAATCTGCCACATTATAAAGAGGATATTCTTTTCTTCCTTAATAAAAGCTCCGTCCAAAATCCAAATCACACACAGAAACACACACACACACACACACACACACACACACACACACACACACACTTGATAAACGCGATTGTATAACCAGTAGTGAAGCTACGAGTTACATTATACCGTGTTATGTACCGCGAGATGAAATATATCGGTACTTATGCAGGAAAAGAATTTTTAAAAGGTTTTAAACAAAATATATACCAAACATGCTTCCTGAATAAAAGCTTAGAAAATTAGAGTGGTTCTGCAGCCAACGCCCTTTTTCATTTGTTCGCCTTGGGTTCAGTCAATCTTAATCATAGGATGATCATGATTTGCATACTAGCCACATCCGGGTCACTCTGCACCTAACGACCGCAGTAGTCGGAGAAAAACGACATCCTAGTAATGCATGACTCCTTCTTGTGATGTTACATAAACTAGACGTCAACTGTGTAATTGGTTGGCACAAGCACGGGTTTTTTTTCTTCTGTTTTATTTAAAGGTCATAAAGATAAGTTATTGACGGGTTCAATCAATCTTTGGCTTGACCGATAAAGAAAAAATGAATGAGGTACATAGTTTTGACACAATAGGTTAACTTAAACTGGTTATGTAAAATATACTTGTTTCTATTTGACAAAAATGACTAGTGGCCGAGTGGTCTAAAGCGCTGTCCGTTAAGGATCACAGCCATCTCACCTCTGTATGCATGGGTTCGAGTCTTGGATTCCGCCAATGCGGGTATGTGAGAAAGCTTGCCAGTAGCTGGGTCGTGGGTCGGTGGTTCTCTCCGGGGTTTTCCCGGGTTCTTCCTCCACCATTAATACTGGCCGCCATGTATAGCCTATCGTGTGCTGAAAAATGGCGTTAAACCCTACAACAACAACAACAAAAATGACTAAGATTATCTGTAATATTTTGAAAAAAGTTCACATCACTTACATGTTGAAATACGAATTAAAAATTAGACTCCAAACGGCTTTAGAAAGTGCTGATTTCATTGCAAAGGTAATGTGAAGGACGAAATAATCTCTTCACACACACACACACACACACACACACACACATACATACATACATACACACACACACACACACACATATATATATATATATATATATATATATATATATATATATATATATATATATATATATATATATATATATATATATATATATATATATATATATATATATATAATGATATTTCGATAGATCTAAACGTTAACGCTAACCTCAAGTTTGTTAAACTAAAAATATAAAGTTAGACCTTGAAATAAAACATGCTACACCACTGTTTTCGCTCGTGATTAGGATATTGCTTAAGAATGTTAAAATTCATGAAATACTGAGTATGCACTTTTGTGGAGTTGACAATTAATCAATCAGTACTGAATTTTCCTTTTCCCCCCATAACTGATTAATGTGTGTATTTTGTCATTACAAACTTTACAAAATCTATATGTAGCTTAAAATTTTGTGAACTCATTTATAGCTAAGACACCTATGTCGAACTTGGAAAGGGAAAAGAACAATTGTTTGATAGGTGGCACACAGCCAAGAAGACTGATAAAGATGGATTGTGATAACCTTAGACAACTTATATTAGTTGAAGAGTTTAAGAACTGCATCCATAGTGATGTCAAAACATATTTTGAAGAGCAAAAGGTCGAAACTATGGAAAATGCTGCTCGTACAGCTTTCGATTATCCCTTGACTCACAAAGTTTCATTTTTCAATAAGGTTTCATTTCAGCGGAATTTTGGTAAACTAAAACCATCACAGTCTCATAAGAGTATTTCCAAATCTCAATCTGGCACAACATTTAGAAATCAAACTTCTGATAAAACCGATCCTCTATCTCTTCCTATATGCCCTAATTGCAAGAAAAAGGACACGTTAGCGTTGATTACAATGAATTACAAATAAGCAACAGAATAAAGACGCTATTGCAAATGTTCTTATTTCTCAGAGGTCAAGGTCACGGTCATGCATTGAAAGCAATACATTTGTTGGGTCAAACAAATCCCAGTCTGATTTTATCGTGGAGAATTATGATCCATTCATGGCGAAAAGTTATTGTCACTTAGAGAATTAAATTATTTGTTAAGGTTTACAAAACGTATTGGTTTTGCTTGTTTCTGTTATTTAGTATAATATCATAAAGTCGTAATAACATGGTTGTGCTCCCATATTTATCTGACGTTCACTACAACAAACCCGATGTTATGCACATATAATAACGAGAAGAATTCTACGTTTGGCATCATACTTACTCTTCAAACCCGTTTTACTTTCAGGAAGAAATGTTAAAGTATTGCCTATCCGAACTGGACATTTTACGCCCTTGCCGTGGACAATTTATTTCTGGATCACGGAGATATCTGTCCTTTGAAGAAAGCTTCAACAGTCGCTGAAGCGTGTTGATTAGTGTACCAAAAGTAATTACTGTAGTGCCCGAAAAAAAACTTTGAACCTTTGAACCCGCTAGAAAGTTTGTTTCGAGGACGAACCAATGCCACAATACTGCTATACGACGCGGATAAATCACAGGAGAAGCAATCAATGTGTTCTCGTTGTATCCGTGGGTATGCAAATATGCTCGATTCCCGACAGGGCATGCTGATATGTTGATAGAACACATTAACGTGGAACACATTCGTTAATACCAAGAATTAATCAAATGCAAAGTCTTACCTCCAACGTACTTGTACCATCCCATCCTACTATATTAATGTTTCCTTTATGCGGTACGTGTATTGAAGCATATAACCAAGATCAACCTTGTGATCCACAGAGGAACGTGGTGAGTGTCGAATCCCTTTGTGCTTTGGATCGTGGATACCAACTGTTACAAGTCTACAAAATTTGACACTTTTGTACTACAGAACGATATCAAAAGGACGACGAATCGAGGCCAATATTTTCTAAGGCTATGTCATACAAATGTGAAACTGAAACAAGAAGCAAGTGGCTATCCATCTGAGTGCCAGATTCCAGAACACCGAGAGAAAATCAAAGAACGGTGCAGTTCCATAGAAGGCATCAATTTAGAACATGTGGATAAGAACGAAAGAAGCCGATCGTTTACAGATTTCATGTTAAAATTTGTGTGGGGAAACTGGCATATGTCTGATTTTGCGTACGTTTGTGTGGATAGTTTATTTGGGGTTTGTATTATCTCCCTTCTGTGTTGATAGTATATTTGGGGTTTGTTTTTTCCTCTTCCCTCTGTGTGTGTGTGTGTGTGTATGTGTGTGTGTGTGTATGTCTGCGCGCGTACGTTGTGTGTGTGTGTGTGTATTGGTCTCTGTTTGTCCCTATAAAACTCCCTTTATTCCTATCAGATACACTCTACCTACCTACCTGCAGTTGACATTTATCCCCTAGTGTTCAGTACAGTGACGTCAGTGACGCTGGAAATTTCGAGACTATAAATATGGACTTGGGGATTTCCACAGGTTGTAGCTATACATATTTACTAGAGTTCATAAACAGGAACGTCACTCAAGCTGAGGCTATAAAAAGATAGTGGGGTTTTCCAAAGGAATGACCCCCAAGTTGTAGTATAAATAGATAGTGGGATTTCATAGGAATTTTAGCTGATTATAGCTATAAATAGATACATGAGTGTTTATCCACGATCGTCACACAAGTTGATATTGTAAGTAGTTACTAATTTTATCCATTTTAGTCTAAACCATTGTAACTTAATTTTCGGGGTTATGTTTATTTTCCTTTAAATTCTGGGACAATTTCGCCATTTTAGCGTTACTTTTAGTCACATCCATTTTGTCGTTGAGCATTTCCTTGATTATAGCTATTTATAGCATCATTACAATTATGCAAATTTTTGAACACCCCAGCAAGATTTCAGGTCTTGGTAATGCTTTATATATAAATCTCACGCTTGTACTAGTGTATGTATGTCTCTGTCTCTGTTGTGTTTGACCCTCTACCATCATTGTCCCTAGACAATCCCACCATGTTCAATTCCCCTTGACGCTATACAGACCCACCATGTTCAATTTCCATATGTTAAATTCCCCTTGACGCTAGACAGTCCCACGATTTATTCCCATGTTAAATTCCCCTTGTCCCTAGACAGATCCAAACTCTATTCCCCATGTTCAATTCCCCTTGTCCCTAGACAGACCCAAACTCTATTCCCCATGTTCAATTCCCCTTGTCCCTAAACAGTCCCACGAACTATTCCCTAATGTTAATTCCCCTTGTCCCTATACAGTCCCAGGGGTTTTCTCCATGTTAAATTTACATAGTCCCTATATCGTCCTAGGGGTGTCTGTAATGCTTATTCCCATTGTCCCCGAATCGTCCCACTTTTCTCCCATGTTAAATTTCCCTTGTCCCTAGACTGACCCAAAATAGATTCCCATGTTAATTTCCCTTGTCTCTATACAGGCCCACGATTTTTCTCCATGTTAAATTTACATAGTCCCTATACAGGCCCAGGGGTGTTTTTAATGATAAGTCCTATTGTCCCTGAATTGCCCCCCTTCACTACTTAGGTTGGAGTAGTCATGTTGTCTTTGTATCTACTCTTCATAAATGATCCACAACGAATCTGCTGATAAACGAAATCCGAGAAAGGTAGTCATCAATACAAACACAAAACGTTGTCAAAACTCCATGGCAACAATTGTCATAGAGAATTTTGATTCCCCTCTACGTTTGAACAGCGTTATTGACTTCCTTCCACAGAATGTGTTGTGACACTAAAGACAAAGATGGTTGCATGGTGGCACTATTTTATGTCCACGTCGCACTTTTGTTTGAAATATTATCTTCCGAGAATAAGTGATCGTAAACTTTGTAAATAACCTTTGTTTAAAAAAAATTGACGAATGATCTTAAGTTTGTGTCTCACTTGAATTTTGACAACTCTTTGTAAATCCGTCCCCGTGTCTCCAAAGGTAAATTCTGAATGTGCTCTACTAAACTAGTCATTCACATCAATGTCTTTCTTTTTTGGCGAAATAGTAACTAACTTTTCAAACACAATCCGGTGGAAAAGAATACATTTTAGTTCAGTATGAATCTTACCATACATCACTTGTCTCAAAGGAGTTCCGTCTTGTGGTAATACTTCTTGTAAAAGTTTTGTTTTCATTCTTCTAAGATTTTAATCTTTTCTTGTATTTAGTTCGATAAAAATTCTGTGCAAGACTGCCAAATTGTAGGGAGAAATTTTGGCATCTAAACTCTTTAAGAAGTCACTTAAATGTCTGACCATTTGAATATTTTCAAAGTAATCGCCGTTTTATAGTATTAAGATACCAGTGGCTAAAACGTCTGTGGCATAATGGACGCAATTGTTCCTTGCGCTTTACTTGTATGTGAACGAACTCTCTATAAATGTGCTCACTTAGCTCAAGAAGCATACTGCTAATGTCCTTTTTATAGTATTCACCAGGAACATATTATTTTGGTCCGACCAAGGGAAGGTAGTGACACCGCGGAGACCCTCTGGCATCGTCCAGGTAACCGAGTCTTCATAATCCCATTCGTGAATATCACACTTCAACTGAAAAACCGTAGTTTATCTCCTTTTCCCCTGTGGACAAATCCACCCCTGGCTAAATGTGTTGGAAGTAGGTCCATCCAAACATTTAAGCCATTTCCATTTACGTCTGGAATCGCCTTTCAAAGTCAGAATAGCCTTGCAAAGCCACAGGAATTGTGTCCACGTGTATTATTCTTTGATTGGCACATTTCGATGAACTACTTGTTGTGGTATCCAGAGTTTGTTTTACAAGTGCATGGATGAGATCCGTAGGTTGGTACGGCATCATTATTACCAGTAAAACTGAAAGGTATCGTTGCATCACTTTCGCTAGTAGAGCGGTAAGGAACACGAACGGCATCCTTTCCATGGTAGTAAATGAGTGGCAAGGCCTTGCTTCATCGCTGATGTTGCAGGGTACGACACCGATCTAGTCGCAAGGTACAGCATCGCACACGAGTTCATGAAGTCTGTAGTGAAACCCTTACTCAGCTGTTGCTGTGTCGAATTCGTCAGTATTGGACTTTAACTGACCATTGGAGTACATGATGGGTCCCTCCCTTGCTCATCTCGAAATTCTTGACTGTAGAGCTTCTTTCAGCACGTCAAAGTTCACCACATGACTCGATCGTTTGTTGTGTCATGGCTATGAGAGCGATGGATGTCCATACAACAGTCCCTGTCCAAGTAAGGAACTCGATCTCCAGAAAGTTCTACGGCTTCGTAAACGGTCATTGGCGGATGACATTTCCAAATGCGTCTTGAGGTGCAAACTCTGTCACTTTTTCGTAATTGACCATGGTCAAGTCTTCCCGAACGATTTCCATGTATTTCGAGTTTTATTTTTTCATGCACCAGTTGAAACCAGCTGTTCGGATTTGTCATGTATTGCTTCTTAAGCAAAATCAGACATATGCCAGTTTCCCCACACAAATTTTAACATGAAATCTGTAAACGATAGGTCAAGTTTGTTTCGAGAATAGTTTAGTCAAGGAGGGACACCAAGCCAAATATGGTTCCCTATTTAATAATAAGCAATCTTTTGGAGCCCTAAATAAATGACCAGGAAGGTGCTTAGGTTTGTTCCAAAAAAAGAAAAAAGAAACGAGAATGGCCATGCTTTACTGAGTCTATCCTATAGGCGATTTATATAAAAAAAATATTTTAAAAAACTAAGCTAATGCACGAACAATCGTACCATGGGCGATCCCATGGAAATTGTGTCCGTCTTATTGCAAAATATATCAACATTTAATTTAACCATGCAGATCGCTAGAACAAAACCTCTGATAATATACATTTTGAAAAGTGTTGTGTGACACTGATCGCCATTGTCGCTTGGTGTCTGCTTTCTTGTTCGAAAAGAGATCGTTTCGTCTTGACTATAAAAATTTAATTTGACTAAGTTTTACGCACTACTTGAACTCATACATTT